>JAGRRH010000018.1:0-2400000 GCA_019154785.2 Nitzschia inconspicua
AACCCCAACCCTAACCCCAAACCCTAACCCCAACCCTAAACCCCAACCCTAACCCCAACCCTAACCCCAACCCTAACCCCAACCCTAACCCTAACCCCAACCCTAACCCAACCCTAACCCCAACCCTAACCCCAACCCCAACCCTAACCCCAACCCCAACCCTAACCCAACCCTAACCCCAACCCTAACCCCAACCCTAACCCAACCCTAACCCCAACCCTAACCCCAACCCTAACCCCAACCCTAACCCTAACCTAACCCTAACCCAACCCTAACCCCAACCCTAACCCCAACCCAAACCCAACCCTACCAACCCTAATAACCCTAACCCAACCCTAACCCAACCCTAACCCTAACCCCAACCCTAACCCCAACCCTAACCCTAACCCTCCACGGCCAAGGCATCTTTGGCAATATCCAATGCATACCGTTCCTGTTCGTTTGTCGCGATAATGGTATCATCCCAAAGCCCAAAGCATGTTGTTAATGTTGTTGTCACCTTACTGTTGGTCGTGTTGTTGTTGTTGGTTTCCCATCCGTCCCGAAACCAACGAAGAGCGAATGTCTCGATCGGTAAAGATGGATATTTTGGAATATTGATTGGGTGGTAGCAATATGTATATTTTGGCACCGGTAATCACCCCAATCATATTTTGTCCATCATCGTAATGCAATGCGGTCGTGATTCCCCGTTCCCCAAATCGACAATGGATCTAGACGGAGATACAATAGTCGCATTGGGACTCGAAAAGGATGGCAAATCCAACGATATAAAGAGTTGTTGTTGTTGTTGGAGATGGAAGTACAGTAGCAATGGCAGGTAAATTGTAGCGTAACTAATCGAGATTCCGTCGTACATTGAAGGCGGCAGTGATTCTTAATTGTATAAAATATTGATCAGCTTGAAAAAGACACTTCCAATCAAAGATCATTGTCATATCATCATCATTCCGATTTCGTTTTCGATGATGATGATGATGATGATGATGCTTAGTGTTACTGTCTTCGGTGTTGGGAGAAGAAACATACAGTACTGAAGTTGATGGTAGTATTGTTTGTCTTGTCCTGGTTGTTGTTGTTGTTGTTGTCGTCCAGTGACGTGTTGAGAATTCCTTTTGTTGTGTTGATAAAAAAAATAAAAAAAACATGCTCAGACATCCTTCCTTTGTTGGTGGAGATCAACAGCGACAGGTTCCCAACCGTATTCCCAACTCCCAACCCTCACCAAGATCGAATAAATGTTCAGATACCCCCCGTTCGTTTGTGATGATCAAGAAGGACACCGTCCTCACGTTTTGCTATAGAGGTAAAGAACGCGACCAACAAAACATTTTATCAGCGCGAAAAAATTCAAGTGGTGGTAGCCGCGGGATGGGGACAACTTAACCCTAAATGTTTTTACCTTGATTTTGTTAACGGTGGAAGCAGGGTTGGAAAAATAATTTCTCCGAGTACACCTTTTTCGTTTGATAAGGACGAGAAATCATTTCAAAGTCATTAATGAGGGGTGGGAACACTACTTAACCATTGAAGACCGGTGGAAAACAGTTATTGCAATTACACTCGACGAGTGGTTGTAGTGAATTACTCGGAGTATTTGATATTTCCGTGTAAAAGACAACATCAAGTCGTTTTACAGTGTAAGTCGTGTTAATAAACTCATCACGCAATTTAAAAAAAAAATGAAGTGGTCGTAGTGAAGCCTACAAGTCTACCGTACATATCTCTGGCTAAAAGACAATGCCACGTCACTTCACGGTGTAACTCGTTTCGGAACCTCGGTCAAAACATCTACTACTGTATAGATTGGACAAGCTATGACGGCGGCAATGGCGGTCGAGTCGCATTTACAGTTAAAATGGCAGTGAAAATGGCAATAGCTATGAAAATGAGCAGCGAGCTGATTCGATTTGCGTGTATTTGAATGTCGATTGGTAAGTCGGCATTGCAAGCATTTTTTGCTATTCGACTCGTTTTTGCGTTTTTATATCCCGAACGACGCCTCATTTTCTCTGCATTCCCAGTGACGTCGTGTGCTCGATAGCTCTCTAGGTAGGTAGGTACGTATGCCACCATAAAAGGTGCTTGGTTGCTACATATGTGGTTGCGTAAAACAGTTAGAATCTACCGTAGAGAGGGAATGAAATGTAACTAACAGTAAGACAAACTAGCATGAGTTGCCAGAGCTACAGGTCACACAAGAGCACAAGGCCCGCCACAAGATATGCCTTAAACCCTTATACACGGGTTAAGGGATAATCTCCCACCCCTGTTGATCGAATCTATTCGATGTCGTTAAGCACTGCTCATTGGCATATACTAGACAGTTCTGTGTGGAATGGATACAAGTAATACGATTCGTTTCAAAAAAAACGAGGTTTCAATGAAAATCATCGTCGAAAAGTCATTTCCCACCCCTTTACACGGGTTAACGGAGAATTATTTTGTATTCGGGTTTACACACGAAGGGTTTATTTCACCGACTTCCCAGCGCTCTTGTGACATTCAAAATACGAGTATCTCCGTCGCGTTTCGAGTTGGTTGTGTGAACATTCGACAGAACATTTCCTTGATGATAGTTACAGGAAACCCCATCGTCCGTTCCAAGTGATCACGTAGGTATGACGCCTCATACCGACCAAAAAAGAGTTTTTGGACTGCCTTCCAATCGTTTTCATGACGACCAAAACTCGTCCACCTCCCCCGTTTTTCGGGTTGGTTGTGTAAAAATACGACAGTAAACCGTCGTTTTGAAAGAAACAGGAATCCCAATAGTCAATTCTGGGTAAATACCTATGTTATACACCCGACAGATGCACAAAGGGTGTATTTCACCGACTTCCCAGCACTCTCGTGACATCCATAATACGAGTATCTCCGTCGCTTTTCGAGTTGGCTGTGTGAAAATACGACAGAACATTTCAGATTGTTACAGGAAACACCATCGTCTGTTTCAAGTGATCACGTCGGTATTACGCCTCATACCGACCAAAATAGTGTTTTTTGACTGCCATCCAATCGTTTTCATGACGACCAAAACTCGTCCACATCCACCGTTTTCGAGTTGGTTGTATTTCAATACGACAGAAAATCGTCCTTTTGATAGTAACAGGAATCCCAATAGTCAATTCTGGGTAAATACCTATGTTTTAAACCCGATACCTATGTTTTACACCCGACAGATGCACAAAGGGTGTATTTCACCCACTTCCCAGCACTCTCGTGACATCCAAAATACGAGTATCTCCGTCGCTTTTCGAGTTGGCTGTGTGAAAATACAACAGAACATTTCAGATTGTTACAGGAAACACCATCGTCTGTTTCAAGTGATCACGTAGGTATGACGCCTCATACCGACCAAAATAGTGTTTTTTGACTGCCATCCAATCGTTTTCATGACGACCAAAACTCGTCCACCTCCCACGTTTTTCGAGTTGGTTGTGTGAAAATACGACAGAACCTCGTCGTTTTGATAGTAACAGGAATCCCAATAGTCAATTCTGGGTAAATACCCTAACCCATTCTGGGTAAATACCTATGTTATACACCCGACAGATGCAAAAAGGGTGTATTTCACCGACTTCCCAGCACTCTCGTGACATCCAAAATACGTCGCTTTTCGAGTTGACAGTGAGTGTGAAAAAAAGGAAGCACATTCCCTTAATGTTAGTTACAGGAACCACCATCGTCTGTTCCAAGTGCTCACGTAGGTATGACGCCTCATACCGACCAAATTGGTGTTTTTGACTGCCTTCCAATCGTTTTCATGACGACCAAAACTCGTCCACCTACCCCGTTGTTCGAGTTGGTTGCGTGAAAATACGACAGAACATTCCCTTAATGATAGTCACAGGAACCACCATCGTCCGTTCCAAGTGCTCACGTAGGTATGACGCCTCATACCGACCAAATTGGTGTTTTTGACTGCCTTCCAATCGTTTTCATGACGACCAAAACTCGTCCCTCCCCCGTTTTTCGAGTTGGCTGTGTGAAAATACATAAGAAAATTCCCTTAATGATAGTTTCAAGAAACACCATCGTCCGTTCCAAGTGATCACGAAGGTATGACGCCTCATACCGACCAAATTGGTGTTTTTAACTGCAGTCCAATCGTTTTCATGACGACCAAAACTCGTCCACCTACCCCGTTGTTCGAGTTGGTTGCGTGAAAATACGACAGAACATTCCCTTAATGATAGTTACAGGAACAACCATCGTCCGTTCCAAGTGCTCACGTAGGTATGACGCCTCATACCGACCAAATTGGTGTTTTTGACTGCCTTCCAATCGTTTTCATGACGACCAAAACTCGTCCACCTACCCCGTTGTTCGAGTTGGTTGCGTGAAAATACGACAGAACATTCCCTTAATGATAGTTACAGGAACCACCATCGTCCGTTCCAAGTGCTCACGTAGGTATGACGCCTCATACCGACCAAATTGGTGTTTTTGACTGCCTTTCAATCGTTTTCATGACGACCAAAACTCGTCCCTCCCCCGTTTTTCGAAGTGGCTGTGTGAAAATACATAAGAAAATTCCCTTAATGATAGTTTCAAGAAACACCATCGTCCGTTCCAAGTGATCACGAAGGTATGACGCCTCATACCGACCAAATTGGTGTTTTTGACTGCAGTCCAATCGTTTTCATGACGACCAAAACTCGTCCACCTACCCCGTTGTTCGAGTTGGTTGCGTGAAAATACGACAGAACATTCTCTTAATGATAGTTACAGGAACCACCATCGTCCGTTCCAAGTGCTCACGTAGGTATGACGCCTCATACCGACCAAATTGGTGTTTTTGACTGCCTTCCAATCGTTTTCATGACGACCAAAACTCGTCCACCTACCCCGTTGTTCGAGTTGGTTGCGTGAAAATACGACAGAACATTCCCTTAATGATAGTTACAGGAACCACCATCGTCCGTTCCAAGTGCTCACGTAGGTATGACGCCTCATACCGACCAAATTGGTGTTTTTGACTGCCTTCCAATCGTTTTCATGACGACCAAAACTCGTCCCTCCCCCGTTTTTCGAAGTGGCTGTGTGAAAATACATAAGAAAATTCCCTTAATGATAGTTTCAAGAAACACCATCGTCCGTTCCAAGTGATCACGAAGGTATGACGCCTCATACCGACCAAATTGGTGTTTTTGAATGCCTTCCAAGCGTTTTCATGACGACCAAAAATCGTCCACCTCCCCCGTTTTTCGAGTTGGTTGTGTGAAAATACGAAAGAACATTCCCCTAATGATAGTTACATTCATGATACTCGCCACGGTATCTTTGGCATCAGTAATATTAGTTCCAATGATACCCGAAGGACCACGTTTCAACCATCCCGAAACATACAAGGGTGCCAAACCAGTAGTAGTACTTTCGTTGTTGTTGTCTGTTCAAAATACCTTTCTGATGATCATGATAGTCTACAGTACCCGCAATGGGAATACCCTTATATCCGATACTGACCAAACACAAATCGGTTACACGACGTGTTCTCCCGTTCCGATGGCACTTTGTTTTCCCGTTTCTCCATGCAATGACAATGATGATGGTTTTGACGATGATGTTTGCTGTGTTGACAGATTTGACATCACCGGCTGCAAAATTCTTTTGGGGTGCCATATGATAGGTGGTGGAGGTGATGGGTGTCCCATGAGTGATCAACTCACAACAAGCATTTTGGAGTTCAAAGTTGACCCGTTTCAGATATGTATGCCATACATACAAGATGATGAATCCACAATCCACAATACCGTCTTGGAGGGCTGGCATTCACTCCAAGAGAATCTCGTGATGTCAATCCCAACAGCATCGTCAAATCCCAAATGGGATGAGCGTGTTACGTAATAATAACAGTAAACCGTCACGTTGGTCGTTGTTGTTGTGATGGATGCAACTGCTGCTGTGCCTTCACGGTTGTTGTCCTTCGCCGATCACTTTGTACATAATATTATGTTGTCGGGAGGATGACGAGAGACATTCGCATGAGGTGACAAATAAACACGTCTGAGAAACAAGCTGCATTCGTGATTTTTCGTACCTAATCATCGATCAGAATTTTGCCGTCTGCAAGAAGCATTGTGAAGGTTCGTAATTATGATCATGCATTTTTCAATAATCAACTTACAGTAGATTTCTCAATTGTTACACTATTTATTGCCAGACAGAGGAAACGGTCTCTACTTCTAAATAGCTCTAGAGTATAATATATATATATATTTAGGCATTTTGCACAAGTAGCAATAAGCGTTCTGCAATTGTCAACTTGCATTAAGCGTTTATCTTTTATATTTTTACGATCAACATCCAGACTTATGCAAGATGCATAGTATCGGTTCTTTAAATAAAAACTACCGGTAGAGTACGTGGTAGGGTCTGGAGAACTTCGAGGAGAATACCTAATTCGTTCGCGTTCTCAAGCCTTCGAGGAGAAGTTCTCGCTTTGGGTCAGAAGCCTTCGAGGAGAATACCTAAATCGTTCGCGTTCTCAAGCCTTCGGTGATCTGGTCTCGTCGATAGTCTGACAGTAAATGTTTAAATATCTGAGCTTAAAATAAAAAATAAAACTCTATAAAGTCTGACTTCAACCATCAAGATATCTTTTGTCTTCTTGTTTTTTGATGACAGGCAGTTCCGCCATTTTCTTCCAGAGTTACCATACCTCTAGAGTAGAGTAGTACCATACCGTATCTTACGACTAGTATTCTCTTTACTGTCGTACTGTCCTCTTCTAAAAATAATGGAGATAGTTCTCGCGATGTCGAAATAAGCGTTATATCATCCTTCCAGCCTCGACATGGTACCATACCTACCATAATACATGATATCTTTGACGGCCATTTCTTTCCTATCGCACTTTATAAACAGTTGGACAAGAAACGAAACATGTAAAAGGCTAAAAATGGTTGGAAAATTGTCTTTTGGGATGGTCTTTGGACGACGTTGGATTGTGGAACATGCGGACTCACCCATTCCATCCTCGACATGGAAGCACATCTATCGTATTATATTGCCTGTTATAACATTTGGACAAGAAACGAGACGTAAACGGCTGAAAATGATCGAGGTATTCGTCCTTTTGGGATTGCCGTTGGCACAATGAATTTCTTTCTAGATATTTGACAAGAATTTTTTTATCCAAATAATACCCCAGGATAGTTGAGGAGTTAACATGTTTTATGACTAACAAAATCAGCCAAACAACATGATAAACAACAACATAAACAACAATATACCTTGGCAAACGAAGGCACGGTTGATGCAACTGAGGATGGACATACAACAATGGCAACAACAGCATTCATCTCAGTTGCAATTCCAATGGATCGGTTTACGTCCCTCTCAAGTCCAACAATTGTGAACATCACCACGATATTATTATCTTTGGATGATGGGTTGTTGTTAACCATTCTTTGGAATCCACTGTCGACAATCTCATCTTGGATACTAACTGTTTTTCCATGGAAGTGACGTTTTTTTAAAGGTGTGCACTCGAAAGTTGTCGTCGTTTCGGGGGAAAAGGAAGTCACCGACAACGAATGAGCTGGCCGATACGATAGGATTTCGTTGCTTTTACCATGGATACATCTTTGACTCCATTTATGGTCAAATTATAAGAGAATCTTCTCTCAAACCAGCATTCAGATCCAAATTGGTAGTAGCTCCTCTGCGAGACTTTGCCATCATTTCCTTTCCATGGAGCGATTGCTCTCAAGAAGCAAGGAGGACACCGTTCCACGAAAAATTGCATTCTTGGAAATATCCTTTGGCAGTTTGTGAGCGAGAGAGTGTCAATGGCCAGAAGAATTATCGTCCTGTTTATTGCATTGTCATAGCGTTGGTTGAGACCACTGGCTGTTTCGTGTTGTCGTTGCATTCAATTTCGTCATCTTCGCATAACAAGCAAGCATGTGGATGGCTTGCTTGATTGGTATATTATGGATTGTAGTTCGGATAATTCAATGGTTCCTGTTTCTCGAATTTCCCAGCGCTCTCGTATCATCAAAGTACGAGTATCTCCGTCACTTTTCGAGTTGGTGGTGTGAAAACACGACAGAACATTCCCTTAATGTTAGTTTCAAGAAACACCATCGTCCGTTCCAAGTGCTCACGTAGGTATGGCGCCTCATACCGACCAAATTTTTTTTGTCTGCCGTCCAAGCGTTTTCATGACGACCAAAACTCGTCCACCTCCCCCGTTTTTCGAGTTGGTTGTGTGAAAATACGACAGAACATCGTCCTTTTGATGGTAACAGGACTCTTCATAGTCCATTCTGGGTAAATACCTATGTTATACACCCGACAGATGCACAAAGGGTGTATTTCACCGACTTCCCAGCACTCTCGTGACATCCAAAATACGAGTATCTCCGTCGCTTTTCGAGTTGGTTATGTGAACATACGACAGAACCTTCCCTTAATGTTAGTTACAGGAACCACCATCGTCCGTTCCAAGTGCTCACCTAGGTATGACGCCTCATACAGACCAAATTAGTGTTTTTGACTGCCTTCCAAGCGTTTCCATGACGACCAAAACTCGTCCACCTCCCACGTTTTTCGAGTTGGTTGTGTGAAAATACGACAGAACCTCGTCGTTTTGATAGTAACAGGAATCCCCATAGTCTTTTCTGGGTAAATACATATGTTTTACACCCGACAGATGCACAAAGGGTGAATTTCACCGACTTCCCAGCACTCTCGTGACCTCCAAAATACGAGTATCTCCGTCGCTTTTCGAGTTGGTTATGTGAACATACGACAGAACCTTCCCTTAATGTTAGTTACAGGAACCACCATCGTCCGTTCCAAGTGCTCACCTAGGTATGAGCCTCATACAGACCAAATTAGTGTTTTTTGACTGCCTTCCAATCGTTTTCATGACGACCAAAACTCGTCCCTCCCCCGTTTTTCGAGTTGGCTGTGTGAAAATACATAAGAAAATTCCCTTAATGATAGTTTCAAGAAACACCATCGTCCGTTCCAAGTGATCACGAAGGTATGACGCCTCATACCGACCAAATTGGTGTTTTTGACTGCCTTCCAATCGTTTTCATGACGACCAAAACTCGTCCACCTCCCACGTTTTTCGAGTTGGTTGTGTGAAAATACGACAGAACATCGTCCTTTTGATGGTAACAGGACTCCTCATAGTCCATTCTGGGTAAATACCTATGTTATACACCCGACAGATGCACAAAGGGTGTATTTCACCGACTTCCCAGCACTCTCGTGACATCCAAAATACGAGAATCTCCGTCGCTTTTCGAGTTGGTTATGTGAACATACGACAGAACCTTCCCTTAATGTTAGTTACAGGAACCACCATCGTCTGTTTCAAGTGCTCACCTAGGTATGAGCCTCATACAGACCAAATTAGTGTTTATTGACTGCCATCCAATCGTTTTCATGACGACCAAAACTCGTCCACCTACCCCGTTTTTCGAGTTGGTTGCGTGAAAATACGACAGAACATTCCCTTAATGATAGTTAGAGGAAACACCATCGTCCGTTCCAAGTGCTCACGTAGGTATGACGCCTCATATCGACCAAATTGGTGTTTTTGACTGCCTTCCAATCGTTTTCATGACTACCAAAACTCGTCCACCTCCCCCGTTTTTCGAGTTGGTTGTGTGAAAATACGACAGAACATTCCCTTAATGTTAGTTACAGGAGCCACCATCGTCCGTTCCAAGTGATCCCGTAGGTATGACGCCTCATATCGACCAAATTGGTGTTTTTGACTGCCTTCCAAGCGATATCCAGAGCAACCGATTGAGACCGCGACAATCGACGGCAACAACCAAGACCACGAAATGCATCTCACAATTCGGTGCGGGGTGGTCGGGTTGTTTGATGTGGAGGTTGTTCTTGCTGTGGTGGTTGGTGTCTCCAGAATCGGAGTGGGGGATGTGATTCTGTGGGGACGGAAATATGTATTGATGGGACGGGTTGTCAGTGTGGGCGTATGTTGTCTCAGTGCCATCGTTGGTGTCGGGTCGCGTGGAGGTACAATCCTTATGAGATGAAAAACGTCGTCGATTTGGCGGAGGCGGCGGTCTGAATTATTCCGTCGGTGTCTGATGTTTTGCGTGATCATGGGTTGGTATGTTTCCAGCCAGTTTTCAAGGCTGCGTGCGTCGGTATCTTTGTGAAAATGGTCCTTCACTTTGGGGTAAAAATGATGTCGCTGGGCTTGGAGGGAGCACCTGGGTTTGAGGTCGTATAGGTCCCGAATGCTCCGGTGAGCTGTTTCTGGTCGTCCCTGGGCCTTGTCTTCGGCGTCTTTACCATGTCTAGCGCTATTTCGTGTCTGTCATTCTTTGTAGCAGTGATCCCACATGAGACGGATAATGTTGCTAGACCACGAGAGACCATGGTTTTTCTTCTTCGCTTCAATGATTCCGTTGCAAGTACTGCAACTGGAGAGTAATCCAGTGCTTGGACCATCGGCCGAGGAGGAAGTTGTCCCACCCCATCGTAGTCTGACTGTGGAGTAGATGGGCGATCCGTTCCGGTACGCGGTGGGCTGGGATTGGTGTGCCTTGGAGCCAATGGTTCAGGCCCCGCAGAAGGAGGTCAAGAAGGGCTGGATCTGTATCCACTGATTCACATCTGTGCCGAAGGGATGTCTCAAGGGCCGCATGCCATTTGCGACGCTCTGGGTTGGGACATGTGAGGAAGTGTTTAGAGTCTTCAACGGGCTCATCGCAGAATGGGCAAGCACTGGGGTACTTGACCGGAATGTATCTGGATACTAACTTTCCCACGGGGAGCCAACCCTGCAGAAACTTGACCAGGAATATGTCTGGACCGTCTTTGAAGGTGTTAACGGAGCGTTCGTGGCTCTGCCAGTCATTGACATACGATTTTGGGATTTCTGCGGAAGTCATCCCTCCCAGTCTCGACAGGGCACTCCAACCACCCTACTATTTGATATCATTGACAGCCATTTGGTTTCCAGTCCTTCTTATGTCATTTGGACGAGGCACAAAACGAAACTGGCTGAAAATCACTGTGATGTCGACGGATTTAATATCGATTATTTGTTCACCATTGTGGTGGGATCTGGGTAGCTGACTTGACTGTCGATATGACACGTGGTTATGGCAGCAAGCAGCTGAGTGACAACAAGAATTGGAGGATATCGAAACAATTCATCATGATGCGGAGAGTGGACGGTCTGGAAGAGAGGATGAGTGGGTATCTTGGGATGGGGAGAACATTCATTGAGATTATAAGGGCTTACAGCATGGTCATCATTTGATTGAATTGCTGGTCGTTGGGTTAGGGTCCGAACTGATGAAGTATCCCAAGAAATGTGGATCTTGACAGTGAGTCGAAGATGAGCTACGTGACGGATATTGTTGGTAGTGAAATAAGATGACGCTTTGCCGAAATATTACAGATATACCATCTTGAATGTATGTCATAGTTCCCTTCAAAATTGCATTGTAGAATATAAATTTCACGTCCATGAAAGGAACGAGCGTTCCCCAATTGATCCAATTGATTATCATGCCATTGATTTTTGCTGCTGCCACTGTCCATGTTGTTGTTTCAGTCATCAGCATCTCTCATTGAAAAGTAATTGTTGAGTGAGTATCGAAGCAATAATAAACACTTCCCTCTTCTAAAAAGGGTGGCAGTTTTGGCATGGTCAATGCTGCTCGAATGGCATCCGCAGATTCCAGTGGACATTCGATGACAAAGTCGTCGTCGTCGTTGTTGCTGTTGTTGTTGTTGTGTTTGTGTTTGTACACTTTCATCCCAAAACTGTACGATTCCAATTCTCCGAACAGTGCTTTCAAACTGGTCGTCAAAATGGTCATTACTTCCGATGGATCATGGAGTTTCGGAGAACAGGTAACACCCAAAATGATGCAAGATTGTTGTTGTTGTTTTGATGGCAACGGCAACAATGGTTCAACCCTTGAAGAATCCACTGTTGTGCTTTGTAATCTCTCCGTCATGAATATCGTATATATCATCTGGGTATAGGTACGTCAAGACGACCGTTTGGATAGAGTGGATGCACAAGGTATTCTTTCCGTCTTGACGTTATCATAGTCCACCGCTACTACCGTATGCTACCGGTAGTTGTTGACTGTGAGTGTTGTAGTCTACAGAGGACGAAAAAAGTCAAGAACGGTTGGTCTTACGACGTACGACGTAAAGTACGTCGTAAACACGAAGTAGACTACGAAGTACCGGTACTACGAAGGTACGTCGAGACACTACTAGTAGTAGCTGCAAGAATCGATACTACGTAGTAGTGGTATGTTGGTGCGATCGAACCGATCCTTCCAGATTGAAGATAAAGTACTATCATCTTACCGTACTCTCTATGATACTACTACGACACAACGTGAAAACATCTCCTTCAAAATATCTACTCTGCTCATACAAAAATAATATTCATACAGTTCCGGGGACATCATCCGTCACAGTCAGTCAGTTCTATAATCTTAACCATGCCGAATGTCTCTCTTCTACAGCTGCAGCGGCAGGAGCCATCACAATCACACCAAACAACAACAACTTGTCGACCAAAGACACCAATGACATCCCTTCATTATTGTTGTAACGGTGACAACGAAGATGGCTTGTTGGGCAGTAGTTCTTTGAACGTCCATCCTTTTTGTACAATGATCGTACAATAACAACTACAACTACTCCTCTCCAGCAATCATCAAACACACCACCTGGTGACCTTCATCATGATGATAATGAAAGAATGGAATCTACACCAATGTCGAAACTATACCAGTATCCTGTTGGTAGCATGTTTTTGTCATCGTTTATTATTGGCTCGGCGTACGGCTACGACCCGAGAGGTGTACTATTTTATCACGTGACACATTTTTTTCATCAACGAGAATGTGATACGGCCATTTGGGATTTGACGATACTGTTGGGATTAACCTCACGATATTCTCTGGGAGTAAGTGCCTCTCCTCGAGGATGGTATTGTGGATCCATCATCTTGTATAATGCCCAAACGGGTCAACAAATCTTGAATGGTTTTGAAATGGATACTCACGGGACACCCATCACACCTACTACCTACCTATGGCAATCCCGACAACTTTGGAATTATGCCGAATCTGTCAACAACACAACAACAGCAAACAACAACAAGAACATCATCGTCGTCGTCACCATTGTATTCTATTCAAAGTGATGCGATCTGTATCCTAGTGGTGGAAAAGGAGGGTGTGTATATGCGACTCAGCGATGACAAAATCTTTCAAAGAATTCCATGTATCCTCGTCACTGGAAAGGGTTTTCCGGACGTCGCCACACGTCAATGGGTACATTGTTTGCAACAGTTACTACAAATTCCAGCCGTCGGATTGTATTGCAATCCGTATGGTGTATCCGTATTACATACCTACCAATTCGAGCATGGAGCCAGAATTGAACGGGCCAAACAACAACAACAACAACAGCAACAAAATACCATTGGTACGGTTGAGGACGGTCACACAACAACAACACCATCATCGTCTCAGTTGCAAATCCATTGGATCGGTTTACGTCCCTCTCAAGTCCAACAATTGAATTTACCAAAATCGGCATTTCAACAATTGAGTCGATTGGACAAGAAAAGTCTCGAATCCTTTTTAGACAGTGATCATCCCTTTGGATCACAGGGATGGGATCCGCAACAACGACGAATCGAACTTGTGGCTAGGGATGGACTATCTGTCCAATTTTGTCGTATCCATCATCCAAGCCCAAATACAACAGCAGCAGCAGCAACAACAACAACCAAACAGAAGCAATCAGGGGACCATATTCAGCATCATTTGATGAGAGATGCAATCTGTGTTGGGAGAATGGAGAGAGAAAGAGAGAGTGGTCGAAAGTGGGATTTCATACTGTAATTTTTTTTCTTATTGTGGTAGAAACGGAATTGTCTCTCGAGTCATTCTTTTTCTTATTATTTATTGTATGGTGGTGATGATGATATCGGTGGTGATCCCAATGATTCAGGAAGGAGGACCATACCGTATCATCCAAAATACGAGTATCTCCGTCGCTTTTCGAGTTGGCTGTGTGAAAATACATAAGAAAATTCCCTTAATGATAGTTTCAAGAAACACCATCGTCCGTTCCAAGTGATCACGAAGGTATGACGCCTCATACCGACCAAATTGGTGTTTTTGACTGCCTTCCAAGCGTTTCATACCGACCAAATTGGTGTTATTTACTGCCTTCCAAGCGTTTTCATGACGACCAAAACTCGTCCACCTTCCCCGTTTTTCGAGTTGGTTGTGTGAAAATACGACAGAACATTCCCTTAATGTTAGTTACAGGAAGCACCATCGTCCGTTCCAAGTGATCACGTAGGTATGACGCCTCATATCGACCAAATTGGTGTTTTTCACTGCCTTCCAAGCGTTTTCATGACGACCAAAACTCGTCCAAATCGTCCTTTTGATAGTAAAAGGAATCCCAATAGTCCATTCTGGGTAAATACCTATGTTATACACCCGACAGATGCACAAAGGGTGAATTTCACCGACTTCCCAGCGCTCTTTTGACATCCAAAATACGAGTATCTCCGTCGCTTTTCGAGTTGGCTGTGTGAAAATACATAAGAAAATTCCCTTAATGATAGTTTCAAGAAACACCATCGTCCGTTCCAAGTGATCACGAAGGTATGACGCCTCATACCGACCAAATTGGTGTTATTTACTGCCTTCCAAGCGTTTTCATGACGACCAAAACTCGTCCACCTTCCCCGTTTTTCGAGTTGGTTGTGTGAAAATACGACAGAACATTCCCTTAATGTTAGTTACAGGAAGCACCATCGTCCGTTCCAAGTGATCACGTAGGTATGACGCCTCATATCGACCAAATTGGTGTTTTTCACTGCCTTCCAAGCGTTTTCATGACGACCAAAACTCGTCCAAATCGTCCTTTTGATAGTAAAAGGAATCCCAATAGTCCATTCTGGGTAAATACCTATGTTATACGATGATGTTTGCTGTGTTGACAGATTTGACATCACCGGCTGCAAAATTCTTTTGGGGTGCCATATGATAGGTGGTGGAGGTGATGGGTGTCCCATGAGTGATCAACTCACAACAAGCATTTTGGAGTTCAAAGTTGACCCGTTTCAGATATGTATACCATACATACAAGATGATGCATCCACAATCCACAATACCGTCTTGGAGGGCTGGCATTCACTCCAAGAGAATCTCGTGATGTCAATCCCAACAGCATCGTCAAATCCCAAATGGGATGAGCGTGTTACGTAATAATAACAGTAAACCGTCACGTTGGTCGTTGTTGTTGTGATGGATGCAACTGCTGCTGTGCCTTCACGGTTGTTGTCCTTCGCCGATCACTTTGTACATAATATTATGTTGTCGTGGAGGATGACGAGAGACATTCGCATGAGGTGACAAATAAACACGTCTGAGAAACAAGCTGCATTCGTGATTTTTCGTACCTAATCATCGATCAGAATTTTGCCGTCTGCAAGAAGCATTGTGAAGGTTCGTAATTATGATCATGCATTTTTCAATAATCAACTTACAGTAGATTTCTCAATTGTTACACTATTTATTGCCAGACAGAGGAAACGGTCTCTACTTCTAAATAGCTCTAGAGTATAATATATATATATATTTAGGCATTTTGCACAAGTAGCAATAAGCGTTCTGCAATTGTCAACTTGCATTAAGCGTTTATCTTTTATATTTTTACGATCAACATCCAGGACGGTTGGGTAAATCCGGGTTTTCTTCTTTCATTCATGGTTTGGTTCTTTTTATTCATTCGTGGAAGACATTCATATATATGGTTGATAGCGAAGACAAAAAATCAACTAACAAATCTCTGTTATTTAGGAATGTTTCATCAATTGCCCCCTGATTTTTCGATCGGGGGAAATCGTGCGCTTCGGTGCGCTTCGGAGAAACTTGGTGCGCTTCGGACAAATTTGGTGCGCTTCGGTGCGCTTCGGACAAATTTGGTGCGCTTCGGTGCGCTTCGGACAAATTTGGTGCGCTTCGGACAAATTTGGTGCGCTTGTCGGACAAATTTGGTGCGCTTCGGACAAATTTGGTGCGCTTCGGTGCGCTGATCGGACAAATTTGGTGCGCTGATCGGACAAATTTGGTGCACTTCGGACAAATTTGGTGCGCTTCGGAGAAATCTGGTGCGCTTATCGGAGAAACTTGGTGCGCTTATCGGAGAAACTTGGTGCGCTTCGGTGCGCTTGTCGGACAAATTTGGTGCGCTTCGGTGCGCTTAGTAGGAGAAACTTCGTTATCTGGCTTCTGTGTACTTTTATTGTTATGTTTGGATTTCATTTAGGCTTCCGATGCCCTCGATGTCGCCTTCAACCAGCATTATTTTATTCTCCACTCTTGTTCTTTCCGGTTGACATGAAATGTTCGCATTTCTTTCAGCACACATGTCGTTCTATGTCCATCCTCGAACCCTGTCATTTTGGGGTGGATGAACTTGGTAAGAATTGAGCATTTAGCTCCGATACCTGCACTCAATGCCTTGCTTTTTTTGTCATGGTGAAACTCTTGTTGCAGTAGTCTTTATCACTGTCGAAGAACTGGGATGGATATTACCAACTGTAAAACACTACCTACGATATGTTAGATGTCTACGTGAGTTTCCATGACCTTCCGTGAGCTTCGGTGAGCTTAATCTTCGTGAGCTTCGGTGCGCTTAATCTTCATGCGCTTCGGTGCGCTTAGCAAAAATTTCGTGCGCTTCGGTGCGCTTAGCAAAAATTTCGTGCGCTTCGGTGCGCTTAGCAAAAACTTCGTGCGCTTCGGAGAAACTTCGTGCGATTCGGTGCGCTTAGCATCCCCTGATATATTCGGGGAACGCAATTTTAAGCGAGGGATTTTTAAGGAATAAAATATGAGCTTAAACATTGATGTTTGGTAAATTTCCATGACCCAAATGAACAGTCTTCGCATATCGCGCACGAACAACGAAGGACTAATTCAGTACTGAATCAAATTTACCCAACCGTCCAGACTTATGCAAGATGCATAGTATCGGTTCTTTAAATAAAAACTACCGGTAGAGTACGTGGTAGGGTCTGGAGAACTTCGAGGAGAATACCTAATTCGTTCGCGTTCTCAAGCCTTCGAGGAGAAGTTCTCGCTTTGGGTCAGAAGCCTTCGAGGAGAATACCTAACAGTAAATCGTTCGCGTTCTCAAGCCTTCGGTGATCTGGTCTCGTCGATAGTCTGACAGTAAATGTTTAAATATCTGAGCTTAAAATAAAAAATAAAACTCTATAAAGTCTGACTTCAACCATCAAGATATCTTTTGTCTTCTTGTTTTTTGATGACAGGCAGTTCCGCCATTTTCTTCCAGAGTTACCATACCTCTAGAGTAGAGTAGTACCATACCGTATCTTACGACTAGTATTCTCTTTACTGTCGTACTGTCCTCTTCTAAAAATAAAATGGAGATAGTTCTCGCGATGTCGAAATAAGCGTTATATCATCCTTCCAGCCTCGACATGGTACCATACCTACCATAATACATGATATCTTTGACGGCCATTTCTTTCCTATCGCACTTTATAAACAGTTGGACAAGAAACGAAACATGTAAAAGGCTAAAAATGGTTGGAAAATTGTCTTTTGGGATGGTCTTTGGACGACGTTGGATTGTGGAACATGCGGACTCACCCATTCCATCCTCGACATGGAAGCACATCTATCGTATTATATTGCCTGTTATAACATTTGGACAAGAAACGAGACGTAAACGGCTGAAAATGATCGAGGTATTCGTCCTTTTGGGATTGCCGTTGGCACAATGAATTTCTTTCTAGATATTTGACAAGAATTTTTTTATCCAAATAATACCCCAGGATAGTTGAGGAGTTAACATGTTTTATGACTAACAAAATCAGCCAAACAACATGATAAACAACAACATAAACAACAATATACCTTGGCAAACGAAGGCACGGTTGATACAACTGAGGATGGACATACAACAATGGCAACAACAGCATTCATCTCAGTTGCAATTCCAATGGATCGGTTTACGTCCCTCTCAAGTCCAACAATTGTGAACATCACCACGATATTATTATCTTTGGATGATGGGTTGTTGTTAACCATTCTTTGGAATCCACTGTCGACTAACTCATCTTGGATACCAACTGTTTTTCCATTGAAGTGACGTTTTTTGAAAGGTGTGCACTCGAAAGTTGTCGTCGTTTCGGGGGAAAAGGAAGGCACCGACAACGAATGAGCTGGCCGATACGATAGGATTTCGTTGCTTTTCCCATGGATACATCTTTGACTCCATTTATGGTCAAATTATAAGAGAATCTTCTCTCAAACCAGCATTCAGATCCAAATTGGTAGTAGCTCCTCTGCGAGACTTTGCCATCATTTCCTTTCCATGGAGCGATTGCTCTCAAGAAGCAAGGAGGACACCGTTCCACGAAAAATTGCATTCTTGGAAATATCCTTTGGCAGTTTGTGAGCGAGAGAGTGTCAATGGCCAGAAGAATTATCGTCCTGTTTATTGCATTGTCATAGCGTTGGTTGAGACCACTGGCTGTTTCGTGTTGTCGTTGCATTCAATTTCGTCATCTTCGCATAACAAGCAAGCATGTGGATGGCTTGTTTGATTGGTATATTACGGATTGTAGTTCGGATAATTCAATGGTTCCTGTTTCTCAAATTTCCCAGCGCTCTCGTATCATCCAAAATACGAGTATCTCCGTCGCTTTTCGAGTTGGTGGTGTAAAAACACGACAGAACATTCCCTTAATATTAGGTTCAAGAAACACCATCGTCCGTTCCAAGTGCTCACGTAGGTATGGCGCCTCATACCGACCAAATTGGTGTTTTTGACTGCCGTCCAAGCGTTTTCATGACGACCAAAACTCGTCCACCTCCCCCGTTTTTCGAGTTGGTTGTGTGAAAATACGACAGAACATTCCCTTAATGTCAGTTTCAAGAAACACCATCGTCCGTTCCAAGTGCTCACGTAGGTATGGCGCCTCATACCGACCAAATTGGTGTTTTTGACTGCCGTCCAAGCGTTTTCATGACGACCAAAACTCGTCCACCTCCCCCGTTTTTCGAGTTGGTTGTGTGAAAATACGACAGAACATTCCCTTAATGATAGTTACAGGAACCACCATCGTCCGTTCCAAGTGATCACGTAGGTATGACGCCTCATACCGACCAAATTGGTGTTTTTGACTGCCTTCCAAGCGTTTTCATGACGACCAAAACTCGTCCACCTACCCCGTTTTTCGAATTGGTTGTGTGAAAATACGACACAACATCGTCCTTTTGATAATAAAAGGAATCCCAATAGTCCATTTTGGGTAAATACCTATGTTTTACACCCGACAGATGCACAAAGGGTGTATTTCACCGACTTCCCAGCGCTCTCGTATCATCCAAAATACGAGTTTCTCCGTCGCTTTTCGAGTTGGTTGTGTGAAAATACGACAGAACATTCCCTCAATGTTAGTTACAGGAAAGACCATCGTCTGTTCCAAGTGCTCACCTAGGTATGACGCCTCATACCGACCAAATTGGTGTTTTTGACTGCCTTCCAAGCGTTTTCATGACGACCAAAACTCGTCCACCTTCCCCGTTTTTCGAGTTGGTTGCGTGAAAATACGACAGAACATTCCCTTAATGATAGTTAGAGGAACCACCATCGTCCGTTCCAAGTGCTCACGTAGGTATGACGCCTCATACCGACCAAATTGGTGTTTTTGACTGCCTTCCAAGCGTTTCCATGACGACCAAAACTCGTCCACCTACCCCTTTTTTCGAGTTGGTTGTATTTCAATACGACAGTAACAGGAATCCCAATAGTCCATTTTGGGTAAATACCTATGTTTTACACCCGACAGATGCACAAAGGGTGTATTGCACCAACTTCCCAGCGCTCTCGTGACATCCAAAATACTTGTATGTCCGTCGCTTTTCGAGTTGGTTGTGTGAAATTACGACAGAACATACCCTTACTGGTAATTTCCGACAGATGCACAAAGGGTGTATTTCACCGACTTCCTAGCGCTCTTTTGACATCCAAAATACGTGTATCTCCGTCGCTTTTCGAGTTTGCTGTTTGAAAATACATAAGAAAATTCCCTTAATGATAGTTTCAAGAAACACCATCGTCCGTTCCAAGTGATCACGAAGGTATGACGCCTCATACCGACCAAATTGGTGTTTTTGAATGCCGTCCAAGCGTTTTCATGACGACCAAAACTCGTCCACATCGTCCTTTTGATAGTAACAGGAATCCCAATAGTCCATTCTGGGTGAATACCTATGTTATACACCCGACAGATGCACAAAGGGTGAATTTCACCGACTTCCCAGCGCTCTCGTATCATCCAAAATACGAGTATCTCCGTCGCTTTTCGAGTTGGCTGTGTGAAAATACATAAGAAAATTCCCTTAATGATAGTTTCAAGAAACACCATCGTCCGTTCCAAGTGATCACGAAGGTATGACGCCTCATACCGACCAAATTGGTGTTTTTGAATGCCTTCCAAGCGTTTTCATGACGACCAAAACACGTCCACATCGTCCTTTTGATAGTAACAGGAATCCCAATAGTCCATTCTGGGTAAATACCTATGTTATACACCCGACAGATGCACAAAGGGTGAATTTCACCGACTTCCCAGCGCTCTTTTGACATCCAAAATACGAGTATCTCCGTCGCTTTTCGAGTTGGCTGTGTGAAAACACGACAGAACATTCCCTTAATGATAGTTTCAAGAAACACCATCGTCCGTTCCAAGTGATCACGAAGGTATGACGCCTCATACCGACCAAATTGGTGTTTTTGAATGCCTTCCAAGCGTTTTCATGACGACCAAAAATCGTCCACCTCCCCCGTTTTTCGAGTTGGTTGTGTGAATATACGAAAGAACATTCCCCTAATGATAGTTACATTCATGATACTCGCCACGGTATCTTTGGCATCAGTAATATTAGTTCCAATGATACCCGAAGGACCACGTTTCAACCATCCCGAAACATACAAGGGTGCCAAACCAGTAGTAGTACTTTCGTTGTTGTTGTCTACCACCTCGTGATCATTGTTCAAAATACCTTTCTGATGATCATGATAGTCTTCAGTACCCGCAATGGGAATACCCTTATATCCGATACTGACCAAACACAAATCAGTTACACGACGTGTTCTCCCGTTCCGATGGCACTTTGTTTTCCCGTTTCTCTATGCAATGACAATGATGATGGTTTTGACGATGATGTTTGCTGCGTTGACAGATTTGACATCACCGGCTGCAAAATTCTTTTGGGGTGCCATATGATAGGTGGTGGAGGTGATGGGTGTCCCATGAGTGATCAACTCACAACAAGCATTTTGGA
This sequence comes from Nitzschia inconspicua, assembly GCA_019154785.2. Lineage (NCBI taxonomy): Eukaryota > Bacillariophyta > Bacillariophyceae > Bacillariales > Bacillariaceae > Nitzschia > Nitzschia inconspicua. The sequence continues at coordinate 21,393 of JAGRRH010000018.1, forward strand.
GTTCAAAGTTGACCCGTTTCAGATATGTATACCATACATACAAGATGATGAATCCACAATCCACAATACCGTCTTGGAGGGCTGGCATTCACTCCAAGAGAATCTCGTGATGTCAATCCCAACAGCATCGTCAAATCCCAAATGGGATGAGCGTGTTACGTAATAATAACAGTAAACCGTCACGTTGGTCGTTGTTTTTGTGATGGATGCAACTGCTGCTGTGCTTCACGGTTGTTGTCCTTCGCCGATCACTTTGTACATAATATGTTGTCGTGGAGGATGACGAGAGACATTCGCATGGTGACAAATAAACACGTCTGAGAAACAAGCTGCATTCGTGATTCACAGTAAATAGAGTGTGTATATAATTTTGATATTACACAAGTAGCAATAACCGTTTTGGAATTGTCACTTGCATTATGCATTTATCATTATTAAGATTGTTGCGACCATCATCCAGATTTCTGCAAGATGCATAGTTTCGGTTCAGTAAATAAAATCGTCATCATGCATTGTGCAATCGTCAACTTGCATTTTTGTTCATTTCCCAAACACAAGGTTGTACCTAATCATCGATCAGAATTTTGCCGTCTGCAAGAAGCATTGTGAAGGTTTGTAATTATGATCATGCATTTTTCAATAATCAACTTACAGTAGATTTCTCAATTGTTACACTATTTATTGCCAGACAGAGGAAACGGTCTTACTTTTAACTAGCTAGTATATATATTCTTATTATTTTTCATTTACAAAAGCAACAATAAGCATTTTGCACAAGTAGCAATAAGCGTTCTGCAATTGTCAACTTGCATTATGCATTTATCATTTATATTTTTACGATCAACATCCGGACTTATGCAAGATGCATAGCATCGGTTCTTTAAATAAAAACTACCGGTAGAGTACGTGGTAGGGTCTGGAGAATTTCGAGGAGAATACCTAATTCGTTCGCGTTCTCAAGCCTTCGAGGAGAAGTTCTCGCTTTGGGTCAGAAGCCTTCGAGGAGAATACCTAAATCGTTCGCGTTCTCAAGCCTTCGGTGATCTGGTCTCGTCGATAGTCTGACAGTAAATGTTTAAATATCTGAGCTTAGAATAATAAAATAAAACTCTATAATGTCTTACTTTAACCATCAAGATATCTTTTGTCTTCTTGTTTTCTGATGGCAGTGGATGATGGCAGTTCCGCCATTTTCTTCCAGAGTTACCATACCTCTACTACTCCGAGTAGTAGTAGAGTAGTACCATACCGTATCTTACGACTAGTATTCTCTTTACTGTCGTACTGTCCTCTTCTAAAAATAATGGAGATAGTTCTCGCGTCGTTCGACGATGTCGATATAAGCGTTATATCATCCTTCCAGCCTCGACATGGTACCATACCTACCATAATACATGATATCTTTGACGGCCATTTCTTTCCTATCGCACTTTATAAACAGTTGGACAAGAAACGAAACATGTAAAAGGCTAAAAATGGTTGGAAAATTGTCTTTTGGGATGTTGGATTGTGGAACATGCGGACTCACCCATTCCATCCTCGACATGGAAGCACATCTATCGTATTATATTGCCTGTTATAACATTTGGACAAGAAACGAGACGTAAACGGCTGAAAATGATCGAGGTATTCGTCCTTTTGGGATTGCCGTTGGCACAATGAATTTCTTTCTAGATATTTGACAAGAATTTTTTTATCCAAATAATACCCCAGGATAGTTGAGGAGTTAACATGTTTTATGACTAACAAAATCAGCCAAACAACATGATAAACAACAACATAAACAACAATATACCTTGGCAAACGAAGGCACGGTTGATACAACTGAGGATGGACATACAACAATGGCAACAACAGCATTCATCTCAGTTGCAATTCCAATGGATCGGTTTACGTCCCTCTCAAGTCCAACAATTGTGAACATCACCACGATATTATTATCTTTGGATGATGGGTTGTTGTTAACCATTCTTTGGAATCCACTGTCGACTAACTCATCTTGGATACCAACTGTTTTTCCATGGAAGTGACGTTTTTTGAAAGGTGTGCACTCGAAAGTTGTCGTCGTTTCGGGGGAAAAAGGATTGCACCGACAACGAATGAGCTGGCCGATACGATAGGATTTCGTTGCTTTTCCCATGGATACATCTTTGACTCCATTTATGGTCAAATTATAAGAGAATCTTCTCTCAAACCAGCATTCAGATCCAAATTGGTAGTAGCTCCTCTGCGAGACTTTGCCATCATTTCCTTTCCATGGAGCGATTGCTCTCAAGAAGCAAGGAGGACACCGTTCCACGAAAAATTGCATTCTTGGAAATATCCTTTGGCAGTTTGTGAGCGAGAGAGTGTCAATGGCCAGAAGAATTATCGTCCTGTTTATTGCATTGTCATAGCGTTGGTTGAGACCACTGGCTGTTTCGTGTTGTCGTTGCATTCAATTTCGTCATCTTCGCATAACAAGCAAGCATGTGGATGGCTTGTTTGATTGGTATATTACGGATTGTAGTTCGGATAATTCAATGGTTCCTGTTTCTCAAATTTCCCAGCGCTCTCGTATCATCCAAAATACGAGTATCTCCGTCGCTTTTCGAGTTGGTGGTGTAAAAACACGACAGAACATTCCCTTAATATTAGGTTCAAGAAACACCATCGTCCGTTCCAAGTGCTCACGTAGGTATGGCGCCTCATACCGACCAAATTGGTGTTTTTGACTGCCGTCCAAGCGTTTTCATGACGACCAAAACTCGTCCACCTCCCCCGTTTTTCGAGTTGGTTGTGTGAAAATACGACAGAACATTCCCTTAATGTCAGTTTCAAGAAACACCATCGTCCGTTCCAAGTGCTCACGTAGGTATGGCGCCTCATACCGACCAAATTGGTGTTTTTGACAGCCGTCCAAGCGTTTTCATGACGACCAAAACTCGTCCACCTCCCCCGTTTTTCGAGTTGGTTGTGTGAAAATACGACAGAACATTCCCTTAATGATAGTTACAGGAACCACCATCGTCCGTTCCAAGTGATCACGTAGGTATGACGCCTCATACCGACCAAATTGGTGTTTTTCACTGCCTTCCAAGCGTTTTCATGACGACCAAAACTCGTCCACCTACCCCGTTTTTCGAATTGGTTGTGTGAAAGTACGACACAACATCGTCCTTTTGATAGTAAAAGGAATCCCAATAGTCCATTTTGGGTAAATACCTATGTTTTACACCCGACAGATGCACAAAGGGTGTATTTCACCGACTTCCCAGCGCTCTCGTGACCTCCAAAATACGAGTTTCTCCGTCGCTTTTCGAGTTGGTTGTGTGAAAATACGACAGAACATTCCCTCAATGTTAGTTACAGGAAAGAGCATCGTCTGTTCCAAGTGCTCACGTAGGTATGACGCCTCATACAGACCAGATTGGTGTTTTTGACTGCCTTCCAAGCGTTTCCATGACGACCAAAACTCGTCCACCTCCCTATTTTTTGAGTTGGTTGCGTGAATGTTAGTTACAGGAAAGACCATCGTCTGTTTCAAGTGCTCACATAGGTATGACGCCTCATACAGACCAAATTATTTTTTTTGACTGCCTTCCAATCGTTTTCGTGACGACCAAAATTGTCCACCTCCAACGTTTTTCGAGTTGGTTGTGTGAAAATACAACAGAACCTCGTCGTTTTGATAATAACAGGAATCCCCACAGTCTTTTCTGGGTAAATACATATGTTTTACACCCGACAGATGCACAAAGGGTGTATTTCACCGACTTCCCAGCACTCTCGTTTCCTCCAAAATACGAGTATCTCCGTCGCTTTTCGAGTTGACAGTGAGTGTGAAAAAAAAAGAAGAACATTCCCTCAATGTTAGTTACAGGACACACCATCGTCCGTTCCAAGTGCTCACGTAGGTATGACGCCTCATACCGACCAAATTGGTGTTTTTGACTGCCTTCCAATCGTTTCCATGACGACCAAAACTCGTCCACCTCCCTATTTTTTGAGTTGGTTGCGTGAAAATACGACAGAACATTCCCTTAATGATAGTTACAGGAACCACCATCGTCCGTTCCAAGTGCTCACGTAGGTATGACGCCTCATACCGACCAAATTGGTGTTTTTCACTGCCTTCCAAGCGTTTCCATGACGACCAAAACTCGTCCACCTACCCCTTTTTTCGAGTTGGTTGTATTTCAATACGACAGTAACAGGAATCCCAATAGTCCATTTTGGGTAAATACCTATGTTTTACACCCGACAGATGCACAAAGGGTGTATTGCACCGACTTCCCAGCGCTCTCGTGACATCCAAAATACTTGTATGTCCGTCGCTTTTCGAGTTGGTTGTGTGAAACTACGACAGAACATTCCCTTACTGGTAATTTCCGACAGATGCACAAAGGGTGTATTTCACCGACTTCCCAGCGCTCTTTTGACATCCAAAATACGTGTATCTCCGTCGCTTTTCGAGTTTGCTGTTTGAAAATACATAAGAAAATTCCCTTAATGATAGTTTCAAGAAACACCATCGTCCGTTCCAAGTGATCACGAAGGTATGACGCCTCATACCGACCAAATTGGTGTTTTTGAATGCCGTCCAAGCGTTTTCATTACGACCAAAACTCGTCCACATCGTCCTTTTGATAGTAACAGGAATCCCAATAGTCCATTCTGGGTGAATACCTATGTTATACACCCGACAGATGCACAAAGGGTGAATTTCACCGACTTCCCAGCGCTCTCGTATCATCCAAAATACGAGTATCTCCGTCGCTTTTCGAGTTGGCTGTGTGAAAATACATAGGAAAATTCCCTTAATGATAGTTTCAAGAAACACCATCGTCCGTTCCAAGTGATCACGAAGGTATGACGCCTCATACCGACCAAATTGGTGTTTTTGAATGCCTTCCAAGCGTTTTCATGACGACCAAAACACGTCCACATCGTCCTTTTGATAGTAACAGGAATCCCAATAGTCCATTCTGGGTAAATACCTATGTTATACACCCGACAGATGCACAAAGGGTGAATTTCACCGACTTCCCAGCGCTCTTTTGACATCCAAAATACGAGTATCTCCGTCGCTTTTCGAGTTGGCTGTGTGAAAACACGACAGAACATTCCCTTAATGATAGTTTCAAGAAACACCATCGTCCGTTCCAAGTGATCACGAAGGTATGACGCCTCATACCGACCAAATTGGTGTTTTTGAATGCCTTCCAAGCGTTTTCATGACGACCAAAAATCGTCCACCTCCCCCGTTTTTCGAGTTGGTTGTGTGAATATACGAAAGAACATTCCCCTAATGATAGTTACATTCATGATACTCGCCACGGTATCTTTGGCATCAGTAATATTAGTTCCAATGATACCCGAAGGACCACGTTTCAACCATCCCGAAACATACAAGGGTGCCAAACCAGTAGTAGTACTTTCGTTGTTGTTGTCTACCACCTCGTAATCATTGTTCAAAATACCTTTCTGATGATCATGATAGTCTTCAGTACCCGCAATGGGAATACCCTTATATCCGATACTGACCAAACACAAATCAGTTACACGACGTGTTCTCCCGTTCCGATGGCACTTTGTTTTCCCGTTTCTCTATGCAATGACAATGATGATGGTTTTGACGATGATGTTTGCTGCGTTGACAGATTTGACATCACCGGCTGCAAAATTCTTTTGGGGTGCCATATGATAGGTGGTGGAGGTGATGGGTGTCCCATGAGTGATCAACTCACAACAAGCATTTTGGAGTTCAAAGTTGACCCGTTTCAGATATGTATACCATACATACAAGATGATGCATCCACAATCCACAATACCGTCTTGGAGGGCTGGCATTCACTCCAAGAGAATCTCGTGATGTCAATCCCAACAGCATCGTCAAATCCCAAATGGGATGAGCGTGTTACGTAATAATAACAGTAAACCGTCACGTTGGTCGTTGTTTTTGTGATGGATGCAACTGCTGCTGTGCCTTCACGGTTGGCCGATCACTTTGTACATAATATGTTGTCGTGGAGGATGACGAGAGACATTCGCATGGTGACAAATAAACACGTCTGAGAAACAAGCTGCATTCGTGATTCACAGTAAATAGAGTGTATATATAATTTTGATATTACACAAGTAGCAATAACCGTTTTGGAATTGTCACTTGCATTATGCATTTATCATTATTAAGATTGTGGCACAGGGTGTGCTGTCGACCAAGCTGCAGAATTAATTATTGAAAATAATTTTACTGATGTTTTTTAATAAAAAAAAGGGCTATCAAATCATTGTCGTGAGACCTTTTAAAGCGGAGGCCGTAATTGAGGTTTGTAAAAGGTCTGTCGCAGTCGTTATTTGGTTTTGTTTGCTCAAGTACAGACGGATGTCTGCCGAATCGAAGACATTATGCGACTTCTTAAAAAGTCAGTTAACGACGGCCGTCTGGCGAATCAGGAAATCCTAATTGCCGTTTAAAAGGTCATCAGTATCGCTGAAATAGGAACTGACGAACCAAGAAACCTTTAATTGTGGCTTTAAAAGGTCTGTCGTAGTCTTTATTCGGTTTTGTTTGCTCAAGTAGAGACGGATGTCTGCCGAATCGAAGATCATAAGTGACTTTTTAATCAGTTAATGACGGTTGTGCACTCATGGGAGCCTTTCTGGAGTGGGATCCCTCTCATGGGATACCATTGCTTAGGTGCTGCCAGGGTACCAACCTTGTTGAATGTGTAGACCGACAGTACAATACAACTTTCAGGCACAAGGCTGGTATTGAAATGGGAGATGCCCAAATAAGTGAGCGCAGGCACCGACATAACCTTGACATGGCTCAGCAGGTATACCGAGATTTTCCCAAGGTTGGACATTATGACACTTGGAAGATTGACGTACTCCAGAAGCTGGTGGGACAGAACACTGGGAAATTGCTTTACCCGGGATGGACGTGTGTAAGTGATTGTTTGGAAACTGATGAGAGCTTCGTTACAGTTCTATTGCATACCAGCGATCTACATGATAAACTTCTGAATAGGGTTCAGCAGCTCCAAGAAGCCGATGATTACAATCCAAACCTTATAGGGATGTCAAGTTTAGCTGCAACTCATGGGGGGTTCCCTTGCCATTTTTGCCAGTCATGAGACGTGTTGAGTACCGGCTCTTCAGCCAGCTAATGCTCAATGACTTGCAAAAATTTGATGAAAACAGGATGTCACACTTGTGGATCGCGCATGTCAATGGGCAAGGTATATTTCCAAAACTTCCAGTACAATTAAAAAAGTATCATCAACACTGGGAGAGAAACAGGAGGATCCAGGATGCAATGGAGCGAGCTAAAAGTGAAATTGAGCTCATGAACTCGTACTTGGCAAAAAAGGTGCCAATGGAATTCAAGGATGGCTCCAACACTGTTGAAGGTGCATTTGCAGAAACAGATGAGGAAGTTGAGCTTGTTGACGGGGAACCTGGTATTGGATTGGGCAGAGAGCTACAGCATGATGACATTACACCGCCAGCACAACAAGGCAATGTTGTTGGAAACGTCAATAGGGTCCACTTCAATCCTCAAGCAGACAGTAGCAATGCTCCTCTTCCTACTGGTACCAAAAAAATTAAGATAACAGTAAGTGAAAAAAGCGGAGAAAGTACTTTGAAACGAAACGTCACTCTTTTTTATGAATAGCTAACTGTAATAACTACTTCGTATTAATTCGTCGTAAACCAAAAACGTCTACGAGTCGTAGACCTTTTTGGAAAAACGTCTACGAGTCGTAGACCTTTTTGAAATTCGGGGGGTCGCGTTTTCCTTTTGGGGACTGTTGATCCGTCTGTGATTCTGAAACCTTAAATAAAAAATCCCGCCCACAACGTACTTATGACATATGGTTTAAACCATAAGAAAGATCTCAGAATAAGCTATCTATCGATGTATATATTATTTATAGTAAGAATTCTTACAGTTAAGTCTTTGACTCCGTTGAGGCATTCAAAATCAGCAAGTCGTGCAAATTTCCTCTTTTCCTTTACGGTTCTCAGCATGCAACTACAGGGAACTGGAAAATGACACAATAACACTTTTTGTTTTTCGAAGTACAATGAACAACTTTTAAAATGGCGACAGCACGAAAAAAGCGAGTGGCGATGACGAAACAGCTGAGAAAGGTAGTGTTCATGGCGTGTTTGTTGCGGGTGTCGCGAGGAATTACAGTCGAGATACTACTAGACATCTCCAACGAATGCAATCCAGTTGATTGAAATGGTGGAAGAAACTTACAAGAACTATCCACCGAATAAACTCAATCGGATTTGGATAACAATGCAGGACGTCATGAACGATATAATCAAAAGTGGAGGTAAACACTACCGTAGTACGTAGCTAGGTACTACGTAGTACTACGTATTAAACGGTGAGAAGGACCACTACTCGTACAAATTACCGTACGAACTACAGTACTTTGGTCGTTTTTCTACTATTTGTTTATTTTTGTTTGATCATCAAACTTGTACCCTTCGTGCAAAACAATACAAGAGAATGACAAGTCGAAACGGCAGCAGTAGTGAAGTAGAGTCTTGGCGAAAAAGCAAAGCTAAGGCTTTTGTGAAGGAGCTTTTGCAGAATAACAATGAAATGTACATGGATATGCCTGAAGCCCAGTTGTATCGATTGTATCCACAACATTTTGGTCAATACTCTCAAAATCGATTTATTTGCAATGTCAAGACCTTAAAGAAGACTATCAGAGAAGTTCGGGAGGCGAACGCTCTTAAACAGTCATGTCCGGGTGGTGAAAACTACAAGAGAAAACGCCCCCAGGGGTGGAGCATCGTTGGGCAGCGATTTGATTGGCTAGAAGGAGTAAAAGACGTCACAACGACATCATTAAATTTAATGAGCGACACAAATTTTACATAACACCAAGACATTATTCAGGCTTGGCATGCTTGCATGTTGCTGAAAAAATTTCTGAATTAGGCTATCTCCAAGCCTAGCGCCTGAACTTTTAAAATGAGACCTTCTGATTGGCTGAAAAAACAACTTTAAAAGTTGGAATATGCCGGCCTGTAAACGTTTGGAGTTGGGCGGCCTGTAAACTGTCCAATACTTAAGCCACATGGTCATTGGCGCGCCAATGAAGTACATATCATACATAATCGGAATGTCTTCACAGTCAGTAGAGTGTTGACGCTTGAAGCACATCATGTTTCCTCTTCTTCCTATTGCAGAAGCGTGAAGCATAAAACAACAACAACAACAACAACAACAACAACAACCACACATTCTCCCTCGACGGCCAGTAGAAGGGTTTGAACTCATTTCTCACTGAGCTCCAAGATGCAACTGGGACAAGACGAAACACCACTCGATGTTGGTCAACAGCGCCAGGTTCGACCAATTGATGCGACTGATGAGCGTCTTTTTTCTTTGTGGAGCATGGTGGACAGAGATACGATGGGTAATCGTTACGAATTACTAGATGATTTAGTAGATGACAGTAACGAAATCGCCCATTATCACGGGCATGGACAACATGGTGGATCCGTCTCTGGACGGATTGTCATCAAGCGAGACTTTGAAGCAGCATACAAGAGGCTGTGTGAGCAATACTTTAATGGAGATGAATCGTTGTATACGGCACAACAATTCAAGCGTCGATATCGAGTTTCTCCATCGATCTTTGAGAAGGTTTATCAACAACTTCTTGGCAAGGGTGTCTTCAGGAGACCCGATAAGCTGGATGCCTGCGGGCGCAAAGGAATCCATCCACTGGTTCGAATGACCGCCGCTTTCAGGGTACTTGCTTATGGATGTGGTGCAGACAGGGAGGACGAAAACTTGTCGATCGGTGAATCCACTGTCCATGATGCAGTGAAATCTTTTTGCAAATTGTTAATACAGGAGTTTGGTGATGAATACCTCAACCGGACACCGACAGTAGCTGAAAGAAACCGAATTCTCAAGCACAACAAAACTAGAGGGTTTCCTGGATTGTTTGCATCATGGGACTGCAAGCACTTTGTATGGGACAACTGCCCTGTTGCACTACAAGGACAGCACAAAGGCCACCACGCGGGTGGTAAGTATACAAAGATACTTGAGGCCGTTGCGGATGGCTCATGTTACATTTGGTTCGTCCATTTTGGAGCACCTGGATCATGCAACGACATCAACGTCCTTGACAAGTCGTCCATCGTTGGGGCGCTTCTTTCCGGACAACTTGACCTAAAGACAGAGCCTTACGAAATCAACGGAACAATCAGAGACTGGATGTACTTTCTTGTTGATGGTATTTATCCAAATTGGGCAATCTTTGTTAAGACCATTGCCAAGGAAGCCAGGGAGGCTACACCCCATCTTGACTTCTACGCAAGCAGACAAGAGGGAGTGAGAAAGGACATTGAACGTGCCTTCGGAATTCTGGTGAAGAAGTTTCACGTGCTCGCCCGGCCGATTAGGACGTGGAGAGAGGATGACATGAGAAACATTCTATACGCTTGCATAATTTTACACAACATGTGCTGTGCAGAGAGATTGGAAGTGACCGGACAAGACGTTGTTGAAACAGAGTATCACGATGACTACACTGACGAGGAAGTAAATCTCACAACTGCAGACGGAGGGGAACAGTTCATCTTCAACCGCGTGCCCGTGCCTACTTCCGATGCAGCCAACGACATGGAGACGCTGATGACGGAGAGGTTCCATAGAGTGAATGCCTTGTACAACCATCTTAGTGATCCGGAAAAGCACTTACAACTACGTACAGACCTCGTCGCCCATCTCTCCGGACGACAAGCGGAGAAATAGAATAACATCCCAATTAGAATAACGTTTTTAGTCAAGTTCTGTGTCCTTTCTTTTCGGTAGATTCCTTCTATGTCCAATTGCAATAACATCCTCCAAGTTTGATTTAACTTGCCAACGTTCAGGAAACTTCACAATGCTGCGGTGCCCTCGTATCCGTGTGAATCCGCAGAGATGTCGTCGTTCTCATGTGCCTCCGCAGCGGTGGGTGGTGGGAGGGGAATGAGTCCAGGCGCACCCTCCCTTTCACGTCTGGACTTTTGAACCTCCTCCTCGACGTTTTCAAATGCGATTTCCTTCAGACGGTCAGGGATGTTGGGATCTCGCAACATTGCAAGCCAGTTGTTCATCCGCATTGCATCGGCCTTTCTTCTCTCCTCTGTGCGGATTTCAGCCAAGATTTTTGTTTTCTTAGCAAGGATATTGTTAAAGAAAGCATCATTCTTGGCTTTGTCTCTGCCACGACGAGACGACTTCGAGGAAACAGATAAAACTGGCACATCGTCCACAGGTGACTCGACAGGTGAATCCGAAAGGGTGCTGTTGTCGTCGAATGCATCGACAGCACTGGCAACCTCCTCCGAGGGGAGACGTGACTGTTGGGGGGCCCTGACCTTTTCCGTGTCCTTTAGAACGTGCCAAGCACCGTAGAATCTCCAAGATACTTTGTCAAAATTTTTGTAACTGTACAAGGTCTCTCCTACCGAAATCTTTCGGAGGTGAGACGCAACGGCAACATTGACTTTTTCCTCTTCTGTTAACCCTGAAAGATTAGCATTTCGAACTCGATTGAGGCTAACATTGAACTTTTGACACTCCTTGGTGACAGTATCTCGAAGAAATTGCCAGATGACACCACGTCTTCCGTCGGGATCACGATCCCAGTACGTGCCAGTACCTGCACATGCAGGGGGGGAGAAACTCTTCATGAAACTGTTCAGACGCTTGCTGAAATCAGCGGCCGTTTGATCAGCACCATTGATTTCGTCCTGAGTTGCTGCAACATAGGCTTTTGCAGCAACGGTGCATTCGTCTGCCGTCCATTTCTTCCCGTGAGGCATTCTTGCTATACAGAAGTCGCTCCTCCGAACAGCAAGTGCACTTCTGAAAAATGAGTAATCGCTGATGGCATGTTGTCAACATAGGAGACCACCACAAACGAATCGAGGAAAGAATGGAAAAGCGGCTAAATCAACCAGAAAAGGGCGGGAATCGACAGCCTCGGCAGTTGCGCATCCATGGATTCATCAAACATTAAACACTGTCAAACGATCGACCAACAGCTTGGGAGCCAAGGAGATCGGTTTGAACACAAGGAGGGAAACACGGAAACGTGTAAAGAGAGAGAGACGACAGCGAGGGAAGACAAAAGAGTGTTGGAAATCGTCTGTTGGGTCTTTTGGACATCTACTTGAAAAAATTAATTAATGCGTGGGGATGATATTTAATGAAAGTGGGTTTACCGGCGCGATCACAATGTGCTCCGGTAAAGCGTTTTTTTTCCTCTATACGGTACCTGTTTTAGCGGGATTTTTGGCCTTTACCGGTCAGGCCGGTAAAACGATCCGAAATCTCTGTGTCTGGAGATGGGTAAAGACCGCTATCCGGTAAAAACGGTTTAGCGGCGTCGGTCTGGAGATAGCCTTACTCCGAGAATACGAAGATTCCATCCCAAAAAAGAAGAAACAGCAACAACAAGTCATTTGTTTTCGTTTAAAATGACGGAGTGCCCCACTGCAGAGTAATTTGTCGACCGTTTTAGCAGCTACACTACGTCGGTTTTTCTATCTGTACTTGTAGTACAACTGAATAACACGATAATGATAAATCCATACGCGAAAGTGGGGCAGTGCCACACTCACAATCTGTCTCCACATCACAATCTGTCTCCATCATGGGTCCCCAAAGCCAACGTCGAAACACCTTGGCTAAACGAACTGCCAAATTGAAAGGCAGTGCTGGATACAGAAACAAGAAGAAGAGGATAGCAAAGGCTGGTGACCAACTGACACTCACAGGTGAAGTAGCGTTTGACGTACTAAGGCACTGCAATGTGTGCATTAATAGGCGACTTGGCAAAAAAGAACTTCACAGAGCACACCACAAACTTTGTCCCAATAATCGACGCACTCGAGGAATAACCTCCAACACGACATTGGAATCAAATAAATATTCAAAGAAATTGAAGAAGCATTTTGCTGCTCCATTAAAGCAAAGTGAGAAGCTACACTCAAGCAATGTCACACCGCGGTGGCAGTCAAGCAACCCTTGCCAACAGTCTGTTCCGGAACAACCGCAGCAGCAATGGATTGTCGCCAAGCCACCCATTGAGCCAAACTTTATCTACGTTCCACATACAACAGCCACAATGTTTCCGACAAACCAAATGCCTTTGCCAGGATTCCAGTGGATGCCACCGCAACCGACCCACCAACAACAAGAAATGTGTTTGCTGACTTTGCCACGGATGCCACCGCAACCGACCCAACAACATATGTACAGTGCCAACACTGTCACTAATGGCGGGTTTTGCTGCAATAAGTACTTCTTGTGGTACATCAGTCATAACAGAAAAGGGCGCCCCCCGCACGAGCATCAATGTCTAGATAGAATTCAATACAAGAGAGATATGCATTTGGGACAAGAATAGTAGCATTTAAATGTAGTGTATCTGTTTCTAACAGCGTTTTGTACTTTGCCGCTGCAAGTATTACTACTCTAGTCCTATTTATGCTTTTCTACCACAAAAGGGCGTTCATTCCTGCTACAGATATTCGTTGTTGCGATACAAACAGGAAAATAGAATTCATGGAATTTTTTCAATGTTTGTTTTCATACATCGTAACGAATTCTTGTACGTAGTGGAGAGTAAACACGAGCATTCATGCCGAGACAAATGCGATACCGTACTCTCATACTGTAGAACAATACTCGTGTGTGGTGTTCGGGACCTACTTGACACCTCTTCGACGTACGACGTATAGTACTTGATACTCGGAGTAGCAGTACACTCCTTGTTTTCTACAGCTACTTTTTTCGAACTTTTGGTATTGCCAGCGTGAAAAATAGGTGGGAATGATCATTTGTGCCAGTTTGTTTATAGGATGGATGCACATCTTCGTTTTCACCATATACAAACATGTCACTGTGATGTTCCTTCGCATTTTCTTAATTCGATACATTCCTGGAACATGGAATTCTCCTCCCTTCTTTTCTTTTCTCTTTCCTTCTTTCCCCCCTTTCTGGCGGCACGTTCCCCCCATATTTTCGCCCCCAGACCTTTTTGGAAAAAGGTCTATGACTTTTGGAAAAAGGTCTACGAGTCGTATGATAGACGTTTTGCAACCCTAATGGAGTTGAAACAAACCGTCACCAGTCAGTCTTGTTAGGGTGGTCGTGCGAGCCATCCATCTCATTTATTTAACGGAGCGGAAGCATCGTGGTCTTTTTCACCGGATCTTCCTGTTCTATTCAACAGTAATTTCCTCCGCGCTCTAAATGTCATTTACATTTACTTCCCTTCAATACTTTTAATGCTACGTAAGTTTCATACTTCGTAATATTTTTATTCTGCAGCTTGGGCGACTGCACACCCTCGAAGGGGTGATATTTAAAACAGGTGTGACGATCGAATCTTTGGAAAAAATTGTTATTGATGGATACCATGTTTTATTAGTGTGCACATGTCTCTCAGTTGGAGAGTATCAAGCTCAAAATTTTAGATGGATTGAAAACTCCAGACGAGATTCGATTTACGTTTTTGAGGCCACAAAATATCACTGCCAAAACTTTGTTTCCGATCCCTATTTATCCAGATATTAACAAAGGAACTATTCGTATGTGGAGATCAATGAAAATGCGTCAGTTTCCTATCAAATGTGCGAACGCGCGAACGATTCAGAAGTTACAGGGTCGTTCGATCGACAAACTCTTAATCAATAGTTGGGACTACACAGGCAATTGGATATATGTTGCTTTATCAAGAGTCCGTGAATTGAATGGCTTGTATTTGCGATTACCTTTAGACCATGAGAAATGCCGTGGAATGTCTGAAGAGGTACGCGTCTTTATGGAACGAATTCGGGAGAAGAAACCACTTCCTTCTGTAAAAGTAAGAAGATGAATGAAAAGGATTTTTATTTCTTTTCATTTTAGTATATAATACACAGTAAAGTGGTCACAAAGATTGACGCATTATCAATGTAAATCTGTATTGTCAACTTCCAAGTCTGTCGACTCAATACTGGTAGCTCCTACCGTAGTCGACACACTGTCAACATAGCATAGCAAAGCACGGCCATTATTAAGAACAGCTTACGGTAGCAGTAGAATTGCGTTTACAGTTGCAGTTAATTACTTTACAGTGGTTCGCGCTTGGTAAGAGATTATTACATAAATGTTTGGACTTTATCAAATATTCATCGGTCAAGCTTTTTGGAATGATAGCCCGAGGATGCCAGAGGATGATTTTTCATTCTTTTCACTATAGTAAATTGATCGCGAATGAGGACCCATTTTCAAACATCTGCACCCTCAAACTCCCATTCTATCTCTATCTATTCGACTATATCGACTATATCGACTATATCGACTCAACTCTAAACATGTCTATCGACTCACTCGACACGCTGCTAGAATATGAAGAATGAGGCCGAACACTCAGAGCAGCTTAGCCGAATTGTTGCGACCATCATCCAGATTTCTGCAAGATGCATAGTTTCGGTTCAGTAAATAAAATCGTCATCATGCATTGTGCAATCGTCAACTTGCATTTTTGTTCATTTCCCAAACACAAGGTTGTACCTAATCATCGATCAGAATTTTGCCGTCTGCAAGAAGCATTGTGAAGGTTCGTAATTATGATCATGCATTTTTCAATAATCAACTTACAGTAGATTTCTCAATTGTTACACTATTTATTGCCATATTCTTATTATTTTTCATTTACAAAAGCAACAATAAGCATTTTGCACAAGTAGCAATAAGCGTTCTGCAATTGTCAACTTGCATTATGCATTTATCATTTATATTTTTACGATCAACATCCGGACTTATGCAAGATGCATAGTATCGGTTCTTTAAATAAAAACTACCGGTAGAGTACGTGGTAGGGTCTGGAGAATTTCGAGGAGAATACCTAATTCGTTCGCGTTCTCAAGCCTTCGAGGAGAAGTTCTCGCTTTGGGTCAGAAGCCTTCGAGGAGAATACCTAAATCGTTCGCGTTCTCAAGCCTTCGGTGATCTGGTCTCGTCGATAGTCTGACAGTAAATGTTTAAATATCTGAGCTTAGAATAATAAAATAAAACTCTATAATGTCTTACTTTAACCATCAAGATATCTTTTGTCTTCTTGTTTTCTGATGGCAGTGGATGATGGCAGTTCCGCCATTTTCTTCCAGAGTTACCATACCTCTACTAGTAGTAGAGTAGTACCATACCGTATCTTACGACTAGTATTCTCTTTACTGTCGTACTGTCCTCTTCTAAAAATAATGGAGATAGTTCTCGCGTCGTTCGACGATGTCGATATAAGCGTTATATCATCCTTCCAGCCTCGACATGGTACCATACCTACCATAATACATGATATCTTTGACGGCCATTTCTTTCCTATCGCACTTTATAAACAGTTGGACAAGAAACGAAACATGTAAAAGGCTAAAAATGGTTGGAAAATTGTCTTTTGGGATGGTCTTTGGACGACGTTGGATTGTGGAACATGCGGACTCACCCATTCCATCCTCGACATGGAAGCACATCTATCGTATTATATTGCCTGTTATAACATTTGGACAAGAAACGAGACGTAAACGGCTGAAAATGATCGAGGTATTCGTCCTTTTGGGATTGCCGTTGGCACAATGAATTTCTTTCTAGATATTTGACAAGAATTTTTTTATCCAAATAATACCCCAGGATAGTTGAGGAGTTAACATGTTTTATGACTAACAAAATCAGCCAAACAACATGATAAACAACAACATAAACAACAATATACCTTGGCAAACGAAGGCACGGTTGATACAACTGAGGATGGACATACTACAATGGCAACAACAGCATTCATCTCAGTTGCAATTCCAATGGATCGGTTTACGTCCCTCTCAAGTCCAACAATTGTGAACATCACCACGATATTATTATCTTTGGATGATGGGTTGTTGTTAACCATTCTTTGGAATCCACTGTCGACAATCTCATCTTGGATACCAACTGTTTTTCCATTGAAGTGACGTTTTTTGAAAGGTGTGCACTCGAAAGTTGTCGTCGTTTCGGGGGAAAAGGAAGGCACCGACAACGAATGAGCTGGCCGATATGATAGGATTTCGTTGCTTTTCCCATGGATACATCTTAGACTCCATTTATGGTCAAATTATAAGAGAATCTTCTCTCAAACCAGCATTCAGATCCAAATTGGTAGTAGCTCCTCTGCGAGACTTTGCCATCATTTCCTTTCCATGGAGCGATTGCTCTCAAGAAGCAAGGAGGACACCGTTCCACGAAAAATTGCATTCTTGGAAATATCCTTTGGCAGTTTGTGAGCGAGAGAGTGTCAATGGCCAGAAGAATTATCGTCCTGTTTATTGCATTGTCATAGCGTTGGTTGAGACCACTGGCTGTTTCGTGTTGTCGTTGCATTCAATTTCGTCATCTTCGCATAACAAGCAAGCATGTGGATGGCTTGTTTGATTGGTATATTACGGATTGTAGTTCGGATAATTCAATGGTTCCTGTTTCTCAAATTTCCCAGCGCTCTCGTATCATCCAAAATACGAGTATCTCCGTCGCTTTTCGAGTTGGTGGTGTGAAAACACGACAGAACGTTAGTTTCAAGAAAACACCATCGTCCGTTCCAAGTGCTCACGTAGGTATGGCGCCTTCCTTTTTCTGTCAAAACGACGATCTTTTGTC
Organism: Nitzschia inconspicua; assembly: GCA_019154785.2. Classification (NCBI taxonomy): domain Eukaryota; phylum Bacillariophyta; class Bacillariophyceae; order Bacillariales; family Bacillariaceae; genus Nitzschia; species Nitzschia inconspicua. The sequence goes on from JAGRRH010000018.1 coordinate 39,088, forward strand.
GTATCCGATACTGACCAAACACAAATCGGCAGGTAACACGGCGTGTTTTCCCGTTCCGATGGCACTTTGTTTTCCCGTTTCACCCTCGTCCCACAATAGAAATATTGCGTTGGGCGGCATTGTTATTGTTTTCGGTAGGGTGTAGTATATCTAAGACACGTGTCGTCAAATCCGTTTCGGCAAGTTCGTCTCGTGTCTTGGCCAAGATACGGGCAAAATCCAATGCAACATTTTTGTAGTAGCAGTAGTAGTGAGTGCCTATTGGATGATGATGTTGTTGTGTGTGCACTTGTCGTTTCGTACCGAGGCTCGAGAACGAGCAACACGTGAAACTCACGCGATAAAGTAATATTTGGTTCTGTGGTAGTAAACTGTACGTGATTTTGTGTAAAAATCAATACCGTGTGAACTTGTCGTGTTACCTCGTTTCGTACCGAGGCTCGAAAACGAGCAACACAGGAAACTCACGCGATAAAGTAATGTTTGGTTCTGTGGTAGTAAACTGAACGTGATTTCGTGTAAAAATCAGTATTGTGTGCACTTGTCGTGTTACCTCGTTTCGTACCGAGGCTCGAGAACGAGCAACACGCGATAAAGTAATATTTGGTTCTGTAGTAGTAAACTGAAGGTGATTTTGTGTAAAAATCAGTATTGTGTGCACTTGTCGTGTTACCGTACCTCGTTTCGTACCGAGGCTCGAGAACGAGCAACACGTGAAACTCACGCGATAAAGTAATATTTGGTTCTGTGGTAGTAAACTGTACGTGATTTTGTGTAAAAAATCAATATTGTGTGCACTTGTCGTGTTACCTCGTTTCGTACCGAGGCTTGAGAACGAGCAACACGTGAAACTCACTCGATAAAGTAATGTTTGGTTCTGTGGTAGTAAACTGTACGTGATTTTGTGTAAAAATCAAAATTGTGTGCACTTGTCGTGCGTTTCGTACCGAGGCTCGAGAACGAGCAACACGTGAAACTCACGCGATAAAGTAATACGGTATTTGGTTCTGTAGTAGTAAACTGAAGGTGATTTTGTGTAAAAATCAGTATTGTGTGCACTTGTCGTGTTACCTCGTTTCGTACCGAGGCTCGAGAACGAGCCCTATTGGGTTGCAACAGGTGAAAGATATCATACACCCAACACAATTTATGTGGTTAATTGCTGCCTTACCAGCATTTTTTTGGAAGACCACGCCATATCTGACAATCAATAGTTTGGACTTTTCCTCATTCGTGAGGTTTTAGAAGAAACACCAAGTCGTACGGTGAAGGTTCCAGTCGTTTAGTCTTGGTCGGCAGAAGTCAAAATACTGGTACGTCAATCCAAAACATACCTCCCGACACAGGTACGGCCGCGAACGTGCACTTATCATGAAATGAACGATCTGATAACCATTCCCTATGTATGAGAATGGAAATTATGCTATTGCGAAAGAATCCTTTGGTGGTACGGTGGAGATTCCAGTCGTTTAGTCTTGGTCGGCAACCTTCATAATTTTTTCTCGCCAATCCAAAACATACCTTCCGACATCCGAGAGGCCGCATTCGTGCCTTCTTTCATTAGATAAACGATCTGATTTCCTTTCTCTATGTATGGGAAGGAAAAATATGCTATTGGAAAAAAACCCCGATCGTACGGTGAAGATTCAAGTCGTTTAAACTTGGTCGGCAGAGGTCCAAACACTGGTACGTCAATCCAAAACATACCTCCTCTAGTCCTACGGTGGAGATGCCAGTCGTTTAGTCTTGGTCGGCAACCTTCATAATTTTTTCTCGCCAATCAAAAACATACCTTCCGACATTCGTACGGCCGCAATCGTGCACTCTTTCAAAAGATGAAAAATCTGATTTGCTTTCCCTTTGTATGGGAAGAAAAAATATGCTATCGGGAAAGAAAAACTAAGTCGTACGGTGAAGATTCAAGTCGTTTAGTCTTTGTCGGCAGATGTGCAAATACTGGTACGTCAATCCAAAACATACCTCCCGACAGAGGTACGGCCGCAAACGTGCACTTATTATAAAATGAACGATGTGATTTCTTTTCACTTTGTATGGGAATGGAAATTATGCTATCGCGAAAGAATCCTTTGGTGGTACGGTGAAGATTCCAGTTGTTCTTGGTCGGCAACCTTCATAATTTTTTCTCGCCAATCCAAAACATACCTTCCAACATCTGAAAGGCCGTAATCGTGCACTCATATATAAGATAAATGATCTGATTACCATGCCCTATGTATGGGAAAGATAAATATGCTATTGGGAAAGAAAAACCTAGTCGTACGGTGGAGATTCCAGTCCTTTAGTCTTTGTCGGCAGATGTGCCAATACTGGTACGTTGCGGGAAGATATATCTGCACTGGCAGTGGGGCATTTTTCAGTCGTCTCTCATGGTGAAGTTGTTGTTGTTGTTGTTGCTGCTGCTGCTGCTGCTGCTGCTGCTGATGTTGTTGTTGTTGAATGTCATACAACAGTAGTAACACATCAATGGTTGGAGTGGGAGAGGATGGCAGAAAAACAAGAGATTGAAACGACCCAAACATACCGTTGGAAATTTCAATATTTAGTCCATAACATCCACAGATTTAAAACTGATTTTAGAATCGTGGAACTCGGTCGATCATAAAACCGATTGAAAAAATCCGGAGAAAGTATTACGTAGTAATCGTATACGATAGACTACCTGCGTAGAAATACCCCCAATTGAATTTCGTTTATGAACGGGAGAAACCCCTAATAATTCTACGACGTACTCGAAGTACTGTTATACTCCGGAGTAGCTATTCCCTCTAGGCAATTTAGTTATCTCTAATTGAATTTTTTTAGACCAAATTTCAACTATTTTTGCCCGTGCACAGCCAATTGACCTTTTATTTCGTCCAATTTAAATTTAATTTGGCCGAGGTGGATTCAATCTCGTCCAATTACGTTCTAGATCTGGTAGCTATAACAGTACCACTATGATACGACGATTCGACAGCACGACGTTCACCTTTGATAAGTCTCTGCGACATCCGGGTTTCGACTAGTATTCCTATTTATTTTTCACGGTGTGAACAAAATCATCCAAAAATTGACAATAGTAAAAATCTCAAAGAGTCATTAATTGATTGAAAATTTTTGCTTACTGTTAGCTCTGAAATAAGCTGCTCACAAATTCGTTCCAGATAGCTACTGGATCGATATGATCATCACATACGTACGTTCTGTTTCTTTCAAATTCAAACATAAAGTTCCTTTGCAGAAATCAATCGACAGACTGTCTCGTGGCATTCGATTGCAGTCCCATGATGGATCAGAGGTTCGGGACCGGCAGATAGTTGTTTGGCAGATCTTGATAAACGATTGGGATAGTTCTCTTCCGGCCCTTCTGCGTAATTCTTCCAAACATCCATGGTAAATAGGGAAAAGAGAGAGCACCTCTGTTGTTTTTTGGATTGGCCTTGCTCCAACCGGTAGTGGCAATTGATGATCGTATCGATCCAGTAGCTATTTGGAACGAATTTGTACGCAGCTTATTTTAGAGCTAACAGTAAACAAAAATTTTCAATCAATTAACCGATAATGGCTCTTTGAGATTTTTACTTCTGTCAATTTTTGGATGATTTTGTTCACACCGTGAAAAATAAATAGGAATACTAGTCGAAACCCGGATGTCGCAGAGAATGTCGCTTTCTTGTTCATACGTACTAGCAATAGATACGAACAATAGGAACGCTAGTCGAAACCCGGATGTCGCAGAGAATGTCGCATTCTCATTCATACGAACTAGCAATAGGTACGAACAATAGGAATGCTAGTCGAAACCCGGATGTCGCAGAGAATGTCGCATTCTTGTTCATACGTACTAGCAATAGATACGAACAATAGGAATGCTAGTCGAAACCAGGATGTCGCAGAGAATGTCGCATTCTCATTTATACGTACTAGCAATAGATACGAACAATAGGAATGCTAGTCTGAACCCGGATGTCGCAGAGAATGTCGCATTCTCATTCATACGTACTAGCATTAGATACGAACAATAGGAATGCTAGTCGAAACCCGGATGTCGCAGAGATTGTCGCATTCTCATTCATACAAACTAGCGATAGGTACGAACAATAGGAACGCTAGTCGAAACCCGGATGTCGCAGAGAATGTCGCATTCTTGTTCATACGTACTAGCAATAGATACGAACAATAGGAATGCTAGTCGAAACCCGGATGTCGCAGGGAATGTCGCATTCTCATTCATACGTACTAGCAATATATAAGAACAATAGGAATGCTAGTCGAAACCCGGATGTCGCAGAGAATGTCGCATTCTCATTCATACGTACTAGCAATATATAAGAACAATAGGAAAATCACAGCGCACCTTCTCCTATTTATCGGCTATCAGATCATATTCGTGGCTGATTTTAAACTAAAACGAAGAAGGAAAAAAGAGGGAAGAAGGGGAGGGAAGAAGGGGGAAGGAAGAAAAGAAAAAAAAGGAGAAAAGGAAGAAGAAAGAGGAAAAACCAAAAATATGATAGACCGACTCTGTCCGAACACCACGCAAACATGAGATTGGTGACGACAATTGCTTTTCAAATTGTCGCTTCATAAAAAGTTGTCAAATTGCTTTTCGAATCGATTCCGCGTCCCGCTGCGGAATAAACTACAACTGCTTTTCGAACCGTTGTCGACAGGGCTGGTTCTTTGTTTTCTTTGTCCAAGATCAAATCAAAAGACGATGTCAACACATCGTCAAGGACAGTACCACAACATTTTTTGATTGTCAACACATCGTCAAGGACAGCACCACAACAATTGTTGCCCTCACGTTTAGTCATTATCGTTACTCTATTAGACGGAATGTTGCACCAGCAAAGTGTGATAGGCAATGATAACATAACTTAGATTGTTGCTGTATCCCGTAATTTTTTCGGACATTTTCCTCTTGGCCATCTTCTGGGACAATCCCTAGCTGAGTTTTTAACCTCTGGATCAGGAGAGTCTCTACAAAATCCACAAGTAGGAGGTTTTCTGGGTCGCTTGCACTTTCCTCTTGTTCGTTTCTCCTCTCTATGTAGGTTGGGGATAAATCCTGTCATTGCTGTTAATGTCTCTCCAGCGACTCCAACTGGCAATGCATCCGCGAGTGGAAGCGTCATAGCTGCCGGAAAGTATGGTGCTTGATAGTGACGCCGCATGTACGATGCAAACAACACCATGTGATCATTGAAGTTGTGTTGTTTCCAACCCCAATGCCTTCTTGTGCTGGCTCATCTCTCTGTTGATCTATACCGAAGCCATTACTAGCTTCCCTTCCGCCAAACTCATCCTCCCCATCCGATTCTGCAAATGCACCTTCACCAGCATCGCAAGTGTTTGGCACCTGTTTTGCCAAGTAATAGTTCAAAAAAGCCAATTTCACTTTTGGCTCGCTCCATTGCATCCTGGATCCTTCTGTTTCTCTCCCAGTGTCGATGCTACTTTTACAATTGTACAGGAAGTTTCTGAAATATGTCTTGTCCATTGACATGCGCAATCCACAAGTGCGCCATCCTGTTGTCGTCAATTTTTGTAGGTCAATAAATATGCTGAAGAGGTGGTACTCAGAACATTGCATGACAGGCAAAAAAGGTAAGGTAATCCCCAATGAGTTGCAGATGATTTTGACTTCTCTGCAACAGCGCTCGGAAAACGGTAAGCCCTGATACCTGACGGGGATTCGTCATTGACTGTGAAAGCTCTGGATGCTGTTGTTGTTGTTGTTGTTTCGATTCGCAGGAGGGTGATCGTCGTCTTCTGATTCAGAACTCACTTGTCATCGTCATTATTTGATCTTTCAGAGATCAAAATAACGACCGGTACTTGACTTTTCAATCGAGACTTAGAACCTCCCGATTCGGCAGACAAAGATCAGATAACGACCGGTACTCGACTCTTCAAACGACAAATAAGATCTTCCGATTCGACCGGTACTGGACTTTTCAAACGACAATTAGGGTCTTCCGATTCGGCAGACATCAATCTTTATTCGACTATTCAAACTCAAATAACGACCGGCACTGGACTTTTCAAACGACAATTAGGGGCGTTCGTTTTGAAAGGTCTCACGACAATGATCTGAGAGCCTATTTATCTACCTACCTAGTTGTTTCCCACTTCCTGGATCACTTCAGTTGATTCTGATCACATATACCTCTACCCAGTAGTATGAGAGACACTGGCTCTGTTAAAAGGTTATTAGTATCATGCTACGGAATTGCACCCTAGACCATGACTCTTCATAATGTGGATTACTATCTTATAGTACCGTCCAACACCCTCCCATAATCCACAGTTATGGAGCAATGTACCCTCCCATGTCCTTCAGCCCTCTTCACAGGACATTCACTAAGGATCGGGAATCGAACTCGGGTCATCTATGAATTCGTCCATGTGTGTCACAAAACCCACGGTGGCCACGATACTAACCATTATCTCTATGATACCATGTTAAAAGGTTATTAGTATCATGCTACGGAATTGCACCCTAGACCATGACTCTTCATAATGTGGATTACTATCTTATAGTACCGTCCAACAGGCTCCGAGGTAGTTGCGATCAGATTCAAATCTGAAGAGATACAGTAGTTAGGATTTCTTCGCACAAATCAACGCGCACAGTCCACGTAGCGATCAGATGTCCCGAAATACCATGTCCCAAAACACCGCTCCCGACCTCTCTCCCTACTGAAGATGACCTTACTGTTATCACTGGACAGTCCACTTCCCGCCCGTCTGCAGCCAAAGTCTGGCAGGAAACGGTAGTTAAACTCCGTTTCCAATCCAAGGATGACCTCCTAACAAAAGATGTCTCCTGTCTTGCATTCGACGTCCTCAACGCCATTAAGCAGTCATTCCCAACTCGAATCTGCATAAAGCCTAATGCCAACATGGAATTGTATTATTTCGCATATTGAAGGGAGTTTCGGACGGAATTCCTTGTTGTAAAAATGATACGTAGTAATAGTCGTACTCCAAAGAATTTTTTTTGCTTCCTGTATGTCATTTGGGACGAAAGAACAGCTTCGTCGAACTGAAATAACAGTCAGTGGACTACTTAAAATAAACGACGAGTTGTTGTTTTTTCAAAACGAAGATTCGGAAGGATTCGAAGAATTTTTTTTGCTTCCTGTATGTCATTTGGGACGAAAGAGCAGCTTCGTCGAACTGACATAACAGTCAGTGGACTACCTAAAATATTCGACGGGTTGTTGTTTTTTCAAAACGTAGGATTCGTTGTAGGAATCCCTTGAACAGTCTTTTTCCGAAGATTGAATGCGAAATACAGTAGTAATTTGAATTACAGTAGGCCGCAGCGAAGACAACTCACATCATCGTTCCCTTCTTTGTTGTAAAAGCTTACTAATAGTAAGCGACAGTGAAAAACAACCATCCACAGTTGTGCTTCGATTTCTGTACTTGTACCAAAGTCACCCTGTTGTTAGTCGTGCTGTTATAAAAACAAGGCCCTTGCTCGTTGTATCGCAAAAAGGGAAAATGATTTGGTGTAGAGGAAGCAACGGACTGTCTCATGCGAGTATAATATACTTCGAAATACTTAGGTGTTTCAGATGAAAACATATGGTAGCCAAAACAATTGATTGTACTGTAAATAATACGAAGTACTTACTCCAACATGGCGTTTGGGACAAAGGACATCATGGTTTAACGATCTACTAAGGGTAAATCATTATTTAAGTAAGTTTTGAAATGTTTGCTAAAAATGATTTCTTTTATTTGGCATATTGAAGGGAGTTTCGGACGGAATTCCCTGTTGTAAAAACTATACGTAGTACTCCGAAGTTTTTTTTGCTTTCCAAAACGAAGATTTGGAAGGATTCGAATAATTTTTTTTGCTTCCTGTATCACATTTGGGACGAAAGAGCAGCTTCGTCGAACTGACATAACAGTCAGTGGACTACCTAAAATATTCGACGGGTTGTTGTTTTTTCAAAACGTAGGATTCGTTGTAGGAATCCCTTGAACAGTCTTTTTCCGAAGATTGAATGCGAAATACAGTAGTAATTTGAATTACAGTAGGCCGCAGCGAAGACAACTCACATCATCGTTCCCTTCTTTGTTGTAAAAGCTTACTAATAGTAAGCGACAGTGAAAAACAACCATCCACAGTTGTGCTTCGATTTCTGTACTTGTACCAAAGTCACCCTGTTGTTAGTCGTGCTGTTATAAAAACAAGGCCCTTGCTCGTTGTGTCGCAAAAAGGGAAAATGATTTGGTGTAGAGGAAGCAACGGACTGTCTCATGCGAGTATAATATACTTCGAAATACTTAGGTGTTTCAGATGAAAACATATGGTAGCCAAAACAATTGATTGTACTGTAAATAATACGAAGTACTTACTCCAACATGGCGTTTGGGACAAAGGACATCATGGTTTAACGATCTACTAAGGGTAAATCATTATTTAAGTAAGTTTTGAAATGTTTGCTAAAAATGATTTCTTTTATTTGGCATATTGAAGGGAGTTTCGGACGGAATTCCCTGTTGTAAAAACTATACGTAGTACTCCGAAGTTTTTTTTGCTTTCCATATATGTGTCATTTGGGACAAAAGAACAGCTTCGTCGAACTGAAATAACAGTCAGTGGACTACTTAAAATAATCGACGGGTTGTTGTTTTTTCAAAACGAAGATTTGGAAGGATTCGAATAATTTTTTTTGCTTCCTGTATCACATTTGGGACGAAAGAGCAGCTTCGTCGAACTGACATAACAGTCAGTGGACTACCTAAAATATTCGACGGGTTGTTGTTTTTTCAAAACGTAGGATTCGTTGTAGGAATCCCTTGAACAGTCTTTTTCCGAAGATTGAATGCGAAATACAGTAGTAATTTGAATTACAGTAGGCCGCAGCGAAGACAACTCACATCATCGTTCCCTTCTTTGTTGTAAAAGCCTACTAATAGTAAGCGACAGTGAAAAACAACAACTCGTCGATGTTTCGAAGTGCTGATTTCACAGTCAGTTCGACGAAGCTGTTCTTTGGTCCCAAATGATAAATACATTTATATATATACATATGAAGCATAAACAATTCTACGTATCATTTTTACAACAAGGAATTTCGTCCGAAACTCCCTTCAATGTGTGATAAAAAAACATCATTTTAGGCAAACATTTCAAAAGTACCTTACGTAATGATTTACTCGTAGTAGATCGTTTCACTATGATGTCCTTTGTCCCAAACGCCATGTAGTAAGAAGTACTTCGTATTTTTAACAGTAAAATCAATTGGTATTTCGAAGTGTGTTGTCCTCGTATGCGACAGTACGTTGCTTCCTCTACACCAAATCAGTTTCCTTCTTTGCGACACCACAAGCAAGGACCTGCTTTTTACTACAGCACGACTAACAACAGGATGTTGGATTCTGAACTAACTCGGTCAAAAATGGACAACAACATACGACCTCCGTCTGGGCGCGACGAGGGAGAACGGGATGCGCGATGGGAAATTCGAAAATCACTGCATTTTTACTACTCCGTATGTTTCACACGGCACATCACGATGTCCATCCTAGGAAAAGTTACAAGCAGGTGGAGAGTGAGATCAACTGATGCAACAATCCACAAATGGCTGTTATCCCTGAACGGGTAATGTCTCTATGCCCAACGACTTTTACCGAGCTTTCCAGGAAGCAGGTGCAAAGCATGTTAAGTTCTTCTCCAGTTGCGCCTTCGAAGGAAACGTTTAGAATGGTTCTGATTGGGACTTCTTTCTCTGCTCAGCAGATACCACACCCTAACCATCTTGATGGACCGTCAACAATCAGCTTTACTTGCTGAGTGCTCTAACTCTGGAGGTTCCCGCAGAAGAGATATGGAAAGCAGCACAATCGCTTTCGAATGAGCTTCCAAACTGATTCATATCAAGAGGATTTGTCCTGTGCAGAAAATACCCAGAGAGGAAATCAAGAGCACAATGAGAAAAAACCTTCCTGGATTTCTTCCCGCTCTCATGTGAAACAAGATGTTGAAATTAAATTGAGGCCCATTAAAAGAAAGTTCTTATTCTGATCTACTACTAATATCCGTTTCATGAAATTCTGCTTGTTTTCACCGCATTTGAAGCTCTAGTCTACTAGCTATCATAGACTACCGGAGGTAGTCGTATATTCTTCATGTATGATGATGTACCCCGGGGTGTAGAGCGTATCATAGTAATACCGTGTAATTGTACGGAGTTTCAGCAATACTAACTGTAAGTATAAATTTTTTTTCGATCGCGATCACTCGTCGCGCCCAGACGGAGTTAGTAGAGAGTAAAACAAGATCCTATGCATCTGGCAAAGATACCTTTCATGGCGTGCGTCTATTTGGATCTTCAACCTTCGCGTCTACTTCGACAGCTTTACAGTTAGGTGCCGGTGGTTTTCATCTACCGTAGTAGTTAGTAGAGGTACTATCAAGTATCGATGATTACGGACGTACGTATGACATCAAGACGTCGTCCACCGCTCCATCGCTTCCCCCTCCCTCTTCACAAGTTCACAAGAACAAAACGGCAAAGATGGAAAATGTCGGATGGAAATTGACACAGCATCCCCAAACCAAAAAACGCATCTTTGAATTGAACAAAACATAACATTCCACCTTGGTTCCTACTGATGAGTATCTTGCCGTCGAAGATGAAAAGTGTCGGATGGAATTCACACAGCATCTCCATACCAAAAACGCATCTTTCATTTGAACAAGACAGAACATTCCACCTTGTTTCCTACTGATGATCATCTTGCCGTTATTACAATTATCAATATCCGTCACAATCCGACCTTATTTACGTCATGTCACAGCTAACAGGAGAGCTAGACTATGATTCCCAACAAAAGGCTCCAACGACGCATCGAGGATATGGGTGGACGTTGATTTTCTGGAGATTGTTCTTTGCGTCGATTGCATTGCCTTTCTGGATTTGGCATCGTGTTGGGATGACCTTTTCACGGGACATGGGATGGACGGGAGGAAGTGCTATATTACTCAATATTATACTTATCTGTCCGTCCAACGTTTCTTCTCTCTTCTTCCTCCAATATTTTCATACTTTCTACCACGACTACAAGCAACAATAGGAAATTCTTCCTTTCCGATGAATGAATGCATCCTAATTGGCAAGGACTGCGGCGTTTCACTTGTCATGCAGCTTATGTTATATGGTTCCAAATACGATACATCGCTATTACAATACAATACGGAAACCATGGATTCCGGAACCACTTCATGGTCTTTTTTTTGTTTTGCGTTTGGTGGAAAGGGTTCTTCGAGCCTGTCATGGGGACAAATTACATCATTCATCAATTGGCAACCAATATTCCAGCCACTGTTCGCTTCGAGGAATCGCCATCACGAGTTTGCAGCACCACACCGGTGTATGTGAAGCAACTTTTGAAATACGAGGAGGGAGTTGGAGGATGGGAAGTAAAAGCAATGGTCATCTGGTGGCAACAATGAAATTAATTCGCTCGCTTCGAGGAATCGTTATCACGAACCTCAACCACTCTACAAACTGCTGCCTTGGACGGCCATTCGTTTAACATTGCTCATGAAGTTTGGACGAGGAACGAAACCAAAGTGGCCGGGAATCATTCAGATACTTTTGGGATGGCTGAAGGCAGTTATACGATTTTGGATATTTATTCGGATACCATCTCTCTCAATGTCGAATGGACATTTGAACCACTACACTAACTGCTGGCTTTGACGGCCGTTGGTTTTCCATCGACCATCATAGCATTTGGACGGAGAACCAAACAAAACTGGCTGAAAAGGATTGAAATATACTATTTTGACTTGTCCTTGAACGTCCCAGTGTCGACAGACAGGGCCTTCCAACCACCGTTCGATCTGACAACTCTGACGTCCAATGGTTTATCTTGGTTTGTTAAAACAAAGTTAGGAATTCTGTGGAAAAGATCTCCCTCGGTGTCGAAAGGACACTTGTTGACAGGACACTCCAATCTTAATTTACTATATCATACCTCGTCAAGGTGGGAAATCACAGTCAATTATTGACGAGCTTTTCAGAACAAAAAATTGCAGTAACGTTACGAATGGTACAATCAATATCCAATCTATACAGAATCGTTCCAAATTTGACGAACGAGATCCAGGAAGGCATCAGATAATCGCTCGATCAGCAGTGGTGGGAAAATATTATCAGTAACGCGCGTATAATGTTGGGAAAAATACCTCGACGGGGTGGGAAATCAATTTTTGACGACCTATTTTTCAGTACAAACCATTACAAAAACGTTACGAATGGTACAATCAATATCCAATCTATACAGAATCGTTCCAAATTTGACGAAAGAGATCCAGGTACGCATCAGATAATTGCTCGATCCGCAGTGGTGGGAAAATATTGTCAGTAACGCGCGTATAATGTTGGGAAAAATACCTCGACGGGGTGGGAAATCAATTTTTGACGACCTTTTCAGTACAAACCATTACAGGAACGTTACGAATAATACAATCAATATCCATTCTATACAGAATCGTTCCGACTTAGACGAAAGAGATCCAGGAAGGCATCAGATAATTGCTCGATCCGCAGTGGTGGGAAAATATTGTCAGTAACGCGCGTATAATGTTGGGAAAAATACCTCGACGGGGTGGGAAATCAATTTTTGACGACCTTTTCAGTACAAACCTTTACAAAAACGTTACGAATAATACAATCAATATCCAATCTATACAGAATCGTTCCGACTTAGACGAAAGAGATCCAGGAAGGCATCAGATAATTGCTCGATCCGCAGTGGTGGGAAAATATTGTCAGTAACGCGCGTATAATGTTGGGAAAAATACCTCGACGGGGTGGGAAATCAATTTTGACGAGCTTTTCAGTACAAACCTTTACAAAAACTTTACGAATGGTACAATCAATATCCAATCTATACAGAATCGTTCCAAATTTGACGAAAGAGATACAGGTACGCATCAGATAATCGCTCGATCCGCAGTGGTGGGAATATATTATCAGTAACGCGCGTATAATGTTGGGAAAAATACCTCGACGGGGTGGGAAATCAATTTTGACGAGCTTTTCAGTACAAACCTTTACAAAAACTTTACGAATGGTACAACCAATATCCAATCTATACAGAATCGTTCCGACTTAGATGAAAGAGATCCAGGTATGCATCAGATAATTGCTCGATCCGCAGTGGTGGGAAAATATTATCAGTAACGCGCGTATAATGTTGGGAAAAATACCTCGACGGGGTGGGAAATCACAGTCAATTTTTGACGAGCTTTTCAGTACAAACCTTTACAAAAACTTTACGAATGGTACAACCAATATCCAATCTATACAGAATCGTTCCGACTTAGACGAAAGAGATCCAGGTATGCATCAGATAATTGCTCGATCCGCAGTGGTGGGAAAATATTATCAGTAACGCGCGTATAATGTTGGGAAAAATATCTCGACGGGGTGAGAAATCAATTTTTGACGAGCTTTTCAGTACAAACCCTTACAGGAACGTTACGAATAATACAATCAATATCCATTCTATACAGAATCATTCCAATTTACAGTTAGACGAAAGAGATCCAGGAAGGCATCAGATATCGGCTCGATCCACAGGGTGGTCTAACGCGCGAATGATTTTGGGAAAAATACCACGAGCTCTCTTACCACCAATAGTGAAATGTATGATTATTGCAAAGTCTGATATTACGTATATATTACATACTTTCGAGACTTCCGTACTCACAGGCAGGCTACTACAACGCGCACAGTCAATAAATTCATTGATGGTATTTTGGGACGAAATGATATTACACCTGTTGATGCTACTGTACGACGTTTGGGTCGAACGATCGTAGAACTGTGCACGAGTTAACTGTAATTTCATTTCAACACGCGGCTGTTTATTTATAGTTAGTTGAACGATCGTCCATTAACATCAATAGAAAAAAAACTCAATTATTATTATTTTTCGATGCTCGTTCAGGAAGAATTGTTTCATCTGTCATTGCTACTGTACGACAGTTCGAACGAAAGATCATACGCGGTTTTTAAGTTCACTACATTGATTGGGAACAATACTTACAATTAGGAAACGGTATATATTTCATCCGTTGATGCTACTAAACGACGTTTGGGTCGAAACATCAAATCTACCTACCCACACACTTATTTCTTTCAAATACGCGGCTTTTAAGTTGAAAGATACTGTATTGAATTAACTAAAAATATATACTTACAGTAAGTCATTTGGGGAAATACTCTAACGTAACTGTAAAGATATTATTGCTCGGTAATGCGAGAGTATATCCAGCAGCCAGTGCACTCTCAATACTCTCTCTCTCTCTAGCTAGCTACTCTACTAGAGAGGTACTATTACTACATGCGAACGCGAGCTAGCATAATAAAGTAATAATGAAATCTATTTTATGGCTATGCCGACTACTAGCTACCGGCAGTTCCGTATCTAAGAAGTTGACTCACCCGCCTGGCCCCCAAGGGGGCGGGGCAAATTATGCAACAGCTTTCCCTCCACTCAGTACCCTGTTGCCCACCACTCAGTACTGGAAAGGCAAACAAACTCACGAAGGAGGAAAAGTCCAAACCAGTGATTGTCAGATATGGCGTGGTCTTCCAAAAACAATGCTGGGAAGGCAGCAATCAACCACATAAATTGTGTTGGGTGTTTTGATATCTTTTACCTGCTGCAACCCAATAGGGCGGATTGTACGTGTAAAATAAGCCTTCCATGCCAAGCACCAGTAATATTTCCAATGAAATATTACCGCCCCTCTGCACTTGACACTCGGCTGAGTTATGATGCCATTTCTTCCAAAGAAATGTCAGTGCCCATCACAACTCTATCAGGAATCATGCATTTAGCACTCTTCCTCCTCTCCCTTAGCCCCCTTCCGACTAAATGAGAGAAACACAATCTTTCCGGTCGGCCACCGGTTCTGCGTGATGCCATGCACAAGACAGCAATAGTTTGCACTACCGCTGGTACGATCTCTTCCGCTGCACTGATAGATCGTCTGTGGATTCTTAGTTCCCCAGGCTCTGACAAACCTGAGTTAAGCCCCCCTACCACGACAAGGTAATCCACTCATGGGGGGGGGGGAGCTAGCATAATAAAGTAATATTATGATTCACAGATATACGTAGTACAACATAATACACATGATGCTTTCGAGAGCGGCAGCTTAAAAGATTGACCTCATTTTCACGGTTGACGAAGTTGCTGATAGCTGGTTGGGAGCCGTAAAGCCCTCATCTATATTGAGTCGTCATCTCCTTTGCCAAGATTGTATGCTTTCCAGGAGGATTTCGGATGTTGACCCGTCCAAAACGGTGGCCAATTCGTCTCGGAATTGTACAAAAATTGCAGAAATTGAATTGATTTCTGCGGTGGTATGATGGCCAAGTGGACATGGATATAGAGTCGTAGTTTCACAAGGTTGTTGAAAACCAATCCAATGGGTGGTGGTAACATTTACCGTTCCAAAACGGCTGGCAATAAGTCTCGGCAGTAGCGCGGGACAGAATAACAAATCAATGCCGGAAGCTGTTGTGGAATCTACAATCACCGTCACCAAGAGTATTGAAGTGATTCGAATCGGGTGTATTCCACAAAAAATGCCGAGATTGTGTCGATTTTTGCGGCGGTAGGACAACCCAAAGGATGTCAGATAGAGATTAGCTCCGAAACGGTTGGCAATAATGGATATTGAATCGTTCCACAGAAAACCAATCGACTTTTGGTGAAATTTACCATTTTAAAACGATTGGCAATAAGTCCCGGCCGAGCAAATCAATACTGGAAAACGTGGAAACTACGATCACAGTAACGGATGAATGGAATCGGATGTATTGCATGGAAATTGTAGATATTGGTTCCATTTTGGCGGCGATATGGAGGCTAGGAGTATATCGGATATGGATCCCTCCAAAACGGTTGGCAATAAGTTTCGGCCGAAGGAATGGGGACAATACAGCTCAGCGCCGAATGATGTGGAAGGTACAATCATTTGGAAATTCGGTGATGGTATGACTGGCAGGAGTATATCGGACAATTCAATGGTTTCTGTTTCTTAAATTTCCATGGTTCCAAAAGAAGGGAGCGTTCCCCATGGATCCAATTCATCATACGATTGAGTCGTCTGCCGAAACTGCCCATGTTGTTGTTTCAGTCATCAGCATCTCTCATTGAAACGTAATTGGTAAATGAGTATCGAAGCAAAAATAAACACCTTCCTCTTCTAAAAAGGGTGGCAGGGTTGGCATGGCCAATGCTGCTCGAATGGCATCCATCGATTGTTGTGAACATTCGATGACAAAGTCGTCGTCGTTGTTGCTGTTGTTGCTGTTGTTGCTGTTGTTGTTGTTGTTGAATGTCAAACAACAGTAGTAACACATCAATGGTTGGAGTGGGAGAGGATGGCAGAAAAACTGATAATACGAAGTAAGAGATTGAAACGACCCAAACATACCGTTGGAAATTTAAATATTATTATTTACTGTTAGTCCATAAACGTTCACAACGTTCAGATTTTATACTGACTATAATCGTGGAACTCGATCGATCATAACACCGATTCAATCCGGAGAAAGTATTACGTAGTAATCGTGTACGGTACCTACGTAGAAATACACCCAATTGAATTTCGTGTATGAACGGGGGAAACCCCGAAGAATACATGCCTTCGTTGACTACGACTGTGAGTAATGAGAAAGGAACCCCCTCTCAAGCTTCTATGATACGACGTACTCGAAGTACTTCTATGATACGACGATACGACAGTACGACGTACACCGAACAACTATGCACAAAAGATACCATCATCAACCATTGATTGTCAAATACATCATCTTCAAACATCATACAGTTCCGGGAACATCATCCGTCACAGTCAGTCAGTAGTATTATCCGGATTTGACGATACTGTTGGGTTTGACCACACGACATTCAATATCCAATCTATACAGAATCGTTCCGACTTAGACGAAAGAGATCCAGGAAGGCATCAGATATCGGCTCGATCCGCAGTGGTGGGAAAATATTGTCAGTAACGCGCGTATAATGTTGGGAAAAATACCTCGACGGGGTGGGAAATCAATTTTGACGACCTTTTCAGTACAAACCTTTACAAAAACGTTACGAATGGTACAATCAATATCCAATCTATACAGAATCGTTCCGACTTAGACGAAAGAGATCCAGGAAGGCATCAGATATCGGCTCGATCCGCAGTGGTGGGAAAATATTATCAGTAACGCGCGTATGATGTTGGGAAAAATACCTCGACGGGGTGGGAAATCAATTTTGACGAGCTTTTCAGTACAAACCTTTACAAAAACTTTACGAATGGTACAACCAATATCCAATCTATACAGAATCGTTCCGACTTAGACGAAAGAGATCCAGGTATGCATCAGATAATTGCTCGATCCGCAGTGGTGGGAAAATATTATCAGTAACGCGCGTATAATGTTGGGAAAAATATCTCGACGGGGTGAGAAATCAATTTTTGACGAGCTTTTCAGTACAAACCCTTACAGGAACGTTACGAATAATACAATCAATATCCATTCTATACAGAATCATTCCAATTTACAGTTAGACGAAAGAGATCCAGGAAGGCATCAGATATCGGCTCGATCCACAGGGTGGTCTAACGCGCGAATGATTTTGGGAAAAATACCACGAGCTCTCTTACCACCAATAGTGAAATGTATGATTATTGCAAAGTCTGATATTACGTATATATTACATACTTTCGAGACTTCCGTACTCACAGGCAGGCTACTACAACGCGCACAGTCAATAAATTCATTGATGGTATTTTGGGACGAAATGATATTACACCTGTTGATGCTACTGTACGACGTTTGGGTCGAACGATCGTAGAACTGTGCACGAGTTAACTGTAATTTCATTTCAACACGCGGCTGTTTATTTATAGTTAGTTGAACGATCGTCCATTAACATCAATAGAAAAAAAACTCAATTATTATTATTTTTCGATGCTCGTTCAGGAAGAATTGTTTCATCTGTCATTGCTACTGTACGACAGTTCGAACGAAAGATCATACGCGGTTTTTAAGTTCACTACATTGATTGGGAACAATACTTACAGTTAGGAAACGGTATATATTTCATCCGTTGATGCTACTAAACGACGTTTGGGTCGAAACATCAAATCTACCTACCCACACACTTATTTCTTTGAAATACGCTGCTTTTAAGTTGAAAGATACTGTATTGAATTAACTAAAAATATATACTGACAGTAAGTCATTTGGGGAAATACTCTAACGTAACTGTAAAGATATTATTGCTCGGTAATGCGAGAGTATATCCAGCAGCCAGTGCACTCTCAATACTCTCTCTCTCTCTAGCTACTCTACTAGAGAGGTACTATTACTACATGCGAACGCGAGCTAGCATAATAAAGTAATAATGAAATCTATTTTATGGCTATGCCGACTACTAGCTACCGGCAGTTCCGTATCTAAGAAGTTGACTCACCCGCCTGGCCCCCAAGGGGGCGGGGCAAATTATGCAACAGCTTTCCCTCCACTCAGTACCCTGTTGCCCACCACTCAGTACTGGAAAAGCAAACAAACTCACGAAGGAGGAAAAGTCCAAACCAGTGATTGTCAGATATGGCGTGGTCTTCCAAAAACAATGCTGGGAAGGCAGCAATCAACCACATAAATTGTGTTGGGTGTTTTGATATCTTTTACCTGCTGCAACCCAATAGGGCGGATTGTACGTGTAAAATAAGCCTTCCATGCCAAGCACCAGTAATATTTCCAATGAAATATTACCGCCCCTCTGCACTTGACACTCGGCTGAGTTATGATGCCATTTCTTCCACAGAAATGTCAGTGCCCATCACAACTCTATCAGGAATCATGCATTTAGCACTCTTCCTCCTCTCCCTTAGCCCCCTTCCGACTAAATGAGAGAAACACAATCTTTCCGGTCGTCTTAATTTACTATATCATACCTCGTCAAGGTGGGATATCACAGTCAATTATTGACGAGCTTTTCAGAACAAAAAATTGCAGGAACGTTACGAATAATACAATCAATATCCAATCTATACAGAATCGTTCCGACTTAGACGAAAGAGATCCAGGTACGCATCAGATATCGGCTCAATCCGCAGTGGTGGGAAAATATTGTCAGTAACGCGCGTATAATGTTGGGAAAAATACCTCGACGGGGTGGGAAATCAATTTTTGACGACCTTTTCAGTACAAACCATTACAGGAACGTTACGAATAATACAATCAATATCCAATCTATACAGAATCGTTCCGACTTAGACGAAAGAGATCCAGGAAGGCATCAGATAATTGCTCGATCCGCAGTGGTGGGAAAATATTGTCAGTAACGCGCGTATAATGTTGGGAAAAATACCTCGACGGGGTGGGAAATCAATTTTTGACGACCTTTTCAGTACAAACCATTACAGGAACGTTACGAATAATACAATCAATATCCAATCTATACAGAATCGTTCCGACTTAGACGAAAGAGATCCAGGAAGGCATCAGATAATTGCTCGATCCGCAGAGGTGGGAAAATATTGTCAGTAACGCGCGTATTGTTGGGAAAAATTCCTCGACGGGGTGGGAAATCAATTTTTGACGACCTTTTCAGTACAAACCATTACAGGAACGTTACGAATAATACAATCAATATCCAATCTATACAGAATCGTTCCGACTTAGACGAAAGAGATCCAGGAATACATCATAAAATTGCTCGATCCGCAGTGGTGGGAAAATATTATCAGTAACGCGCGTATAATGTTGGGAAAAATATCTCGACGGGGTGAGAAATCAATTTTTGACGAGCTTTTCAGTACAAACCCTTACAGGAACGTTACGAATAATACAATCAATATCCATTCTATACAGAATCATTCCAATTTAGACGAAAGAGATCCAGGAAGGCATCAGATATCGGCTCGATCCACAGGGTGGTCTAACGCGCGAATGATTTTGGGGAAAATACCACGAGCTCTCTTACCACCAATAGTGAAATGTATGATTATTGCAAAGTCTGATATTACGTATATTACATACTTTCGAGACTTCCGTACTCACAGGCAGGCTACTACAACGCGCACAGTCAATAAATTCATTGATGGTATTTTGGGACGAAATGATATTACACCTGTTGATGCTACTGTACGACGTTTGGGTCGAACGATCGTAGAACTGTGCACGAGTCTGTAACTGTAATTTCATTTCAACACGCGGCTGTTTATTTATAGTTAGTTGAACGATCGTCCATTAACTGTAACATCAATAGAAAAAAAAACTCAATTATTATTATTTTTCGATGCTCGTTCAGGAAGAATTGTTTCATCTGTCATTGCTACTGTACGACAGTTCGAACGAAAGATCATACGCGGTTTTTAAGTTCACTACATTGATTGGGAACAATACTTACAGTTAGGAAACGGTATATATTTCATCCGTTGATGCTACTAAACGACGTTTGGGTCGAAACATCAAATCTACCTACCCACACACTTATTTCTTTGAAATACGCTGCTTTTAAGTTGAAAGATACTGCATTGAATTAACTAAAAATATATACTTACAGTAAGTCATTTTGGGGAAATACTCTAACGTAACTGTAAAGATATTATTGCTCGGTAATGCGAGAGTATATCCAGCAGCCAGTGCACTCTCAATACTCTCTCTCTCTCTAGCTACTCTACTAGAGAGGTACTATTACTACATGCGAACGCGAGCTAGCATAATAAAGTAATAATGAAATCTATTTTATGGCTATGCCGACTACTAGCTACCGGCAGTTCCGTATCTAAGAAGTTGACTCACCCGCCTGGCCCCCAAGGGGGCGGGGCAAATTATGCAACAGCTTTCCCTCCACTCAGTACCCTGTTGCCCACCACTCAGTACTGGAAAGGCAAACAAACTCACGAAGGAGGAAAAGTCCAAACCAGTGATTGTCAGATATGGCGTGGTCTTCCAAAAACAATGCTGGGAAGGCAGCAATCAACCACATAAATTGTGTTGGGTGTTTTGATATCTTTTACCTGCTGCAACCCAATAGGGCGGATTGTACGTGTAAAATAAGCCTTCCATGCCAAGCACCAGTAATATTTCCAATGAAATATTACCGCCCCTCTGCACTTGACACTCGGCTGAGTTATGATGCCATTTCTTCCACAGAAATGTCAGTGCCCATCACAACTCTATCAGGAATCATGCATTTAGCACTCTTCCTCCTCTCCCTTAGCCCCCTTCCGACTAAATGAGAGAAACACAATCTTTCCGGTCGGCCACCGGTTCTGCATGATGCCATGCACAAGACAGCAATAGTTTGCACTACCGCTGGTACGATCTCTTCCGCTGCACTGATAGATCGTCTGTGGATTCTTAGTTCCCCAGGCTCTGACAAACCTGAGTTAAGCCCCCCTACCACGACAAGGTAATCCACTCAGGGGGGGGAGCTAGCATAATAAAGTAATATTATGATTCACAGATATAATACACATGATGCTTTCGAGAGCGGCAGCTTAAAAGATTGACCTCATTTTCACGGTTGACGAAGTTGCTGATAGCTGGTTGGGAGCCGTAAGGCCCTCATCTATATTGAGTCGTCATCTCCTTTGCCAAGATTGTATGCTTTCCAGGAGGATTTCGGATGTTGACCCGTCCAAAACGGTGGCCAATTCGTCTCGGAATTGTACAAAAATTGCAGAAATTGAATTGATTTCTGCGGTGGTATGATGGCCAAGTGGACATGGATATAGAGTCGTAGTTTCACAAGGTTGTTGAAAACCAATCCAATGGGTGGTGGTAACATTTACCGTTCCAAAACGGCTGGCAATAAGTCTCGGCAGTAGCGCGGGACAGAATAACAAATCAATGCCGGAAGCTGTTGTGGAATCTACAATCACCGTCACCAAGAGTATTGAAGTGATTCGAATCGGGTGTATTCCACAAAAAATGCCGAGATTGTATCGATTTTTGCGGCGGTAGGACAACCCAAAGGATGTCAGATAGAGATTAGCTCCGAAACGGTTGGCAATAATGGATATTGAATCGTTCCACAGAAAACCAATCGACTTTTGGTGAAATTTACCATTTTAAAACGATTGGCAATAAGTCCCGGCCGAGCAAATCAATACTGGAAAACGTGGAAACTACGATCACAGTAACGGATGAATGGAATCGGATGTATTGCATGGAAATTGTAGATATTGGTTCCATTTTGGCGGCGATATGGAGGCTAGGAGTATATCGGATATGGATCCCTCCAAAACGGTTGGCAATAAGTTTCGGCCGAAGGAATGGGGACAATACAGCTCAGCGCCGAATGATGTGGAAGGTACAATCATTTGGAAATTCGGTGATGGTATGACTGGCAGGAGTATATCGGACAATTCAATGGTTTCTGTTTCTTAAATTTCCATGGTTCCAAAAGAAGGGAGCGTTCCCCATGGATCCAATTCATCATACGATTGAGTCGTCTGCCGAAACTGCCCATGTTGTTGTTTCAGTCATCAGCATCTCTCATTGAAACGTAATTGGTAAATGAGTATCGAAGCAAAAATAAACACCTTCCTCTTCTAAAAAGGGTGGCAGGGTTGACATGGCCAATGCTGCTCGAATGGCATCCGTCGATTGTTGTGAACATTCGATGACAAAGTCGTCGTCGTTGTTGCTGTTGTTGCTGTTGTTGTTGTTGTTGTTGAATGTCAAACAACAGTGGTAACACATTAATGGTTGGAGTGGGAGAGGATGGCAGAAAAACTGATAATACGAAGTAAGAGATTGAAACGACCGTTGGAAATTTAAATATTATTATTTACTGTTAGTCCATAAACGTTCACAACGTTCAGATTTTATACTGACTATAATCGTGGAACTCGATCGATCATAACACCGATTAAATCCGGAGAAAGTATTACGTAGTAATCGTGTACGGTACCTACGTAGAAATACACCCAATTGAATTTCGTGTATGAACGGGGGAAACCCCGAAGAATACATGCCTTCGTTGACTACGACTGTGAGTAATGAAAAAGGAACCCCCTCTCAAGCTTCTATGATACGACGTACTCGAAGTACTTCTATGATACGACGATACGACAGTACGACGTACACCGAACAACTATGCACAAAAGATACCATCATCAACCATTGATTGTCAAATACATCATCTTCAAACATCATACAGTTCCGGGAACATCATCCGTCACAGTCAGTCAGTAGTATTATCCGGATTTGACGATACTGTTGGGTTTGACCACACGACATTCGCTTGGAGTGAGCGCCTCTCCTCGAGGATGGTATTTGTGGATCCATCATCTTGAATAATGCCGAAACGGGTCAACAAATCTTGATTGGGTGTGAATTGGATACTCATGGGACACCCATCACACCTACTATCTATGAAAATCCGAGCAACTTTGGAGTAATGTCGAATCTGTCAACAACACAGCAACAGCAAACAACAAGAACATCTTCCTCGTCGTCATCGTCACGATTGTGTTCGATTCAAAGTGATGCCAATTGTTGTATCGCCGTGGTGCTGGAAAAGGAGACAGAATCTTTCAAAGAATACCACGTATCCTCCGTCACTGAAAAGGGTTTTCCAGACGTCGCCACACGACAATGGGTACATTGCTTGCAACAGTTACTACAAATTCCAGCCGTCGGGTTGTGTGATTGCAATCCGTATGGTGTGTCGGTATTACATACCTGCCAATTCGAACATAGAACCAGAATGGAACAGGCCAAACAACAACAACATCTGCAGCAACAACATCAGTAACAAAATACAATTGGTACGGTTGAGGACGACCACACAATAACAACAACGACAACATCATCATCGTCTCATGGACAACAAACTGCTCGAATCCTTTTTAGATATCAATCATCCCTTTGGACGACAGGGATGGGATCCACAACAACGACAAATCGAACTTGAAACAATGAAACACTTCAAAGTCGAATTGGAGGCATTACATTGGCTACTAGGGATGGAGTATCTGTTCCATATTGTCGTATCCAACATCCAAGCGCAAATACAATTACAACAACAACAACAACAACAACAACAACAGCAACAACAACAACAGCAACCAAACAGCAGCAACGTGGTGAGCAAATTCAGTATCATTTGAAGAGAGATGCAATCTGTTTTGGTTTTTTACCGTGTTGGGGGCTGATGGAGAGTGTGTGTGTGTGGGAGAGAGAGAGATGGAGTGGATATCATGCTGTAATTTTTGTCTGAATTAGTAGAGAAGTATCATTATCATTAGTATTCATGTTCTTGTTGTTGTTGTTGTTGTTGTTGTTTTTGGAGTTGTTGATTTGGGAGTTGTGGTCTTGGTGGATCATGCCTGTCAATGCAGTCATCATTATTGCAAGCTGGAATAGATCTGCCTCGAGTCGTTTTGTCTTCTAATCGCTATTGGATGATGATAATGCCAGTGATTTCAATAGTGTTTTGGAAAGAAAAGTATGCTACCGAGAAAGAATACTCTAGTGGTACGGTGGAGATTCCTGTCGTTTAGTCTTGGTCGGCATAGGTCAAAATACTGACGCGTAAATCCCCATCATACCTCCCGACATCGGTACAGCGACACTCTTGCAATCAAATGTTTTGGAAAGAAAATTATGCTATGGAGAAATAATACTCTAGTGGTACGGTGGAGATTGCTGTTGTTTAGTCTTGGTGGGCTTGGGTCAAAGTACTGACGCGCAATCCAAAAAACACATATCATCTCAATCGTTTTCATTTCTTTTTGGTTCTTGACAATATTAGTTGGTTTTGCGAGAAAGAAATGGCTCAAGTTGAAAGCATAAGGGTTTGGTTTTTGTTGCCACCGGTTGGTGTTGTTTTTGCCCATACTACTACTAACGGTTGGAGAGATTTTGGCAGCTACGTTGAGCGTCAAGTCGTTTCAATTCTTCCTTAAACCGTCGACATCGATCGAGGAATCCATCGACAACAACTGCCCCGAGCATTCGATTGAAGGTATTCCATTCCTGTGTGCGTATGGCCACCCCATCTGGATTTGCCATTGCCTGATTGTGTCGGTCGAGAAATATGGTTGACAGTACACAAGCCTTTCAATTGGGAAAGTCTGCAGCTATTCGTTTGTAAACCTTTTGTTCCGATCTGGACAATATGTTCAATGCCACGCTCATGGCAATAGCATCTGGTTCGTCGACACATCGGTGATATCTGTCATTTCACGGGTGGTACCATCGATTGATGCCGTACATTTGGCATCATCCTCATCTCTTCCACCGGCGGTGGCACCAGCAGCAGTCCAACGCTTCCGATCCCGTTGGAAGAGTCCTCTTCGAGTGGCACTGTTTCCATCGGGCCATTGAATTTAATCCTTGATGCTATTTGTTGGCAGTCGATGCTCCACCGTTGATGGGTACGTACACGATGAGATAATCTGCAGAATGTCCTCCAGCCGATTCGACTTGACTGACAAAGTACTTGCAAGGCTGGTTTGACTTTGGTTTGAGAATGGTCTAACCTTTCGCATGCGGCAATGTAGACCTGACAATACGGTCCAGTGTGCCATTCTGCAGGATCAATGACGGGTACAATGGCAGTAGAAAAGGTGCCACCCCATGGAGTATTGACACCTTGTTTGTTTTTGTGTCGGTTACCAGTGCGTCCGGTCCTGGTGATGACAGTATGCAAGGATAACGATGAAATGATGAAGCGGCGGATGAATTTCCAAATATCCGTAAAATACCTTCGTCTTTTGATACTTTTGATTGTGGTAGTAAGTGCTGGACATGAATCAACGAGTACGGTTGTCCCCCAAAAGACGATAACGGTTTTGACCGCCAAATTCTTTCTCATTCCGAGATGGTGATGATGATGATGATGAAAGTTGTGAATGTAGATTATTCTTGTTTCAGACGATTGTAGGACCACTTGATCTCCCACCCATTGGCGGCATATTCCTGTTGGGAAGTTGTCAGGGGCTGTTGGGATCAATCCGACAAAAAGTTTCTCCATCTTTAGCCAGCTCTTTTCTGTCGAGCACATCATGTTCCAAGAACACATCATGTTCCACCTGTGTGCATTCAAGGGCGACGATGTTTCCAAAAGATGACCGCACCAAATTTACTGTCTTCCAAGATGGAGAGTCCACTTGATCGAAAGCTCCTGTTACATCTGGATTAACTGACCGCCAGCTTCTGTAAGTCACTCACTGTCAATACTTGGAAGCCCATCTTCACTCTCTAGCTAGCTAGTAGAGACGCGGTTTTTGAAACAGAAACTCCAATAGATTCAAGATGATGGTAAATCGGGGATATCATACAAGTAGTAGTTCATTTTTTTTGTCATTCATTGGCTGTAGAAATTCCATTGAAGTCTGCAAGTCCATCAAGGTGCAAGTCCATCAAGGTGTGATGCCTGCCGACCCCAAACGCTTGTCCAACGGCGGAACACAACCGAGCATGCAGGCAATCATAAATAGCAAATAATCGCAAAAATAACCGTAAAATGGCGGCCCTCATAGAGTCCCTCGCGGTATCATAAAAGTAGCACAGATCGTTGTAGTACTGGGAGAAGTAATAAGGTTTGATTGCAAAGCACGTATATATGTTCAGTACGCAGTACCAGTGGTCTACTGGAGGACGGTGGTACAGTAGTACGTGGTAGCAAAGCAAGGACACTTCGCTGTGTTCTTTCACAGTCAAGAAAATCTTTCATATCATCACGTAACAACTACTCGGAGTACTACGTACGTACTGCGAGTACGTAGAAGAGTCTATAGTTAGTACTCGGAGTAGTACTCTTATTCTATCACCAAACCATCACCAAACAAAACACAACACCATTATTATCATACTCATAAAATCATACATACTTTCACATCTTCCGAACTGGACGTGTTGTCACGTAACAACAAATCCTTCTATTACCGCAATCCCAACCAGAATCATACCGTACTAGTCGTACATTCCATTTCATTCGATTCCATCCAACAACATCCAACATTCACCATGAGATTTATCCACTTGCAATGTTTCAAACATTCCACCCAAGTCAGTCGACGGCCGCCAAGTTTCAGAACAGCCCTTCGTATGGAAATGCCATCATCCTGCAATCCCAAAGAATGGAAATGGAGGATTCCTCATGTCGGGTAAGCAACAATGAAGGAAAAATAAATTATACATCGAGCTTCTTTTGACACGGGATGATCAGTTATGCAAGGGATTGGAGATAAAAACATATTATTGGTCCATTGTTTGGGAGAGAAGGAAAAAACACCCAAGGGACAGTATACGTTGGATCGCAAGCCATCCGTACCCAACACGTACTTGATCGAATATTGGAACATTATTACGTCTCGACTTGCCAATCCACCATCACAAGACACCATTTCTCGCTGAGCATTTGCTTTGATGGCTTCATTCGTTAGCCAAAGCTCGTTGTACCAGTTTCCGTGGGTGCCCTAATGAGAATGCCAAAAAACTGTCATGTGACGCAGATGCTGGGATGGTCGACGGGTTTGCCTTGGTCAAGGCACAACAGAAGCGGGACAGGCCAATGAACCGAACGATACGGAATGGAAAACATTGGCCAGTGCAGCATATTATATGGATGGCCAAGATGGAACCAACTGCATGGTTGGACGCTTTGCCTCAAGAATACGGCAGCCTTGGACAAGACCCATTCAAAGATGGTCCACGCATATTCCTCGTCAAGTTTCATCTCTCCGTGGATTGCTCCCAGTGGACAAGGCTGTATCCAGATACGACCCTAATTCGGATTGAGAGTATTCGACTGGTCTACGTCTTATGACAATCCAGAATATCACTGTATGATGCTGATATTACGTTGGAGCAACGCCAGATTTGTTATCTGGCCGACATGGCAAGAAGCGAGGCACTCCAACCTCCCGATCTGAGATGAATGTTATAAGAAGTTCTTTTATCCACTCGACATGAAATTGATTGAAAATTGCCCAAGGACGGTGCTGAACAACACCAGATATCGATTCGATCCTCAGGGGGGTGGGTGTAAAATACCATGACGGGGGTGGACGCGTGTAAATAAATTAATGGGGTGGGAACGGTCGGTCATCCTCAGCTATCCAATAAGTATCAGTCTTTGAACATCTGGACTCTCCATCTCAGAAAGCAGTAAATGTTCTGACCACCTAACAGGAATCTCTCGCCAATGGGTGGCCGCTCAAGTGGTTCTACAACCGTGAACACTTCCTAGAGGAATCTATTCAAGTTTGTCAACAATAAAAGTATGGCCATCTTTCATTAAGTTCCCATGCTCTCCAACAACGACGGCATCGAATCACATCATATCGAAATGTTTGATAATGAATGCCTATCAATGTACGACTAGTACACGGAAAACAGAAATCGAAGCACAACTGTGGATGGTTGTTTTTCGTTGTGGCTTACTGTGAGTAGGCTTTTACAACAAGGAAGGGAACAATGACGTGAGTTGTCCTAGCTGCGGCCTACTGTAATTCAAATTACTACTGTATTTCACACTCAATCTTCGGAAATAGACTGTTCAAGGGACTATTCACACAACGAATCCTTCCGAATCTTCGTTTTGAAAAACAACAACTCGTCGATGTTTCGAAGTGCTGATTTCACAGTCAGTTCGACGAAGCTGTTCTTTGGTCCCAAATGATTAATATATATTTATATATAGATACATATAGGAAGCATAAACAATTCTACGTATCATTTTTACAACAAGGAATTTCGTCCGAAACTCCCTTCAATGTGTGATAAAAAAACATCATTTTAGGCAAACATTTCAAAAGTACCTTACGTAATGATTTACTCGTAGTAGATCGTTTCACTATGATGTCCTTTGTCCCAAACGCCATGTAGTAAGAAGTACTTCGTATTTTTAACAGTAAAATCAATTGTTTTGGCTACCACGTATTTTCATCTGAAACACTTAAGTATTTCGAAGTGTGTTGTCCTCGTATGCGACAGTACGTTGCTTCCTCTACACCAAATCAGTTTCCTTCTTTGCGACACCACAAGCAAGGACCTGCTTTTTACTACAGCACGACTAACAACAGGATGTTGGATTCTGAACTACTCCGTAACTCGGTCAAAAATGGACAACAACATACGACCTCCGTCTGGGCGCGACGAGGGAGAACGGGATGCGCGATGGGAAATTCGAAAATCACTGCATTTTTACTACTCCGTATGTTTCACACGGCACATCACGATGTCCATCCTAGGAAAAGTTACAAGCAGGTGGAGAGTGAGATCAACTGATGCAACAATCCACAAATGGCTGTTATCCCTGAACGGGTAATGTCTCTATGCCCAACGACTTTTACCGAGCTTTCCAGGAAGCAGGTGCAAAGCATGTTAAGTTCTTCACCAGTTGCGCCTTCGAAGGAAACGTTTAGAATGGTTCTGATTGGGACTTCTTCCTCTGCTCAGCAGATACCACACCCAAACCATCTTGATGGACCGTCAACAATCAGCTTTACTTGCTGAGTGCTCTAACTCTGGAGGTTCCCGCAGAAGAGATATGGAAAGCAGCACAATCGCTTTCGAATGAGCTTCCAAACTGATTCATATCAAGAGGATTTGTCCTGTGCAGAAAATACCCAGAGAGGAAATCAAGAGCACAATGAGAAAAAACCTTCCTGGATTTCTTCCCGCTCTCATGTGAAACAAGATGTTGAAGTTAAATTGAGGCCCATTAAAAGAAGGTTCTTAATCTGATCTACTACTAATATCCGTTTCATGAAATTCTGCTTGTTTTCACCGCATTTGAAGCTCTAGTCTACTAGCTATCATATGATGATGTACCCCGGGGTGTAGAGCGTATCATAGTAATACCGTGTAATTGTACGGAGTTTCAGCAATACTAACTGTAAGTATAAATTTTTTTTCGATCGCGATCACTCGTCGCGCCCAGACGGAGTTAGTAGAGAGTAAAATAAGATCCTATGCATCTGGCAAAGATACCTTTCATGGCGTGCGTCTATTGATAAAACGGATCTTCAACCTTCGCGTCTACTTCGACAGCTTTACAGTTAGGTGCCGGTGGTTTTCATCTACCGTAGTAGTTAGTAGAGGTACTATCAAGTATCGATGATTACGGACGTACGTATGACATCAAGACGTCGTCCACCGCTCCACCGCTTCCCCCTCCCTCTTCACAAGTTCACAAGAACAAAACGGCAAAGATGGAAAATGTCGGATGGAAATTGACACAGCATCCCCAAACCAAAAAACGCATCTTTGAATGGAACAAAACATAACATTCCACCTTGGTTCCTACTGATGAGTATCTTGCCGTCGAAGATGAAAAGTGTCGGATGGAATTCACACAGCATCTCCATACCAAAAACGCATCTTTTATTTGAACAAGACAGAACATTCTACCTTGTTTCCT
Source organism: Nitzschia inconspicua (assembly GCA_019154785.2). Classification (NCBI taxonomy): domain Eukaryota; phylum Bacillariophyta; class Bacillariophyceae; order Bacillariales; family Bacillariaceae; genus Nitzschia; species Nitzschia inconspicua. The sequence goes on from JAGRRH010000018.1 coordinate 69,538, forward strand.
ACTGATGATCATCTTGCCGTTATTACAATTATCAATATCCGTCACAATCCGACCTTATTTACGTCATGTCACAGCTAACAGGAGAGCTAGACTATGATTCCCAACAAAAGGCTCCAACGACGCATCGAGGATATGGGTGGACGTTGATTTTCTGGAGATTGTTCTTTGCGTCGATTGCATTGCCTTTCTGGATTTGGCATCGTGTTGGGATGACCTTTTCACGGGACATGGGATGGACGGGAGGAAGTGCTATATTACTCAATATTATACTTATCTGTCCGTCCAACGTTTCTTCTCTCTTCTTCCTCCAATATTTTCATACTTTCTACCACGACTACAAGCAACAATAGGAAATTCTTCCTTTCCGATGAATGAATGCATCCTAATTGGCAAGGACTGCGGCGTTTCACTTGTCATGCAGCTTATGTTATATGGTTCCAAATACGATACATCGCTATTACAATACAAAACGGAAACCATGGATTCCGGAACCACTTCATGGTCTTTTTTTTGTTTTGCGTTTGGTGGAAAGGGTTCTTCGAGCCTGTCATGGGGACAAATTACATCATTCATCAATTGGCAACCAATATTCCAGCCACTGTTCGCTTCGAGGAATCGCCATCACGAGTTTGCAGCACCACACCGGTGTATGTGAAGCAACTTTTGAAATACGAGGAGGGAGTTGGAGGATGGGAAGTAAAAGCAATGGTCATCTGGTGGCAACAATGAAATTAATTCGCTCGCTTCGAGGAATCGTTATCACGAACCTCAACCACTCTACAAACTGCTGCCTTGGACGGCCATTCGTTTAACATTGCTCATGAAGTTTGGACGAGGAACGAAACCAAAGTGGCCGGGAATCATTCAGATACTTTTGGGATGGCTGAAGGCAGTTATACGATTTTGGATATTTATTCGGATACCATCTCTCTCAATGTCGAATGGACATTTGAACCACTACACTAACTGCTGGCTTTGACGGCCGTTGGTTTTCCATCGACCATCATAGCATTTGGACGGAGAACCAAACAAAACTGGCTGAAAAGGATTGAAATATATCATTTTTGACTTGTCCTTGAACGTCCCAGTGTCGACAGACAGGGCCTTCCAACCACCGTTCGATCTGACAACTCTGACGTCCAATGGTTTATCTTGGTTTGTTAAAACAAAGTTAGGAATTCTGTGGAAAAGATCTCCCTCGGTGTAGAAGGACACTTGTTGACAAGACACTCCAATCTTAATTTACTATATCATACCTCGTCAGGGTGGGAAATCACAGTCAATTATTGACGAGCTTTTCAGAACAAAAAATTGCAGTAACGTTACGAATGGTACAATCAATATCCAATCTATACAGAATCGTTCCAAATTTGACGAACGAGATCCAGGAAGGCATCAGATAATTGCTCCATCCGCAGTGGTGGGAAAATATTATCAGTAACGCGCGTATAATGTTGGGAAAAATACCTCGACGGGGTGGGAAATCAATTTTTTACGAGCTTTTCAGTACAAACCATTACAAAAACGTTACGAATGGTACAATCAATATCCAATCTTTACAGAATCGTTCCAAATTTGACGAAAGAGATCCAGGTACGCATCAGATAATTGCTCCATCCGCAGTGGTGGGAAAATATTAGCAGTAACGCGCGTATAATGTTGGGAAAAATACCTCGACGGGGTGGGAAATCAATTTTTGACGACCTTTTCAGTACAAAACATTACAGGAACGTTACGAATAATACAATCAATATCCAATCTATACAGAATCGTTCCGACTTAGACGAAAGAGATCCAGGAAGGCATCAGATAATTGCTCGATCCGCAGTGGTGGGAAAATATTGTCAGTAACGCGCGTATAATGTTGGGAAAAATACCTCGACGGGGTGGGAAATCAATTTTGACGAGCTTTTCAGTACAAACCTTTACAAAAACTTTACGAATGGTACAATCAATGTCCAATCTATACAGAATCGTTCCAAATTTGACGAACGAGATCCAGGTACGCATCAGATAATTGCTCGATCCACAGTGGTGGGAAAATATTATCAGTAACGTACGTATAATGTTGGGAAAAATACCTCGACGGGGTGGGAAATCAATTTTGACGAGCTTTTCAGTACAAACCTTTACAAAAACGTTACGAATAATACAACCAATATCCAATCTATACAGAATCGTTCCGACTTAGACGAAAGAGATCCAGGTACGCATCAGATAATTGCTCCATCCGCAGTGGTGGGAAAATATTATCAGTAACGCGCGTATAATGTTGGGAAAAATATCTCGACGGGGTGGGAAATCAATTTTGACGAGCTTTTCAGTACAAACCATCACAGGAACGTTACGAGAGGTACAATCAATATCCAATCTATACAGAATCGTTCCAATTTACAGTTAGACGAAAGAGATCCAGGAAGGCATCAGATATCGGCTCGATCCACAGGGTGGTCTAACGCGCGAATGATTTTGGGGAAAATACCACGAGCTCTCTTACCACCAATAGTGAAATGTATGATTATTGCGAAGTCTGATATTACGTATATTACATACTTTCGAGACTTCCGTACTCACAGGCAGGCTACTACAACGCGCACAGTCAATAAATTCATTGATGGTATTTTGGGACGAAATGATATTACACCTGTTGATGCTACTGTACGACGTTTGGGTCGAACGATCGTAGAACTGTGCACGAGTTATCTGTAATTTCATTTCAACACGCGGCTGTTTATTTATAGTTAGTTGAACGATCGTCCATTAACATCAATAGAAAAAAAACTCAATTATTATTTTTCGATGCTCGTTCAGGAAGAATTGTTTCATCTGTCATTGCTACTGTACGACAGTTCGAACGAAAGATCATACGCGGTTTTTAAGTTCACTACATTGATTGGGAACAATACTTACAGTTAGGAAACGGTATATATTTCATCCGTTGATGCTACTAAACGACGTTTGGGTCGAAACATCAAATCTACCTACCCACACATTTATTTCTTTCAAATACGCGGCTTTTAAGTTGAAAGATACTGCATTGAATTAACTAAAAATATATACTTACAGTAAGTCATTTTGGGGAAATACTCTAACGTAACTGTAAAGATATTATTGCTCGGTAATGCGAGAGTAAATGCAGCAGCCAGTGCACTCTCAATACTCTCTCTCTCTCTAGCTACTCTACTAGAGAGGTACTATTGCTACATGCGAACGCGAGCTAGCATAATAAAGTAATAATGAAATCTATTTTATGGCTATGCCGACTACTAGCTACCGGCAGTTCCGTATCTAAGAAGTTGACTCACCCGCCTGGCCCCCAAGGGGGCGGGGCAAATTTTGCAACAGCTTTCCCTCCACTCAGTACCCTGTTGCCCACCACTCAGTACTGGAAAGGCAAACAAACTCACGAAGGAGGAAAAGTCCAAACCAGTGATTGTCAGATATGGCGTGGTCTTCCAAAAACAATGCTGGGAAGGCAGCAATCAACCACATAAATTGTGTTGGGTGTTTTGATATCTTTTACCTGCTGCAACCCAATAGGGCGGATTGTACGTGTAAAATAAGCCTTCCATGCCAAGCACCAGTAATATTTCCAATGAAATATTACCGCCCCTCTGCACTTGACACTCGGCTGAGTTATGATGCCATTTCTTCCACAGAAATGTCAGTGCCCATCACAACTCTATCAGGAATCATGCATTTAGCACTCTTCCTCCTCTCCCTTAGCCCCCTTCCGACTAAATGAGAGAAACACAATCTTTCCGGTCGGCCACCGGTTCTGCATGATGCCATGCACAAGACAGCAATAGTTTGCACTACCGCTGGTACGATCTCTTCCGCTGCACTGATAGATCGTCTGTGGATTCTTAGTTCCCCAGGCTCTGACAAACCTGAGTTAAGCCCCCCTACCACGACAAGGTAATCCACTCAGGGGGGGGGAGCTAGCATAAAAAAGTAATATTATGATTCACAGATATACGTAGTACAACATAATACACATGATGCTTTCGAGAGCGGCAGCTTAAAAGATTGACCTCATTTTCACGGTTGACGAAGTTGCTGATAGCTGGTTGGGAGCCGTAAGGCCCTCATCTATATTGAGTCGTCATCTCCTTTGCCAAGATTGTATGCTTTCCAGGAGGATTTCGGATGTTGACCCGTCCAAAACGGTGGCCAATTCGTCTCGGAATTGTACAAAAATTGCAGAAATTGAATTGATTTCTGCGGTGGTATGATGGCCAAGTGGACATGGATATAGAGTCGTAGTTTCACAAGCTTGTTGAAAACCAATCCAATGGGTGGTGGTAACATTTACCGTTCCAAAACGGCTGGCAATAAGTCTCGGCAGTAGCGCGGGACAGAATAACAAATCAATGCCGGAAGCTGTTGTGGAATCTACAATCACCGTCACCAAGAGTATTGAAGTGATTCGAATCGGGTGTATTCCACAAAAAATGCCGAGATTGTATCGATTTTTGCGGCGGTAGGACAACCCAAAGGATGTCAGATAGAGATTAGCTCCGAAACGGTTGGCAATAATGGATATTGAATCGTTCCACAGAAAACCAATCGACTTTTGGTGAAATTTACCATTTTAAAACGATTGGCAATAAGTCCCGGCCGAGCAAATCAATACTGGAAAACGTGGAAACTACGATCACAGTAACGGATGAATGGAATCGGATGTATTGCATGGAAATTGTAGATATTGGTTCCATTTTGGCGGCGATATGGAGGCTAGGAGTATATCGGATATGGATCCCTCCAAAACGGTTGGCAATAAGTTTCGGCCGAAGGAATGGGGACAATACAGCTCAGCGCCGAATGATGTGGAAGGTACAATCATTTGGAAATTCGGTGATGGTATGACTGGCAGGAGTATATCGGACAATTCAATGGTTTCTGTTGGATCCAATTCATCATACGATTGAGTCGTCTGCCGAAACTGCCCATGTTGTTGTTTCAGTCATCAGCATCTCTCATTGAAACGTAATTGGTAAATGAGTATCGAAGCAAAAATAAACACCTTCCTCTTCTAAAAAGGGTGGCAGGGTTGACATGGCCAATGCTGCTCGAATGGCATCCGTCGATTGTTGTGAACATTCGATGACAAAGTCGTCGTCGTTGTTGCTGTTGTTGCTGTTGTTGTTGTTGTTGTTGTTGTTGAATGTCAAACAACAGTGGTAACACATCAATGGTTGGAGTGGGAGAGGATGGCAGAAAAACTGATAGTAAGAGATTGAAACGACCCAAACATACCGTTGGAAATTTAAATATTATTATTTAGTCCATAAACGTTCACAACGTTCAGATTTTATACTGACTATAATCGTGGAACTCGATCGATCATAACACCGATTAAATCCGGAGAAAGTATTACGTAGTAATCGTGTACGGTACCTACGTAGAAATACACCCAATTGAATTTCGTGTATGAACGGGGGAAACCCCGGAGAATACATGCCTTCGTTGACTACGACTGTGAGTAATGAAAAAGGAACCCCCTCTCAAGCTCCTACGACGTACTCGAAGTACTTCTATGATACGACGATACGACAGTACGACGTACACCGAACAACTATGCACAAAAGATACCATCATCAACCATTGATTGTCAAATACATCATCTTCAAACATCATACAGTTCCGGGAACATCATCCGTCACAGTCAGTCAGTAGTATTATCCGGATTTGACGATACTGTTGGGTTTGACCACACGACATTCGCTTGGAGTGAGCGCCTCTCCTCGAGGATGGTATTTGTGGATCCATCATCTTGAATAATGCCGAAACGGGTCAACAAATCTTGATTGGGTGTGAATTGGATACTCATGGGACACCCATCACACCTACTATCTATGAAAATCCGAGCAACTTTGGAGTAATGTCGAATCTGTCAACAACACAGCAACAGCAAACAACAAGAACATCTTCCTCGTCGTCATCGTCACGATTGTGTTCGATTCAAAGTGATGCCAATTGTTGTATCGCTGTGGTGCTGGAAAAGGAGACAGAATCTTTCAAAGAATACCACGTATCCTCGTCACTGGAAAGGGTTTTCCAGACGTCGCCACACGACAATGGGTACATTGCTTGCAACAGTTACTACAAATTCCAGCCGTCGGGTTGTGTGATTGCAATCCGTATGGTGTGTCGGTATTACATACCTGCCAATTCGAACATGGAACCAGAATGGAACAGGCCAAACAACAACAACATCTGCAGCAACAACATCAGTAACAAAATACAATTGGTACGGTTGAGGACGACCACACAATAACAACAACGACAACATCATCATCGTCTCATGGACAACAAACTGCTCGAATCCTTTTTAGATATCAATCATCCCTTTGGACGACAGGGATGGGATCCACAACAACGACAAATCGAACTTGAAACAATGAAACACTTCAAAGTCGAATTGGAGGCATTACATTGGCTACTAGGGATGGAGTATCTGTTCCATATTGTCGTATCCAACATCCAAGCGCAAATACAATTACAACAACAACAACAACAACAACAGCAACCAAACAGCAGCAACGTGGTGAGCAAATTCAGTATCATTTGAAGAGAGATGCAATCTGTTTTGGTTTTTTACCGTGTTGGGGGCTGATGGAGAGTGTGTGTGTGTGGGAGAGAGAGAGATGGAGTGGATATCATGCTGTAATTTTGTCTGAATTAGTAGAGAAGTATCATTATCATTAGTATTCATGTTCTTGTTGTTGTTGTTGTTTTTGGAGTTGTTGATTTGGGAGTTGTGGTCTTGGTGGATCATGCCTGTCAATGCAGTCATCATTATTGCAAGCTGGAATAGATCTGCCTCGAGTCGTTTTGTCTTCTTATCGCTATTGGATGATGATAATGCCAGTGATTCCAATAGTGTTTTGGAAAGAAAAGTATGCTACCGAGAAAGAATACTCTAGTGGTACGGTGGAGATTCCTGTCGTTTAGTCTTGGTCGGCATAGGTCAAAATACTGACGCGTAAATCCCCATCATACCTCCCGACATCGGTACAGCGACACTCTTGCAATCAAATGTTTTGGAAAGAAAATTATGCTATTGAGAAATAATACTCTAGTGGTACGGTGGAGATTGCTGTTGTTTAGTCTTGGTGGGCTTGGGTCAAAGTACTGACGCGCAATCCAAAAAACACATATCATCTCAATCGTTTTCATTTCTTTTTGGTTCTTGACAATATTAGTTGGTTTTGCGAGAAAGAAATGGCTCAAGTTGAAAGCATAAGGGTTTGGTTTTTGTTGCCACCGGTTGGTGTTGTTTTTGCCCATGCTACTACTAACGGTTGGAGAGATTTTGGCAGCTACGTTGAGCGTCAAGTCGTTTCAATTCTTCCTTAAACCGTCGACATCGATCGAGGAATCCATCGACAACAACTGCCCCGAGCATTCGATTGAAGGTATTCCATTCCTGTGTGCGTATGGCCACCCCATCTGGATTTGCCATTGCCTGATTGTGTCGGTCGAGAAATATGGTTGACAGTACACAAGCCTTTCAATTGGGAAAGTCTGCAGCTATTCGTTTGTAAACCTTTTGTTCCGATCTGGACAATATGTTCAATGCCACGCTCATGGCAATAGCATCTGGTTCGTCGACACATCGGTGGTATCTGTCATTTCACGGGTGGTACCATCGATTGATGCCGTACATTTGGCATCATCCTCATCTCTCCCACCTGCGGTGGCACCAGCAGCAGTCCAACGCTTCCGATCCCGTTGGAAGAGTCCTCTTCGAGTGGCACTGTTTCCATCGGGCCATTGAATTTAATCCTTGATGTTATTTGTTGGCAGTCGATGCTCCACCGTTGATGGGTACGTACACGATGAGATAATCTGCAGAATGTCCTCCAGCCGATTCGACTTGACTGACAAAGTACTTGCAAGGCTGGTTTGACTTTGGTTTGAGAATGGTCTAACCTTTCGCATGCGGCAATGTAGACCTGACAATACGGTCCAGTGTGCCATTCTGCAGGATCAATGACGGGTACAATGGCAGTAGAAAAGGTGCCACCCCATGGAGTATTGACACCTTGTTTGTTTTTGTGTCGGTTACCAGTGCGTCCGGTCCTGGTGATGACAGTATGCACGGGTAACGATGAAATGATGAAGCGGCGGATGAATTTCCAAATATCCGTAAAATACCTTCAACTTTTGATACTTTTGATTGTGGTAGTAAGTGCTGGACATGAATCAACGAGTACGGTTGTACCCCAAAAGACGATAACGGCTTTGACCACCAAATTTTTTCTCATTCCGTGATGATGATGATGATGATAGCTGTGATTCCAACAATTCATGAAGGGAAGGATGGAAATTGTATTGCTGTTGACAAGTTTGAATGTAGATTACGCTTGTTTCAGACGATTGTACGACCACTTGATCTCCCACCCATTGGCGGCATATTCCCGTTGGGAAGTTGTCAGGGGCTGTTGGGATCAATCCGACAAAAAGTTTCTCCATCTTTAGCCAGCTCTTTTCTGTCGAGCACATCATGTTCCAAGAACACATCATGTTCCACCTGTGTGCATTCAAGGGCGACGATGTTTCCAAAAGAAGACCGCACCAAATTTACTGTCTTCCAAGATGGAGAGTCCACTTGATCGAAAGCTCCTGTTACATCTGGATTAACTGACCGCCAGCTTCTGTAAGTCACTCACTGTCAATACTTGGAAGCCCATCTTCACTCTCTAGCTAGCTAGTAGAGACGCGGTTTTTGAAACAGAAACTCCAATAGATTCAAGATGATGGTAAATCGGGGATATCATACAAGTAGTAGTTCATTTTTTTGTCATTCATTGGCTGTAGAAATTCCATTGATGTCTGCAAGTCCATCAAGGTGCAAGTCCATCAAGGTGTGATGCCTGCCGACCCCAAACGCTTGTCCAACGGCGGAACACAACCGAGCATGCAGGCAATCATAAATAGCAAATAATCGCAAAAAATAACCGTAAAATGGCGGCCCTCATAGAGTCCCTCGCGGTATCATAAAAGTAGCACAGATCGGGGAGAAGTAATAAGGTTTGATTGCAAAGCACGTATATATGTTCAGTACGCAGTACCAGTGGTCTACTGGAGGACGGTGGTACAGTAGTACGTGGTAGCAAAGCAAGGACACTTCGCTGTGTTCTTTCACAGTCAAGAATATCTTTCAATCACGTAACAACTACCACGTACGTACTGCGAGTACGTAGAAGAGTCTATAGTAGTACTCTTATTCTATCACCAAACCATCACCAAACAAAACACAAACGCAAGACAACACCATTATTATCATACACATAAAATCATACATACTTTCATATCTTCCGAACTGGACGTGTTGTCACGTAACAACAATGGCCAAGATGGAACCAACTGCATGGTTGGACGCTTTGCCTCAAGAATACGGCAGCCTTGGACAAGACCCATTCAAAGATGGTCCACGCATATTCCTCGTCAAGTTTCATCTCTCCGTGGATTGCTCCCAGTGGACAAGGCTGTATCCAGATACGACCCTAATTCGGATTGAGAGTATTCGACTGGTCTACGTCTTATGACAATCCAGAATATCACTGTATGATGCTAATATTACGTTGGAGCAACGCCAGATTTGTTATCTGGCCGACATGGCAAGAAGCGAGGCACTCCAACCTCCCGATCTGAGATGAATGTTATAAGAAGTTCTCTTATCCACTCGACATGAAATTGATTGAAAATTGCCCAAGGACGGTGCTGAACAACACCAGATATCGATTCGATCCTCAGGGGGGTGGGTGTAAAATACCATGACGGGGGTGGACGCGTGTAAATAAATTAATGGGGTGGGAACGGTCGGTCATCCTCAGCTATCCAATAAGTATCAGTCTTTGAACATCTGGACTCTCCATCTCAGAAAGCAGTAAATGTTCTGACCACCTTCTAACAGGAATCTCTCGCCAATGGGTGGCCACTCAAGTGGTTCTACAACCGTGAACACTTCCTAGAGGAATCTATTCAAGTTTGTCAACAATAAAAGTATGGCCATCTTTCATTAAGTTTCCATGCTCTCCAACAACGACGGCATCGAATCACATCATATCGAAATGTTTGATAATGAATGCCTATCAATGTACGACTAGTACACGGAAAACAGAAATCGAAGCACAACTGTGGATGGTTGTTTTTCGTTGTGGCTTACTGTGAGTAGGCTTTTACAACAAGGAAGGGAACAATGACGTGAGTTGTCCTAGCTGCGGCCTACTGTAATTCAAATTACTACTGTATTTCACACTCAATCTTCGGAAATAGACTGTTCAAGGGACTATTCACACAACGAATCCTTCCGAATCTTCGTTTTGAAAAACAACAACTCGTCGATGTTTTGAAGTGCTGATTTCACAGTCAGTTCGACGAAGCTGTTCTTTGGTCCCAAATGACATATATAGGAAGCATAAACAATTCTACGTATCATTTTTACAACAAGGAATTCCGTCCGAAACTCCCTTCAATGTGGGATGAAAAAACATCATTTTAGGCAAACATTTCAAAAGTACCTTACGTAATGATTTACTCGTAGTAGATCGTTTCACTATGATGTCCTTTGTCCCAAACGCCATGTAGTAAGAAGCACTTCGTATTTTTAACAGTAAAATCAATTGTTTTGGCTACCACGTATTTTCATCTGAAACACTTAAGTATTTCGAAGTGTGTTGTCCTCGTATGCGACAGTACGTTGCTTCCTCTACACCAAATCAGTTTCCTTCTTTACGACACGACAAGCAAGGACCTGCTTTTTACTACAGTACCACTAACAACAGGATTTGTTTCGTCATTGACGAGAATTGTATAGAAAACATCGTCAAAATGTGATTTCCCACCCCGTAGAGATATTTTCCCAACCCTTTCATACTCCCACCCCTGTCCCTTAATGACCCCTTTAGGGATACGTTCTGGTTGGATTCTGCACTAACTCGGACAACAACATAGAGAGAGTAAAATAAGATCCTATGCATCTGGCAAAGATACCTTTCATGGCGTGCGTCCATTGACTGTGATAAAACGGATCTTCATGATGTGATAAAACGGATCTTCAATCTACCGTCGTAGGTAGTAGAGGTACTATCAAGTACTATCAAGTATCGATGATTACGGACGTACGTATGACATCAAGACGTCGTCCACCGCTCCATCGCTTCCCCCTCCCTCTTCACAAGTTCACAAGAACAAAACGGCAAAGATGGAAAATGTCGGATGGAAATTGACACAGCATCCCCAAACCAAAAAACGCATCTTTGAATTGAACAAAACATAACATTCCACCTTGGTTCCTACTGATGAGTATCTTGCCGTCGAAGATGAAAAGTGTCGGATGGAATTCACACAGCATCTCCATACCAAAAACGCATCTTTTATTTGAACAAGACAGAACATTCCACCTTGTTTCCTACTGATGATCATCTTGCCGTTATTACAATTATCAATATCCGTCACAATCCGACCTTATTTACGTCATGTCACAGCTAACAGGAGAGCTAGACTATGATTCCCAACAAAAGGCTCCAACGACGCATCGAGGATATGGGTGGACGTTGATTTTCTGGAGATTGTTCTTTGCGTCGATTGCATTGCCTTTCTGGATTTGGCATCGTGTTGGGATGACCTTTTCACGGGACATGGGATGGACGGGAGGAAGTGCTATATTACTCAATATTATACTTATCTGTCCGTCCAACGTTTCTTCTCTCTTCTTCCTCCAATATTTTCATACTTTCTACCACGACTACAAGCAACAATAGGAAATTCTTCCTTTCCGATGAATGAATGCATCCTAATTGGCAAGGACTGCGGCGTTTCACTTGTCATGCAGCTTATGTTATATGGTTCCAAATACGATACATCGCTATTACAATACAATACGGAAACCATGGATTCCGGAACCACTTCATGGTCTTTTTTTGTTTTGCGTTTGGTGGAAAGGGTTCTTCGAGCCTGTCATGGGGACAAATTACATCATTCATCAATTGGCAACCAATATTCCAGCCACTGTTCGCTTCGAGGAATCGCCATCACGAGTTTGCAGCACCACACCGGTGTATGTGAAGCAACTTTTGAAATACGAGGAGGGAGTTGGAGGATGGGAAGTAAAAGCAATGGTCATCTGGTGGCAACAATGAAATTAATTCGCTCGCTTCGAGGAATCGTTATCACGAACCTCAACCACTCTACAAACTGCTGCCTTGGACGGCCATTCGTTTAACATTGCTCATGAAGTTTGGACGAGGAACGAAACCAAAGTGGCCGGGAATCATTCAGATACTTTTGGGATGGCTGAAGGCAGTTATACGATTTTGGATATTTATTCGGATACCATCTCTCTCAATGTCGAATGGACATTTGAACCACTACACTAACTGCTGGCTTTGACGGCCGTTGGTTTTCCATCGACCATCATAGCATTTGGACGGACAACCAAACAAAACTGGCTGAAAAGGATTGAAATATACTATTTTGACTTGTCCTTGAACGTCCCAGTGTCGACAGACAGGGCCTTCCAACCACCGTTCGATCTGACAACTCTGACGTCCAATGGTTTATCTTGGTTTGTTAAAACAAAGTTAGGAATTCTGTGGAAAAGATCTCCCTCGGTGTCGAAAGGACACTTGTTGACAGGACACTCCAATCTTAATTTACTATATCATACCTCGTCAGGGTGGGAAATCACAGTCAATTATTGACGAGCTTTTCAGAACAAAAAATTGCAGTAACGTTACAAATGGTACAATCAATATCCAATCTATACAGAATCGTTCCAAATTTGACGAACGAGATCCAGGTACGCATCAGATAATCGCTCGATCAGCAGTGGTGGGAAAATATTATCAGTAACGCGCGTATAATGTTGGGAAAAATACCTCGACGGGGTGGGAAATCAATTTTTTACGAGCTTTTCAGTACAAACCATTACAAAAACGTTACGAATGGTACAATCAATATCCAATCTATACAGAATCGTTCCAAATTTGACGAAAGAGATCCAGGAAGGCATCAGATAATTGCTCCATCCGCAGTGGTGGGAAAATATTAGCAGTAACGCGCGTATAATGTTGGAAAAAATACCTCGACGGGGTGGGAAATCAATTTTGACGAGCTTTTCAGTACAAACCTTTACAAAATTTTTACGAATGGTACAATCAATATCCAATCTATACAGAATCGTTCCAAATTAACATCAATAGAAAAAAAAAACTCAATTATTATTATTTTTCGATGCTCGTTCAGGAAGAATTGTTTCATCTGTCATTGCTACTGTACGACAGTTCGAACGAAAGATCATACGCGGTTTTTAAGTTCACTACATTGATTGGGAACAATACTTACTGTTAGGAAACGGTATATATTTCATCCGTTGATGCTACTAAACGACGTTTGGGTCGAAACATCAAATCTACCTACCCACACATTTATTTCTTTCAAATACGCGGCTTTTAAGTTGAAAGATACTGCATTGAATTAACTAAAAATGAATACTTACAGTAAGTCATTTTGGGGAAATACTCTAACGTAACTGTAAAGATATTATTGCTCGGTAATGCGAGAGTATATCCAGCAGCCAGTGCACTCTCAATACTCTCTCTCTCTCTAGCTACTCTACTAGAGAGGTACTATTACTACATGCGAACGCGAGCTAGCATAATAAAGTAATAATGAAATCTATTTTATGGCTATGCCGACTACTAGCTACCGGCAGTTCCGTATCTAAGAAGTTGACTCACCCGCCTGGCCCCCAAGGGGGCGGGGCAAATTATGCAACAGCTTTCCCTCCACTCAGTACCCTGTTGCCCACCACTCAGTACTGGAAAGGCAAACAAACTCACGAAGGAGGAAAAGTCCAAACCAGTGATTGTCAGATATGGCGTGGTCTTCCAAAAACAATGCTGGGAAGGCAGCAATCAACCACATAAATTGTGTTGGGTGTTTTGATATCTTTTACCTGCTGCAACCCAATAGGGCGGATTGTACGTGTAAAATAAGCCTTCCATGCCAAGCACCAGTAATATTTCCAATGAAATATTACCGCCCCTCTGCACTTGACACTCGGCTGAGTTATGATGCCATTTCTTCCACAGAAATGTCAGTGCCCATCACAACTCTATCAGGAATCATGCATTTAGCACTCTTCCTCCTCTCCCTTAGCCCCCTTCCGACTAAATGAGAGAAACACAATCTTTCCGGTCGGCCACCGGTTCTGCATGATGCCATACACAAGACAGCAGTAGTTTGCACTACCGCTGGTACGATCTCTTCCGCTGCACTGATAGATCGTCTGTGGATTCTTAGTTCCCCAGGCTCTGACAAACCTGAGTTAAGCCCCCCTACCACGACAAGGTAATCCACTCAGGGGGGGGGGGGAGCTAGCATAAAAAAGTAATATTATGATTCACAGATATACGTAGTACAACATAATACACATGATGCTTTCGAGAGCGGCAGCTTAAAAGATTGACCTCATTTTCACGGTTGACGAAGTTGCTGATAGCTGGTTGGGAGCCGTAAAGCCCTCATCTATATTGAGTCGTCATCTCCTTTGCCAAGATTGTATGCTTTCCAGGAGGATTTCGGATGTTGACCCGTCCAAAACGGTGGCCAATTCGTCTCGGAATTGTACAAAAATTGCAGAAATTGAATTGATTTCTGCGGTGGTATGATGGCCAAGTGGACATGGATATAGAGTCGTAGTTTCACAAGGTTGTTGAAAACCAATCCAATGGGTGGTGGTAACATTTACCGTTCCAAAACGGCTGGCAATAAGTCTCGGCAGTAGCGCGGGACAGAATAACAAATCAATGCCGGAAGCTGTTGTGGAATCTACAATCACCGTCACCAAGAGTATTGAAGTGATTCGAATCGGGTGTATTCCACAAAAATGCCGAGATTGTATCGATTTTTGCGGCGGTAGGACAACCCAAAGGATGTCAGATAGAGATTAGCTCCGAAACGGTTGGCAATAATGGATATTGAATCGTTCCACAGAAAACCAATCGACTTTTGGTGAAATTTACCATTTTAAAACGATTGGCAATAAGTCCCGGCCGAGCAAATCAATACTGGAAAACGTGGAAACTACGATCACAGTAACGGATGAATGGAATCGGATGTATTGCATGGAAATTGTAGATATTGGTTCCATTTTGGCGGCGATATGGAGGCTAGGAGTATATCGGATATGGATCCCTCCAAAACGGTTGGCAATAAGTTTCGGCCGAAGGAATGGGGACAATACAGCTCAGCGCCGAATGATGTGGAAGGTACAATCATTTGGAAATTCGGTGATGGTATGACTGGCAGGAGTATATCGGACAATTCAATGGTTTCTGTTTCTTAAATTTCCATGGTTCCAAAAGAAGGGAGCGTTCCCCATGGATCCAATTCATCATACGATTGAGTCGTCTGCCGAAACTGCCCATGTTGTTGTTTCAGTCATCAGCATCTCTCATTGAAACGTAATTGGTAAATGAGTATCGAAGCAAAAATAAACACCTTCCTCTTCTAAAAAGGGTGGCAGGGTTGACATGGCCAATGCTGCTCGAATGGCATCCGTCGATTGTTGTGAACATTCGATGACAAAGTCGTCGTCGTTGTTGCTGTTGTTGCTGTTGTTGTTGTTGTTGTTGAATGTCAAACAACAGTGGTAACACATCAATGGTTGGAGTGGGAGAGGATGGCAGAAAAACTGATAATAAGAGATTGAAACGACCCAAACATACCGTTGGAAATTTAAATATTATTATTTACTGTTAGTCCATAAACGTTCACAACGTTCAGATTTTATACTGACTATAATCGTGGAACTCGATCGATCATAACACCGATTAAATCCGGAGAAAGTATTACGTAGTAATCGTGTACGGTACCTACGTAGAAATACACCCAATTGAATTTCGTGTATGAACGGGGGAAACCCCGAAGAATACATGCCTTCGTTGACTATGACTGTGAGTAATGAAAAAGGAACCCCCTCTCAAGCTTCTATGATACGACGTACTCGAAGTACTTCTATGAT
Organism: Nitzschia inconspicua; assembly: GCA_019154785.2. Lineage (NCBI taxonomy): Eukaryota > Bacillariophyta > Bacillariophyceae > Bacillariales > Bacillariaceae > Nitzschia > Nitzschia inconspicua. Next base: position 85,577 of record JAGRRH010000018.1, read on the forward strand.
ACGACGATACGACAGTACGACGTACACCGAACAACTATGCACAAAAGATACCATCATCAATCATTGATTGTCAAATACATCATCTTCAAACATCATACATACAGTTCCGGGAACATCATCCGTCACAGTCAGTCAGTAGTATTATCCGGATTTGACGATACTGTTGGGTTTGACCACACGACATTCGCTTGGAGTGAGCGCCTCTCCTCGAGGATGGTATTTGTGGATCCATCATCTTGAATAATGCCGAAACGGGTCAACAAATCTTGATTGGGTGTGAATTGGATACTCATGGGACACCCATCACACCTACTATCTATGAAAATCCGAGCAACTTTGGAGTAATGTCGAATCTGTCAACAACACAGCAACAGCAAACAACAAGAACATCTTCCTCGTCGTCATCGTCACGATTGTGTTCGATTCAAAGTGATGCCAATTGTTGTATCGCCGTGGTGCTGGAAAAGGAGACAGAATCTTTCAAAGAATACCACGTATCCTCGTCACTGGAAAGGGTTTTCCAGACGTCGCCACACGACAATGGGTACATTGCTTGCAACAGTTACTACAAATTCCAGCCGTCGGGTTGTGTGATTGCAATCCGTATGGTGTGCAATCCGTATGGTGTGTCGGTGTTACATACCTGCCAATTCGAACATGGAACCAGAATGGAACAGGCCAAACAACAACAACATCTGCAGCAACAACATCAGTAACAAAATACAATTGGTACGGTTGAGGACGACCACACAATAACAACAACGACAACATCATCATCGTCTCATGGACAACAAACTGCTCGAATCCTTTTTAGATATCAATCATCCCTTTGGACGACAGGGATGGGATCCACAACAACGACAAATCGAACTTGAAACAATGAAACACTTCAAAGTCGAATTGGAGGCATTACATTGGCTACTAGGGATGGAGTATCTGTTCCATATTGTCGTATCCAACATCCAAGCGCAAATACAATTACAACAACAACAACAACAACAACAACAACAGCAACAACAACAACAGCAACCAAACAGCAGCAACGTGGTGAGCAAATTCAGTATCATTTGAAGAGAGATGCAATCTGTTTTGGTTTTTTACCGTGTTGGGGGCTGATGGAGAGTGTGTGTGTGTGGGAGAGAGAGAGATGGAGTGGATATCATGCTGTAATTTTTGTCTGAATTAGTAGAGAAGTATCATTATCATTAGTATTCATGTTCTTGTTGTTGTTGTTGTTGTTGTTTTTGGAGTTGTTGATTTGGGAGTTGTGGTCTTGGTGGATCATGCCTGTCAATGCAGTCATCATTATTGCAAGCTGGAATAGTTCTGCCTCGAGTCGTTTTGTCTTCTTATCGCTATTGGATGATGACAATGCCAGTGATTCCAATAGTGTTTTGGAAAGAAAAGTATGCTACCGAGAAAGAATACTCTAGTGGTACGGTGGAGATTCCTGTCGTTTAGTCTTGGTCGGCATAGGTCAAAATACTGACGCGTAAATCCCCATCATACCTCCCGACATCGGTACAGCGACACTCTTGCAATCAAATGTTTTGGAAAGAAAATTATGCTATTGAGAAATAATACTCTAGTGGTACGGTGGAGATTGCTGTTGTTTAGTCTTGGTGGGCTTGGGTCAAAGTACTGACGCGCAATCCAAAAAACACATAATCATCTCAATCGTTTTCATTTCTTTTTGGTTCTTGACAATATTAGTTGGTTTTGCGAGAAAGAAATGGCTCAAGTTGAAAGCATAAGGGTTTGGTTTTTGTTGCCACCGGTTGGTGTTGTTTTTGCCCATGCTACTACTAACGGTTGGAGAGATTTTGGCAGCTACGTTGAGCGTCAAGTCGTTTCAATTCTTCCTTAAACCGTCGACATCGATCGAGGAATCCATCGACAACAACTGCCCCGAGCATTCGATTGAAGGTATTCCATTCCTGTGTGCGTATGGCCACCCCATCTGGATTTGCCATTGCCTGATTGTGTCGGTCGAGAAATATGGTTGACAGTACACAAGCCTTTCAATTGGGAAAGTCTGCAGCTATTCGTTTGTAAACCTTTTGTTCCGATCTGGACAATATGTTCAATGCCACGCTCATGGCAATAGCATCTGGTTCGTCGACACATCGGTGGTATCTGTCATTTCACGGGTGGTACCATCGATTGATGCCGTACATTTGGCATCATCCTCATCTCTTCCACCGGCGGTGGCACCAGCAGCAGTCCAACGCTTCCGATCCCGTTGGAAGAGTCCTCTTCGAGTGGCACTGTTTCCATCGGGCCATTGAATTTAATCCTTGATGTTATTTGTTGGCAGTCGATGCTCCACCGTTGATGGGTACGTACACGATGAGATAATCTGCAGCATGTCCTCCAGCCGATTCGACTTGACTGACAAATTACTTGCAAGGCTGGTTTGACTTTGGTTTGAGAATGGTCTAACCTTTCGCATGCGGCAATGTAGACCTGACAATACGGTCCAGTGTGCCATTCTGCAGGATCAATGACGGGTACAATGGCAGTAGAAAAGGTGCCACCCCATGGAGTATTGACACCTTGTTTGTTTTTGTGTCGGTTACCAGTGCGTCCGGTCCTGGTGATGACAGTATGCAAGGATAACGATGAAATGATGAAGCGGCGGATGAATTTCCAAATATCCGTAAAATACCTTCGTCTTTTGATACTTTTGATTGTGGTAGTAAGTGCTGGACATGAATCAACGAGTACGGTTGTCCCCCAAAAGACGATAACGGTTTTGACCGCCAAATTCTTTCTCATTCCGAGATGGTGATGATGATGATGATGAAAGTTGTGAATGTAGATTATTCTTGTTTCAGACGATTGTAGGACCACTTGATCTCCCACCCATTGGCGGCATATTCCTGTTGGGAAGTTGTCAGGGGCTGTTGGGATCAATCCGACAAAAAGTTTCTCCATCTTTAGCCAGCTCTTTTCTGTCGAGCACATCATGTTCCAAGAACACATCATGTTCCACCTGTGTGCATTCAAGGGCGACGATGTTTCCAAAAGATGACCGCACCAAATTTACTGTCTTCCAAGATGGAGAGTCCACTTGATCGAAAGCTCCTGTTACATCTGGATTAACTGACCGCCAGCTTCTGTAAGTCACTCACTGTCAATACTTGGAAGCCCATCTTCACTCTCTAGCTAGCTAGTAGAGACGCGGTTTTTGAAACAGAAACTCCAATAGATTCAAGATGATGGTAAATCGGGGATATCATACAAGTAGTAGTTCATTTTTTTTGTCATTCATTGGCTGTAGAAATTCCATTGAAGTCTGCAAGTCCATCAAGGTGCAAGTCCATCAAGGTGTGATGCCTGCCGACCCCAAACGCTTGTCCAACGGCGGAACACAACCGAGCATGCAGGCAATCATAAATAGCAAATAATCGCAAAAATAACCGTAAAATGGCGGCCCTCATAGAGTCCCTCGCGGTATCATAAAAGTAGCACAGATCGTTGTAGTACTGGGAGAAGTAATAAGGTTTGATTGCAAAGCACGTATATATGTTCAGTACGCAGTACCAGTGGTCTACTGGAGGACGGTGGTACAGTAGTACGTGGTAGCAAAGCAAGGACACTTCGCTGTGTTCTTTCACAGTCAAGAAAATCTTTCATATCATCACGTAACAACTACTCGGAGTACTACGTACGTACTGCGAGTACGTAGAAGAGTCTATAGTTAGTACTCGGAGTAGTACTCTTATTCTATCACCAAACCATCACCAAACAAAACACAACACCATTATTATCATACTCATAAAATCATACATACTTTCACATCTTCCGAACTGGACGTGTTGTCACGTAACAACAAATCCTTCTATTACCGCAATCCCAACCAGAATCATACCGTACTAGTCGTACATTCCATTTCATTCGATTCCATCCAACAACATCCAACATTCACCATGAGATTTATCCACTTGCAATGTTTCAAACATTCCACCCAAGTCAGTCGACGGCCGCCAAGTTTCAGAACAGCCCTTCGTATGGAAATGCCATCATCCTGCAATCCCAAAGAATGGAAATGGAGGATTCCTCATGTCGGGTAAGCAACAATGAAGGAAAAATAAATTATACATCGAGCTTCTTTTGACACGGGATGATCAGTTATGCAAGGGATTGGAGATAAAAACATATTATTGGTCCATTGTTTGGGAGAGAAGGAAAAAACACCCAAGGGACAGTATACGTTGGATCGCAAGCCATCCGTACCCAACACGTACTTGATCGAATATTGGAACATTATTACGTCTCGACTTGCCAATCCACCATCACAAGACACCATTTCTCGCTGAGCATTTGCTTTGATGGCTTCATTCGTTAGCCAAAGCTCGTTGTACCAGTTTCCGTGGGTGCCCTAATGAGAATGCCAAAAAACTGTCATGTGACGCTGATGCTGGGATGGTCGACGGGTTTGCCTTGGTCAAGGCACAACAGAAGCGGGACAGGCCAATGAACCGAACGATACGGAATGGAAAACATTGGCCAGTGCAGCATATTATATGGATGGCCAAGATGGAACCAACTGCATGGTTGGACGCTTTGCCTCAAGAATACGGCAGCCTTGGACAAGACCCATTCAAAGATGGTCCACGCATATTCCTCGTCAAGATTCATCTCTCCGTGGATTGCTCCCAGTGGACAAGGCTTTTACAACAAGGAAGGGAACAATGACGTGAGTTGTCCTAGCTGCGGCCTACTGTAATTCAAATTACTACTGTATTTCACACTCAATCGTCGGAAATAGACTGTTCAAGGGACTATTCACACAACGAATCCTTCCGAATCTTCGTTTTGAAAAACAACAACTCGTCGATGTTTCGAAGTGCTGATTTCACAGTCAGTTCGACGAAGCTGTTCTTTGGTCCCAAATGATTAATATTTATTTATATATATATACATATAGGAAGCATAAAAAATTCTACGTATCATTTTTACAACAAGGAATTTCGTCCGAAACTCCCTTCAATGTGTGATAAAAAAACATCATTTTAGGCAAACATTTCAAAAGTACCTTACGTAATATTTTACTCGTAGTAGATCGTTTCACTATGATGTCCTTTGTCCCAAACGCCATGTAGTAAGAAGTACTTCGTATTTTTAACAGTAAAATCAATTGTTTTGGCTACCACGTATTTTCATCTGAAACACTTAAGTATTTCGAAGTGTGTTGTCCTCGTATGCGACAGTACGTTGCTTCCTCTACACCAAATCAGTTTCCTTCTTTGCGACACCACAAGCAAGGACCTGCTTTTTACTACAGCACGACTAACAACAGGATGTTGGATTCTGAACTAACTCGGTCAAAAATGTACAACAACATACGACCTCCGTCTGGGCGCGACGAGGGAGAACGGGATGCGCGATGGGAAATTCGAAAATCACTGCATTTTTACTACTCCGTATGTTTCACACGGCACATCACGATGTCCATCCTAGGAAAAGTTACAAGCAGGTGGAGAGTGAGATCAACTGATGCAACAATCCACAAATGGCTGTTATCCCTGAACGGGTAATGTCTCTATGCCCAACGACTTTTACCGAGCTTTCCAGGAAGCAGGTGCAAAGCATGTTAAGTTCTTCACCAGTTGCGCCTTCGAAGGAAACATTTAGAATGGTTCTGATTGGGACTTCTTCCTCTGCTCAGCAGATACCACACCCAAACCATCTTGATGGACCGTCAACAATCAGCTTTACTTGCTGAGTGCTCTAACTCTGGAGGTTCCCGCAGAAGAGATATGGAAAGCAGCACAATCGCTTTCGAATGAGCTTCCAAACTGATTCATATCAAGAGGATTTGTCCTGTGCAGAAAATACCCAGAGAGGAAATCAAGAGCACAATGAGAAAAAACCTTCCTGGATTTCTTCCCGCTCTCATGTGAAACAAGATGTTGAAGTTAAATTGAGGCCCATTAAAAGAAGGTTCTTAATCTGATCTACTACTAATATCCGTTTCATGAAATTCTGCTTGTTTTCACCGCATTTGAAGCTCTAGTCTACTAGCTATCATAGACTACCGGAGGTAGTCGTATATTCTTCATGTATGATGATGTACCCCGGGGTGTAGAGCGTATCATAGTAATACCGTGTAATTGTACGGAGTTTCAGCAATACTAACTGTAAGTATAAATTTTTTTTCGATCGCGATCACTCGTCGCGCCCAGACGGAGTTAGTAGAGAGTAAAATAAGATCCTATGCATCTGGCAAAGATACCTTTCATGGCGTGAGTCTATTGATAAAACGGATCTTCAACCTTCGCGTCTACTTCGACAGCTTTACAGTTAGGTGCCGGTGGTTTTCATCTACCGTAGTACCGGTAGTTAGTAGAGGTACTATCGAGTATCGATGATTACGGACGTACGTATGACATCAAGACGTCGTCCACCGCTCCACCGCTTCCCCCTCCCTCTTCACAAGTTCACAAGAACAAAACGGCAAAGATGGAAAATGTCGGATGGAAATTGACACAGCATCCCCAAACCAAAAAACGCATCTTTGAATTGAACAAAACATAACATTCCACCTTGGTTCCTACTGATGAGTATCTTGCCGTCGAAGATGAAAAGTGTCGGATGGAATTCACACAGCATCTCCATACCAAAAACGCATCTTTCATTTGAACAAGACAGAACATTCCACCTTGTTTCCTACTGATGATCATCTTGCCGTTATTACAATTATCAATATCCGTCACAATCCGACCTTATTTACGTCATGTCACAGCTAACAGGAGAGCTAGACTATGATTCCCAACAAAAGGCTCCAACGACGCATCGAGGATATGGGTGGACGTTGATTTTCTGGAGATTGTTCTTTGCGTCGATTGCATTGCCTTTCTGGATTTGGCATCGTGTTGGGATGACCTTTTCACGGGACATGGGATGGACGGGAGGAAGTGCTATATTACTCAATATTATACTTATCTGTCCGTCCAACGTTTCTTCTCTCTTCTTCCTCCAATATTTTCATACTTTCTACCACGACTACAAGCAACAATAGGAAATTCTTCCTTTCCGATGAATGAATGCATCCTAATTGGCAAGGACTGCGGCGTTTCACTTGTCATGCAGCTTATGTTATATGGTTCCAAATACGATACATCGCTATTACAATACAAAACGGAAACCATGGATTCCGGAACCACTTCATGGTCTTTTTTTTGTTTTGCGTTTGGTGGAAAGGGTTCTTCGAGCCTGTCATGGGGACAAATTACATCATTCATCAATTGGCAACCAATATTCCAGCCACTGTTCGCTTCGAGGAATCGCCATCACGAGTTTGCAGCACCACACCGGTGTATGTGAAGCAACTTTTGAAATACGAGGAGGGAGTTGGAGGATGGGAAGTAAAAGCAATGGTCATCTGGTGGCAACAATGAAATTAATTCGCTCGCTTCGAGGAATCGTTATCACGAACCTCAACCACTCTACAAACTGCTGCCTTGGACGGCCATTCGTTTAACATTGCTCATGAAGTTTGGACGAGGAACGAAACCAAAGTGGCCGGGAATCATTCAGATACTTTTGGGATGGCTGAAGGCAGTTATACGATTTTGGATATTTATTCGGATACCATCTCTCTCAATGTCGAATGGCCATTTGAACCACTACACTAACTGCTGGCTTTGACGGCCGTTGGTTTTCCATCGACCATCATAGCATTTGGACGGACAACCAAACAAAACTGGCTGAAAAGGATTGAAATATACTATTTTGACTTGTCCTTGAACGTCCCAGTGTCGACAGACAGGGCCTTCCAACCACCGTTCGATCTGACAACTCTGACGTCCAATGGTTTATCTTGGTTTGTTAAAACAAAGTTAGGAATTCTGTGGAAAAGATCTCCCTCGGTGTCGAAAGGACACCTGTTGACAGGACACTCCAATCTTAATTTACTATATCATACCTCGTCAGGGTGGGAAATCACAGTCAATTATTGACGAGCTTTTCAGAACAAAAAATTGCAGTAACGTTACAAATGGTACAATCAATATCCAATCTATACAGAATCGTTCCAAATTTGACGAACGAGATCCAGGTACGCATCAGATAATCGCTCGATCAGCAGTGGTGGGAAAATATTATCAGTAACGCGCGTATAATGTTGGGAAAAATACCTCGACGGGGTGGGAAATCAATTTTTTACGAGCTTTTCAGTACAAACCATTACAAAAACGTTACGAATGGTACAATCAATATCCAATCTATACAGAATCGTTCCAAATTTGACGAAAGAGATCCAGGAAGGCATCAGATAATTGCTCCATCCGCAGTGGTGGGAAAATATTAGCAGTAACGCGCGTATAATGTTGGGAAAAATACCTCGACGGGGTGGGAAATCAATTTTTGACGAGCTTTTCAGTACAAACCTTTACAAAATTTTTACGAATGGTACAATCAATATCCAATCTATACAGAATCGTTCCAAATTTGACGAAAGAGATCCAGGTACGCATCAGATAATCGCTCGATCCGCAGTGGTGGGAAAATATTATCAGTAACGCGCGTATAATGTTGGGAAAAATACCTCGACGGGGTGGGAAATCAATTTTTGACGACCTTTTCAGTACAAACCTTTACAAAAACTTTACGAATGGTACAATCAATGTCCAATCTATACAGAATCGTTCCAAATTTGACGAACGAGATCCAGGTACGCATCAGATAATTGCTCGATCCACAGTGGTGGGAAAATATTATCAGTAACGTACGTATAATGTTGGGAAAAATACCTCGACGGGGTGGGAAATCAATTTTGACGAGCTTTTCAGTACAAACCTTTACAAAAACGTTACGAATAATACAACCAATATCCAATCTATACAGAATCGTTCCGACTTAGACGAAAGAGATCCAGGTACGCATCAGATAATTGCTCCATCCGCAGTGGTGGGAAAATATTATCAGTAACGCGCGTATAATGTTGGGAAAAATATCTCGACGGGGTGGGAAATCAATTTTTGACGACCTTTTCAGTACAAACCATTACAGGAACGTTACGAATAATACAATCAATATCCAATCTATACAGAATCATTCCAATTTACAGTTAGACGAAAGAGATCCAGGAAGGCATCAGATATCGGCTCGATCCACAGGGTGGTCTAACGCGCGAATGATTTTGGGGAAAATACCACGAGCTCTCTTACCACCAATATTGAAATGTATGATTATTGCAAAGTCTGATATTACGTATATATTACATACTTTCGAGACTTCCGTACTCACAGGCAGGCTACTACAACGCGCACAGTCAATAAATTCATTGATGGTATTTTGGGACGAAATGATATTACACCTGTTGATGCTACTGTACGACGTTTGGGTCGAACGATCGTAGAACTGTGCACGAGTCTGTAACTGTAATTTCATTTCAACACGCGGCTGTTTATTTATAGTTAGTTGAACGATCGTCCATTAACTGTAACATCAATAGAAAAAAAAAAACTCAATTATTATTATTTTTCGATGCTCGTTCATAGTCATGAAGAATTGTTTCATCTGTCATTGCTACTGTACGACAATTCGAACGAAAGATCATACGCGGTTTTTAAGTTCACTACATTGATTGGGAACAATACTTACTGTTAGGAAACGGTATATATTTCATCCGTTGATGCTACTAAACGACGTTTGGGTCGAAACATCAAATCTACCTACCCACACACTTATTTCTTTGAAATACGCAGCTTTTAAGTTGAAAGATACTGTATTGAATTAACTAAAAATGAATACTTACAGTAAGTCATTTTGGGGAAATACTCTAACGTAACTGTAAAGATATTATTGCTCGGTAATGCGAGAGTATATCCAGCAGCCAGTGCACTCTCAATACTCTCTCTCTCTAGCTACTCTACTAGAGAGGTACTATTACTACATGCGAACGCGAGCTAGCATAATAAAGTAATAATGAAATCTATTTTATGGCTATGCCGACTACTAGCTACCGGCAGTTCCGTATCTAAGATGTTGACTTACCCGCCTGGCAAATTATGCAACAGCTTTCCCTCCACTCAGTACCCTGTTGCCCACCACTCAGTACTGGAAAGGCAAACAACCTCACGAAGGAGGAAAAGTCCAAACCAGTGATTGTCAGATATGGCGTGGTCTTCCAAAAACAATGCTGGGAAGGCAGCAATCAACCACATAAATTGTGTTGGGTGTTTTGATATCTTTTACCTGCTGCAACCCAATAGGGCGGATTGTACGTGTAAAATAAGCCTTCCATGCCAAGCACCAGTAATATTTCCAATGAAATATTACCGCCCCTCTGCACTTGACACTCGGCTGAGTTATGATGCCATTTCTTCCACAGAAATGTCAGTGCCCATCACAACTCTATCAGGAATCATGCATTTAGCACTCTTCCTCCTCTCCCTTAGCCCCCTTCCGACTAAATGAGAGAAACACAATCTTTCCGGTCGGCCACCGGTTCTGCATGATGCCATGCACAAGACAGCAGTAGTTTGCACTACCGCTGGTACGATCTCTTCCGCTGCACTGATAGATCGTCTGTGGATTCTTAGTTCCCCAGGCTCTGACAAACCTGAGTTAAGCCCCCCTACCACGACAAGGTAATCCACTCATGGGGGGGGAGCTAGCATAAGAAAGTAATATTATGATTCACAGATATACGTAGTACAACATAATACACATGATGCTTTCGAGAGCGGCAGCTTAAAAGATTGACCTCATTTTCACGGTTGACGAAGTTGCTGATAGCTGGTTGGGAGCCGTAAAGCCCTCATCTATATTGAGTCGTCATCTCCTTTGCCAAGATTGTATGCTTTCCAGGAGGATTTCGGATGTTGACCCGTCCAAAACGGTGGCCAATTCGTCTCGGAATTGTACAAAAATTGCAGAAATTGAATTGATTTCTGCGGTGGTATGATGGCCAAGTGGACATGGATATAGAGTCGTAGTTTCACAAGCTTGTTGAAAACCAATCCAATGGGTGGTGGTAACATTTACCGTTCCAAAACGGCTGGCAATAAGTCTCGGCAGTAGCGCGGGACAGAATAACAAATCAATGCCGGAAGCTGTTGTGGAATCTACAATCACCGTCACCAAGAGTATTGAAGTGATTCGAATCGGGTGTATTCCACAAAAAATGCCGAGATTGTATCGATTTTTGCGGCGGTAGGACAACCCAAAGGATGTCAGATAGAGATTAGCTCCGAAACGGTTGGCAATAATGGATATTGAATCGTTCCACAGAAAACCAATCGACTTTTGGTGAAATTTACCATTTTAAAACGATTGGCAATAAGTCCCGGCCGAGCAAATCAATACTGGAAAACGTGGAAACTACGATCACAGTAACGGATGAATGGAATCGGATGTATTGCATGGAAATTGTAGATATTGGTTCCATTTTGGCGGCGATATGGAGGCTAGGAGTATATCGGATATGGATCCCTCCAAAACGGTTGGCAATAAGTTTCGGCCGAAGGAATGGGGACAATACAGCTCAGCGCCGAATGATGTGGAAGGTACAATCATTTGGAAATTCGGTGATGGTATGACTGGCAGGAGTATATCGGACAATTCAATGGTTTCTGTTTCTTAAATTTCCATGGTTCCAAAAGAAGGGAGCGTTCCCCATGGATCCAATTCATCATACGATTGAGTCGTCTGCCGAAACTGCCCATGTTGTTGTTTCAGTCATCAGCATCTCTCATTGAAACGTAATTGGTAAATGAGTATCGAAGCAAAAATAAACACCTTCCTCTTCTAAAAAGGGTGGCAGGGTTGACATGGCCAATGCTGCTCGAATGGCATCCATCGATTGTTGTGAACATTCGATGACAAAGTCGTCGTCGTTGTTGCTGTTGTTGCTGTTGTTGTTGTTGTTGTTGAATGTCAAACAACAGTAGTAACACATCAATGGTTGGAGTGGGAGAGGATGGCAGAAAAACTGATAATACGAAGTAAGAGATTGAAACGACCCAAACATACCGTTGGAAATTTAAATATTATTATTTAGTCCATAAACGTTCAAAACGTTCAGATTTTATACTGACTATAATCGTGGAACTCGATCGATCATAACACCGATTAAATCCGGAGAAAGTATTACGTAGTAATCGTGTACGGTACCTACGTAGAAATACCCCCAATTGAATTTCGTGTATGAACGGGGGAAACCCCGGAGAATACATGCCTTCGTTGACTACGACTGTGAGTAATGAAAAAGGAACCCCCTCTCAAGCTTCTGACGTACTCGAAGTACTTCTATGATACGACGATACGACAGTACGACGTACACCGAACAACTATGCACAAAAGATACCATCATCAACCATTGATTGTCAAATACATCATCTTCAAACATCATACAGTTCCGGGAACATCATCCGTCACAGTCAGTCAGTAGTATTATCCGGATTTGACGATACTGTTGGGTTTGACCACACGACATTCGCTTGGAGTGAGCGCCTCTCCTCGAGGATGGTATTTGTGGATCCATCATCTTGAATAATGCCGAAACGGGTCAACAAATCTTGATTGGGTGTGAATTGGATACTCATGGGACACCCATCACACCTACTATCTATGAAAATCCGAGCAACTTTGGAGTAATGTCGAATCTGTCAACAACACAGCAACAGCAAACAACAAGAACATCTTCCTCGTCGTCATCGTCACGATTGTGTTCGATTCAAAGTGATGCCAATTGTTGTTTGTTGTATCGCCGTGGTGCTGGAAAAGGAGACAGAATCTTTCAAAGAATACCACGTATCCTCGTCACTGGAAAGGGTTTTCCAGACGTCGCCACACGACAATGGGTACATTGCTTGCAACAGTTACTACAAATTCCAGCCGTCGGGTTGTGTGATTGCAATCCGTATGGTGTGCAATCCGTATGGTGTGTCGGTGTTACATACCTGCCAATTCGAACATGGAACCAGAATGGAACAGGCCAAACAACAACAACATCTGCAGCAACAACATCAGTAACAAAATACAATTGGTACGGTTGAGGACGACCACACAATAACAACAACGACAACATCATCATCGTCTCATGGACAACAAACTGCTCGAATCCTTTTTAGATATCAATCATCCCTTTGGACGACAGGGATGGGATCCACAACAACGACAAATCGAACTTGAAACAATGAAACACTTCAAAGTCGAATTGGAGGCATTACATTGGCTACTAGGGATGGAGTATCTGTTCCATATTGTCGTATCCAACATCCAAGCGCAAATACAATTACAACAACAACAACAACAACAACAACAGCAACCAAACAGCAGCAATGTGGTGAGCAAATTCAGTATCATTTGATGAGAGATGCAATCTGTTTTGGTTTTTTACCGTGTTGGGGGCTGATGGAGAGTGTGTGTGTGGGAGAGAGAGAGATGGAGCGGATATCATGCTGTAATTTTTGTCTGAATATATTCATGTTCTTGTTGTTGTTGTTGTTGTTGTTGTTTTTGGAGTTGTTGATTTGGGAGTTGTGGTCTTGGTGGATCATGCCTGTCAATGCAGTCATCATTATTGCAAGCTGGAATAGTTCTGCCTCGAGTCGTTTTGTCTTCTTATCGCTATTGGATGATGATAATGCCAGTGATTCCAATAGTGTTTTGGAAAGAAAAGTATGCTACCGAGAAAGAATACTCTAGTGGTACGGTGGAGATTCCTGTCGTTTAGTCTTGGTCGGCATAGGTCAAAATACTGACGCGTAAATCCCCATCATACCTCCCGACATCGGTACAGCGACACTCTTGCAATCAAATGTTTTGGAAAGAAAATTATGCTATTGAGAAATAATACTCTAGTGGTACGGTGGAGATTGCTGTTGTTTAGTCTTGGTGGGCTTGGGTCAAAGTACTGACGCGCAATCCAAAAAACACATAATCATCTCAATCGTTTTCATTTCTTTTTGGTTCTTGACAATATTAGTTGGTTTTGCGAGAAAGAAATGGCTCAAGTTGAAAGCATAAGGGTTTGGTTTTTGTTTCCACCGGTTGGTGTTGTTTTTTGCCCATACTACTACTAACGGTTGGAGAGATTTTGGCAGCTACGTTGAGCGTCAAGTCGTTTCAATTCTTCCTTAAACCGTCGACATCGATCGAGGAATCCATCGACAACAACTGCCCCGAGCATTCGATTGAAGGTATTCCATTCCTGTGTGCGTATGGCCACCCCATCTGGATTTGCCATTGCCTGATTGTGTCGATCGAGAAATATGGTTGACAGTACACAAGCCTTTCAATTGGGAAAGTCTGCAGCTATTCGTTTGTAAACCTTTTGTTCCGATCTGGACAATATGTTCAATGCCACGCTCATGGCAATAGCATCTGGTTCGTCGACACATCGGTGGTATCTGTCATTTCACGGGTGGTACCATCGATTGATGCCGTACATTTGGCATCATCCTCATCTCTTCCACCGGCGGTGGCACCAGCAGCAGTCCAACGCTTCCGATCCCGTTGGAAGAGTCCTCTTCGAGTGGCACTGTTTCCATCGGGCCATTGAATTTAATCCTTGATGTTATTTGTTGGCAGTCGATGCTCCACCGTTGATGGGTACGTACACGATGAGATAATCTGCAGCATGTCCTATAGCCGATTCGACTTGACTGACAAATTACTTGCAAGGCTGGTTTGACTTTGGTTTGAGAATGGTCTAACCTTTCGCATGCGGCAATGTAGACCTGACAATACGGTCCAGTGTGCCATTCTGCAGGATCAATGACGGGTACAATGGCAGTAGAGAAGGTGCCACCCCATGGAGTATTAACACCTTGTTTGTTTTTGTGTCGGTTACCAGTGCGTCCGGTCCTGGTGATGACAGTATGCACGGGTAACGATGAAATGATGAAGCGGCGGATGAATTTCCAAATATCCGTAAAATACCTTCGTCTTTTGATACTTTTGATTGTGGTAGTAAGTGCTGGACATGAATCAACGAGTACGGTTGTACCCCAAAAGACGATAACGGCTTTGACCACCAAATTTTTTCTCATTCCGTGATGATGATGATGATGATGATGATGATAGCTGTGATTCGAACAATTCATGAAGGGAAGGATGGCAATTGTATTGCTGTTGACAAGTTTGAATGTAGATTACGCTTGTTTCAGACGGTTGTAGGACCACTTGATCTCCCACCCATTGGCGGCATATTCCTGTTGGGAAGTTGTCAGGGGCTGTTGGGATCAATCCGACAAAAAGTTTCTCCATCTTTAGCCAGCTCTTTTCTGTCGAGCACATCCTGTTACATCTGGATTAACTGACCGCCAGCTTCTGTAAGTCACTCACTGTCAATACTTGGAAGCCCATCTTCACTCTCTAGCTAGCTAGTAGAGACGCGTTTTTGAAACAGAAACTCCAATAGATTCAAGATGATGGTAAATCGGGGATATTATACAAGTAGTAGTTCATTTTTTTGTCATTCGTTGGCTGTAGAAATTCCATTGATGTCTGCAAGTCCATCAAGGTGCAAGTCCATCAAGGTGTGATGCCTGCCGACCCCAAACGCTTGTCCAACGGCGGAACACAACCGAGCATGCAGGCAATCATAAATAGCAAATAATCGCAAAAATAACCGTAAAATGGCGGCCCTCATAGAGTCCCTCGCGGTATCATAAAAGTAGCACAGATCGGGGAGAAGTAATAAGGTTTGATTGCAAAGCACGTATATATGTTCAGTACGCAGTACCAGTGGTCTACTGGAGGACGGTGGTACAGTAGTACGTGGTAGCAAAGCAAGGACACTTCGCTGTGTTCTTTCACAGTCAAGAAAATCTTTCATGTCATCACGTAACAACTACTACGTACGTACTGCGAGTACGTAGAAGAGTCTATAGTAGTACTCTTATTCTATCACCAAACCATCACCAAACAAAACACAAACGCAAGACAACACCATTATTATCATACACATAAAATCATACATACTTTCATATCTTCCGAACTGGACGTGTTGTCACGTAACAACAAATCCTTCTATTACCGCAATCCCAACCAGAATCATACCGTACTAGTCGTACATTCCATTTCAGAAATTCCATTGATGTCAAGTCCATCAAGGTGCAAGTCCATCAAGGTGTGATGCCTGCCGACCCCAAACGCTTGTCCAACGGCGGAACACAACCGAGCATGCAGGCAATCATAAATAGCAAATAATCGCAAAAATAACCGTAAAATGGCGGCCCTCATAGAGTCCCTCGCGGTATCATAAAAGTAGCACAGATCGTTGTAGTACTGGGAGAAGTAATAAGGTTTGATTGCAAAGCACGTATATATGTTCAGTACGCAGTACCAGTGGTCTACTGGAGGACGGTGGTACAGTGGTACGTGGTAGCAAAGCAAGGACACTTCGCTGTGTTCTTTCACAGTCAAGAAAATCTTTCAATCACGTAACAACTACTACGTACGTACTGCGAGTACGTAGAAGAGTCTATACTTAGAGCATCAGCGCCGGTCCCAGCTAAATGCTAAAGATGACCGGAAATGTTAAGTTTAACCGGAAAGCTTCCACATCGGAAATAAGGTGTGCTATTTCTAGCCTTTTTTTTTAGCTCCTGCTAAATCGAGGAGTTAAAGTGGGCCTTGTTTAGATGTTGGTTTAGCTTTTAACCCGAAGGTTACTTAGAGCCAATCAACGCCAATGCTAAAATATTTAATTAAGATAAAGGGCCGTCCTACGCGAACAACAGACACCGAGAAGGATATGCTATAATTATTTTGAAGATAGAACATATGCAACAACAACTTTGGTCTTGGTCTTCTCTCTTCTCTCGCTTTCTTATTATATTCATTGTTTGTTGATAGCTATCTACGGTAGTTAAAATGGGGCAAGGTAAGCGATGGAGCTCCGAGGAGAGTGCTCATCTAGCGGAGGCATGGATACATGCTTCGGAAGGAGTAGGAGAGTTTAAAGTGAAGGGTACAAGTCAAGATGGTAATGAATTTTGGGGCAAAGTGTTGGAAGAGTTTGGCAGGAAGGCTCCCGCAAACGCAGCTCCCGGAACTTACCTCAACCGCGAAAACAAAGGCGGTGAGACGAGACCTCCCATTGAGAATCAATTCAGAGACAAGATCCAACGCGACTGTAAGAAATTCAACACTTCCCTCCGGAAGGTACTTTGTTCCAATCCTACTGGATGTTCTGAGCAGGAGAAGATTAACATGGCAGTTGCAATTCATTTGGGCAAGAGTGACAGTATGAGCTACCGCCACAAAGGATTTGAGCCCAACGACTGGCCATTCTATCAGGCGTGGCTTGTATTGAAGAGTCACCGGGCCTTCCTACCTCCAACTCCTCCGCCACCGGACGAGGATATTGAAGAAATCGAAGACGATGAAGACTCGGTTGCTCCTTCTGACACAGCGCAAGCTCTGTTTACGACTCCCAAGGTTGCTACGGCAAGCGACACTAGCGGTGATTCTGATGTGCAGCTTAGCATGCAGCCTAGCAAACAGCGTTCTAGAGGACCCGGATATGGTGTCAAGAAAACGAAGGCCCTCAAGAAACAAGAAGAGTACAGAGCCAAAAAGCACAAGACTCAACAGGAATTCCTTGAAATTCAGAGGCAACGTAGCGACAGTTTTAGAGTCTACGTTAACAACAAGAGTCGGCATGATGCCTTCAAGATGGCGGTGATGGGCTACAACGCTTTCAAGGACCATGACCCTGAACAAGCCGAGTATTATAAGCAGCAGATGGAGCGCATTCTTGGCAACGCAGTGCCCGATGACACCGTGAATGGTACTGACGACGCAAGTGGTGACATTAGCGACTGATAAAGTTAATAGGATTATTCTTTCAAAGAACTAATATGCTCTACCAAATCTTTCTTGAGCTTGAAATGCTCATATGAGCTTTGCATCATGTTGTCAAACTGGGCTACTCTTGCAGCAAATAGAGACACTTGGTCTTGCGCTGCCTCGTGTCTGGTGATCTGCTGCCTTCCAAACAGTGGAAAGTTGCCACGGGATTTTTCAGGGTTGTTGGCTTCATCTAATGCTCCATTCTTTTCTTCTATGATCATATTGTGAAGTATGATACAACAATACAAGACATCTTGGATCTCATCTAAGAACCACTGTCTCAATGGACGCTGTAGCACATGGAAGCGCTGAACGAGCACACCAAATGAGCACTCGATGTCCTTTCTTACCTTCTCTTGTTCTTCAGCAAACGACCTTTCCTTGGGATTGGGAGAGTTGGTGTAGGTACTGACAAAGATTGCCCAGTCTGGATAAATTCCATCTACTAGATAATACATCCAGTCTCTCATGGTGCCGTTGATTTGATACGGATCCGTCTTGAGACAAGCATCACCAGACAACATACTACCAACAATAGAGCTTCTGTCAAGCACGTTGATGTCATTCATTGAACCTGGATCTCCAAAATTGGCATGCCAAATATATTTTCTATGATCACATATGGCTTCCAATATGAAAGTCTTTTTTCCTCCTTCTGCGTGGCCCTGGTGTTGACCAGCTAATCTAACTGGACAGTTCTTCCAAGCAAAATGCTTGCAGTCCCATGAGCCCAAGCATCCAGGGAAAAGGCGTTCACCCATTTCTTGAGATATAACTTGACGTTCTTGTTTGTTGGGGGCTCTGTTCAAATACTGTGGGCCGAACGCTACAATCACTAGCCTGACAAACTGCTTGACGTAATCTCGTAGAGTAGTCTCCCCAATACAGAGGTTCTCATCGTCACGGTCGTATGTATCGCCATAAGCGATAAATCGAAAACAACCAACTAGTTTGACAAGTGGATAGATTCCGGGTTTGCCAGTGGGGTCCTTGTACTGTTCAAATGGAGGGGTCCCCATCAAATGGTCATGGACTCTGTTGAATACAGCCCGGGGGCACCTAAACCTCCGCTCAAAATCAACTTCATTGTAGATGGATTCCCTCCCATTAAAGTAGTTGGAAACAACTCGCATGTATGCGTCAACAAAATCACGGCGCTTGTTAGCTGTTCTGGGACGATCAACCCGGAGTTCCTCCTCTTCCGAAGACGAAGACTCAAAGAGAACAGTCCAAGCTTCATCGTCCGCAGCATATTCCTCTTGGAATATGTGCAAGCGATCCTCATCAGAGGAGCTATCATCATCCATATTGGTTGTTGAAGCTTGTCAACAGAATTGGTGCGTGCTGTTGTTGAGGCTACCGCTTTTTGTTGGCAACCTCCATCCTCCATGATGTGGTTTGAGTCAACAGCACTGTTTCGGCCATAGTAGTACGGTAATTAAGGCAGAGGTTCGCAAACCTAATTTGAGCCCGCCGAAGGGCGGTGTGGAACAAAACAGGTTAAAAATAGCATCTTCTTTCTCAGCCAATCAGAATGCTTCATTTTAGCCTTTAGCCTTTAACTTTAGCCTGTACCGGCGCTAATGCTCTTAGTAGTACTCTTATTCTATCACCAAACCATCACCAAACAAAACACAAACGCAAGACAACACCATTATTATCATACACATAAAATCATACATACTTTCATATCTTCCGAACTGGACGTGTTGTCACGTAACAACAATGGCCAAGATGGAACCAACTGCATGGTTGGACGCTTTGCCTCAAGAATACGGCAGCCTTGGACAAGACCCATTCAAAGATGGTCCACGCATATTCCTCGTCAAGTTTCATCTCTCCGTGGATTGCTCCCAGTGGACAAGGCTGTATCCAGATACGACCCTAATTCGGATTGAGAGTATTCGACTGGTCTACGTCTTATGACAATCCAGAATATCACTGTATGATGCTAATATTACGTTGGAGCAACGCCAGATTTGTTATCTGGCCGACATGGCAAGAAGCGAGGCACTCCAACCTCCCGATCTGAGATGAATGTTATAAGAAGTTCTCTTATCCACTCGACATGAAATTGATTGAAAATTGCCCAAGGACGGTGCTGAACAACACCAGATATCGATTCGATCCTCAGGGGGGTGGGTGTAAAATACCATGACGGGGGTGGACGCGTGTAAATAAATTAATGGGGTGGGAACGGTCGGTCATCCTCAGCTATCCAATAAGTATCAGTCTTTGAACATCTGGACTCTCCATCTCAGAAAGCAGTAAATGTTCTGACCACCTTCTAACAGGAATCTCTCGCCAATGGGTGGCCACTCAAGTGGTTCTACAACCGTGAACACTTCCTAGAGGAATCTATTCAAGTTTGTCAACAATAAAAGTATGGCCATCTTTCATTAAGTTTCCATGCTCTCCAACAACGACGGCATCGAATCACATCATATCGAAATGTTTGATAATGAATGCCTATCAATGTACGACTAGTACACGGAAAACAGAAATCGAAGCACAACTGTGGATGGTTGTTTTTCGTTGTGGCTTACTGTGAGTAGGCTTTTACAACAAGGAAGGGAACAATGACGTGAGTTGTCCTAGCTGCGGCCTACTGTAATTCAAATTACTACTGTATTTCACACTCAATCTTCGGAAATAGACTGTTCAAGGGACTATTCACACAACGAATCCTTCCGAATCTTCGTTTTGAAAAACAACAACTCGTCGATGTTTTGAAGTGCTGATTTCACAGTCAGTTCGACGAAGCTGTTCTTTGGTCCCAAATGACATATATAGGAAGCATAAACAATTCTACGTATCATTTTTACAACAAGGAATTCCGTCCGAAACTCCCTTCAATGTGCGATGAAAAAACATCATTTTAGGCAAACATTTCAAAAGTACCTTACGTAATGATTTACTCGTAGTAGATCGTTTCACTATGATGTCCTTTGTCCCAAACGCCATGTAGTAAGAAGTACTTCGTATTTTTAACAGTAAAATCAATTGTTTTGGCTACCACGTATTTTCATCTGAAACACTTAAGTATTTCGAAGTGTGTTGTCCTCGTATGCGACAGTACGTTGCTTCCTCTACACCAAATCAGTTTCCTTCTTTGCGACACCACAAGCAAGGACCTGCTTTTTACTACAGCACGACTAACAACAGGATGTTGGATTCTGAACTAACTCGGTCAAAAATGGACAACAACATACGACCTCCGTCTGGGCGCGACGAGGGAGAACGGGATGCGCGATGGGAAATTCGAAAATCACTGCATTTTTACTACTCCGTATGTTTCACACGGCACATCACGATGTCCATCCTAGGAAAAGTTACAAGCAGGTGGAGAGTGAGATCAACTGATGCAAGAAAATACCCAGAGAGGAAATCAAGAGCACAATGAGAAAAAACCTTCCTGGATTTCTTCCCGCTCTCATGTGAAACAAGATGTTGAAGTTAAATTGAGGCCCATTAAAAGAAGGTTCTTAATCTGATCTACTACTAATATCCGTTTCATGAAATTCTGCTTGTTTTCACCGCATTTGAAGCTCTAGTCTACTACGGTAGCTATCATAGACTACCGGAGGTAGTCGTATATTCTTCATGTATGATGATGTACCCCGGGGTGTAGAGCGTATCATAGTAATACCGTGTAATTGTACGGAGTTTCAGCAGTACTGACTGTAAGTATAAATTTTTTTTCGATCGCGATCACTCGTCGCGCCCAGACGGAGTTAGTAGAGAGTAAAATAAGATCCTATGCATCTGGCAAAGATACCTTTCATGGCGTGCGTCTATTGATAAAACGGATCTTCAACCTTCGCGGATACCTTTCATGGCGTGCGTCCATTGACTGTGATAAAACGGATCTTCATGATGTGATAAAACGGATCTTCAATCTACCGTCGTAGGTAGTAGAGGTACTATCAAGTACTATCAAGTATCGATGATTACGGACGTACGTATGACATCAAGACGTCGTCCACCGCTCCATCGCTTCCCCCTCCCTCTTCACAAGTTCACAAGAACAAAACGGCAAAGATGGAAAATGTCGGATGGAAATTGACACAGCATCCCCAAACCAAAAAACGCATCTTTGAATTGAACAAAACATAACATTCCACCTTGGTTCCTACTGATGAGTATCTTGCCGTCGAAGATGAAAAGTGTCGGATGGAATTCACACAGCATCTCCATACCAAAAACGCATCTTTCATTTGAACAAGACAGAACATTCCACCTTGTTTCCTACTGATGATCATCTTGCCGTTATTACAATTATCAATATCCGTCACAATCCGACCTTATTTACGTCATGTCACAGCTAACAGGAGAGCTAGACTATGATTCCCAACAAAAGGCTCCAACGACGCATCGAGGATATGGGTGGACGTTGATTTTCTGGAGATTGTTCTTTGCGTCGATTGCATTGCCTTTCTGGATTTGGCATCGTGTTGGGATGACCTTTTCACGGGACATGGGATGGACGGGAGGAAGTGCTATATTACTCAATATTATACTTATCTGTCCGTCCAACGTTTCTTCTCTCTTCTTCCTCCAATATTTTCATACTTTCTACCACGACTACAAGCAACAATAGGAAATTCTTCCTTTCCGATGAATGAATGCATCCTAATTGGCAAGGACTGCGGCGTTTCACTTGTCATGCAGCTTATGTTATATGGTTCCAAATACGATACATCGCTATTACAATACAAAACGGAAACCATGGATTCCGGAACCACTTCATGGTCTTTTTTTTGTTTTGCGTTTGGTGGAAAGGGTTCTTCGAGCCTGTCATGGGGACAAATTACATCATTCATCAATTGGCAACCAATATTCCAGCCACTGTTCGCTTCGAGGAATCGCCATCACGAGTTTGCAGCACCACACCGGTGTATGTGAAGCAACTTTTGAAATACGAGGAGGGAGTTGGAGGATGGGAAGTAAAAGCAATGGTCATCTGGTGGCAACAATGAAATTAATTCGCTCGCTTCGAGGAATCGTTATCACGAACCTCAACCACTCTACAAACTGCTGCCTTGGACGGCCATTCGTTTAACATTGCTCATGAAGTTTGGACGAGGAACGAAACCAAAGTGGCCGGGAATCATTCAGATACTTTTGGGATGGCTGAAGGCAGTTATACGATTTTGGATATTTATTCGGATACCATCTCTCTCAATGTCGAATGGCCATTTGAACCACTACACTAACTGCTGGCTTTGACGGCCGTTGGTTTTCCATCGACCATCATAGCATTTGGACGGAGAACCAAACAAAACTGGCTGAAAAGGATTGAAATATACTATTTTGACTTGTCCTTGAACGTCCCAGTGTCGACAGACAGGGCCTTCCAACCACCATTCGATCTGACAACTCTGACGTCCAATGGTTTATCTTGGTTTGTTAAAACAAAGTCAGGAATTCTGTGGAAAAGATCTCCCTCGGTGTCGAAAGGACACTTGTTGACAGGACACTCCAATCTTAATTTACTATATCATACCTCGTCAGGGTGGGAAATCACAGTCAATTATTGACGAGCTTTTCAGAACAAAAAATTGCAGTAACGTTACGAATAATACAATCAAAATCCAATCTATAGAATCGTTCCAATTTAGACGAAAGAGATCCAGGAAGGCATCAGATAATTGCTCGATCCGCAGTGGTGGGAAAATATTGTCAGTAACGCGCGTATAATGTTGGGAAAAATACCTCGACGGGGTGGGAAATCAATTTTTTACGAGCTTTTCAGTACAAACCATTACAGGAACGTTACGAATAATACAATCAATATCCAATCTATACAGAATCGTTCCGACCTAGACGAAAGAGATCCAGGAAGGCATCAGATAATTGCTCGATCCGCAGTGGTGGGAAAATATTATCAGTAACGCGCGTATAATGTTGGGAAAAATACCTCGACGGGGTGGGAAATCAATTTTTGACGACCTTTTCAGTACAAAACCATTACAGGAACGTTACGAATAATACAATCAATATCCAATCTATACAGAATCGTTCCGACTTAGACGAAAGAGATCCAGGAAGGCATCAGATAATTGCTCGATCCGCAGTGGTGGGAAAATATTATCAGTAACGCGCGTATAATGTTGGGAAAAATACCTCGACGGGGTGGGAAATCAATTTTGACGAGCTTTTCAGTACAAACCTTTACAAAAACGTTACGAATAATACAATCAATATCCAATCTATACAGAATCGTTCCGACTTAGACGAAAGAGATCCAGGAATACATCATAAAATTGCTCGATCCATAGGGTGGGAAAATATTATCAGTAACGCGCGTATAATGTTGGGAAAAATACCTCGACGGGGTGGGAAATCAATTTTGACGACCTTTTCAGTACAAACCTTTACAAAAACGTTACGAATAATACAATCAATATCCAATCTATACAGAATCGTTCCGACTTAGACGAAAGAGATCCAGGAATACATCATAAAATTGCTCGATCCATAGGGTGGGAAAATATTATCAGTAACGCGCGTATAATGTTGGGAAAAATACCTCGACGGGGTGAGAAATCAATTTTTGACGAGCTTTTCAGTACAAACCATTACAGGAACGTTACGAATAATACAAAAAATATCCAATCTATACAGAATCGTTTCAATTTAGACGAAAGAGATCCAGGAAGGCATCAGATATCGGCTCGATCCACAGGGTGGTCTAACGCGCGAATGATTTTGGGGAAAATACCACGAGCTCTCTTACCACCAATAGTGAAATGTATGATTATTGCAAAGTCTGATATTACGTATATATTACATACTTTCGAGACTTCCGTACTAGCAGGCAACCTACTACAACGCGCACAGTCAATAAATTCATTGATGGTATTTTGGGACGAAATGATATTACACCTGTTGATGCTACTGTACGACGTTTGGGTCGAACGATCGTAGAACTGTGCACGAGTCTGTAACTGTAATTTCATTTCAACACGCGGCTGTTTATTTATAGTTAGTTGAACGATCGTCCATTAACTGTAACATCAATAGAAAAAAAAAACTCAATTATTATTATTTTTTGATGCTCGTTCAGGAAGAATTGTTTCATCTGTCATTGCTACTGTACGACAATTCGAACGAAAGATCATACGCGGTTTTTAAGTTCACTACATTGATTGGGAACAATACTTACTGTTAGGAAACGGTATATATTTCATCCGTTGATGCTACTAAACGACGTTTGGGTCGAAACATCAAATCTACCTACCCACACACTTATTTCTTTCAAATACGCTGCTTTTAAGTTGAAAGATACTGTATTGAATTAACTAAAAATAAATACTGACAGTAAGTCATGAAATACTCTAACGTAACTGTAAAGATAATAGCTCGGTAATGCGAGAGTATATCCAGCAGCCAGTGCACTCTCAATACTCTCTCTCTCTCTAGCTACTCTACTAGAGAGGTACTATTACTACATGCGAACGCGAGCTAGCATAATAAAGTAATAATGAAATCTATTTTATGGCTATGCCGACTACTAGCTACCGGCAGTTCCGTATCTAAGAAGTTGACTTACCCGCCTGGCCCCCAAGGGGGCGGGGCAAATTATGCAACAGCTTTCCCTCCACTCAGTACCCTGTTGCCCACCACTCAGTACTGGAAAGGCAAACAACCTCACGAAGGAGGAAAAGTCCAAACCAGTGATTGTCAGATATGGCGTGGTCTTCCAAAAACAATGCTGGGAAGGCAGCAATCAACCACATAAATTGTGTTGGGTGTTTTGATATCTTTTACCTGCTGCAACCCAATAGGGCGGATTGTACGTGTAAAATAAGCCTTCCATGCCAAGCACCAGTAATATTTCCAATGAAATATTACCGCCCCTCTGCACTTGACACTCGGCTGAGTTATGATGCCATTTCTTCCACAGAAATGTCAGTGCCCATCACAACTCTATCAGGAATCATGCATTTAGCACTCTTCCTCCTCTCCCTTAGCCCCCTTCCGACTAAATGAGAGAAACACAATCTTTCCGGTCGGCCACCGGTTCTGCATGATGCCATGCACAAGACAGCAGTAGTTTGCACTACCGCTGGTACGATCTCTTCCGCTGCACTGATAGATCGTCTGTGGATTCTTAGTTCCCCAGGCTCTGACAAACCTGAGTTAAGCCCCCCTACCACGACAAGGTAATCCACTCAGGGGGGGGGAGCTAGCATAAGAAAGTAATATTATGATTCACAGATATACGTAGTACAACATAATACACATGATGCTTTCGAGAGCGGCAGCTTAAAAGATTGACCTCATTTTCACGGTTGACGAAGTTGCTGATAGCTGGTTGGGAGCCGTAAAGCCCTCATCTATATTGAGTCGTCATCTCCTTTGCCAAGATTGTATGCTTTCCAGGAGGATTTCGGATGTTGACCCGTCCAAAACGGTGGCCAATTCGTCTCGGAATTGTACAAAAATTGCAGAAATTGAATTGATTTCTGCGGTGGTATGATGGCCAAGTGGACATGGATATAGAGTCGTAGTTTCACAAGCTTGTTGAAAACCAATCCAATGGGTGGTGGTAACATTTACCGTTCCAAAACGGCTGGCAATAAGTCTCGGCAGTAGCGCGGGACAGAATAACAAATCAATGCCGGAAGCTGTTGTGGAATCTACAATCACCGTCACCAAGAGTATTGAAGTGATTCGAATCGGGTGTATTCCACAAAAAATGCCGAGATTGTATCGATTTTTGCGGCGGTAGGACAACCCAAAGGATGTCAGATAGAGATTAGCTCCGAAACGGTTGGCAATAATGGATATTGAATCGTTCCACAGAAAACCAATCGACTTTTGGTGAAATTTACCATTTTAAAACGATTGGCAATCAGTCCCGGCCGAGCAAATCAATACTGGAAAACGTGGAAACTACGATCACAGTAACGGATGAATGGAATCGGATGTATTGCATGGAAATTGTAGATATTGGTTCCATTTTGGCGGCGATATGGAGGCTAGGAGTATATCGGATATGGATCCCTCCAAAACGGTTGGCAATAAGTTTCGGCCGAAGGAATGGGGACAATACAGCTCAGCGCCGAATGATGTGGAAGGTACAATCATTTGGAAATTCGGTGATGGTATGACTGGCAGGAGTATATCGGATAATTCAATGGTTTCTGTTTCTTAAATTTCCATGGTTCCAAAAGAAGGGAGCGTTCCCCATGGATCCAATTCATCATACGATTGAGTCGTCTGCCGAAACTGCCCATGTTGTTGTTTCAGTCATCAGCATCTCTCATTGAAACGTAATTGGTAAATGAGTATCGAAGCAAAAATAAACACCTTCCTCTTCTAAAAAGGGTGGCAGGGTTGACATGGCCAATGCTGCTCGAATGGCATCCATCGATTGTTGTGAACATTCGATGACAAAGTCGTCGTCGTTGTTGCTGTTGTTGCTGTTGTTGTTGTTGTTGTTGTTGTTGAATGTCAAACAACAGTAGTAACACATCAATGGTTGGAGTGGGAGAGGATGGCAGAAAAACTGATAATACGAAGTAAGAGATTGAAACGACCCAAACATACCGTTGGAAATTTAAATATTATTATTTAGTCCATAAACGTTCAAAACGTTCAGATTTTATACTGACTATAATCGTGGAACTCGATCGATCATAACACCGATTAAATCCGGAGAAAGTATTACGTAGTAATCGTGTACGGTACCTACGTAGAAATACCCCCAATTGAATTTCGTGTATGAACGGGGGAAACCCCGGAGAATACATGCCTTCGTTGACTACGACTGTGAGTAATGAAAAAGGAACCCCCTCTCAAGCTTCTGACGTACTCGAAGTACTTCTATGATACGACGATACGACAGTACGACGTACACCGAACAACTATGCACAAAAGATACCATCATCAACCATTGATTGTCAAATACATCATCTTCAAACATCATACAGTTCCGGGAACATCATCCGTCACAGTCAGTCAGTAGTATTATCCGGATTTGACGATACTGTTGGGTTTGACCACACGACATTCGCTTGGAGTGAGCGCCTCTCCTCGAGGATGGTATTTGTGGATCCATCATCTTGAATAATGCCGAAACGGGTCAACAAATCTTGATTGGGTGTGAATTGGATACTCATGGGACACCCATCACACCTACTATCTATGAAAATCCGAGCAACTTTGGAGTAATGTCGAATCTGTCAACAACACAGCAACAGCAAACAACAAGAACATCTTCCTCGTCGTCATCGTCACGATTGTGTTCGATTCAAAGTGATGCCAATTGTTGTATCGCCGTGGTGCTGGAAAAGGAGACAGAATCTTTCAAAGAATACCACGTATCCTCGTCACTGGAAAGGGTTTTCCAGACGTCGCCATACGTCAATGGGTGTTTGCAACAGTTACTACAAATTCCAGCCGTCGGGTTGTGTGATTGCAATCCGTATGGTCTGTCGGTATTACATACCTACCAATTCGAACATGGAACCAGAATGGAACAGGTCTATCAACAACAACATCTGCAGCAACAACATTAGCAACAAAATATAATTGGTACGGTTGAGGACGACCACACAATAGCAACAACGACAACATCATCATCGTCTCATGGACAAGAAACTGCTCGAATCCTTTTTAGATATCAGTCATCCCTTTGGACGACAGGGATGGGATCCACAACAACGACAAATCGAACTTGAAACAATGAAACACTTCAAAGTCGAATTGGAGGCATTACATTGGCTAGAGATGGATTATCTGTCCCATAGTGTCGTATTCAACATCCAAGCGCAAATACAATTACAACAACAACAACTCCAAAAACAACAACAACAACAACACCAACCAAACAGAACAATGTGGTTATCGAATTCAGTATCATTTGATGAGAGATGCAATCTGTTTTTCTACCGTATTAGGGGCTGATGGAGAGTGAGAGATATTGTAGATATCATGCTGTAATTTTTGTCTGAATTAGTATTGAAGTATCATAATCATTAGTTTTCATGTTGTTGTTGTTGTTTGGAGTTGTTGTTGTTCTTGGAGTTGTGGTCTTAGTGGGTCATGCCTGTCAATGCAGTCATCATACTTGCAAGCTGGAACAGTTCTGCCTCGAGTCGTTTTGTCTCGATATCGCTATTGGATGATGATAATACCAGTGCATTATTGCAAGCTGGAATAGTTCTGCCTCGAGTCGTTTTGTCTTGTTATCGTTATTGGATGATGATAATGTCAGTGATTCCAATAATTCCAAACGGTCTAGCCGTTACTTCATTTACAGTAGCATTTTTTCGGAGATCACGCCAGTATATCTTTGGATGATGGATTCGTGGTGTTGTTAAGTTGTTGGTGGTGGTGTTTGCAACCATCGACAAACTCATCTTTGCTACCAACTATTTTGCCAAGGAAGTAACGCCGTTTTTCAAAAAAAATGAAGGATCCGACTGTTCAATGAGCGATCACAGTCAATTCAAGTTGATGCAAGGCATCTGTTTTTGATAACGTTCGATACGATAGGATTTTCATTGCTTTTCCAATGGGTACATGTCTGACTCCACATTCATGGTCAAATTATAAGAGCATCTTTTGGACAGTCAATTCGAAAGATGCAAGGCATCTTCTTTTGATAACGACCGATACGATAGGATTTCGTTGCCTTTCCCACGGGCACATGTTTGACTCCACATTCATGGTCCAATTTTTTTAAGAGAATCTTTTGTCCCGAACCAGCATTCAGATCCAAATTGGTAGCTCCTCCGTAAGACATTGTCTCTCATTTCCTTTCCATGTTGCGAGTGCTTTCAAAAAGCAAGTCTTAAGTCTTGACTTTTATCACCATCCGACACCACGCAACTTCGACCCCTTGAACTGTCCGGGGGAGGACAAAGTTCCACGAAAAATTTGCAATTTTTGGAACTACTCCTTGGCAGTTTGTGAGCGAGAGAGTGTCAATGGCCAGAAGAAAAAATCGTCGTGGTTGTTGCGTTGTCACAGTGTGGGTTGAGACTACTGGCTGATTCGAGTTGTCGTTGTATTCCATTTTGACATCTTCGCATAACAAGCAAACATGGTGGATGGCTCGTTGGATTGGTATGTAATATATCATTGTTGTTTGCGGCACAAAGGATTGGCAACGGGAACATGACACTCGTGATACCAGGTCAACACGTCACACAAAATGGCTTGCCCTCAAGATAGATAGCTGGAGTGTTGTGTGACAGATGTTAGAAGGTATGCTCTGGATTAGACACAAATCTCCGCCATACTTTTAGATTTTCCTCCTTCAATAGAATATTGTGCTTGTCAAAATCCAAAATAAAGGAAATCGAAGGAGGAAGAAGAAAGAAGAGGTGTTCGACGGACAGATAAATACTTTGAGTGATATAACACTTTTCTCCCGTCCATACCATGTCACATGTAAAAGGCATCCCAAAATGATGCTAAATCCAGAAAGGCGATACAATCGCCGCCAAGAACAAAGAACAATTTCCAGCCAGAAAATCAACGACCAGCCACATTGAACATAATCGATGCCTCGTTGGAGCCTTTTGTTGGTAATCATAGTATCGCTGTTAGCTGAGACATGATGTAACAGTAAATAAGGTTGGACTGTGACGGATGTTGGTAATTATAAGAACAGCAAGATACTCATCATCAGCAGGAACTGGTCTGGGGATGTGCCAATTCCATCTTCTTCTTCGCCGTCCAAAGGGATATCGGATATGGATTCGGTTCACCGTGTTGTGAAATATCACTTTTGATTTGCGTTGTACAAACTACAAACCTCGAGCCTTCCCGAAACGGTTGGCAAGGAAGTTTCGACCGAGGCGGGGTGGAGAACAATTGTAACAAGAGGCTTGAAATTAATATAATCGGATGTATATATTGTACCGAATTTGCCGAAATATTGAATCGATTTTGGCAGGTAATACGACGACCAAAAGGACGCCGGATATACAGTCGTTCCACGGGGTTAGGGAGTATCAATCGATTTGGGTTTAAGAAACCTCAAGGCTACGGCTGGCAGCAGGAACCTATTCAATACCGGAGGACGTCGAAGTTTCAAATATTGTCACCAATTCTCTTGCACTGAATGGAATTGGATGTAATTTCTCCACCCCTGACTGTCAATGTCATTCTCACTGCTGTTTGGTATATTTTGATTGTGAATAAAATATTCATGATCATCACACATCATAGTCGATACGACGTATTCGATTTCATGTTTTTCCATGATACTACTACTCCGTACTACGTACTAGGTAATGTTATATATATATAATATATAATAATATATGGATATATTGTATACCTCGTACCTCATACGAAGAGTTGAAGGAAGATCTTTTTACTTTTTGCAGTTAGGCCGTAGTAAGGTTTGTACCGAGACCACTCCCGGTACTACTGTACAATACCCTTGCAAACAAGGGTATCATAGTACCTCTCTAGGTCTATCATACCTCATGATGGATTTCCTCCGGTACGTCTACTACCTACCTAGGTAGTATGTACTGGTAGCTTCGTTGCTTCGCTTCCCATCTCCAAGAAGAATGATCCATTCGATCCTTCACCCTTCATCTTGCTCCATCGGAGCATCGTCAGTCGTCTCGTCATCTTCAATCTCATCACGTCATCAGTAGTCTCATCAAATCCTTTGGTCGTCATCGGATGTTTGTTGTTGCTGGACTGTTGCTGTTTCCAATTGATCATAGTAACAATACAACTACCGCACTACTGGTTTACTAGCTAGACTCTCTAGTTGTATATCCTTTTCTGATCTCCCCGCTCTCTTGCAAAAGTATTAAGAAGTACCAAAGATGAGATTCACAACAACTGCTACTACCTTTGCGACTGTCATGGTGGCCATGATGACGTCTGGCAAAACCTGTACTGCCTTTACCACGACTTCTACTCGTAGAAGTTCAACTACAAGAGCTACGTACTCGACGAGTTTGCAAATGAAAAACAGCAGCAACAACAGCAACGAGAATAACAACAACAACGCCGCCTTGTCGTTAATGACGGCGTCTGCATTGGCTCTGGGAACTTTGGGTGTGATGCCTTCTGTTGATATTACCATTCCTTTGCCTCAACATCATCATCAACAACAACAACAACCACAGTTTGTTAGATTGACGAGCATTCCCATGGCCAATGCGGCAACTACAACAGCACCAACAACCGCTAGTGGTAAAAATGGAAAGGTCACTCCCGCAGCGAATACTATCAAGCTGTCCAAGGAAGAAAAGGAACGTCTTGATAGTAAAAAGAATTTCGATCTGGCACAACAAACACTCAAGGAATATCAAAAGTATGTCAACGATGTTTCTTCTGCCTATAAGAAGGCTGATTCGGTCCTTCAAACATCCGTCAAACAAGCAGCGGCTGCCAAACAGGCATACATCAAGGAATCGGACAAGCTCAGCAAGGCGAAAAACGATAAAATGCCCTCCAGTGCCATACAAGAATTACAAAAAGAAACAGGTGCGTGAGAAGAAAAACACCAACAAAAAAAAACACAAACAATGGATTCGAGTTTCGTGTTGCTTGCTTCCTTCGTTTTGATTGTTTCCTTCGTTTTGTTTGTTTCGTGCAGCTGGACGGAAGCGAAGAATAGTACTGTGGCTACTCTGTTTTTTTTTTTTTTTTTTGCTCCTCCCTCGAAGGTCTTCCTCATACTTTCTTTCTCGTTTTTTGTTTGATTCGTCAGCCAAATTGAAGCAAGTGTTGAAGGAGAAGGAGGCTGCTGAAGGGGTGGCGACCAAACAGGCTACCGCCTTGGCCAAGGATCTAAAGAATGGACAACAGGCCGTCAAAGATTCGCAATCGGCGATTCAAAAGGCCAAGAAACGTCTCGACAAGGCCGAGAAGAATTATCAACAATACGTCAAACGTGTCCAACAGCAAAAGAAGGATGCCGAAAAGAAGGAAGCCGAACGGAAAAAGAAGGAACAAAAGGCGTTGAAGGAGGAACAAGAAAAGATCAAACAACTTGAAAAGGCATCCGCCAACCTCAAGGCACAAAAGGAAAAGGATGCCAAGGAACTAGAAGCAAAGCAAAAGGCATTGGAGGCAGAACTCAAAAACCTAGAAAAACTCAAGGCCAAAACGGGAGGCAAGTAATAAAGTAAACCACTACAACTACCACAACAACAGAAACCACAGGAAACCTCTCCAATCGAATCGGTTGTGCGAATCTTGTTGACGACAACCAACCAAACCAAAACAACAAGATATTACATGATTAAAAAAAAATAGCTAGAGGTAGCTAAAAGATCTCAACACCGGTGCACACACACAAAGCACACACATAGGCAAAGGCACACACACACACACACACACGTTCGCTCTAGAATCTATATATCTCTGGTATACACACAATACTTCACACTCAACTCCACTTTATCCAACAAGAGACAACAGCAACTTGATATTACGGCATGCTAGTTTAGTGGATAGTCGAGGTATATACATAACAAAGGAAAACAAAAAAGTTGCAATTGGGACGTTCACATATACACACAACAGGCACGAACATTCAGCACATCCCCACTTTTTTATCCATCTACCCCCAAGTCCACCGTTAGGTAATGTCAGCTTTGTATACTGTAGACGGATAGTTGGAAAGGAAAACCAGAGAAACTGATACATCCTACCGAAGTCACTTCATGATAAGCAGCTGTTTGGGTTGATGCAGGATACATCTTTGGTTTTGCTCATCGTTACAGAATACTACCCCCTTGCACATTCCAGTCGTTTCGAGTATTCTCCCTTCGCACGAATCAATAATAGTGAAGCAAATGCTGTTACTATTAAACTATCCATTTGTTTAAAATATCATCACAAAGATTATTTTACTAATTTTTCGAATGAAATCATTCCGGAAATTCTCTATGCCTCCCAAGTGTGCTGGTAATATATTATGTTGGACGAATGAATATAGCAAATTCCTGTCATCACATCGTTTCAGACGTTTGCTTTTGTTCCAGACGAAAGGGTTTGTGTCGGGTCGTTGTTCTTGGTATGTGAAACAAAAGACAACTACACGTTTTTGGCTCGTTTCTGTTCCATTCCGATTTTACTGGTGGACTGTGCTCTCCTTTTGTACCCGAACCGAAAATGTGTTATTACAATACCTGTCTTTGGATATAGTCTTTTCCGTGTGGAACATTGTTGTGCAGAAATAAATACAACTCAACAACGTTCGACTCCCCAAGTCGGAGATTGTCCTAATCCTCCTCTTCGTATTGGTAACAGAACATTTTTTTTTGGTCACGCTGGTAATGGACAGTATCGGCCAGTCCTTTTCTTATGGCTTTCCAAAGGAATTGACCTTCTTGACAAGTTCGTCGGGTAATCCTTGGCCGGTCATGAAAGCTCTCATGTAGAGGATACCTTCGGTTCCCAATTCGGTTGCATCCACCCCATCAATGAACTTGCCTCGTAATCGATCGGGTGGTAAATGCTTTTGTAACTTGAACGACGATGTATGACTCCCTTCGTCGACCATGTCGATGATATCTTGCACTGCATCCAAGTCGTTCATCTTCATGAACGGACAAGTGGCGCATCCACCAGCCGTCGAACAACCTTCTCCTCCTGCCACTCCCGGGACGATGGCAAGGTCACCCCTCGATTCGTCGTTGTCATCCGTGGCCATGATCGCTTCGGAACTAACGGGAAAGATAATTTCGGCTTCCACACTTGGAGGTGCAGTACGGTTGGAGTTCTTGTTCTTGTTGTTGCTGTCGTCGTCGTCGTCGTCGTCGTCATGGATAGATGATTGGACGGATCGATCCAAAATATCTTGGACACTCTTCACGATCGATGTGACCATCCCCGCTTCTGTTCCAAGAACGAATCGAAGTCGTCGTTGGGCGGGAACATTGGTACTGTCC
This sequence comes from Nitzschia inconspicua, assembly GCA_019154785.2. Classification (NCBI taxonomy): domain Eukaryota; phylum Bacillariophyta; class Bacillariophyceae; order Bacillariales; family Bacillariaceae; genus Nitzschia; species Nitzschia inconspicua. The sequence goes on from JAGRRH010000018.1 coordinate 120,283, forward strand.
CTATCACCACCATCATTGATATCAGTGACAGGGACCGAGTCTCGATGAGGAGGCGTGGACGTGGCTGCTGTTGCCTCTTTGACTTTACGTGTGATAAAGTTCAATATATCCGACGTCGAACCGACGACGCCCTCATCGTTGAGACTCTTGGTCATGGCGATATCGAACATTTCGCCGGGAACTTCCAGATGAGCCGTCATGTACGTGTTGGGTTCGTTGTAATACCGTTCCTTGACGGTATCGACGACCTGACTACCAAACATGTGATGGACGACACAATTACCCTGAGGAAAGACGACCAGATTGTCCTTGAGCCGTCGCAACGTCTCGTTGGAATGATGCGGATGCAAATCGGAAGCGACCTTTTGATCGGTCCAGTCCGACGATTCCAAGATAACTTCCAGGAGTCGAAGTAGGTTTTGTCCCATGTACGTGTCGGGTCCGTACAACACACGCAAGTTCGGGATCTGATGAGCGGCCTGCAACAGCGTCTGTAAGACATTGGAACTGGTACAGGTAATGGTCGGAACGATCGAGGACGACACGGCCTTTGTCTCGAGGCTGGTATTGATGTAAATGACGTGTAACGGTGCCAAACCTTCGGTCGTTGCCTTGGCGGATTCCTGTTGCAGCCAGGCACGATAGGCGGTCCCTTCGGCCGATTCGGCGAGGGAACAACCGATCGCTTGAGGAGTGGCACGGTAGACGGGTACATGTCGCAAAAGCTGATTTTTGTGCAATATGGCCTGTACCGATTCGCTCATAAAGTCCACTCCGAGACAAATGACACTGGTGACGCCGTGATGCTGACACATCTGTACCGCGAGGTCTCCCATCTTGAGCGAATCGGCGATCCCGATCCGATGTTGCAAGTCGGGATGGGACTGTTTGAGTGCCTGTAACACACCCTGCAGTTCGACGTCCATGTAATAATGAGCCACGATACCCATGTTTGTTTTGAGTAAACCATGTTTGAGTGTCTCTACGACTTGTGGGTCGGGATCCAAAAACTGTCCAATCCCCCCCCCCCCCCCAAAAGAGAGAAGAATGATGGGAAAGGGCGGTCGTCGTCGTCGTCGTCGTCGTCGTTGTTGTTGGAATCACAAATACACAGAAAGGAAAAAGAGAGAATACCAAACAAGAAAACAAAAAAAGGTGAGAAAATCACTGGTATGGGCGGTGTATGGGATATGCGTGTACATAAGCAGTAGTATATTTTCCGTTTCGGATCCATGTCATGGCATGGCATGCACTGAGAATCAGCCGCGGAAATGTTTTCCATTTCTTGTTGTTGTTGTTGTTGTTATTGCTGTTGTTGTGTCTCAATTCGGCCATGTTTGTTGATGTCATGATGCATCCGCACCGTAACGTATTCACAGTTGATGCAATACAGACAATGTTTGTCATCATGGTTCTGTATTGTTTTGTTTAGGTTCTTTTTTTTTCACTTCTGTTCTTACCTGTGCTTGGGCTTCGGCAAAGGATCCTTGGGGTTGAATATAGTTTTTGGATCCAATGATAATGGATGGAAAGGGTTGATGAATGGATTGATCAAAGGCGGCAGTTGCTGCTGCCGCTGCTGCCGTTGTTGTTGTTGTTGTCACCGATCCAGTGCTTTTATATCGAGCCAACGTCTTGATGATGGAATTGTTGGAATTGGTTTGTACATCATGAGAAGAGTACGGAGCAACGGAAGATGCGATTGATCTTGCAGAGATGCCCCTTCCAAGCTCAACTTTGTTGTTGTGATACTGCGTTGTTGTTGTTGTTGGTAATGTTGACAGACGACGAAGGGCTGCTGTCACATGTTTGGATAATGTGAGAACGGCGGCTTGTTTTTTCATCATGCTGTGTTCTGTTGATGATGCTTTTTGTTGTTGTTGTTGTTGTTGTTGTTGTTGTTGTAGGATCGTATTGGATATAAAGAAGAAGACGAATAGATGTAGTTGTTTTACAACAAACAAACAAGTGGTGGTACAGTAATGATGGTACAAGAAGAGTTGGAAAGTAGTGAATGGCAGCAATAGAAGTGGTGGATAGTAGTATATAATAATATTATTTACTGTTATCCTTCTTTTTTGCTGAAACAGTATTATCTTGTGAGTGATTTCGATCATCCATTCGCAGTCATCAGGCCTTCAGGCCTTCAGTCTCACAGTGTGTTCATACCAACAACAACAGGATGTGATGATGTACTCGGAGTACGTCGTATGTCCTTCGCTTCTGTTGGATACTTCGTACTCAGAAGTACAACGTACTACAGCAACGGTACCGGTACTTGATTCTCTCTCGTCTTTGTGTGAGCTGATTGATTTTTTTTTGTTGATGATGATGAGATTGATCGGTCTTTTTTTTGTGGCTGACAAACAATTGACAAACAATAAGATAAATAACAAAGAACTTTGTATTATACTGACACAATAAAATAATATAAATAACATGGAGATTATAACAACAAAGTCTGGCGAAGGTTAGACGAGGTGGTGACTGTGAATGTTAGTTAATAGTGATACGTAGCTGAAACCAGCGAAGTGGCGCCAGCACGCCCGAAACTGTTACGCCGGCACCACCGAGTTTCAAATATCCTCATTTGATCGCGTTACGTCTAAATAAAATACATGTGAGTGAGCGCGAAGTAGCATTTTTTTTCTTCCTGCCGCATTTTTCCACCGTGTAAAATAGAAATGACAGTGAAGTCTGTCCAGAAATCTTGTTCCGTATTATGTACGACTTACCTTATACCTAGGTAAGTACCGGTAGCAAGATTCGCTTCTTGAGAGGATAGAGAGCGAAGGCCTATTAAAAAAGAGAGGTTGTTGTCCAATTGACAGACTCTATCATACTTCGAACCCGGTTCGTACTACTCATACTACTCGTACTGATGACAGTGCACCAACAACGACAAAACGCTACATTTTTTTATGATACCTACGACGTACCTATTCCCATCACACACTGAAAGATAGCCAACGTCTTTTCCGTTCTCCGTGCAGTATTGATGATACTACCGACCTATCACAATGCTACTTCTATTGCATCACTTTTTCTCGATCTCGAATGCTGGGCTAACCCCTGAAAAAGAATCCGAAATTGATCCAAATTCCAATTTTTTGTGTGTGGCCTCCCAAATTGGAGACAAACGTGTGGTTTTGTCCAGTCTACTAGTAGCTAGCCAACAATGATCCAGCAGCTTCAATAGTATGTGCATTTCCAGTCTTGGGCAGTTACCAACAAACATACCGTACACCGACGATAATAGTATTATTATGTACTATGCTGGAACGGAGACGCTATCCAATTTTCTTCTGCCTAAAAGTGTGTCTGCCAAAAAGAATGGGAGGATAATAATCGCCTCCTGTTGTGAGTGAGAGGATGGTGTGTGAAGAAAAATTCATCATGGTGATGTCATGGGGCAACAAGTGTCAGTAGCAAGGATGGATGTTGTGGGTTGTTGTTTCCCTTGGTGTCGTTGTCGTTGTTGTTGCTACTGCTGTCACGACGATTTTGCTCCCAGGTGCAATAGTGAAGAGTCCAATGGGTGGTGCCATTCCGCCCGGATGTGGGACCCACCACGGATGTACATCAGCTTGTTGCTGTTTAGGTGCCAAGGATACGCGTATACTAAACTCTGACATTGTCATTGATGTTACTGTTAATGATTCGAGTCGTTTCTTTCTTATCCAATCGATTCGATTGTTGAAAATGCCGACAGTAGCAAATTCAATGGTTGATATTGAGAGGTACGCAAAACAGATCCATTGGAGTTGTAGTATTGATGGTGATGGTGGTTGGTGGTGGCACAAGCAGCAGAAGATGCAGTAGTTGCACCTAACCAAAATAATGATCTGCAGACATTGAATATGGCAGGCAACAACAATAACAACACCCGTTCCGAAACCTTTAACACATGCAGTTATTGGGAAAAATCAAATCATTCATGAACACGGTGTCTCTCTCTAGTGTCTTGGGCTGTATCGCAGTTTGTGAGTTGTAGTACTGACTGTGAAGGACGATGAGAAAGGATCAAAGATTGGTGGAACGTCAAAAATTCAATGAACTGACTGTGACTTTGATTCCAATTATTTTGGTTTGATTACTACTATACGGCGTTTCGGTGAAACGTCGTGTTTGAGTAAAATTGTAAACACTACTTATTACTACCGTAGTAGTGTTTTCATGCGAAAGATTAAGAACTGCGTACAAAATAATGAAGTTTTTGAAAGTCATTTAGTTTTGATTACATATGTCATTTCAGGTTGACGTTGTAAAAAAATGAAGATAGTTGTAGTAGAAACTACTTATTGGTTATTCAATCGAAAGGTTATGACTGTGATTTACTGTTACTTCAGTACTTTGTTGTTGCTAATTTTGAGAGACGACGAAATTTATAATTTTTTGTAATATATGTGAGAACGGGGGATTGTGTTTTTTTCATGCTGATACTGTTGATGTTATGATCGTGTATTGGATAGGATAGAGAGAATTAACTGTAAACGAAAACAGAAAATATTTATAAAAAAATAACAAACAAGTGGTTGTAAAAATACAGCAGCAAGGAACAGCAAGGGAATATAATAATGATGGTACCAAGAAGAGTTGGAATGTAGTAGAGAAATGGCAGCTGCGTCTCTACTAGGTAGCGAGCTAGCTAACTAGCTAGAGGGTGAAGATGGGCTTCCAAGTATTGACAGTGAGTGACTTACAGAAGCTGGCGGTCAGTTAATCCAGATGTAACAGGAGCCTTCGAACAAGTGGACTCTCCATCTTGGAAAACAGCAAATTTGGTGCGGTCTTCATGGAAAACGTGGCTCTGCTGATACTCAGATCCGAGCTACTCGGGTTCAATAGTCCTGATGACGGGACTTCCTCGAGCTATCAACCACAGGTTCTTCCACTTTGCTGTTACTAGGATTTGTCTTCTACTCGGAGTACTAGATTTCTCATTACTGTTATCGTTATTATTTACTGTTGTTACAATATTGGAAGGCTGTTGTCATTCTCACAAAGAGTCAGAGTATTTCTGTTGTTGTTGTTGTTGTTTCCTGCTGACGAAGTATATTATCTCTCTTCTGTAATCGTACGAAATCCTTTTTATAATTCACCGGATGTTCTTCAATGACCTTATGATCCTTAACTTGATCGCTCATTTCTCACTTCGATGTTTCCAACAGAAGTGTTGGAAACATCGTCGTCCTTGAATGCACACAGGTGGAACATGATGTGTTCGACAGAAAAGAACTGGCTAAAGATAGAGAGAAACCTTTGTCGGATTGATCCCAACGGCCCCTGACAACTTCCCAACAGGAATATGCCGCCAATGGGTGGGAGATCAAGCCAACCCTAAATAATTATGGTTAATTACTGAACGTCCTTTCAGTTGAAACGTCGTATATGAGGAATTTTCAGTCGAAAGATCAGGAAGTGCGAACAAAATAATGAGTTTTGTGCAAGGATTTTAGTTTGATTAGAATACGTCACTTCAGTTTGAAAAAAAAACTACATAACGGAACTTCAATCGAAATATTCGAAACTGCGAACACAATATTCAAGTTTTTGCAAGGGATTTTGTTTCTTTACTAGACGTCACGTTATTTGAAACATCACAGTTAGAAACTACTTGACGCTCAATAAATTGAACTTTGTGCAAGGGATTTTGTTTGATTAGTACCAACGTCGTATGCGTCGGTTAACATAAGTAAGTTTAAACAGTCTTCCAGAAGTACATTGACCCTTCGCATTAAAATAATAAGTAATTGAAGCATTTTTAGTACTGTCGTTGGGCTTGGAGAGAGAGATACGTAGGTACTTGGTTACGAAATTCTGTCATGAATGTAATTGAATGACAGAATCCAGCTGCTGCAATTGTTCTTGACCAGCGTCTTCTTCCTCTTTGTGCTTAACGACGACGAAAAAGCTAAGTCCGATTGGAATGTTCTTGTTTATATGAGAACCTCCTGGGATTTGGGGTTTGCTCCCCATCACGAACATGATACGGGGAAGCGGGTCGGCGGTGGACGACGGTAGGTATTTGTTTCTATTGCGGTGGTGATAGAGCGTTGCTTCTTCTGATTATGAGTGATCCTGTCTCCAACCGAATGTTGCGTTTTGTGGGTTGTACAGTACGTTATTTTGCGTGTCAAGAGCAGTAAATATGTTTTGGGCATAACCATTGGTAGCTTGACCCCATGTTTGTCCTGTGTCGTAATTTTGGAGGAGTAGTGTACAATAATAAAAGACACCGCTGTGATATTCCACTCCTACTCGACATTTCGAACACCACTCCAATCATTCGTTCGAGCATATGCATCAATCAATGAGGTGAAAGCTCTACTGTTGGGAGCACCTTTTGAAGAACCGCTCTTTCCGGGCAATCATCGAAGCGAGGTTTCGCCCATGCCGACAGTCACCATTATGTTCGAATGTACACTTCAATATCATTTCCATTCGTCTTCCGGTTGAAGCGGAATTGAATGAAAAACAAACAAGTAATCTTGGCATTGTTGAATGAGCAAACCAGTAATGAGTCGAGCAGTCTCCCCCGCTACTTCGCAGGACTATTTCTCCCTTTCTGATCGGAGAGTATGTTCAATTTACACGAGCGACACTGTCGGGATTGTTGGATCGATGCAAGGCATGCAATGGAAGGTTCAAAGTCCATCGAGTTGGGACGAAACGATCATTCCTTTTCTAAATCAGATAATATATTCGACATCCGCTGTGAGAGCTGTTGGTTGGTAATTAAGCGACCATTCGTCGAATAATCGGTGAAAGAGCGATTCCATCACAGTTTCACATTCTCGTTTCCGTACAGGTCATCCAAAAAATCCTGTAATAAGCCACGAAACAACTCGGCATCTTACGAGTTCCATTTTCTCCCATGGGCGTTTCTTGTTTCTTGGCAATATTTAATAAGTAGTCCAATAATTGAAATAGCACCAGCGTCATGATAATATCATCGTCCTCTTCATCCTCCTTTTCATTCTTCCTCGAACAGAAGGCTGTCGTATCAATCTTTTGTCTGCACATTTTTCGGGACACAGCAAGCATGCATGTGCACATACGGCGTTAGTAGTCAGTGACGTACTCGGAGTAGACTACGGTATTTCTGTGGTGTTGTCTGCTAGTAGCTAGCTACCTAGTTATGAAATAGCGATGCCTAATTTTTTTAACAACACTTCTCCCTTTTCTGTCATCATGGCTTTCGAACGGCTTGGCACATCGCTACAGACAGATATTATGACGTAATCATACGCACTCCGTAGTACGTATGATAACAAGTCTAGTACGGACGTTACTAGTACGGCATGGAGTAAAATTACCCTCTTGTTAATTACAGTTACCGGTATTGATTCGACAAAAGTAATTAAAACCCCCTTTTTACTTTTACGAAGTAGGTATTTCGACACCGTAAAACCCCTTACCTCTAAACTACGGTAGGTAGGGTAAACGTCTACGACGTATTAACTGTAATAATAGACACCAAACCACTGCTTCTATCATGTTGCAACTACTCTCCCGTCGTGTTGCAGCTACCGCCGGTGATTACAGGAGGATTGCAGTCACTGCTACCTACGGTTTACAGGCACTACAATACTCCATCGCTGCTGCCAGCCGTTTGTCACTCGACAATGTTGAGACGCCGTACAAAACCTTTGGTTGCTACTAAACCCGATGGCCAGCTCTTGCTTGCAGAAGATCCTTTCTGTGGTGATCGGTTTCTTCTTGTGGATGATGACACAGTTGCACCCTTATCAGGTGACAACTAGTACATGTCCACTGCTTTGGTGGATTATCTCCTACAACGGTCACTACAGACAAGTGACCTGCAAGATACCACACTTGTTGGTTCTGCCTGCCAACTCCCTACATTTTTGTTTACCCAAGGGAACTTATGCCATAAAGATGTTTTCCTTCGGTTGCTTGGAGATCTTCCTAATAAAACGATAATGATATTGATACTGCACCAGATAATCCCGACAAAGAGGCTCTCCATCCCGAACAGGTGAATGAAAACGATTGGCATACTTTGACCGTTTGGTGATGCTGCGCCATTCGACAGTTTTCGGAATAAACACCTGTCCCAGCTTTCACATCGCACCACAGCACATCTACTGTATTACATGAGGAGACTCTACCGATACTATTAAGTACTATTGTCGATGTTGAACGATACTTCAGTGACTATCAACGAAATAGATCGCATCCAATTCTTCGTTCGTCTACAATAACGGGCCAACTTTGGGGCCAACGAAACTTGAGAAGTCATTCGGAAATACATTTCTTCTAGAGCATCTACTAGTTCTAATTCTCTCGGCTCACATGGAGGACATCCCAAAGCGGTAGTAAATATATAAAAAACATCGTCCAGATACCACAAGTGCACTGTTCTGAGAAAACGTATAGGCATTATTCTTCTGATTCATGATTTATCCCTTTCATAGTAATTCTTGCAGAAAATAATATCATCATTAGGATAAATACAAGTTCCGAGGACGAAAACTTTCTGGATAACCATCTGGAAGCATCCCGTCTTTCTACAGAACATGGGAAACATCCCAAGAACTCAGATCATACAACATGTACTCCATACGTTGCACATTCGACACATTCAATTTTTGAACGTCTTGGTTGAATTTATGTGCCCCATTGAACATGAAATCGATGCTCATCACATTGGCAACATCCAACTTCCCGGTGACTTTGTTGAATGTAATTGCACTAGCAAACATTTCTTTCATTTCTGTCATTACTGTCTTGGTTGAATTCATCCTTGAACTGAAACATGCTGTTCATGGATTTGACGTTGGATACGTTCCACTTCCCAATATCTTGGTTGAATGTCCTTGCACCTGCAAACATTGAATTCATGTCTTTCACGCGAGAAACATCCCAGGAACCAATATCTTGGTTGAATTCAACCGCACTTTCAAACATGCTCTTCATGGATTCGACATTGGAGACGTTCCACTTCCCAATATCTTGGTTGAATGTCCATGCACTAGCAAACATTTCGTACATGGATTGTACTTGAGAGACATTCCAGGAACCAATATCTTGGTTGAATTCAACCGCATTTTCAAACATGCCGCTCATGGATTTGACATGGGATACTTTCCACCTCCCAATATCTTGGTTGAATGTCCTTGCTCTAGCAAACATTTGGGACATGGATTGTACTCGAGAGACATTCCAGGAACCAATATCTTGGTTGAATTCAACCGCATCAGAAAACATGCCGTCCATGGAGTAGACATTGGAGACGTCCCAATTCCCAATATCTTGGTTGAATGTCCTTGCTCTAGCAAACATTTCATTCATGTCCCTTACATTGGATACATTCCAGGAACCAATATCTTGGTTGAATTCAACCGCATCAGAAAACATTCGGTTCATGGATTCGACATTGGATACGTTCCACCTCCCAATATCTTGGTTGAATGTCCTTGCACCTGCAAACATTGAATTCATGTCTTTCACGCAACTGACATTCCAGGAACTAATATCTTGGTTGAATTCAACCGCATTTTCAAACATGCTGTCCATGGATTTGACGTTTGATACGTTCCACCTCCCAATATCTTGGTTAAACGTCCTTGCACTAGCAAACATTTCAGACATGTATTTCACGCAACTGACAGTCCAGGAACCAATATCTTGGTTGAATTCAACCGCATTTTTAAACATGCTGAACATGGATTCGACATGAGATACATTCCACTTCCCAATATCTTGGTTGAATTTCCTTGCACTAGCAAACATTTCGTACATGGATTGTACTTGAGAGACATTCCAGGAACCAATATCTTGGTTGAACTCAACCGTATTTTTAAACATGCTGAACATGGATTCGACATTGGATACGTTCCACTTCCCAATATCTTGGTTGAATTTCCTTGCACTAGCAAACATTTCGTACATGGATTGTACTTGAGAGACATTCCAGGAACCAATATCTTGGTTGAACTCAACCGCATTTTGAAACATGCTGTTCATGGATTTGACATTGGAGACGTCCCACCTCCCAATATCTTGGTTGAATGTCCTTGCTCCAGCAAACATTTCATTCATGTCCCTTACATTGGATACATTCCAGGAACCAATATCTTGGTTGAATTCAACCGCATCAGAAAACATTCGGTTCATGGATTTCACATTGGAAACGTCCCACCTCCCAAGATCTTGGTTGAATTTCATTGCACTAGCGAACATTTTTTCCATGTGTATTACATTGGAAACACTCCACGAACCAATATCTTGGTTGAATTTTTGCGCACAATAGAACATGCGTTTCATTTTTGTGACCTTGGAAACGTCCCACCCTCCGATATCTTGGTTGAACTCATGCGCTAAATGAAACATCCTGTGCATGGATTCCACATTGGAAACGTCCCACCTCCCAATATCTTGGTTAAATTCACGAGCAGAATAAAACATGCTCCCCATTTTTGTGACCTTTGATACGTCCCAACTTCCTATGTCTTGATTAAAATGAATAGCACGGTCAAACATAAATTCCATGTTTGTCACATTAGATGTGTCCCAGGATCCAATGTATGCATTAAAATACGGCATCAACTTCATACGATTCTCGACGTCTGCAGGATCGCGGATAGTCCCGCGAAAAAGATTTGACATATCCGTCACTTGCGATACGTTCCATGAATCAATAGGAAATCCATATTTGCACGCAATCGATTCCATGTCTTCTTTGTTGGAATTGGGATCATACATGATAAGACAGAATTCTCGAACTGCCGTTCTCAATGTTTCGTTTGTTAGAATGGGAGGACCATCTTTTCCACATTTGGCAGTGATTGTTTTTGTACAAAGTTCCTTGAATTGTTTGGCCACGATTTGTTTTCTCAATAAGGTAACCACATCCAAAAAGGACAGAGAATGCAGCAGGAGGCTGCAACAATCGTGTTCCATGAATTGTTGCGGTACGGTTTGTTCGGAACAAATAGTATCATCCTCGTTCCTTTGCTGCAGACGGTCGTTTTTTTCGTTGTTGTTGGTACCCATCTCCCTTTTTGTCAACGTGTCGTCATCCTGGAGTTGGTTCATTCTGTTACTGTTACCACGCCGAGATGACGATGAAGGTGATGATGTTGGATCGGATGCCATGTTCGAAGCGGTGAATCTTTTTATCTTGACGACAGAGAATAGATTTATTTTGATGTGAGATGGCCGTCACATCGAATTCCACGATGTACGACTACTACCTACCGTAGAGCAAGGAGGATAGTACCCTGGATTTGTGCTGTTGCGGGACTCGCTTGGATTCAAAATTCCCCGTGCAAATTGTACACAAATTTCGTACGACGAAATTTAAAATCAAATTTCAAATTCATTGGATTCCATGTGCGCGTGCCAACCCTTCCCATGACCTTCGCAACTTCCCTCATCGACGACAATCACATCACAATTAATTTTCGACAACAACACAATTATTTTTTTTGGTTAACGACAACATCAATCTATTTGCAGAGTCGAAATGGCCAGAAAACGCTACAACATCGGCCAGAAACTCAAGTTGTTGGATGAGTTTGAGACATTGCGGCAGCAAGGCTACAGCCGACGCAAGGCTGCAGCGTCTTTGGGTGTGCAGCCGATCCAAATTCGGAAGTGGACTCACAACCGACCAGTAATGCAACAATGCCCACGAAAGAAAAAGTCCATTTGCAAAGGAAGGTTGTCAGCACTCAAGCATCTTGAACAACCCTTAATTGGTTGGTGCCTCGATCAACGAGCCGAGGGCATTCCTGTCACCTATGCCTTGCTACAAATCAGGGCAGGACAACTTGACGAGGAGTTCAGACAAAGACCAGAAAAATCTCAATACCACATGATCCGCGCCCTTTGCCGTGCAAACGAGATTGTTCTGAGATGTGTCACACACCAATCTCAACGGCGACCACAAGATGTTGCTGATGAGGCTTTGGAGTTCCTAGTAGTTGAGAGACCAATCGTTGGTGCCCCTGGAGTCAACCTTGATGTGGTCCTCAACATGGACCAGACTCCTGTCTTTCTCTCCATGCAACCAAAGCGAACACTCAATTTGAGAGGAGAAACGACAGTCAATGGAAGGAAGACATCAAACTCCACCAACCGAGTTACAGCGTCATTAGCTGTGTCAGCAAGTGGCCTGAAATTAAAGCCCATGCTTATATTCAAGGGCACTCCTAACGGACATATCGCTAGTAGTAAAAAAAAAGAGAAAACAATTCGTAGTACAGCCGTAGTACGAAATAGTATAACGTACGGTATGATGCTCGTATGATAGTGTACGTAGAACTTGCTATGACGATTTCAACGGTTTTTAAATTCTTTTCCGCGACCCAATCCCCTTGAATGACTACATGATGACGTATGTATCACCAAAATTAATTACCGGTAGGGTTGCATAGTTGCTTTTGTTTGCACTGTACAGTACTACCGTAGACTACTACTCCTCCAGTACGTAGAAATTGTCTTGTACAACATTGTTCGACGTCAGCTTTCGTATGCGTACTATCGTATGATATTACGGTACTGATCACCTTCTCTATCTCTCTCTCTCTCTGTCTCTCATCATCATTTTATATTATTAAAACAGTAAAACACACTCGACTATCTACTAGTAGCTCTCTACTACTCCGGAGTAGTAGAGTAGTCTACCTTTGATGACCCCAACAAATTCTGATAATATTTGCACGATCAACCAACGTAACCCTAATCTTGTGTCAGTAGCCGAACCCTACAGAAAAACGAGAGGACGGCGTCGTTCTGGAGGTGCACAAGTCTGAGGATGTTGGTCGCGTTCTTGAACCCTACAGAAAAACGAGAAGACGGCGTCGTTCGGGAGGTGCACAAGAAAACGACGAGTGTCGGAATATCAATTTTGTTGGTCGCGTTCTTGAACCCTACAGAAAAACGAGAAGATGGCGTAGTTCGGGAGCTGCACAAGAAAACGACGAGTGTCGGAATAAAGATTTTGTTACAGAAAAACGAGAAGACGGCGTCGTTCCGGAGGTGCACAAGAAAACGACGAGTGTCGGAATATCAATTTTGTTGGTCGCGTTCTTGAACCCTACAGAAAAACGAGAAGACGGCGTCATTCGGGAGGTGCAATAGAAAACGACGAGTGTCGGAATATTAATTTTGGTGGTCGCGTTCTTGAACCCTACAGAAAAACGAGAAGACGGCGTCGTTCGGGACGACGAGTGTCGGAATATCAAATTTGTTGGTCGCGTTCTTGAACCCTACAGAAAAACGAGAAGACGGCGTCGTTCGGGAGGTGCACAAGAAAACGACGAGTTTCGGAATATCAATTTTGGTGGTCGCGTTCTTGAACCCTTCAGAAAAATGAGAGGACGGCGTTGTTCGGGAGGTGCAATTAACTGAAGATAGGGATGTTGGTCGCGTTCTTTAACCCTACTACAGAAAAACGAGAGGACGACGTCGTTCTTTAGAGGGTTCACAATGTCACTTTTCGCCCGACGAAAATGATCAGGAAATATTCCCACCATGACGTCATGAGTGTGACTTTTCGTCTGGCCGATCTTTTTTTTGCCTCGGCCCCACGAAAATCATCCGTCACATCGACACCATTCGCCCGCCGTCTGTCAGTCAGTTCACCCACAACATTACAACGTGTGTATACAACAAAACTTCCAACACAACCCAAATAGCATCGAACAATTCCTCAGAGGTACAACTTGCTCACCATGGACACGCTAGTAGATGGAGAAGATCCCATATTTGGGATAGACGAGGACCCCGATGACAAACAACTTTTGGCTGCCTATGGTGACATGGACGCCGAGGACTTGGAGATAACGATCCCCGCATTGGCATCTGCTGCTTCCAATTGCTCGGTGTATCTCAACTCTTTTCTCGGGACTGCTGCTCCGGGCCGCCGACTTGGAAGCCCTACTATCAAACGGAGACGGAGGAGCATGCACGAATTGTTCCAGGAACTTGGACCCTCCACTTTCAGGCGAATGTACAGAATGAGAGAAGAGAGTTTCTTTTTGTTTCTAGACAAACTTGATGCAACGATGAACAAAGTAATGAATAGGAAGAAGAGGACCTCTGGTGCTACCCCCAACGGAGATATCACCAACATGGCGCGGCTAAGCATGGCACTAAGATGGTTCTACGGTCATCCTACCTACCGGTACTCGTATGACATACCGTACAGCTGTAGTACCGTACGTCGTACGGAGTAGGTAACGGTGGTTTACAGCAGTCACACGAGGACCACAAATGTCGTCATTTACAGTTACATTCAAAGATCATTTACACACAATCGATACAAAATCATGGTCAATGTCAATGAAGTTTCTACTACTAGGTACGTACTTGGTAGTACGTACTTTTCAACAGTCATCAAGGAGAGACTCCGACCCAAAAAAGATACCCTGTCATCATCATCAACATCATCTTTACAACAATACTATCAAAGTTGCTCCTGTTGCTTTTGCTTGTTACGGTTTGACTCATGGAAAGGAATTGCGACAGACAAATGAAGCACAACGTGTCTCAAAGAAAATGAAATTAACTCCACCATCTTCGTCCTTCGTCAACGATCAACAATAACGTCGCCATCATCATCTCCTCTAAGAATCCGGGGCAACAACAACAACAACAACAACTCTCTCCAATGCTCACATGATGAATCGTACCGTAAAAATGCCCGATGCGTATAACTCTTCTGGCAGTCAACTGGGAAAATATATATTACCTAAAGGTTCCATTGTTCCATTCCATGCCCATGATACAAGCATCCATTGTGAAATGGAAAGATAACCCAATATCAACTATCAGATTCATTTGACGTTGTCGTATCTGTTCGTATCATTGATGTCTCATCTTAATTACTGCTAGTACCGAATTTGCCCGAATTGAATCGGTGCTGGCGGGAGAGGGATGAGAAACAATCAATCGATTTGGGTTGTACAAACCTCGAGCCTTCGAAAACGGTGGCTAAACACCAAGAACAGTGAAGTGAATGGAATTGGATGTATTGTAGTGACATTGCTGAGACTGAAGAGATTTAGGCAAAAGGATGAGGGATATGGAGTCGAACTACACGGTAGTGATGTATCAATCGATGCGAGCCTTCAAGAACGGAGGATGATAATTATCTACCAAGGGGTAAGGAAAATTAAATCAAGAGGCTTGAAATTAATGGAACTGGATGAATTGGTTTACAGAAATTGCCGAAGCCGATTCGATTAAGCAGAGCAAACAATACAGCCGATAAAGAATCTTGAAATGAATGGAATTGGATGTCTTGCACCGAAGTTGCCGAAATCGAATGGAGTTTTTCGGATCTTTGATATGTAGTCCAACCATAATAACGTGGGGAATTGAATGTTGATGGCATATATATCCACTGTGAATTGATTATTGACAACATACATTTCCAAACATTGTTCGAAATTTGGGATTGACGTCCATTGGCCTTCTACCAGGGTTCGAAATGCAACTCAAAAGTAGATATTTTTTCATTCTGGACTTTTCCTCTATGTGCTTTTGGAGACGGCGTATTCTGCGACTTCCATAGACGTTTTATCCCATTAATGCCGACAATAATCTCCCATGACGTGATACAATCTTCGATTGCTCGCACAATATCCAACCCTTAGCAATTGCTTTGGTCAATCCTTCCCTTGATCCTTCCCTTGATAAATAAAAAGGTGTATTCTTTGGACATTCTACTGTTGTGTTTCTTCCGATCGGTGATGTTGTTTACAGTTAGTACATTGACCTGGCCGCCTTCCGGGTCGCACACGAAGAGCACGTTTTCCCAAGTTGTATTCGCCATGTGTGTTCTGCCTCTCGTCCGTCAGGGAAAGATACACTCGCGGGTATCAGTCTTGTTCATCTGCTGTGTTACCCTTGGGTTGATGTTGTGGTTGGAGGCACGGTAGAATTGATAGGAACGACAATTCTCTGTTCCTTTAGATCGTTTTCTTACTGTCGCATTACGGCTTGAAAAGTCCATCAGTGGATCGTATTACCTGTGGCATTCAGTATGTTAAAAGTCATCAGATTTTCAACATCCCTAGAAGGTCCTCCTAGATGCCAGCCATAGACTTCTTGTTGCTCATTTGGCCGATAAGCATTTCATCCATTGATACACCAATCACATATCATGTGGGTATGAGTTGAAATGCCGTGGAAGGCACGAAGGCAATATCGGCCGGGGCAGTTGATGTTGTAGCCACTGGATTTGGGAGGTATCGACCGCTTCGGGAAAGGTTTCACCACCACTCCCCAAAAAGTAGACCTTGGTTAAACGATTGCTAACTCTATTGACGCGTGACGGACCAAGTTGTGTCACAGACATCCATCAACTTGTAACCAGTCTTGTCGTTTGTAGGAATGCGGTATACCTTGTCGTGGTCGCTGTTACACCATCGTGATTGGGCATTTCGTAGATCAGATCATCATCTCCAAAATGGTCGCCTAGGGATTACCGTTATGTGATAGGTGCGTTCCAAACAAACGACAATACTCGGTACAGTAGTGAAAGGTTGCCGTAGTGTCTTTCGTACTGGAGGTTGCCATGATCTTGCAGTTCCTCAGGTCACATATCGGCACGAAGAATATCCTTGATCTCTCGATCGAATTTGTTCATGGATTCTCTTTTCTTTTAGACGGCTTGACAAGTCCTTCGGTGGATCGTATTTCCTGTAGTATTCAATATGTTGGACGGCATCAAATTCTCAACGGTCGTAGAAGGTCGTACTAGATGCCAGCTATGGAGTTGTTGCTGGCAGATAGGCAGTTCATCCAATGATACGCCAATCACATGCCACGAGTGTGGTCATGTCCTGTGGTAATATGGCTTGAGGTGTTTATCCTGAGTTAGAAGTTCTCATCAAGTATCGTGTGGTGCGACGAATTGTCTGCCATAAAATACATAATTTGGGCCGTCAAGCCAGCTAGCCACCTAGCTACGGTACGGAACGTTTTAGCTCTAAACCAAGGCAACTTCACAGAAGCCTCTGTCGTGTATTTCGGCGGTAGGCATGTCGAACATCCTTTGACGTCTCGTCAACAAAAACAAGAAGTTGCCCTGCTTCTTCCATCGCAGAAGTTGACATTGTGTGTCCGTTCGTCCTGCCGATTTTGCCGAATGAGAATTTTTCATTTATTAAGTACTGTACCTCGCCGGTAACGTCTTTAACGGATCAATTTCATACTTATCCGAACCTTGGGTAATTAAAGTTCGTGGAAGGTTGCAACGGCCGAAACTAACATTTCTCTTAAAGTTAATTGCGAAATTTGAAAATCCCAACGATCGTCGCGTTTTTGGAAAAAAATATCTCAACGATCTCTCTGGCTTCTCTCCTTTTTATTTTCTATTTCTATTCTAGTCGCTGGATCTTCCTTACTTCACGACGCAATACTCTACAATTCTACGTAGGCTTCCTTGCGTTGCAATTCCTTCTTCTTCGTAATTTTTGGTTCGTCTTGCAATGCACTTCCTCCTTCTCGATTGCAGCAACTGACGCCGCCGACGCTTGTTGCGGTGGCGTAATACTAGGAAGTTGTTAAAATAGAGGATGTCGTAATAGAAGTTTTCATTTGTTACATTGCCGTCTTTGGCGTCCTATTGTCTTTTTTTGGAACGACCGTCATACCATTCTGAAGGTAAGGGATCCAACTATTTTTACCATATGTCCGATGACCACAAGTTTCGAAATACCCCATCGTAAGGTGTTGTATGGGAAGAGGAGTCGTCCTAGAAACGGAGCAACAGCAGCAGGTCGAAAGAAGTTGACCTCCACCGACATTGCATGAGAAGCCCCAGCAACAACGGGCTGCATATTCAAAGGAAATTTTTCTACTCGAAGCAGCATTCTGTACCAGACCGTAGCAATACGAGCGCTTTTGAATTGAAGCACATCATCATTATCAAAATCAACAACAACAACAACAACAACAACAACAACAACGAAACTGCCATAAAAGATAGAGGCAAGAAAGACAGAGTGTACAAATTTAAAAGAGTGCCCTTTGGCAAAATGTGGGGCTGGACAACACGAGAGTAACTGGGTGGTCAAAAATGATGGGACGTTGGCCAACCCTTCACACAGACGAGAAGCCATAAAGGTTTTCTTCCCACAATTGATGGAAAAAATCACATTTGGCTTCGATGCTCTCTCTGTATGTGAATATATTCGTTTGAACATGGAGTCCTCGTTGTGTTTTGGACACGATACTTTTGGGCAAATTGAATGACCACGTTACAAATAAATGTCGCACCAAGCAAGCAAACAAAAAACAGGAAAAGAAACAAAACTCATGTACGCCTCCGTGAAGAAGCGTTTGTGATGGAATTTTGTATCCTTTCCAATCAATACTTTCCTGAGAAGCAGAAGGGAGCTGTGGTGCGAGCTATTTAATATGTCCTCAAAAAGCAAAAGTCCCAAATGGATGCACATATGGACAAGTCCCGTGGCTTGAATGGAGTTGAATCGACACCCGGAATGTCAATCAAAAAGGACCGAGGCAGGACCCTATATCTCGGCTGCTTTCACGATGCCCCGTTTCTTGGGCTGTATTGTAGCACTAAATTTGAAAAAAAAGACAAGTTTGGCTCAAGAACAGATGGATATTTCACCATACCAATACTTGCAGACATCATTATTACATTGTCGGTCCAAGAGCGATGAGAAAGGATCAAAAATTGGTTGAGAAACAGCTCTTTTGTCAGCGACCGAACGTCTCTTTCAATCAAATGGTTGCGCAAAAAAAAACTTTAAATGCTGAACGTCATTTCATGTGAAACGTCGTAGATGAAGAAAGTTGTAGAATCTACTTCAAACGTTTTCAGTCGAAAGATTCTGACTGCAAACAAAATAATTAGCTTCTTGCGAGGAATGTTCTTGTTGCATTACTATTGTACGTCATTTCAGCTGAATCGTTGTATATTAAGAGAGCTGTGGAAAGCACTTCATCGAATTTCAATCGAAAGATTATTAACAGCGCATAAAATAGTGAACTGTTTGCAAGGAATTTTGTTTGATTACTAGCTAGCTACGGTAGTAACGTCGTACACGTCGTGCTTCTACGGACCCAAGCATCCGAAGAAATGCTCTCCCGAAAAGCAGAAGCGAGCTGATCGCGTGGCTGAAATTGATTAGGGCCCTGTATCTTGGCCTCTTTCACGGTTAGCCGATTTACGGTGCTTCGTATCGCAGCTTGTGTATTGTAGGGACGACGGTCCAACGGCGATGATGGAGCAACGACTCTTGTTGTTAGCGATCAATCAAATGTTTACGTACA
The DNA here is from genome assembly GCA_019154785.2 of Nitzschia inconspicua. Lineage (NCBI taxonomy): Eukaryota > Bacillariophyta > Bacillariophyceae > Bacillariales > Bacillariaceae > Nitzschia > Nitzschia inconspicua. Next base: position 139,567 of record JAGRRH010000018.1, read on the forward strand.
ATTAATTTATTGACTGTCTTCATATATACTTACGACCTTGTAGTGCTTGAACACTATACGTTATTTCAGTTGAAACGTCGTAAATGAGGAGAGGTTTAGCAACTACTTAGGGGCATTTCCGTCGAAAGATTGTGACATCGCACAAAATATTGAACTTTTTCGCAATGCATTTTGGACGTCATTTCATTTGAAACGTTGAAAATGAAGAAACTTGTGGAAGCTACTTAACGACGTATCAGTAGAATGATTTGGAACTGTTGTCAAAATAATGAACTTTTTGGAAGGTATTTTGAGTTCTTACTAACAGTAAGAGAGATGATAAAATCTATTTCATGGCTATCAACCATTAAAAGCTACTGGTAGTTACATATCTAAGAAGTTGACTGTTATAACTATGTTGCAGATCTGAACTGCGCACAAAAATATTTACACATCGACAAAGGTCGCATCCAATCCTTTTGATTCGTTCTGCTATCAGCTGCCTACAACAAACACCGTCATTTACACTGATTCATCACTTTCATCGTATATTCTTCCTGAATATATATGTATACATGTAATATTATTAGGATATTCCTATTATTACTCCTACTACTACTACAAGTTCAGGGGATGAAAAATTTCCGGAAAGTCCTCTGGAAGCATGTCACGTTTATCCAGAACAAGGGAAATATCCCAAGATCTTAGACTGTGATTGAACGCCCATGCCAAACCAAACATGTCGTTCGTGTCTCTCACATTGGATATATTCCACTGCCCAATGCCTTGGTTAAATTCAACCACCCTATGAAACATGCAGTACATAGTTTCCACATTGGAAACGTCCCAGCTCCCAATGTCTTGGTTGAATTGACGAGCACCATAAAACATTTCATTCATGTCCCTTACGTTGGATACATTCCAACTTCCAACGTTTTGGTTGAACTCCAACGCATAAAAGAACATGCCCTTTATGAATTCGACATTGGATACATCCCATCTTCCAATATCTTGCTTGAATGTCCTTGCATTCTTGGACATAACGTTCATGGATTCCACATTGGAAACGTCCCACCTTCCAATATCTTAGTTGACTTTACCGGCACCACAAAACATGGCATCCATGTATCTCGCATTGGAAACATCCCACCATCCAATGTCTTGGTTGAATTCCAACGCATTTTCGAACATTGCATTCACATTGGATACATCCCACTGTCCAATGGCTTGGTTGAATGTACGAGCAGAAAAAAACGTGTCTCTCATGTCTATGACCTTGGACACATCCCATCGTCCAATGTCTTGATTGAAATGAAAAGCACTGTCAAACATTGATTCCATGTTTGTCACATTAGATGTGTCCCAAGATCCAATGTATGCATTAAAGTAAGGCAGCGACTTCATCTTGTACATATCGGATGGTTCCCAATCGTATATAGACTTCTCTTGAATAGCTTCATCCATATCAAAAGGGCCATGAAAAAAAGGACCTATCCGTCACTTGAGACACGTCCCATGAATCAATCGGATAACCATACGTGCACGCAATTCTTTCCATGTCTTCTTTGTTAAGATTCGGGTCGTACCTGATTGGACAGAATTCTCGAATTGCTGTTTTCAATGTTTTGTTAGGCCGCACGTTCTACCATTTTTTTGTGTGTGACGTTGCAGTATAGATCATGCCGTGATCTGGATACATGACAGTCCCGAATAGCCATGAATACCTCACGTTGCGGGATCGCCATGGTCCCCTGGAAGAAAAGTTTTGCCACCTTCGTTCCGGCAGCATTTCTCCACCACCCGCGATTTGTGGTTCTTCACTATGTCATAAATCTTGGTATTGTACTTACTCAAACATTCCCTCCAGCGGTCCTTTTCCTTGGACTGGTATGCAAAACGAATCTAGAGGAGTTGTTGATAGCGTTTTTCGCGAAGGAGTGTGGGTTGGCAACTGCGTCTTCATCTGCGTCTCCAGATGGGTTGGCTGGTTGGCTGCTGCGTCTTCATCCCCGCCAAGATGATGCCCCATCGACGGTAGTGGTGGAGGAGGTCGTACTTGAGGTAGTACCGGATGAAGTTGGACCAGTCATTGATAGACAGTTGGAAAGAGAGAAACAGTACTTGACAAGAAACTGATTCTAGTGAAGGTGCGGGAGTTTTGGAAGCCTTGGAACGGAATGACCACAACAAGAATGTTCGTATTTCTTATAAAATGTAGTGAGGTATCGCGTACGTTCAACAAGAGTACCGTATTGCGTACTCGGAGTACGGTATGTATGATACGACGTATCATACGTTTCATTTTTCTTCACAGTCAGTACGATTTACTTTTTACCTATTACCCTACTACTACATGCCTATTGGTAGTCTACGGTTAGCTCTAATTGAATTTTTTTAGACCGAATTTCAACTATTTTTGCCCGTGCACAGCCAATTGACCTTTTATTTCGTCCAATTAAAATTCAATTTGGCCGAGGTGAATTCAATCTCGTCCAATTACGTTCTAGATCTGGTAGCTATAAAAATACTACGGAGTACTATCATACCGGGTAGTCTAGCTAGAGAGAAAGTTAGTACCGTCGGTATCTACCGTACTACTACGAGTACGATATTAACTGTCAATCTGTACCGCATTTACGCATTCACACGTCGTTACCACTCATCATCACTGTCAATTTCAACTTATTACAAGACAACTACTGGTAGGTCTCTCCACCATATGAGCGATGACAAAGACTCCACAAAATAACAACAACAAACTATGATTCGACCCTAATCCTTGTTACACAATCTATAGATCACCTGTGCCTCATATTGAATGAATGGATTGCTTGATGGATGGATGCTAATACAACAACAACAACAACAACAACAACAAATCCACGACAATCCAAAGATTGCTTATCCCAATACCTAGCCCTTGTCATGACAGCCGAAGCCTACACTGCACGTGTTGGTCAGGGCTACAATGTTTCCACTTCGACCTGATCGCCCTACCGGTGCTACCAACCAGGACTACACCGATACGGTTAGTGCCTATGACGAACACATCTCCGTCCAGCTAATCCTGAAGCAACAAATCCTCACCACCGTGGAACCTACTGGAGTATGTTCACCCAAAAGCTGGATGATCAAATCCACGGCTACGCCGATGTTACACCCTTGCAGCTCCCACCATCACAGAGAAGAATCTCGCGGACAACATCGTCAAGAAGCTGAATTCCTCTTGGAACCGCGACGACGAGCTCCACAACACTATGTGGGGCCGCATCACCTAATGGATGGCCCTCGCTAAAGACATCGTCGAAACCATTTCTGAAACCATCGCCATGTCCTGCATACTCCAGGTGCCTCGGGCGTCCTGGACCAGTACATCAACGAGTGGAAGCGCAAGCCCGCTGCCGCAAAATCCTACGTCGACTTCCAAGGACATTTCGACTCTACCAACCTGCTCCGCCTTGAAGAGCTGACCACCAAACAGGCCGGATTCCACTCTGGTAACTCCTACTAGCTACAGCCCCGCTACACACACACACACACAACTACATCATCTACTTCTATTCCAGTGTACCGAGTAACAAGATTTTTGGCACCAACACCGCTACCAGTATTAGACATCCAACGAAGGAGTCAACCAAGCAACGTTACTCCGAAAAACAAAACGAAACGATATAAGGAATGAACCTGTTCCAAATCTTCTGTATTACACATGAGATTATGATAGTAGTATAACTACTACTATGATAGTATTGTCGATATTGAACGATCCTTCAGTGACTACCAACGAAAAGGATGGCATCCAAAATTCATTCTGCTACAACAACGGACCAACTTTTGGGCCGACGAAACTAAAACGTCATTTTGGTAAAACTTATCTGGAAGCATCTACAGTAGTTCTGATTCTCTCGGCTCACATGAGAGACATCCCAAACTTTATTCCAGCGGTAGTAAATATAATACACATCGTCCAGACACAACAAGTACTCACTGTTGAGAGAAATATATTTAGGCAATATTATTCTGACTCGTCCCTTTCATTGTAGTCTTGCAAAACACAATATCATTATAATCACTACAAGTTCCGGGGACGGAATTTTTCTGAATAACCCACTGGAAGCATGCCATGTTTATCCAGAACATGGGAAACATTCCAGGAACTGAGATCGAATTGAAATGCATTTGCACCGTGCAACATGTAATGCATACGTTGCACATGTGATACATTCCACTTTCGAATGTCCTGGTTGAACTTACGTGCACCATAGAACATGAAATCCATGTCCAGCACATTGGTAACATTCCAATTCCCAATGTCTTTGTTGAATTTCATTGCACTAGCAAACATTTCTTTCATGCCTGTCACATGAGAGACATCCCAGGAACCAATATCTTGGTTGAATTCATGCATACAAAAAAACATGCTGTTCATAAATTCGACATTGGAGACATTTCCACTTCCAAATATCTTGGTTGAATGTCCTTGCACCTGCAAATATTTTAGTCATGTTTCTCACATTATAAACATTCCAGAAACCAATATCTTGGTTGAATTCAACTGCATTTTCAAACATGCTCTTCATGGATTGGACAATGGCTACGATCCACCTTCCAATATCTTGGTTGAATGTCCTTGCACTAGCAAACATTTTATCCATGATTCTTACATGAGAGACATTCCAGAAACCAATATCTTGGTGGAATTCAAGGGCGCATTCAAACATACTGTTCATGTATACGACATTGGAGACGTCCCAGCTCCCAATATCTTGGTTGAATGTCCTTGCTCTAACAAAAATTTCATTCATGTCCCTTACATCGGATACATTCCAGGAACCAACATCTTGGTTGAATTCAACCGCGCTATGAAACATGCCGTACATACTTTCCACATTGGAAATGTCCCAGCTCCCAATATCTTGGTTGAATTTCATTGCACTAGCGAACATTTTTTCCATGTGTATTACATTGGAAACATTCCACGAACCAATATCTTGGTTGAATTCATGCGCACAATAAAACATGCGTTCCATTTTTGTGACCTTGGATACGTCCCACTGCCCAATGTCTTGGTTGAATGTCCTTGCCTCCATGAACATCGTATTCATGGATTCCACATTGGAAACGTCCCACCTCCCAATATCTTGGTTAAATTCACGAGCAAAGAAAAACATGCGTTTCATTTTTGTGACCTTCGACACGTCCCACTGTCCAATGTCTTGATTGAAATGAATAGCCCTGTCAAACATTGATTCCATGTTTGTCACATTAGATGTGTTCCAAGATCCAATGTATGCATTAAAGTAAGGCAGCGAACTCATCTTATAAATATCGGATGGTTTCCAATCCTCACTGGCTGGAGGAATGCCATGAAAATCCCCGGAAAGAAGTGTCGACATATCCGTCACTAGAGATACGTCCCATGAATCAATCGGATAACCATACGTGCACGCAATCCTTTCCATGTCTTCTTTGTTAGAATCGGGATCGTACATGATGGGACAGAATTCTCGAACTGCTGTTCTCAATGTTTCGTTTGTTAGAGGGGGAGGACCATCTTTTCCACATTTGGCAGTGATTGTTTTTGTACAAAGTTCCTTGAATTGTTTGGACACGATTTGTTTTCTCAATAAGGTAACCGCATCCAAAAAAAACAGAGAATTCAACAAATACTATCATCCTCGTTCCTTTGCTGCAGACGGTCGATTTTGTTGTTGTTGTTGTTGGTACCCATCTCCCTTCTTGCGAGCGTGTCGTCATCCTGTAGCTGGTTCATTCTGTTCCTGTTACCACGCCGAGATGACGATGAAGGTGATGATGTTGGATCGGATGCCATGATCGAAGCGGTGAATCTTTTTATCTCGACGACAGTGAATAGATTTATTTTGATGTGAGATGGCCGCCACATGGAATTCCACAATTCACTTCGTACAGGAACTGTTCGGATTGACTACGGAATGATGCTGGTATGATAGTACTCCGTAGTACGTAGCAGTTGCTACGACTTCAACGGTTTTCAAGTTCTTTTCCGCGACCCAATCCCCTTGAATGACTGTATACATGATGACGTATGAATGACGAAAATTACAGTTACTTAGGGTTGCGTAGTTGCATTCCCTGCACTCTCTCTAAACAGTAAATCTTCAGCTGTCCACACAAAAATGTCGTCTTTTCCTTTTTCCTACTTGCTATGATACAACCGAGAATCGTACGACGTAGCTAATAAAAAAATGAATGTGATGCTACAAAAAAAATTCTCTCTCCCTTCTGTGTTTAAGAATGAAGAAGACAAGCAAGCATCCTGGTGGGAAGAAAGATCCTCCATGAATAAAACAATGATGATATCAACAGCAACAAGAACGGTAACAGCAACAACTCTGTTTCTGCTGATCCAAAGGCAGTTTTCATTATTGTTGTTTTTGGTGTTGTTGGTGGATGTTTCATTGGTAGTGGATGCATTGTCGTTGTCAACACAATCATCGTCTTCTCGCGACAACAATAACAACAACAACAACATCAATCACAACATCAATAATATACCAGTATTGTACGAGACAAATCGGATCTTGATTGTAAACAAACCCTTTGGAATTGGCCATCATACCGAACATCATCATCGTGGTGGTGATCACATTGGTGCATCGGCCAAAAAAAACAAAAAGAAAAAACAGGGTTGGGTCATGGGAGAGATGGTACGGTCTCGTAGAGAAACCTGGATGTTAACAACAACAACAACGACAACAACCAATGAGAAGAACAACAACAAGAACACAAAAAATTATGCCAAGACACGATTCTTCACTTCCAGTATGAACCATAATCCCAACAATGGTAAAACTAACACTGGTAACATGAACACTGCTACAAACACAAACACAAACACTACTGTTTTTGCGGAAGCCTATTGTTACGGACCTCGAACGGTCATTATGTTTATTCCCTATACCGGCAAGACTCATCAAGTACGTGTGGCGGCCAAATCCATGGGAATACCACTCATGGGGGATCCACTTTATGAACCGAAACTGATATCCAATGTCAAACATACTACTAATAATGAGAATGATGATGACAGAACAAGTAGTACAACTGCGAATAATGACAACATCCAACCATTTCAACAACAACAACCACAACAATATCCAGTACACCGAACAATGCTACATGCGACGGGGGTATATATCCCATCTTGTGATGTTGTTGACACTCCCATTACGGTATGGTCCGATCCACCCTCTTTTGATGACGACAACAACAACAACTACGTAGCATAATATTATTATGATGTTCGAATCGAAACCATGATGATGGATGGATGGATGGATGGTTTTTCGAATGTCTCTTCGCCAACGACACACAATCGGCGAAGGACGACAACAAAGTCCCGTATAAACGGGGTAAACGGTACGGCAGGTAAACAGCATCCTCTGCCATGCCAAAAAAAAAACACCAACCACGTAACATAAACAACGTGAAGGTTTTTGACTGTGTAGTTTCATCAACGAGGAATGTGACAACACGGACCATTTGGGCATTTGATGATATGCCGTTGATGACACCCATCATCCTCCAGCACCTATTATAGTATGTCCATCCGAAAGAAGTTTTTTTTTCTGCCAGCTGCAACATCGTCATTTCAAACAACAATATTGAATCGATTCGGACAAGAAAACGACTCGAATTATGAACTACAAATCAATCATGTCAGACTGTCAGTATACGCGTATCCTTGGCACCTAACAGTAAGCAACAACCTGTGATGTACATTCTGTGGTGACTACCATATCCCGGCGGGATAGCACCATCCATCGGACTCTGCTCCCCTATATCCCGCACTAGGAGTGGATGAATCGCTTCTATACCTGCAGCAATCGTCATGACAGCAGTAACAACAACAAGAAGAAGAAGAACAACAACAACAAGGGAGACAACCCACAACATCCATCCTTGCTCCTGACACTCACTGGATGCCCATTTGACATCACCATGATTCTCAATTGCCGCATTCGAAAAAGGACTATCGTTGTTGTTGTTGGACGGTCGTCATCATCATGGCCTCGTACAACTGTTGATTTGGACAATGTTTGGTCATTAATTTCTCTACCTGACAATGAAATAATGTTGTTTTGATGTGTTTGATTCGATTCGATTCGGAGAACGTCGTACGGAATACCGGTGGTCATTTTACGACGTAAAGTATTTCTGCGACAAGGTGCACGCCAACAGATTCGAAGATGCGTTTCAAATATTTTGGGTTGCAAGGAACGCATGATGCGACCCGGTAGTAGTTTTTCCACGTATACTTGTGCGTACTAATACATCGTAAGCACGAAAGTACAATGTGGGAAAAACTCATACAGCTGCAACGAGCTCATATTATGTTTGCAGTTCAATCAGTATACGAAAAGAAGAATAGACCATGTGAAATTTATCCTTCGAATATAATTCTCTCCCATTTCACCAATGACCACCTCTGCTACTGCGGTGACTACCAGTCCATCACCACCATGTTGGGTATCGTCAAATCTATTTCGCTCCACTGCCTGCTTCTTTTGCCTTTCTCTTCGAACCTTGGCCGTGCGTTTCTGACCGAAGTGCACCTCGATGAACGATGTAATCGATGCACCGATAGCGTTCATCCAAGGTATTGCGAGGTGGGATGTACCGAGCTAGTAGCTTGCCCTCCATATCTGTAACATTGGACACGTCCCACCGTCCAATGTCTTGATTGAATGCTGAAGCATCCGTAAACATTCCAATCATGTATGTAACATTGGCAACGTCCCACTGTCCAATGTCTTGATTGAATGCAGAAGCTTGTTCAAACATTCTACCCATGCTTGTCACATTGGAAACGTCCCACCGTCCAATGTCTTGATCGAATGCTAAAGCACACTTAAACATGTTCGCCATATTTGTCACTTTGGAAACGTCCCACCGTCCAATGTCTTGATTGAAAGAACTAGCACAATAAAACATGTATTCCGTGCTTGTCACATTGGACACGTCCCACTGTCCAATGTCTTGATTGAAAGAAGTAGCGCCATAAAACATGTACTTCATATCTGTGACATTGGAAACGTCCCACTGTCCGATGTCTTGATTGAAGGTACGTGCACCGCAAAACATCATTGTCATAGACGTGACATTGGAAACGTCCCACCGTCCAATGTCTTGATTGAATGTACGAGCATTCTCAAACATTGATTCCATATTCGTCACATTGGATGTGACCCACGATCCGATGTATCGATCAAAGTGGTGATTCATAAGAAAAAGCTTTGACATGTCAGTAACTTGAGACACGTCCCATGAATCAATAGGATAACCATATGTGCAAGCAATCGTTTCCATCTCATCAATGTTGGAAAAGGAGTATCTGTACATGTCCATTAAATGACAGTATTTTCGAACCGCTTCTCTCAATGTTTCGTTTGTGAGAGGGGGAGGACCATTTTCTCCACATTTGTTTCGAATCGTTTTGGAACAAAGCGCCTTGAATTGTTTGGACACGACTTGTTTTCGCAACAAGGTAACCACATCCAAAAAGGACAGTGCGTGCAACATACAATCATGCCGCAAAAACATGTCCGGCAGTAGGGTTCGGTCCGTCGTGTCTTGATTCATGTTCTTGATTTGTTTTTTGTATTGTTCTGTTTTGTTCTGTTCTGCTTGTTAATTACTGTTTTATTTGTTTGTTTGTTGTGCTTTCTCTGTTTTCTGTTGTTGTTTAAAAGTACTACTACTGTCGTCTTTTTACCCTTTTTCTTGAAAGATAATAAAAAGGGTGGTCTGACAAAATTCTGAAACGATTCCGCAACTGTTGCCGGAGTGTTACTGTGTTAACTGTAGTCGTACGAACGGATGACGTAAGCGTTTCCTCGTGCGTTGCCACTACGACAACCAACTTGGAACGGTAGGTACGCAGACATGCTCAAAATAATATTTATATTTATTCCCTCATCTTGGACCTTGGAATAAAGTATTCCACTAATCGTAGCCTTTTTGAAGTCGTTGTGGACACAAGACGTCGTCGCTTTAGTGCTTAGTCCAGCATCCGCGTCCCTTTCTTCTCCTGTCCTCGTTTCTTCCTCCATTATTTACGATCCATGTCTAAGCCCGGTCACCTTCACATATTCATCAGGAACCACTGCCTTTTTGTTGGCATTTTTTGCCACAGCGGCACAACCAAACACTCCCATTGGGTGTCTCCCGATGGAAGAAGGTAGCAAACTAGTTCCTTTCCACTGATTTTGTTTGACGACATGGTATAACAATGAAGAAATGGTGCGAGATTGTCAAGTGCCAAGGTTCCAAGTTGCCAAGGTTGATAAAAATGACAAGAAGAGCAGACTCTGTGAGGAGGTTCAGACTGTTCAGACTCGGGTCTCGGGTGTAACGGAAATTGCCACCCATAAAAAAGGGGTTGCTCAGTGCCTTATTCTTAACGAAGCATAATATTTTCAAAAGCAACCTTGTTTTGTAGGAGGTTGCCACTCATGAAAAAAGGGTTGCTCAATGCCTTATCCTTAATGAAGCATAAAACGTAAAAGAACATGCCCTTTATGAATATGACATTGGATACATCCCATCTTCGCTTGAATGTCCTTGCATTCTTGAACATAACATTCTTGGATTCCACATTGGAAACGTTCAACTTTCCAATATCTTGGTTGAACTTACGGGCGCCACAATACATTGCATCCATATTTCTCATATTAGAAACATCCCACCGTCCAATGTCTTGGTTGAGTTCCAACGCATTTTCGAACATTGCATTCATATTTTCACATTTGAAACGTCCCACCTCCCAATGTCTTGGTTAAATTCACGAGCAGCATAAATCATGCGCTTCATTTGAGTGGCCTTGGATACGTCCCACTGTCCAATGTCTTGATTGAAATGAACAGCTCTTTCAAACATTGATTCCATGTTTGTCAAGCTGGACGCGTCCCACGATCCAATGTATTCATTAAAATCAGGCAACGATTTCAGCATATCAATATTGAATGATTCCCAATCCTTAGAGGCTGGAGAAATGACATATGAATCCCCGAAAAAAGCTCTGACATGTCAGTAACTTGAGACACGTTCCATGAATCAGTCGGATAACCGTATTTGCAAGTAATGTCTTCCATGTCTTCTTTGTTGGAATCGGAGTCGTATCGTATGTCATGGTATGTTTTCACTGCTTTTCTCAATGTTTCGTTGTTATGAGGTTTCGGACCATCTTTTCCACATTTGGCAGTGATTGCTTTGGAACAAAGCTCCTTGAATTGTTTGGACACGACCTGTTTTCGCAACAAGGTAACCAGATCCAAAAAGGACAGAGAATGTAGCAGGAGTCTGCAACCATCGTGTTCTAAGAATTGATGTGGCCTGTCATCCATCTGATTCTGTTGAAGAGAGTTGCTTTTAGTGATAATATCGTCGGTCGGATTTTCCTGGCGTGGTTTCTTGGTGCAACGCCAAGATGGCGACGGATACTATGCTGTTGGATTGTCTGATATGATTATAAGTAAAAGAGTGTAATAGAAGTTGTGGTGTATGAAATAAAACACGGACTCTTGCCACGAGAAAATCAATGATTAGACGTCGTCGTTGATCGTTGCATCGTTGCAACTTTCTTTGGCATTTACGGCCCGTAAGATAATAAAAGCATCGATTGTCCAAATAGATAATATTATATTTTACAATCTTCTCTCAGCCGTAACGGAATAGAATCGCCGACGTTGATCATGAGAGGTCCAACGAAAACCAGAAATTAGCTACATACTACGGCTACTGGTGTTCCACAGAAGATTATTGAAAAATTCAAATCCTAAAAGGTCGTTGTGGCAGTGATCGCGCATTACCAAAAAACTCATGAATACCTCGACGCTACTACCGGTAGGTACGTATCCTAGTGTGATATACGACTTATCACTCGGAGCGGATATCCGACATCCATCCATCCATCCATCCATCCATCCATCCATCCATCCATCCATCCATCCATCCATTCATCCATCCATCCATCCATCCATCCATCCATCCATCCATCCATCCATCCATCCATCCATCCATCCATCCATCCATCCATCCATCCATCCATCCATCCATCCATCCATCCATCCATCCATCCATCCATCCATCCATCCATCCATCCATCCATCCATCCATCCATCCATCCATCCATCCATCCATCCATCCATCCATCCATCCATCCATCCATCCATCCATCCATCCATCCACCCATCCCAACGTCTTTCATTCAAAATTCGAAACTTGATGCTAGCTAGTCAGTAGACCGTCCTCGAAAATGATTTTATTTTTTCCCCACCCCCTTCTTGGTACTACCAGCCGAGGCAGAGCCTTTATCCGACACCTTTTGGAAGGATGAAAGGTTTTCACACGGCCAACCCGCCGGTCGTTCCATTTTTCCCATCCCTGCACCGGAACGAATCGATATTCTATTACGTCCAATTAAGAATCTATTCTTTTAGCTATATCCGTGTACTACGTACATGTATCAACGCTTTTTTAGTATATGTTTGGAGCTTCAACGTTCTAGGTTTTCTTTTTGTTAATGTTGTCGTTGTTGTTTGACTCACTCGTCGTATCTTAATAATATATATGTATTTCACTCTTCAGATGATACGCTTGACTGTGAGAGGGAGTGTCGATGTTTTATCGGTGTCATTGTCATGTCAATCGAGAGTCGGTCCGAACGAAAAACTAAACTAAGTATGCGCGTCACCTTTGACTGCAAGAGGGGTTCCTGTTACGATCCGTTTGTTTTGAGATTCCCTAACGTGGAACATTGGGCGGATTTTCTTTTTTTTTTGCCAACACACACTTTTTATCTGGTAGAATTTGTATTCCTCCTCCTCGTCATCATCCGTCCGTACCTTTCGTTATCTTGGTATTGTTCCATGGTCGTCCTTTCATATCTTTCTTCCGAGTCATACTCATAATCCGAAGAAGAATACGAAGCAGCATTTTCATCATCGTCTTGGATTTGTTCGATGGTTGTCCTATCAAGGTATCGTTCCCCAAAGTAGTCATCATCATCATCATCGGAATCCGAATCGGCAAAGGACGCATCCGAGTCGTCAGTTAATAACGGAATCACTGTTCCGTCGACAGTAATATCTAGAAGTGACCCCCATCTCTCCTTCCAAAACACGGTGTTTTTTTGGAAAATACAATACAAAGCATAAACTGCATCCGATGACCGACGGATCTCTTCTTCTTCTTCTTCCGTTGTTGTTGTTGTTGTTGTATTTCCATGTTTCACAAACTGGTATAGACTTTGCAGATTCCTATTGGTTGGTGGTTGGTGAGTCGTATTATTGTTGTTGTTGTTGTTGTTGTTATTGTCGGTTGGTTGGGAAAAGATTCGTTCCGCAATATCCAAAGTATCAATAGTATACCCATACCGATCGTCATTGGTCAATAAATGGTTAAGATTGGTACGTTCCAAGGACCGTACCAAGAATGGTACGGCGAAACGTCGTCCATTATGTGCGACGAGAATGATCTTGTCAATGTTTGATGTCGATGACGATGATGTCGAAGACGAGTAATAGTATCCACAATAAGTTTCGACACAACTATTCACAACATCAAAGAAATCGGTCATCACCGTAGAAAGATCTGGTGCCGTTTGGACCATTTCGTTCGTTATACCCGTTACATCGGTAACGTACGTTGACACCTTTTGCTTTTGGGGACGGACCAAGGTTTCGAAGTATCCATGTTCGACCGGGGTACCATCTGGTCCCAAAACTATCATGGCAAGTTCGATGATCTCCTCATCTTCTGTTCGGTTTCCACCGGTCGTCTGTACATCAAATAACACGTAACAACAACAACAACATACTTGACCCTCATGGATCTCATGGTTCATATCATCAGGTGGTTGTCGTTGTTGTGTTTGGGATGATCTCCCCGCAACGTTTCGAGTAACCATCCTGTGGCTAGTACTACTAGCAGTTGCAGTAGTACAGTACTAGTAGTACAGATACCATGCTGTGGTGTGGTTGTATGCATAGAAGGTACAACAACAAGGTCCGGACAGGTACGTCGATCGTATCCTTCACGCTTATTACGGTGACCACAGTTACGTCGTCGTTTCGGTGGTAGTTGTTCCGACATCTTATTATTACTATTTTTATGAACTGTAATGAATCCAAGTAGAGATGGAATGCTGCTTGTTGGAGGTGGTACAACTACCACAGGTAGATAGTGTGGAGAGTCCAGCAGTAGTAGACTCTACCTACTAGTGAAACCAATGAGAGAGAAAAACAGAACAACTCTACTACCTACTACTTAAGGTAGAGAGTAGAGAGAGTAGTAACTCTACTGTGATGATGAGAGATGAACGGTACTACTACTACCGGTACCTACTACCGTATTTTTCATTCTCCTCTCCCCCCCAGACGACATTACTGCACAAGTTTGGGGAACTCTTAACTACTACGGAGTAGAGAGCGGGTTTGAAAGACAACAGAAATCGATTCGATCCACCGGGGTGGGGAATTTATCCCTAACCCGTGTAAAATACCTTGACGGGGTGGGAAATCACTTTTTGACCAATAATTCCATACAAGCAGTAAGTACTAGCACCCGACCAGGGCCAGACCATTTTGCTTCGATGGCATGCCCAACTTCATCAAATGGTTATTTTACGGTTAATAATGCTTAACAACAATGTATGTGCTTCCAGCCGGAAAATTTGAATCTCACAGTTTCAAATTTTGTCAACTGGTACTATGAGACTACGTAGTACGTAGTACATAGCAACATCGCATTCATATTTTTACAGTTGAGCATTGGAACATCATCGTCTGGTTATTATTACTAACAGTCACAACATTTTCACGCCTACGACTTAGTAACACACACAATGCGATCGACGTTTTGAACTACCGTAGCAAGTTGTTGTTAGAATACGCATCATGTACCATGACAATGTGCAGCTCTTTGTCGCGTTGTGTATCTATTTGTGATTGAACAGTCCCACCCGCTGTGTTGTGGCGTTGCCGTTTCTTTCTTGTTGCAACAGCGCATTGTACTACTGCCTTGTTGACGGTCGACTGTCGACTGTAGCAACCAACCATATTGTCCTAACCATCATGTTGTCTAACATGCTGACGGCACATGGCCATGGCGGATGTACCGATGATATTGTATATTGTGGCAAGGACTGCATGATGATGTGACATCAACGGATGATGTGATATGTCGACTGTCGCAACAATGATGTCATTTTGCGAGTGAGAACCAACACAACAACAATGTTCTCTGACGGGTTTCCAGGACAGCAATAAAACCAACGTGGAAGTTCGTTGGAGCAGCAATAACATCAACAACAATGTGCTATGTTGCACCGGGGTGGGGAATTTATCCCTAACCCGTGTAAAATACCTTGACGGGGTGGGAAATCACTTTTTGACCAATTATTCCATACAAGCCTCGATAATATCGTTACGAACTGAAATATTTGTATCCCTTCGACAGAGAATTGATCCTGACTTACTCAAGGACGGGTTGGAAAGACAACAGAAATCGATTCGATCCACCGGGGTGGGGAATTCATCCCCAACCCGTGGAAAATACCTTGACGGGGTGGGAAATCACATTTTGACCATTAATTCTATACAAGCCTCGACATTATCGTTACGAATTGAATTATCTGTATCCATTCGACAGAGAATTGATCCTAACTTGCCCAACGACGGGTTGGAAAGACAACAGAAATCGATTCGATCCACCGGGGTGGGGAATTTATCCCTAACCCGTGTAAAATACCTTGACGGGGTGGGAAATCTTTTTTTGACGAATAATTCTATACAAGCCTCGACAATATCGTTACGAACTGAATTATCTGTATCCATTCGACAGAGAATTGATCCTAACTTGCCCAACGACGGGTTGGAAAGACAACAGAAATCGATTCGATCCACCGGGGTGGGGAATTTATCCCTAACCCTTGATCCTGACTTACTCAAGGACGGGTTTGAACGACAACAGAAATTGATTCGATCCACCGGGGTGGGGAATTTATCCCTAACCCGTGTAAATACCTTGGCGGGGTGGGAAATCACATTTTGACCATTAATTCTATACAAGCCTCGACAATGTCGTTACGAATAGAATTATCTGTATCCATTCGACAGAAAATTGATCCTGACTTACTCAAGGACGGGTTTGAAAGACAACAGAAATCGATTCGATCCACCGGGGTGGGGAATTTATCCCTAACCCGTGTAAAATACCTTGACGGGGTGGGAAATCACTTTTTGACCAATAATTCCATACAAGCAGTAAGTACTAGCACCCGACCAGGGCCAGACCATTTTGCTTCGATGGCATGCCCAACTTCATCAAATGGTTATTTTACGGTTAATAATGCTTAACAACAATGCATGTGCTTCCAGCCGGAAAATTTGAATCTCACAGTTTCAAATTTTGTCAACTGGTACTATGATACTACGTAGTACGTAGTACATAGCAACATCGCATTCATATTTTTACAGTTGAGCATTGGAACATCATCGTCTGGTTATTATTACTAACAGTCACAACATTTTCACGCCTACGACTTAGTAACACACACAATGCGATCGACGTTTTGAACTACCGTAGCAAGTTGTTGTTAGAATACGCATCATGTACCATGACAATGTGCAGCTCTTTGTCGCGTTGTGTATCTATTTGTGATTGAACAGTCCCACCCGCTGTGTTGTGGCGTTGCCGTTTCTTTCTTGTTGCAACAGCGCATTGTACTACTGCCTTGTTGACGGTCGACTGTCGACTGTAGCAACCAACCATATTGTCCTAACCATCATGTTGTCTAACATGCTGACGGCACATGGCCATGGCGGATGTACCGATGATATTGTATATTGTGGCAAGGACTGCATGATGATGTGACATCAACGGATGATGTGATATGTCGACTGTCGCAACAATGATGTCATTTTGCGAGTGAGAACCAACACAACAACAATGTTCTCTGACGGGTTTCCAGGACAGCAATAAAACCAACGTGGAAGTTCGTTGGAGCAGCAATAACATCAACAACAATGTGCTATGTTGCACCGGGGTGGGGAATTTATCCCTAACCCGTGTAAAATACCTTGACGGGGTGGGAAATCACTTTTTGACCAATTATTCCATACAAGCCTCGATAATATCGTTACGAACTGAAATATTTGTATCCCTTCGACAGAGAATTGATCCTGACTTACTCAAGGACGGGTTGGAAAGACAACAGAAATTGATTCGATCCACCGGGGTGGGGAATTTATCCCTAACCCGTGGAAAATACCTTGACGGGGTGGGAAATCACTTTTTGACGAATAAAATTCTATACAAGCCTCGACATTATCGTTACGAATTGAATTATCTGTATCCATTCGACAGAGAATTGATCCTAACTTGCCCAACGACGGGTTGGAAAGACAACAGAAATCGATTCGATCCACCGGGGTGGGGAATTTATCCCTAACCCGTGGAAAATACCTTGACGGGGTGGGAAATCACTTTTTGACGAATAATTCTATACAAGCCTCGACAATATCGTTACGAACTGAATTATCTGTATCCATTCGACAGAGAATTGATCCTAACTTGTCCAACGACGGGTTGGAAAGACAACAGAAATTGATTCGATCCATCGGGGTGGGGAATTTATCCCTAACCCTTGATCCTGACTTACTCAAGGACGGGTTTGAACGACAACAGAAATTGATTCGATCCACCGGGGTGGGGAATTTATCCCTAACCCGTGTAAAATACCTTGGCGGGGTGGGAAATCACATTTTGACCATTAATTCTATACAAGCCTCGACAATGTCGTTACGAATAGAATTATCTGTATCCATTCGACAGAAAATTGATCCTGACTTACTCAAGGACGGGTTTGAAAGACAACAGAAATCGATTCGATCCACCGGGGTGGGGAATTTATCCCTAACCCGTGTAAAATACCTTGACGGGGTGGGAAATCACTTTTTGACCAATAATTCCATACAAGCCTCGATAATATCGTTACGAACTGAAATATTTGTATCCCTTCGACAGAGAATTGATCCTGACTTACTCAAGGACGGGTTGGAAAGACAACAGAAATCGATTACCCGTGGAAAATACCTTGACGGGGTGGGAAATCACTTTTTGACGAATAATTCTATACAAGCCTTTACAATATCGTTACGAATTGAATTATCTGTATCCATTCGACAGAGAATTGATCCTAACTTGCCCAAGGACGGGTTGGAAAGACAACAGAAATCGATTCGATCCACCGGGGTGGGGAATTGACCAAGTACGGTTTGGAAAGACATCAGATATCGATTTTAAAAATCATATTCTAAGGCCAACCCTTATGGGACCCACGAACACGTACACGAAACCTTAATTACGCGTACGTTTTCTTCATTTTATGACCTTATGGAGAACGGAAGTAGACCAAAACACGTAACTGCAGTTTCGTCCGACGAAACTGTAGGTGGAATTTACGAAACCAACGCCACAGTTTCGTTTTTTTTTGGCTCGCACGGAACTGACTTCAGCAGCATTCTTGCAGAGTATTTACAACACCAACAACGAGACAACAGTCATTTTTACTATTCCTGACGACAGCAGCATCCTTGAAGCGTATCAACAGCAACAACTAGCCAACAGCCAGAAGCATAAGCCCTGAAGCTTATCAACAGTGACAACGAGCCAACAGCTCTTCATTATTACTACCATAATAACAGACAACGAACCAACAGCCACCAGCAAGAATCATCAGCCTCCTCTCATCAAAATGAACGACAACATCAAATTCCATGGGCCCTTGATGAAAGAACTGCAGCTGTGTGCTGCATTTAGAGCTTATGAGCACCTTATGAGCAGTGGAAGCTAGCGTGAGATCTGAAAGTGTTGCATCTATTGTGCATAATACTCCTTCTACGGCTGGAAAAGAAACAGATGCTGCCGATGATTCAAGTATTGGCGGAACGGATGATGAGGTTAGCGAGGCCAGTGACACGTGGATTGAATCAACAATGGAAGGGTTGTTGATCGACAGAGATCAAGCTAGAAGCAAGTGCGCTTTCCAGAGGATGGCAGAGAAAAAGCGAATGAGTGAATTAAAAAGAAAAAATCCGGATGTCCCAACAGACAGAAGTGACGTACCTTCAACGCTACTTTTTAAGGCAAAACCAGCCCAAAAAGAACAGGAAGCAGCGCAAGTCTTAGACTAGAAGTCGCATCCAATGAACTCGAAAAGTTTGGAAGTGTTGGCCGATTTAATTAGAAACATTTTCTATATGTCTCGAGGAATGAGTCCTGTTCTATTAGGCCAACGCAACTCCCTCTTCTTGAATGCAATGTCAAAGTGCTCCACTAGTTTGGATCTGAAGTGTTCCATGGACATTTTTCGAACAACCATCTCCCCGTTCGAATACGACACTTGTTCAACATGATTGGGCACGATGTTGTTATTCCGGTCTTGTATCATGCCCCCCCCCAATTCCCATACCAGATGTATCATAGTTCCTCCTTTGCTCTGGTGATAGAAGTCTCCTGATTGATCTTGGAATATGTCTTACATCAGAATCGTCATGGGCGTATGCTTGGTAGGTCTCTTTGGTGCACTTCAACAGAACCGTGTTGCCATTGTCGTAGATTTATCGTCGTTGTTGTGACAAAACTGTGGTAGTTTCGTGGAGGTGTGTAGTTACGTTGACGATAAGGTTCGTAAATAACGTTATTACGTAAACGGAATTAGGTACCGTAGGTACGTTTACGTAATTACCGTAAGGGACGAAAAAACCAAACAGTCTGCACACGTAAACGTAAGTAGAAATTGGGTGGTTACGTGTACGTGTACGCATATCCCATAAGGGTTGGCCTAAAAAATGATAGGGTTAGTACTGCGTTCCGGACGAAAGACGAGCTTCCTTGGAGAGAATCTGTTGAACTGTGCGCAATAAATACATCAAGAAATTGATTGTCGGACGAATGATCGTGTTGTAGCGGAAGTGTAATATATACTTAACTGTAAGGACACACATGCTCTATTACGGCGTTTCGGACACTTCAAAGAATGTTTGTCTATTAACAGTGGAGAGAATCGATTGAATTGCCCTAATAAGAACATACAGAAGTTGATTGTATCAGATCGTCTGGCAGTGTAAGTATCATGTACTACTTCGAAGTGGTACAATATGTTATTAGCAGAATAATTATCAACAGTAACAGAAGAGTAAATTCGATGCTACAAGAAAGATTCTGAACTAACAGTTATTAGCACTACAGGACATTGGTACGAGTAAAATTGTTTGAAAACTTATAGTACGGCGTTTCGTACAAAAGACACCAATGTACGTCTCTATTAACTGTTAGTGAAGAGAATCCGATGAACTGCGCGGAATAAAAAACATTGTTTTGCATATTCGACTTCTCATTATACGGAACTACCGGAAGGCGGGTAGAGTAGTTGGGATAGCCATAAAATGGATTTTTTTGTGATCATGGCATGGCACAAAACCTCTCCAAAACGTACAGAGCTAATTGAAATGAGGTAGTATGACCTCGCGTGGTTGTCGTCACGATGTATCACAATACTCTGTCTCGTTGTTGTTGGTGCTGCTGCTGCTGCCGCCGCAACCACGGAATTGCATCATCTCTCTTGACAGGCGGTAATTTGTGCGACGCCAATCGAAACCACAAGTCTTCGTACAGGGTTTCATTACCCTTTGCATCTTGTAGGGAATGGCTGCGATGCAATTTGTCAATATAGCCTTTGGAGGCTTCCTTGGTGAGCATGGTACGGCCCCGCATAGCATCACTTGGTTGGTCGTACACCAACACATATCCAGCCTCCAAGACGATTTGGACGATGGCATCCCGGCAAGTTGTTCGATACTCCAACAGGATATTACGAACCAGATGAGACTGTAACAACTTCGTGGCACCCTGTAAGATGTATGGCTCGTGCCCTTCCGTGTCGATCTTCAAAATAGCAATATCGATCTGTGGATGGGACGCATTCGTTGGTATTGAATCAAACCAACCATGGTCGGACGCAAATTGATCCAAAGTGATGGTTGTGGCAAAGGAAGGATGTTGGTAAGTACCAATGCCTGTAGGACCATCTTGCTGCAGTAGCACCTGCTGCTGTTGACGATGAAATAATAATTGTTTTTCGGATACAGTTTGGACGGACGCTCCACCGTGATTTCGTTTGGGCACCACAACTTGGACGGTTTGATTGTGTTGATTGCTCACGCCATGTCGAAACAATCGAATAGGACCAAAGAATTGTGTTTGATCCATAATTTCTTCTGCATTCATAGTATTGTAAAAATTTGTGTTCCATTGGATCGACTCGCAGAGACGAATCAAATTGGCCGGATTGATTTCAAAAGCCACCACGGCATGTTGTCGGGCGGCACTTAACAAACTGTAATAGCCAATGTTTGCGCCGACATCCAACACCATGGGTAATGAATTGGATGATATCCGAGCGGAAGTTGTTTTGAAGTGTTCGTCTATTGATTGTTCTTGCAGTATACTTTCAAATCGACCATGGACCTTGTGTTCGTAATACTTGCCATTTCGAAAGATACTCGAAAATCGAACTCGATCGTAGTCCTTGTTGTGGACTGACAGGAAATGATAGGGTGCCTCATCAATCTTACGAATATAATGTTGGCCTTGATTGGGATCTTTCCAAAGTCCCATTTGTACATGGCGATGAACATTGGTGCACGAAATGCTTCCAGCATGCGTCATTTCGTCCCACCAATAGGAATAAGATACATTGGATGGTGTTGATGGAGATGATGGTTGTAGTTGTTGCAGTTGACATGGAACGGTATTCTTTCTATCACTGCCAGCACGAATGATGGTTGTAAGCTCTCGTTGTTGCCCATGGTGTAATACGACAACGGAATGTGACAACTTGATGGAATACAAACAGATACCGCACAACAGAAGAAAAATTCCCACCAGAACTTGACGAGAAGATGGAAGTGATGACTTCTTTTTCTTCATGTTCCTGAATTACTATGGACTGCTGGTACAATATGGAGGGACAACAAGAACAAAGAGCAGGCAAGTAGCAGCAAGGAGAGTGGCACCAACTCCAACCTGTTGGGAGCGGTTCTTATCGACCCGTGGATTTGACAAGTGAGTTTTGGTTCACACTGGTGGTAGTTTGAAGATGATAGGTACTCCGGTAGCTACGGTGGAGGTACGGTACATCCATCAACGACGTATCATACATACCATTCCAAAAACGAGGGTTCCAAAAACTAGTACTTTTAGTGTAACTTTTAACGAAGAGTGATGATGATGGATCATGATTATGGTGGAACGGTAGTCTGGAGTCTGGAGTGCGCCGTTTATTACGTAGGTTTCTCAACGAGTGTTCCAGTATTCTTCGAGTCTTTTCGAGGGTACCCTAATAAGTGAGTTCCACGTGTGACTTACCGGAAAATGGAGTAGGTACTTAACATCACAGAAGTAATAATAAAAAAATTAAAGGGAACTGTTCGGATTGACCATTCTACCGTACTCGGGTTTTCCTATTTAAACAGCCATGGATTTATACCCATACATACATAATATTATGATACCTCGAAGTAGATGATGGATCTGCAGAATGACCTTCCTCACAGTCAACACGCACCATGGCACATTCCTACAGGCAGGCCCAACACACTTGTTATAAGGTCTCTTACTTAAGGAATATATCTAATCCCCAATTAACAGAACCGACCCAAAAAGTCACATCCCGACGTCACAAATGACCCAAAAATGATCCCAGTCATCCCTTTTTTGCACGTGTGTAATTTTGTAATTTTCACGTATCTCACCCTCCCAATCCAGCGGTTGTCTTGGCAAAACAAATCAAGTCAGTTTGCCCGCAATTGCGACACCATCTGTTGGACGGTACTATATAAGATAGTAATCCACATTATGAAGAGTCATGGTCTAGGGTGCAATTCCGTAGCATGATACTAATAACCTTTTAACATGGTTTCATAGAGATAATGGTTAGTATCGTGGCTAGGTTTTGTGACACACATGGACGAATTCATAGATGACCCGAGTTCGATTCCCGATCCTTAGTGAATGTCCTGTGAAGAGGGCTGAAGGACATGGGAGGGTACATTGCTCCATAACTGTGGATTATGGGAGGGTGTTGGACGGTACTATATAAGATAGTAATCCACATTATGAAGAGTCATGGTCTAGGGTGCAATTCCGTAGCATGATACTATTAACCTTTTAACACCATCATGCCCCAATCTGATCAATCATTTTCATCGGACAATCGACTCAGGAATGGTTCCATCCGAATCTGCTACCCACTCATTTTCATCGCTCCCGGATTCCCTGCAATCTTGAACAATTTTACGCAAGAAGTACGTTGGTGCCATTTTCCCACTTTTGTCCTTCGAATCTTCGACAAGAATTTTTTCACGAGACTTTCCCTCATCGAATTATGTGTGGAGAAAGCCCACACCTGGGTTAGCCATATCTCCTCGGATGAACCTTGTATGTCCGCGGATGATCAACAGCCACGATTCTCCCGTTTTTCGGCCGATGTTTTGGCACCGTCACCCGCGAGTCTTCAGTCCCTGCCGACACCGTTCATGGCTGGTTTCACAACCGGTTTCATTGTAATCCAAGTCGACTCCGCCGTTTTTCGGTCATCTACCTATCATTGTCTATGTAGGTCTGGTTCCTAAAGCGAGTCCGAACCAAAAGAACCATTTATAAGGATTTCAACGAGGAAACGGAGAGGTTACTTCACCACCCAAAAACTTACCATCCTCTCCTACCGACACTCGACAATGCTTTCGGCATTGGCTATGGCCAATTTTGACCCCATTATGGACAATGGAAATTTTAGTTGGACACCCCACGCCGGAAAACCATTCTCCTCGTCGAAAGTACCTGAACAAATAGAACCATTTGTAAGGATTTGCATGATTAAACGAAGACATTAGACCACTACCAAAATACTTACCATTTCCTGCCACCGATACCCAATAATGCTTTGGTCATTGGGTATGGCCAATGTTGACCCTTTCTGGAAAAATGAAAATTCTAGTTGCACATCCCACCCTGGGAAAAATGTTTCCTCGTCGAAAGTACCTGAATTCCCTCCCAAATTACAGCGCAGTTCGTACAATTCCCTCCAATCCACCTATGTAACAATGTGGTCAACCCTTTTTCGAAACAACACTTAGATCCCAACGTGGCATTCGAGTTATATCAACATCTACATTCACGTTTATGATCAATTATTCAAAGTAATGAGGATGGATGATGATAAGGTATGATGGAACGGTGGCCTGGAGGGCGCCATTTATTACCTACCGTACCGGTACTCACAGTCAACGAGTTTCTGTATTCTTCGAGGTTTTTCGAGGGTACTCAGTTAAGCGAGTTCCACGTGTGACTTACCGGAAAATGGAATACCACGAAAAGAAGATTGATGACGAAATGACTGTGAATAAGTTCATTTTGAGGCAGGTGTCGACGACGGTTGATCTGATTTGAAGAGACGGCTGATCTTGTGCTTGAAGTATTGGAAGTAAAATGTAACAGATTTTGTGTTACCATTGATGCAACAGGCAGTGGTGTGCGACGGAAGATTGAATTAACAGTAACACGTCTGCAAATAAACCAAATCGGTATCTTTGACTGTAAATAGGGAACATTCCACATTGGTAACTGATGATAGGTACGAATTATTCATAGTTAAACAATGCATGTAAGCAAACGCACAATTTGAGTTAATTCCACAACCGGAATGTCAATCCAAGAGATCCGAAGCAGGCCACTTTAACGGTGCCTCGTGTATTTGGGTGTATCGTGCCTCGTCAGTTGTAGTGCTGAATTTGAAAAAAACGACAGGTTTGGCTCAAGAACAGATGGAGATTTCACAATGCCGGTACATTCAAACAAAACGCTGAACGAAAACAAAAAAAATGTTTGATTACTCGTCATTACAGTTTCAACGTCGAACATTAGATAACTTATGGAAATTCCTGTCGAAAGATTCTGACAGCGCTCAAAATAATGAAAGGTTCCTGAATAGTTTGGATTTGATTACTGTTAGTTTACTCCATTTCAGCTGAAACGTTGTGTTTGAAGAGAGTTGTCGAAAGTACTTAAACGCTTTCTAGCTGGTAGAGACATTGAACAGCGGACAAAATGACCAACATTTTGCAAGTTTTTTCGTCAGCTTTCTTTACGTCATTTCGGTTGAAACGTGTTATATAGAGAACGAATAAGAAATTACTTAAAGGTAATTGCATGATGATGATAAGGACGTGCAAGAAATTTCGTTAGATTAGTAGTAGACGTCGTTTCAGCTGAAACGTGTTACAGAGAACTATTTAGAAATTACTTAAAGTTTATTGCATTATGGCGAGGAGATTAAGCTCACCATCTGTTTATGCAATGAAATTGTACCGTCCATTTGTACTTGACAGGTTACAATGGTTACAACGTTACAACCAACCCTAAAGACAATGATTATTGCAGTGACAGCAAAACAGTCCAAAGATATAAATTAGCAACAAAGGAGTTTGACAGTTTGACAAAACAACGGCCAAGATTCGATCTACCACTATGACGAGGACAACGACTCCATACAAACACAACAAAAGAGCTCTCTCCCCGATTAACAAAAGCAGCACTATAATATCATCAACAAATGATACGATTATTATACCTTCTACCGGCACCAGCTCCCAAGCATGCTTTGGATGCCTAAAAATGTTAGGACGTATTGGAGACAGGGCTTCCATGAGCGCTGAGAGTTCCTCTAACCCAGCCACTTCGGGAGCAACAGAAACTGCATGAGCTCCCAAAGTCTTGGCTAACGTTCCAGAATCCATGGCAATTGATCGTCGAAAAACCATGTTCCCTCGTCGAAGATTTTTGAAGATCATTTTGGATCGTTTCTATCGATTTCTTCGTCTCCTCTCTTGCTAGCTTTGTCTCCCTTACAAGTTCTGTCACTGCTTGTTGGTTTGTCTTGTGTCATTGGTGAACAACTGGTAGAACAGCCTCAAGTTTTGTATCGAAAGGGCATTCTGCTTCTTCTTGGTAGTTTTCCATTCTGATCTTCGGCTGGCCTTCCTTGACGATTTTGTGGAGTTCATCAAAAAGGATGATCCAACTCTGTTCCCGCGTATTCACAGTCAATGTCAGTTTCTGTGCCACTGGAACTTTTGTGGATGCTTTCTAAAGAATGCTTTTGTACAATGCAAAATCTGGAAGAAGAAACGGGATTCCGTGGTCTTGGCCATATTAGCTGGCAATCACCAGAGCCCGGTTCTTGAAAATCACAAATGATGGTATTGTAGGCAGCCAAATCAAAGTATTGATGATTCAATTCACAGTCAATTCCTCTTTTCCGGCCACCAGCCGGCTTCTTCTCACGGAATGCAACGTACTACATAAAGCGGTAAACTTTTGTAGATGTGAGATGATATTTGTGTGTCTCAAGGTGTACACTTTGTTGTAGTAGTCAAGAAAATTCCACCATTTTGGGGACCATTGTCTTCATGCTGCGAGTCGAGTTCCAGGTCGTCTGGGTGAACTGGATGTATCAGCTGTGATCGCAGAGTGGTTAACAATTGAGAATAAAACGTGCACGAGCGTATCATAGGCGTCGAGTGACATCATGGTGAGACAATAAGTTGTTGTTGTGGTATTGTTTGCGTGTGTGGTGAGATCATAACAGGAAGTTCACAGTTGTTGTTGTGGTACCTATTGTGGGCTGTTGTGTTAAATGGTACATACGTATCATAGTTCATTGGTACGGTAGTCCAGTTGTATCATACGTCATCGCTTCATCTCTTGCAATTAATAGAGGGATATCGTACGGAACATACTACGTAGTACAATGTAAATATCGTAATCTCATGTTGGGCACACACACACACACACAACCGTATTTCCAGTTTTATATCGTGAAAATGCCAACGATGTATCATTGACAGGACGACTCCAGCGCTGTTTGAACGGACCATCAAATTTTCTACAAGTAGTCGTCTGTCAACATTGACGCCGACGAGATCTCGAGTTGATGCAATTGCAGGTTCTGTCTGTCTCCGCGTCTGAAAAATATCAGAAATTGATTGATTAACTGTAAACGAAGATTACTCTTGCTGTCACGAAATTTTGCGCAGCCGTCAAGTCAACAAAAAATGGGCAATGGTTATTGTTGTTGTTGTTGGACTTTCCTATCATATGAATGAAAGGACCATTCAATTTTCCAGCTTGCATCTGTTTTTCTATCACTTGCTTCAAACTCATTGAACGGATTGGGCAGCTAACATGAGCATACCAATGATGTTCGATTGAATGTGAACAGGCGCTCCAATTATGGCATGAGAAGGTGTCCTCCCTAAGGTCTAGTGGCAAGCCATCAAAATCCTGTGCTCCACCACGATCCAATTGAAGGTTTGGACAATCAACGTACCTACAATATAACATACGAGTAGGCGTTCCGACGATTTATGAATCCTGCAAGATTCGGGCAATCCGACAAACGGACAATCCAATTCCTCATTGACACCACAAAATATCCGAAATTGATAGAGCTTACGGTCTTGTTGCCACCAAATCTGGCGAATCGGTATGGTTGTCCGATCCACAATCTTCAAACAAGCATCGTTTCAGTCAATATTCCGATGATGAGAATTTCCACTCTCAGAATACTTTTCAAAGCGGCATTGTTGTCAGATCCACAATCATCCAGCTAATCTTTGGTGGTCGAAGATCAACTCTCGACACTGCCGAACGATGATATAATGTTCTCAAAATATGTGTCTTCAGACGATGTTTCAGACGATGTATTCTCGACACTTCCGAAAGAGGATAATGTACTCAAAGTATCCGAAATTTATCGAGATCAAGGTTTTGTTGCCACCCAATCTGGCGACTTGGTATATTCTGACGAAGCAAAGATCAACTCTCGACACTGCCGAAAGATGATATAATATCCTAAATATCTGACATTGATCGAGCTCAAGGTATTGCTGCCACCAAATCTGGCGAAATTGAATGGTTGCCCGATAAGCAATCATCAAGCAAGTATCTTTCAGTCGATATTCCGAAGATGCGAAATCCAACCCTCAGAAAATCTTGACGGTACTGTTGTCCTTATTATTAGGTTATTACTATTATTAATAATACTACTACAAGTTCCGGGGATGAAAAATTTCCGTAAAGTCCTCTGGAAGCATGTCACGTTTATCCAGAACATGGGAAACATCCCAAGATCTTAGACTGTGATTAAACGCCAATGCCGAACCAAACATGTCTTTCATGTCTCTCACATTGGAAATATTCCAATGTCCAACGTCTTGGTTGAATTCAATCGCATCATTAAACATACTGTTCATGGATACGACATTGGATACGTCCCACCTCCCAATGTCTTTGTTGAATTTCAATGCACTTGCAAACATTTTAGTCATGTCTTCCACGCAAGAGACATTCCAGGAACCAATATCTTGATTAAATTCATTGGTGCAATAAAACATGCTTTCCATGGATTTCACATTGGAGACGTCCCACCTCCCAATGTCTTGGTTGAATGTCCTTGCAAAAGCAAACATTTTATCCATGCTTCTCACATTGGATAAATTCCATCTACCAATGTTTTGGTTGAATACATTCGCACAATCAAACATGCTGTTCATGGATACGACATTTGAAACGTCCCACCCTCCGATATCTTGGTTAAATTCATCCGCACTACTAAACATCCTGTTCATGGATTTCACGTTGGAGACGTCCCACCTCCCAATGTCTTGGTTGAATTTCGTTGCCTCCGTGAACATCCAACTCATGTCTTTCACATTGGAAACGTCCCACCCTCCGATATCTTGGTTGAACTCACCTGCAATTTGAAACATGCTGTTCATGGATTCGACACCGGAAACGTCCCATCTTCCAATGTCTTGGTTAAATTCACGAGCAGAACAAAACATGCGCCCCATTTTTGTGACCTTGGATACGTCCCACCGTCCAATGTCTTGATTGAAATGAATAGCTCTTTCAAACATTGATTCCATGTTTGTCACGTTGGACGTGTCCCAGGATCCAATGCATTCATTAAAATAAGGCACCGATTCCATCATATCAATATCGGATGATTCCCAATCCTCAAAGGCTGGAGGAATGACATAAAAATCCCCGAAAAAAAGCTCTGACATGTCAGTAACTTGAGACACGTTCCATGAATCAATCGGATAACCATACGTGCAAGCGATGATTTCCATGTCTTCTTTGTTGGAATCGGGTCCGTATAGTATGTCACAGTATGTTTTAACTGCTTCTCTCAATGTCTTGTTAGTTAGTGGGGGAGGACCATCTTTTCCACATTTGGCAGTGATTGCTTTGGAACAAAGCTCCTTGAATTGTTTGGACACGACCTGTTTTCGCAACAAGGTAACCACATCCAAAAAGGACAGAGAATGTAGCAGGAGTCTGCAACCATCGTGTTCTAAGAATTGATGTGGCCTGTCATTCATCTGATTCTTTTGAAGAGAGTTGCTTTTGAAGATAATATCGTCGGTCGGATTATCCTGGCGTGGTTTCTTGGTACAACGGCAAGATGGCGACGGATACGAGGATGTTGGATTGGCTGACATGATATACATAAAAGTATATTATAGTAGTTGTGGTGTATGAAAAAACCACGGATTCTTGTCACGAGAAAATCAATGATTAGACGTCGTCGTTGATCGTTGCATCGGTGCAAACTTTCTTTGGCATGTACGGCAAGATAAACGCATCCAAAAAATCTTCTTTCTGCCGTAATATAAGGGAATAGAATCGCTGGCGTTGATGATTACCTAGCTAGTCTACTAGAGAGAGAGTTCATGCAAACAACTGTAGGTACTCTACTACTCTACCGTACTACGGTAGTAGAACACTTTTAACTACTACTACTCATAGAAGAGAGTATGGTTCAAGCGGACTAGGGATTAGAGTATCGTGTATGAACATAGGGCGGGTCGACGTATTAGTAGCTACTTTACATACTGTAGATAGAGATAGGTAGCACCCTAGTACAATAGTACATACAGCACTCTATTCTCACATCATTGGCGGCGTTGCGAAAATTTATAGTTGCCAAATAGGTATGATACCTGCAGTAGTATGACTACTGACGGACTTTAAAAATTCTCCCGCGATCTTTGATCAATTCAAATAATGAATGTCTTCACGAATTAAGTGGACCATTGGTCCACATCGTAAGAAGAGTACCAAGTCCTACACAAGGTAGACATGTACTTAAGAGATTGTGTAGGATGAGGAATCAGGAGTTAGACAAAATTTGAAAATAGTCGATTAAAAAGTGAAAAAGGTATTATATCTTGTCTTGTGTAGTAAAAATGTTTACAGTTAATGAGGGAATATCCCAGCTCAACATTTCCAATAGTTCACCTAGACAATCTACTAGTCCGCAACCAACACAATTCCGTTTGCTCGTTCGACCGCAACTGCACGACGCATTGTATGCACGATGCTCGTCCACCTATTCTGACTGTCTCGAGCGCCATCCGCGAATAAATGGGCAATTCGTCGACAGAAACATGCGATCCACCGCGGAAATAGTGGTGTTGTTTTCACGGTGCCCCGCTGCCTCCACTCTCTCTGTCATCCAATTCATAAGAAACCGCATATCGCATAGCGTCTTCTTCGACAGCCGGCGCCGAGCACCGTAGCCTCCAGTCCGACCGTGCATTTCGTCGTCCGCCAAAGGCAAATTGTCCAGGTGATTGACATCTACATGCTCAAGACTGCGCAAGGGCGAAACCTGGCGTACTGTGTCTCCTATCCACCACTGCCGCCAAAGGTCTTGAACTCCACACCGCGGAAAGCGCCAATCAGCCGGAACACGATCCGCCGCCATACATGTGTGGTGTGTAGCCCGCGCCCGTCTCGACTCGCTTCGGTACCGCCGGCTCGTTGCCTTGGCCTCCACGAAACTCAATCGTTCTGGATGGCATGTAGACGATCACGGCCGTGCTCGGTCAGCCAATCAACCTGATGGATGGAGCACCAATTCAAAAATACGATGATGTCGCCGAGGTAGATACGACTTGTTGCTTCTACCCGACACCACACCATCCCGGACATTGTTGAGAGTGAGATGTCCGCCAACAGCAGCACCACTGCCACCACCATCAGGAGCAATAGTAGCAGCAGCAGCGGCAGGAATAGGGCCGCCATCAACAACTATTTCCGCTGGATCGGGAAAAACGTTCATGATGCGGCGTGACAATACACCAGCGGATGATGTGAGATTTTCTCATAAAGTCATTTGCAAGATTCCACAATTGGCCTACGAGTTGGTATGATACGTACCCTACAGCGGTGGACTCTGGTCCACCAAAACAAAAAATGATATCGTTGCACTTCAACTTACGTAGAATAGTCCGTAGAAATGTACTTGAGATCATTTCTGATCATTATTAGATTTGCCGGACTTTGGTCCACCTGGGTCACAGGGGGACCCCCTATCGGTCCCACAAAACAAATTTGATGTAATTAGACTTCTAAAAATATTTCGCGCCGTTGGATTCATTTTAAACATCCCCTTCATGGTCAAGATGACCAATGAGGTGTATATGTAATACGAAGTAATACGTACCGGTAGTTTATTGCTACCTCGAAGTACGACGTACTAAAAGCCACCACCGCCACCGCCACCACCGCCAACAGCAACAACAACAACAACAACAACAAACGACGATCCACGATGACTTCCACAGGCCCTATGTTTTGCTCAGTCTGCCTCAGCTCACTCATCCCCCTGCTTACAACAACAGAAGCATGCGAATTGGAATACGACTGTGCTTTATCTTCGTTGAAGCAACAACAGCAGCATCATTCGACGACTTATTCCCTCCTCCACGACGTATCCTCTCAAGCCTACTGACGGCCCCTCTCATCACATGGCATTTCCTTGAACTGCCAGCTTCTTTTCTATATCCTGTTGAAGATCAAAAGGACGCTAGATATTAGTGGAGGAAGACATTCCATGGTTCTTCTTCCACATTTTCTCTACCATTACAGTAAAAATAATAGGTAAGCAGTATTAGTAGTTACTACGAAGTATTTTTTTACACTATTGTCTGAACCGTTTGGAGTAACTGTAGTAGGCACGTCGAACTATCAAATACTACGTACAAAATACACTCCATGATTATTCTGTGATACTGCGAGCTTCAGCGGCACGAAGGCGATGTTGTTTGAAAATCACGTATGATAAAAGGACGATTGTTGTGGTTGTGGAAAAATCACTGTGATGTTAGAATTATAACAGTAAGAATGGTCAGTGCTCTACGGTAGAAGTACAGAGAGACAGATCTCGCGAAGGTAGAATTATTATTATTAGTGTATGGATATAGCATAATTTATTACTTAGGGGTACATTGAAATACTCAGATACATACATAATATCATAAGTGACGGAGGAACAGCTGAGGAATCCAATTGGACCAATCAGATCTCTCTATTTGCCTGTCAGCCTATTTGCTGGGTAGGACGTGGGTAGGGATCTTCTGCCTGGGTAGGGAGCTGCCTGGGTAGGGATCTTTTTTCCCTTACGGTAGACTAGCTCTACTAGTAGTAGAGATACGGTACACTGGCGGTACCGGTACTTTTAGTACTTACCGGTGTGTGATATCATACGCGCAAGCGGATAAACGATACTACGTACTAGCTAGCTAGCTACGTAGTACTTTACGACAACAACGACAACAAACAGAAACAACAACACCAAAAGGAAAGAAAGATAGAACGAGAAAGAGAGAGAAAGAAAGAAAAAGAGAGCAAGAGTTGTGCAGTTTCCGTACAATTAATCTGTTGTGTCTATTATGTCTATTGCGGTAACTAATAGTAAGTTCGACACGACAGCCATGCGTCGTCATTCTTGAACCCAGAGTCGGAGTTTCTACAGTTTCCCCCGTGTTGGTAAATGAAGAAAGACGACAAGAATATATGACCATTGGAAACTGGACACGCAATACGAAGGTTTTCAAAGGAAGAAAGAGGATGAGCACCTTGTACTGTATGGGGATGTGGCTGTTGGAATATCGAGCATCGAGCAAAGACAGGTTCAACAAGTTGATTGGAAGTCGGAAGTCGCAACACGACAAGACAAGACGAATCCTTGTTGGGATCCAAGACTATTTCGAACCTTGCTCTAAAACTTTCCAGGAAGCAGGTGGCAGCACCTGTTAAGTTCTTCACTAGTTTCGCCGTCGAAGGAAACATTGAGAACGGTTCTGATTGAATAAAAGCTGGACTTCTTTCTCTGCTCCGCAGATACGATACCCAAACCTCCATCATCTCGATGGACCGTCGACAATCAGCTTTGCTTGCTGACTGTGAGTGCTCTAACTCTGGAGGTTTCCCGCATCACAGATATGGAAAGCAGCGTAATCGATCTCGAATGAGCTTCCAAACTGAACCATATCATCAAGAGGCAATCAACAGCAAATGAGACATCCCAAATGTTACCGGTAATAAACATAAAACAAATCGTCCAGATTTCACTAGTGAACTCTTGAGAAAAAATCCAGTGGACATTTTTTTTGTGATTCTTTATTTTTATAGTATTCTTGCAGAACACAATATCAATGTAGCTACTAGACTACAAGTTCCGTGGACGAAACTTTTCTGGATAACCCTCTGGCAGCATACCATGTTTATCCAGAACATGGGAAACATCCCAAGAACTCAGATCGAACTGAAATGCATTTGCATCCTGCAACATGTAACGCATACGTTGAACATTTGACACATTCCACTTTCGAATGTCTTGGTTAAACTGACGTGCACCATAGAACATGTAATCCATGTCTATCACATTGGAAACATCCCAATTTCCAATGTCTTTGTTGAATTTCGTTGCCTTACTAAACATTTCGTTCATGCTTCTCATACGAGATACATCCCAGGAACCAATATCTTGGTTGAATTCATGCGTACAATAAAACATTCTGTTCATGGATACGACATTGGAGACGTCCCATCTCCCAATGTCTTTGTTGAACTTCGTTGCACCAGCAAACATTTCATTCATGCTTCTCACACCAGATACATCCCAGGAACCAATATCTTGGTTGAATTCATTCGCACAAAAAAACATTCTGTTCATGGAGTAGACATTGGAGACGTCCCACCTCCCAATGTCTTGGTTGAATGTCCACGCACCAACAAACATTTCTTCCATGGTTGTCACAATTGAGACATCCCAGGAACCAATATCTTGGTTGAATTCATGCGCAAAATAAAACATTCTGTTCATTAATGCGACATTGGAGACGTCCCACCTCCCAATGTCTTGGTTGAATTTAAATGCACTAGCAAACATTTTAGCCATGTCTTCCACGCAAGAGACATTCCAGGAACCAATATCATGGTTGAATTCATGCGCACTCTTAAACATGCTATTCATGGAGTAGACATTGGAGACGTCCCACCTCCCAATGTATTGGTTGAATTGAGAAGCACCACAAAACATACCACCCATGTTCTGCACGTAAGAGACATTCCAGGAACCAATATCTTCGTTAAATTCATCCGCACTACTAAACATGCTTTCCATGGATTTCACATTGGAGACGTCCCACCTCCCAATATCTTGGTTGAATGTCCCTGCCCCCATGAACATACAACTCATGTCTTTCACATTGGAAACGTCCCATCCTCCGATATCTTGGTTGAACTCATGCGCTAAATGAAACATCCTGTGCATGGATTCGACACTGGAAACGTCCCATCTTCCAATGTCTTGGTTAAATTCACGAGCAGAACAAAACATGCGCCCCATTTTTGTGACCTTGGATACGTCCCACCGTCCAATGTCTTGATTGAAATGAATAGCTCTTTCAAACATTGATTCCATGTTTGTCACGTTGGATGTGTCCCAGGATCCAATGCATTCATTAAAATAAGGCACCGATTCCATCATATCAATATCGGATGATTCCCAATCCTCAAAGGCTGGAGATATGACATATGAATCCCCGAAAAAAAGCTCTGACATGTCAGTAACTTGTGACACGTTCCATGAATCAATCGGATAACCATACGTGCAAGCGATGATTTCCATGTCTTCTTTGTTGGAATCGGGTCCGTATAGTATGTCACAGTATGTTTTAACTGCTTCTCTCAATGTGTTGTTTGTGTGAGGTTTCGGACCATCTTTTCCACATTTGGCAGTGATTGCTTTGGAACAAAGCTCCTTGAATTGTTTGGACACGACCTGTTTTCGCAACAAGGTAACCACATCCAAAAAGGACAGACAATGTAGCAGGAGTTTGCAACCATCGTGTTCTAAGAATTGATATGGCCTGTGATCCATCTGATTCTGTTGAAGAGAGTTGCTTTTCATGATAATATCGTCGGTCGGATTTCCCTGGCGCGGTTTCTTGGTACAGCGCCCAGATGGCGACGCATACGATGCATTCGGATTGGCTGACATGATTATAAGTAAAAGAGTGTATTGGCAGTTGTTATGTATGAAAAAAAAAACACGGACTCTTGCCACGAGAAAATCAATGATTAGACATCGTCGTTGATCGTTGTATCGTTGCAAACTTTCTTTGGCATTTACGGCCCGTATAAGATAAAAGCATCGATTGTCCAAATAGATATTACGTTTTACAATCTTCTCTTTGCCGTAACGGAATAGATTCGCCGACGTGAATGATGAGAGGTCCAACGAAAACCAGAAATTAGATCCCGTAGAATATTATTTACAGTTACAAAGTGATGATGGAAGATGATTAGGTATGATGGAACGGTGGCCTGGAGGGCGCCTTTTTTATTACCTACCGTACCGGCACTTACAGTAAACGAGTTTCTGGTTTTTCGAGTGACTTTCCGGAAAATGGAATACCACGAATACAAGATTTGGATCATTATCTGTAGGTCAGTCTGACCCCAAACGCGAGTTTCGATGCTCGCTGGGCCGACCCCCCCCCCCCCCCCAGTCCGTACCAGCCCCCGAAATTTCGTATTACAGGAACGGGTTAGACAATTAACCTGGATTATTCTTTCCGAACTGACTTTGAGACAGTTCTTCAGACGTCTCTCGACCAACCAGATGCTGCAGTCTCGGAGCCTGCCCTTCTCATTTTCTGTTCTTTTCATCAACTCACATTACCACCCAAGCATACCCCTTTCAAATATTGCTGCCGTTTCCTCCGTAGTAGATGCAGCCGTCACAGGAACTCCCCATTTTGCAGTAGTTGGAGCGTTGGAGCCCTTGCACATTATCACACCCTCTTCCGCACCGGTTGAAGCAGCAGTCAGGGTTACAGCAGTCACCAGTTGATGCAGCAGTCAACGAGTCCAACCTGCTAATTTCTGTTCTTTTCAGCAAATACCTCAACATAATGCAAAGTTCCGGTGCCCATGCCAGGCAAATGGATGCCGAATTCGACGACAGTCCCACGGCAAACAATTATGGCTTGGAATTTGTTCCCCATCCTTTCAACTCTGCCGAAGCTCAGCTCTGTGAGGCGCAAGCCCAACAGCAGCCGACCAGACCAAACACAGGAACCGATTTGCTGAACAATCGGAGAAGAAGGCAAGAAAGCAACATGTTTCTTGCCGTCCGCCCAACGCCGCCACCAACAGACAATATTCTCCGTCTACATAGTGCCGTTAGGTCTATCCAACACGGCACCAGGAAGGATAACACCAAAAAAGCCTACGACCGGAAAACCCAAGAGTACCGGGAGTATGTACATTGTAAATTTTCCTTCCAAGAACCTCGCCAAAGGGAAGTTGTCGACCATGACAAGGTCTACCCCTTCATGTTTTACTGTTGTTTTAGAGAGAATAAGGTTGTTAAAAAAAACCAAAAAATGCTGCTGTGTTCAACGAACAAGACTACGAAGAAGTACTCAAAAGGTTCCGGGACCAACCTGGGGATGGCCCAAGGTCAGAGCCCCAGCACAGACGCACGGACTCAAAGCCTCAGCCATTGAGCAGTACAAATGTGCAATCTAGCAGCTGCACCAACTACAGCGAGACGAACAAAGGAATACTATTCCATGGAAGCAGTTCTGGACTCTCAAGTGTGCTGAGCTCCACAACATGGTGAAGCAACGCCGTAACAGGCAGGACCGTGCCAATTGCGTGGAGAAGATTGACCATGACACCCCCTACGAAACGAAGGAACACATTAAGAAGATGGAGAAATCCTTCTGGATGGAAGGCATGAATGCTTCCATCCCAAACAGTATTCAGATCTCTCAGAGACCGTTTTTGTTTCCTGATGACAGTAAATGCCATCCTCAGAGGGGAAAGTTTGTTCATGGCGGAACTCTCCGATCTCTACGGAATTGGATGGATTGGAGACGACGGATATGATCACAATCCCTTTTGGATTTTTCTGCTGCAAATGAGGACCGGGAAATCGAATGGCGCTAATCTCAAACTCTACGGAAGAGCCGGACGGCATAAAGACCCAACCATGTGTCCCATGGGTGCACTTGCCTTCTATTTGTTCTACAGATTTAACAAGACCAATGAAATGGACCCCCCACCCAACTTCTGCGAAAGTAGTTCATGGTTCACAATGACGCTGCTTGGTGATTACAACGGTGGGAGGAAGCGCGACTATTGCACTTCGATCTCAGACGAGAATTAGAACCGCCGTAGGGCCCCCGTAAAAACTGTAGGGCGTCGTTTCTGGCTGGATCAGAATAGACCCAAATATCCCCTCATTATTTGTTTTGCTCCAAGACGCTCCT
Source organism: Nitzschia inconspicua (assembly GCA_019154785.2). Lineage (NCBI taxonomy): Eukaryota > Bacillariophyta > Bacillariophyceae > Bacillariales > Bacillariaceae > Nitzschia > Nitzschia inconspicua. The sequence continues at coordinate 177,351 of JAGRRH010000018.1, forward strand.
TTTTCAGAGTAACATCGTCACAAGCATTTCCTCTGATTTCATTGGTTCCGCCCAAACATTGGACATTCATCCAACGGTACATTCGAGCAACCACCAACAAAAAAAACGACACTCCGACCAACGAATGTGGTAAGCCAAGCCACAGTACTTTTTCGTCAACTGAACAGTACTCGTTTCCAAAAAACAGAACAAGGTATCAGATACCCAACGGATCGAAAAGCAAAAATAATATGGAATGATGTATTCTCCGCCATGAACATTTGACGCCGTCGACTGATTTGATTCGACCGAATTCATGGAAATCCCCATCATATATCGTAACATTATATTTGGAATGACAAACGATCAAAACGTGAAACGGCTGAACATCATGGAGAGGAATGGAGAGTTTATGGTGTTATTTATCCCGGCCCCCGAATGTACGAGTCCTCCATATCGAGTTCTCCCATGTCGGCCAGGAGTGCACCATATGACAGTGGAATTCACCCATCCCATCGATAACATGGAACAACGTCTACCGTATTACATGATATCTTTGACGGCTATTTCGTCTCTATTGATCGATCTAACATTTGCACAAGAAAATGAAACGTGAAGGGTTGAAAATGATCAAGACACAAGATATTCAAGACTGACTTGGGAAGTATGGAATTCGAATGGTACGGACAATCGTTATTTCAAGGAGAGAAATCCGAGGTGTACCAAATTTCATGAGGAAGATTTCATGTCCGATGGTCTGGATCCAGATGTAGAAGGGTGACATGGGAGTCACATCGGGGATACGATTAGATGATCAGTGGTCGAGAAACTCTACCGATCGGGGTGGAAAAGCCCCGCGCCCTTTCAAGGAGGAGAGCCATCTACACGACAGCAAGTTCAAACTCCGATGTCGATTTGATCAACAGAGGTGGGGGGGGGGGGGGGGGGGGGGGAATCTACCGATCGGCCTGAGAAACCTCGCACCGAGCGAATGGAGAAGAAAAATCAACCAATCGGGATGGGAACACATCGTCCTCTTTGGATGTTGAACACACAAACTTCAGCAATATCGTGAGCAATCGAATATTCTTTACGACGTATGCTTCGATTATTCTTACTACTTGGCATACTATTCATGTGTAAGAAGAAAAAAGGAAATCAAGTCGTTGCTATAATGATAGACTTCACGAGTATGGACGTTACAGATGTCGGAAGGTTTGATGTGGATTTGTTTTGTCAATATTTTGACAAAATATGCTGACCAAGACCAAACGACAGAAACCATTCTTTCTCGTTAGCATACTACGAAACTGCCAACCCCGGGAGGATGAACCACAAAAGACACGGCGAATCGTATATTTTGAATGTCAAATATATAAAGATGCGAATCAAGGCAACTCCGAGTTGATAGTCGTTCGTTCCTTTGCTCGCCGTCGACCGGTGCAATATTCAGCTTGCAATGCTTGAGCAATGTGCTCGACCGATGTGTACATCCAGTCGAGGGTTCCGGAAGCTGACAAGTTAGAAGTCCCCCCATCAAAGTGATTTTCCCTCAATAACGGTATGTGTTGAAGTTTGGAATGGGTGTTTGTTGTTGTTGCTGTTGTTGCTGCTGCCGCTGTTGCCATATTCAGTGCCTCTCCACCCGGATATGGAAACCACCACAGATGTAAATCGCAGTATGTTGCTCCAGTGCCAAAAATAAGCGTATACTGACATTGTTGTCATTATTGTTGTTGTTGTTGTTGTTGTTGTTGTTGTGAATGATTCGAGTTCGTTTCTTGTCCAATCGATTCAACAATGTTCACAAATGCTGACATTACCAAATTCAAAGGTGGTGGAGATGATGTTTGGTTGTTGTTGTTGTTTGTTGACAGATTCGACATGACTGGCTGCAATGCAATGTTCTTCGGATTGCCACAGGTACTGTCGTATTGGAAGTGAAAAGTGAAAGATGTCCAATGAGTGTCCAATGAGTGTCCAATGAGTGTGTCCAACTCACAGTCCCAACCAACCATTGAGGAGTTCATCACACATCACAGTCACAACCCGTTTCAGCAACAAACATACACTTTTATAAGATGATGGATCCACAATTACAGACAGACTTCGAGGAGAGAGGAAATGATAAACTCCCAAAGGAATGTCGTCGTGATGTCGTCATGTTAACCCCAACTGTAACGTCAAATCTCCAATGTCCGTGTCACATTCTCGTTGATTGAGAACTCACTTTGGTGGTTCTTATTATGATGACAGGATGCTGCTGCTGCTGCTGCACCGTCACTGTTTCGACAAGATCCTTCTTCATGGCGGTGATACATCACATAGTCACTGACAGTAAAGGCAACATTAGTATTGCAGTCTCTCTATCTACTAGCTACCGTAAGCAAGTAGAGGGTAGTACAGAAGTACCGTAGTAGTGGACTTGGTTCAAGTGAAAGGTATTTTACTACGTACTACTTGTATTATATTTTACACGTATTGGTGGGGTTTATATGTACGAAGTACTACGTAGTAAGAAGAAAATGAGGGGAAATAGAGTCAAGGCAGGGTGGGATAAATTAGACTATTTACGCTTCATAAGAACGGGAAAACATTTTAACAGCCAATGATGAGGGGTGTGAACACGAGTTCCACAAATGTCGTTATTCTACTCATGGTCACAATCACTGACGTGTCTACAACTATCTACAACTAACCGGTAGTAGTAGTCGCTCTACATAACAGTACGTACTTCAACAGTCAAGGTATGATAGATCTCTACCGTAGCTATCATAGACTCCGACCCAAAAACTTCATCTCCCTCTCTATGATACAACAATCAATACACACGATCAAGGTGGTTGCTTTCTTGCTTTCTTGTTTTCTTGCTGTTGGTGCTTGTTACGGTTTCACTCCTTATGGAAAGGAATGGAATACCATTCCTCTCCATCATGTAAAGCGGTGTGACAAAGACTCCACAAAATAATAACAATGGCACGACAAACGATGATTCCACCACAATCCTTATTACGAGTCGTACACAATTTATCGATCACCTTGTGCCTCAGACCTCAGAGAATATTGATGGATTGGTTTTTGATTGGTTGATGCGAATACAACAACAGCAACAACAACAACAACAATAAATCTAGGACAATCCAAAGGTCGTCGTTATGATCACACGTTGACTTGACGCTCGGCACCTTCTTGGAAGCGCAAGACCGCTGCTGCCAAAAACCTACGACGACTTCCCCAAGAACACTTCGACTCTACCAACCTGCTCTGCCTTGAAGAGCTGACCACCAAACAGGTCGGATTCCACTCTGGTAACTTCGCCACTCCTACTAGCTAGGGCCCCGCTACTGTCACACAAGTACATCATCTACTTTTTCAATTCCAGGGTACCGAGTAAAACATGAGATTTGGCACCAACTCAACTATGCAACAAACACCTCTTCCGAGAGACCAGTGGTCCTCCCAAACAGTATTATTAGGCATCCAACGAAACAGTCAAGCAATAATATAATCAATGACACTCAAAACACATCATTTGCTTACTGTTAATCCAAGCCTAAGAACCAAAACGATAAAGAGAATGAAAATGAAAGGCATACTTTTTTGGGACCTTTTTGGGGATGAGCTGTGGGACAATTTTTGGAATGTACACAAAATGACCATTTCGCATCGCGTCGCATCGCACCGTAGCACATCTTCTCTGTATTACTCCGGAGTACGAATGAAAAAATAGTTTTTCCGATATTGAACGATACATACGACAGTACTTCATTTTGGACTATCAACGAAAAGGAACGCATCCAAAATTCGTTCCGCAACAACAACCGACCAACTTGGGGGGATCGACGAAACTATTACGTCATTTGGAAAAGATTTATCTGGAAGCATCCCAGATCTAACTGTAATAATTCTCTCGGCTCACATATGAGGGACATCCGAAATTTTATTTACTGTTAGCGGTAGGAAAAAGAATACACATCGGTCCAGATGTACCACAAGTGAACTCTTCAAAACACATTCTACTCCGACTAGTAGACATTTTTGTTTGATTCTCTATTGTAAAGTGTTCCTACAGAAAGTGATATCTTCGTTAGGATCACTACAAGTTTCGGGGACGAAATTTTTCTGGATAACCGTCTGGAAGCATACCATGTTTATCCAGAACATGGGAAACATCCCAAGAACTCAGATCGAACTGAAATGCCGTTGCATCGCTACACATGCAACGCATACGTTGAACATTTGATACATTCCACTTTCGAATGTCCTGGTTGAACTGGCGTGCACCAAAGAACATGTAATCCATGTCTTCCACATTGGCAACATCCCAATTTCCAATGTCTTTGTTGAATGTCTTTGCACTAGCAAACATTTTATCCATGTATGTCACGCGAGAAACATCCCAGGAACCAATATCTTGGTTGAATTCAACCGCATTTTCAAACATGCTGTTCATGGATTCGACATGGGATACGTCCCAATTTCCAATGTCTTGGTTGAATTTCAATGCACTTGCAAACATATTATCCATGCCTTTCACGCGAGAAACATCCCAGGAACCAATATCTTGGTTGAATTCATGCGCAAAAAAAAAACATGTTGTTCATGGAGTAGACATTGGAAACGTCCCACCTCCCAATGTCTTGGTTGAATTTCAATGCACTAGCAAACATTTGAGTCATGTCTTCCACGCGAGAAACATCCCAGGAACCAATATCCTGGTTGAATTCATGCGCACTACTAAACATGATGTTCATTAAGTCGACTTGGGAAACGTCCCACCCCCCAATGTCTTGGTTGAATGTCCTTGCCTCCATGAACATACAACTCATGTCTTTCACATTGGAAACGTTCCATCCTCCGATATCTTGGTTGAACTCGTGCGCTGAATGAAACATTTTGTTCATGGTTTCGACACTAGAAACGTCCCACCTCCCAATGTCTTGGTTAAATTCACGAGTATTGAAAAACATGCGCTCCATATTTGTGACCTTGGACACATCCCACCGTCCAATGTCTTGATTGAATTGAATAGCACTGTAAAACATTGATTCCATGTTTGTCACGTTGGACGTGTCCCACGATCCAATGTATTCATTAAAATAAGGCACCGTTTTCAGTACATCACTATAGGATGATACCCAATCGTCAATGGCTGGTGGAATGACATATGAATCCCCGAAAAAAAGCATTGACATGTCAGTAACTTGAGACACGTTCCATGAATCAATAGGAAATCCGTACGTGCAAGCGATGTCTTCCATGTCTTCTTTGTTTGAATTGGGGTCGTATAGTATGTCGCAGTAAGTTTTAACTGCTTCTCTCAATGTCTTGTTAGTTAGTGGGGGAGGACCATCTTTTCCACATTTGGCAGTGATTGCTTTGGAACAAAGCTCCTTGAATTGTTTGGACACGGCTTGTTTTCGTAACAAGGTAGCCACATCCAAAAAGGACAGAGAATGTAACAGGAGTCTGCAACCATCGTGTTCTAAGAATTGATGTGGCCTGTCATCCATCTGATTCTGTTGAAGAGAGTTGCTTTTAGTGATAATATCGTCGGTCGGATTTTCCTGGCGTGGTTTCTTGGTGCAACGCCAAGATGGCGACGGATACTATGCTGTTGGATTGTCTGATATGATTATAAGTAAAAGAGTGTAATAGAAGTTGTGGTGTATGAAATAAAACACGGACTCTTGCCACGAGAAAATCAATGATTAGACGTCGTCGTCGTTGATCGTTGTATCGTTGCAACTTTCTTTGGCATGTGCGGCAAGATTAACGCATCGATTGTCTAAAAAGATATCGTTTCTTTGTCGTAACGGAATAGAATCGCCGACGTTGATGATGAGTGGTCAAACGAAAACCAGAAATTAGCTACTACGAGTATTGTACTTTTAATTGCTTTAGCAAAGAGAGTGATGAGGATGGATGATGATTATGGTGGAACGGTCTGGAGTGCGCCTTTTACGGTACTCGCAGTCAATGATTTTTTTTTATTCTTTGAAGTTTTTCGAGGGTACCTCCTAACTGACAGTGAGTTCCACGTGTGACTTCCCGGAAAATGGAATACTTAACATCACAGAAGTCACAAAATGACAGTAACTGTTCGGATTGACTGTGACTATTCTACCGTACTCGGGTTTTCCGGGTTTTCCTGTTTTAACAGCCATTGATTTATACCCATAATTACAAATGATAGATGATGATACTTAACATCACAGAAGCCATAAGATGACAGACACTATTCGGATTGACTATTCTATTATTCCGTTCACGGTTTTTCCTATTTCAACAGCCTTTGATTTATAACTATACATACGGATCTGCAGAATGACCTTCCTCAACACCTCCCATTTCCGAGCCAATTAAACCAATAAATTCGATCGAGTTCCACGGTTCGTGTCGAAATCAAGATCACTTTGCAACAATGACTGACTACTACGCCGCTGCAAACGCTTGTACGCAACAATCAAGCATCATAAAATGAACATTTTCCCCACGCACGAAGCATTACTATGATGGCATTATTTGTCACGGCGGATGACAGTGCTATTTCCCAGCTTCTTTGGAACATACCTTGCCAATAACCACAAGAAATCTGCTGCTCTGTATGATGGTTCCCTTTTCTCTTACACATTCCAAGCCGTGGCTCATGTTCAGGCTGATGCCAACGAAAGTTACTTGTTCCGTGACACATTCGATGCTTGGTGGGCAGAATGTGTTGATGCTATTTTGGGTGACACCGTCAGTGAAAAGGCGGAGTAAATGCTTCTGGTTATACTGGACGAAGTCTCGATAACATCTGGACGTGATGAAGATGACATCGAAGATTGATGACGTAATGAATCCTTTGTTTTCTCCAATACGCTCCTTTTTAGCTGTACCATCATTTCCTCCGGAACATTCGAGCAACCATCGACGACAAACGACACTCCAACCAACGAATGTGGCTCCTCCAAGCCAAGCCAAGCCACAGTACTTTTTTGTCAACTGAACAGTACTCATTTCCAAAAAACAGAACAAGGTATCAGATACCCAACGGATCGCAAACGCTGAAATAATATGGAATGATGTACTCTCCGCCATGAACATTTGGCGCCGTCGACTGTTTCGACCGAATTCATGGAAAAAATCCCCATCATATCGTCACATTATATTTGGAACGACAAACGATCAAAACGTGAAGCGGCTGAACATCATGGAGAGGAGTGAATAGTTTACGGGGTTATTTGTCGCGGCCCCCGAGTGTACGAGTCCTCCATATCGAGTCCTCCCATGTCGGCCAGGAGTGCATCATATTACAGCGGAATTCACCCATCGCATCGATAACATGGAACTACGTCTACCGTATTACATGATATCTTTGAGAAGTAACATCGAGGGATACGATTAGATGATCAGGAGTCGAGAAACTCTACCGATCGGGATGGAAAAGCCCCGCGCCCTTTCAAGGAGGGGAACAAAACTACCGATCGGCCTGAGAAACGACAGCAAGTTCAAACTCCGATAACGACTTGATCAACACAGGTGAAAGACGAAAAGGATGGTAGAGTAGTGTTGTTTCCAAATGACATGTTACGCAAATACCGTCGTCGCTTCGTCGGACGAGGATGAAGACGTCGACGACGACGGAGACAAGGAGGAGGATGGGAACGAAAATGAAGGCATTTTTTGCGCTGTTTTCGTTGTTTAACAATAAGTGTCGACGACGGTTGATCTGATTTGAAGAGACGGCTGATCATGTGCTTGAAGTATTGGAAGGTTAATGTAACGGATTTTGTGTTACCATTGATGCAACAGGCAGTGGTGTACGACGGAAGATTGAATTAACAGTAACACGTCTGCAAATAACCCAAATCGGTATCTTTGACTGTGAATAGGGAACATTCCACATTGGTTACTGATGATAAGTGCGAATTATTCATAGTTAAACAATGCATGTAAGCAAACGCACAATTCGAGTTAATTCCACAACCGGAATGTCAATCCAAGAGATCCGAAGCAGGCCACTTTAACGGTGCCTCGTGTATTTCGATGTATCGTGCCTCGTCGGTTGTAGTGCTCAATTTGGAAAAACCGACAGGTTTGGCTCAAGAACAGATGGAGATTTCACAATGCTGATACATTCAAACAAAACATCATTACAAAATAAAACAAAATGTTTGATTACTCGTCATTACAGTTTCAACGTCGAACATTAGATAACTTATGGAAATTCCTGTCGAAAGATTCTGACAGCGCTCAAAATAATGAAAGGTTCCTGAATAGTTTGGATTTGATTACTGTTAGTTTACTCCATTTCAGCTGAAACGTTGTGTTTGAAGAGAGACAGCGGACAAAACGACCAACATTTTGCAAGTTTTTTCGTTGGCTCAAGAACAGATGGAGATTTCACAATGCCGGTACATTCAAACAAAACGCTGAACGAAACCAAAAAAAAATGTTTGATTACTCGTCATTACAGTTTCAACGTCGAACATTATTTTGGAAATTCCTGTCAAAAGATTCTGACAGCGCTCAAAATAAAATGAAAGGTTCCTGAATAGTTTGGATTTGATTACTGTTAGTTTACTCCATTTCAGCTGAAACGTTGTGTTTGAAGAGAGTTGTCGAAAGTATTTAAAGGCTTTCTAGTAGAGACATTGAACAGCGGACAAAATGACCAACATTTTGCAAGTTTTTTCGTCAGCTTTCTTTACGTCATTTCGGTTGACATGTGAAACGTGTTATAGAGAACGAATAAGAAATTACTTATAGGTAATTGCATGATGATGATAAGGACGTGCAAGAAATTTCGTTGGATTAGTAGTAGACGTCGTTTCAGCTGAAACGTGTTATATAGAGAACGATTTAGAAATTACTTAAGGTTTATTGCATTATGGCGAGGAGATTAACTGTAAGCTCACCATCTGTTTATGCAATGAAATTGTACCGTCCTTGTACTTGACAGGTTACAATGGTTACAACGTTACAACCAACGCTAAAGACAATGATTATTGCAGTGACAGCAAAACAGTCCAAAGATATAAATCAGCAACAAAGGAGTTTGACAGTTTGACAAAACAACGGCCAAGATTCGATCTACCACTATGACGAGGACAACGACTCCATACAAACACAAACGTGTTATATAGAGAACGATTTAGAAATTACTTAAAGTTTATTCCATTATGGCGAGGAGATTAAGCTCACCATCTGTTTATGCATTGAAATTGTACCACTATGACGAGGACAACGACTCCATACAAACACAACAAAAGAGCTCTCTCCCCGATTAACAAAAGCAGCACTATAATATCATCAACAAATGATACGATTATTATACCTTCTACCGGCACCAGCTCCCAAGCATGCTTTGGATGCCTAAAAACGTAAGGACGTATTGGAGACAGGGCTTCCTTGAGCGCTGAGAGTTCCTCTAACCCAGCCACTTCGGGAGCAACAGAAACTGCATGAGCTCCCAAAGTCTTGGCTAACGTTCCAGAATCCATGGCAATTGATCGTCGAAAAACCATGTTTCCTCGTCGAAGATTTTTGAAGATCATTTTGGATCGTTTCTATCGATTTCTTCGTCTCCTCTCTTGCTAGCTTTGTCTCCCTTACAAGTTCTGTCACTGCTTGTTGGTTTGTCTTGTGTCATTGGTGAACAACTGGTAGAACAGCCTCAAGTTTTGTATCGAAAGGGCATTCTGCTTCTTCTTGGTAGTTTTCCATTCTGATCTTCGGCTGGCCTTCCTTGACGATTTTGTGGAGTTCATCAAAAAGGATGATCCAACTCTGTTCCCGCGTATTCACAGTCAATGTCAGTTTCTGTGCCACTGGAACTTTTGTGGATGCTTTCTAAGGAATGCTTTTGTACAATGCAAAATCTGGAAGAAGAAACGGGATTCCGTGGTCTTGGCCATATTAGCTGGCAATCACCAGAGCCCGGTTCTTGAAAATCACAAATGATGGTATTGTAGGCAGCCAAATCAAAGTATTGATGATTCAATTCACAGTCAATTCCTCTTTTCCGGCCACCAGTCGGCTTCTTCTCACGGAATGCAACGTACTACATAAAGCGGTAAACTTTTGTAGATGTGAGATGATATTTGTGTGTCTCAAGGTGTACACTTTGTTGTAGTAGTCAAGAAAATTCCACCATTTTGGGGACCATTGTCTTCATGCTGCGAGTCGAGTTCCAGGTCGTCTGGGTGAACTGGATGTATCAGCTGTGATCGCAGAGTGGTTAACAATTGAGAATAAAACGTGCACGAGCGTATCATAGGCGTCGAGTGACATCATGGTGAGACAATAAGTTGTTGTTGTGGTATTGTTTGTTTGCGTGTGTGGTGAGATCATAACAGGAAGTTCACAGTTGTTGTTGTGGTACCTATTGTGGGCTGTTGCGTTATGGTACATACGCATCATAGTTCATTGGTAGTCCAGTTGTATCATACGTCATCGCCTCATCTCTTGAATATACAAGTATATTCAGCGACGCCGGCTCGGCTACCTGCAACGGCCGTGACAAGACTGTGCTCAGCTGGCGGGGATCGTCATGGCAGAGTTGCTTGACGGCCGAACGGCTGTAATTGTAGTGGAATCGCTACATCATGTTGCGGCCGAACGGCTGTGGTTGTAGTGGAAATCGCTACATCTTGTTATCAGAGTAGATAGGGTATGCCTCGTAGGTGTAAAGACCATGTAGATAGGACGGTAGTCTTTTTTTGGCTACAATCTAAGTCATCCATGGTCTCTACAGACCATCTCAGAGGCAAATGTGAGTGATGATGCGTGCCTTGGTCTTCGTGTTGGTGTGGTCTGACCGCCAACCGTAGTACACCAATAGCTTCAACATATAGCGGTTACCCTAGAGCCATAGGCACATACGGTATATCCCTATATTGCCCAACTCCTCTGGCTCGTCTAACAACAATTAACAGGGATATCGTACGGAACATACAATGTAAACATCGTAATCTCATGTTGGGCACACACACACACAACCGTATTTCCAGTTTTATATCGTGAAAATGCCATCATTGACAGGACGACTCCAGCGCTGTTTGAACGGACCATCAAATTTTCTTCAAGTAGTCGTCTGTCAATATTGACGCCGACGAGATCTCGAGTTGATGCAATTGCAGGTTCTGTCTCCGCGTCTGAAAAATATCAGAAATTGATTGATGGAACGCAGATTACTATTGCTGTCACGAAAATCTGCGCAGCCGTCAAGTCAACAAAAAATGGGCAATGGTTATTGTTGTTCTTGTTGTTGTTGGACTTTCCTATCATATGAATGAAAGGACCATTCAATTTTCCAGCTTGCATCTGTTTTTCTATCACTTGCTTCAAACTCATTGAACGGATTGGGCAGCTAACATGAGCATACCAATGATGTTCGATTGAATGTGAACAGGCGCTCCAATTATGGCATGAGAAGGTGTCCCCCCTAGGGTCTAGTGGCAAGCCATCAAAATCCTGTGCTCCACCACGATCCAATTGAAGGTTTGGACAATCAACGTACCTACAATATAACATACGAGTAGGCGTTCCGACGAGTTATGAATCCTGCAAGATTCGGGCAATCCGACGATGTATGACTAAAGGGACAATCTAATTCTACAATCCCCATTGACACCACAAAATATCCGAAATTGATAGAGCTTACGGTCTTGTTGCCACCAAATCTGGCGAATCGGTATGGTTGTCCGATCCACAATCTTCAAACAAGCATCGTTTCAGTCAATATTCCGATGATGAGAATTTCCACTCTCAGAATACTTTTCAAAGCGGCATTGTTGTCAGATCCACAATCATCCAGCTAATCTTTGGTGGTCGAAGAACAACTCTAGACACCACCGAACGATGATATAATGTTCTCAAAATATGTGTCTTCAGACGATGTTTCAGACGATGTCTAGATCATTTCTCGACACTTCCGAAAGAGGATAATGTACTCAAAGTATCCGAAATTTATGGAGATCAAGGTTTTGTTGCCACCCAATCTGGCGACTTGGTATATTCTGACGAAGCAAAGATCAACTCTCGACACTGCCGAAAGATGATATAATATCCTAAATATCTGACATTGATCGAGCTCAAGGTATTGCTGCCACCAAATCTGGCGAAATTGAATGGTTGCCCGATAAGCAATCATCAAGCAAGTATCTTTCAGTCGATATTCCGAAGATGCGAAATCCAACCCTCAGAAAATCTTGACGGTACTGTTGTCCTTATTATTAGGTTATTAATATTATTAATAATACTACTACAAGTTCCGGGGATGAAAAATTTCCGTAAAGTCCTCTGGAAGCATGTCACGTTTATCCAGAACATGGGAAACATCCCAAGATCTTAGACTGTGATTAAACGCCAATGCCGAACCAAACATGTCTTTCATGTCTCTCACATTGGAAATATTCCAATGTCCAACGTCTTGGTTGAATTCAATCGCATCATTAAACATACTGTTCATGGATACGACATTGGATACGTCCCACCTCCCAATGTCTTTGTTGAATTTCAATGCACTTGCAAACATTTTAGTCATGTCTTCCACGCAAGAGACATTCCAGGAACCAATATCTTGATTAAATTCATTGGTGCAATAAAACATGCTTTCCATGGATTTCACATTGGAGACGTCCCACCTCCCAATGTCTTGGTTGAATGTCCTTGCAAAAGCAAACATTTTATCCATGCTTCTCACATTGGATAAATTCCATCTACCAATGTTTTGGTTGAATACATTCGCACAATCAAACATGCTGTTCATGGATACGACATTTGAAACGTCCCACCCTCCGATATCTTGGTTAAATTCATCCGCACTACTAAACATCCTGTTCATGGATTTCACATTGGAGACGTCCCACCTCCCAATGTCTTGGTTGAATTTCGTTGCCTCCGTGAACATCCAACTCGTGGATTGGACATTGGAAACGTCCCACCCTCCGATATCTTGGTTGAACTCACCTGCAATTTCAAACATGCTGTTCATGGATTCGACACCGGAAACGTCCCATCTTCCAATGTCTTGATTAAATTCACGAGCAGAATAAAACATGCGCCCCATATTTGTGACCTTGGATACGTCCCACCGTCCAATGTCTTGATTGAAATGAATAGCTCTTTCAAACATTGATTCCATGTTTGTCACGTTGGACGTGTCCCAGGATCCAATGCATTCATTGAAATAAGGCACCGATTCCATCATATCAATATCGGATGATTCCCAATCCTCAAAGGCTGGAGGAATGACATAAAAATCACCGAAAAAAAGCTCTGACATGTCAGTAACTTGAGACACGTTCCATGAATCAATCGGATAACCATACGTGCAAGCAATGTCTTCCATGTCTTCTTTGTTGGAATCGGGGTCGTATAGTATGTCACAGTATGTTTTAACTGCTTCTTTCAATGTGTTGTTTGTGTGAGGTTTCGGACCATCTTTTCCACATTTGGCAGTGATTGTTTTGGAACAAAGCTCCTTGAATTGTTTGGACACGGCTTGTTTTCGCAACAAGGTAACCACATCCAAAAAGGACAGAGAATGTAGCAGGAGTCTGCAACCATCGTGTTCTAAGAATTGATGTGACCTGTCATTCATCTGATTCTTTTGAAGAGAGTTGCTTTTAGTGATAATATCGTCGGTCGGATTTCCCTGGCGTGGTTTCTTGGTACAACGCCCAGATGGCGACGGATACGATGCTGTTGGATTGGCTGACATGATTATAAGTTAAAATGTATAATAGCAGTTGTGGTGTATGAAAAAAAACACGGACTCTTGCCACGAGAAAATCAATGATTAGACGTCGCATTTACGGCCCGTAAGATAAAAGCATCGATTGTCCAAATAGATATTTTATACAATCTTCTCTCTGCCGTAACGGAATAGAATCGCCGACGTTGATCATGAGAGGTCAAACGAAAACCAGAAATTAGCCACGTACTACGAGTACTTTAGTGTAACTTTTAACGAAGAGTGATGATGATGGATCATGATTATGGTGGAACGGTAGTCTGGAGTGCGCCGTTTATTACGTAGGTTACTCAACGAGTGTTCCAGTATTCTTCGAGTCTTTTCGAGGGTACCCTAATACGGTACCGGTAAGTGAGTTCCACGTTTGACTTACAGGAAAATGGAATAGGTACTTAACATCACAGAAGTAATAATAAAAAAAAAGGGAACTGTTCGGATTGACTATACTACCGTACTCGGGTTTTCCAATTTAAAAAGCCACTGATTTATACCCATACATACATAATATTATGATACCTCGAAGTAGATGATAGATCTGCAGAATGACCTTCCTCACAGTCAACACGCACCATGGCACATTCCTACAGTCAGGCCCAACACACTTGTCATAAGGTCTATTACTTAAGGAATCTATCTAATCCCCAATTAACAGAACCGACCCAAAAAGTCACATCCCGACGTCACAAATGACCCAAAATGATCCCAGTCATCCCTTTTTTGCACGTGTGTAATTTTGTAATTTTCACGTATCTCACCCTCCCAATCCAGCGGTTGTCTTGGCAAAACAAATCAAGTCAGTTTGCCCGCAATTGCGACACCATCATGCCCCAATCTGATCAATCATTTTCATCGGACAATCGACTCAGGAATGGTTCCATCCGAATCTGCTACCCACTCTTTTTCATCGCTCCCGGATTCCCTGCAATCTTGAACAATTTTACGCAAGAAGTACGTTGGTGCCTTTTTCCCACTTTTGTCCTTCGAATCTTCGACAAGAATTTTTTCACGAGACTTTCCCTCATCGAATTATGTGTGGAGAAAGCCCACACCTGGGTTAGCCATATCTCCTCGGATGAACCTTGTATGTCCGCGGATGATCAACAGCCACGATTCTCCCGTTTTTCGGCCGATGTTTTGGCACCGTCACCCGCGAGTCTTCACAGTCCCTGCCGACACCGTTCATGGCTGGTTTCACAACCGGTTTCATTGTAATCCAAGTCGACTCCGCCGTTTTTCGGTCATCTACCTATCATTGTCTATGTAGGTCTGGTTCCTAAAGCGAGTCCGAACCAAAAGAACCATTTATAAGGATTTCAACGAGGAAACGGAGAGGTTACTTCACCACCCAAAAACTTACCATCCTCTCCTACCGACACTCGACAATGCTTTCGGCATTGGCTATGGCCAATTTTGACCCCATTATGGACAATGGAAATTTTAGTTGGACACCCCACGCCGGAAAACCATTCTCCTCGTCGAAAGTACCTGAACAAATAGAACCATTTGTAAGGATTTGCATGATTAAACGAAGACATTAGACCACTACCAAAATACTTACCATTTCCTGCCACCGATACCCAATAATGCTTTGGTCATTGGGTATGGCCAATGTTGACCCTTTCTGGAAAAATGAAAATTCTAGTTGCACATCCCACCCTGGGAAAAATGTTTCCTCGTCGAAAGTACCTGAATTCCCTCCCAAATTACAGCGCAGTTCGTACAATTCCCTCCAATCCACCTATGTAACAATGTGGTCAACCCTTTTTCGAAACAACACTTAGATCCCAACGTGGCATTCGAGTTATATCAACATCTGCATTCACGTTTATGATCAAATTTCTGTTGCAGTAGTAATTCAATCCCAATCGTTCGTTTTTTGAACAATACCTAGAAACAAGTCAGTCGTTTAAGTTATGTTGATGTTTATGTTCAATCTTGTTTACATAGCAATCTCTGTTGGAATGAAATTTTGTCCACCCCTTAAGTCAACGGAAAAATGTTTTTGGCAGCCACCAATGAAAGGCAGCAAGACTACCGGTACCTACGGTTGACGAAGAAGACTCTAACCCGCACCTTCCAAGAACTACTTAAGCACCATATCCTGCGACCCCAAGTATCATCATATTTCCGCCTGTGGCTTTCCCCTCCACAACAAGCAACACCACAACTAATTGCAATTTACGTCCACTATTATTCATTCCTTCCTTCCTTCCTTCCTTCCTTCCTTCCTTCCTTCCTTCCTTCCTTCCTTCCTTCCTTCCTTCCTTCCTTCCTTCCTTCCTTGCCACGATGTCTAGCAACCCACGAAAACTGGAGGAGTCAAAACCTCAACCTCAAGCTTCTGTAATCAAATTTATAGTTGACAACCCGCACTTCACAGAAACACAAAAAAGGGATCTTCTCAGAAGTATGATGCAGAGACAACTGAAGAAAGGTGACGAGTCCTTCATGAACACAAACAGCCCTTCCACACAAGGTTTCCTAGGTACTTTTGCAGCAATTAATGAATGCGCCAACACCCCCGACAGACCCTTCCTACGAAGACAACAGGTCGACACTCTTCTGCAATCCCAAATGGAACTTCCACTTGCTTCCCAGGGGGAGTCAAGTGGACCCCGTAAATTGGAGTTTCCCAAATGCACTATACCAGTCATGCAAGTAGACGTTACGAAAGTGGATTCCAACAGCGTCGCGTCACAAGTCGAGAAAGGCAATGAAACCATACCTCCCAGCAGGACCACGGTTGGCAACAACGATTATGGCATTATTTGTCACGGAGGATGACAGTGTTGTTTCCCAGCTACTTTGAAACATTCCTTGCCAATAACCACAAGAAAACTGCCGCTCTGTATGATGATTCCCTTTTCCCTGACACATTCCAAGCCATGGCTCATGTTCAGGTTGATGCCAACGAAAGTTACTTGTTCCGTGACACATTCGATGCTTGGTGGGAAGAATGTGTTGATGCTATTTTGGGTGACACCGTCAGTGAAAAGGCGGAGTAAATGCTTCTGGTTATACTGGACGAAGTCTCGATAACATCTGGACGTGATGAAGATGACATCGAAGATTGATGACGTAATGAATCCTTTGTTTTGCTCCAATACGCTCCTGTTTAGGAGTACCATCATTTCCTCCGGAACATTCGAGCAACCATCAACGACAAACGACACTCCAACCAACGAATGTGGCTCCTCCAAGCCAAGCCAAGCCACAGTACTTTTTTGTCAACTGAACAGTACTCATTTCCAAAAAAACAGAAATCGGTATCACATACCCAACGGATCGAAAAGCAAAAACAATATGGAATGATGTACTCTCCGCCATGAACATTTGACGCCGTCGACTGTTTTGATTCGACCGAATTCATGGAAATCCCCATCATACCGTGACATTATATTTGGAATGACAAACGATCAAAACGTGAAACGGCTGAACATCATGGAGAGGAATGGAGAGTTTATGGTGTTATTTATCCCGGCCCCCGAATGTACGATTCCTCCATATCGAGTTCTCCCATGTCGGCCAGGAGTGCACCATATGACAGCGGAATTCACCCATTCCATCGATAACATGGAACAACGTCTACCGTATTACATGATATCTTTGACGGCCATTTCGTCTCTATTGATCGATCTAACATTTGCACAAGAAAATGAAACGTGTAGGGTTGAAAATCATCAAGACACAAGATATTCGAGACTGACTTGGGAAGAATGGAATTCGAATGTTAGGGACAATCGTTATTACAAGGA
This sequence comes from Nitzschia inconspicua, assembly GCA_019154785.2. Classification (NCBI taxonomy): domain Eukaryota; phylum Bacillariophyta; class Bacillariophyceae; order Bacillariales; family Bacillariaceae; genus Nitzschia; species Nitzschia inconspicua. Next base: position 194,829 of record JAGRRH010000018.1, read on the forward strand.
GAGAAATCCGAGGTGTACCAAATTTCATGAGGAAGATTTCATGTCCGATGGTCTGGATCCAGATGTAGAAGGGTGACATGGGAGTCACATCGGGGATACGATTAGATGATCAGTGGTCGAGAAACTCTACCGATCGGGGTGGAAAAGCCCCGCGCCCTTTCAAGGAGGAGAGCAATCTACACGAGAGCAAGTTCAAGCTCCGATGTCGATTTGATCAACAGGGTTGGGGTTGGGGGGAATCTACCGATCGGCCTGAGAAACCTTGCACCGAGCGAATGGAGAAGAAAAAATCAACCAATCGGGATGGGAACACATCATCCTCTTTGGATGTTGAACACACAAACTTCAGCAAAATCGTGATCAATCGAATATTCTCTACGACGTATGCTTCGATTATTCTTTCTTCCTGGCAAAGTATTCTTGAAAAGGAATAGAAAATCAAATCGTTCTCATTATGATAAAGTGCACGAGTGTGGCCGTTTTACTGATGTTGAGAAGTATGATTTGGATGGCATCACGTGCGAGTATTTCGACAAACTCTCTCTGCCGACCAAGACCAAACGACATGAATCTTTACCGTACACCGAGATTTTTCTTACTACTTGGCATACTATTCATGTATAAGAATAGAAAAAGGAAATCAAGTCGTTGCTACTCCGTATAATGATAGACTTCACGAGTATGGACGTTACAGATGTCGGAAGGTTTGATGTGGATTTGTTTTGTCAAATATTTTGACAAACTATGCCGACCAAGACCAAACGACAGAAACCATTCTTTCTCGTTAGCATACTACGAAACTGCCAACCTTAGGAGGATGAACCACAAAAGACACGGCGAATCGTATATCTTGAATGTCAAATATATAAAGATGTGAATCAAGGCAACTCCGAGTTGAAAGTCGTTCGTTCCTTTGCTCGCCGTCGACCGGTGCAATATTCAGCTTGCAATGCTTGAGCAATGTGCTCGACCGATGTGTACATCCAGTCGAGGGTTCCGGAAGCTGACAAGTTAGAAGTCCCCCCATCAAAGTGATTTTCCCTCAATAACGGTATGTGTTGAAGTTTGGAATGGGTGTTTGTTGTTGTTGCTGTTGTTGCTGCTGCCGCTGTTGCCATATTCAGTGCCTCTCCACCCGGATATGGAAACCACCACAGATGTAAATCGCAGTATGTTGCTCCAGTGCCAAAAATAAGCGTATACTGACATTGTTGTCATTATTGTTGTTGTTGTTGTTGTTGTTGTTGTTGTGAATGATTCGAGTTCGTTTCTTGTCCAATCGATTCAACAATGTTCACAAATGCTGACATTACCAAATTCAAAGGTGGTGGAGATGATGTTTGGTTGTTGTTGTTGTTTGTTGACAGATTCGACATGACTGGCTGCAATGCAATGTTCTTCGGATTGCCACAGGTACTGTCGTATTGGAAGTGAAAAGTGAAAGATGTCCAATGAGTGTCCAATGAGTGTCCAATGAGTGTGTCCAACTCACAGTCCCAACCAACCATTGAGGAGTTCATCACACATCACAGTCACAACCCGTTTCAGCAACAAACATACACTTTTATAAGATGATGGATCCACAATTACAGACAGACTTCGAGGAGAGAGGAAATGATAAACTCCCAAAGGAATGTCGTCGTGATGTCGTCATGTTAACCCCAACTGTAACGTCAAATCTCCAATGTCCGTGTCACATTCTCGTTGATTGAGAACTCACTTTGGTGGTTCTTATTATGATGACAGGATGCTGCTGCTGCTGCTGCTGCACCGTCACTGTTTCGACAATATCCTTCTTCATGGCGGTGATACATCACATAGTCACTGACAGTAAAGGCAACATTAGTATTGCAGTCTCTCTATCTACTAGCTACCGTAAGCAAGTAGAGGGTAGTACAGAAGTGCCGTAGTAGTGGACTTGGTTCAAGTGAACGGTATTTTACTACGTACTACTTGTATTATATATTTTACACGTATTGGTGGGGTTTATATGTACGAAGTACTACGTAGTAAGAAGAAAATGAGGGGAAGTAGAGTCAAGGCAGGGTGGGATAAATTAGACTATTTACGCTTCATAAGAACGGGAAAACATTTTAACAGCCAATGATGAGGGGTGTGAACACGAGTTCCACAAATGTCGTTATTCTACTCATGGTCACAATCACTGACGTGTCTACAACTATCTACAACTAACCGGTAGTAGTAGTCGCTCTACATAACAGTACGTACTTCAACAGTCAAGGTATGATAGATCTCTACCGTAGCTATCATAGACTCCGACCCAAAAAACTTCATCTCCCTCTCTATGATACAACAAAATCAATACACACGATCAAGGTGGTTGCTTTCTTGCTTTCTTGTTTTCTTGCTGTTGGTGCTTGTTACGGTTTCACTCCTTATGGAAAGGAATGGAATACCATTCCTCTCCATCATGTAAAGCGGTGTGACAAAGACTCCACAAAATAATAACAATGGCACGACAAACGATGATTCCACCACAATCCTTATTACGAGTCGTACACAATTTATCGATCACCTTGTGCCTCAGACCTCAGAGAATATTGATGGATTGGTTTTTGATTGGTTGATGCGAATACAACAACAGCAACAACAACAACAACAATAAATCTAGGACAATCCAAAGGTCGTCGTTATGATCACACGTTGACTTGACGCTCGGCACCTTCTTGGAAGCGCAAGACCGCTGCTGCCAAAAACCTACGACGACTTCCCCAAGAACACTTCGACTCTACCAACCTGCTCTGCCTTGAAGAGCTGACCACCAAACAGGTCGGATTCCACTCTGGTAACTTCGCCACTCCTACTAGCTAGGGCCCCGCTACTGTCACACAAGTACATCATCTACTTTTTCAATTCCAGGGTACCGAGTAAAACATGAGATTTGGCACCAACTCAACTATGCAACAAACACCTCTTCCGAGAGACCAGTGGTCCTCCCAAACAGTATTATTAGGCATCCAACGAAACAGTCAAGCAATAATATAATCAATGACACTCAAAACACATCATTTGCTTACTGTTAATCCAAGCCTAAGAACCAAAACGATAAAGAGAATGAAAATGAAAGGCATACTTTTTTGGGACCTTTTTGGGGATGAGCTGTGGGACAATTTTTGGAATGTACACAAAATGACCATTTCGCATCGCGTCGCATCGCACCGTAGCACATCTTCTCTGTATTACTCCGGAGTACGAATGAAAAAATAGTTTTTCCGATATTGAACGATACATACGACAGTACTTCATTTTGGACTATCAACGAAAAGGAACGCATCCAAAATTCGTTCCGCAACAACAACCGACCAACTTGGGGGGATCGACGAAACTATTACGTCATTCGGGAAAGATTTATCTGGAAGCATCCCAGATCTAACTGTAATAATTCTCTCGGCTCACATATGAGGGACATCCGAAATTTTATTTACTGTTAGCGGTAGGAAAAAGAATACACATCGGTCCAGATGTACCACAAGTGAACTCTTCAAAACACATTCTACTCCGACTAGTAGACATTTTTGTTTGATTCTCTATTGTAAAGTGTTCCTACAGAAAGTGATATCTTCGTTAGGATCACTACAAGTTTCGGGGACGAAATTTTTCTGGATAACCGTCTGGAAGCATACCATGTTTATCCAGAACATGGGAAACATCCCAAGAACTCAGATCGAACTTAAATGCCGTTGCATCGCTAAACATGCAACGCATACGTTGAACATTTGATACATTCCACTTTCGAATGTCCTGGTTGAACTGGCGTGCACCAAAAAACATGTAATCCATGTCTTCCACATTGGCAACATCCCAATTTCCAATGTCTTTGTTGAATGTCTTTGCACTAGCAAACATTTTATCCATGTATGTCACGCGAGAAACATCCCAGGAACCAATATCTTGGTTGAATTCAACCGCATTTTCAAACATGCTGTTCATGGATTCGACATGGGATACGTCCCAATTTCCAATGTCTTGGTTGAATTTCAATGCACTTGCAAACATATTATCCATGCCTTTCACGCGAGAAACATCCCAGGAACCAATATCTTGGTTGAATTCATGCGCAAAATAAAACATGTTGTTCATGGAGTAGACATTGGAAACGTCCCACCTCCCAATGTCTTGGTTGAATTTCAATGCACTAGCAAACATTTGAGTCATGTCTTCCACGCGAGAAACATCCCAGGAACCAATATCCTGGTTGAATTCATGCGCACTACTAAACATGATGTTCATTAAGTCGACTTGGGAAACGTCCCACCCCCCAATGTCTTGGTTGAATGTCCTTGCCTCCATGAACATACAACTCATGTCTTTCACATTGGAAACGTTCCATCCTCCGATATCTTGGTTGAACTCGTGCGCTGAATGAAACATTTTGTTCATGGTTTCGACACTAGAAACGTCCCACCTCCCAGTGTCTTGGTTAAATTCACGAGTATTGAAAAACATGCGCTCCATATTTGTGACCTTGGACACATCCCACCGTCCAATGTCTTGATTGAATTGAATAGCACTGTAAAACATTGATTCCATGTTTGTCACGTTGGACGTGTCCCACGATCCAATGTATTCATTAAAATAAGGCACCGTTTTCAGTACATCACTATAGGATGATACCCAATCGTCAATGGCTGGTGGAATGACATATGAATCCCCGAAAAAAAGCATTGACATGTCAGTAACTTGAGACACGTTCCATGAATCAATAGGAAATCCGTACGTGCAAGCGATGTCTTCCATGTCTTCTTTGTTTGAATTGGGGTCGTATAGTATGTCGCAGTAAGTTTTAACTGCTTCTCTCAATGTCTTGTTAGTTAGTGGGGGAGGACCATCTTTTCCACATTTGGCAGTGATTGCTTTGGAACAAAGCTCCTTGAATTGTTTGGACACGGCTTGTTTTCGTAACAAGGTAGCCACATCCAAAAAGGACAGAGAATGTAACAGGAGTCTGCAACCATCGTGTTCTAAGAATTGATGTGGCCTGTCATTGTCAGTCATTTGATTCTGTTGAAGAGAGTTGCTCCTAATGATAACATCGTCGGTCGGATTTTCCTGGCGTGGTTTCTTGGTGCAACGCCCAGTTGGCGACGGATACGATGCTGTTGGATTGGCTGACATGATCATAAGTAAAAGTGTATAATAGCAGTTGTGGTTTGTTAAAAAAACGGACTCTTGCCACGAGAAAATCAATGATTAGACGTCGTCGTCGTTGATCGTTGTATCGTTGCAACTTTCTTTGGCATGTGCGGCAAGATTAACGCATCGATTGTCTAAAAAGATATCGTTTCTTTGTCGTAACGGAATAGAATCGCCGACGTTGATGATGAGTGGTCAAACGAAAACCAGAAATTAGCTACTACGAGTATTGTACTTTTAATTGCTTTAGCAAAGAGAGTGATGAGGATGGATGATGATTATGGTGGAACGGTCTGGAGTGCGCCTTTTACGGTACTCGCAGTCAATGACTTTCTTTTTATTCTCTTTGAAGTTTTTCGAGGGTACCTCCTAACTGACAGTGAGTTCCACGTGTGACTTCCCGGAAAATGGAATACTTAACATCACAGAAGTCACAAAATGACAGGAACTGTTCGGATTGACTGTGACTATTCTACCGTACTCGGGTTTTCCGGGTTTTCCTGTTTTAACAGCCATTGATTTATACCCATAATTACAAATGATAGATGATGATACTCAACATCACAGAAGCCATAAGATGACAGACACTATTCGGATTGACTATTCTATTATTCCGTTCACGGTTTTTCCTATTTCAACAGCCTTTGATTTATAACTATACATACGGATCTGCAGAATGACCTTCCTCAACACCTCCCATTTCCGAGCCAATCAAACCAATAAATTCGATCGAGTTCCACGGTTCGTGTCGAAATCAAGATCACTTTGCAACAATGACTGACTACTACGCCGCTGCAAACGCTTGTACGCAACAATCAAGCATCATAAAATGAACATTTTCCCCACGCACAAAGCATTACTATGATGGCATTATTTGTCACGGCGGATGACAGTGCTGTTTCCCAGCTTCTTTGGAACATACCTTGCCAATAACCACAAGAAATCTGCTGCTCTGTATGATGGTTCCCTTTTCTCTTACACATTCCAAGCCGTGGCTCATGTTCAGGCTGATGCCAACGAAAGTTACTTGTTCCGTGACACATTCGATGCTTGGTGGGCAGAATGTGTTGATGCTATTTTGGGTGACACCGTCAGTGAAAAGGCGGAGTAAATGCTTCTGGTTATACTGGACGAAGTCTCGATAACATCTGGACGTGATGAAGATGACATCGAAGATTGATGACGTAATGAATCCTTTGTTTTCTCCAATACGCTCCTTTTTAGCTGTACCATCATTTCCTCCGGAACATTCGAGCAACCATCGACGACAAACGACACTCCAACCAACGAATGTGGCTCCTCCAAGCCAAGCCAAGCCACAGTACTTTTTTGTCAACTGAACAGTACTCATTTCCAAAAAACAGAACAAGGTATCAGATACCCAACGGATCGCAAACGCTGAAATAATATGGAATGATGTACTCTCCGCCATGAACATTTGGCGCCGTCGACTGTTTCGACCGAATTCATGGAAAAAATCCCCATCATATCGTCACATTATATTTGGAACGACAAACGATCAAAACGTGAAGCGGCTGAACATCATGGAGAGGAGTGAATAGTTTACGGGGTTATTTGTCGCGGCCCCCGAGTGTACGAGTCCTCCATATCGAGTTCTCCCATGTCGGCCAGGAGTGCATCATATTACAGCGGAATTCACCCATCGCATCGATAACATGGAACTACGTCTACCGTATTACATGATATCTTTGAGAAGTAACATCGAGGGATACGATTAGATGATCAGGAGTCGAGAAACTCTACCGATCGGGATGGAAAAGCCCCGCGCCCTTTCAAGGAGGGGAACAAAACTACCGATCGGCCTGAGAAACGACAGCAAGTTCAAATTCCGATAACGACTTGATCAACACAGGTGAAAGACGAAAAGGATGGTAGAGTAGTGTTGTTTCCAAATGACATGTTACGCAAATACCGTCGTCGCTTCGTCGGACGAGGATGAAGACGTCGACGACGACGGAGACAAGGAGGAGGAAGGGAACGAAAATGAAGGCATTTTTTGCGCTGTTTTCGTTGTTTAACAATAAGTGTCGACGACGGTTGATCTGATTTGAAGAGACGGCTGATCATGTGCTTGAAGTATTGGAAGGTTAATGTAACGGATTTTGTGTTACCATTGATGCAACAGGCAGTGGTGTACGACGGAAGATTGAATTAACAGTAACACGTCTGCAAACAACCCAAATCGGTATCTTTGACTGTGAATAGGGAACATTCCACATTGGTTACTGATGATAAGTGCGAATTATTCATAGTTAAACAATGCATGTAAGCAAACGCACAATTCGAGTTAATTCCACAACCGGAATGTCAATCCAAGAGATCCGAAGCAGGCCACTTTAACGGTGCCTCGTGTATTTCGATGTATCGTGCCTCGTCGGTTGTAGTGCTCAATTTGGAAAAACCGACAGGTTTGGCTCAAGAACAGATGGAGATTTCACAATGCTGATACATTCAAACAAAACATCATTACAAAATAAAACAAAATGTTTGATTACTCGTCATTACAGTTTCAACGTCGAACATTAGATAACTTATGGAAATTCCTGTCGAAAGATTCTGACAGCGCTCAAAATAATGAAAGGTTCCTGAATAGTTTGGATTTGATTACTATTAGTTTACTCCATTTCAGCTGAAACGTTGTGTTTGAAGAGAGACAGCGGACAAAACGACCAACATTTTGCAAGTTTTTTCGTTGGCTCAAGAACAGATGGAGATTTCACAATGCCGGTACATTCAAACAAAACGCTGAACGAAACCAAAAAAAAATGTTTGATTACTCGTCATTACAGTTTCAACGTCGAACATTATTATGGAAATTCCTGTCAAAAGATTCTGACAGCGCTCAAAATAAAATGAAAGGTTCCTGAATAGTTTGGATTTGATTACTGTTAGTTTACTCCATTTCAGCTGAAACGTTGTGTTTGAAGAGAGTTGTCGAAAGTATTTAAAGGCTTTCTAGTAGAGACATTGAACAGCGGACAAAATGACCAACATTTTGCAAGTTTTTTCGTCAGCTTTCTTTACGTCATTTCGGTTGACATGTGAAACGTGTTATAGAGAACGAATAAGAAATTACTTATAGGTAATTGCATGATGATGATAAGGACGTGCAAGAAATTTCGTTAGATTAGTAGTAGACGTCGTTTCAGCTGAAACGTGTTATATAGAGAACGATTTAGAAATTACTTAAGGTTTATTGCATTATGGCGAGGAGATTAACTGTAAGCTCACCATCTGTTTATGCAATGAAATTGTACCGTCCTTGTACTTGACAGGTTACAATGGTTACAACGTCACAACCAACGCTAAAGACAATGATTATTGCAGTGACAGCAAAACAGTCCAAAGATATAAATCAGCAACAAAGGAGTTTGACAGTTTGACAAAACAACGGCCAAGATTCGATCTACCACTATGACGAGGACAACGACTCCATACAAACACAAACGTGTTATATAGAGAACGATTTAGAAATTACTTAAAGTTTATTGCATTATGGCGAGGAGATTAAGCTCACCATCTGTTTATGCATTGAAATTGTACCACTATGACGAGGACAACGACTCCATACAAACACAACAAAAGAGCTCTCTCCCCGATTAACAAAAGCAGCACTATAATATCATCAACAAATGATACGATTATTATACCTTCTACCGGCACCAGCTCCCAAGCATGCTTTGGATGCCTAAAAACGTAAGGACGTATTGGAGACAGGGCTTCCATGAGCGCTGAGAGTTCCTCTAACCCAGCCACTTCGGGAGCAACAGAAACTGCATGAGCTCCCAAAGTCTTGGCTAACGTTCCAGAATCCATGGCAATTGATCGTCGAAAAACCATGTTCCCTCGTCGAAGATTTTTGAAGATCATTTTGGATCGTTTCTATCGATTTCTTCGTCTCCTCTCTTGCTAGCTTTGTCTCCCTTACAAGTTCTGTCACTGCTTGTTGGTTTGTCTTGCGTCATTGGTGAACAACTGGTAGAACAGCCTCAAGTTTTGTATCGAAAGGGCATTCTGCTTTTTCTTGGTAGTTTTCCATTCTGATCTTCGGCTGGCCTTCCTTGACGATTTTGTGGAGTTCATCAAAAAGGATGATCCAACTCTGTTCCCGCGTATTCACAGTCAATGTCAGTTTCTGTGCCACTGGAACTTTTGTGGATGCTTTCTAAAGAATGCTTTTGTACAATGCAAAATCTGGAAGAAGAAACGGGATTCCGTGGTCTTGGCCATATTAGCTGGCAATCACCAGAGCCCGGTTCTTGAAAATCACAAATGATGGTATTGTAGGCAGCCAAATCAAAGTATTGATGATTCAATTCACAGTCAATTCCTCTTTTCCGGCCACCAGCCGGCTTCTTCTCACGGAATGCAACGTACTACATAAAGCGGGAAACTTTTGTAGATGTGAGATGATATTTGTGTGTCTCAAGGTGTACACTTTGTTGTAGTAGTCAAGAAAATTCCACCATTTTGGGGACCATTGTCTTCATGCTGCGAGTCGAGTTCCAGGTCGTCTGGGTGAACTGGATGTATCAGCTGTGATCGCAGAGTGGTTAACAATTGAGAATAAAACGTGCACGAGCGTATCATAGGCGTCGAGTGACATCATGGTGAGACAATAAGTTGTTGTTGTGGTATTGTTTGTTTGCGTGTGTGGTGAGATCATAACAGGAAGTTCACAGTTGTTGTTGTGGTACCTATTGTGGGCTGTTGCGTTATGGTACATACGCATCATAGTTCATTGGTAGTCCAGTTGTATCATACGTCATCGCCTCATCTCTTGAATATACAAGTATATTCAGCGACGCCGGCTCGGCTACCTGCAACGGCCGTGACAAGACTGTGCTCAGCTGGCGGGGATCGTCATGGCAGAGTTGCTTGACGGCCGAACGGCTGTAATTGTAGTGGAATCGCTACATCATGTTGCGGCCGAACGGCTGTGGTTGTAGTGGAAATCGCTACATCTTGTTATCAGAGTAGATAGGGTATGCCTCGTAGGTGTAAAGACCATGTAGATAGGACGGTAGTCTTTTTTTGGCTACAATCTAAGTCATCCATGGTCTCTACAGACCATCTCAGAGGCAAATGTGAGTGATGATGAGTGCCTTGGTCTTCGTGTTGGTGTGGTCTGACCGCCAACCGTAGTACACCAATAGCTTCAACATATAGCGGTTACCCTAGAGCCATAGGCACATACGGTATATCCCTATATTGCCCAACTCCTCTGGCTCTCGTCTAACAACAATTAACAGGGATATCGTACGGAACATACAATGTAAACATCGTAATCTCATGTTGGGCACACACACACACAACCGTATTTCCAGTTTTATATCGTTGTTGTTGTTGTTGGACTTTCCTATCATATGAATGAAAGGACCATTCAATTTTCCAGCTTGCATCTGTTTTTCTATCACTTGCTTCAAACTCATTGAACGGATTGGGCAGCTAACATGAGCATACCAATGTTGTTCGATTGAATGTGAACAGGCGCTCCAATTATGGCATGAGAAGGTGTCCCCCCTAGGGTCTAGTGGCAAGCCATCAAAATCCTGTGCTCCACCACGATCCAATTGAAGGTTTGGACAATCAACGTACCTACAATATAACATACGAGTAGGCGTTCCGACGAGTTATGAATCCTGCAAGATTCGGGCAATCCGACGATGTATGACTAAAGGGACAATCTAATTCTACAATCCCCATTGACACCACAAAATATCCGAAATTGATAGAGCTTACGGTCTTGTTGCCACCAAATCTGGCGAATCGGTATGGTTGTCCGATCCACAATCTTCAAACAAGCATCGTTCAGTCAATATTCCGATGATGAGAATTTCCACTCTCAGAATACTTTTCAAAGCGGCATTGTTGTCAGATCCACAATCATCCAGCTAATCTTTGGTGGTCGAAGAACAACTCTAGACACCACCGAACGATGATATAATGTTCTCAAAATATGTGTCTTCTGACGATGTTTCAGACGATGTATAGATCATTTCTCGACACTTCCGAAAGATGATAATGTACTCAAAGTATCCGAAATTTATGGAGATCAAGGTTTTGTTGCCACCCAATCTGGCGACTTGGTATATTCTGACGAAGCAAAGATCAACTCTCGACACTGCCGAAAGATGATATAATATCCTAAATATCTGACATTGATCGAGCTCAAGGTATTGCTGCCACCAAATCTGGCGTAATTGAATGGTTGCCCGATAAGCAATCATCAAGCAAGTATCTTTCAGTCGATATTCCGAAGATGCGAAATCCAACCCTCAGAAAATCTTGACGGTACTGTTGTCCTTATTATTAGGTTATTACTATTATTAATAATACTACTACAAGTTCCGGGGATGAAAAATTTCCGTAAAGTCCTCTGGAAGCATGTCACGTTTATCCAGAACATGGGAAACATCCCAAGATCTTAGACTGTGATTAAACGCCAATGCCGAACCAAACATGTCTTTCATGTCTCTCACATTGGAAATATTCCAACGTCCAATGTCTTGGTTGAATTCAATCGCATCATTAAACATACTGTTCATGGATACGACATTGGATACTTCCCACCTCCCAATGTCTTTGTTGAATTTCAATGCACTTGCAAACATTTTAGTCATGTCTTCCACGCAAGAGACATTCCAGGAACCAATATCTTGATTAAATTCATTGGTGCAATAAAACATGCTTTCCATGGATTTCACATTGGAGACGTCCCACCTCCCAATGTCTTGGTTGAATGTCCTTGCAAAAGCAAACATTTTATCCATGCTTCTCACATTGGATAAATTCCATCTACCAATGTTTTGGTTGAATACATTCGCACAATCAAACATGCTGTTCATGGATACGACATTTGAAACGTCCCACCCTCCGATATCTTGGTTAAATTCATCCGCACTACTAAACATCCTGTTCATGGATTTCACATTGGAGACGTCCCACCTCCCAATGTCTTGGTTGAATTTCGTTGCCTCCGTGAACATCCAACTCATGTCTTTCACATTGGAAACGTCCCACCCTCCGATATCTTGGTTGAACTCATACGCTAAATGAAACATGCTGTTCATGGATTCGACACTGGAAACGTCCCATCTTCCAATGTCTTGGTTAAATTCACGAGCAGAACAAAACATGCGCCCCATTTTTGTGACCTTGGATACGTCCCACCGTCCAATGTCTTGATTGAAATGAATAGCTCTTTCAAACATTGATTCCATGTTTGTCACGTTGGACGTGTCCCAGGATCCAATGCATTCATTAAAATAAGGCACCGATTCCATCATATCAATATCGGATGATTCCCAATCCTCAAAGGCTGGAGATATGACATATGAATCCCCGAAAAAAAGCTCTGACATGTCAGTAACTTGAGACACGTTCCATGAATCAATCGGATAACCATACGTGCAAGCGATGATTTCCATGTCTTCTTTGTTGGAATCGGGGTCGTATAGTATGTCACAGTATGTTTTAACTGCTTCTCTCAATGTGTTGTTTGTGTGAGGTTTCGGACCATCTTTTCCACATTTGGCAGTGATTGCTTTGGAACAAAGCTCCTTGAATTGTTTGGACACGACTTGTTTTCTCAATAAGGTAACCAGATCCAAAAAGGACAGAGAATGTAGCAGGAGTCTGCAACCATCGTGTTCTAAGAATTGATGTGACCTGTCATCCATCTGATTCTGTTGAAGAGAGTTGCTTTTAGTGATAATATCGTCGGTCGGATAATCCTGGCGTGGTTTCTTGGTACAACGCCCAGATGGCGACGGATACGATGCTGTTGGATTGTCTGACATGATTATAAGTAAAAGAGTGTAATAGAAGTTGTGGTGTATGAAATAAAACACGGACTCTTGCCACGAGAAAATCAATGATTAGACGACGTCGTTGATCGATGTATTGGCGCAAACTTTCTTTGGCATGTACGGCAAGATAAACGCATCCAAAAAATCTTCTTTCTGCCGTAATAAGGGAATAGAATCGCTGGCGTTGATGATTACCTAGCTAGTCTACTAGAGAGAGAGTTCATGCAAACAACTGTAGGTACTCTACTACTCTACCGTACTACGGTAGTAGAACACTTTTAACTACTACTCATAGAAGAGAGTATGGTTCAAGCGGACTAGGGATTAGAGTATCGTGTATGAACATAGGGCGGGTCGACGTATTAGTAGCTACTTTACATACTGTAGATAGAGATAGGTAGCACCCTAGTACAATAGTACATACAGCACTCTACCGTATTCTCACATCATTGGCGGCGTTGCGAAAATTTATAGTTGCCAAATAGGTATGATACCTGCAGTGGTATGACTACTGACGGACTTTAAAAATTCTCCCGCGATCTTTGATCAATTCAAATAAAATGAATGTCTTCACGAATTAAGTGGACCATTGGTCCACATCGTAAGAAGAGTACCAAGTCCTACACAAGGTAGACATGTACTTAAGAGATTGTGTAGGATGAGGAATCAGGAGTTAGACAAAATTTGAAAATAGTCGATTAAAAAGTGAAAAAGGTATTATATCTTGTCTTGTGTAGTAAAAATGTTTACAGTTAATGAGGGAATATCCCAGCTCAACATTTCCAATAGTTCACCTAGACAATCTACTAGTCCGCAACCAACACAATTCCGTTTGCTCGTTCGACCGCAACTGCACGACGCATTGTATGCACGATGCTCGTCCACCTATTCTGACTGTCTCGAGCGCCATCCGCGAATAAATGGGCAATTCATCGACAGAAACATGCGATCCACCGCGGAAATAGTGGTGTTGTTTTCACGGTGCCCCGCTGCCTCCACTCTCTCTGTCATCCAATTCATAAGAAACCGCATATCGCATAGCGTCTTCTTCGACAGCCGGCGCCGAGCACCGTAGCCTCCAGTCCGACCGTGCATTTCGTCGTCCGCCAAAGGCAAATTGTCCAGGTGATTGACATCTACATGCTCAAGACTGCGCAAGGGCGAAACCTGGCGTACTGTGTCTCCTATCCACCACTGCCGCCAAAGGTCTTGAACTCCACACCGCGGAAAGCGCCAATCAGCCGGAACACGATCCGCCGCCATACATGTGTGGTGTGTAGCCCGCGCCCGTCTCGACTCGCTTCGGTACCGCCGGCTCGTTGCCTTGGCCTCCACGAAACTCAATCGTTCTGGATGGCATGTAGACGATCACGGCCGTGCTCGGTCAGCCAATCAACCTGATGGATGGAGCACCAATTCAAAAAAAAGGATGATGTCGCCGAGGTAGATACGACTTGTTGCTTCTACCCGACACCACACCATCCCGGACATTGTTGAGAGTGAGATGTCCGCCAACAGCAGCACCACTGCCACCACCATCAGGAGCAATAGTAGCAGCAGCAGCGGCAGGAATAGGGCCGCCATCAACAACTATTTCCGCTGGATCGGGAAAAACGTTCATGATGCGGCGTGACAATACACCAGCGGATGATGTGAGATTTTCTCATAAAGTCATTTGCAAGATTCCACAATTGGCCTACGAGTTGGTATGATACGTACCCTACAGCGGTGGACTCTGGTCCACCAAAACAAAAAAAATGATATCGTTGCACTTCAACTTACGTAGAATAGTCCGTAGAAATGTACTTGAGATCATTTCTGATCATTATTAGATTTGCCGGACTTTGGTCCACCTGGGTCACAGGGGGACCCCCTATCGGTCCCACAAAACAAATTTGATGTAATTAGACTTCTAAAAATATTTCGCGCCGTTGGATTCATTTTAAACATCCCCTTCATGGTCAAGATGACCAATGAGGTGTATATGTAATACGAAGTAATACGTACCGGTAGTTTATTGCTACCTCGAAGTACGACGTACTAAAAGCCACCACCGCCACCGCCACCACCGCCAACAGCAACAACAACAACAACAACAACAAACGACGATCCACGATGACTTCCACAGGCCCTATGTTTTGCTCAGTCTGCCTCAGCTCACTCATCCCCCTGCTTACAACAACAGAAGCATGCGAATTGGAATACGACTGTGCTTTATCTTCGTTGAAGCAACAACAGCAGCATCATTCGACGACTTATTCCCTCCTCCACGACGTATCCTCTCAAGCCTACTGACGGCCCCTCTCATCACATGGCATTTCCTTGAACTGCCAGCTTCTTTTCTATATCCTGTTGAAGATCAAAAGGACGCTAGATATTAGTGGAGGAAGACATTCCATGGTTCTTCTTCCACATTTTCTCTACCATTACAGTAAAAATAATAGGTAAGCAGTATTAGTAGTTACTACGAAGTATTTTTTTACACTATTGTCTGAACCGTTTGGAGTAACTGTAGTAGGCACGTCGAACTATCAAATACTACGTACAAAATACACTCCATGATTATTCTGTGATACTGCGAGCTTCAGCGGCACGAAGGCGATGTTGTTTGAAAATCACGTATGATAAAAGGACGATTGTTGTGGTTGTGGAAAAATCACTGTGATGTTAGAATTATAACAGTAAGAATGGTCAGTGCTCTACGGTAGAAGTACAGAGAGACAGATCTCGCGAAGGTAGAATTATTATTATTAGTGTATGGATATAGCATAATTTATTACTTAGGGGTACATTGAAATACTCAGATACATACATAATATCATAAGTGACGGAGGAACAGCTGAGGAATCCAATTGGACCAATCAGATCTCTCTATTTGCCTGTCAGCCTATTTGCTGGGTAGGACGTGGGTAGGGATCTTCTGCCTGGGTAGGGAGCTGCCTGGGTAGGGATCTTTTTTCCCTTACGGTAGACTAGCTCTACTAGTAGTAGAGATACGGTACACTGGCGGTACCGGTACTTTTAGTACTTACCGGTGTGTGATATCATACGCGCAAGCGGATAAACGATACTACGTACTAGCTAGCTAGCTACGTAGTACTTTACGACAACAACGACAACAAACAGAAACAACAACACCAAAAGGAAAGAAAGATAGAACGAGAAAGAGAGAGAAAGAAAGAAAAAGAGAGCAAGAGTTGTGCAGTTTCCGTACAATTAATCTGTTGTGTCTATTATGTCTATTGCGGTAACTAATAGTAAGTTCGACACGACAGCCATGCGTCGTCATTCTTGAACCCAGAGTCGGAGTTTCTACAGTTTCCCCCGTGTTGGTAAATGAAGAAAGACGACAAGAATATATGACCATTGGAAACTGGACACGCAATACGAAGGTTTTCAAAGGAAGAAAGAGGATGAGCACCTTGTACTGTATGGGGATGTGGCTGTTGGAATATCGAGCATCGAGCAAAGACAGGTTCAACAAGTTGATTGGAAGTCGGAAGTCGCAACACGACAAGACAAGACGAATCCTTGTTGGGATCCAAGACTATTTCGAACCTTGCTCTAAAACTTTCCAGGAAGCAGGTGGCAGCACCTGTTAAGTTCTTCACTAGTTTCGCCGTCGAAGGAAACATTGAGAACGGTTCTGATTGAATAAAAGCTGGACTTCTTTCTCTGCTCCGCAGATACGATACCCAAACCTCCATCATCTCGATGGACCGTCGACAATCAGCTTTGCTTGCTGACTGTGAGTGCTCTAACTCTGGAGGTTTCCCGCATCACAGATATGGAAAGCAGCGTAATCGATCTCGAATGAGCTTCCAAACTGAACCATATCATCAAGAGGCAATCAACAGCAAATGAGACATCCCAAATGTTACCGGTAATAAACATAAAACAAATCGTCCAGATTTCACTAGTGAACTCTTGAGAAAAAATCCAGTGGACATTTTTTTTGTGATTCTTTATTTTTATAGTATTCTTGCAGAACACAATATCAATGTAGCTACTAGACTACAAGTTCCGTGGACGAAACTTTTCTGGATAACCCTCTGGCAGCATACCATGTTTATCCAGAACATGGGAAACATCCCAAGAACTCAGATCGAACTGAAATGCATTTGCATCCTGCAACATGTAACGCATACGTTGAACATTTGACACATTCCACTTTCGAATGTCTTGGTTAAACTGACGTGCACCATAGAACATGTAATCCATGTCTATCACATTGGAAACATCCCAATTTCCAATGTCTTTGTTGAATTTCGTTGCCTTACTAAACATTTCGTTCATGCTTCTCATACGAGATACATCCCAGGAACCAATATCTTGGTTGAATTCATGCGTACAATAAAACATTCTGTTCATGGATACGACATTGGAGACGTCCCATCTCCCAATGTCTTTGTTGAACTTCGTTGCACCAGCAAACATTTCATTCATGCTTCTCACACCAGATACATCCCAGGAACCAATATCTTGGTTGAATTCATTCGCACAAAAAAACATTCTGTTCATGGAGTAGACATTGGAGACGTCCCACCTCCCAATGTCTTGGTTGAATGTCCACGCACCAACAAACATTTCTTCCATGGTTGTCACAATTGAGACATCCCAGGAACCAATATCTTGGTTGAATTCATGCGCAAAATAAAACATTCTGTTCATTAATGCGACATTGGAGACGTCCCACCTCCCAATGTCTTGGTTGAATTTAAATGCACTAGCAAACATTTTAGCCATGTCTTCCACGCAAGAGACATTCCAGGAACCAATATCATGGTTGAATTCATGCGCACTCTTAAACATGCTATTCATGGAGTAGACATTGGAGACGTCCCACCTCCCAATGTATTGGTTGAATTGAGAAGCACCACAAAACATACCACCCATGTTCTGCACGTAAGAGACATTCCAGGAACCAATATCTTCGTTAAATTCATCCGCACTACTAAACATGCTTTCCATGGATTTCACATTGGAGACGTCCCACCTCCCAATATCTTGGTTGAATGTCCCTGCCCCCATGAACATACAACTCATGTCTTTCACATTGGAAACGTCCCATCCTCCGATATCTTGGTTGAACTCATGCGCTAAATGAAACATCCTGTGCATGGATTCGACACTGGAAACGTCCCATCTTCCAATGTCTTGGTTAAATTCACGAGCAGAACAAAACATGCGCTCCATATTTGTGACCTTGGACACATCCCACCGTCCAATGTCTTGATTGAAATGAATAGCACTGTGAAACATTGATTCCATATTTGTCACGTTCGACGTGTCCCACGATCCAATGTATTCATTAAAATAAGGCACCGATTTCAGCATATCAATATTGGATGATTCCCAATCCTCAAAGGCTGGAGGAATGACATAAAAATCAACGAAAAAAAGCTCTGACATGTCAGTAACTTGTGACACGTTCCATGAATCAATCGGATAACCATACGTGCAAGCGATGATTTCCATGTCTTCTTTGTTGGAATCGGGTCCGTATAGTATGTCACAGTATGTTTTAACTGCTTCTCTCAATGTGTTGTTTGTGTGAGGTTTCGGACCATCTTTTCCACATTTGGCAGTGATTGCTTTGGAACAAAGCTCCTTGAATTGTTTGGACACGACCTGTTTTCGCAACAAGGTAACCACATCCAAAAAGGACAGACAATGTAGCAGGAGTTTGCAACCATCGTGTTCTAAGAATTGATATGGCCTGTGATCCATCTGATTCTGTTGAAGAGAGTTGCTTTTCATGATAATATCGTCGGTCGGATTTCCCTGGCGCGGTTTCTTGGTACAACGCCCAGATGGCGACGCATACGATGCATTCGGATTGGCTGACATGATTATAAGTAAAAGAGTGTATTAGCAGTTGTTGTGTATGAAAAAAAAAAACACGGACTCTTGCCACGAGAAAATCAATGATTAGACATCGTCGTTGATCGTTGTATCGTTGCAAACTTTCTTTGGCATTTACGGCCCGTATAAGATAAAAGCATCGATTGTCCAAATAGATATTACGTTTTACAATCTTCTCTTTGCCGTAACGGAATAGATTCGCCGACGTGAATGATGAGAGGTCCAACGAAAACCAGAAATTAGATCCCGTAGAATATTATTTACAGTTACAAAGTGATGAGGATGGAAGATGATTAGGTATGATGGAACGGTGGCCTGGAGGGCGCCTTTTTTATTACCTACCGTACCGGCACTTACAGTAAACGAGTTTCTGGTTTTTCGAGTGACTTTCCGGAAAATGGAATACCACGAATACAAGATTTGGATCATTATCTGTAGGTCAGTCTGACCCCAAACGCGAGTTTCGATGCTCGCTGGGCCGACCCCCCCCCCCCCCCAGTCCGTACCAGCCCCCGAAATTTCGTATTACAGGAACGGGTTAGACAATTAACCTGGATTATTCTTTCCGAACTGACTTTGAGACAGTTCTTCAGACGTCTCTCGACCAACCAGATGCTGCAGTCTCGGAGCCTGCCCTTCTCATTTTCTGTTCTTTTCATCAACTCACATTACCACCCAAGCATACCCCTTTCAAATATTGCTGCCGTTTCCTCCGTAGTAGATGCAGCCGTCACAGGAACTCCCCATTTTGCAGTAGTTGGAGCGTTGGAGCCCTTGCACATTATCACACCCTCTTCCGCACCGGTTGAAGCAGCAGTCAGGGTTACAGCAGTCACCAGTTGATGCAGCAGTCAACGAGTCCAACCTGCTAATTTCTGTTCTTTTCAGCAAATACCTCAACATAATGCAAAGTTCCGGTGCCCATGCCAGGCAAATGGATGCCGAATTCGACGACAGTCCCACGGCAAACAATTATGGCTTGGAATTTGTTCCCCATCCTTTCAACTCTGCCGAAGCTCAGCTCTGTGAGGCGCAAGCCCAACAGCAGCCGACCAGACCAAACACAGGAACCGATTTGCTGAACAATCGGAGAAGAAGGCAAGAAAGCAACATGTTTCTTGCCGTCCGCCCAACGCCGCCACCAACAGACAATATTCTCCGTCTACATAGTGCCGTTAGGTCTATCCAACACGGCACCAGGAAGGATAACACCAAAAAAGCCTACGACCGGAAAACCCAAGAGTACCGGGAGTATGTACATTGTAAATTTTCCTTCCAAGAACCTCGCCAAAGGGAAGTTGTCGACCATGACAAGGTCTACCCCTTCATGTTTTACTGTTGTTTTAGAGAGAATAAGGTTGTTAAAAAAAACCAAAAAATGCTGCTGTGTTCAACGAACAAGACTACGAAGAAGTACTCAAAAGGTTCCGGGACCAACCTGGGGATGGCCCAAGGTCAGAGCCCCAGCACAGACGCACGGACTCAAAGCCTCAGCCATTGAGCAGTACAAATGTGCAATCTAGCAGCTGCACCAACTACAGCGAGACGAACAAAGGAATACTATTCCATGGAAGCAGTTCTGGACTCTCAAGTGTGCTGAGCTCCACAACATGGTGAAGCAACGCCGTAACAGGCAGGACCGTGCCAATTGCGTGGAGAAGATTGACCATGACACCCCCTACGAAACGAAGGAACACATTAAGAAGATGGAGAAATCCTTCTGGATGGAAGGCATGAATGCTTCCATCCCAAACAGTATTCAGATCTCTCAGAGACCGTTTTTGTTTCCTGATGACAGTAAATGCCATCCTCAGAGGGGAAAGTTTGTTCATGGCGGAACTCTCCGATCTCTACGGAATTGGATGGATTGGAGACGACGGATATGATCACAATCCCTTTTGGATTTTTCTGCTGCAAATGAGGACCGGGAAATCGAATGGCGCTAATCTCAAACTCTACGGAAGAGCCGGACGGCATAAAGACCCAACCATGTGTCCCATGGGTGCACTTGCCTTCTATTTGTTCTACAGATTTAACAAGACCAATGAAATGGACCCCCCACCCAACTTCTGCGAAAGTAGTTCATGGTTCACAATGACGCTGCTTGGTGATTACAACGGTGGGAGGAAGCGCGACTATTGCACTTCGATCTCAGACGAGAATTAGAACCGCCGTAGGGCCCCCGTAAAAACTGTAGGGCGTCGTTTCTGGCTGGATCAGAATAGACCCAAATATCCCCTCATTATTTGTTTTGCTCCAAGACGCTCCTTTTTCAGAGTAACATCGTCACAAGCATTTCCTCTGATTTCATTGGTTCCGCCCAAACATTGGACATTCATCCAACGGTACATTCGAGCAACCACCAACAAAAAAAACGACACTCCGACCAACGAATGTGGTAAGCCAAGCCACAGTACTTTTTCGTCAACTGAACAGTACTCGTTTCCAAAAAACAGAACAAGGTATCAGATACCCAACGGATCGAAAAGCAAAAATAATATGGAATGATGTATTCTCCGCCATGAACATTTGACGCCGTCGACTGATTTGATTCGACCGAATTCATGGAAATCCCCATCATATATCGTAACATTATATTTGGAATGACAAACGATCAAAACGTGAAACGGCTGAACATCATGGAGAGGAATGGAGAGTTTATGGTGTTATTTATCCCGGCCCCCGAATGTACGAGTCCTCCATATCGAGTTCTCCCATGTCGGCCAGGAGTGCACCATATGACAGTGGAATTCACCCATCCCATCGATAACATGGAACAACGTCTACCGTATTACATGATATCTTTGACGGCTATTTCGTCTCTATTGATCGATCTAACATTTGCACAAGAAAATGAAACGTGAAGGGTTGAAAATGATCAAGACACAAGATATTCAAGACTGACTTGGGAAGTATGGAATTCGAATGGTACGGACAATCGTTATTTCAAGGAGAGAAATCCGAGGTGTACCAAATTTCATGAGGAAGATTTCATGTCCGATGGTCTGGATCCAGATGTAGAAGGGTGACATGGGAGTCACATCGGGGATACGATTAGATGATCAGTGGTCGAGAAACTCTACCGATCGGGGTGGAAAAGCCCCGCGCCCTTTCAAGGAGGAGAGCCATCTACACGACAGCAAGTTCAAACTCCGATGTCGATTTGATCAACAGAGGTGGGGGGGGGGGGGGGGGGGGGGGAATCTACCGATCGGCCTGAGAAACCTCGCACCGAGCGAATGGAGAAGAAAAATCAACCAATCGGGATGGGAACACATCGTCCTCTTTGGATGTTGAACACACAAACTTCAGCAATATCGTGAGCAATCGAATATTCTTTACGACGTATGCTTCGATTATTCTTACTACTTGGCATACTATTCATGTGTAAGAAGAAAAAAGGAAATCAAGTCGTTGCTATAATGATAGACTTCACGAGTATGGACGTTACAGATGTCGGAAGGTTTGATGTGGATTTGTTTTGTCAATATTTTGACAAAATATGCTGACCAAGACCAAACGACAGAAACCATTCTTTCTCGTTAGCATACTACGAAACTGCCAACCCCGGGAGGATGAACCACAAAAGACACGGCGAATCGTATATTTTGAATGTCAAATATATAAAGATGCGAATCAAGGCAACTCCGAGTTGATAGTCGTTCGTTCCTTTGCTCGCCGTCGACCGGTGCAATATTCAGCTTGCAATGCTTGAGCAATGTGCTCGACCGATGTGTACATCCAGTCGAGGGTTCCGGAAGCTGACAAGTTAGAAGTCCCCCCATCAAAGTGATTTTCCCTCAATAACGGTATGTGTTGAAGTTTGGAATGGGTGTTTGTTGTTGTTGCTGTTGTTGCTGCTGCCGCTGTTGCCATATTCAGTGCCTCTCCACCCGGATATGGAAACCACCACAGATGTAAATCGCAGTATGTTGCTCCAGTGCCAAAAATAAGCGTATACTGACATTGTTGTCATTATTGTTGTTGTTGTTGTTGTTGTTGTTGTTGTGAATGATTCGAGTTCGTTTCTTGTCCAATCGATTCAACAATGTTCACAAATGCTGACATTACCAAATTCAAAGGTGGTGGAGATGATGTTTGGTTGTTGTTGTTGTTTGTTGACAGATTCGACATGACTGGCTGCAATGCAATGTTCTTCGGATTGCCACAGGTACTGTCGTATTGGAAGTGAAAAGTGAAAGATGTCCAATGAGTGTCCAATGAGTGTCCAATGAGTGTGTCCAACTCACAGTCCCAACCAACCATTGAGGAGTTCATCACACATCACAGTCACAACCCGTTTCAGCAACAAACATACACTTTTATAAGATGATGGATCCACAATTACAGACAGACTTCGAGGAGAGAGGAAATGATAAACTCCCAAAGGAATGTCGTCGTGATGTCGTCATGTTAACCCCAACTGTAACGTCAAATCTCCAATGTCCGTGTCACATTCTCGTTGATTGAGAACTCACTTTGGTGGTTCTTATTATGATGACAGGATGCTGCTGCTGCTGCTGCACCGTCACTGTTTCGACAAGATCCTTCTTCATGGCGGTGATACATCACATAGTCACTGACAGTAAAGGCAACATTAGTATTGCAGTCTCTCTATCTACTAGCTACCGTAAGCAAGTAGAGGGTAGTACAGAAGTACCGTAGTAGTGGACTTGGTTCAAGTGAACGGTATTTTACTACGTACTACTTGTATTATATATTTTACACGTATTGGTGGGGTTTATATGTACGAAGTACTACGTAGTAAGAAGAAAATGAGGGGAAGTAGAGTCAAGGCAGGGTGGGATAAATTAGACTATTTACGCTTCATAAGAACGGGAAAACATTTTAACAGCCAATGATGAGGGGTGTGAACACGAGTTCCACAAATGTCGTTATTCTACTCATGGTCACAATCACTGACGTGTCTACAACTATCTACAACTAACCGGTAGTAGTAGTCGCTCTACATAACAGTACGTACTTCAACAGTCAAGGTATGATAGATCTCTACCGTAGCTATCATAGACTCCGACCCAAAAACTTCATCTCCCTCTCTATGATACAACAATCAATACACACGATCAAGGTGGTTGCTTTCTTGCTTTCTTGTTTTCTTGCTGTTGGTGCTTGTTACGGTTTCACTCCTTATGGAAAGGAATGGAATACCATTCCTCTCCATCATGTAAAGCGGTGTGACAAAGACTCCACAAAATAATAACAATGGCACGACAAACGATGATTCCACCACAATCCTTATTACGAGTCGTACACAATTTATCGATCACCTTGTGCCTCAGACCTCAGAGAATATTGATGGATTGGTTTTTGATTGGTTGATGCGAATACAACAACAGCAACAACAACAACAACAATAAATCTAGGACAATCCAAAGGTCGTCGTTATGATCACACGTTGACTTGACGCTCGGCACCTTCTTGGAAGCGCAAGACCGCTGCTGCCAAAAACCTACGACGACTTCCCCAAGAACACTTCGACTCTACCAACCTGCTCTGCCTTGAAGAGCTGACCACCAAACAGGTCGGATTCCACTCTGGTAACTTCGCCACTCCTACTAGCTAGGGCCCCGCTACTGTCACACAAGTACATCATCTACTTTTTCAATTCCAGGGTACCGAGTAAAACATGAGATTTGGCACCAACTCAACTATGCAACAAACACCTCTTCCGAGAGACCAGTGGTCCTCCCAAACAGTATTATTAGGCATCCAACGAAACAGTCAAGCAATAATATAATCAATGACACTCAAAACACATCATTTGCTTACTGTTAATCCAAGCCTAAGAACCAAAACGATAAAGAGAATGAAAATGAAAGGCATACTTTTTTGGGACCTTTTTGGGGATGAGCTGTGGGACAATTTTTGGAATGTACACAAAATGACCATTTCGCATCGCGTCGCATCACACCGTAGCACATCTTCTCTGTATTACGAATGAAAAAATAGTTTTTCCGATATTGAACGATACATACGACAGTACTTCATTTTGGACTATCAACGAAAAGGAACGCATCCAAAATTCGTTCCGCAACAACAACCGACCAACTTGGGGGGATCGACGAAACTATTACGTCATTTGGAAAAGATTTATCTGGAAGCATCCCAGATCTAACTGTAATAATTCTCTCGGCTCACATATGAGGGACATCCGAAATTTTATTTACTGTTAGCGGTAGGAAAAAGAATACACATCGGTCCAGATGTACCACAAGTGAACTCTTCAAAACACATTCTACTCCGACTAGTAGACATTTTTGTTTGATTCTCTATTGTAAAGTGTTCCTACAGAAAGTGATATCTTCGTTAGGATCACTACAAGTTTCGGGGACGAAATTTTTCTGGATAACCGTCTGGAAGCATACCATGTTTATCCAGAACATGGGAAACATCCCAAGAACTCAGATCGAACTGAAATGCCGTTGCATCGCTACACATGCAACGCATACGTTGAACATTTGATACATTCCACTTTCGAATGTCCTGGTTGAACTGGCGTGCACCAAAGAACATGTAATCCATGTCTTCCACATTGGCAACATCCCAATTTCCAATGTCTTTGTTGAATGTCTTTGCACTAGCAAACATTTTATCCATGTATGTCACGCGAGAAACATCCCAGGAACCAATATCTTGGTTGAATTCAACCGCATTTTCAAACATGCTGTTCATGGATTCGACATGGGATACGTCCCAATTTCCAATGTCTTGGTTGAATTTCAATGCACTTGCAAACATATTATCCATGCCTTTCACGCGAGAAACATCCCAGGAACCAATATCTTGGTTGAATTCATGCGCAAAAAAAAAACATGTTGTTCATGGAGTAGACATTGGAAACGTCCCACCTCCCAATGTCTTGGTTGAATTTCAATGCACTAGCAAACATTTGAGTCATGTCTTCCACGCGAGAAACATCCCAGGAACCAATATCCTGGTTGAATTCATGCGCACTACTAAACATGATGTTCATTAAGTCGACTTGGGAAACGTCCCACCCCCCAATGTCTTGGTTGAATGTCCTTGCCTCCATGAACATACAACTCATGTCTTTCACATTGGAAACGTTCCATCCTCCGATATCTTGGTTGAACTCGTGCGCTGAATGAAACATTTTGTTCATGGTTTCGACACTAGAAACGTCCCACCTCCCAATGTCTTGGTTAAATTCACGAGTATTGAAAAACATGCGCTCCATATTTGTGACCTTGGACACATCCCACCGTCCAATGTCTTGATTGAATTGAATAGCACTGTAAAACATTGATTCCATGTTTGTCACGTTGGACGTGTCCCACGATCCAATGTATTCATTAAAATAAGGCACCGTTTTCAGTACATCACTATAGGATGATACCCAATCGTCAATGGCTGGTGGAATGACATATGAATCCCCGAAAAAAAGCATTGACATGTCAGTAACTTGAGACACGTTCCATGAATCAATAGGAAATCCGTACGTGCAAGCGATGTCTTCCATGTCTTCTTTGTTTGAATTGGGGTCGTATAGTATGTCGCAGTAAGTTTTAACTGCTTCTCTCAATGTCTTGTTAGTTAGTGGGGGAGGACCATCTTTTCCACATTTGGCAGTGATTGCTTTGGAACAAAGCTCCTTGAATTGTTTGGACACGGCTTGTTTTCGTAACAAGGTAGCCACATCCAAAAAGGACAGAGAATGTAACAGGAGTCTGCAACCATCGTGTTCTAAGAATTGATGTGGCCTGTCATCCATCTGATTCTGTTGAAGAGAGTTGCTTTTAGTGATAATATCGTCGGTCGGATTTTCCTGGCGTGGTTTCTTGGTGCAACGCCAAGATGGCGACGGATACTATGCTGTTGGATTGTCTGATATGATTATAAGTAAAAGAGTGTAATAGAAGTTGTGGTGTATGAAATAAAACACGGACTCTTGCCACGAGAAAATCAATGATTAGACGTCGTCGTCGTTGATCGTTGTATCGTTGCAAATTTCTTTGGCATGTGCGGCAAGATTAACGCATCGATTGTCTAAAAAGATATCGTTTCTTTGTCGTAACGGAATAGAATCGCCGACGTTGATGATGAGTGGTCAAACGAAAACCAGAAATTAGCTACTACGAGTATTGTACTTTTAATTGCTTTAGCAAAGAGAGTGATGAGGATGGATGATGATTATGGTGGAACGGTCTGGAGTGCGCCTTTTACGGTACTCGCAGTCAATGATTTTTTTTTATTCTTTGAAGTTTTTCGAGGGTACCTCCTAACTGACAGTGAGTTCCACGTGTGACTTCCCGGAAAATGGAATACTTAACATCACAGAAGTCACAAAATGACAGTAACTGTTCGGATTGACTGTGACTATTCTACCGTACTCGGGTTTTCCGGGTTTTCCTGTTTTAACAGCCATTGATTTATACCCATAATTACAAATGATAGATGATGATACTTAACATCACAGAAGCCATAAGATGACAGACACTATTCGGATTGACTATTCTATTATTCCGTTCACGGTTTTTCCTATTTCAACAGCCTTTGATTTATAACTATACATACGGATCTGCAGAATGACCTTCCTCAACACCTCCCATTTCCGAGCCAATTAAACCAATAAATTCGATCGAGTTCCACGGTTCGTGTCGAAATCAAGATCACTTTGCAACAATGACTGACTACTACGCCGCTGCAAACGCTTGTACGCAACAATCAAGCATCATAAAATGAACATTTTCCCCACGCACGAAGCATTACTATGATGGCATTATTTGTCACGGCGGATGACAGTGCTATTTCCCAGCTTCTTTGGAACATACCTTGCCAATAACCACAAGAAATCTGCTGCTCTGTATGATGGTTCCCTTTTCTCTTACACATTCCAAGCCGTGGCTCATGTTCAGGCTGATGCCAACGAAAGTTACTTGTTCCGTGACACATTCGATGCTTGGTGGGCAGAATGTGTTGATGCTATTTTGGGTGACACCGTCAGTGAAAAGGCGGAGTAAATGCTTCTGGTTATACTGGACGAAGTCTCGATAACATCTGGACGTGATGAAGATGACATCGAAGATTGATGACGTAATGAATCCTTTGTTTTCTCCAATACGCTCCTTTTTAGCTGTACCATCATTTCCTCCGGAACATTCGAGCAACCATCGACGACAAACGACACTCCAACCAACGAATGTGGCTCCTCCAAGCCAAGCCAAGCCACAGTACTTTTTTGTCAACTGAACAGTACTCATTTCCAAAAAACAGAACAAGGTATCAGATACCCAACGGATCGCAAACGCTGAAATAATATGGAATGATGTACTCTCCGCCATGAACATTTGGCGCCGTCGACTGTTTCGACCGAATTCATGGAAAAAATCCCCATCATATCGTCACATTATATTTGGAACGACAAACGATCAAAACGTGAAGCGGCTGAACATCATGGAGAGGAGTGAATAGTTTACGGGGTTATTTGTCGCGGCCCCCGAGTGTACGAGTCCTCCATATCGAGTCCTCCCATGTCGGCCAGGAGTGCATCATATTACAGCGGAATTCACCCATCGCATCGATAACATGGAACTACGTCTACCGTATTACATGATATCTTTGAGAAGTAACATCGAGGGATACGATTAGATGATCAGGAGTCGAGAAACTCTACCGATCGGGATGGAAAAGCCCCGCGCCCTTTCAAGGAGGGGAACAAAACTACCGATCGGCCTGAGAAACGACAGCAAGTTCAAACTCCGATAACGACTTGATCAACACAGGTGAAAGACGAAAAGGATGGTAGAGTAGTGTTGTTTCCAAATGACATGTTACGCAAATACCGTCGTCGCTTCGTCGGACGAGGATGAAGACGTCGACGACGACGGAGACAAGGAGGAGGATGGGAACGAAAATGAAGGCATTTTTTGCGCTGTTTTCGTTGTTTAACAATAAGTGTCGACGACGGTTGATCTGATTTGAAGAGACGGCTGATCATGTGCTTGAAGTATTGGAAGGTTAATGTAACGGATTTTGTGTTACCATTGATGCAACAGGCAGTGGTGTACGACGGAAGATTGAATTAACAGTAACACGTCTGCAAATAACCCAAATCGGTATCTTTGACTGTGAATAGGGAACATTCCACATTGGTTACTGATGATAAGTGCGAATTATTCATAGTTAAACAATGCATGTAAGCAAACGCACAATTCGAGTTAATTCCACAACCGGAATGTCAATCCAAGAGATCCGAAGCAGGCCACTTTAACGGTGCCTCGTGTATTTCGATGTATCGTGCCTCGTCGGTTGTAGTGCTCAATTTGGAAAAACCGACAGGTTTGGCTCAAGAACAGATGGAGATTTCACAATGCTGATACATTCAAACAAAACATCATTACAAAATAAAACAAAATGTTTGATTACTCGTCATTACAGTTTCAACGTCGAACATTAGATAACTTATGGAAATTCCTGTCGAAAGATTCTGACAGCGCTCAAAATAATGAAAGGTTCCTGAATAGTTTGGATTTGATTACTGTTAGTTTACTCCATTTCAGCTGAAACGTTGTGTTTGAAGAGAGACAGCGGACAAAACGACCAACATTTTGCAAGTTTTTTCGTTGGCTCAAGAACAGATGGAGATTTCACAATGCCGGTACATTCAAACAAAACGCTGAACGAAACCAAAAAAAAATGTTTGATTACTCGTCATTACAGTTTCAACGTCGAACATTATTTTGGAAATTCCTGTCAAAAGATTCTGACAGCGCTCAAAATAAAATGAAAGGTTCCTGAATAGTTTGGATTTGATTACTGTTAGTTTACTCCATTTCAGCTGAAACGTTGTGTTTGAAGAGAGTTGTCGAAAGTATTTAAAGGCTTTCTAGTAGAGACATTGAACAGCGGACAAAATGACCAACATTTTGCAAGTTTTTTCGTCAGCTTTCTTTACGTCATTTCGGTTGACATGTGAAACGTGTTATAGAGAACGAATAAGAAATTACTTATAGGTAATTGCATGATGATGATAAGGACGTGCAAGAAATTTCGTTGGATTAGTAGTAGACGTCGTTTCAGCTGAAACGTGTTATATAGAGAACGATTTAGAAATTACTTAAGGTTTATTGCATTATGGCGAGGAGATTAACTGTAAGCTCACCATCTGTTTATGCAATGAAATTGTACCGTCCTTGTACTTGACAGGTTACAATGGTTACAACGTTACAACCAACGCTAAAGACAATGATTATTGCAGTGACAGCAAAACAGTCCAAAGATATAAATCAGCAACAAAGGAGTTTGACAGTTTGACAAAACAACGGCCAAGATTCGATCTACCACTATGACGAGGACAACGACTCCATACAAACACAAACGTGTTATATAGAGAACGATTTAGAAATTACTTAAAGTTTATTCCATTATGGCGAGGAGATTAAGCTCACCATCTGTTTATGCATTGAAATTGTACCACTATGACGAGGACAACGACTCCATACAAACACAACAAAAGAGCTCTCTCCCCGATTAACAAAAGCAGCACTATAATATCATCAACAAATGATACGATTATTATACCTTCTACCGGCACCAGCTCCCAAGCATGCTTTGGATGCCTAAAAACGTAAGGACGTATTGGAGACAGGGCTTCCTTGAGCGCTGAGAGTTCCTCTAACCCAGCCACTTCGGGAGCAACAGAAACTGCATGAGCTCCCAAAGTCTTGGCTAACGTTCCAGAATCCATGGCAATTGATCGTCGAAAAACCATGTTTCCTCGTCGAAGATTTTTGAAGATCATTTTGGATCGTTTCTATCGATTTCTTCGTCTCCTCTCTTGCTAGCTTTGTCTCCCTTACAAGTTCTGTCACTGCTTGTTGGTTTGTCTTGTGTCATTGGTGAACAACTGGTAGAACAGCCTCAAGTTTTGTATCGAAAGGGCATTCTGCTTCTTCTTGGTAGTTTTCCATTCTGATCTTCGGCTGGCCTTCCTTGACGATTTTGTGGAGTTCATCAAAAAGGATGATCCAACTCTGTTCCCGCGTATTCACAGTCAATGTCAGTTTCTGTGCCACTGGAACTTTTGTGGATGCTTTCTAAGGAATGCTTTTGTACAATGCAAAATCTGGAAGAAGAAACGGGATTCCGTGGTCTTGGCCATATTAGCTGGCAATCACCAGAGCCCGGTTCTTGAAAATCACAAATGATGGTATTGTAGGCAGCCAAATCAAAGTATTGATGATTCAATTCACAGTCAATTCCTCTTTTCCGGCCACCAGTCGGCTTCTTCTCACGGAATGCAACGTACTACATAAAGCGGTAAACTTTTGTAGATGTGAGATGATATTTGTGTGTCTCAAGGTGTACACTTTGTTGTAGTAGTCAAGAAAATTCCACCATTTTGGGGACCATTGTCTTCATGCTGCGAGTCGAGTTCCAGGTCGTCTGGGTGAACTGGATGTATCAGCTGTGATCGCAGAGTGGTTAACAATTGAGAATAAAACGTGCACGAGCGTATCATAGGCGTCGAGTGACATCATGGTGAGACAATAAGTTGTTGTTGTGGTATTGTTTGTTTGCGTGTGTGGTGAGATCATAACAGGAAGTTCACAGTTGTTGTTGTGGTACCTATTGTGGGCTGTTGCGTTATGGTACATACGCATCATAGTTCATTGGTAGTCCAGTTGTATCATACGTCATCGCCTCATCTCTTGAATATACAAGTATATTCAGCGACGCCGGCTCGGCTACCTGCAACGGCCGTGACAAGACTGTGCTCAGCTGGCGGGGATCGTCATGGCAGAGTTGCTTGACGGCCGAACGGCTGTAATTGTAGTGGAATCGCTACATCATGTTGCGGCCGAACGGCTGTGGTTGTAGTGGAAATCGCTACATCTTGTTATCAGAGTAGATAGGGTATGCCTCGTAGGTGTAAAGACCATGTAGATAGGACGGTAGTCTTTTTTTGGCTACAATCTAAGTCATCCATGGTCTCTACAGACCATCTCAGAGGCAAATGTGAGTGATGATGCGTGCCTTGGTCTTCGTGTTGGTGTGGTCTGACCGCCAACCGTAGTACACCAATAGCTTCAACATATAGCGGTTACCCTAGAGCCATAGGCACATACGGTATATCCCTATATTGCCCAACTCCTCTGGCTCGTCTAACAACAATTAACAGGGATATCGTACGGAACATACAATGTAAACATCGTAATCTCATGTTGGGCACACACACACACAACCGTATTTCCAGTTTTATATCGTGAAAATGCCATCATTGACAGGACGACTCCAGCGCTGTTTGAACGGACCATCAAATTTTCTTCAAGTAGTCGTCTGTCAATATTGACGCCGACGAGATCTCGAGTTGATGCAATTGCAGGTTCTGTCTCCGCGTCTGAAAAATATCAGAAATTGATTGATGGAACGCAGATTACTATTGCTGTCACGAAAATCTGCGCAGCCGTCAAGTCAACAAAAAATGGGCAATGGTTATTGTTGTTCTTGTTGTTGTTGGACTTTCCTATCATATGAATGAAAGGACCATTCAATTTTCCAGCTTGCATCTGTTTTTCTATCACTTGCTTCAAACTCATTGAACGGATTGGGCAGCTAACATGAGCATACCAATGATGTTCGATTGAATGTGAACAGGCGCTCCAATTATGGCATGAGAAGGTGTCCCCCCTAGGGTCTAGTGGCAAGCCATCAAAATCCTGTGCTCCACCACGATCCAATTGAAGGTTTGGACAATCAACGTACCTACAATATAACATACGAGTAGGCGTTCCGACGAGTTATGAATCCTGCAAGATTCGGGCAATCCGACGATGTATGACTAAAGGGACAATCTAATTCTACAATCCCCATTGACACCACAAAATATCCGAAATTGATAGAGCTTACGGTCTTGTTGCCACCAAATCTGGCGAATCGGTATGGTTGTCCGATCCACAATCTTCAAACAAGCATCGTTTCAGTCAATATTCCGATGATGAGAATTTCCACTCTCAGAATACTTTTCAAAGCGGCATTGTTGTCAGATCCACAATCATCCAGCTAATCTTTGGTGGTCGAAGAACAACTCTAGACACCACCGAACGATGATATAATGTTCTCAAAATATGTGTCTTCAGACGATGTTTCAGACGATGTCTAGATCATTTCTCGACACTTCCGAAAGAGGATAATGTACTCAAAGTATCCGAAATTTATGGAGATCAAGGTTTTGTTGCCACCCAATCTGGCGACTTGGTATATTCTGACGAAGCAAAGATCAACTCTCGACACTGCCGAAAGATGATATAATATCCTAAATATCTGACATTGATCGAGCTCAAGGTATTGCTGCCACCAAATCTGGCGAAATTGAATGGTTGCCCGATAAGCAATCATCAAGCAAGTATCTTTCAGTCGATATTCCGAAGATGCGAAATCCAACCCTCAGAAAATCTTGACGGTACTGTTGTCCTTATTATTAGGTTATTAATATTATTAATAATACTACTACAAGTTCCGGGGATGAAAAATTTCCGTAAAGTCCTCTGGAAGCATGTCACGTTTATCCAGAACATGGGAAACATCCCAAGATCTTAGACTGTGATTAAACGCCAATGCCGAACCAAACATGTCTTTCATGTCTCTCACATTGGAAATATTCCAATGTCCAACGTCTTGGTTGAATTCAATCGCATCATTAAACATACTGTTCATGGATACGACATTGGATACGTCCCACCTCCCAATGTCTTTGTTGAATTTCAATGCACTTGCAAACATTTTAGTCATGTCTTCCACGCAAGAGACATTCCAGGAACCAATATCTTGATTAAATTCATTGGTGCAATAAAACATGCTTTCCATGGATTTCACATTGGAGACGTCCCACCTCCCAATGTCTTGGTTGAATGTCCTTGCAAAAGCAAACATTTTATCCATGCTTCTCACATTGGATAAATTCCATCTACCAATGTTTTGGTTGAATACATTCGCACAATCAAACATGCTGTTCATGGATACGACATTTGAAACGTCCCACCCTCCGATATCTTGGTTAAATTCATCCGCACTACTAAACATCCTGTTCATGGATTTCACATTGGAGACGTCCCACCTCCCAATGTCTTGGTTGAATTTCGTTGCCTCCGTGAACATCCAACTCGTGGATTGGACATTGGAAACGTCCCACCCTCCGATATCTTGGTTGAACTCATACGCTAAATGAAACATGCTGTTCATGGATTCGACACTGGAAACGTCCCATCTTCCAATGTCTTGGTTAAATTCACGAGCAGAATAAAACATGCGCCCCATTTTTGTGACCTTGGATACGTCCCACCGTCCAATGTCTTGATTGAAATGAATAGCTCTTTCAAACATTGATTCCATGTTTGTCACGTTGGACGTGTCCCAGGATCCAATGCATTCATTGAAATAAGGCACCGATTCCATCATATCAATATCGGATGATTCCCAATCCTCAAAGGCTGGAGGAATGACATAAAAATCACCGAAAAAAAGCTCTGACATGTCAGTAACTTGAGACACGTTCCATGAATCAATCGGATAACCATACGTGCAAGCAATGTCTTCCATGTCTTCTTTGTTGGAATCGGGGTCGTATAGTATGTCACAGTATGTTTTAACTGCTTCTTTCAATGTGTTGTTTGTGTGAGGTTTCGGACCATCTTTTCCACATTTGGCAGTGATTGTTTTGGAACAAAGCTCCTTGAATTGTTTGGACACGGCTTGTTTTCGCAACAAGGTAACCACATCCAAAAAGGACAGAGAATGTAGCAGGAGTCTGCAACCATCGTGTTCTAAGAATTGATGTGACCTGTCATTCATCTGATTCTGTTGAAGAGAGTTGCTTTTAGTGATAATATCGTCGGTCGGATTTCCCTGGCGTGGTTTCTTGGTACAACGCCCAGATGGCGACGGATACGATGCTGTTGGATTGGCTGACATGATTATAAGTTAAAATGTATAATAGCAGTTGTGGTGTATGAAAAAAAACACGGACTCTTGCCACGAGAAAATCAATGATTAGACGTCGCATTTACGGCCCGTAAGATAAAAGCATCGATTGTCCAAATAGATATTTTATACAATCTTCTCTCTGCCGTAACGGAATAGAATCGCCGACGTTGATCATGAGAGGTCAAACGAAAACCAGAAATTAGCCACGTACTACGAGTACTTTAGTGTAACTTTTAACGAAGAGTGATGATGATGGATCATGATTATGGTGGAACGGTAGTCTGGAGTGCGCCGTTTATTACGTAGGTTACTCAACGAGTGTTCCAGTATTCTTCGAGTCTTTTCGAGGGTACCGTATTTTTCATTCTCCTCTATCCCCCAGTGTCCTCTACCCCCCTTGCGTAGAAAATGGTACAAAAGTGACTCTGGTCCGTCTGTGCTTCGCTACCTTCCTGGATAGCGGCCCGGCGCTCTACTTCGTGCACATTTTTTTTTTGAATTTGCTGAACAGCAAAGATTCCGTCGTCTGTCGTCTCCCCGTACCCGGGACTCCTTTTTCAAAGGCATTATCTTCCATGTCACAAGTGTTTCGTCGTCTCCGCATGAAAAATGAAAATGCCGCCAAGACCTTGTGGTGCTACAGTCCTTGTTGTTGGTATACAAAGTGGTGATTTAAACTGTTCCTGCGGTTTCATTACATATGTGGAGACCAAGTGAAAGAGAATTCGCTCCTTCGGTTTGAAAAAAGAGTAGTGGAGACAGGTACGTACGTTACTTTTGATGTCCGAAAAATTACATATTCTCTCACCGTTTTCTGTACTCCATTTCCAGATAAAAGCGAATACGTATGGCATGGTGTCGCCTTTTTGGTGTTGGATGGAGGCATTGCATGTTGCGTTGGACGTCTGGCTCCCATATACGACAAGACTCTTGACCACTTAGACGGACGGCTAGCTCAAGTGACGCTCCTTTTTTCCGACAGCTCATGTCCGGAAAAAATCGAATATAGCCGCAGCAACAACGGCGTCTGCCTCGCAACACTTGTGGACACTACTATTCCGGGTGATCGGGCACTTAATTCATTGTTACGTAGCATCGAAGGGAACTACGGCGATTAGCGAAGATCAAAATAAAATATAAATGAAAAAATCAATGACAGAAGTTTAATTTTTATTCCATCCTACAATGACACAAGTTTTATTTTTTTCCATCTTTCATGTTCTTGTTCCACGCTCTTATACAAACCAACTCAGGTTACTCTTCTTCCAGCTGTTCCGGACAATATCTTCTGGCAATTCCTGCCAAGTGTCATTCACCCACTGTTGAATTTCGTCCCTGGAAGCGTTTGGTAGGTCCACATCCGCCTCAGCATGGTTAATCATCCAACGAAACCATTTCTGTCTGACCCGGTCCTTGAAAGGTTTCCCTATGCCAACATCTATAGGCTGTAGTACCCATGTACACTTGCCAGGAATTAGTTTCAAGGTTACTCCAAGTGAATCCATTCTTGTTCGAAACGAGGCAGTGTCATGCGCAGCGAATTGGTCAAGAAAAAGATAAACAGGTGAACCGGCTGCATGTTGTTGCAAATGGGGAACAAGGACACCATCTACCCAGTCATTCATGTTTTCCTCGTCTTGCCAGGCGTTGGATTGACAGCTGAGCACCATGTTGTCTCGATACTGGCTGGCTGCAAGTTCTCTGGTCGCAATCGTCCCGCCTCTCTGACCCTTGAAGATGATCATGGGTTTCAATTTCCCTCCATCAGCTGTGATAGTTAGGGAGACGGTGCATCTAGTCTTCGAATTTCCCGTCTGGCGAACGGTGACGGTTTTTTCTCCTTCTAGTTCCAAGGTTGTGCTAGAAGCCAGACTAAACGGCAGGGGTGTCTGGTCCATGTTGATAATGTACCCCTTCAACACATTCGGGGCACTCAAGATTGGTCTTATTTCCGACAGCCATTCCTCGGCCCGATCGATCGCCTCCTGTGGATGCTCCTGCGACACATGTGTACGCCGTCGATTGACGAGACAGTTGGAGTTACAAAGACGCCGAATCAGCTGATACTGCACTTCATATGTCTTCGCACGGAATCCCTCGTCCAATTGGCAGGCCTTAATCACCAAATGATTGTAGGTTATACCTACACCTATCTGGCGCATCTCAAAAGCATGTCCAATAACCGCATCTTCAAGATACTTGATCGTGGATGGTTTCCCCTTATGGAGCGAACGTGCCCTGGGTCTGGTGAGAGACAAAACATCGCGCTGCTTTCTCCAATTTCGGATCTGAACGGCTTGAACTCCATGCGACCTGGCAATCGACTTGAGAGACTCTTTATTGTTCAATTGCCTTTCGTCGGCATCACGAAGAATCGTGACCTTTCGTTGGACGGTGATGGTAGCCCTTGGCATTTTGTTTGAAAAATTGACTGTAAATTAGAAAACCTGTCGTTGGACGGTGATGGTAACCCTTGGCATTTTGTTTGGAAAATTAACTGTAAATTAGAAAACTTGTCATCGTGTTGGTGGAGTGAAGGGAGTTGGCCGCACTCGTGTTCGAATTTCGAACACAAGACCAGAAGGGAATCCGAGGTGATGAAATTCAAACAGTTGGGCAAAGCGCGGCCGGCGCCATGATCGGTGTCCTGTACCCCCCTCCGTTCAAAATTGTCCAGTATTGTCGTCCAGGGGGGTAGAGGAGAATGAAAAATACGGTACCCTAATACGGTACCGGTAAGTGAGTTCCACGTTTGACTTACAGGAAAATGGAATAGGTACTTAACATCACAGAAGTAATAATAAAAAAAAAGGGAACTGTTCGGATTGACTATACTACCGTACTCGGGTTTTCCAATTTAAAAAGCCACTGATTTATACCCATACATACATAATATTATGATACCTCGAAGTAGATGATAGATCTGCAGAATGACCTTCCTCACAGTCAACACGCACCATGGCACATTCCTACAGTCAGGCCCAACACACTTGTCATAAGGTCTATTACTTAAGGAATCTATCTAATCCCCAATTAACAGAACCGACCCAAAAAGTCACATCCCGACGTCACAAATGACCCAAAATGATCCCAGTCATCCCTTTTTTGCACGTGTGTAATTTTGTAATTTTCACGTATCTCACCCTCCCAATCCAGCGGTTGTCTTGGCAAAACAAATCAAGTCAGTTTGCCCGCAATTGCGACACCATCATGCCCCAATCTGATCAATCATTTTCATCGGACAATCGACTCAGGAATGGTTCCATCCGAATCTGCTACCCACTCTTTTTCATCGCTCCCGGATTCCCTGCAATCTTGAACAATTTTACGCAAGAAGTACGTTGGTGCCTTTTTCCCACTTTTGTCCTTCGAATCTTCGACAAGAATTTTTTCACGAGACTTTCCCTCATCGAATTATGTGTGGAGAAAGCCCACACCTGGGTTAGCCATATCTCCTCGGATGAACCTTGTATGTCCGCGGATGATCAACAGCCACGATTCTCCCGTTTTTCGGCCGATGTTTTGGCACCGTCACCCGCGAGTCTTCACAGTCCCTGCCGACACCGTTCATGGCTGGTTTCACAACCGGTTTCATTGTAATCCAAGTCGACTCCGCCGTTTTTCGGTCATCTACCTATCATTGTCTATGTAGGTCTGGTTCCTAAAGCGAGTCCGAACCAAAAGAACCATTTATAAGGATTTCAACGAGGAAACGGAGAGGTTACTTCACCACCCAAAAACTTACCATCCTCTCCTACCGACACTCGACAATGCTTTCGGCATTGGCTATGGCCAATTTTGACCCCATTATGGACAATGGAAATTTTAGTTGGACACCCCACGCCGGAAAACCATTCTCCTCGTCGAAAGTACCTGAACAAATAGAACCATTTGTAAGGATTTGCATGATTAAACGAAGACATTAGACCACTACCAAAATACTTACCATTTCCTGCCACCGATACCCAATAATGCTTTGGTCATTGGGTATGGCCAATGTTGACCCTTTCTGGAAAAATGAAAATTCTAGTTGCACATCCCACCCTGGGAAAAATGTTTCCTCGTCGAAAGTACCTGAATTCCCTCCCAAATTACAGCGCAGTTCGTACAATTCCCTCCAATCCACCTATGTAACAATGTGGTCAACCCTTTTTCGAAACAACACTTAGATCCCAACGTGGCATTCGAGTTATATCAACATCTGCATTCACGTTTATGATCAAATTTCTGTTGCAGTAGTAATTCAATCCCAATCGTTCGTTTTTTGAACAATACCTAGAAACAAGTCAGTCGTTTAAGTTATGTTGATGTTTATGTTCAATCTTGTTTACATAGCAATCTCTGTTGGAATGAAATTTTGTCCACCCCTTAAGTCAACGGAAAAATGTTTTTGGCAGCCACCAATGAAAGGCAGCAAGACTACCGGTACCTACGGTTGACGAAGAAGACTCTAACCCGCACCTTCCAAGAACTACTTAAGCACCATATCCTGCGACCCCAAGTATCATCATATTTCCGCCTGTGGCTTTCCCCTCCACAACAAGCAACACCACAACTAATTGCAATTTACGTCCACTATTATTCATTCCTTCCTTCCTTCCTTCCTTCCTTCCTTCCTTCCTTCCTTCCTTCCTTCCTTGCCACGATGTCTAGCAACCCACGAAAACTGGAGGAGTCAAAACCTCAACCTCAAGCTTCTGTAATCAAATTTATAGTTGACAACCCGCACTTCACAGAAACACAAAAAAGGGATCTTCTCAGAAGTATGATGCAGAGACAACTGAAGAAAGGTGACGAGTCCTTCATGAACACAAACAGCCCTTCCACACAAGGTTTCCTAGGTACTTTTGCAGCAATTAATGAATGCGCCAACACCCCCGACAGACCCTTCCTACGAAGACAACAGGTCGACACTCTTCTGCAATCCCAAATGGAACTTCCACTTGCTTCCCAGGGGGAGTCAAGTGGACCCCGTAAATTGGAGTTTCCCAAATGCACTATACCAGTCATGCAAGTAGACGTTACGAAAGTGGATTCCAACAGCGTCGCGTCACAAGTCGAGAAAGGCAATGAAACCATACCTCCCAGCAGGACCACGGTTGGCAACAACGATTATGGCATTATTTGTCACGGAGGATGACAGTGTTGTTTCCCAGCTACTTTGAAACATTCCTTGCCAATAACCACAAGAAAACTGCCGCTCTGTATGATGATTCCCTTTTCCCTGACACATTCCAAGCCATGGCTCATGTTCAGGTTGATGCCAACGAAAGTTACTTGTTCCGTGACACATTCGATGCTTGGTGGGAAGAATGTGTTGATGCTATTTTGGGTGACACCGTCAGTGAAAAGGCGGAGTAAATGCT
The DNA here is from genome assembly GCA_019154785.2 of Nitzschia inconspicua. NCBI lineage: Eukaryota > Bacillariophyta > Bacillariophyceae > Bacillariales > Bacillariaceae > Nitzschia > Nitzschia inconspicua. The sequence goes on from JAGRRH010000018.1 coordinate 235,009, forward strand.
TCTGGTTATACTGGACGAAGTCTCGATAACATCTGGACGTGATGAAGATGACATCGAAGATTGATGACGTAATGAATCCTTTGTTTTGCTCCAATACGCTCCTGTTTAGGAGTACCATCATTTCCTCCGGAACATTCGAGCAACCATCAACGACAAACGACACTCCAACCAACGAATGTGGCTCCTCCAAGCCAAGCCAAGCCACAGTACTTTTTTGTCAACTGAACAGTACTCATTTCCAAAAAAACAGAAATCGGTATCACATACCCAACGGATCGAAAAGCAAAAACAATATGGAATGATGTACTCTCCGCCATGAACATTTGACGCCGTCGACTGTTTTGATTCGACCGAATTCATGGAAATCCCCATCATACCGTGACATTATATTTGGAATGACAAACGATCAAAACGTGAAACGGCTGAACATCATGGAGAGGAATGGAGAGTTTATGGTGTTATTTATCCCGGCCCCCGAATGTACGATTCCTCCATATCGAGTTCTCCCATGTCGGCCAGGAGTGCACCATATGACAGCGGAATTCACCCATTCCATCGATAACATGGAACAACGTCTACCGTATTACATGATATCTTTGACGGCCATTTCGTCTCTATTGATCGATCTAACATTTGCACAAGAAAATGAAACGTGTAGGGTTGAAAATCATCAAGACACAAGATATTCGAGACTGACTTGGGAAGAATGGAATTCGAATGTTAGGGACAATCGTTATTACAAGGAGAGAAATCCGAGGTGTACCAAATTTCATGAGGAAGATTTCATGTCCGATGGTCTGGATCCAGATGTAGAAGGGTGACATGGGAGTCACATCGGGGATACGATTAGATGATCAGTGGTCGAGAAACTCTACCGATCGGGGTGGAAAAGCCCCGCGCCCTTTCAAGGAGGAGAGCAATCTACACGAGAGCAAGTTCAAGCTCCGATGTCGATTTGATCAACAGGGTTGGGGTTGGGGGGAATCTACCGATCGGCCTGAGAAACCTTGCACCGAGCGAATGGAGAAGAAAAAATCAACCAATCGGGATGGGAACACATCATCCTCTTTGGATGTTGAACACACAAACTTCAGCAAAATCGTGATCAATCGAATATTCTCTACGACGTATGCTTCGATTATTCTTTCTTCCTGGCAAAGTATTCTTGAAAAGGAATAGAAAATCAAATCGTTCTCATTATGATAAAGTGCACGAGTGTGGCCGTTTTACTGATGTTGAGAAGTATGATTTGGATGGCATCACGTGCGAGTATTTCGACAAACTCTCTCTGCCGACCAAGACCAAACGACATGAATCTTTACCGTACACCGAGATTTTTCTTACTACTTGGCATACTATTCATGTATAAGAATAGAAAAAGGAAATCAAGTCGTTGCTATAATGATAGACTTCACGAGTATGGACGTTACAGATGTCGGAAGGTTTGATGTGGATTTGTTTTGTCAAATATTTTGACAAACTATGCCGACCAAGACCAAACGACAGAAACCATTCTTTCTCGTTAGCATACTACGAAACTGCCAACCTTAGGAGGATGAACCACAAAAGACACGGCGAATCGTATATCTTGAATGTCAAATATATAAAGATGTGAATCAAGGCAACTCCGAGTTGAAAGTCGTTCGTTCCTTTGCTCGCCGTCGACCGGTGCAATATTCAGCTTGCAATGCTTGACCAATGTGCTTGGCGAATGTTTTCATCCAGTCGAGGGTTCCGGAAGCTTACAACTTAGAAGTTCCCCCCTCCCCCATCAAAGTGATTTTCCCTCAATAACGGCATGTGTTGAAGTTTGGAATGGGTGTTTGTTGCTGCCATATTCAGTGCCTCTCAGCCTGGATATGGAAACCACCACAGATGTACATCACAGTATGTTGCTCCAGTGCCAAAAATACGCGTATACTGACATTGTTGTTATTGTTGTTGTCGTTGTTGTTGTTGTGAATGATTCGAGTTCGTTTCTTGTCCAATCGATTCAACAATGTTCACAAATGCTGACATTACCAAATTCAAAGGTGGTGGAGATGATGTTTGGTTGTTGTTGTTGTTTGTTGACAGATTCGACATGACTGGCTGCAATGCAATGTTCTTCGGATTGCCACAGGTACTGTCGTATTGGAAGTGAAAAGTGAAAGATGTCCAATGAGTGTCCAATGAGTGTCCAATGAGTGTGTCCAACTCACAGTCCCAACCAACCATTGAGGAGTTCATCACACATCACAGTCACAACCCGTTTCAGCAACAAACATACACTTTTATAAGATGATGGATCCACAATTACAGACAGACTTCGAGGAGAGAGGAAATGATAAACTCCCAAAGGAATGTCGTCGTGATGTCGTCATGTTAACCCCAACTGTAACGTCAAATCTCCAATGTCCGTGTCACATTCTCGTTGATTGAGAACTCACTTTGGTGGTTCTTATTATGATGACAGGATGCTGCTGCTGCTGCTGCACCGTCACTGTTTCGACAATATCCTTCTTCATGGCGGTGATACATCACATAGTCACTGACAGTAAAGGCAACATTAGTATTGCAGTCTCTCTATCTACTAGCTACCGTAAGCAAGTAGAGGGTAGTACAGAAGTACCGTAGTAGTGGACTTGGTTCAAGTGAACGGTATTTTACTACGTACTACTTGTATTATATATTTTACACGTATTGGTGGGGTTTATATGTACGAAGTACTACGTAGTAAGAAGAAAATGAGGGGAAGTAGAGTCAAGGCAGGGTGGGATAAATTAGACTATTTACGCTTCATAAGAACGGGAAAACATTTTAACAGCCAATGATGAGGGGTGTGAACACGAGTTCCACAAATGTCGTTATTCTACTCATGGTCACAATCACTGACGTGTCTACAACTATCTACAACTAACCGGTAGTAGTAGTCGCTCTACATAACAGTACGTACTTCAACAGTCAAGGTATGATAGATCTCTACCGTAGCTATCATAGACTCCGACCCAAAAACTTCATCTCCCTCTCTATGATACAACAAAATCAATACACACGATCAAGGTGGTTGCTTTCTTGCTTTCTTGTTTTCTTGCTGTTGGTGCTTGTTACGGTTTCACTCCTTATGGAAAGGAATGGAATACCATTCCTCTCCATCATGTAAAGCGGTGTGACAAAGACTCCACAAAATAATAACAATGGCACGACAAACGATGATTCCACCACAATCCTTATTACGATTCGTACACAATTTATCGATCACCTTGTGCCTCAGACCTCAGAGAATATTGATGGATTGGTTTTTGATTGGTTGATGCGAATACAACAACAGCAACAACAACAATAAATCTAGGACAATCCAAAGGTCGTCGTTATGATCAAATGTTGACTTGACGCTCGGCACCTTCTTGGCAGCGCAAGACCGCTGCCGCCAAAAAACCTACGACGACTTCCAAGAAACACTTCGATTTTACCAACCTGCTCCGCATCGGACCGCAGCACATCTTCTGTGACAAATGAAAATAGCATTTTCGATGTTGAACGATACATACGACAGTACTTCATTTTGGACTATCAAACGAAAAGGAACGCATCCAAAAATGCGTTCTGCAACAACAACCGACCAACTTGGGGGGGGACCGACGAAACTATTACGTCATTTGGAAAAGATTTATCTGGAAGCATCCAAGATCTAACTGTAATAATTCTCTCGGCTCACATATGAGGGACATCCGAAATTGCATTTACTGTTAGCGGTGGTAAATAGAATACACATAGGTCCAGATGTACCACAAGTGAACTCTACAAAAAAAATTCTACTCCGAGTAGTAGACATTTTTGTTTGATTCTCTCTTATAAAGTTGCTCCTGCAGAAAGTAATATCATCATTAGGATCACTACAAGTTTCGGGGACGAAATTTTTCTGGATAACCGTCTGGAAGCATGCCATATTCATCCACAACATGGGAAACGTCCCAAGAACTCAGATCGAACTGAAATGCCTTTGCATCGTTCAACATGCAACGCATACGTTGCACATTTGATACATCCCACTTTCGAATGTCCTAGTTGAACTGACGTGCACCAAAGAACATGTAATCCATGTCTTCCACATTGGCAACATCCCAATTTCCAATGTCTTTGTTGAATGTCTTTGCACTAGCAAACATTTTATCCATGTATGTCACGCGAGAAACATCCCAGGAACCAATATCTTGGTTGAATTCAACCGCATTTTCAAACATGCTGTTCATGGATTCTACATGGGATACGTCCCAATTTCCAATGTCTTGGTTGAATTTCAATGCACTTGCAAACATATTATCCATGTCTTTCACGCGAGAAACATCCCAGGAACCAATATCTTGGTTGAATTCATGCGCAAAATAAAACATGTTGTGCATTAAGTCGACATTGGAAACGTCCCACCTCCCAATGTCTTGGTTGAATGTCCTTGCCTGCATGAACATACAACTCATGTCTTTCACATTGGAAACGTCCCATCCTCCGATATCTTGGTTGAACTCGTGCGCTGAATGAAACATGTTGCTCATGGTTTCGACACTAGAAACGTCCCACCTCCCAATGTCTTGGTTAAATTCACGAGCAGAGAAAAACATGCGCACCATTTTTGTGACCTTGGACACATCCCACCGTCCAATGTCTTGATTGAAATGAATAGCACTGTGAAACATTGATTCCATATTGGTCACGTTGGACGTGTCCCACGATCCAATGTATTCATTAAAATAAGGCACCGTTCTCAGCACATCACTATAGGATGATACCCATTCGTCAATGGCTGGAGGAATGACATAAAAATCCCCGAAAAAAAGAAAGGACATATCCGTCACTTGAGACACGTTCCATGAATCAATAGGATAACCATACGTGCAAGCAATGATTTCCATGTCTTCTTTGTTGGAATCGGAGTCGTATCGTATGTCATGGTATGTTTTCACTGCTTTTCTCAATGTTTCGTTGTTATGAGGTTTCGGACCATCTTTTCCACATTTCGTTTGAATTGTTTTGGAACAAAGCTCCTTGAATTGTTTGGACACGACTTGTTTTCGCAACAAGGTAACCACATCCAAAAAGGAAAGAGAATGTAACAAGAGTCTGCAACCATCGTGTTCCATGAACTGATGTGGCCTGTCATTGTCATTCATCTGATTCTGTTGGAGAGAGTTGCTTTCAATGATAATATCGTCGGTCGGATAATCCTGGCGTGGTTTCTTGGTACAACGCCAAGATGGCGACGGATACGATGCTGTTGGATTCGCTGACATGATATTATAAGTAAAATTGTATATTAGCAGTTGTGGTGTATGAAAAAAAAAACACGGATTCTTGCCACGAGAAAATCAATGATTAGACGACGTCGTCGTTTTATGTATCGTTGCAACTTTCTTTGGCATTTACGGCCCGTAAGATAAAAGCATCGATTGTCCAAAAAGATATTATATTTCACAATCTTCTCTCTGCCGTAACGGAATAGAATCGCCGACGTTGATGATAATGAGAGGTCAAACGAAAACCAAAAAATAGATTCCGTAGAATAGTAGTCTATGAGTACTTTTACTAACTGTAATAACCGTAACAAAGTGATGAAGATGGATGATGATTGTCGTGGGATGGTTGCGGTTGTCTCTGTGCGCCTTTTATTAACTGTAAATACTGTGCTGACAGTCAATGACTTCCTTTATTCTTTGTGAGGGTTCTCGAGGGAACCCTCCGAGTTTAATCGATCGAGTTGCACGATATAATATTTTAGTCATTTTAAAATAATCTTTATAACGCTTTTGGATTGACTGCAATTTTTTATTTTAATTTTTCCTCGTATCGACATCGTAACATAAATAAAAAGTAATCTCTATTACGGACCTTTCATTCCTTCTAGTTGTAGAGCAGTTTTCTAGTAGTAGCAATGTGTTTGTTGTGGTTTGAGGCAATTTTTCTGTATCTTACTTGATTAGTTGTTTTGCCAAGGGACGTTGTTCTTGTACCGTAGTAGGTATAGGTCCGACCAATCGAGTTGCATGCAGCAGTTCTACTACAATGGAATCGAGTAGTGGAAATACTGTTGACATAATCTGGTGGCAAATGTTTGGAAGCCAAAATAGAATCTCCAACCCAAAGCATACCCACTGGTATTGTTGTAGAGTTTGCCCCCAATCATTTTCATACAAAACATATTCGAATTACTTGACTTCTTGCAAGAATGGTTCGAGCAGTTGAAGCGCCTTGGAAAAAGAGAGATCATACGCTGTTATTGTCCTTTGTGTAGACGACAAAATTGAAGAAAGAAAAAACATCTACCACGACTGCCTGATGAGAAGTCAGTTCGCAAAAAATACCTAAGCTCAACGACGACTATGCGCAAACTAGTTTCTCTTCTGCCTTGACCAACACTCATAAGAGTTGCGGAAAGGAAGTTGCTGCTCGTGTTCTTCAAATTGTAATGAGACATCCTGCATGGAAATCATTTTTCAATTTAACAAGAGTGATGTAAATGTCTATTCTGGTGGTGCTTCTCTTGCTTCGTCTATTGAAATAAAAAAGTATGGTAAATCTAGGAAGTCCGTGACTGGAACAAACAATAGAACGACTTCTTTTTCTCGATATGGAACAGATTACTAACGTAAGATTGAAAATGGAAACCCACCATTTCAGATCTTCAACTTCCCTGGTTCCTTTTAAGTAAGCGAAAATGCGTGACATTACAAGTAGTAGACATGAAACTTGAATATTGACTGTGATTTCCACACTTTATTACTCTCTAATCGTAAGTGCATTCTTTCCTGCATTCCCCTCTCAGAGTCATTATTGACAGTTGTGGAGAGTTAACTGTAAAGACTTGTTTGTGACTTTTCTCAGTCGGTATCCTTTTGTCGGTCTCGTGGATGATTTTTTTCCGGTATTACAGTTAATACTTTTATTATAACATATATTTGTTACAGTTAGTAATTTCATTCCAAAGCACAATTGTAATTTCAGACAAAAGTCTACGTACACAAAATGATCCTATTATCTGCATGTGTTCAAGTTTGGAATTGTCGTTTTTTGTTGTAACTGTTAATGAAATTTTTTTGATTACTCTACTAAGTCGCATTCATCATTTTAGTTGAAACGTAGTATAGAGAGAGAAAGATTTCGAAATTACATAGAAGTACACCGATTCATCACTCTCTTCGTCTATTCTTCCTGCTGAAAAGATATATATATATATATATATTATATATATATATATATTAGGTTATTACTTTTACTACCACTACAAGTTCCTGGGATGAAATCTTTCTGGAAGATCCGTTGGAAGCATCTGGCGTTTATCCGTAACATTGGAAACATCCCAAGATCTTAGACTGTGATGGAACGCCCTTGCACACCAAAGAATGCTTTGCATGTCTCTCACATTGGATATATCCCACTGTACAAAATGTCCTGGGTTGAATTGAGAAGGCACCATCAAAACATGTGATTCATGGATTCCACATTGGAAACGTCCCACCTTCCGATGTCTTGATTGAATGTTTCGGCACCATCAAACATGAAATCCATGTATTCAACATTGGATACGTACCCACCTCCCGATATCTTGGTTGAACATACAGGCTTGATGAAACATTTGAAGCATGTTTGTCACATTGGAAACGTCCCACCGTCCAAAATGTCTTGATTGAAACGAATAGCTTTTTCGAACATTGATACCATATACATCACCTTGGATGTGTCCCAGGATCCAATGTATTCATTAAAGTAAGGCACCCACTTCATGTCAACAATATCGGATGGTAGCCACCAATCGTCAATAATCTTATCCTTGAATATCGTCATCCATGTCAAAAGGGCCACAAAAAAGTTTTGACATATCCGTCACTTGAGATACGTTCCATGAATCGATGGGATATCCATATTTGCAAAGCAATCGTTTCCATGTCTTCTTTGTTGGAATTGGGATCATACATGATGGGACAGAATTCACGAACTGCCGTTGCCAATGTTTCGTTTGTGTGAGAGGGGGAGGACCATCTTTTCCACATTTGGCAGTGATTGTTTGGGTACAAAGCTTATTGAACTGTTTGGAGACGACTTGTTTTCGCAACAAGGTAACCACATCCAAAAAGGACAAGAGAATGTAACAAGAGTCTGCAACCATCGTGTTCTCTAAGAATTGCTGTTGTATTGATTGTTCCAAACACAACATAGTAGTTGTATCCTCGTTCCTTTTGCTGTTGCAGACGGTCGTTTTTTTCTTGTTCTTCTTTTTCTTCTTCTTCTTCTTCTTCTTCTTCTTCTTCGTTGTTGTTGTTGTTGCTGTTGTTGTTGGTACCCATCTCCCTTCTTGTCAACGTGTCGTGGTCGTGGAGTTGGTTCATGTTGTTTACAGTTACTGCTATACGACTTGGTAATATATGGTAATATTATTATACTGTTACTGTTACAATATGCCGAGATGACGATCGATGAAGGTGGATGCGGATGCCATTTGAAGTTGGAAGTATTGTAGGTAGATATGCTATTAATACTACCGGTAATACTACTACCGGTACGTAGTAAATAACAGAGGAGCGGTAGTACGGTAATGCTAGCTACGGTAGCTATTAGGTACAAGCGGATAAACAGTAAGAAAACAGCAGTATTATAATATATTATAATGTTAATATTATATAATAATATTACCGTGATTTTATGATACGACGACGACGACACACAACGGCCGAACAGAATCTATCATACCCAACTCTTCAATCTTCCTCCTCGTCATCAAGAAGAAGTACGATTGTACAAGAAGAAGTAATAGACGACATACGGAGTACATCATCACCATTGTAGTCTACTCAACTCTACTCAACTCTACAACCGGTACTCTACTACCGTACTCTACCGTAGCTACTCTCCCTCTCTCTCTTTCTCTCTCTATGATACTACCTCTATGGATTATTATTTGGTGTGTAATTACGGTACAGTACGTACGTCATTTTACAGTTTACATAGTGCGGCCAAAGTCTCCTCTCTTTCATTCATCACATCCGTTGTTGTTGTTTGAAACAACCAACAAAACAAAACAAAAACAAAACAAAACAAAAACAAAACAAACGACATTGTAGTTACTGTTATTTCTTTTTTTTTGTACGGTGAGTTTTACCACTACTGTTGAGTTCAAGAGAGACAGAGAGAAGAAGAAGAGGAAGAAGAAGAAGAAGAAGAGTTGTACGGTTTCATACAATAAGATGATGATGTTGTTATCGTCGTCAACGACATCATCGTCATCATCATCGTCCTGTTTGGTCTTGTTGTTGCAACGGTGGTGGTGGTGGTGTCTTCTCTTTCTTCTTCTGTTATCTTCTTCTTCTTCAACCTTTATTGATGCCTTTATTTTTACTCCACAAAGAAAGACATTGTCATCATTGTCATTGTTGGGTAGTAGTGGGTATGTTTGATGTGATGTGATGTTATATGTAATGTGATATGTGATGTGACCGTAGTAGTAGTAGTAGTTGTTGTTGTTGTTGTTGTATGATAAGCCACATCCTGAGACTATTGTTACCTTTTGTGAATTTCTTTTCTTTCTCACAAACATTGTTTTTTCCTTTCTTACACCGATTGACAACAACATCTACTACTGTGCATATAATATATTACATCAACATCATCATCATCATCAACAACAACAAGACAATCAACAACAAGACTTTCAACAACAACAACAACAACATTCTTGAACATGACATCATCACCGATCGGATTCGTCGGACTTGGAATTATGGGTGAAGGTATGGCGGCACGTCTCGTATCGGAAGGTATCGCCGGTACGGAACAGAACCCGCTCGTCATTTGGAATCGTACACCATCGAAATGTCATTCCTTTCGAGAACGGTTCAACGACAAACATATCATCATTAAAGATACGCCGAAAGAAGTCGTGGAAACATGTACCGTCACGTATTCGATGTTGTCGACACCGGAAGCCAGTCGAAGTGTCTTTGAGGGTGATACCGGCGTATTGGCGGGTGTCTCCGATGGCAAATCCATCGTCGATTGTGCCACCTTGGCAGAAGCCGACATGATCCGGATGGACCAAGCCGTCCGTGACAGGGGTGGGTACGTATCATACTTGACTGTGAAATGAGTATTATTATTATTTACAATGATCGAATCATTATTTGGTGGTTGTTGTCTTGTTGGTTGTTGTTGTTGATTGTTTTGTTGTTGTGTTTGTCTCTTTGTGATCTCACTTTCTTTTCTTTTCTTTTCATCCATTCATCCTGTTGTGATTTATTGATTTTATGTTATTTATTTTCACAAGACGTTTTTTGGAGGCACCGGTGTCAGGATCGAAAGGTCCCGCCGCACAGGGCACGTTGATCTTTTTATGTGCCGGATCGCAAGACCTGTTCGATGAGATCAAAGATCATGGATTGAACGTCATGGGCAAAGCGTCACATTTTTTCAACACCCAAGTCGGATACGGTACCCGTGCCAAACTCGTCGTCAATTCGTTGATGGGGACGATGTTGGCAGCCTTCGGTGAAGCATTGGCCCTGTCGGAATCGATGGGATTAAATCCCACCACCATGTTAAACGTCATCGGACAGGGTGCCATCCAGACACCCATGTACAATTTGAAAGGTCCCAAAATGATCGTCCAAGACCATACACCGAACTTTCCCTTGAAACATGCCCACAAGGACATGACATTGGCATGTGACATGGCCAAACACGCCGGAACCGAATATTCCGTCATGGAATCGGCCGAACGACTCTTCCGTACCGCACGGAACGATACCGAATTGAATATTGCCGACGAAGACTTTAGCGCTATCTACGAGATCATTCACAAACAATCCACCAGCGATGTCTCCAAAAAACGTAAACACAACGGGTGAACGTAATAGTATTTTCATTACATAATAATATAGTAAAATATAACAAAAATATTACGGGTATATATATATATATAATATGAGATTTATATACCATCAAGAGTTTTCTTTCAACAAACAACATCAACAATAATATCATCATCATCCTCCTACAATAGATATTATTATTATAAAATGGGTATATTTACAACAACTTGCAGTTTGAATACCCCGAAAGCTATCTCTTTTTTGGGGGGGGAGGTTCCAACGGATCACATCACAGTTATTGCAAGTCCCCTCCTCCTGTGCTCGCAGTGTTAAGAGATGATGTTGTCGTCGGATTGGCCTTGCAAAGACATTCACACACAATCGTGTCCTCCAATCATACGCAATCGTTTCGTTGAGCGGAAGAAGAAAATTTTCTTCACCGTACCATCATCATCAAAAATAATAATAATAATAATAAGAGTACCATCAGCGACATCGCCGTTGCCAAAAAATACAACGAGTTTTGTAATCTTCGAACGTTGCAGAAAGACATCCTATAACGCTTCGATGCACAGGAGTGGGAGAAATATACCTAACGCGCGTAAAGGGTTGTGAAAATATCTCTACGGGGTGGGAAATCACTTTTTGACGATGTTTTCTACACAATTCTCGTCAATAAAGAAACATATCCTACTGTCTCTATCTATTCGACACAGAACGATTCCTCAAGGAAGTGTTTTCGGTTATAGAACCACTTGAGCTGTCACCCATTTGCGAGAGATTCCAGTTAAAATGGCCATCCATATATGCTGCACTGGCCAATGTTTTCCATTCCGGATCGTTCGATTCATTGATCTGTCCCGCTACTGTTGTGCCTTGACCAACGCAAACCCGTCGACCACCCCATCATCTGCGTCACATGACAGTTTGGCACTCTCATTGGGGCACCCACGGAAACTGATACAACGAGAATTAGCTAACGAATGAAGCCATCAAAGCAAATGCTCAGCGAGGAATGGTGTCTTGGGATGGCGGATTGGCAAGTCGAGACGCAAAAATGTTGCAATATTCGATCAAGTCCGTGTTGCTTGCGATCCAACGTATTCTGTCCCTTGGGTGTTTTTTCCTTCTCTCCCAAACAATGGACCAATAATGTGGTTTTATTTTCTATCCCTTGCATAATTGATCATCCCGTGACGAAAGAAGCTCGATTTATAATAAGTTACTTCTTCGTTGTTGCTTAACCGACATGAGAAATCGTCCATTTCCATTCTTTGGGTTTGTAGGATGATGGCATTTCCATATGAAAGGCTGTTCTGAAACTAGGCGGCCGTCGACTGACTTGGGTGGCAGCACTTTTCAATGTTTGAACCATTGCAAGAGGATAGTAAATCTCATGGTGAATGTTGGATGTTGTTGGATGGAGTCGAATGGAATGGAATGTACGACTAGTGCGGTATTCTGGTTGTGATGGCGGTAATAGAAGGGTTTGTTGTTACGTGACAACACGTTTGTGTCTTGTTGGTGAAATTCTGATCATCGCAGTTTGTAAAAGTTGTTTCTACGATCCTCTCCATCATCAGGACACAAAGATAGTATTTTTTTCTACTACCGATACACCGATGACGATTGTCGAAGTGTTCTTCTGTACTCGGAGTAGCACTGAATAGGTACTCGAGTACGACTTATCTGTTTCGAGGAGGGAATCGACATGAGGGCAACATTTTTAGCGTTAAATTTTCGTAATAAAATAAATATGAACCGTTCACAGCCATCCATCGAACAAATTTCCTAATGATCGAACAGTTGTTACTGTTAAGTCATTCAGTGCATTGAAACTTTTGACTGTGCCTGTATCCGCTGTCCTCCCCATCGCCATCCTGTAAACCAATCCCAACAAATGCGTGCATTATTCAAATTCTCTGATAAGTTTGACCATCCCTTTCTAAAATTCGTCGTTGGATCGCTAGGAAATAGCCATACATCATACAGTGATATTCTGGATTGTCATAAGACGTAGACCAGTCGAATACTCTCAATCCGATTAGGGTCGTATCTGGATAAAGCCTTGTCCACTGGGAGCAATCCACGGAGAGATGAAACTTGACGAGGAATTTGTGTGGACCATCTTTGAATGGGTCTCGTCCAAGGCTGCCGTATTCTTGAGGCAAAGCGTCCAACCATGCAGTTGGTTCCATCTTGGCCATCCATATGTGCTGCACTGGCCAATGTTTTCCATTCCGGATCGTTCGACTCATTGATCTGTCCCACTTCTGTTGTGCCTTGACCAAGGCAAACCCGTCGACCACCCCAGCATCTGCGTCACATGACAGTTTGGCAATCTCATTGGGGCACCCACGGAAACTAATACAACGAGAATTGGCTAACGAATGAAGCCATCAAAGCAAATGCTCAGCGAGGAATGGTGTCTTGGGATGGCGGATTGGCAAGTCGAGACGCAAAAATGTTGCAATATTCGATCAAGTCCGTGTTGATTACGGATGGCTTGCGATCCAACGTATTCTGTCCCTTGGGTGTTTTTTCCTTCTCTCCCAAACAATGGACCAATAATATGGTTTTATTTTCTATCCCTTGCATAAATGATCATCCTGTGACGAAAGATGCTCGATGTATAATAAGTTTCTTCTTCGTTGTTGCTTAACCGACATAAGGAATCGTCCATTTCCATTCTTTGGGTTTGTAGGATGATGGCGTTTCCATATGAAGGGCTGTTCTGAAACTAGGCGGCCGTCGACTGACTTGGGTGGCAGCACTTTTCAATGTTTGAACCATTGCAAGAGGATAGTAAATCTCATGGTGAATGTTGGATGTTGTTGGATGGAGTCGAATGAAATGGAATGTACGACTAGTGCGGTATTCTGGTTGTGATGGCGGTAATAGAAGGGTTTGTTGTTACGTGACAACACGTTTGTGTCTTGTTGGTGAAATTCTGATCATCGCAGTTTGTAAAAGTTGTTTCTACGATCCTCTCCATCATCAGGACACAAAGATAGTATTTTTTTCTACTACCGATACACCGATGACGATTGTCGAAGTGTTCTTCTGTACTCGGAATAGCACTTACAGTTACTTGGGTAGGTACTCGAGTGCGACATATCTTTTACAAGGAGGGAATCGACATGAGGGCAACATTTTTAGCGTTAATTTTTCGTAATAGAACAAATATGAACCGTTATTATTTATATATGATTGCCTGCATGCTCGGTTGTGTTCCGCCGTTGGACAAGCATATGGAGTCGGCAGGCATCACATTCATCTTGATGGACATCAACGGAATTTCTACAGCCAATGAACGACAAAACGAACTGCCACTTGTATGATATACCCGATTTACCACCATCTTGAATCTATTGGAGTTTCTGTTTCAAAAACCGCGTCTCTACCAGCTAGGTAGCTAGAGAGTGAAGATGGGCTTCCAAGTATTGACAGTGAGTGACTTACAGAAGCTGGCGGTCAGTTAATCCAGATGTAACAGGAGCCTTCGAACAAGTGGACTCTCCATCTTGGAAAACAGTAAATTTGGTGCGGTCTTCTGTTGGAAACATCGTCGTCCTTGAATGCACACAGGTGGAACATGATGTGTTCGACAGAAAGGAACTGGCTAAAGATGAAGAAACCTTTGTCGGATTGATCCCAACGGCCCCTGACAACTTCCCAACAGGAACATGCCGCCAATGGGTGGGAGATCAAGTGGTCCTACAATCGTCTGAAACAAGAATAATCTACATTCAAACTTGTTAAAAGCAATACAATTGCCATCCTTCCCTTCATGAATTGTTGGGATCACAGCATTTATCATCATCATCATCATCACGGAATGAGAAAGAATTTGGCGGTCAAAGCCGATATCGTCTTTTGGGGGACAACCGTACTCGTTGATTCATGTCCATCACGTACTAGCACGAAAAAGTATCAAAAGACGGAGGTATTTTACGGATATTTGGAAGTTCATCCGCTGCTTCATCCTTTCATCCTTACCCGTGCATAATGTCATCACCAGAACCAAACGCACTGGTAAAACAAACAAAGGTGTCAAAATACTCCATGGGGTGGCACCTTTTCTACTGCCATTGTACCCGTCATTGATCCTGCAGAATGGCACACTGGACCGTTTTGTCAGGTCTACATTGCCGCATGCGAAAGGTTAGACCATTATCAAACCAAAGTCAAACCAGCCTTGCAGGCATTTGTCAGTCAAATCGAATCGCCTGCCTCCAATACTGCGGCCAACCAACAGGGAGGACATTCTGCCGATCATCTCATCGTGTGCGTACCCATCAACGATGGAGCATCGACTGCCAACAAGTAACATCAAGGATGAAAAATTAATGGCCCAATGGAAACTCGATGGAAACAGTGCCACTCCACGAGGACTCTTCCAACGGGCTCGGAAGCGTTGGACTGCTGCTGGTGCCACCGCCGGTGGAAGAGATGAGGATGATGCCAAGAGTACTGCATCAATCGATGGTACCACCCGTGAAATGACACATACCACCGATATATCGACAACCCAGATGCTATTGCCATGAGCGTGACATTGAACATATTGTCCAGATCGGAACAAAAGGTGTACAAATGAATAGTTGCAGACTTTCCCAATGGAAAGGCTTGTGCACTGTCAACCATATTTCTCAACCGACACTATGAGGCAATTGACAACCCAGATGGGGTGGCCATACGTACACAGGAATGGAATACCTTAAATTGAATGCTCGAGGCAGTTGTTGTCGATGGATTCCTCGATCGATGTCGACGGTCGACGGTTTAAGGAAGAATTAAAACGACAACAACAACCGGTGGCAACAAAATCCAAACCCTTTTGCTTTCAACTCGAGCCATTTTTTTCTCGTCAAGGACAGCCCGGCCTTCGCCTAGGATCAAATGCAACTTCCAGCCGATGCATTGCTACAAGATGATGAATTCCGATTGTGCTTGCCAAATCTTTCCGACAAGGACAAGGACGAAAAGTTCGACGGGCGAGAAGAAAATCAAAGGCATTTCGCATCGAAGACAATGCTCCTACTCTTACAGAATTGGCCGATGCTGGGGACTTTTTGTGAGTCCGAAAAAAAAGAATCCGAACAGAGTATGACCTCACGGCGGTTTTGGTCGTCATGCGAAGGTACCTCTTTGCCCGACAAGCTTGAAAGTTTTGAACCAATGCCAGGCGTTGGTCAAGTCTATTATGCAGTCATGCTTCGCGAAGCCAACGATTTAAACACTGAAGAGTAGCAAAACCAACGGATCAACAATGCTGCGAAGATGGTTCTAAGTGCGAAAGCCTAATGTCAGGGACAATCGTCACTACTGGGGAAGGACACCGAAGTATGGAATTCAAAACTTCTCCAAGGACGGTACAGAAAGACATCCGATTGTTGTTTTTTTCAAAACGAAGACTCGGAAGGATTCGTTGTAGGAATAGTCTCTTGAACAGTCTATTTCCGAAGATTGGATGTGAAATACAATTGTAATTTGAATTACAGTAGGCCGCAGCGAAGACAACTCACAGTCACGTCATTGTTCCCTTCTTTGTTGTAAAAGTCTACTAATAGTAAGCGACAATGAAAAACAACCATCCACAGTTGTGCTTCGATTTCTGATTTCCGTGTGCTTGTACCACAGTCACCCTGTTGTAAGTCGTACTGTAGTAAAAACAAGGTCCTTGCTCGTTGTGTCGCAAAAAGGAAACTGATTTGGTGTAGAGGAAGCAAGGCAAGGGACTATCTCATACGAGTACAATATACTTTGAAATACTCCCCCCCCCCTGAGTGGATCACCTTGTCGTGGTAGGGGGGCTTAACCCAGGTTTGTCAGAGCCTGGGGAACTAAGAATCCACAGACGATCTATCAGTGCAACGGAAGAGATCGTCCCAGCGGTAGTCAAACTACTGCTGTCTTGTGCATGGCATCATGCAGAACCGGTGGCCGACCGGAAAGATTGTGTTTCTCTTATTTAGTCGGAAGGGGGCTAAGGGAGAGGAGGAAGAGTGCTAAATGCATGATTCTTGATAGAGTTGTGATGGGCACTGACATTTCTGTGGAAGAAATGGCATCATAACTCAGCCGAGTGTCAAGTGCAGAGGGACGGTACTATTTCATTGGAAATATTACTGGTGCTTGGCATGGAAGGCTTCTTTTACACGTACAATCCGCCCTATTGGGTTGCAACAGGTAAAAGATACACAATTTATGTGGTCAATTGCTGCCTTCCCAGCATTGTTTTTGGAAGACCACGCCATATCTGACAATCACTGGTTTGGACTTTTCCTCATTCGTGAGTTTTTTGCCTTTCCAGTACTGAGTGGTGGGCAACAGGGTACTGAGCGGAGGGAAAGCTGTTGCATAATTTGCCCCGCCCCCTTGGGGCCAGGCGGGTGAGTCAACTTCTTAGGTAAGGAACTGCCGGTAGCTAGTAGTTGGCATAGCCATAAAAAAGATTTCATTATCATACTTCGAAAAACTTCAGTGTTTCAGAAGAAAATACGTCGTAGCACAAACAATTATTTATTATTCGAAGTACTTCTTACTGCATGGCGATTGCGACAAAGGACATAGTTAAACGATCTACTACAAGTACTTCGCATATCATCACGTAAGTAACTTTTGAATGTCCGCCAAAAATGATTTTTTTCTTTCGCATTTTGAAGGGAGTTTCGGACGGAATTCCTTGTTGTAAAAATGATACGTAGTAGTATTTTTTGCTTCCTAAGTCACTTGGGACGAGAGAACACCTTCGTCGAACTGACAGAAATATGCACTTCAAAACATCGACGAGTTGTTGTTTTTTCAAAACGAAGATTCGGAAGGATTCGTTGTAGGGATATTCCCTTGAACAGTCTAATACCGTAGGTTGAATGTGAAATACAGAAGTAATTTGAATTACAGTAAGCCGCAGCGAAGACAACACACGTCATTGTTCCCTTCCTAGTTGTAACAGCCTACTAATAGTAAGCCACCATGAAAAACAACCATCCACAGTTGTGCTTCGATTTCTGTTTTCCCACAGTTCTGCTTCGATTTCTGTTTTCCGTGTACTAGTCGTACATTTTTATGTATTCATTATCAAACATTTCGATATGCCTGACCGCCAATTTCTGTTCGTCATTGACTGTCAATACTTGAAAACTCACCTTCAATCTGTGGATCGAATCGATACCCGCTGTCATCCTCACCGCCATCCATCGAACAAATTTCCTAATGTTCGGACAGTTATTAAGTCATTCAGTGCATTGAAACTTTTGACTGTGCCTGTATCCGCTGTCCTCCCCATCGCCATCCTGTAAACCAATCCCAACAAATGCGTGCATTATTCAAGTTCTCTGATAAGTTTGACCATCCCTTTCTAAAATTCGTCGTTGGATCGCTAGGAATTGTCCAACCATCAAACAGTGATATTCTGGATTGTCATAAGACGTAGACCAGTCGAATACTCTCAATCCGATTAGGGTCGTATCTGGATACAGCCTTGTCCACTGGGAGCAATACACGGAGAGATGAAACTTGACGAGGAATATGTGTGGACCATCTTTGAATGGGTCTCGTCCAAGGCTGCCGTATTCTTGAGGCAGAGCGTCCAACCATGCAGTTGGTTCCATCTTGGCCATCCATATGTGCTGCACTGGCCAATGTTTTCCATTCCGGATCGTTCGACTCATTGATCTGTCCCGCTTCTGTTGTGCCTTGACCAAGGCAAACCCGTCGACCACCCCAGCATCTGCGTCACATGACAGTTTGGCACTCTCATTGGGGCACCCACGGAAACTGATACAACGAGAATTGGCTAACGAATGAAGCCATCAAAGCAAATGCTCAGCGAGGAAAGGTGTCTTGGGATGGCGGATTGGCAAGTCGAGACGCAAAAATGTTGCAATATTCGATCAAGTCCGTGTTGGGTACGGATGGCTTGCGCTCAAACGTATACTGTCCCTTGGGTGTTTTTTCCTTCTCTCCCAAACAATGGACCAATAATATGGTTTCATTTTCTATCCCTTGCATAATTGATCATCCCGTGACGAAAGAAGCTCGATTTATATTTAAGTTTCTTCTTAGTTGTTGCTTAACCGACATAAGGAATCGTCCATTTCCATTCTTTGGGTTTGTAGGATGATGGCGTTTCCATATGAAGGGCTGTTCTGAAACTAGGCGGCCGTCGACTGACTTGGGTGGCGGCACTTTTCAATGTTTGAACCATTGCAAGAGGATAGTAAATCTCATGGTGAATGTTGGATGTTGTTGGATGGAGTCGAATGGAATGGAATGTACGACTAGTGCGGTATGCTGGTTGTGATGGCGGTAATAGAAGGGTTTGTTGTTACGTGACAACACGTTTGTGTCTTGTTGGTGAAATTCTGGACGGTTGAGTAAATCCGCGTTTTTTTTTTTTCAGACATGGTTAGTTCTTATTTTTCATTCGTGGAAGACATTCATATATGGTTGATGGCGAAGATAAAAAATCAAATAGTTATTTTGAAATGTTTCATCAATTACCCCCTGATTTCTTAACCGGGGGAATTCGTGCGCTTCGGTGCGCTTCGGACAAATTTGGTGCGCTTCGGTGCGCTTCGGACAAATTTGGTGCGCTTCGGTGCGCTTCGGACAAATTTGGTGCGCTTCGGGCAAATTTGGTGCGCTTCGGTGCGCTTGTCGGAGAAACTTGGTGCGCTTCGGGCAATTTTGGTGCGCTTTGGTGCGCTTATCGGACAAATTTGGTGCGTTCGGAGAAAGTTGATGCGCTTCGGTGCGCTTATCGGACAAACTTTATTCGCTCCAACTTCGTCATCTCCGTAAACTGAGGTGGATGTATTCCATTGGCTTTGGTGTACTTACTGTTATTAACAGTTGTTATGTTTGGATTTCGTTAGGCTTCGGTTGAGCCTCGATGCCCTCAATGTCGCCTTCAACCAGCTGACCTGAAATGTTCGCATTTCTTTCAGCAAACATGTTGTTTATGTCCATCTGTCATTTTGGGATGGATGAACTGGGTAAGAATTGAGCATTTAGCTCCGATACCTGCACTCAATGCCTTGCCTTTTCTTTGCCAAGGTGAAACTCTTGTTGCAGTAGTCTTTTTACTGTCGAAGAACCGGGACGGATATAGCGTTGTAGATCTCTGCGTGAGTTTCCGTGACATTCCGTGAGCTTCGGTGCGCTTGACTTTCGTGCGCTTCGGTGCGCTTAATCTTCATGCGCTTCGGTGCGCTTAGCAAAAGTTTCATGCGCTTCGGTGCGCTTAGCAAAAATTTCGTGCGCTTCGGTGCGCTTAGCAAAAACTTCGTGCGCTTCGGTGCGCTTAGCATCCCCTGATATATTCGGGGAACACAATTTTTAGCGAGGGATTTTTAAGGAATAAAATATGAGCTTAAACACTGATGTTTGGTAAATTTCCATGACCAAAATGAACAGTCTGCGCATAACGCGCGAGAATAACGAAGGACTAGTTGAGTACTGAATCAAATTTACCCAACCGTCCTGATCATCGCAGTTTGTAAAAGTTGTTTCTACGATCCTCTCCATCATCAGGACACAAAGATAGTATTTTTTTCTACTACCGATACACCGATGACGATTGTCAGAACACGGCGAAGTGTCCTACTGTACTCGGAGTAGCACTTACAGTTACTTGGGTAGGTACTCGAGTGCGACATAATATCTTTTACAAGGAGGGAATCAACATGAGAGCATTAAGCGCCGGTACAGGCTAAAGTTAAAGGCTAAAGGCTAAAATGAAGCATTCTGATTGGCTGAGAAATAAGATGCTATTTTTAACCTGTTTTGTTCCACACCGCCCATCGGCGGGCTCAAATTAGGTTTGCGAACCTCTGCCTTAATTACCGTACTACTATGGCCGAAACAGTGCTGTTGACTCAAACCACATGGAGGATGGAGGTTGCCAACAAAAAGCGGTAGCCTCAACAACAGCACGCACCAATTCTGTTGACAAGCTTCAACAACCAATATGGATGATGATAGCTCCTCTGATGAGGATCGCTTGCACATATTCCAAGAGGAATATGCTGCGGACGATGAAGCTTGGACTGTTCTCTTTGAGTCTTCGTCTTCGGAAGAGGAGGAACTCCGGGTTGATCGTCCCAGAACAGCTAACAAGCGCCGTGATTTTGTTGACGCATACATGAGAGTTGTTTCCAACTACTTTAATGGGAGGGAATCCATCTACAATGAAGTTGATTTTGAGCGGAGGTTTAGGTGCCCCCGGGCTGTATTCAACAGAGTCCATGACCATTTGATGGGGACCCCTCCATTTGAACAGTACAAGGACCCCACTGGCAAACCCGGAATCTATCCACTTGTCAAACTAGTTGGTTGTTTTCGATTTATCGCTTATGGCGATACATACGACCGTGACGATGAGAACCTCTGTATTGGGGAGACTACTCTACGAGATTACGTCAAGCAGTTTGTCAGGCTAGTGATTGTAGCGTTCGGCCCACAGTATTTGAACAGAGCCCCCAACAAACAAGAACGTCAAGTTATATCTCAAGAAATGGGTGAACGCCTTTTCCCTGGATGCTTGGGCTCATGGGACTGCAAGCATTTTGCTTGGAAGAGGTAAGTTCCGGGAGCTGCGTTTGCGGGAGCTTTCCTGCCAAACTCTTCCAACACTTTGCCCCAAAATTCATTACCATTTTGACTTGTACCCTTCAATTTAAACTCTCCTACTCCTTCCGAAGGCCTCCGCTAGATGAGCACTCTCCTCGGAGCTCCATCGCTTACCTTGCCCCATTTTAACTACCGTAGATAGCTATCAACAAACAATGAATGTAATAATAAAGCGAGAGAAGAGAGAAGACCAAGACCAAAGTTGTTGGTGCATATGTTCTATCTTCAAAATGAATATAGCATATCCTTCTCGGTGTCTGTTGTTCGCGTAGGACGGCCCTTTATCTTAATTAAATGTTTTAGCATTGGCGTTAATTGGCTCTAAGTAACCTTCGGGTTAAAAGCTAAACCAACATCTAAACAAGGCCCACTTTAACTCCTCGATTTAGCAGGAGCTAAAAAAAAAGGCTAAAAATAGCACACCTTATTTCCGATGTGGAAGCTTTCCGGTTAAACTTAACATTTCCGGTCATCTTTAGCATTTAGCTGGGACCGGCGCTGATGCTCTGAGGGTCGCATTTTTAGCGTTAAATTTTCGCAATAGAACAAATATGAACCGTTATTATTTATATATGATTGCCTGCATGCTCGGTTGTGTTCCGCCGTTGGACAAGCATATGGAGTCGGCAGGCATCACATTCATCTTGATGGACATCAACGGAATTTCTACAGCCAATGAACGACAAAACGAACTACTACTTGTATGATATACCCGATTTACCACCATCTTGAATCTATTGGAGTTTCTGTTTCAAAAACCGCGTCTCTACTAGCTAGGTAGCTAGAGAGTGAAGATGGGCTTCCAAGTATTGACAGTGAGTGACTTACAGAAGCTGGCGGTCAGTTAATCCAGATGTAACAGGAGCCTTCGAACAAGTGGACTCTCCATCTTGGAAAACAGTAAATTCGGTGCGGTCTTCTGTTGGAAACATCGTCGTCCTTGAATGCACACAGGTGGAACATGATGTGTTCGACAGAAAGGAACTGGCTAAAGATGAAGAAACCTTTGTCGGATTGATCCCAACGGCCCCTGCCAACTTCCCAACAGGAACATGCCGCCAATGGGTGGGAGATCAAGTGGTCCTACAATCGTCTGAAACAAGAATAATCTACATTCACAACTTTCATCATCATCATCATCATCACCATCACGGAATGAGAAAGAATTTGGCGGTCAAAATCGTTATCGTCTTTTGGGGGACAACCGTACTCGTTGATTCATGTCCATCACGTACTAGCACGAAAAAGTATCAAAAGACGGAGGTATTTTACGGATATTTGGAAGTTCATCCGCTGCTTCATCCTTTCATCCTTACCCGTGCATAATGTCATCACCAGAACCAAACGCACTAGTAACCGACACATAAACAAACAAGGTGTTAATACTCCATGGGGTGGCACCTTCTCTACTGCCATTGTACCCGTCATTGATCAGAATGGCACACTAGACCGTTTTGTCA
Source organism: Nitzschia inconspicua (assembly GCA_019154785.2). Classification (NCBI taxonomy): domain Eukaryota; phylum Bacillariophyta; class Bacillariophyceae; order Bacillariales; family Bacillariaceae; genus Nitzschia; species Nitzschia inconspicua. Next base: position 257,939 of record JAGRRH010000018.1, read on the forward strand.
GGTCTACATTGCCGCATGCGAAAGGTTAGACCATTATCAAACCAAAGTCAAACCAGCCTTGCAGGCATTTGTCAGTCAAATCGAATCGCCTGCCTCCAATACTGCGGCCAACCAACAGGGAGGACATTCTGCCGATTATCTCATCGTGTACGTACCCATCGACGGTGGAGCATCGACTGCCAACAAGTAACATCAAGGATTAAAATCAATGGCCCGATGGAAACCCGATGGAAACAGTGCCACTCCACGAGGACTCTTCCAACGGGCTCGGAAGCGTTGGACTTCTGCTGGTGCCACCGCCGGTGGGAGAGATGAGGATGATGCCAAGAGTACTGCATCAATCGATGGTACCACCCGTGAAATGACACATACCTCCGATGTATCGACGACCCAGATGCTATTGCCATGAGCGTGGCATTGAACCCATTGTCCAGATCGGAACAAAAGGTTTACAAACGAATAGTTGCAGACTTTCCCAATGGAAAGGCTTGTGCACTGTCAACCATATTTCTCAACCGACACAATGAGGCAATGGACAATCCAGATGGGGTGGCCATACGCACACAGGAATGGAATACCTTCAATCGAATGCTCGAGGCAGTTGTAGTCGATGGATTCCTCGATCGATGTCGACGGTCGACGGTTTAAGGAAGAATTAAAACGACAACACCAACCGGTGGCAACAAAAACCAAACCCTTATGCTTTCAGCTTGAGCCATTTTTTTCTTTTCAGGGACAGCCCGGCCTTCGCCTAGGATCAAATGCAACTTCCAGCCGATGCATTGCTACAAGATGATGAATTCCGATTGTGCATGCCAAATCTTTCCGACAAGGACGAACGAAAAGTTCGACGGGCGAGAAGAAAATCAACGAAGACAATGCTCCTACTCTTACAGAATTGGCTGATGCTGGGGACTTTTTGTGAGTCCGAAAAGAAAGAATCCGAACAGAGTATGACCTCACGGCGGTTTTGGTCGTCATGCAACGGTACCTCTTTGCCCGACAAGCTTGAAAGTTTTGGACCGATGCCAGGCGTTGGTGAAGTCTATTTTGCAGTCATGCTTTGCGGAGCCAACGATTTAAACACTGAAGAGTAGCAAAACCAACGGATATTGTCAAGAACTAAAAAGAAATGAAAACGATTGAGATAAAATGTGTTTTTTTGTGTTTTTTTGGATTGCCGTTGGACGATTTTGGAATTTCTTCGGAAGTCATTACTTCACGTTTCGAAAGGGCACTCCATCCAACCGTATTATCTACTATCTTTGATGGCCAATTGTCGCCATCTTTTGGACGAGGCAAGCAACCAAACTGGCAGAAAATCACCAAGATACTTTAGTGTGGGCGGTTGGAGGAACATGGACATTTTTTTTGGATTTCAACGCTCTCTGTGTCGACCGAACACCCCATCCAACCGTATTATTTTCCATCTATGAAGGCCATTTGTTTTTCATTGTTAATAAAATCATTTGAACGAGAAACAAAGCCAAAGCGACTGAAAATCATTGAGATACTTTTGGGATGGCCGATGGCAGTTGGACGATCTTGCAAATTCATGCTGAATTCAATCCTCACAGTGTCGACCGAGCACTCCATCCACTGTACCGACTGCTGACTTTAACGGCCATTTGTTTTCCATTCTTATTGTTAATAAAAACATTAGGACGAGGCAAAGCATCTGTTTACAACACATGGCCGATACGATGGAATCACATTCTACCCTGTCCAAAACCATCCGTCAGATCTGTTGTTGTTGTTGTTGTTGTTGTTGTTGTTATTGTTGTTGTTGTCATCATCGTGATTGGTAGAACTTCTCTTTCAAGAGCAAGTCTGGACATATTTCCACAAAAAATGAATTCTTGGAACTACCCTTTGGCATGTTGTGTGGGTTTTGGTGGTTGTTCTTCGCTTTTCCTAATCTTCTCGTTGTTGATATCGTAGGAGAGACTGTCAATGGTCAGCCCAAACAACGTCTTATTGTTTTGCGCTCTCTGTGTCGACCGAACACTCCATCCAACCGTATTATGTTCCATCTATGAAGGCCATTTGTTTTTCATTGTTAATAAAATCATTTGAACGAGAAACAAAGCCAAAGCGACTGAAAATCATTGAGATACTTTTGGGATGGCCGATGGCAGTTGGACGATCTTGCAAATTCATGCTGAATTCAATCCTCACAATGTCGACCGAGCACTCCATCCACTGTACCGACTGCTGACTTTAACGGCCATTTGTTTTCCATTCTTATTGTTAATAAAAACATTAGGACGAGGCAAAGCATCTGTTTACAACACATGGCCGATACGATGGAATCACATTCTACCCTGTCCACAACCATTCGTCAGATCTGTTGTTGTTGTTGTTGTTGTTGTTGTTGTCATCATCGTGATTGGTAGAACTTCTCTTTCAAGAGCAAGTCTGTACATATTTCCGAAATCTTTGCGATAGTCTATACAGTAGGCGTTGGCGTTTCATGTTGTCCAAGCCCTTTGGGATCAGCTTGATTTCCACTTTTTCGACGAAGAAAATGGCCGTGTGTAGTGTGTCAAGAACCTTCAGTACTGACGTCCTTTAGACGATTCGAGAGTTTCCTACATCGCGCACTTGGCTGCCAATATCTCCTTGGAAGAGAATCTGATATACAAATTTCCCTTTCACAGTCAATTCGATGGAGTAGTCTGTTTCCTAGCTTGATCTATTGATGTCGTTCTTGATGCTTGCGGTCTTCCAGAATACAGTCAAGTTCTAATGTCGTGGTGAGGGGATAGACAAGATGATTGTGGTACTGACTATTTTTTCTGGCATCTCCTGTGAGGATGAAAATTCAGCGTTTCAAGATCCAACGTCGATGATTGGAACAACCAAAAAGACGGAAACAGCTGTCGTACAACTAACAGTAAACTTGACAAGTTGCAGAATCATCGAGCGAAGATACGAGGTATCGTTGACGAGGTATTGTTGGGATTGGACAGATTGCTTATTGCTTGGATCGTTCTGATACAACTGTCTACTAGGTAGTAGAAGTAGCGCTCCATTTCTTGTTGTTCAATGATGATAGTTGCTCCCAAAACAATGTCATCGTTGTTGTTCAATGTGATGAGCGGTCACAACTGTCGACTATCCAAAGGGATCCAAACATCATGGTGTCGACTGTTCACATTTCACATTCACAGTCATGTCCAAGCTCTTTACTCGAAGTTTTTTTTGGCGCACCTTGTGACTCCGATGAAGTTGTTTTTTATACTACAGTATGTGTAATAGTATACAAATAGGAAATAATAAGGGGGTGTAGCTATCGTAGTATCTACGGTACCTACGTACCGGTAGTTACTTGTCGTCTGAGATTATTTTTCTCGCCTTCAGGGAAACTGTGTCATAGTATGATACTACCATATGATTTGAACAGGAAATAATAAGGGGGTGTAGCTACCTCCTACGTAGTTACTTGTCGTCGGAGATTGCCTCCACTGTCATTGAAACTGTCGTACGACAGTAAAAGGAATAGCCTGATCATACGTACTGGTAGTAGGACGCGTACATAGTATGACGTACGAAGTAGCTTCGAAACTCACAGTCAATCACATCCTTCGCATTCTTTTTATTTTATTATACAGTTATCTCACTGTCAATCTTTCAATCGCTATAACTGTCAATCAAATCCGTGAATCCGTGAAGCAGGAGCACAAATCTCTTTCCACCATGAGCGATGGCTAAGACTCCCGTAATGTGACAACAGCAGACGATGATTTCATCACATGATGACACAATGGGTTGATTTATGCGTCTTAAACAAATCCGAGACAATCCAAAGATCGTTGCTTCAAGATGTAAGAAGAACCAGATCGTTTTTCTTCAAGGTGGTGTTGCTTCGAGGTGTAACCACCTCTTAACAGTTTTCCCACCCTCAAGACTCGAGAGTGCCTCCTTTGGATTCCCTCTGATTCCCTTGGATTTATCACGATGGAACACTTTCTGTCACATCATCAACAGCAGGAGTAAACTACCGGCCAACAACAACAACAACTTTTTTACTTTCATTCTTACGATGTGGAAGGCACAAGGCACCCAACGAAACATTGATCTCGAGGACTGTCATACACTGAGTTGTCAAGAAGTGGATGATTGTGAGATTCTGAGAATGACTGTCGTAACATCGTCCCCCGTGTCCAACCCCCAACGCTTGAAAGATTTTTCCTGTAACAACACAACCAGCTCTTTTCGGAGTGTCCGTTGAATGAATCATGCCACGAATCATGCACGGAGAGATTGACTTCGAAGTACGAAAGCCTAATATCGGGGACAATCGTTACTACTGGGGAAGGACACCGAAGTATGGAATGAGAATGCCAAAGGATATTCCAAATTTTTCAAAGGAGGGTACAAAAAGGCATCAGATATCGATTTGATCCAAAGGGTTGGGAAAAATACAATCAACGCGAGTACAATTCTCATCAATAACGAAAGCATCAGATATCGCTTCGATGCACAGGAGTGGAAGAAATATACCTAACGCGTGTAAAGGGTTGTGAAAATATCTCTACGGGGTGGGAAATCTCATTTTGACGATGTTTTCTATACAATTCTCGTCAAAAAAGAAACATATCCTACTGTCTCTACCTATTTGACACAGAATTGTATCAAACTTGCCCCAAGGACGTTGCAGAAAGACATCCTATATCGCTTCGATGCACAGGGGTGGGAGAAATATCCCTAATGCGCGTACAGTTTTGGGAAAAATATCTCGACAGGGTGGGAAATCATTTTTGGACGATGTTTGTCATGAAAACAGTCACCCTGTTGTTAGTCGTACTGTAGTAAAAAGCAGGTCCTTGCTTGTTGTGTCGCAAAGAAGGAAACTGATTTTGTGTAGAGGAAGCAACGGACTGTCGCATACGAGTACATTATACATCGAAATATTTGGACGTTGTAACTTGATTTTTTTTTAACGCATATTAAAGGGAGTTTCGGACGGAGTTTCTTTTTGTATATATAAAATTATACAAAAAAATTACGTATCATTCAGTGATACGTAATTTTTTTTGCTTCTTATACTTCAGTTTGTCATTTTGGACAAAAGAAGAGCTTCGTCGAACTGTGAAATCAGTAGACTACTTACTGTTAAAAAAATCGACGAGTTGTTGCTTTTTCAAAACAAAGATTCGGAAGGAATCGTTGGAGGAATAGTCCCTTGAACAGTCTATTTCCGAAGATTGAATGTGAAATACAGTGTAGTAATTTGAATTGCAGTAAGCCGCAGCTAAGACAACCCACGTCATTGTTCCCTTCCTTGTTGTAAAAGCCTACTAATAGTAAGCCACAATGAAAAACAATCATCCATAGTCGTGCTTCGATTTCTGTTTTCCGTGTACTAGCCGCACATTGATAGGCATTCATTAAAAAACATTTCGACATGGTGTGATTCAATGCCATCGTTGTTGGAGAGGATGGAAACTTAATGAATCATGGCCATACTTTTATTGTTGTCAAACTTGAATCGATTCCTCTAGGAAGTGTTTGCCGTTGTAGAACCACTTGAGCTGCCACCCATTGGCGAGAGATTCCTGTTAGAAGGTGGTCAGAAAATTTACTGCTTTCTGAGATGGAGAGTCCAGATGTTCAAAGACTGATACATATGGATAGCTGAGGATGACCGACCGCCAGTTTCTGTTCATAATAGAGTGACTTCCCAACCCATTAATTTAAATTACACGCGTCCACCCCGTCATGTTTTTTTTTACACGCGTTATTAGGGATGAATTCCACACCCCTGGGAATCGAATCGATATTTGGTGTCGTCCAGCATCGTCCTTGGGCGAATTTACATCAATTCTATGTCGAATGGATACAAATAATACAATCTGTGACGTTATCGTCGAGGTTGGAATAGAAGAAATCCTCTAAAAGTGATGTCCCACCCCGTCATGGTATGTTACAAAATATGTTTTTCCTTCAAAATATCCACAAAAAGTGATTTCCCACCCCGTCACGGAGTTTTTACGCGCGTTAGGGATGAATTCTCCACCCCGGTGGATCGGATCGATATCTGTTGTCGTTCATCAACATCCTTGGACAACTTATTATACGTTTTACGTGGAATGGATACAGATAGTTCAATTCGTAACGATATTGTAGAGGTTTATATGGAAAACATCCTCAAAAAGTGATTTCCCACCCCATCGTGATTTTTGACGCGCGTTAGGGATGAATTCTCCACCCCGGTGGATCGGATCGATATCTGTTGTCGTTCATCAACATCCTTGGACAACTTATTATCCGTTTTACGTGAAATGGATGCAGATAGTTCAATTCGTAACGATATTGTAGAGGTTTATATGGAAAACATCCTCAAGAAGTGATTTCCCACCCCGTCATGGAGTTTTTACGGGCGTTAGGGATGAATTCCCCACCCTGGTGGATCGGATCGATATCTGTTGTCGTCCATCACCATCCTTGGGCAAACTATTATCAGTTTTACGTTGAATGGATACAGATAGTTCAATTCGTAACGATATTGTAGAGGTTTATATGGAAACCATCCTCAAAAAGTGATTTCCCACCCCATCGTGATTTTTGACGCGCGTTAGGGATGAATTCCCCACCCCGGTGGATCGGATCGTTATCTGTTGTCGTCCATCACCATCCTTGGGCAAATTATGATCGGTTCTGCGTGAAATGGATGCAGATAGTTCAATTCGTAAAGATATTGTAGAGGTTTATATTGAAAACATCCTCAAAAAGTGATTTCCCACCCCGTCGTGGTATTTTTACGGGCGTTAGGGATGAATTCCTCACCCCGGTGGATCGGATCGATATCTGTTGTCGTCCATCACCATCGTTGGGCAAACTATTATCAGTTTTACGTGGAATGGATACAGACAGTTCAATTCGTAACGATATTGTCGAGGTTTATTTTGAAAACGTCCTCAAAAAGTGATTTCCCACCCCGTCACGGAGTTTTTACGGGCGTTAGGGATGAATTCCCCACCCCGGTGGATCCGATCAATATCTGTTGTCGTCCATCACCACCCTTGGGCAAATTATTATCAGTTTTACGTTGAATGGATACAGACAGTTCAATTCGTAACGATATTGTCGAGGTTTATATGGAAAACATCCTCAAAAAGTGATTTCCCACCCCGTCACGGAGTTTTTACGGGCGTTAGGGATGAATTCCCCACCCCGGTGGATCGGATCGATATCTGTTGTCGTCCATCACCATCCTTGGGCAAATTAAGATCGGTTCCACGTGAAATGGATACAGACAGTTCAATTTTCAAAGATATTGTCGAGGTTTATATGGAAAACATCCACAAAAAGTGATTTCCCACCCCGTCACGGAGTTTTTCCGCGCGTTAGGGATGAATTCCCCACCCCGGTGGATCGATTCGATATCTGTTGTCGTCCATCACTATCCTTGGGCAAATTATGATCGGTTCTACGTGAAATGGATACAGATAGTTCAATTCGTAACGATATTGTAGAGGTTTATATTGAAAACATCCTCAAAAAGTGATTTCCCACCCCGTCACGGAGTTTTTACGGGCGTTAGGGATGAATTCCCCACCCCGGTGGATCGGATCGTTATCTGTTGTCGTCCATCACTATCCTTGGACAAATTATGATCGGTTCTACGTGAAATGGATACAGATAGTTCAATTCGTAAAGATATTGTAGAGGTTTATATGGAAAACATCCTCAAAAAGTTTTTTCCCACCCCGTCGTGGTATTTTTACGCGCGTTAGGGATGAATTCCCCAACCCGGTGGATCGGATCAATATCTGTTGTCGTCCATCACCATCCTTGGGCAAATTAGGATCAGTTTAACGTCGAATGAATGCCGATATTACCATTTGTAACACTAGAACAATCCGACATGTTTCTGTGAGCAATGGATAGGTTCATCGTTTTAGGTGTTTGGGCATTAGATTAGCACACAAAGTATCTGAGCGGCATTGCGATCCAACCAATACGAAGCAATAAGGTCCAGTTTTGGTGCGGATCAATGCAACCACGGATCCAGACGTTTTGGCGGCTATGCAAAGTTCAAACCAATTAGCAATTTGGATCCGAAAAAATCCGACATGTTTGTTTGAAGTATTGATAGGTTCGTCGTTTCTGCTGGTGTTCCAATCCAGTCATCATCAAATCCTATGCTGCAGCAAACCTTCCTCCTCCAAAAACATCCCACCAACAACAATAGCTACAGCCAAGTTTTCCGTTTGCAATCGTTTCAATCACATCAGAAACATGGGCATGCGAACAGTTATCTCTCGTAGCAGCATGATGCTCGGGATCAACAATGTGGCCATTTGAACTTTCTCCACCATCGCAAGAAAACCTCAGCAGCAGAATGTTGTGTCTTGTATTTTCATGGCACACAACATATCCATCACAAAGTTTGTGTTTCTTTGTGTTTGTTTCTGTTCGTTGTACCGACTGTGGTTGTAACCCAAAGTGAAAAGGTGGATTTCCAAACAAAGAATCACGATATCGAACTCATTGGACAGTGTGAAATGTATGTTCCTCCCTTTTCCAAATATCGTACAGGTGGAGACAGTTGTGTTTTGTTTTGGGTTTTGGCAGCAAAATAAAAGACACATTTATCATGATTTGTATGGAATGAATCCATTGCGATCCATCCATCCATCCATCCATCCATCCATCCATCCATCCATCCATCATCATCATCATGGTTTCGATTCGAACATAATAACATCTTACATCGTTGTTGTTGTTGTTGTTGTTGTTGTTGTTGTTGTTGTGTTTGATTCGATTCGGTTGGGAGAATGTGACAAAGTATGTAACAGAGAGGTCGGATTGTCGTCGTACTATGAAGGATGCGTACAGTAGTACTACCGGTAGTCATCTTTACAGTAACTGTATGTCATAGTGCATGAACCATGTGGTCACTACGAAGTATGTGGTCATTACGAAGTAGGTATACATACACCACATGCTGCGTACTACGGTCATCCTATGACATACAGGCCGCGGTAGTGAATAGGTACCGGTGGTTTAGAGCAGTCACACGAGGACCGTCATTACAGAGATAAGTTACACACAATCGATACAACGTCATGGTCACTGCACTTTCAGTTCGTAGTACGTACTTCAACAGTCATCAAGGTAGAGACTCCGACAAAAAGAAGATACCCTGTCATCATCATCAACATCATCATCTTAAAAACATCTAGCTAGGTATGATCGTAGTCTACTTCGAAGTATCTTTCTTTCCCTCTACTACAATACTATCAAATTTGTGCCTGTTGCTGTTGCTTGTTACGGTTCGACTCATGTCATGTCAGTAATTGCTGCATGATGACATGAAAGATTTTCTTGAAAGACAACACAGCGAAGTGTCCTTTCTTTGCTACGATACATACTACTACCTAGTCGTACCTCCAGTAGACCACTGGTAATACGTACTGATCATATTATATATACGTCGTAAAATATACGTGCTTTGCAATCATACCTTATGACTTCTCCGAGTACTACCACAATGTATCTGTGTTACTTTTACCGCGAGGGACTCTACGCGAGGGCCGCCATTTTACAGTTATTTTTGCGATTGTTTGCTATTTATGATTGCCTGCATGCTCGGTTGTGTTCCGCCGTTGGACAAGCGTTTGGGGTCGGCAGGCATCACACCTTTATGGACTTGCAGACATCAATGGAATTTCTACAGACAAAATGAATTACTACTACTTGTAGGATATCCCCGATTTACCATCATCTTGAATCTATTGGAGTTTCTGTTTAAAAAACCGCGTCTCTACTAGCTAGGTAGCTAGAGAGTGAAGATGGGCTTCCAAGTATTGACAGTGAGTGACTTACAGAAGCTGGCGGTCAGTTAATCCAGATGTAACAGGAGCCTTCGAACCAGTGGACTCTCCATCTTGGAAAACAGTAAATTTGGTGCGGTCTTCTGTTGGAAACATCGTCGTCCTTGAATGCACACAGGTGGAACATGATGTGTTCGACAGAAAAGAAATGGCTAAAGATGAAGAAACCTTGGTCGGATTGCAACTTCCCAACAGGGATATGCCGCCAATGGGTGGGAGATCAAGTGGTCCTACAATCGTCTGAAACAAGAATAATCTACATTCACAACTTTCATCATCATCATCATCACCATCACGGAATGAGAAAGAATTTGGCGGTCAAAACCTTTATCGTCTTTTGGGGGACAACCGTACTCGTTCATTCATGTCCATCACGTACTAGCACGAAAAAGTATCAAAAGACGGAGGTAGTTTACGGATATTTGGAAGGTCATCCGCCGCTTCATCATTTCATCCTTACCTGTGCATACTGTCATCACCAGAGCCGGACGCACTGGTAACCGACACAAAAACAAACAAGGTGTTAATACTCCATGGGATGGCACCTTCTCTACTGCCATTGTACCCGTCATTGATCAGAATGGCACACTGGACCGTTTTGTTAGGTCTACATTGCTGCATGCGAAAGGTTAGACCATTATCAAACCAAAGTCAAACCAGCCTTGCAGGCATTTGTCAGTCAAATCGAATCGGCTGCCTCCAATACTGCGGCCAACCAACAGGGAGGACATTTCTGCCGATTATCTCATCGTGTACGTTACCATCAACGGTACAAGTAACATCAAGGATTAAAATCAATGGCCCGATTGAAACAGTGCCACTCGACGAGGACTCTTCAAACGGGCTCGGAAGCGTTGGACTACTGCTGGTGCCACCGCCGGTGAAAGAGATGAGGCTGATGCCAAGGTTACGGCATCAATCGATGGTACCACCCGTGAAATGACACATACCACCGATATATCGACGACCCAGATGCGAAAAAGAATCCGAACAGAGTATGACCTCACGGCAGTTTTGGTCGTCATGCAACGGTACCTCTTTGCCCGAGAAGCTTGAAACTTTTGAACCGATGCCAGGCGTTGGTCAAGTCAATGTTTGCAGTCGTGCTTCGCGGAGCCAACGATTTAAACACTGAAGAGTAGCAAAACCAACGGATATTGTCAAGAACCAAAAAGAAATGAAAACGATTGAGATAATATGTGTTTTTTTTGTGTTTTTTGGATTGCCGTTGGACGATTTTGGAATTTCTTCGGAAGTCATCACTTCATGTTTCGAAAGGGCACTCTATCCCACCGTATTATCTACTATCTTTGATGGCCAATTGTCGTCATATTTTGGACGAGGCACGAAACCAAACTGGCAGAAAATCACCAAGATACTTTTGTGAGGGCGGTTGGAGGAACATGGATTTTTTTTTAAATCGGATTTCAACGCTCTCTGTGTCGACAAAGCACTCCATCCAACCGTATTATGTTCCATCTATGAAGGCCATTTGTTTTTCATTGTTCATGAAATCACTTGAACGAGAAACGAAGCCAAAGCGACTGAAAATCATTGAGATACTTTTGGGATGGCTGATGGCAGTTGGACGATCTTGCAAATTCATGCTGAATTCAAACCTCACAGTGTCGACCGAGCACTCCATCCACTGTACCAACTGCTGACTTTAACGGCCATTTGTTTTTTTTATTTTTATTGTTCATGAAAACATTAGGACGAGGAAATAAAACAAATTGGGAGAAAAGCATTAACTGTAAGATGCTTTTTGGATGGGCGATGGGAGTTGGACGATCTTGGAAATTCATGCGGAATTCATCTCTTCCAGTGTCTACCGAGCCCTCTTCCGAGGACATCATCCTTCGGTGGGCGTCCAACGGGTAATTTGGAGAAATGGCCCAGGATACAGCCAATTGACTTCAGCTCTTCCTTCTTGTTCCAGTACAGTAATGATTTGTACTCCCCCTCCCATCCACCGGCCGAGACGTTGTTGTTGTTGTTGTCATCATGATTGGTAGAACTTCTCTTTCGAGAGCAAGTCTGGACATATTTCCACAAAAAATGAATTCTTGGAACTACCCTTTGGCATGTTGTGTGGGTTTTGGTGGTTGTTCTTCGCTTTTCCTAATTTTCTCGTTGTTGATATCTGCGGAGAGACTGTCAATGGTGAGCCCAAACAACGTCCTATTGTTTTGCGTTATTATTGTGTCGGTCGCATGGAAGTAGACGCCGCAAGGGAAGCTTGAATGTTTTTTTTATGTCGGTCCTCCATTCGTAGGAAGAAAAAAACCAAGTAGTTTGGACCATGGTTCATACATATTCCTAGTCAAGTTTCTTCTCTCCATGGATTGTGTCCAGATACGACCCTAATTAAAGTAACCCATTGAATGGCCATGCCCTACCCCAGATCGTCTCAAAATCACGCTGTTGTTGCTGTTGCTGCTGCTGTTGTTGTTGCCGAAATCTTTGCTTTTGTCTATACAGTAGGCCTTGGCGTTTCATTTGTCCAAGCCCTTTGGGATCAGCTTGATTGTTCCACTTTTTCGACGAAGGAAATGGCCGTGTGTAGTGTGTCAAGAACCTTCAGTACTGACGTCTTTTAGACGATTCGAGAGTTTCCTACAAGGTCTCGATAAGATCATCGCGCACCTGGCTGCCAATATCTCCTTGGAAGAGAATCTGATATACAAATTTCCCTTTCACAGTCAATTCGATGGAGTAGTCTGTTTTCTAGTTTGATCTTTTGATGTCGTTCTTGATGCTTGCGGTCTTCCAGAATACAGTCAAGTTCTAATGTCGTGGTGAGGGGTTCCATGACAAATAGACAAGAGGATACTACGGAGTATAGTGAGAATCCAACAATTACTACCTCCGGGTTAAACATTACTTCCGCTATCGGTACTACAATCCCCGTCAAAACCCTATAATATCCCTTGGCAACTCTATATATAAAATAGCCTGATCATACGTATCATACCGGTTTTAGGACGCGTACATAGTATGACGTACGAAGTAGCTTCGAAAATCACAGTCAATCACATCCTTCGCATTCTTTTTATTATTAACAGTTATCTCACTGTCAATCTTTCAATCTCTATGACTGTCAATCAAATCCGTGAATCCGTGAAGCAGGAGCACAAATCTCTTTCCACCATGAGCGATGGCTAAGACTTCCGTAATGTGACAACAGCAGACGATGATTTCATCACATGATGACACAATGGGTTGGTTTATGCGTCTAAAACAAATCCGAGACAATCCAAAGATCGTTGCTTCAAGATGTAAGAAGAACCAGATCGTTTTTCTTCGAGGTGGTGTTGCTTCGAGGTGTAACCACCTCTTAACAGTTTTCCCACCCTCAAGACTCGAGAGTGCCTCCTTTGGATTCCCTTGGATTCCCTTGTATTTATCACGATGGAACACTTTCTGAAACATCATCAACAGCAGGAGTAAACTACCGGCCAACAACAACAACAACTTTTTTACTTTCATTCTTACGATGTTGAAGGCACAAGGCACCCAACGAAACATTGATCTCAAGGACTGTCATACACTGAGTTGTCAAGAAGTGGATGATTGTGAGATTCTGAGAATGACTGTCGTAACATCGTCCCCCGTGTCCAACCCCCAACGCTTGAAAGATTTTTCCTGTAACAACACAACCAGCTCTTTTCGGAGTGTCCGTTGAATGAATCATGCCACGAATCATGTCCGGAGAGATTGACTTCTAAGTACGAAAGCCTAATATCGGGGACAATCGTTACTACTGGGGAAGGACACCGAAGTATGGAATGAGAATGCCAAAGGATATTCCAAATTTTTCAAAGGAGGGTACAAAAAGGCATCAGATATCGATTTGATCCAAAGGGTTGGGAAAAATACAATCAACGCGAGTACAATTCTCATCAATAACGAAAGCATCAGATATCGCTTCGATGCACAGGAGTGGAAGAAATATACCTAACGCGTGTAAAGGGTTGTGAAAATATCTCTACGGGGTGGGAAATCTCATTTTGACGATGTTTTCTATACAATTCTCGTCAAAAAAGAAACATATCCCACTGTCTCTATAGTCGTGCTTCGATTTCTGTTTTCCGTGTACTAGCCGCACATTGATAGGCATTCATTAAAAAACATTTCGACATGGTGTGATTCAATGCCATCGTTGTTGGAGAGGATGGAAACTTAATGAATCATGGCCATACTTTTATTGTTGTCAAACTTGAATCGATTCCTCTAGGAAGTGTTTGCCGTTGTAGAACCACTTGAGCTGCCACCCATTGGCGAGAGATTCCTGTTAGAAGGTGGTCAGAAAATTTACTGCTTTCTGAGATGGAGAGTCCAGATGTTCAAAGACTGATACATATGGATAGCTGAGGATGACCGACCGCCAGTTTCTGTTCATAATAGAGTGACTTCCCAACCCATTAATTTAAATTACACGCGTCCACCCCGTCATGTTTTTTTTTACACGCGTTATTAGGGATGAATTCCACACCCCTGGGAATCGAATCGATATTTGGTGTCGTCCAGCATCGTCCTTGGGCGAATTTACATCAATTCTATGTCGAATGGATACAAATAATACAATCTGTGACGTTATCGTCGAGGTTGGAATAGAAGAAATCCTCTAAAAGTGATGTCCCACCCCGTCATGGTATGTTACAAAATATGTTTTTCCTTCAAAATATCCACAAAAAGTGATTTCCCACCCCGTCACGGAGTTTTTACGGGCGTTAGGCTATCTCCAGACCGACGCCGCTAAACCGTTTTTACCGGATAGCGGTCTTTACCCATCTCCAGACACAGAGATTTCGGATCGTTTTACCGGCCTGACCGGTAAAGGCCAAAAATCCCGCTAAAACAGGTACCGTATAGAGGAAAAAAAACGCTTTACCGGAGCACATTGTGATCGCGCCGGTAAACCACTTTCATTAAATATCATCCCCACGCATTAATTAATTTTTTCAAGTAGATGTCCAAAAGACCCAACAGACGATTTCCAACACTCTTTTGTCTTCCCTCGCTGTCGTCTCTCTCTCTTTACACGTTTCCGTGTTTCCCTCCTTGTGTTCAAACCGATCTCCTTGGCTCCCAAGCTGTTGGTCGATCGTTTGACAGTGTTTAATGTTTGATGAATCCATGGATGCGCAACTGCCGAGGCTGTCGATTCCCGCCCTTTTCTGGTTGATTTAGCCGCTTTTCCATTCTTTCCTCGATTCGTTTGTGGTGGTCTCCTATGTTGACAACATGCCATCAGCGATTACTCATTTTTCAGAAGTGCACTTGCTGTTCGGAGGAGCGACTTCTGTATAGCAAGAATGCCTCACGGGAAGAAATGGACGGCAGACGAATGCACCGTTGCTGCAAAAGCCTATGTTGCAGCAACTCAGGACGAAATCAATGGTGCTGATCAAACGGCCGCTGATTTCAGCAAGCGTCTGAACAGTTTCATGAAGAGTTTCTCCCCCCCTGCATGTGCAGGTACTGGCACGTACTGGGATCGTGATCCCGACGGAAGACGTGGTGTCATCTGGCAATTTCTTCGAGATACTGTCACCAAGGAGTGTCAAAAGTTCAATGTTAGCCTCAATCGAGTTCGAAATGCTAATCTTTCAGGGTTAACAGAAGAGGAAAAAGTCAATGTTGCCGTTGCGTCTCACCTCCGAAAGATTTCGGTAGGAGAGACCTTGTACAGTTACAAAAATTTTGACAAAATATCTTGGAGATTCTACGGTGCTTGGCACGTTCTAAAGGACACGGAAAAGGTCAGGGCCCCCCAACAGTCACGTCTCCCCTCGGAGGAGGTTGCCAGTGCTGTCGATGCATTCGACGACAACAGCACCCTTTCGGATTCACCTGTCGAGTCACCTGTGGACGATGTGCCAGTTTTATCTGTTTCCTCGAAGTCGTCTCGTCGTGGCAGAGACAAAGCCAAGAATGATGCTTTCTTTAACAATATCCTTGCTAAGAAAACAAAAATCTTGGCTGAAATCCGCACAGAGGAGAGAAGAAAGGCCGATGCAATGCGGATGAACAACTGGCTTGCAATGTTGCGAGATCCCAACATCCCTGACCGTCTGAAGGAAATCGCATTTGAAAACGTCGAGGAGGAGGTTCAAAAGTCCAGACGTGAAAGGGAGGGTGCGCCTGGACTCATTCCCCTCCCACCACCCACCGCTGCGGAGGCACATGAGAACGACGACATCTCTGCGGATTCACACGGATACGAGGGCACCGCAGCATTGTGAAGTTTCCTGAACGTTGGCAAGTTAAATCAAACTTGGAGGATGTTATTGCAATTGGACATAGAAGGAATCTACCGAAAAGAAAGGACACAGAACTTGACTAAAAACGTTATTCTAATTGGGATGTTATTCTATTTCTCCGCTTGTCGTCCGGAGAGATGGGCGACGAGGTCTGTACGTAGTTGTAAGTGCTTTTCCGGATCACTAAGATGGTTGTACAAGGCATTCACTCTATGGAACCTCTCCGTCATCAGCGTCTCCATGTCGTTGGCTGCATCGGAAGTAGGCACGGGCACGCGGTTGAAGATGAACTGTTCCCCTCCGTCTGCAGTTGTGAGATTTACTTCCTCGTCAGTGTAGTCATCGTGATACTCTGTTTCAACAACGTCTTGTCCGGTCACTTCCAATCTCTCTGCACAGCACATGTTGTGTAAAATTATGCAAGCGTATAGAATGTTTCTCATGTCATCCTCTCTCCACGTCCTAATCGGCCGGGCGAGCACGTGAAACTTCTTCACCAGAATTCCGAAGGCACGTTCAATGTCCTTTCTCACTCCCTCTTGTCTGCTTGCGTAGAAGTCAAGATGGGGTGTAGCCTCCCTGGCTTCCTTGGCAATGGTCTTAACAAAGATTGCCCAATTTGGATAAATACCATCAACAAGAAAGTACATCCAGTCTCTGATTGTTCCGTTGATTTCGTAAGGCTCTGTCTTTAGGTCAAGTTGTCCGGAAAGAAGCGCCCCAACGATGGACGACTTGTCAAGGACGTTGATGTCGTTGCATGATCCAGGTGCTCCAAAATGGACGAACCAAATGTAACATGAGCCATCCGCAATGGCCTCAAGTATCTTTGTATACTTACCACCCGCGTGGTGGCCTTTGTGCTGTCCTTGTAGTGCAACAGGGCAGTTGTCCCATACAAAGTGCTTGCAGTCCCATGATGCAAACAATCCAGGAAACCCTCTAGTTTTGTTGTGCTTGAGAATTCGGTTTCTTTCAGCTACTGTCGGTGTCCGGTTGAGGTATTCATCACCAAACTCCTGTATTAACAATTTGCAAAAAGATTTCACTGCATCATGGACAGTGGATTCACCGATCGACAAGTTTTCGTCCTCCCTGTCTGCACCACATCCATAAGCAAGTACCCTGAAAGCGGCGGTCATTCGAACCAGTGGATGGATTCCTTTGCGCCCGCAGGCATCCAGCTTATCGGGTCTCCTGAAGACACCCTTGCCAAGAAGTTGTTGATAAACCTTCTCAAAGATCGATGGAGAAACTCGATATCGACGCTTGAATTGTTGTGCCGTATACAACGATTCATCTCCATTAAAGTATTGCTCACACAGCCTCTTGTATGCTGCTTCAAAGTCTCGCTTGATGACAATCCGTCCAGAGACGGATCCACCATGTTGTCCATGCCCGTGATAATGGGCGATTTCGTTACTGTCATCTACTAAATCATCTAGTAATTCGTAACGATTACCCATCGTATCTCTGTCCACCATGCTCCACAAAGAAAAAAGACGCTCATCAGTCGCATCAATTGGTCGAACCTGGCGCTGTTGACCAACATCGAGTGGTGTTTCGTCTTGTCCCAGTTGCATCTTGGAGCTCAGTGAGAAGTGAGTTCAAACCCTTCTACTGGCCGTCGAGGGAGAATGTGTGGTTGTTGTTGTTGTTGTTGTTGTTGTTGTTGTTGTTTTATGCTTCACGCTTCTGCAATAGGAAGAAGAGGAAACATGATGTGCTTCAAGCGTCAACACTCTACTGACTGTGAAGACATTCCGATTATTATGTATGATTTTTCAGCCAATCAGAAGGTCTCATTTTAAAAGTTCAGGCGCTAGGCTTGGAGATAGCCTTAGGGATGAATTCTCCACCCCGGCCCGTGCGTTACTTTTTGAAAAACCTTAACTCTAACTGATAATTTTCATAATCGCGATAGTAACCCTAATCAGCTTGTAACAGCGAAAAATTCTGCATGCGTTGATGACATTCAATCCTTTTCCCTAATTTTCTAAAAGTGATTTTTCGTTGCTAACCCTAATACACTTGGCAAGGATTCATTTAACGGCCCCCTGCAACAGGCTTAACCTTAATGTTCTAACCTGAAGATTCGGGTTCAAGCCCTAATCGACTTGATTATTTTTGCATGTTTCAGTCGTGTATATTTTTTGTTTGCGTGTTTGCATGTTTTGAATTTTTGTTTGCATGTTTTGTTTGCATGTTTTTTTTGTTTGCAAGTTGTTTGCATGTTTGTTTGCATGTTTTTTTTTTGTTTGCATGTTGTTTGCATGTTTGTTTGCATGTTTTTTTTTTGTTTGCATGTTTCAAGGGGGATCTTCAACCCCCATACTTTCTGGGGACATTAAGGTACTACAGTACGAAGTAGTAAAAACGTACTCCGTAGTACCACTGTAAACATCTTTTTGATTAACGTACTACCGGTACGTATATTGCTTACTGTTACTTCGAACGTACAGTTGTATTGTGTTGTACGAATTCATTTGTAACTATTTGGCCATGGCAAAGAAAAGAAAGTTGTTCCCCGGCATTGGGGCAAGATGTACGATTCTTACTCGATTCATCAAGCCGAGTAGAGGCTTATCAACAGACAAAGATCATAGAAGCGTCGTTGTTTTGAAAGAATTCTACTACGAGGGTCATCGATTGTGCTTCCAGTTCCATCTACCGTAGATGGAGACGATGACCACCGGAAGACTTACCATGCGAACGCTCGATGTGTTCGAATTGACAGGGAAGGAGGTGTAGACGACTTTTTTTTAGCTGATAAAAAGAAAAGTGTTGATGCCGATGCTGTTGGTGAAGCTGAAGCAAAAATTGGCGAAAAAAAAAAAGCAACCAAAAATCAAATGGAAGAACAGTAGGGCTCGACACATGCTCTACCACGACATCATGGATAATAAAGTACCTTTGGACCCAAAGGATGATAAGTCCCTCAGCCTTGAGGATTTCTTTCAATGCATGTGGAATATGCTAAATACGACTTCGATATATTCAAGGGACGATTGAATTCTCTCCGAAAGACAATTTGTCCAAGAACCGACTCACGAGGAATTCTCCAAAGACACGAGCTATTTCTCGCACAAATATAATCATGCTGGACTTTGTTACGAGCTCGGAATATCAATTGGCTCAAATCGACTTGTATGGATGAACGGTCCATATCCTGCAGGGAAGAGTGATATGAAGATCTTCAAAGAGGATGGGTTGAAGGCTAAGCTAATTGCTGCTAAAAAGATGTGCATTGCTGATGGAGGGTATGCTGGATCCGACCACATCCACGAATGCAGCACAACCAATATACATGACAGTCGTCCAGCTAGACGGTTCAAAACAAGGGCACTGAAGAGACACGAGAAGTTCAATGGAGTTACCAAGAATTTTCATTCTGTTGACTGCCGATTCCGACATTCAATAGACAAGTTCAAATCATTCTTTAGAGCCATCTGCGTCATTTGTCAGTAACAAATCGAAACTGATAAACCATTGTACGATGTTCTTGTTGAAGATGTGTTGCAAGAAGATGAGTAGAATATAAAATAGTGGCAAACGTACCCTCTATGGGAAACGGCTAACGCCGTAATTCCTACTATGACGTACATCATTACGTCATATACTCCGTCTCACTTCTATATTACACTTTCACAACTTTAAATGAAAAAAACCGCCAACAAGCTACTTAGAACATATGGCTGTTATCATCTTTAAATTCACATTATAAGCTATATTTCCATGTATATATTATATTTAGAATTATTAAGTCTTTCAGTCCGTTGAGCCGTTCAAAGTAAGGAAGCCGCCAACAATCCACCCTTTTTCTTACGGATCTCCCCAGCAAGTGAAAATTCGACGATCACACCAGCACAAATCTCTTTCCTCTGAATATAAGCAACAACTTTGAAAATGGTGACAACAAGGAAAAAGAGGGTTGCGATGACCGAAAAGCTGAAAAAAGATGTATTCACGGCGTGCGTGGTGAGGGTGTCGCGAGAAATTTTACCTTACGGAAGTTTTAAAGCTGTTGGCGAAACACACAAAATCCATCCAAGAACTGTTGCTAATCTGTGGTATTCAACGCTGAAGCAAATACCGGGATATCAACCCAATACCCCTCTTGACCCTGTCTCTCTTCTTGCAAACGTTCCAGAAACGGCATTTACTACGAAGTTCGAAAATTCTGGAAGAAACCCGAAGCATGACCGAGACATGCTGTTGCAAGAGATCAAGAATATTGATCCTACCGCTAGAAGAACCATCAGATCTCTTGCTGGAGCTGTTGGTATTCCAGTTATGACCATCTGGAGAATGAAACAGTCGAAGAAACTGAAGGTTCATACCATGGCTTTGAAGCCGAAGTTGAACGATGATCATCGCCTCAATCGGCTGTTTCACTGCATCGCAAAGAACGACAAGAACACTATCAATTCTGTGGCTGAAATGACGTTCAAGAGCATGTATAACGAGATTCATATTGATGAAAAATGGTTCTTTCTTGTACGGGACGGGCTTCGGTGTATTGTGACCCAAGACGAGCCACCGCCTAAGGCAATATCAGTGTCCCACAAGAGTCACATCACTAAAGTCATGTTTCTTTCCGCTCTTGCAAGACCAAGATTCAATCATACAACGAGACAGGAGTTTGATGGACTAATTGGAATCTATCCAGTAGGAGAAATCGACATGTATGTGAGAGCAAGCCATGGTCACCAACCAGGAGATCTAAAGTGGTGTAACGTCAACATGGATAGGGATTTGTACCGAGATATGCTTTTTAATTTTGTGTTACCGGACGTGAAGAAGAAGATGCCAATAGACAACAACATTATATTGCAGCAAGACGGTGCCAAAGCTCATCTACCAGATGACGATCCGTTGTTTGCAGCAAAGGTCACAGAACTGTTTGGAGATCCAACTGCTGTGAAGCTGTACACACAACCGGCACAGTCACCAGATTTGAATGTGAATGATCTTGGCTTTTTCAATTCTCTACAGTCAAGATACTACCAGACAGCTCCAAAGGACGCTCTTGAATTGATTGAGATGGTAGAAGAAACTTACAAGAACTATCCAGCCAAGAAACTCAATCGAATTTGGTTGACACTGCAGAGTGTGATGAATCAGGTCATCAACCAAAGAGGAGACAACGACTACACAATCCCTCACATGAAAAAAAAGTTCTGGAACGACAAAACCAATTGCCACTATCGTTGGATGTAACTGCAGAGGCAAGCACGTATCCACTCGACATCTTGGTTGATTGATGCTTTCAATAATAGTCTCTGATAGAGTTCTGTTTCCTTTTGTTGATGTTGTCACAACTTGAAATGAAAAATTTAGTTTCTCTAATGCTTTTTGAAACAGTTGTCGAGCATTCTTCTAAATATTCATAAAAAACGAGCCGGGTCATATAAAAATGAGTCGCGCCATCCCCTGTAGAAATCCTAGGAGGTCTACACAGCTCGGCACGCTTCATTTTTGTTTTCTGACTGGCACGGCATCCTCAATAGGAATATAGAAGTGAGACGGAGGGAGTAGTAGGTACTCGGAGTATGTACTATCGTACTTACGCAAGTTGGGGGATGCTCTCCCCTTTTTTTTGAGTTGTTTGCGTGTTTGCATGTTTTGGAATTCTCGAATAACCTGTTTGCATGTTGTTTGCATGTTTTAGGGTTTTCGAATAACCTGTTTGCATGTTGTTTGCATGTTTTAGGGTTAACGAATAACTTGTTTGCATGTTTTAAATTTTTGTTTGCGGGTTTTCAATTCCGATCGATTGAATATATTTGAAACATGGAAAAGCTAACGACTGATATATTAGGGTTCGTAAGGGTTCGGCTACTAAGGATCCCCTATAAGAGGTGATGTTAAGAACCGGAGCGGATCTATTAACGAGCGTCTCATTAAGGGTTCTTCATAGCAGATAAAGCTACTCAATAATCGAATAACGTCTCATCCAGACGTGGATCTTTCAACGAGTACGTCATTAGGGTTCTCAGGAATTCTTTCTTTAGAGATGAGGTTAAAAAAAGTAACGCACGGCCCCGGTGGATCGGATCGATATCTGTTGTCGTTCATCAACATCCTTGGACAACTTATTATACGTTTTACGTGGAATGGATACAGATAGTTCAATTCGTAACGATATTGTAGAGGTTTATATGGAAAACATCCTCAAAAAGTGATTTCCCACCCCATCGTGATTTTTGACGCGCGTTAGGGATGAATTCTCCACCCCGGTGCCACCCCGGTGGATCGGATCGATATCTGTTGTCGTTCATCAACATCCTTGGACAACTTATTATCCGTTTTACGTGAAATGGATGCAGATAGTTCAATTCGTAACGATATTGTAGAGGTTTATATGGAAAACATCCTCAAGAAGTGATTTCCCACCCCGTCATGGAGTTTTTACGGGCGTTAGGGATGAATTCCCCACCCCGGTGGATCGGATCGATATCTGTTGTCGTCCATCACCATCCTTGGGCAAACTATTATCAGTTTTACGTTGAATGGATACAGATAGTTCAATTCGTAACGATATTGTAGAGGTTTATATGGAAACCATCCTCAAAAAGTGATTTCCCACCCCATCGTGATTTTTGACGCGCGTTAGGGATGAATTCCCCACCCCGGTGGATCGGATCGTTATCTGTTGTCGTCCATCACCATCCTTGGGCAAATTATAATCGGTTCTGCGTGAAATGGATGCAGATAGTTCAATTCGTAAAGATATTGTAGAGGTTTAAATTGAAAACATCCTCAAAAAGTGATTTCCCACCCCGTCGTGGTATTTTTACGGGCGTTAGGGATGAATTCCTCACCCCGGTGGATCGGATCGATATCTGTTGTCGTCCATCACCACCCTTGGGCAAACTATTATCAGTTTTACGTGGAATGGATACAGACAGTTCAATTCGTAACGATATTGTCCAGGTTTATTTTGAAAACGTCCTCAAAAAGTGATTTCCCACCCCGTCACGGAGTTTTTACGGGCGTTAGGGATGAATTCCCCACCCCGGTGGATCCGATGAATATCTGTTGTCGTCCATCACCACCCTTGGGCAAATTATTATCAGTTTTACGTTGAATGGATACAGATAGTTCAATTCGTAACGATATTGTCGAGGTTTATATGGAAAACATCCTCAAAAAGTGATTTCCCACCCCGTCACGGAGTTTTTACGGGCGTTAGGGATGAATTCCCCACCCCGGTGGATCCGATGAATATCTGTTGTCGTCCATCACCACCCTTGGGCAAATTATTATCAGTTTTACGTTGAATGGATACAGATAGTTCAATTCGTAACGATATTGTCGAGGTTTATATGGAAAACATCCTCAAAAAGTGATTTCCCACCCCGTCACGGAGTTTTTACGGGCGTTAGGGATGAATTCCCCACCCCGGTGGATCGGATCGATATCTGTTGTCGTCCATCACCATCCTTGGGCAAATTAAGATCGGTTCCACGTGAAATGGATACAGACAGTTCAATTTTCAAAGATATTGTCGAGGTTTATATGGAAAACATCCAAAAAAAGTGATTTCCCACCCCGTCAAGGTATTTTTCCGCGCGTTAGGGATGAATTCCCCACCCCGGTGGATCGATTCGATATCTGTTGTCGTCCATCACTATCTTTGGGCAAATTATGATCGGTTCTACGTGAAATGGATACAGATAGTACAATTCGTAACGATATTGTCGAGGTTTATATTGAAAACATCCTCAAAAAGTGATTTCCCACCCCGTCACGGAGTTTTTACGGGCGTTAGGGATGAATTCCCCACCCCGGTGGATCGGATCGTTATCTGTTGTCGTCCATCACTATCCTTGGACAAATTATGATCGGTTCTACGTGAAATGGATACAGATAGTTCAATTCGTAAAGATATTGTAGAGGTTTATATGGAAAACATCCTCAAAAAGTTTTTTCCCACCCCGTCGTGGTATTTTTACGCGCGTTAGGGATGAATTCCCCAACCCGGTGGATCGGATCAATATCTGTTGTCGTCCATCACCATCCTTGGGCAAATTAGGATTAGTTTAACGTCGAATGAATGCCGATATTACCATTTGTAACACTAGAACAATCCGACATGTTTCTGTGAGCAATGGATAGGTTCATCGTTTTAGGTGTTTGGGCATTAGATTAGCACACAAAGTATCTGAGCGGCATTGCGATCCAACCAATACGAAGCAATAAGGTCCAGTTTTGGTGCGGATCAATGCAACCACGGATCCAGACGTTTTGGCGGCTATGCAAAGTTCAAACCAATTAGCAATTTGGATCCGAAAAAATCCGACATGTTTGTTTGAAGTATTGATAGGTTCGTCGTTTCTGCTGGTGTTCCAATCCAGTCATCATCAAATCCTATGCTGCAGCAAACCTTCCTCCTCCAAAAACATCCCACCAACAACAATAGCTACAGCCAAGTTTTCCGTTTGCAATCGTTTCAATCACATCAGAAACATGGGCATGCGAACAGTTTGTGTTTCTTTGTGTTTGTTTCTGTTCGTTGTACCGACTGTGGTTGTAACCCAAAGTGAAAAGGTGGATTTCCAAACAAAGAATCACGATATCGAACTCATTGGACAGTGTGAAATGTATGTTCCTCCCTTTTCCAAATATCGTACAGGTGGAGACAGTTGTGTTTTGTTTTGGGTTTTGGCAGCAAAATAAAAGACACATTTATCATGATTTGTATGGAATGAATCCATTGCGATCCATCCATCCATCCATCCATCCATCCATCCATCCATCCATCCATCCATCCATCATCATCATCATGGTTTCGATTCGAACATAATAACATCTTACATCGTTGTTGTTGTTGTTGTTGTTGTTGTTGTTGTTGTTGTGTTTGATTCGATTCGGTTGGGAGAATGTGACAAAGTATGTAACAGAGAGGTCGGATTGTCGTCGTACTATGAAGGATGCGTACAGTAGTACTACCGGTAGTCATCTTTACAGTTACTGTATGTCATAGTGCATGAACCATGTGGTCACTACGAAGTATGTGGTCATTACGAAGTAGGTATACATACACCACATGCTGCGTACTACGGTCATCCTATGACATACAGGCCGCGGTAGTGAATAGGTACCGGTGGTTTAGAGCAGTCACACGAGGACCGTCATTACAGAGATAAGTTACACACAATCGATACAACGTCATGGTCACTGCACTTTCAGTTCGTAGTACGTACTTCAACAGTCATCAAGGTAGAGACTCCGACAAAAAGAAGATACCCTGTCATCATCATCAACATCATCATCTTAAAAACATCTAGCTAGGTATGATCGTAGTCTACTTCGAAGTATCTTTCTTTCCCTCTACTACAATACTATCAAATTTGTGCCTGTTGCTGTTGCTTGTTACGGTTCGACTCATGTCATGTCAGTAATTGCTGCATGATGACATGAAAGATTTTCTTGAAAGACAACACAGCGAAGTGTCCTTTCTTTGCTACGATACATACTACTACCTAGTCGTACCTCCAGTAGACCACTGGTAATACGTACTGATCATATTATATATACGTCGTAAAATATACGTGCTTTGCAATCATACCTTATGACTTCTCCGAGTACTACCACAATGTATCTGTGTTACTTTTACCGCGAGGGACTCTACGCGAGGGCCGCCATTTTACAGTTATTTTTGCGATCATTTGCTATTTATGATTGCCTGCATGCTCGGTTGTGTTCCGCCGTTGGACAAGCGTTTGGGGTCGGCAGGCATCACACCTTTATGGACTTGCAGACATCAATGGAATTTCTACAGACAAAATGAATTACTACTACTTGTAGGATATCCCCGATTTACCATCATCTTGAATCTATTGGAGTTTCTGTTTAAAAAACCGCGTCTCTACTAGCTAGGTAGCTAGAGAGTGAAGATGGGCTTCCAAGTATTGACAGTGAGTGACTTACAGAAGCTGGCGGTCAGTTAATCCAGATGTAACAGGAGCCTTCGAACCAGTGGACTCTCCATCTTGGAAAACAGTAAATTTGGTGCGGTCTTCTGTTGGAAACATCGTCGTCCTTGAATGCACACAGGTCGAACATGATGTGTTCGACAGAAAAGAAATGGCTAAAGATGAAGAAACCTTGGTCGGATTGCAACTTCCCAACAGGGATATGCCGCCAATGGGTGGGAGATCAAGTGGTCCTACAATCGTCTGAAACAAGAATAATCTACATTCACAACTTTCATCATCATCATCATCACCATCACGGAATGAGAAAGAATTTGGCGGTCAAAACCTTTATCGTCTTTTGGGGGACAACCGTACTCGTTCATTCATGTCCATCACGTACTAGCACGAAAAAGTATCAAAAGACGGAGGTAGTTTACGGATATTTGGAAGGTCATCCGCCGCTTCATCATTTCATCCTTACCTGTGCATACTGTCATCACCAGAGCCGGACGCACTGGTAACCGACACAAAAACAAACAAGGTGTTAATACTCCATGGGATGGCACCTTCTCTACTGCCATTGTACCCGTCATTGATCAGAATGGCACACTGGACCGTTTTGTTAGGTCTACATTGCTGCATGCGAAAGGTTAGACCATTATCAAACCAAAGTCAAACCAGCCTTGCAGGCATTTGTCAGTCAAATCGAATCGGCTGCCTCCAATACTGCGGCCAACCAACAGGGAGGACATTTCTGCCGATTATCTCATCGTGTACGTTACCATCAACGGTACAAGTAACATCAAGGATTAAAATCAATGGCCCGATTGAAACAGTGCCACTCGACGAGGACTCTTCAAACGGGCTCGGAAGCGTTGGACTACTGCTGGTGCCACCGCCGGTGAAAGAGATGAGGCTGATGCCAAGGTTACGGCATCAATCGATGGTACCACCCGTGAAATGACACATACCACCGATATATCGACGACCCAGATGCGAAAAAGAATCCGAACAGAGTATGACCTCACGGCAGTTTTGGTCGTCATGCAACGGTACCTCTTTGCCCGAGAAGCTTGAAACTTTTGAACCGATGCCAGGCGTTGGTCAAGTCAATGTTTGCAGTCGTGCTTCGCGGAGCCAACGATTTAAACACTGAAGAGTAGCAAAACCAACGGATATTGTCAAGAACCAAAAAGAAATGAAAACGATTGAGATAATATGTGTTTTTTTTGTGTTTTTTGGATTGCCGTTGGACGATTTTGGAATTTCTTCGGAAGTCATCACTTCATGTTTCGAAAGGGCACTCTATCCCACCGTATTATCTACTATCTTTGATGGCCAATTGTCGTCATATTTTGGACGAGGCACGAAACCAAACTGGCAGAAAATCACCAAGATACTTTTGTGAGGGCGGTTGGAGGAACATGGATTTTTTTTTAAATCGGATTTCAACGCTCTCTGTGTCGACAAAGCACTCCATCCAACCGTATTATGTTCCATCTATGAAGGCCATTTGTTTTTCATTGTTCATGAAATCACTTGAACGAGAAACGAAGCCAAAGCGACTGAAAATCATTGAGATACTTTTGGGATGGCTGATGGCAGTTGGACGATCTTGCAAATTCATGCTGAATTCAAACCTCACAGTGTCGACCGAGCACTCCATCCACTGTACCAACTGCTGACTTTAACGGCCATTTGTTTTTTTTATTTTTATTGTTCATGAAAACATTAGGACGAGGAAATAAAACAAATTGGGAGAAAAGCATTAACTGTAAGATGCTTTTTGGATGGGCGATGGGAGTTGGACGATCTTGGAAATTCATGCGGAATTCATCTCTTCCAGTGTCTACCGAGCCCTCTTCCGAGGACATCATCCTTCGGTGGGCGTCCAACGGGTAATTTGGAGAAATGGCCCAGGATACAGTCAATTGACTTCAGCTCTTCCTTCTTGTTCCAGTACAGTAATGATTTGTACTCCCCCTCCCATCCACCGGCCGAGACGTTGTTGTTGTTGTTGTCATCATGATTGGTAGAACTTCTCTTTCGAGAGCAAGTCTGGACATATTTCCACAAAAAATGAATTCTTGGAACTACCCTTTGGCATGTTGTGTGGGTTTTGGTGGTTGTTCTTCGCTTTTCCTAATTTTCTCGTTGTTGATATCTGCGGAGAGACTGTCAATGGTGAGCCCAAACAACGTCCTATTGTTTTGCGTTATTATTGTGTCGGTCGCATGGAAGTAGACGCCGCAAGGGAAGCTTGAATGTTTTTTTATGTCGGTCCTCCATTCGTAGGAAGAAAAAAACCAAGTAGTTTGGACCATGGTTCATACATATTCCTAGTCAAGTTTCTTCTCTCCATGGATTGTGTCCAGATACGACCCTAATTAAAGTAACCCATTGAATGGCCATGCCCTACCCCAGATCGTCTCAAAATCACGCTGTTGTTGCTGTTGCTGCTGCTGTTGTTGTTGCCGAAATCTTTGCTTTTGTCTATACAGTAGGCGTTGGCGTTTCATTTGTCCAAGCCCTTTGGGATCAGCTTGATTGTTCCACTTTTTCGACGAAGGAAATGGCCGTGTGTAGTGTGTCAAGAACCTTCAGTACTGACGTCTTTTAGACGATTCGAGAGTTTCCTACAAGGTCTCGATAAGATCATCGCGCACCTGGCTGCCAATATCTCCTTGGAAGAGAATCTGATATACAAATTTCCCTTTCACAGTCAATTCGATGGAGTAGTCTGTTTTCTAGTTTGATCTTTTGATGTCGTTCTTGATGCTTGCGGTCTTCCAGAATACAGTCAAGTTCTAATGTCGTGGTGAGGGGTTCCATGACAAATAGACAAGATGATTGTGGTGCTTCACAGTCATGTCCAAGCTCTTTACTCAAAGTATTTTTTGGCGCACCTTGTGACTCCGATGAAGTTGTTTTTATCGTTCCTCCATTCGTAGGGAGAAAACCAAGTAGTTTGGACCATGGTTCATACATATTCCTAGTCAAGTTTCTTCTCTCCATGGATTGCTTCCAGTGGACAAGGTTGTATCCAGATACGACCCTAATCAAAGTAGCCCATTGAATGGCCATGCCCTTACCCAGACCGTCTCAAAATCACGCTGTTGTTGTTGCTGCTGTTGCTGTTGTTGTTGCCGAAATCTTTGCGATAGTCTATACAGCAGGCGTTGGCGTTTCATGTTGTCCAAGCCCTTTGGGATCAGCTTGATTTCCACTTTTTCGACGAAGGAAATGGCCGTGTGTAGTGTGTCAAGAACCTTCAGTACTGACGTCCTTTAGACGATTCGAGAGTTTCCTACAAGGTCTCGATAAGATCATCGCGCACCTGGCTGCCAATATCTCCTTGGAAGAGAATCTGATATACAAATTTCCCTTTCACAGTCAATTCGATGGAGTAGTCTGTTTCCTAGCTTGATCTATTGATGTCGTTCTTGATGCTTGCGGTCTTCCAGAATACAGTCAAGTTCTAATGTCGTGGTGAGGGGATAGACAAGATGATTGTGGTGCTGACTATTTTTTCTGGCATCTCCTGTGAGGATGAAAATTCAGCGTTTCAAGATCCAACGTCGATGATTGGAACAACCAAAAAGACGCAAACAGCTGTCGTACAACTAACAGTAAACTTGACAAGTTGCAGAATCATCGAGCGAAGATACGAGGTATCATTGACGAGGTATTGTTGGGATTGGACAGATTGCTTATTGCTTGGATCGTTCTGATACAACTGTCTACTAGGTAGTAGAAGTAGCGCTCCATTTCTTGTTGTTCAATGATGATAGTTGCTCCCAAAACAATGTCATCGTTGTTGTTCAATGTGATGAGCGGTCACAACTGTCGACTATCCAAAGGGATCCAAACATCATGGTGTCGACTGTTCACATTTCACATTCACAGTCATGTCCAAGCTCTTTACTCGAAGTTTTTTTTGGCGCACCTTGTGACTCCGATGAAGTTGTTTTTTATACTACAGTATGTGTAATAGTATACAAATAGGAAATAATAAGGGGGTGTAGCTATCGTAGTATCTACGGTACCTACGTACTGGTAGTTACTTGTCGTCTGAGATTATTTTTCTCGCCTTCAGGGAAACTGTGTAATAGTATGATACTACCATATGATTTGAACAGGAAATAATAAGGGGGTGTAGCTACCTCCTACGTAGTTACTTGTCGTCGGAGATTGCCTCCACTGTCATTGAAACTGTCGTACGACAGTAAAAGGAATAGCCTGATCATACGTACTGGTAGTAGGACGCGTACATAGTATGACGTACGAAGTAGCTTCGAAACTCACAGTCAATCACATCCTTCGCAGTCTTTTTATTATTATATA
Organism: Nitzschia inconspicua; assembly: GCA_019154785.2. NCBI lineage: Eukaryota > Bacillariophyta > Bacillariophyceae > Bacillariales > Bacillariaceae > Nitzschia > Nitzschia inconspicua. The sequence continues at coordinate 288,317 of JAGRRH010000018.1, forward strand.
GTTATCTCAATGTCAATCTTTCAATCGCTATAACTGTCAATCAAATCCGTGAATCCGTGAAGCAGGAGCACAAATCTCTTTCCACCATGAGCGATGGCTAAGACTCCCGTAATGTGACAACAGCAGACGATGATTTCATCACATGATGACACAATGGGTTGATTTATGCGTCTTAAACAAATCCGAGACAATCCAAAGATCGTTGCTTCAAGATGTAAGAAGAACCAGATCGTTTTTCTTCAAGGTGGTGTTGCTTCGAGGTGTAACCACCTCTTAACAGTTTTCCCACCCTCAAGACTCGAGAGTGCCTCCTTTGGATTCCCTCTGATTCCCTTGGATTTATCACGATGGAACACTTTCTGTCACATCATCAACAGCAGGAGTAAACTACCGGCCAACAACAACAACAACTTTTTTACTTTCATTCTTACGATGTGGAAGGCACAAGGCACCCAACGAAACATTGATCTCGAGGACTGTCATACACTGAGTTGTCAAGAAGTGGATGATTGTGAGATTCTGAGAATGACTGTCGTAACATCGTCCCCCGTGTCCAACCCCCAACGCTTGAAAGATTTTTCCTGTAACAACACAACCAGCTCTTTTCGGAGTGTCCGTTGAATGAATCATGCCACGAATCATGCACGGAGAGATTGACTTCGAAGTACGAAAGCCTAATATCGGGGACAATCGTTTCTACTGGGGAAGGACACCGAAGTATGGAATGAGAATGCCAAAGGATATTCCAAATTTTTCAAAGGAGGGTACAAAAAGGCATCAGATATCGATTTGATCCAAAGGGTTGGGAAAAATACAATCAACGCGAGTACAATTCTCATCAATAACGAAAGCATCAGATATCGCTTCGATGCACAGGAGTGGAAGAAATATACCTAACGCGTGTAAAGGGTTGTGAAAATATCTCTACGGGGTGGGAAATCTCATTTTGACGATGTTTTCTATACAATTCTCGTCAAAAAAGAAACATATCCTACTGTCTCTATAGTCGTGCTTCGATTTCTGTTTTCCGTGTACTAGCCGCACATTGATAGGCATTCATTAAAAAACATTTCGACATGGTGTGATTCAATGCCATCGTTGTTGGAGAGGATGGAAACTTAATGAATCATGGCCATACTTTTATTGTTGTCAAACTTGAATCGATTCCTCTAGGAAGTGTTTGCCGTTGTAGAACCACTTGAGCTGCCACCCATTGGCGAGAGATTCCTGTTAGAAGGTGGTCAGAAAATTTACTGCTTTCTGAGATGGAGAGTCCAGATGTTCAAAGACTGATACATATGGATAGCTGAGGATGACCGACCGCCAGTTTCTGTTCATAATAGAGTGACTTCCCAACCCATTAATTTAAATTACACGCGTCCACCCCGTCATGTTTTTTTTTACACGCGTTATTAGGGATGAATTCCACACCCCTGGGAATCGAATCGATATTTGGTGTCGTCCAGCATCGTCCTTGGGCGAATTTACATCAATTCTATGTCGAATGGATACAAATAATACAATCTGTGACGTTATCGTCGAGGTTGGAATAGAAGAAATCCTCTAAAAGTGATGTCCCACCCCGTCATGGTATGTTACAAAATATGTTTTTCCTTCAAAATATCCACAAAAAGTGATTTCCAACCCCGTCACGGAGTTTTTACGCGCGTTAGGGATGAATTCTCCACCCCGGTGGATCGGATCGATATCTGTTGTCGTTCATCAACATCCTTGGACAACTTATTATACGTTTTACGTGGAATGGATACAGATAGTTCAATTCGTAACGATATTGTAGAGGTTTATATGGAAAACATCCTCAAAAAGTGATTTCCCACCCCATCGTGATTTTTGACGAGCGTTAGGGATGAATTCTCCACCCCGGTGGATCGGATCGATATCTGTTGTCGTTCATCAACATCCTTGGACAACTTATTATCCGTTTTACGTGAAATGGATGCAGATAGTTCAATTCGTAACGATATTGTAGAGATTTATATGGAAAACATCATCAAGAAGTGATTTCCCACCCCGTCATGGAGTTTTTACGGGCGTTAGGGATGAATTCCCCACCCCGGTGGATCGGATCGATATCTGTTGTCGTCCATCACCATCCTTGGGCAAACTATTATCAGTTTTACGTTGAATGGATACAGATAGTTCAATTCGTAACGATATTGTAGAGGTTTATATGGAAACCATCCTCAAAAAGTGATTTCCCACCCCATCGTGATTTTTGACGCGCGTTAGGGATGAATTCCCCACCCCGGTGGATCGGATCGTTATCTGTTGTCGTCCATCACCATCCTTGGGCAAATTATGATCGGTTCTGCGTGAAATGGATGCAGATAGTTCAATTCGTAAAGATATTGTAGAGGTTTATATGGAAAACATCCTCAAAAAGTGATTTCCCACCCCGTCGTGGTATTTTTACGGGCGTTAGGGATGAATTCCTCACCCCGGTGGATCGGATCGATATCTGTTGTCGTCCATCACCATCGTTGGGCAAACTATTATCAGTTTTACGTGGAATGGATACAGACAGTTCAATTCGTAACGATATTGTCCAGGTTTATTTTGAAAACATCCTCAAAAAGTTTTTTCCCACCCCGTCGTGGTATTTTTACGCGCGTTAGGGATGAATTCCCCAACCCGGTGGATCGGATCAATATCTGTTGTCGTCCATCACCATCCTTGGGCAAATTAGGATCAGTTTAACGTCGAATGAATGCCGATATTACCATTTGTAACACTAGAACAATCCGACATGTTTCTGTGAGCAATGGATAGGTTCATCGTTTTAGGTGTTTGGGCATTAGATTAGCACACAAAGTATCTGAGCGGCATTGCGATCCAACCAATACGAAGCAATAAGGTCCAGTTTTGGTGCGGATCAATGCAACCACGGATCCAGACGTTTTGGCGGCTATGCAAAGTTCAAACCAATTAGCAATTTGGATCCGAAAAAATCCGACATGTTTGTTTGAAGTATTGATAGGTTCGTCGTTTCTGCTGGTGTTCCAATCCAGTCATCATCAATCCTATGCTGTAGCAAACCTTCCTCCTCCAAAAACATCCCACCAACAACAATAGCTACAGCCAAGTTTTCCGTTTGCAATCGTTTCAATCACATCAGAAACATGGGCATGCGAACAGTTATCTCTCGTAGCAGCATGATGCTCGGGATCAACAATGTGGCCATTTGAACTTTCTCCACCATCGCAAGAAAACCTCAGCAGCAGAATGTTGTGTCTTGTATTTTCATGGCACACAACATATCCATCACAAAGTTTGTGTTTCTTTGTGTTTGTTTCTGTTCGTTGTACCGACTGTGGTTGTAACCCAAAGTGAAAAGGTGGATTTCCAAACAAAGAATCACGATATCGAACTCATTGGACAGTGTGAAATGTATGTTCCTCCCTTTTCCAAATATCGTACAGGTGGAGACAGTTGTGTTTTGTTTTGGGTTTTGGCAGCAAAATAAAAGACACATTTATCATGATTTGTATGGAATGAATCCATTGCGATCCATCCATCCATCCATCCATCCATCCATCCATCCATCCATCCATCATCATCATCATGGTTTCGATTCGAACATAATAACATCTTACATCGTTGTTGTTGTTGTTGTTGTTGTTGTTGTTGTTGTTGTGTTTGATTCGATTCGGTTGGGAGAATGTGACAAAGTATGTAACAGCGAGGTCGGATTGTCGTCGTACTATGAAGGATGCGTACAGTAGTACTACCGGTAGTCATCTTTACAGTTACTGTATGTCATAGTGCATAAACCATGTGGTCACTACGAAGTATGTGGTCATTACGAAGTAGGTATACATACACCACATGCTGCGTACTACGGTCATCCTATGACATACAGGCCGCGGTAGTGAATAGGTACCGGTGGTTTAGAGCAGTCACACGAGGACCACAAATATCGTCATTACAGAGATAAGTTACACACAATCGATACAACGTCATGGTCACTGCACTTTCAGTTCGTAGTACGTACTTCAACAGTCATCAAGGTAGAGACTCCGACAAAAAGAAGATACCCTGTCATCATCATCAACATCATCATCTTAAAAACATCTAGCTAGGTATGATCGTAGTCTACTTCGAAGTATCTTTCTTTCCCTCTACTACAATACTATCAAATTTGTGCCTGTTGCTGTTGCTTGTTACGGTTCGACTCATGTCATGTCAGTAATTGCTGCATGATGACATGAAAGATTTTCTTGAAAGACAACACAGCGAAGTGTCCTTTCTTTGCTACGATACATACTACCACCTAGTCGTACCTCCAGTAGACCACTGGTAATACGTACTGATCATATTATATATACGTCGTAAAATATACGTGCTTTGCAATCATACCTTATGACTTCTCCGAGTACTACCACAATGTATCTGTGTTACTTTTACCGCGAGGGACTCTACGCGAGGGCCGCCATTTTACAGTTATTTTTGCGATCATTTGCTATTTATGATTGCCTGCATGCTCGGTTGTGTTCCGCCGTTGGACAAGCGTTTGGGGTCGGCAGGCATCACACCTTTATGGACTTGCAGACATCAATGGAATTTCTACAGACAAAATGAATTACTACTACTTGTAGGATATCCCCGATTTACCATCATCTTGAATCTATTGGAGTTTCTGTTTCAAAAACCGCGTCTCTACTAGCTAGGTAGCTAGAGAGTGAAGATGGGCTTCCAAGTATTGACAGTGAGTGACTTACAGAAGCTGGCGGTCAGTTAATCCAGATGTAACAGAAGCCTTCGAACCAGTGGACTCTCCATCTTGGAAAACAGTAAATTTGGTGCGGTCTTCTGTTGGAAACATCGTCGTCCTTGAATGCACACAGGTCGAACATGATGTGTTCGACAGAAAAGAAATGGCTAAAGATGAAGAAACCTTGGTCGGATTGCAACTTCCCAACAGGGATATGCCGCCAATGGGTGGGAGATCAAGTGGTCCTACAATCGTCTGAAACAAGAATAATCTACATTCACAACTTTCATCATCATCATCATCACCATCACGGAATGAGAAAGAATTTGGCGGTCAAAACCTTTATCGTCTTTTGGGGGACAACCGTACTCGTTCATTCATGTCCATCACGTACTAGCACGAAAAAGTATCAAAAGACGGAGGTAGTTTACGGATATTTGGAAGGTCATCCGCCGCTTCATCATTTCATCCTTACCTGTGCATACTGTCATCACCAGAGCCGGACGCACTGGTAACCGACACAAAAACAAACAAGGTGTTAATACTCCATGGGATGGCACCTTCTCTACTGCCATTGTACCCGTCATTGATCAGAATGGCACACTGGACCGTTTTGTTAGGTCTACATTGCTGCATGCGAAAGGTTAGACCATTATCAAACCAAAGTCAAACCAGCCTTGCAGGCATTTGTCAGTCAAATCGAATCGGCTGCCTCCAATACTGCGGCCAACCAACAGGGAGGACATTTCTGCCGATTATCTCATCGTGTACGTTACCATCAACGGTACAAGTAACATCAAGGATTAAAATCAATGGCCCGATTGAAACAGTGCCACTCGACGAGGACTCTTCAAACGGGCTCGGAAGCGTTGGACTACTGCTGGTGCCACCGCCGGTGAAAGAGATGAGGCTGATGCCAAGGTTACGGCATCAATCGATGGTACCACCCGTGAAATGACACATACCACCGATATATCGACGACCCAGATGCGAAAAAGAATCCGAACAGAGTATGACCTCACGGCAGTTTTGGTCGTCATGCAACGGTACCTCTTTGCCCGAGAAGCTTGAAACTTTTGAACCGATGCCAGGCGTTGGTCAAGTCAATGTTTGCAGTCGTGCTTCGCGGAGCCAACGATTTAAACACTGAAGAGTAGCAAAACCAACGGATATTGTCAAGAACCAAAAAGAAATGAAAACGATTGAGATAATATGTGTTTTTTTTGTGTTTTTTGGATTGCCGTTGGACGATTTTGGAATTTCTTCGGAAGTCATCACTTCATGTTTCGAAAGGGCACTCTATCCCACCGTATTATCTACTATCTTTGATGGCCAATTGTCGTCATATTTTGGACGAGGCACGAAACCAAACTGGCAGAAAATCACCAAGATACTTTTGTGAGGGCGGTTGGAGGAACATGGATTTTTTTTTAAATCGGATTTCAACGCTCTCTGTGTCGACAAAGCACTCCATCCAACCGTATTATGTTCCATCTATGAAGGCCATTTGTTTTTCATTGTTCATGAAATCACTTGAACGAGAAACGAAGCCAAAGCGACTGAAAATCATTGAGATACTTTTGGGATGGCTGATGGCAGTTGGACGATCTTGCAAATTCATGCTGAATTCAAACCTCACAGTGTCGACCGAGCACTCCATCCACTGTACCAACTGCTGACTTTAACGGCCATTTGTTTTTTTTATTTTTATTGTTCATGAAAACATTAGGACGAGGAAATAAAACAAATTGGGAGAAAAGCATTAACTGTAAGATGCTTTTTGGATGGGCGATGGGAGTTGGACGATCTTGGAAATTCATGCGGAATTCATCTCTTCCAGTGTCTACCGAGCCCTCTTCCGAGGACATCATCCTTCGGTGGGCGTCCAACGGGTAATTTGGAGAAATGGCCCAGGATACAGCCAATTGACTTCAGCTCTTCCTTCTTGTTCCAGTACAGTAATGATTTGTACTCCCCCTCCCATCCACCGGCCGAGACGTTGTTGTTGTTGTTGTCATCATGATTGGTAGAACTTCTCTTTCGAGAGCAAGTCTGGACATATTTCCACAAAAAATGAATTCTTGGAACTACCCTTTGGCATGTTGTGTGGGTTTTGGTGGTTGTTCTTCGCTTTTCCTAATTTTCTCGTTGTTGATATCTGCGGAGAGACTGTCAATGGTGAGCCCAAACAACGTCCTATTGTTTTGCGTTATTATTGTGTCGGTCGCATGGAAGTAGACGCCGCAAGGGAAGCTTGAATGTTTTTTTATGTCGGTCCTCCATTCGTAGGAAGAAAAAAACCAAGTAGTTTGGACCATGGTTCATACATATTCCTAGTCAAGTTTCTTCTCTCCATGGATTGTGTCCAGATACGACCCTAATTAAAGTAACCCATTGAATGGCCATGCCCTACCCCAGATCGTCTCAAAATCACGCTGTTGTTGCTGTTGCTGCTGCTGTTGTTGTTGCCGAAATCTTTGCTTCTGTCTATACAGTAGGCCTTGGCGCTTCATTTTGTCCAAGCCCTTTGGGATCAGCTTGATTGTTCCACTTTTTCGACGAAGGAAATGGCCGTGTGTAGTGTGTCAAGAACCTTCAGTACTGACGTCTTTTAGACGATTGGAGAGTTTCCTACAAGGTCTCGATAAGATCATCGCGCACCTGGCTGCCAATATCTCCTTGGAAGAGAATCTGATATACAAATTTCCCTTTCACAGTCAATTCGATGGAGTAGTCTGTTTTCTAGTTTGATCTTTTGATGTCGTTCTTGATGCTTGCGGTCTTCCAGAATACAGTCAAGTTCTAATGTCGTGGTGAGGGGTTCCATGACAAATAGACAAGATGATTGTGGTGCTTCACAGTCATGTCCAAGCTCTTTACTCAAAGTATTTTTTGGCGCACCTTGTGATTCCGATGAAGTTGTTTTTATCGTTCCTCCATTCGTAGGGAGAAAACCAAGTAGTTTGGACCATGGTTCATACATATTCCTAGTCAAGTTTCTTCTCTCCATGGATTGCTTCCAGTGGACAAGGTTGTATCCAGATACGACCCTAATCAAAGTAGCCCATTGAATGGCCATGCCCTTACCCAGACCGTCTCAAAATCACGCTGTTGTTGTTGCTGCTGTTGCTGTTGTTGTTGCCGAAATCTTTGCGATAGTCTATACAGCAGGCGTTGGCGTTTCATGTTGTCCAAGCCCTTTGGGATCAGCTTGATTGTTCCACTTTTTCGACGAAGGAAATGGCCGTGTGTAGTGTGTCAAGAACCTTCAGTACTGACGTCCTTTAGACGATTCGAGAGTTTCCTACAAGGTCTCGATAAGATCATCGCGCACCTGGCTGCCAATTTCTCCTTGGAAGAGAATCTGATATACAAATTTCCCTTTCACAGTCAATTCGATGGAGTAGTCTGTTTCCTAGCTTGATCTATTGATGTCGTTCTTGATGCTTGCGGTCTTCCAGAATACAGTCAAGTTCTAATGTCGTGGTGAGGGGATAGACAAGATGATTGTGGTGCTGACTATTTTTTCTGGCATCTCCTGTGAGGATGAAAATTCAGCGTTTCAAGATCCAACGTCGATGATTGGAACAACCAAAAAGACGCAAACAGCTGTCGTACAACTAACAGTAAACTTGACAAGTTGCAGAATCATCGAGCGAAGATACGAGGTATCATTGACGAGGTATTGTTGGGATTGGACAGATTGCTTATTGCTTGGATCGTTCTGATACAACTGTCTACTAGGTAGTAGAAGTAGCGCTCCATTTCTTGTTGTTCAATGATGATAGTTGCTCCCAAAACAATGTCATCGTTGTTGTTCAATGTGATGAGCGGTCACAACTGTCGACTATCCAAAGGGATCCAAACATCATGGTGTCGACTGTTCACATTTCATATTCACAGTCATGTCCAAGCTCTTTACTCGAAGTTTTTTTTGGCGCACCTTGTGACTCCGATGAAGTTGTTTTTTATACTACAGTATGTGTAATAGTATACAAATAGGAAATAATAAGGGGGTGTAGCTATCGTAGTATCTACGGTACCTACGTACCGGTAGTTACTTGTCGTCTGAGATTATTTTTCTCGCCTTCAGGGAAACTGTGTAATACTCCAGTAGTATGATACTACCATATGATTTGAACAGGAAATAATAAGGGGGTGTAGCTATCGTGGTAGTTACACCAACTACTCCAGTACGTAGTTACTTGTCGTCGGAGATTGCCTCCACTGTCATTGAAACTGTCGTACGACAGTAAAAGGAATAGCCTGATCATACGTACTGGTAGTAGGACGCGTACATAGTATGACGTACGAAGTAGCTTCGAAACTCAATCACATCCTTCGCATTCTTTTTATTTTTTATTATACAGTTATCTCACTGTCAATCTTTCAATCGCTATAACTGTCAATCAAATCCGTGAATCCGTGAAGCAGGAGCACAAATCTCTTTCCACCATGAGCGATGGCTAAGACTCCCGTAATGTGACAACAGCAGACGATGATTTCATCACATGATGACACAATGGGTTGATTTATGCGTCTTAAACAAATCCGAGACAATCCAAAGATCGTTGCTTCAAGATGTAAGAAGAACCAGATCGTTTTTCTTCAAGGTGGTGTTGCTTCGAGGTGTAACCACCTCTTAACAGTTTTCCCACCCTCAAGACTCGAGAGTGCCTCCTTTGGATTCCCTCTGATTCCCTTGGATTTATCACGATGGAACACTTTCTGTCACATCATCAACAGCAGGAGTAAACTACCGGCCAACAACAACAACAACTTTTTTACTTTCATTCTTACGATGTTGAAGGCACAAGGCACCCAACGAAACATTGATCTCAAGGACTGTCATACACTGAGTTGTCAAGAAGTGGATGATTGTGAGATTCTGAGAATGACTGTCGTAACATCGTCCCCCGTGTCCAACCCCCAACGCTTGAAAGATTTTTCCTGTAACAACACAACCAGCTCTTTTCGGAGTGTCCGTTGAATGAATCATGCCACGAATCATGCACGGAGAGATTGACTTCGAAGTACGAAAGCCTAATATCGGGGACAATCGTTACTACTGGGGAAGGACACCGAAGTATGGAATGAGAATGCCAAAGGATATTCCAAATTTTTCAAAGGAGGGTACAAAAAGGCATCAGATATCGATTTGATCCAAAGGGTTGGGAAAAATACAATCAACGCGAGTACAATTCTCATCAATAACGAAAGCATCAGATATCGCTTCGATGCACAGGAGTGGAAGAAATATACCTAACGCGTGTAAAGGGTTGTGAAAATATCTCTACGGGGTGGGAAATCTCATTTTGACGATGTTTTCTATACAATTCTCGTCAAAAAAGAAACATATCCTACTGTCTCTATAGTCGTGCTTCGATTTCTGTTTTCCGTGTACTAGCCGCACATTGATAGGCATTCATTAAAAAACATTTCGACATGGTGTGATTCAATGCCATCGTTGTTGGAGAGGATGGAAACTTAATGAATCATGGCCATACTTTTATTGTTGTCAAACTTGAATCGATTCCTCTAGGAAGTGTTTGCCGTTGTAGAACCACTTGAGCTGCCACCCATTGGCGAGAGATTCCTGTTAGAAGGTGGTCAGAAAATTTACTGCTTTCTGAGATGGAGAGTCCAGATGTTCAAAGACTGATACATATGGATAGCTGAGGATGACCGACCGCCAGTTTCTGTTCATAATAGAGTGACTTCCCAACCCATTAATTTAAATTACACGCGTCCACCCCGTCATGTTTTTTTTTACACGCGTTAGGGATGAATTCCACACCCCTGGGAATCGAATCGATATTTGGTGTCGTCCAGCATCGTCCTTGGGCGAATTTACATCAATTCTATGTCGAATGGATACAAATAATACAATCTGTGACGTTATCGTCGAGGTTGGAATAGAAGAAATCCTCTAAAAGTGATGTCCCACCCCGTCATGGTATGTTACAAAATATGTTTTTCCTTCAAAATATCCACAAAAAGTGATTTCCCACCCCGTCACGGAGTTTTTACGCGCGTTAGGGATGAATTCTCCACCCCGGTGGATCGGATCGATATCTGTTGTCGTTCATCAACATCCTTGGACAACTTATTATACGTTTTACGTGGAATGGATACAGATAGTTCAATTCGTAACGATAGTGTAGAGGTTTATATGGAAAACATCCTCAAAAAGTGATTTCCCACCCCATCGTGATTTTTGACGAGCGTTAGGGATGAATTCTCCACCCCGGTGGATCGGATCGATATCTGTTGTCGTTCATCAACATCCTTGGACAACTTATTATCCGTTTTACGTGAAATGGATGCAGATAGTTCAATACGTAACGATATTGTAGAGGTTTATATGGAAAACATCATCAAGAAGTGATTTCCCACCCCGTCATGGAGTTTTTACGGGCGTTAGGGATGAATTCCCCACCCCGGTGGATCGGATCGATATCTGTTGTCGTCCATCACCATCCTTGGGCAAACTATTATCAGTTTTACGTTGAATGGATACAGATAGTTCAATTCGTAACGATATTGTAGAGGTTTATATGGAAACCATCCTCAAAAAGTGATTTCCCACCCCATCGTGATTTTTGACGCGCGTTAGGGATGAATTCCCCACCCCGGTGGATCGGATCGTTATCTGTTGTCGTCCATCACCATCCTTGGGCAAATTATGATCGGTTCTGCGTGAAATGGATGCAGATAGTTCAATTCGTAAAGATATTGTAGAGGTTTATATGGAAAACATCCTCAAAAAGTGATTTCCCACCCCGTCGTGGTATTTTTACGGGCGTTAGGGATGAATTCCTCACCCCGGTGGATCGGATCGATATCTGTTGTCGTCCATCACCATCGTTGGGCAAACTATTATCAGTTTTACGTGGAATGGATACAGACAGTTCAATTCGTAACGATATTGTCCAGGTTTATTTTGAAAACGTCCTCAAAAAGTGATTTCCCACCCCGTCACGGAGTTTTTACGGGCGTTAGGGATGAATTCCCCACCCCGGTGGATCCGATCAATATCTGTTGTCGTCCATCACCACCCTTGGGCAAATTATTATCAGTTTTACGTTGAATGGATACAGATAGTTCAATTCGTAACGTTATTGTCGAGGTTTATATGGGAAACATCCTCAAAAAGTGATTTCCCACCCCGTCACGGAGTTTTTACGGGCGTTAGGGATGAATTCCCCACCCCGGTGGATCGGATCGATATCTGTTGTCGTCCATCACCATCCTTGGGCAAATTAAGATCGGTTCCACGTGAAATGGATACAGACAGTTCAATTTTCAAAGATATTGTCGAGGTTTATATGGAAAACATCCACAAAAAGTGATTTCCCACCCCGTCAAGGTATTTTTCCGCGCGTTAGGGATGAATTCCCCACCCCGGTGGATCGATTCGATATCTGTTGTCGTCCATCACTATCTTTGGGCAAATTATGATCGGTTCTACGTGAAATGGATACAGATAGTACAATTCGTAACGATATTGTAGAGGTTTATATTGAAAACATCCTCAAAAAGTGATTTCCCACCCCGTCACGGAGTTTTTACGGGCGTTAGGGATGAATTCCCCACCCCGGTGGATCGGATCGTTATCTGTTGTCGTCCATCACTATCCTTGGACAAATTATGATCGGTTCTACGTGAAATGGATACAGATAGTTCAATTCGTAAAGATATTGTAGAGGTTTATATGGAAAACATCCTCAAAAAGTTTTTTCCCACCCCGTCGTGGTATTTTTACGCGCGTTAGGGATGAATTCCCCAACCCGGTGGATCGGATCGATATCTGTTGTCGTCCATCACCTTCCTTGGGCAAATTAGGATCAGTTTAACGTCGAATGAATGCCGATATTACCATTTGTAACACTAGAACAATCCGACATGTTTCTGTGAGCAATGGATAGGTTCATCGTTTTAGGTGTTTGGGCATTAGATTAGCACACAAAGTATCTGAGCGGCATTGCGATCCAACCAATACGAAGCAATAAGGTCCAGTTTTGGTGCGGATCAATGCAACCACGGATCCAGACGTTTTGGCGGCTATGCAAAGTTCAAACCAATTAGCAATTTGGATCCGAAAAAATCCGACATGTTTGTTTGAAGTATTGATAGGTTCGTCGTTTCTGCTGGTGTTCCAATCCAGTCATCATCAAATCCTATGCTGTAGCAAACCTTCCTCCTCCAAAAACATCCCACCAACAACAATAGCTACAGCCAAGTTTTCCGTTTGCAATCGTTTCAATCACATCAGAAACATGGGCATGCGAACAGTTATCTCTCGTAGCAGCATGATGCTCGGGATCAACAATGTGGCCAATTGAACTTTCTCCACCATCGCAAGAAAACCTCAGCAGCAGAATGTTGTGTCTTGTGTTTTCATGGCACACAACATATCCATCACAAAGTTTGTGTTTCTTTGTGTTTGTTTCTGTTCGTTGTACCGACTGTGGTTGTAACCCAAAGTGAAAAGGTGGATTTCCAAACAAAGAATCACGATATCGAACTCATTGGACAGTGTGAAATGTATGTTCCTCCCTTTTCCAAATATCGTACAGGTGGAGACAGTTGTGTTTTGTTTTGGGTTTTGGCAGCAAAATAAAAGACACATTTATCATGATTTGTATGGAATGAATCCATTGCGATCCATCCATCCATCCATCCATCCATCCATCCATCCATCCATCCATCCATCCATCCATCCATCATCATCATCATGGTTTCGATTCGAACATAATAACATCTTACATCGTTGTTGTTGTTGTTGTTGTTGTTGTGTTTGATTCGATTCGGTTGGGAGAATGTGACAAAGTATGTAACAGCGAGGTCGGATTGTCGTCGTACTATGAAGGATGCGTACAGTAGTACTACCGGTAGTCATCTTTACAGTTACTGTATGTCATAGTGCATGAACCATGTGGTCACTACGAAGTATGTGGTCATTACGAAGTAGGTATACATACACCACATGCTGCGTACTACGGTCATCCTATGACATACAGGCCGCGGTAGTGAATAGGTACCGGTGGTTTAGAGCAGTCACACGAGGACCGTCATTACAGAGATAAGTTACACACAATCGATACAACGTCATGGTCACTGCACTTTCAGTTCGTAGTACGTACTTCAACAGTCATCAAGGTAGAGACTCCGACAAAAAGAAGATACCCTGTCATCATCATCAACATCATCATCTTAAAAACATCTAGCTAGGTATGATCGTAGTCTACTTCGAAGTATCTTTCTTTCCCTCTACTACAATACTATCAAATTTGTGCCTGTTGCTGTTGCTTGTTACGGTTCGACTCATGTCATGTCAGTAATTGCTGCATGATGACATGAAAGATTTTCTTGAAAGACAACACAGCGAAGTGTCCTTTCTTTGCTACGATACATACTACTACCTAGTCGTACTTCCAGTAGACCACTGGTAATACGTACTGATCATATTATATATACGTCGTAAAATATACGTGCTTTGCAATCATACCTTATGACTTCTCCGAGTACTACCACAATGTATCTGTGTTACTTTTACCGCGAGGGACTCTACGCGAGGGCCGCCATTTTACAGTTATTTTTGCGATTATTTGCTATTTATGATTGCCTGCATGCTCGGTTGTGTTCCGCCGTTGGACAAGCGTTTGGGGTCGGCAGGCATCACACCTTTATGGACTTGCAGACATCAATGGAATTTCTACAGACAAAATGAATTACTACTACTTGTAGGATATCCCCGATTTACCATCATCTTGAATCTATTGGAGTTTCTGTTTAAAAAACCGCGTCTCTACTAGCTAGGTAGCTAGAGAGTGAAGATGGGCTTCCAAGTATTGACAGTGAGTGACTTACAGAAGCTGGCGGTCAGTTAATCCAGATGTAACAGGAGCCTTCGAACCAGTGGACTCTCCATCTTGGAAAACAGTAAATTTGGTGCGGTCTTCTGTTGGAAACATCGTCGTCCTTGAATGCACACAGGTCGAACATGATGTGTTCGACAGAAAAGAAATGGCTAAAGATGAAGAAACCTTGGTCGGATTGCAACTTCCCAACAGGGATATGCCGCCAATGGGTGGGAGATCAAGTGGTCCTACAATCGTCTGAAACAAGAATAATCTACATTCACAACTTTCATCATCATCATCATCACCATCACGGAATGAGAAAGAATTTGGCGGTCAAAACCTTTATCGTCTTTTGGGGGACAACCGTACTCGTTCATTCATGTCCATCACGTACTAGCACGAAAAAGTATCAAAAGACGGAGGTAGTTTACGGATATTTGGAAGGTCATCCGCCGCTTCATTATTTCATCCTTACCTGTGCATACTGTCATCACCAGAGCCGGACGCACTGGTAACCGACACAAAAACAAACAAGGTGTTAATACTCCATGGGATGGCACCTTCTCTACTGCCATTGTACCCGTCATTGATCAGAATGGCACACTGGACCGTTTTGTTAGGTCTACATTGCTGCATGCGAAAGGTTAGACCATTATCAAACCAAAGTCAAACCAGCCTTGCAGGCATTTGTCAGTCAAATCGAATCGGCTGCCTCCAATACTGCGGCCAACCAACAGGGAGGACATTTCTGCCGATTATCTCATCGTGTACGTTACCATCAACGGTACAAGTAACATCAAGGATTAAAATCAATGGCCCGATTGAAACAGTGCCACTCGACGAGGACTCTTCAAACGGGCTCGGAAGCGTTGGACTACTGCTGGTGCCACCGCCGGTGAAAGAGATGAGGCTGATGCCAAGGTTACGGCATCAATCGATGGTACCACCCGTGAAATGACACATACCACCGATATATCGACGACCCAGATGCGAAAAAGAATCCGAACAGAGTATGACCTCACGGCAGTTTTGGTCGTCATGCAACGGTACCTCTTTGCCCGAGAAGCTTGAAACTTTTGAACCGATGCCAGGCGTTGGTCAAGTCAATGTTTGCAGTCGTGCTTCGCGGAGCCAACGATTTAAACACTGAAGAGTAGCAAAACCAACGGATATTGTCAAGAACCAAAAAGAAATGAAAACGATTGAGATAATATGTGTTTTTTTTGTGTTTTTTGGATTGCCGTTGGACGATTTTGGAATTTCTTCGGAAGTCATCACTTCATGTTTCGAAAGGGCACTCTATCCCACCGTATTATCTACTATCTTTGATGGCCAATTGTCGTCATATTTTGGACGAGGCACGAAACCAAACTGGCAGAAAATCACCAAGATACTTTTGTGAGGGCGGTTGGAGGAACATGGATTTTTTTTTAAATCGGATTTCAACGCTCTCTGTGTCGACAAAGCACTCCATCCAACCGTATTATGTTCCATCTATGAAGGCCATTTGTTTTTCATTGTTCATGAAATCACTTGAACGAGAAACGAAGCCAAAGCGACTGAAAATCATTGAGATACTTTTGGGATGGCTGATGGCAGTTGGACGATCTTGCAAATTCATGCTGAATTCAAACCTCACAGTGTCGACCGAGCACTCCATCCACTGTACCAACTGCTGACTTTAACGGCCATTTGTTTTTTTTATTTTTATTGTTCATGAAAACATTAGGACGAGGAAATAAAACAAATTGGGAGAAAAGCATTAACTGTAAGATGCTTTTTGGATGGGCGATGGGAGTTGGACGATCTTGGAAATTCATGCGGAATTCATCTCTTCCAGTGTCTACCGAGCCCTCTTCCGAGGACATCATCCTTCGGTGGGCGTCCAACGGGTAATTTGGAGAAATGGCCCAGGATACAGCCAATTGACTTCAGCTCTTCCTTCTTGTTCCAGTACAGTAATGATTTGTACTCCCCCTCCCATCCACCGGCCGAGACGTTGTTGTTGTTGTTGTCATCATGATTGGTAGAACTTCACTTTCGAGAGCAAGTCTGGACATATTTCCACAAAAAATGAATTCTTGGAACTACCCTTTGGCATGTTGTGTGGGTTTTGGTGGTTGTTCTTCGCTTTTCCTAATTTTCTCGTTGTTGATATCTGCGGAGAGACTGTCAATGGTGAGCCCAAACAACGTCCTATTGTTTTGCGTTATTATTGTGTCGGTCGCATGGAAATAGACGCCGCAAGGGAAGCTTGAATGTTTTTTTATGTCGGTCCTCCATTCGTAGGAAGAAAAAAACCAAGTAGTTTGGACCATGGTTCATACATATTCCTAGTCAAGTTTCTTCTCTCCATGGATTGTGTCCAGATACGACCCTAATTAAAGTAACCCATTGAATGGCCATGCCCTACCCCAGATCGTCTCAAAATCACGCTGTTGTTGCTGTTGCTGCTGCTGTTGTTGTTGCCGAAATCTTTGCTTCTGTCTATACAGTAGGCCTTGGCGCTTCATTTTGTCCAAGCCCTTTGGGATCAGCTTGATTGTTCCACTTTTTCGACGAAGGAAATGGCCGTGTGTAGTGTGTCAAGAACCTTCAGTACTGACGTCTTTTAGACGATTCGAGAGTTTCCTACAAGGTCTCGATAAGATCATCGCGCACCTGGCTGCCAATATCTCCTTGCAAGAGAATCTGATATACAAATTTCCCTTTTACAGTCAATTCGATGGAGTAGTCTGTTTTCTAGTTTGATCTTTTGATGTCGTTCTTGATGCTTGCGGTCTTCCAGAATACAGTCAAGTTCTAATGTCGTGGTGAGGGGTTCCATGACAAATAGACAAGATGATTGTGGTGCTTCACAGTCATGTCCAAGCTCTTTACTCAAAGTATTTTTTGGCGCACCTTGTGACTCCGATGAAGTTGTTTTTATCGTTCCTCCATTCGTAGGGAGAAAACCAAGTAGTTTGGACCATGGTTCATACATATTCCTAGTCAAGTTTCTTCTCTCCATGGATTGCTTCCAGTGGACAAGGTTGTATCCAGATACGACCCTAATCAAAGTAGCCCATTGAATGGCCATGCCCTTACCCAGACCGTCTCAAAATCACGCTGTTGTTGTTGCTGCTGTTGCTGTTGTTGTTGCCGAAATCTTTGCGATAGTCTATACAGCAGGCGTTGGCGTTTCATGTTGTCCAAGCCCTTTGGGATCAGCTTGATTGTTCCACTTTTTCGACGAAGGAAATGGCCGTGTGTAGTGTGTCAAGAACCTTCAGTACTGACGTCCTTTAGACGATTCGAGAGTTTCCTACAAGGTCTCGATAAGATCATCGCGCACCTGGCTGCCAATTTCTCCTTGGAAGAGAATCTGATATACAAATTTCCCTTTCACAGTCAATTCGATGGAGTAGTCTGTTTCCTAGCTTGATCTATTGATGTCGTTCTTGATGCTTGCGGTCTTCCAGAATACAGTCAAGTTCTAATGTCGTGGTGAGGGGATAGACAAGATGATTGTGGTGCTGACTATTTTTTCTGGCATCTCCTGTGAGGATGAAAATTCAGCGTTTCAAGATCCAACGTCGATGATTGGAACAACCAAAAAGACGCAAACAGCTGTCGTACAACTAACAGTAAACTTGACAAGTTGCAGAATCATCGAGCGAAGATACGAGGTATCATTGACGAGGTATTGTTGGGATTGGACAGATTGCTTATTGCTTGGATCGTTCTGATACAACTGTCTACTAGGTAGTAGAAGTAGCGCTCCATTTCTTGTTGTTCAATGATGATAGTTGCTCCCAAAACAATGTCATCGTTGTTGTTCAATGTGATGAGCGGTCACAACTGTCGACTATCCAAAGGGATCCAAACATCATGGTGTCGACTGTTCACATTTCACAGTCACAGTCATGTCCAAGCTCTTTACTCGAAGTTTTTTTTGGCGCACCTTGTGACTCCGATGAAGTTTTTTTTTATATACTACAGTATGTGTAATAGAGTATACAAATAGGAAATAATAAGGGGGTGTAGCTATCGTAGTATCTACGGTACCTACGTACCGGTAGTTACTTGTCGTCTGAGATTATTTTTCTCGCCTTCAGGACCCTTGTTTTCGCGCGACCTAGTTCTTGATGCGCGCGTAGAATATCAGTACCGTATTCATTCAAGGTATGTTCGGGATCATGATGCGTTTTTTGAGAAACGGGGAGTCAACAAATCCCCCCCAGAAAATATGGGCGCTTTCGAAAGCGCCCATAAAAAATATGGGCGCTTTCGAAAGCGCCCATAAAAAATATAGGCGCTTTCGAAAGCGCCCATCAAAAATATGGGCGCTTTCGAAAGCGCCTATAAAAAATATGGGCGCTTTCGAAAGCGCCCATTAAATTCCTTGGTTGCGTCGTAGACGAGCAGCAATACGAAAGTTCCACCAAATCGACAAGTAGCAAAGAGCAGCAGTACGGTTGTTCTATCCTCCTCTTGTCGAAGTCACTTTTCACCATGAGAAAGTGTAAACTAAGGCCCGGTGTTGGCTGTAAAGCCACTATCCTCACCAAGTTCATCCACAGATTTTTTTTCATCAGACTCCGGACGATGGTATCGCTCGCACTTGCTGCCGGTCTTGCTTGATTCAATCAAAAGGTAAGGCCAAACACGCAGTGCCCCTAGTAATCAACTATGATGAAGTGAGGCTATGTCCAATCATTCGAACAAAGAAGGCATCGATTGCGATAATCATGAGGGTAGAGTTGTGGCAACTGCCAGAAAACTATTCTTGTGATGACTAGTAGGTGGTAATAAAACTTTTCGCTATTTCATTTGTATAAATTTAAGTTTCTAGTCTCGATATCAGACATCACAGCAACGAAATGCGCCCTTTGCAACAATTCGATTACATCGTCATTACTTTTTTCCCTTTGCTTTCAAGACATTGCCATATCCGTAGCCGCACCACCCCCTTCTGATGGTTCGTTACCAGCGAATCCAAACTGAAAGCCGAGTCGGTTTTTCCGCATCTGCTGCACCGGTCCTTTCTTGGCCATACGAATATCGGAGCGACCGATCTTCCAATAGACGAAATGTCCCACACTGCGTCCACTAGCGTTTGGATGGGTTTCACTTACCGTCAAGGACAATCCAGGGAACTCGTTCTCATCGTTGACGAGAGACCGATTGACGACATCTTCCCATTCGATTACGACATTTTCGGGGAAGACAAGCAGGAGATTCTTGGTTTTGGGAACTGGATTGGAAACATCGGGGGTTTTGTTTTGATGGATCGTCCAAAGCTCATCGTCCAAAGCATCGGTAAGACAATCATCCTGTGCCGACGCGATTTCTTCTCGATTGTTGGCGAAGACGTAATCGGTGGAAGGGTAAGTGAGCAAGCATGTGTTGTCGCTGTGCTTGCGCAAAATGTAGGCATCGTTTGCCAGGGGGTTGCCGACAGTATCCAGGATATACTGCACCTGGACCCTGATCACAATCGCAAAACCATAATACCATGCATTTTTCGATTTCAAAGAAACCCCTTCGACGTTCTGAATTGGATAGATCTTGGTCACCTCGCGATTCATGGACGGGTTCAGGGTGTTGACGAAAATGACCTCGGTGTTGGGAGGGAGTTCGGATGGATACCCAGTCGATGGAGGTGTCACGAATTGGAATAAGTCTTCGTCCGACAT
Organism: Nitzschia inconspicua; assembly: GCA_019154785.2. Classification (NCBI taxonomy): domain Eukaryota; phylum Bacillariophyta; class Bacillariophyceae; order Bacillariales; family Bacillariaceae; genus Nitzschia; species Nitzschia inconspicua. The sequence goes on from JAGRRH010000018.1 coordinate 308,593, forward strand.
CGAAACATTCTTTCGTCCGAGAGACATGGTATCTAGTTGATTTGTAATTTGATCGACTGTGGGGAGCAATACAAATACAACAAGGCTGGCATAAACTACGAGCTTGGCATTGCTGTCTCAACGTCTGATCTTGTTTGGATGAATGGGCCGTATAAAGCTGGTTGCAGTGACAAAAAAATATTCAACCAGAATGGGCTAAAACAAAAGCTTTTAGAGATTGGGAAGAAGGCAATCGGTGATCAAGGATACAATGGGGATCATGGTGTCATCAGCACTTACAATGCTCACGACTCTTTCGGTGTAAAGAAGTTCAAATCGAGGGCACTCAAACGTCACGAAACATTCAACGGCATGACGAAGCGGTTCGGATGCTTGGACGGACGATTTCGTCATGGGTCGCAGAAGTTTGCCACGTGCTTTGAAGCTGTTTGCGTCTTATGCCAATATCAAATTGAACAGGAATTGCCACTCTTTGATGTGCTTATTGAAGCCATCATGGACGAATAAGAAACTTGCATTACAAGCTTAAACTAATAGGATATTCAGATTATGTCACCTCTAGCTTGCTCTATGTTGTTTTCCTCGCTCCTTCAACGTATGGAGATATTTTGCCGTTCGGATTTCTTGCTTTATCTTGTCACGAAAAGCGTCCAGAGGAAATTCATTCATGTATTCAGGTCGAGATTTCCACAGCTTCATGGGCTTCATGCTCGGATCTTTGACGTAATCTTCCAAGTCATCCCAAAGATGCTCCTGTGCAGAGGAACCCTGCCATTGGATAAAGCCCTTGTGAGAGAAAAGTGATGGTTTGTGATTCTTTTTGTAATTGTTGAAAGCAATGAGATCATCGTCTGCTCGTCGATCCAATTCAAGAATCTTGTTTCGAAGCCTATTCAAACGATTCTTCAATTTACTATAATCGTACAATGCGAGCTCTGGATCAATAGAGTAAACATCTTCCAATGACATCTGCTGGAAATTCTTGTCATCAACTGGAACGATTCCCTCCAAAAGAGCGTTGTAGAGGATTCGTTTAGCTTTGCTTTTGCGCCACTTCATCTTCGGCTCTTTGAATTTTTTTGACTGTGCTTCAACACGGATCTCTCCAACTGATACCGAATCAAAAAAATCTTCATTTCTGCCCTCTTCAATGATTTTGAAATGAGTCTTCACAGCATAGAAAATGTCTCTGTTGTTGCCATCAACAAAACGAAATGTGTAGCATTCTTGACTTTTCCGGCCTACAGTTTTCTTTTCATTTGACAGCAGCACAACGGTGGACCGATGTGAGGCATCAATGTTATTTTGCTTCGGGTGGATGAACTTGGTGAGGATAGTGGCTTTACAGCCAACACCGGGCCTTAGTTTACCCTTTCTCATGGTGAAAAGTGACTTCGACAAGAGGAGGATAGAACAACCGTACTGCTGCTCTTTGCTACTTGTCGATTTGGTGGAACTTTCGTATTGCTGCTCGTCTACGACGCAACCAAGGAATTTATGGGCGCTTTCGAAAGCGCCCATATTTTCTGGGGGGGATTTGTTGACTCCCCGTTTCTCAAAAAACGCATCATGATCCCGAACATACCTTGAATGAATACGGTACTGATATTCTACGCGCGCATCAAGAACTAGGTCGCGCGAAAACAAGGGTCCAGGGAAACTGTGGAATGGTATGATACTACCATATGATTTGAACAGGAAATAATAAGGGGGTGTAGCTATCGTGGTAGTTACACCAACTACTCCAGTACGTAGTTACTTGTCGTCGGAGATTGCCTCCACTGTCATTGAAACTGTCGTACGACAGTAAAAGGAATAGCCTGATCATACGTACTGGTAGTAGGACGCGTACATAGTATGACGTACGAAGTAGCTTCGAAACTCAATCACATCCTTCGCATTCTTTTTATTATTACAGTTATCTCACTGTCAATCTTTCAATCGCTATAACTGTCAATCAAATCCGTGAATCCGTGAAGCAGGAGCACAAATCTCTTTCCACCATGAGCGATGGCTAAGACTCCCGTAATGTGACAACAGCAGACGATGATTTCATCACATGATGACACAATGGGTTGATTTATGCGTCTTAAACAAATCCGAGACAATCCAAAGATCGTTGCTTCAAGATGTAAGAAGAACCAGATCGTTTTTCTTCAAGGTGGTGTTGCTTCGAGGTGTAACCACCTCTGAACAGTTTTCCCACCCTCAAGACTCGAGAGTGCCTCCTTTGGATTCCCTCTGATTCCCTTGGATTTATCACGATGGAACACTTTCTGTCACATCATCAACAGCAGGAGTAAACTACCGGCCAACAACAACAACAACTTTTTTACTTTCATTCTTACGATGTGGAAGGCACAAGGCACCCAACGAAACATTGATCTCGAGGACTGTCATACACTGAGTTGTCAAGAAGTGGATGATTGTGAGATTCTGAGAATGACTGTCGTAACATCGTCCCCCGTGTCCAACCCCCAACGCTTGAAAGATTTTTCCTGTAACAACACAACCAGCTCTTTTCGGAGTGTCCGTTGAATGAATCATGCCACGAATCATGCACGGAGAGATTGACTTCGAAGTACGAAAGCCTAATATCGGGGACAATCGTTACTACTGGGGAAGGACACCGAAGTATGGAATGAGAATGCCAAAGGATATTCCAAATTTTTCAAAGGATGGTACAAAAAGGCATCAGATATCGATTTGATCCAAAGGGTTGGGAAAAATACAATCAACGCGAGTACAATTCTCATCAATAACGAAAGCATCAGATATTGCTTCGATGCACAGGAGTGGAAGAAATATACCTAACGCGTGTAAAGGGTTGTGAAAATATCTCTACGGGGTGGGAAATCTCATTTTGACGATGTTTTCTATACAATTCTCGTCAAAAAAGAAACATATCCTACTGTCTCTATCTATTTGACACAGAATTGTATCAAACTTGCCCCAAGGACGTTGCAGAAAGACATCCTATAACGCTTCGATGCACAGGAGTGGGAGAAATATACCTAACGCGCGTAAAGGGTTGTGAAAATATCTCTACGGGGTGGGAAATCACTTTTTGACGATGTTTTCTACACAATTCTCGTCAATGAAGAAACATATCCTACTGTCTCTATCTATTCGACACAGAACGATTCCTCAAGGAAGTGTTTTCGGTTATAGAACCACTTGAGCTGTCACCCATTTGCGAGAGATTCCAGTTAAAATGGCCATCCATATATGCTGCACTGGCCAATGTTTTCCATTCCGGATCGTTCGATTCATTGATCTGTCCCGCTACTGTTGTGCCTTGACCAACGCAAACCCGTCGACCACCCCATCATCTGCGTCACATGACAGTTTGGCACTCTCATTGGGGCACCCACGGAAACTGATACAACGAGAATTAGCTAACGAATGAAGCCATCAAAGCAAATGCTCAGCGAGGAATGGTGTCTTGGGATGGCGGATTGGCAAGTCGAGACGCAAAAATGTTGCAATATTCGATCAAGTCCGTGTTGCTTGCGATCCAACGTATTCTGTCCCTTGGGTGTTTTTTCCTTCTCTCCCAAACAATGGACCAATAATATGGTTTCATTTCCAATCCCTTGCATAATTGATCATCCCGTGACAAAAGAAGCTGGAATTATAATATGTTTTTCCTTCCTTGTTGCTCAACCGACATGAGGAATCCTCCATTTCCATTCTTTGGGTTTGTAGGATGATGGCATTTCCATATGAAAGGCTGTTCTGAAACTAGGCGGCCGTCGACTGACTTGGGTGGCGGCACTTTTCAATGCTTGAACCATTGCAAGAGGATAGTAAATCTCATGGTGAATGTTGGATGTTGTTGGATGGAGTCGAATGGAATGGAATGTACGACTAGTGCGGTATTCTGGTTGTGATGGCGGTAATGGAAGGATTAGTTGTTACGTGACAACACGTTTTTGTCTTGTTGGTGATGATCTGATCATCACAGTTTGTAAAAGTTACTACGATCCTCTCCATCATCAGGACACAAAGATGGTATTTTTTTTACTACCGATACACCGATGACGATTTTCAGAACACGGCGAAGTGTCCTACTGTTCTCGGAGTAGCACTGAATAGGTACTCGAGTACGACTTATCTGTTTCGAGGAGGGAATCGACATGAGGGCAACATTTTTAGCGTTAAATTTTCGTAGTAAAATAAATATGAACCGTTCACAGCCATCCATCGAACAAATTTCCTAATGATCGAACAGTTGTTACTGTTAAGTCATTCAGTGCATTGAAACTTTTGACTGTGCCTTTATCCGCTGTCCTCCCCATCGCCATCCTGTAAACCAATCCCAACAAATGCGTGCATTATTCAAATTCTCTGATAAGTTTGACCATCCCTTTCTAAAATTGGTCGTTGGATCGCTAGGAAATAGCCATACATCATACAGTGATATTCTGGATTGTCATAAGACGTAGACCAGTCGAATACTCTCAATCCGATTAGGGTCGTATCTGGATAAAGCCTTGTCCACTGGGAGCAATCCACGGAGAGATGAAACTTGACGAGGAATTTGTGTGGACCATCTTTGAATGGGTCTCGTCCAAGGCTGCCGTATTCTTGAGGCAAAGCGTCCAACCATGCAGTTGGTTCCATCTTGGCCATCCATATGTGCTGCACTGGCCAATGTTTTCCATTCCGGATCGTTCGACTCATTGATCTGTCCCGCTACTGTTGTGCCTTGACCAACGCAAACCCGTCGACCACCCCATCATCTGCGTCACATGACAGTTTGGCAATCTCATTGGGGCACCCACGGAAACTGATACAACGAGAATTGGCTAACGAATGAAGCCATCAAAGCAAATGCTCAGCGAGGAAAGGTGTCTTGGGATGGCGGATTGGCAAGTCGAGACGCAAAAATGTTGCAATATTCGATCAAGTCCGTGTTGATTACGGATGGCTTGCGATCCAACGTATTCTGTCCCTTGGGTGTTTTTTCCTTCTCTCCCAAACAATGGACCAATAATATGGTTTCATTTTCTATCCCTTGCATAAATGATCATCCCGTGACGAAAGATGCTCGATGTATAATAAGTTTCTTCTTCGTTGTTGCTTAACCGACATAAGGAATCGTCCATTTCCATTCTTTGGGTTTGTAGGATGATGGCGTTTCCATATGAAGGGCTGTTCTGAAACTAGGCGGCCGTCGACTGACTTGGGTGGCAGCACTTTTCAATGTTTGAACCATTGCAAGAGGATAGTAAATCTCATGGTGAATGTTGGATGTTGTTGGATGGAGTCGAATGGAATGGAATGTACGACTAGTGCGGTATGCTGGTTGTGATGGCGGTAATAGAAGGGTTTGTTGTTATGTGACAACACGTTTGTGTCTTGTTGGTGAAATTCTGATCATCGCAGTTTGTAAGAGTTGTTTCTACGATCCTCTCCATCATCAGGACACAAAGATAGTATTTTTTTCTACTACCGATACACCGATGACGATTGTCAGAACACGGCGAAGTGTTCTTCTGTACTCGGAATAGCACTTACAGTTACTTCGGTAGGTACTCGAGTGCGACATATCTTTTACAAGGAGGGAATCGACATGAGGGCAACATTTTTAGCGTTAATTTTTCGTAATAGAACAAATATGAACCGTTATTATTTATATTTGATTGCCTGCATGCTCGGTTGTGTTCCGCCGTTGGACAAGCATATGGAGTCGGCAGGCATCACATCTTGATGGACATCAACGGAATTTCTACAGCCAATGAACGACAAAACGAACTACTACTTGTATGATATACCCGATTTACCACCATCTTGAATCTATTGGAGTTTCTGTTTAAAAAACCGCGTCTCTACTAGCTAGCTAGGTAGCTAGAGAGTGAAGATGGGCTTCCAAGTATTGACAGTGAGTGACTTACAGAAGCTGGCGGTCAGTTAATCCAGATGTAACAGAAGCCTTCGAACCAGTGGACTCTCCATCTTGGAAAACAGTAAATTTGGTGCGGTCTTCTGTTGGAAACATCGTCGTCCTTGAATGCACACAGGTCGAACATGATGTGTTCGACAGAAAGGAACTGGCTAAAGATGAAGAAACCTTTGTCGGATTGATCCCAACGGCCCCTGACAACTTCCCAACAGGAACATGCCGCCAATGGGTGGGAGATCAAGTGGTCCTACAATCGTCTGAAACAAGAATAATCTACATTCACAACTTTCATCATCATCATCATCATCATCATCATCACCATCACGGAATGAGAAAGAATTTGGCGGTCAAAACCTTTATCGTCTTTTGGGGGACAATCGTACTCGTTGATTCATGTCCAGCACTTAATAGCACAATCAAAGACGGAGGTATTTTACGGATATTTGGAAGTTCATCCGCTGCTTCATCCTTTCATCGTTACCCGTGCATAATGTCATCACCAGAACCAAACGCACTGGTAAAACAAACAAAGGTGTCAAAATACTCCATGGGGTGGCACCTTCTCTACTGCCATTGTACCCGTCATTGATCCTGCAGAATGGCACACTGGACCGTTTTGTCAGGTCTACATTGCCGCATGCGAAAGGTTAGACCATTATCAAACCAAAGTCAAACCAGCCTTGCAGGCATTTGTGAGTCAAATCGAATCGCCTGCCTCCAATACTGCGGCCAACCAACAGGGAGGACATTCTGCCGATCATCTCATCGTGTACGTACCCATCAACGGTGGAGCATCGACTGCCAACAAGTAACATCAAGGATAAAAAATCAATGGCCCGATGGAAACCCGATGGAAACAGTGCCACTCCACGAGGACTCTTCCAACTGGCTCGGAAGCGTTGGACTGCTGCTGGTGCCATCGCCGGTGGGAGAGATGAGGATGATGCCAAGAGTACTGCATCAATCGATGGTACCACCCGTGAAATGACACATACCTTCGATGTATCGACGACCCAGATGCTATTGCCATGAGCGTGGCATTGAACCTATTGTCCAGATCGGAACAAAAGGTTTAAAAACGAATAGTTGCAGACTTTCCCAATGGAAAGGCTTGTGCACTGTCAACCATATTTCTCGACCGACACAATGAGGCAATGGACAATCCAGATGGGGTGGCCATACGCACACAGGAATGGAATACCTTCAATCGAATGCTCGAGGCAGTTGTAGTCGATGGATTCCTTGATCGATGTCGACAGTCGACGGTTTAAGGAAGAATAAAAGCGACAACACCAACCGGTGGCAACAAAAACCAAACCCTTATGCTTTCAGCTTGAGCCATTTCTTTCTCGTCAAGGAAAGCCCGGCCTTCGCCTAGGAACAAATGCAACTTCCAGCCGATGCATTGCTACAAGATGTTGAATTCCGATTTGGCATGCCAAATCTTTCCGACAAGGACGAACGAAAAGTTCGACGGGCGAGAAGAAAATCAACGAAGACAATGCTCCTACTCTTACAGAATTGGCTGATGCTGGGGACTTTTTGTGAGTCCGAAAAGAAAGAATCCGAACAGAGTATGACCTCACGGCAGTTTTGGTCGTCATGCAACGGTACCTCTTTGCCCGACAAGCTTGAAACTTTTGAACCAATGCCAGGCGTTGGTCAAGTCTATTTTGCAGTCATGCTTTGCGGAGCCAACGATTTAAACACTGAAGAGTAGCAAAACCAACGGATATTGTCAAGAACTAAAAAGAAATGAAAACGAAGGAGATAAAATGTGTTTTTTTGTGTTTTTTTGGATTGCCGTTGAACGATTTTGGAATTTCTTCGGAAGTCATCACTTCACGTTTCGAAAGGGCACTCCATCCAACCGTATTATCTACTATCTTTGATGGCCAATTGTCGCCATCTTTTGGACGAGGCAAGCAACCAAACAGGCAGAAAATCACCAAGATACTTTAGTGTGGGCGGTTGGAGGAACATGGACATTTTTTTTGGATTTCAACGCTCTCTGTGTCGACAAAGCACTCCATCCAACCGTATTATGTTCCATCTATGAAGGCCATTTGTTTTTCATTGTTAATAAAATCATTTGAACGAGAAACGAAGCCAAAGCGACTGAAAATCATTGAGATACTTTTGGGATGGCCGATGGCAGTTGGACGATCTTGCAAATTCATGCTGAATTCAATCCTCACAGTGTCGACCGAGCACTCCATCCACTGTACCAACTGCTGACTTTAACGGCCATTTGTTTTCCATTCTTATTGTTAATAAAAACATTAGGACGAGGCAAAGCATCTGTTTACAACACATGGCCGATGCGATGGAATCACATTCTACCCTGTCCAAAACCATCCGTCAGATCTGTTGTTGTTGTTGTTGTTGTTGTTGTTGTTGTTATTGTTGTTGTTGTCATCATCGTGATTGGTAGAACTTCTCTTTCAAGAGCAAGTCTGGACATATTTCCACAAAAAATGAATTCTTGGAACTACCCTTTGGCATGTTGTGTGGGTCTTGGTGGTTGTTCTTCGCTCTTCCTAATCTTCTCGTTGTTGATATCGTAGGTGAGACTGTCAATGGTCAGCCCAAACAACGTCCTATTGTTTTGCGTTGTTATTGTGTCGGTCGCATGGAAATAGACGCCGCAAGGGAAACTTGAACTTTTTTTTATCGGTCCTCCATTCGTAGGGAGAAAAAAACCAAGTATTTTGGACCATGGTTTATACATAATCCTAGTCAAGTTTCTTCTCTCCATGGATTGCTTCCAGTGGACAAGGTTGTATCCAGATACGACCCTAATCAAAGTAACCCATTGAATGGCTATGCCCTACCCCAGACCGTCTAAAGATCACGCTGTTGTTGTTGTTGTTGTTGTTGCTGTTGTTGTTGCCGAAATCTTTGCTTCTGTCTATACAGTAGGCGTTGGCGTTTTATGTTGTCCAAGCCCTTTGGGATCAGCTTGATTTCCACTTTTTCGACGAAGGAAATGGCCGTGTGTAGTGTGTCAAGAACCTTCAGTACTGACGTCCTTTAGACGATTCGAGAGTTTCCTACAAGGTCTCGATAAGATCATCGCGCGCTTGGCTGCCAATATCTCCTTGGAAGAGAATCTGATATACAAATTTCCCTTTCACAGTCAATTCGATGGAGTAGTCTGTTTTCTAGCTTGATCTATTGATGTCGTTCTTGATGCTTGCGGTCTTCCAGAATACAGTCAAGTTCTAATGTCGTGGTGAGGGGTTCCATGACAGATAGACAAGATGATTGTGGTGCTTCACAGTCATGTCCAAGCTCTTTACTCGAAGTATTTTTTGGCGCACCTTGTGACTCCGATGAAGTTGTTTCATACTACAGTATGTGTAATAGTATGATACTACCATAATATGATTTGAACAGGGGGGTGTAGCTATCGTGGTAGTTACACCAACCACGTAGTTACTTGTCGTCTGAGATTGCCTTCACTGTCATTGAAACTGTCTAAAAGGAATAGCCTGATCATACGTACTGCCAGTACGACGCGCACATACCGTAGCATGACGTACGAAGTAGCTTCGAAACACTCACAGTCAATCACACCCTTCGCATTCTTTTTTACGACTAGTACATACGGTTATTACAGTTATCTCACTGCCAATCTTTCAATCTCTGTGTCAGTCAATCAAATCCGTGAATCCGTGAAGCAGGAGCACAAATCTCTTTCCACCATGAGCGATGGCTAAGACTCCCGTAATGTGACAACAGCAGACGATGATTTCATCACATGATGACACAATGGGTTGATTTATGCGTATAAAACAAATCCGAGACAATCCAAAGATCGTTGCTTCAAGATGTAAGAAGAACCAGATCGTTTTTCTTCAAGGTGGTGTGCTTCTAGGGGTAACCACCTCTTAACAGTTTTCCCACCCTCAAGACTCGAGAGTGCCTCCTTTGGATTCCCTTGGATTCCCTTGGATTTATCACGATGGAACACTTTCTGAAACACCATCAACAGCAGGAGTAAACTACCGGCCAACAACAACAACAACTTTTTTACTTTCATTCTTACGATGTGGAAGGCACAAGGCACCCAACGAAACATTGATCTCAAGGACTGTCATACACTGAGTTGTCAAGAAGTGGATGATTGTGAGATTCTGAGAATGACTGTCGTAACATCGTCCCCCGTGTCCAACCCCCAACGCTTGAAAGATTTTTCCTGTAACAACACAACCAGCTCTTTTCGGAGTGTCCGTTGAATGAATCATGCCACGAATCATGCACGGAGAGATTGACTTCGAAGTACGAAAGCCTAATATCGGGGACAATCGTTACTACTGGGGAAGGACACCGAAGTATGGAATGAGAATGCCAAAGGATATTCCAAATTTTTCAAAGGAGGGTACAAAAAGGCATCAGATATCGATTTGATCCAAAGGGTTGGGAAAAATACAATCAACGCGAGTACAATTCTCATCAATAACGAAAGCATCAGATATCGCTTCGATGCACAGGAGTGGAAGAAATATACCTAACGCGTGTAAAGGGTTGTGAAAATATCTCTACGGGGTGGGAAATCTCATTTTGACGATGTTTTCTATACAATTCTCGTCAAAAAAGAAACATATCCTACTGTCTCTATCTATTTGACACAGAATTGTATCAAACTTGCCCCAAGGACGTTGCAGAAAGACATCCTATAACGCTTCGATGCACAGGAGTGGGAGAAATATACCTAACGCGCGCCGCACATTGATAGGCATTCATTAAAAAACATTTCGACATGGTGTGATTCAATGCCATCGTTGTTGGAGAGGATGGAAACTTAATGAATCATGGCCATACTTTTATTGTTGTCAAACTTGAATCGATTCCTCTAGGAAGTGTTTGCCGTTGTAGAACCACTTGAGCTGCCACCCATTGGCGAGAGATTCCTGTTAGAAGGTGGTCAGAAAATTTACTGCTTTCTGAGATGGAGAGTCCAGATGTTCAAAGACTGATACATATGGATAGCTGAGGATGACCGACCGCCAGTTTCTGTTCATAATAGAGTGACTTCCCAACCCATTAATTTAAATTACACGCGTCCACCCCGTCATGTTTTTTTTTACACGCGTTAGGGATGAATTCCACACCCCTGGGAATCGAATCGATATTTGGTGTCGTCCAGCATCGTCCTTGGGCGAATTTACATCAATTCTATGTCGAATGGATACAAATAATACAATCTGTGACGTTATCGTCGAGGTTGGAATAGAAGAAATCCTCTAAAAGTGATGTCCCACCCCGTCATGGTATGTTACAAAATATGTTTTTCCTTCAAAATATCCACAAAAAGTGATTTCCCACCCCGTCACGGAGTTTTTACGCGCGTTAGGGATGAATTCTCCACCCCGGTGGATCGGATCGATATCTGTTGTCGTTCATCAACATCCTTGGACAACTTATTATACGTTTTACGTGGAATGGATACAGATAGTTCAATTCGTAACGATATTGTAGAGGTTTATATGGAAAACATCCTCAAAAAGTGATTTCCCACCCCGTCACGGAGTTTTTACGCGCGTTAGGGATGAATTCTCCACCCCGGTGGATCGGATCGATATCTGTTGTCGTCCATCAACATCCTTGGACAACTTATTATACGATTTACGTGGAATGGATACAGATAGTTCAATTCGTAACGATATTGTAGAGGTTTATATGGAAAACATCCTCAAAAAGTGATTTCCCACCCCGTCACGGAGTTTTTACGGGCGTTAGGGATGAATTCTCCACCCCGGTGGATCGGATCGATATCTGTTGTCGTTCATCAACATCCTTGGACAACTTATTATCCGTTTTACGTGAAATGGATGCAGATAGTTCAATTCGTAACGATATTGTAGAGGTTTATATGGAAAACATCCTCAAGAAGTGATTTCCCACCCCATCGTGATTTTTGACGCGCGTTAGGGATGAATTCCCCACCCCGGTGGATCGGATCGATATCTGTTGTCGTCCATCACCTTCCTTGGGCAAATTAAGATCGGTTCTACGTGAAATGGATACAGATAGTTCAATTCGTAACGATATTGTAGAGGTTTATATGGAAACCATCCTCAAAAAGTGATTTCCCACCCCATCGTGATTTTTGACGCGCGTTAGGGATGAATTCCCCACCCCGGTGGATCGGATCGATATCTGTTGTCGTCCATCACCTTCCTTGGGCAAATTATGATCGGTTCTACGTGAAATGGATACAGATAGTTCAATTCGTAACGATATTGTCGAGGTTTATATGGAAAACATCCTCAAAAGTGATTTCCCACCCCGTCACGGAGTTTTTACGGGCGTTAGGGATGAATTCCCCACCCCGGTGGATCGGATCGATATCTGTTGTCGTCCATCACCATCCTTGGGCAAATTTTTATCAGTTTTACGTTGAATGGATACAGATAGTTCAATTCGTAACGATATTGTCGAGGTTTATATTGAAAACATCTTAAAAAAGTGATTTCCCACCCCGTCACGGAGTTTTTACGGGCGTTAGGGATGAATTCCCCAACCCGGTGGATCGGATCAATATCTGTTGTCGTCCATCACCACCCTTGGGCAAATTATTATCAGTTTTACGTTGAATGGATACAGATAGTTCAATTCGTAACGATATTGTCGAGGTTTATACTCAAAAAGTGATTTCCCACCCCCGTCACGGAGTTTTTACGGGCGTTAGGGATGAATTCCCCACCCCGGTGGATCGGATCGATATCTGTTGTCGTCCATCACCATCCTTGGGCAAATTAAGATCGGTTCCACGTGAAATGGATACAGTCAGTTCAATTTGTAAAGATATTGTCGAGGTTTATATGGAAAACATCCACAAAAAGTGATTTCCCACCCCGTCAAGGTATTTTTCCGCGCGTTAGGGATGAATTCCCCACCCCGGTGGATAGGATCAATATCTGTTGTCGTCCATCACCATCCTTGGGCAAATTAGGATCAGTTTAACGTCGAATGAATGCCGATATTACCATTTGTAACACTAGAACAATCCGACATGTTTCTGTGAGCAATGGATAGGTTCGTCGTTTTAGGTGTTTGGGCATTAGATTAGCACACAAAGTATCTGAGCGGCATTGCGATCCAACCAATACGAAGCAATAAGGTCCAGTTTTGGTGCGGATCAATGCAACCACGGATCCAGACGTTTTGGCGGCTATGCAAAGTTCAAACCAATTAGCAATTTTGATCCGAAAAAATCCGACATGTTTGTTTGAAGTATTGATAGGTTCGTCGTTTCTGCTGGTGTTCCAATCCAGACATCATCAATCCTATGCTGCAGCAAACCTTCTTCCTCCAAAAACATCCCACCAACAACAATAGCTACAGCCAAGTTTTCCGTTTGCAATCGTTTCAATCACATCAGAAACATGGGCATGCGAACAGTTATCTCTCGTAGCAGCATGATGCTCGGGATCAACAATGTGGCCATTTGAACTTTCTCCACCATCGCAAGAAAACCTCAGCAGCAGAATGTTGTGTCTTGTATTTTCATGGCACACAACATATCCATCACAAAGTTTGTGTTTCTTTGTGTTTGTTTCTGTTCGTTGTACCGACTGTGGTTGTAACCCAAAGTGAAAAGGTGGATTTCCAAACAAAGAATCACGATATCGAACTCATTGGACAGTGTGAAATGTATGTTCCTCCCTTTTCCAAATATCGTACAGGTGGAGACAGTTGTGTTTTGTTTTGGGTTTTGGCAGCAAAATAAAAGACACATTTATCATGATTTGTATGGAATGAATCCATTGCGATCCATCCATCCATCCATCCATCCATCCATCCATCCATCCATCCATCATCATCATCATGGTTTCGATTCGAACATAATAACATCTTACATCGTTGTTGTTGTTGTTGTTGTTGTTGTGTTTGATTCGATTCGGTTGGGAGAATGTGACAAAGTATGTAACAGCGAGGTCGGATTGTCGTCGTACTATGAAGGATGCGCACAGTAGTACTACCGGTAGTCATCTTTACAGTTACTGTATGTCATAGTGCATAAACCATGTGGTCACTACGAAGTATGTGGTCATTACGAAGTAGGTATACATACACCACATGCTGCGTACTACGGTCATCCTGTGACATACAGGCCGCGGTAGTGAATAGGTACCGGTGGTTTAGAGCAGTCACACGAGGACCACAAATATCGTAATTACAGAGATAAGTTACACACAATCGATACAACGTCATGGTCACTGCACTTTCAGTTCGTAGTACGTACTTCAACAGTCATCAAGGTAGAGACTCCGACAAAAAGAAGATACCCTGTCATCATCATCAACATCATCATCTTAAAAACATCTAGCTAGGATGATCGTAGTCTACTTCGAAGTATCTTTCTTTCCCTCTACTACAATACTATCAAATTTGTGCCTGTTGCTGTTGCTTGTTACGGTTCGACTCATGTCATGTCAGTAATTGCTGCATGATGACATGAAAGATTTTCTTGAAAGACAACACAGCGAAGTGTCCTTTCTTTGCTACGATACATACTATTCGGAGTACTACCTAGTCGTACCTCCAGTAGACCACTGGTAATACGTACTGATCATATTATATATACGTCGTAAAATATACGTGCTTTGCAATCATACCTTATGACTTCTCCGAGTACTACCACAATGTATCTGTGTTACTTTTACCGCGAGGGACTCTACGCGAGGGCCGCCATTTTACAGTTATTTTTGCGATCATTTGCTATTTATGATTGCCTGCATGCTCGGTTGTGTTCCGCCGTTGGACAAGCGTTTGGGGTCGGCAGGCATCACACCTTTATGGACTTGCAGACATCAATGGAATTTCTACAGCCAATAAACGACAAAATGAATTACTACTACTTGTAGGATATCCCCGATTTACCATCATCTTGAATCTATTGGAGTTTCTGTTTAAAAAACCGCGTCTCTACTAGCTAGGTAGCTAGAGAGTGAAGATGGGCTTCCAAGTATTGACAGTGAGTGACTTACAGAAGCTGGCGGTCAGTTAATCCAGATGTAACAGGAGCCTTCGAACCAGTGGACTCTCCATCTTGGAAAACAGTAAATTTGGTGCGGTCTTCTGTTGGAAACATCGTCGTCCTTGAATGCACACAGGTCGAACATGATGTGTTCGACAGAAAAGAAATGGCTAAAGATGAAGAAACCTTGGTCGGATTGCAACTTCCCAACAGGGATATGCCGCCAATGGGTGGGAGATCAAGTGGTCCTACAATCGTCTGAAACAAGAAAAATCTACATTCACAACTTTCATCATCATCATCATCATCATCATAACGGAATAAGAAAGAATTTGGCGGTCAAAACCTTTATCGTCTTTTGGGGGACAACCGTACTCGTTCATTCATGTCCATCACGTACTAGCACGAAAAAGTATCAAAAGACGGAGGTAGTTTACGGATATTTGGAAGGTCATCCGCCGCTTCATCATTTCATCCTTACCTGTGCATACTGTCATCACCAGAGCCGGACGCACTGGTAACCGACACAAAAACAAACAAGGTGTTAATACTCCATGGGGTGGCACCTTCTCTACTGCCATTGTACCCGTCATTGATCAGAATGGCACACTGGACCGTTTTGTTAGGTCTACATTGCTGCATGCGAAAGGTTAGACCATTATCAAACCAAAGTCAAACCAGCCTTGCAGGCATTTGTCAGTCAAATCGAATCGGCTGCCTCCAATACTGCGGCCAACCAACAGGGAGGACATTTCTGCCGATTATCTCATCGTGTACGTTACCATCAACGGTACAAGTAACATCAAGGATTAAAATCAATGGCCCGATTGAAACAGTGCCACTCGACGAGGACTCTTCAAACGGGCTCGGAAGCGTTGGACTACTGCTGGTGCCACCGCCGGTGAAAGAGATGAGGCTGATGCCAAGGTTACGGCATCAATCGATGGTACCACCCGTGAAATGACACATACCACCGAAATATCGACGACCCAGATGCGAAAAAGAATCCGAACAGAGTATGACCTCACGGCAGTTTTGGTCGTCATGCAACGGTACCTCTTTGCCCGAGAAGCTTGAAACTTTTGAACCGATGCCAGGCGTTGGTCAAGTCTATTTTGCAGTCGTGCTTCGCGGAGCCAACGATTTAAACACTGAAGAGTAGCAAAACCAACGGATATTGTCAAGAACCAAAAAGAAATGAAAACGATTGAGATAATATGTGTTTTTTTTGTGTTTTTTGGATTGCCGTTGGACGATTTTGGAATTTCTTCGGAAGTCATCACTTCATGTTTCGAAAGGGCACTCTATCCCACCGTATTATCTACTATCTTTGATGGCCAATTGTCGTCATATTTTGGACGAGGCACGAAACCAAACTGGCAGAAAATCACCAAGATACTTTTGTGAGGGCGGTTGGAGGAACATGGATTTTTTTTTAAATCGGATTTCAACGCTCTCTGTGTCGACAAAGCACTCCATCCAACCGTATTATGTTCCATCTATGAAGGCCATTTGTTTTTCATTGTTCATGAAATCACTTGAACGAGAAACGAAGCCAAAGCGACTGAAAATCATTGAGATACTTTTGGGATGGCTGATGGCAGTTGGACGATCTTGCAAATTCATGCTGAATTCAAACCTCACAGTGTCGACCGAGCACTCCATCCACTGTACCAACTGCTGACTTTAACGGCCATTTGTTTTTTTTATTTTTATTGTTCATGAAAACATTAGGACGAGGAAATAAAACAAATTGGGAGAAAAGCATTAACTGTAAGATGCTTTTTGGATGGGCGATGGGAGTTGGACGATCTTGGAAATTCATGCGGAATTCATCTCTTCCAGTGTCTACCGAGCCCTCTTCCGAGGACATCATCCTTCGGTGGGCGTCCAACGGGTAATTTGGAGAAATGGCCCAGGATACAGTCAATTGACTTCAGCTCTTCCTTCTTGTTCCAGTACAGTAATGATTTGTACTCCCCCTCCCATCCACCGGCCGAGACGTTGTTGTTGTTGTTGTCATCATGATTGGTAGAACTTCTCTTTCGAGAGCAAGTCTGGACATATTTCCACAAAAAATGAATTCTTGGAACTACCCTTTGGCATGTTGTGTGGGTTTTGGTGGTTGTTCTTCGCTTTTCCTAATTTTCTCGTTGTTGATATCTGCGGAGAGACTGTCAATGGTGAGCCCAAACAACGTCCTATTGTTTTGCGTTATTATTGTGTCGGTCGCATGGAAATAGACGCCGCAAGGGAAGCTTGAATGTTTTTTTATGTCGGTCCTCCATTCGTAGGAAGAAAAAAACCAAGTAGTTTGGACCATGGTTCATACATATTCCTAGTCAAGTTTCTTCTCTCCATGGATTGTGTCCAGATACGACCCTAATTAAAGTAACCCATTGAATGGCCATGCCCTACCCCAGATCGTCTCAAAATCACGCTGTTGTTGCTGTTGCTGCTGCTGCTGTTGTTGCCGAAATCTTTGCTTAAGTCTATACAGTAGGCGTTGGCGTTTCATTTTGTCCAAGCCCTTTGGGATCAGCTTGATTGTTCCACTTTTTCGACGAAGGAAATGGCCGTGTGTAGTGTGTCAAGAACCTTCAGTACTGACGTCCTTTAGACGATTCGAGAGTTTCCTACAAGGTCTCGATAAGATCATCGCGCACCTGGCTGCCAATATCTCCTTGGAAGAGAATCTGATATACAAATTTCCCTTTCACAGTCAATTCGATGGAGTAGTCTGTTTTCTAGCTTGATCTATTGATGTCGTTCTTGATGCTTGCGGTCTTCCAGAATACAGTCAAGTTCTAATGTCGTGGTGAGGGGTTCCATGACAGATAGACAAGATGATTGTGGTGCTTCACAGTCATGTCCAAGCTCTTTACTCTAACTAACTGTAAGTATTTTTTGGCGCACCTTGTGACTCCGATGAAGTTGTTTCATACTTCAGTATGTGTAATAGTATGATACTACCATATGATTTGAACGACGTATTTTCTTCTGAAACACCTAAGTATTTCGAAGTATATATTGTTCTCGTATGTGAGACAGTCACCTTGCTTCCTCTACACCAAATCAGTTTCCTTTTTTGCGACACAACAAGCAAGGACCTGCTTTTTACTGTAACAACAGGGTGACTGTTTTTATGACAAACATCGTCAAAAAGTGATTTCCCACCCCGTAGAGATATTTTCACAACCCTTTACACGCGTTAGGTATATTTCTTCCACTCCTGTTCATCGAAGCGATATCTGATGTCTTTCTGCAACGTCTTTGGGGCAAGTTTGATACAATTCTGCGTCGAATAGATAGAGACAGTAGGATATGTTTCTTTATTGACGAGAATTGTGTAGAAAACATCGTCCAAAAGAGATCACCCACCCCGTAGAGATATTTTCACAACCCTTTACACGCGTTAGGTATATTTCTTCCACTCCTGTGCATCGAAGCAATATCTGATGCTTTCGTTATTGATGAGAATTGTACTCGCGTTGTAGTAGTATTTGTTGCTTCCTATGTCACTTGGGACGAGAGAACACCTTCGTCGATCTGAAATATAAGCACTTCAAATCTGGTGTCGTTCAGCACAGTCGTTGGGCGAGTCTCCATCAATTCTATGTCAAATGGATACAGATAATACAATCCCTACCGTTATT
The DNA here is from genome assembly GCA_019154785.2 of Nitzschia inconspicua. NCBI lineage: Eukaryota > Bacillariophyta > Bacillariophyceae > Bacillariales > Bacillariaceae > Nitzschia > Nitzschia inconspicua. The sequence goes on from JAGRRH010000018.1 coordinate 327,146, forward strand.
GTCGAGGCTTGTACGACGTATAGAAAGAGTCGTCATAACTGTAAATTGATTTCCCACCCAGTCATGGTATTAACTTTCCCACCCATGTTGATCGAATTGATATCAGCTGTCCTGCTCACCATCATCCTGCAAAGCACTTTTCCACATATTGGTGAAGTACCTTAGTGAACCAATGTCTTTCAAAATGCCAGTTTCTGTTCATAGTAAAGTGATTTCCCACCTCGTACAAATCTTAACGCGATCGACGCACCTTCGCCTTTTTAACTACCTAGTCGTTTCCCACTTCCTGATCACTTCAGTTGATTCTGATCACATACACCTCTACCCAGTAGTATAGAGAGACACTGGCTTCGAGGTAGTTGCAATCAGATTCAAATCTGAAGAGATACAGTAGTTAGGATTTCTTCGCACAAACGTACAGACGTTTTTTTTGTCACATCAACGCGCACAGTCCACGTAGCGACCCGATGTCCCGAAACACCATGTCCCAAAACACCGCTCCCGACCTCTCTCTCCCTACTGAAGATGACGTTACTGTCATCACTGGAAAGTCCAATTCCCGCCCGTCTGCAGCCAAAGTCTGGCAGGAAACGGTAGTTAAACTCCGTTTTCAATCCAAGGATGACCTCCTAACAAAAGATGTCTCCTATCTTGCATTCGACGTCCTCAACGCCATTAAGCAGTCATTCCAGACTCGAATTAGCATCAAAACAAACGCCAACAAGGAATTGCACACCATCCAAGCTCCCACAAACGACGCCGACTTTCAAAAGCTTTTTCGTGTCACTCATCGCCGTGGCAACAAAGCCAAAAAGATTCAGTCACAATCTTGGATCATCTTCCGGATTTGCACCGACATGACACTTGCCACCATCCGCAAAGAGCAAACCGTTCATGATGCCCTTCAACGCTCTCACGGAAACTTGGTTTACTACCCGTGGGCAGAAGATGTTCATGACGTCGTTCCCCTTGGTTTCTTCGTAGGACCACTCCCAAAGTATATGACTTCAACCCAGTTTGAGGAAGAACTCATTACTCTCATCTCAGCCAAAGCGAAAATCGATGCCAAACGCATCCCAAAACACCACTGCGTGATGGAAACCATCACTACTTATCAACCAGGAACTGATTTCCGGTACAAATGTCAGGCATTTGTCATCCAGGTTGAACAACAGCACGCCCCAAAACTCCGAGAAATCATATTTAAGGCATTCTCCTCCAGAAATGAAAACTTGCTCTTCGTGTTGTTCGAACAGCGACGAAGCCACCCCGCTATATTTGCAAAGGCTGTCCACCGTCAGGCGGAATATGAAGCCAAACATCGCATAGTTGCCATCCACGGCATTCGCCCTGATACAATGTTTGAGTTTGATGTCGTCCTCCGACAAAAGTTCCCACAGATCCTACAAGTTTATAGGACCCCCACCACTGCCTATCTCAACTGCGGTGGTGAACCGCTTGGGCGCTATAACTTGCTATGTAAAACCACCGCTTTTACCGACCTGGCTCGTGCCCTTCACATCAAGTTGGCTGAGACATACCATACCTTTGTCCAGCAGATCGCCACTCCTCAGTTAGACACAACCCACGCAGAGGAAGTGCGTGTAGTCTCTCGTTTCCCAACACCAAGTACCCCTGGTTCACAAGCAACTCTTACTACCCGGCATTCCTATATCACCTGCTCACATAGTGTGTTGACAGAGCAGGAATTTACGACTGACACTATTCCACGGGAGAGTTGGTCCGTCCGGACCAAACCAAACCCACCAGTTCCCACCACCATCCACGCCCCTTCTATGAACACCACTCCCCAGGGCCATGCACAGTTAGAAGCACCACAGGCAACACAAATTCCCATCCCAGCAACTCCAAGACATATCTCCTGGTCAGCAGTAGCGGCAGGAACTATCACCGCATTACCACCCACCCAACCAGAAACCGCATCCAACACATCATACACAGAGGCACAAATGCAGGCCCTCCTAGCTTCACAAGAACAGCGACTGGAGCAGAGACTGGAGCAGAGACTGGAGGAAAGATTGGCATGCTATGACCAACAACTCAATCAAATGATCACCATGCTGCAAGAACTTATCATTTCAATGCGCTCCACACCCCAAGATCCCCTCCAACTTCCCCAGACCGTCCCCTCTTCTATGCGAAAGCAAAGACGTACTGAGCCCACTGTCATCCTTTGTCAAGATGACAACATGTCTGATGCACACATAACAAAGGAAGATCAAAGCCAAAATAGGACATGCCATTATAGGTCCCAGCGTCTCCGCCCTTCCAAAGAACTACTTCATCCAACGGAGAAAGCAGTTCCTGGCATCAAGTTATCACAACCACCCCCACCCCCGTAACCGGCCACACAAACACAAAAACATCAGTATTACACCCTCTCATCTGATCCTCTACTCCACCAGATGAATTTTCCTCCTCCCGTAGGAGGTTTTATACCATAATTATCTCTCTGGAGTATCTTCCTGGTACTCCCTGCATTGCCTCGCCCCTCGGGGCCCGGCAGGTGATCCAACTACTTAGAGACGGCACTAGGCTGTAGCTAGTAGTTTGGATAGCCTTAAAATAGATTTTATTATCCAGTGATTTCCCACCTCGTTAATGTATTTTACACGTGTCCGCCCCGTCAAAGTACTTAATACCGCTTAGTGATGAATTCCTCACCCCTGGGGATCGAATCGATATCTAGTGTCGTTCAGCACCCCTGGGGATCGAATCGATATCTGAATCGAAAATAAAAAGGGGGATTCCTCGTGTCGGGTAAGCAACAATGAAGGGAAAAAACATGCATGGCCATCAGAACAAGACTGACTGAGTCTTGAAACAATCATCATCAACTTGTATCTCTAATTTTTGCATTCCACCGTGTTCCTGTTACATGCAAGTACACACCAAAACATTGGCCCTTTCTAAAATTCGTCGTTGGATCGCTGGGAATTGTCCAACCATCATACAGTGACATTCTGGATTGTCATAAGACGTAGCCCAGTCGAATACTCTCAATCCGATTAGGGTCGTATCTGGATACAGCCTTGTCCTTTGGGAGCAATCCACGGAGAGATGAAACTTGACGAGGAATATGTGTGGACCATCTTTGAATGGGTCTCGTCTAAGCCTGCCGTAATCTTGAGGCAAAGCGTCCAACCATGCAGTTGGTTCCATCTTGGCCATCCATATATGCTGCACTGGCCAATGTTTTCCATTCCGGATCGTTCGATTCATTGATCTGTCCCGCTTCTGTTGTGCCTTGACCAAAGCAAACCCGTCGACCAACCCAGCATCTGCGTCACATGACAGTTTGGCAATCTCATTGGGGCACCCAAGGAAACTGGTACAACGAGCTTTGGCTAACGAATGAAGCCATCAAAGCAAATGCTCAGCGAGAAATGGTGTCTTGTGGTGGCGGATTGGCAAGTCGAGACGCAAAAATATTGCAATATTCGATCAAGTCCGTTTTGGGTACGGATGGCTTGCGATCCAACGTATACTGTCCCTTGGGTGTTTTTTCTTCTCTCCCAAACAATGGACCAATAATATGGTTTCATTTTCTATCCCTTGCATAATTGATCATCCCGTGACGAAAGAAGCTCGATGTATAATAAGTTTCTTCTTCGTTGTTGCTTAACCGACATGAGGAATCGTCCATTTCCATTCTTTGGGATTGTAGGATGATGCCATTTCCATATGAAGGGCTGTTCTGAAACTAGGCGGCCGTCGACTGACTTGGGTGGCGGCACTTTTCAATGTTTGAACCATTGCAAGAGGATAGTAAATCTCATGGTGAATGTTGGATGTTGTTGGATGGAGTCGAATGGAATGGAATGTACGACAAGTGCGGTATTCTGGTTGGGATTGCGGTAAAAGAAGGGTTTGTTGTTACGTGACAACACGTTTGTGTCTTGTTGGTGATGATCTGATCATCGCAGTTTGTAAAAGTTTCTACGATCCTCTACATCATCATGACATCAAGAATGTATTTTTCAACTACTACCGATAAACCGATGACGATTGTCAGAACACGGCGAAGTGTCCTACTGTACTCGGAGTAGCAATTGAAGTTACTTGGGTAGGTACCAGGCCTCCCTATTTTCGGTGGACACCGAAAATAACGAAAATAGGTATTTTCGGTGCATTTTCAAACCTCAAATTCGGTGCACATTCGGTGCACGCTATAAAATGCCTTAAACGTCAATGTTTTGTCTATCTTCTACTACAGTAGTAGTTTTATTCCATTAGGTCTCTGAGCTTCTTATACTGCTTGCAATGCAGTATTGATTCGAGGGAGAAGTCACTTTAGCTTTGCGAGTTGTCCAATTGATCAAGGAGAAATCGGATTCAACACTGCTTGTACTTGGCATAATCAGGACACAAAGATAGTATTTTTTTTTACTACCGATACACCGATGACGATTGTCAGAACACGGCGAAGTGTCCTACTGTACTCGGAGTAGCACTGACTGTGAATAGGTACTCGAGTGCGACATATCTGTCACAAGAAGGCAACCAACATGAGGGCAGCATTTTTAGCGTTATTTTTCCAATATAAAATAAAAATGAACCGTTATTATTTATATATGATTGCCTGCATGCTTGGTTGTTTTCCGCCGTTGGATAAGCATATGGAGTCGGCAGGCAACACATCTTGATGGACATCAATGGAATTTCTACAGCCAATGAAGGACAAACGAACTGCTACTTGTATGATATTCCCGATTTACCACCATCTTGAATCTATTGGAGTTTCTGTTTCAGAAACCGCGTCTCTACTAGCTAGCTAGGTAGCTAGAGAGTGAAGATGGGCTTCCAAGTATTGACAGTGAGTGACTTACAGAAGCTGGCGGTCAGTTAATCCAGATGTAACAGGAGCCTTCGAATAAGTGGACTCTCCATCTTGGAAAACAGTAAATTTGGTGCGGTCTTCTGTTGGAAACATCGTCGTCCTTGAATGCACACAGGTGGAACATGATGTGTTCGACAGAAAGGAACTGGCTAAAGATGAAGAAACCTTTGTCGGATTGATCCCAACGGCCCCTGACAACTTCCCAACAGGAACATGCCCCCAATGGGTGGGAGATCAAGTGGTCCTACAATCGCCTGAAACAAGAATAATCTACATTCACAACTTTCATCATCATCATCATCATCATCACCATCACGGAATGAGATAGAATTTGGCGGTCAAAACCGTTATCGTCTTTTGGGGGACAACCGTACTCGTTGATTCATGTCCATCACGTACTAGCACGAAAAAGTATCAAAAGACGGAGGTATTTTACGGATATTTGGAAGTTCATCCGCCGCTTCATCATTTCATCCTTACCCGTGCATACTGTCATCACCAAAACCGGACGCACTGGTAAAACAAACAAAGGTGTTACTACTCCATGGGGTGGCACCTTCTCTACTGCCATTGTACCCGTCATTGATCCTGCAGAATGGCACACTGGACCGTTTTGTCAGGTCTACATTGCCGCATGCGAAAGGTTAGACCATTATCAAACCAAAGTCAAACCAGCCTTGCAGGCATTTGTCAGTCAAATCGAATCGGCTGCCTCCAATACTGCGGCCAACCAACAGGGAGGACATTCTGCCGATTATCTCATCGTGTACGTACCCATCAACGGTGGAGCATCGACTGCCAACAAGTAACATCAAGGATGAAAAATCAATGGCCCGATGGAAACCCGATGGAAACAGTGCCACTCGACGAGGACTCTTCCAACTGGCTCGGAAGCGTTGGACTGCTGCTGGTGCCACCGCCGGTGGGAGAGATGAGGATGATGCCAAGGGTACGGCATCAATCGATGGTACCACCCGTGAAATGACAGATACCACCGATATATCGACGACCCAGATGCTATTGCCATGAGCGTGGCATTGAACCTATTGTCCAGATCGGAACAAAAGGTGTACAAACGAATAGTTGCAGACTTTCCCAATGGAAAGGCTTGTGCACTGTCAACCACATTTCTCAACCGACACAATGAGGCAATGGACAATCCAGATGGGGTAGCCATACGCACACAGGAATGGAATCCCTTCAATCGAATGCTCGAGGTAGTTGTTGTCGATGGATTCCTCGATCGATGTCGACGGTGGACGGTTTAAGGAAAAATTAAAACGACAACAACAACCGGTGGCAACAAAAACCAAACCCTTATGCTTTCAACTTGAGCCATTTCTTTCTTGTCAAGGAAAGCCCGGTCTTCGCCTAGGAACAAATGCAACTTCCAGCCGATGCATTGCTACAAGATGATGAATTCTGGTTGTGCATGCCAAATCTTTCCGACAAGGACGAACGAAAAGTTCGACGGGCGAGAAGAAAATCAACGAAGACAATATTCCTACTCTTACAGAATTGGCTGATGCGTTGGACTGCTGCTGGTGCCACCGCCGGTGGGAGAGATGAGGATGATGCCAAGGGTACGGCATCAATCGATGGTACCACCCGTGAAATGACAGATATCACCGATATATCGACGACCCAGATGCTATTGCCATGAGCGTCGCATTGAACCTATTGTCCAGATCGGAACAAAAGGTTTACAAACGAATAGTTGCAGACTTTCCCAATGGAAAGGCTTGTGCACTGTCAACCACATTTCTCAACCGACACAATGAGGCAATGGACAATCCAGATGGGGTGGCCATACGCACACAGGAATGGAATACCTTCATTCGAATGCTCGAGGCAGTTGTTGTCGATGGATTCCTCGATCGATGTCGACGGTCGACGGTCGACGGTTTAAGGAAGAATTAAAACGACAACAACAACCGGTGGCAACAAAATCCAAACCCTTATGCTTTCAACTTGAGCCATTTCTTTCTCGTCAAGGAAAGCCCGGTCTTCGCCTAGGAACAAATGCAACTTCCAGCCGATGCATTGCTACAAGACAATGAATTCCGATTGTACATGCCAAATCTTACCGACAAGGACGAACGAAAAGTTCGACGGGCGAGAAGAAAATCAAAGGCATTTCGCATCGAAGACAATGCTCCTACTCTTACAGAATTGGCTGATGCTGGGGACTTTTTGTGAGTCCGAAAAAAAAAGAATCCGAACAGAGTATGACCTCACGGCGGTTTTGGTTGTCATGCAACGGTACCTCTTTTCCCGAGAAGCTTGAAACTTTTGGACCGATGCCAGGCGCTGGTCAAGTCAATGTTTGCAGTCATGCTTCCGTGAGCCAACGATTTAAACACTGAAGAGTAGCAAAACCAACGGATATTGTTTGTCAAGAACCAAAAAGAAATGAAAACGATTGAGATAAAATGTGTTTTTTTGTGTTCTTTGGATTGCCGTTGGACGATTTTGGAATTTCTTCGGAAGTCACCACTTCTTGTTTCGTAAGGGCACTCCATCCAACCGTATTATCTACTATCTTTGATCGCCAATTGTCATGGACTTTTTTTATCGGATTTGAACGCTCTCTGTGTCGACCGAACACTCCATCCAACCGTATTATGTTCCATCTATGAAGGCCATTTGTTTTTCATTGTTAATAAAATCATTTGAACGAGAAACGAAGCCAAAGCGACTGAAAATCATTGAGATACTTTTGGGATGGCCGATGGCAGGTGGACGATCTTGCAAATTCATGCTGAATTCAATCCTCACAGTGTCGACCGAAGCACTCCATCGACCGTACCGACTGCTGACTTTAACGGCCATTTGTTTTCCATTCTTATTGTTAATGAAAACATTAGGTCGAGGCAAAGCATCTGTTTACAACACATGGCCGATACGATGGAATCACATTCTACCCTGTCCGCAACCATTCGTCAAATCTGTTGTTGTTGTCATCATCGTGATTGGTAGAACTTCTCTTTCAAGAGCAAGTCTGGACATATTTCCACAAAAAATGAATTCTTGGAACTACCCTTTGGCATGTTGTGTGGGTTTTGGTGGTTGTTCTTCGCTTTTCCTAATCTTCTCGTAGGAGAGACTGTCAATGGTCAGCCCAAACAACGTCCTGTTGTGTTTCGTTGTTATTGTGTCGGTCGCATGGAAATAGACGCCGCAAGGGAAGCTTGAATTTTTTATATGTCGGTCCTCCATTCGCAGGGAGAAAAAAACCAAGTAGTTTGGACCATGGTCCACACATATTCCTCGTCAAGTTTCTTCTCTCCATGGATTGCTTCCAGTGGACAAGGTTGTATCCAGATACGACCCTAATCAAAGTAACCCATTGAATGGCCATGCCCTACCCCAGACCGTCTCAAGATCACGCTGTTGTTGTTGTTGTTGTTGTTGCTGTTGTTGCTGCTGCTGCTGCTGTTGTTGTTGCCGAAATCTTTGCGATAGTCTATACAGTATACAGTAGGCGTTGGCGTTTCATTTTGTCCAAGCACTTTGGGATCAGCTTGATTGTTCCACTTTTTCGACGAAGGAAATTGCCGTGTGTAGTGTGTCAAGAACCTTCAGTACTGACGTCCCTTCATTAGACGATTCGAGAGTTTCCTACAAGGTCTCGATAATCGAGACGAATCATCGCGCGTGCACCTGGCTGCCAATATCTCCTTGGATGAGAATCTGATATACTACGTAGTTCAAGTTTCCGTTTCACTGCCCGACGCTGATCGGATATGGGCTGGAAAACAACCCAAATTCTGGAAGGAAATGTTGGTGGGCTTTACCAACACTTGCCAAGGTAAAATGCCGAACCGAACCGAACCGAACCGACATACCTTTTTTTTATTTGTCGGACCGACGGATCCTGGACTTGCCGACCCAAACGATGAACGTCTTTTGAGTCCCGACAGATCTCACGTCAGTCATTAATGAGACCTGATGACGTATTCCTACGAATAATACTCCATTCATATATATAGTAGCATACGTTTCTTAGTATAATAAAGTACTACTCCGTATTACAGTTAATTCGAAAAATGGGCGGCATTGTGATGTGAGACGACTGTGCGTGTGTGATAGAGTATTATTTGTTTGAAAATAATAACTGTAAATCTGTCATCTCACAAGTCATCATCATCATCATCAACAGAATGTTTCGCAGGGGATGAAAGGTTCGTGCACAACCAGCACAAGTTGTTGCTACCGTAGACTCAGCTGCATTTCCAGTGGATTATAACACTGTATAATAAAAAAGGAGAGAAGAAGAAGACAAAACAGTATTGTTTGTTGTGTTTCTCTGTTCGTCTTCTTTCTATTTTTTTATACTCTTTCTATCTTTCACTGCTGTTTATATACAACAAAATCGTTGATTGTCATTGTTGTTGTTCTGAAAAATAACATTTTATTTTACAGTTAAATAAAGGTACCGTCATCGATGAAACGATTTTCCAAAAGGAATACTACTACTGCGGGTGTAACAGTAACAACAACCCATGCAGAAAGAAACTCTCCAACCTTTCCCAACAGCAACAACAGCAACAGCAACCATCATCATCACAATATCCTCGATGATCACAAACGATCGGATTCCCCTGCTGCTGGAAACAACAACAACAACACTGGCATTGTGACGTCTTCTTCCTCGTATCATTATTTTTTCACTGATGCAGCATCAGTCAATGTCAATGCCAATGGTTCACAACAACAATCGGTCGAGTACAGTCCCAAAGGATCCAAACACTCACACTCAAGAATTACTTCTTCTTCTTCTTCTTCGATATCACCTCGTATGAAACGAATATCGAAACCATTCGTGTATGCAATGGATTTCTTTGTTTGTTTGTGTCTATTGCAAGCATTGATTATATACCTACTTTCCGATGGTCATGAAGAAATTGGAGCAGTAGAACAAGAACAAGACGACAACATGAACAACAACAAAAATCATATCAGTCCAATCATCCTACAATGGAAAGAATTGTCTTCTTCTACTACTACTACTACTACTACTACTAGCTTTCGACGGCAGTCTACCTTTCAAGAGACCTTTGAAGAATTCGAATCGATGCCTTGTACTCCCAGCATTGAAGATGAAAAGGATGACATCTCCATTACGTTGGCCATTGCTCTTGTAGAGAAAGATTTGGAAAAGGTTCCGCATCATTGTCGACGATGGGGCATCGAAGCTCCCATCAGTATCGCCGTATGGACGGACCTGTCACCGACCCAAATCGCAAACAAGTTGTTTTCCTTTCCATCGTCGATATGTCATCCCGACCAGATGACCATTACCACTGTGGCAACAACCACAACTACAACTGCTACTGCTACATTCGGTAATAATATACGTAATCGACTACGTAATTTGGCCATACAAGGTGCAACTACCACACACGTCCTACCGATCGATATTCATATGTGGACATCGGTGGATCTGTACGAAACACTCCATACACCGAAAATACGACAAACTTTGGCCGACGATCCGTATCAAACGATCCTTATTCCAGCCTTTGAGATGAACAAAGAAGCCTGCAGTACAGATCATCCGGACGACAACAATAACAACGACAACGAGAAGAAGAAGAAGAAGAAATGTCATCAGGACGTTCCACGAAACTTTGACGATTTGATTGTACGTTTGGGTGAAAAGTCGATCTATCCGATGGATCCCATGGATTACGAATTACAGGGCGATGCAGATTATCGATCGTGGGTGCGACAATCGAGGAGTAGTCTTTTATCGATCGAGTGTGTCTCATCGTCCAATCGGTTCCAACCGTTTCTGGTCGTTCGGAAATGTCAACACTTACCACCCTTTCAAGAAATCCTATCCACAACCACGGATCCAAACAGTAATGGTAGCAGCAACGTCCATGCCAACGATCCGACATGGATCGCTCATTTGATCCATGTAGGATATACCATGAAACAATTGGGTGGTGAATTTGTGGTGTATCTACCCCCCAAAAGTGCGACCGATCCAAAATTTGGATTCACCGATGAAATGGCACTGCCAACAGCAGCAGGACGAGGACGAGGTGGTGGTGGTGGATACAAAACCAACATGGACTTTTTTCGATGGTTGGACCGATCGGTACCCAACCGACGTGTCGTCTCTGTATGTCAAGACGAAGAAGAAGATCCCGTGAGTTAGTCACTACTCTTCAACGTCCTTTTAGTATGGATTGTTGTTTTGAGAAAAAGTGGTGGTTTTGTTTTGCGAATGGTGATACCCTACTATTTATATCGAGCAAAATAATGTCAATCAGAACGGAGGCCACTTGTCCATCAGTCATACAAATAATATTATTATACATTTCATTATCATATATAATATCTTCTTCTCTCTCTTTCTCTCTCTCTCTCTTTGTCATGTGATCCACAATTGCAAATGATCTCATTGCCTCGTATGTTTCGAGACAACTTTTTTCAAGGCATTCTTCCGTTGGTCTCCAAACGAACGTGGTCCTCCTCTGTGGGGGTAGGAATAATGTTGTACCTGAGCTTGGACGAGGGAACTTCCTTGGGCTGGAGGATCGTAGTAGCTAGAGGTATCGAATGCTCCGGTCCAGTTTTGAGCCTTTTCTTTCCAAAAGCCGTCGCTGGGCCTTATCGTCGTCGGTATCCTTTCCATGTCTAACTCTGTTTCTGGATTTCCATTCCTTGAGGCGGATGCTGTAACTGGACCACGAGAGAGAGAGAGAGAGAGAGAGAGAGAGAGAGAGAGAGAGAGAGAGAGTCCATGATTCTTGTTGTTCTTGACATCAATGTTATTCAACCGTCAGCTTCCTTTCTCTTGGCCTCGTACGGCACTTTATCCAGAAAGAGACCTTGTAGTATGGTGGAGATATCAACAAAGGTGTATCATACCTCAGAGCCATTCCATTTTACGACGGTCGGGGTTAGGGCACGGCCATACAACGGGGTAAAAGAAAACTTGACTAGTAGAAATACGTTTGGACCATCTTTGAATGGGTCTCGTCCAAGGCTGCCGTATTCTTGAGGCAAAGCGTCCAACCATACAGTTGGTTCCTTCTTGGCCATATTATATATATGCTGCTGCACTGGCAAATGTATTCCATTCCGGATCGTTCGGTTCATTGGCCTGTCCCGCTTCTGTTGTGCCTTGACCAAGGCAATCCCCTCGACCAACCCAGCATCTGCCTCACATGACAGTTTTTTTGGCATTCTCATTGGGGCATCCAAGGAAACTGGTACAACGAGCTTTGGCTAACGTATGAAGCCATCAAAGCAAATGCTCAGCGAGGAATGGTGTCTTGTGGTGGCGGATTGGCAAGTCGAGACGCAATTATGTTCCAATATTCGATCAAGTCCATGTTGGGTACGGATGGCTTGCGATCCAACGTATACTGTCCCTTGGGTGTTTTTTCTTCTCTCCCAAACAATAGACCAATAATATGGTTTCATCTCCAATCCCTTGCATAAATGATCATCCCGTGTCAAAAAGAAGCTCGATGTATAATATGTTTTTCCTTCATTGTTGCTTAACCGACATGAGGAATCCTCCATTTCCATTCTTTGGGATTGTAGGATGATGGCATTTCCATATGAAGGGCTGTTCTGAAACTTGGAGGCCGTCGACTGACTTGGGTGGCGGCACTTTTCAATGCTTGAACCATTGCAAGAGGATAGTAAATCTCATGGTGAATGTTGGATGTTGTTGGATGGAGTCGAATGGAATGGAATGTACGACTAGTGCGGTATGATTCTGGTTGGGATGGCGGTAATAGAAGGATTTGTTGTTACGTGACAACACGTTTGTGTCTTGTTGGTGAAATTCTGATCATCGCAGTTTGTAAAAGTTGTTTCTACGATCCTCTACATCATCATGACATCCGACTAGTAGAGATAGTATTTTCTACTACTACCGACAAACCGATGACGATTGTCAGAACACGGCGAAGTGTCCTACTGTACTCGGAGTAGCACTTAAAGTTACTTGGGTAGGTACTCGACTACGACTTATCTGTTGAATCGACATGAGGGCCTTGTTTTTAGCGTTAATTTTTCGATATATGAACCGTTATTTTTTTATCTATGATTGCCTGCATGCTCGGCTGGGTTCCGCCGTTGGACAAGCGTTTGGGGTCGGCAGGCATCACATCTTTATGGACTTGCAGACATCAATGGAATTTCTACAGCCAATGAACGACAAAACGAACTACTACTTGTATGATATCCCCGATTTACCATCATCTTGAATCTATTGGAGTTTCTATTTCAAAAACCGCGTCTCTACTAGCTAGGTAGCTAGAGAGTGAAGATGGGCTTCCAAGTATTGACAGTGAGTGACTTACAGAAGCTGGCGGTCAGTTAATCCAGATTTAACAGGAGCCTTCGAACAAGTGGACTCTCCATCTTGGAAAACAGTAAATTTGGTGCGGTCTTCTGTTGGAATCATCGTCGTCCTTGAATGCACACAGGTGGAACATGATGTGTTCGACAGAAAAGAACTGGCTTAAGATGGAGAAACTTTTGTCGGATTGATCCCAACAGCCCCTGACAACTTCCTAATAGGAATATGCCGCCAATGGGTGGGAGATCAAGTGGTCCTACAACCGTCTGATTCAAGAATAATCTACATTCAAACTTGTCAACAGCAATACAATTGCCATCCTTCCCTTCATGAATTGTTGGAATCACAGCTTTCATCATCATCATCATCGCGGAATGAGAAAGGACGACTTTAGGAAGAGGCTGAATTTTTTCATGTTGTATACTCGAAGTATATTTTATTGGAACCTTCCAAAGGGCGAACATTGTACGGATATGCTGAAATCATTTTGCGGGATGACAGTGAGCAGGGCAACAGATATCTGGGAAAAATCTCAGACGAGGGTTGGGAAAACAAGTATGTCGAAGACATTGCTTCTACAATCACAATGAAAATACCAATACAATAAAGGATTGTGGGATATGTTTTCGGGATGGCGGTAAGCAGGACAAAGGATATCGACCGTGAAACAGTAGAGTTATCCATTCGAGTTTGTTAACAACAAAAGAATGGCCATCCTTCATGAATTTTCCGTCCTCTCCAACAACGATGGCATTGAATCACACCATATCGAAATGTCTGATAACGAATGTTTATATTGTACGGAAAAAAGAAATCAAAGCACAACTGTGGATGATTGTTTTTCATTGTGGCTTACTGAAATGCGAAAAGCTTCATTTTACTGTCAGAAGACTATTACTAGTCGAACAACAAACACTGATACGCCCAATCCTTCCGAATCCTCCTTTGAAAAAAATGATGCAACTCAACGATTACATGTGCGCTGATTTGAGTTCGACGAAGCTGTTCTTTCGTCCCAAATGATGTACAGTACTAAGCGAAAAAAAATTGTCATTGCTGTTACAAGGAATTCCGTCGAAAACGCTACTATGCACAAAAATTTATCATTTTGGCTACTACGGTATTTCCACCCCAGACACATCGTAAGTATATTTTACTCATATACGTTGCTACTTCTACCCCAAATCAGTTTTCTTTTGCGACACAACAAGGAGTTGTTTTTTACGACTCACAACGTCCCATGATGATGATGATAATCTGGGCTTCAAGATGTGAAGACGACAAACATTGAAGAGAACATGATGTATCTTACTTACTGTTAGAGCAACTCAATCCTTCGTTCCGCAACAGCATCTAGCTAGTAGGGAGCTGTGTGTCGGATCATCATTGACCATAAAATTGGACAAGCAACTCCTTTTTCTCATTCACACTATGCAGTATCTTGTTCCTTTATATTATGAATGGATTTGAAATCTTAACCGTCAGTCGATAGGCTGGCGAGATTGGCGTTTTTTCTTGGCCTTCCGTATTCCTTGGTGTCTATCCATGCAACTAAAGTCGTCATCTTTTTTAAAAAATCATTCTTTGTAGATGCGTCTTCAAATTGTTCAGTCGCATCCACTAGCATTCGTCCATTTTCCATTTGTTTGTTGATCGCCATTATCACTGTTTTCACCCTTGAATAATAGTTCTGCTGTGCTTGTGACCATGATCGTCTCCGAGCGCTTTTGTTTATGTTATCAATGGAATGTTTCCCGCATAAAACTGGAACATCTTTAAATTTGTTCCAGACCAGACTATTCCTTGTCCATATCCATGACAAAGTTGGGGCATTGGACAGCTTCGAGTTGCCTTGTTAACTCCAGCCTAGGGCTGACGTTCTAAACAATTTTGCTGGGGAATATCTGTTGTTGTTGTGGTTGGAAGAAGCAAAGCCTGGCGCTGATGCTCCATTCTTTTGGAGTAATCGTTTGCGTAGGCATTGCAAGCAGCCATGATAGATGCAGAAGCATCAACGGTATTGATTGGATAGGCTAACTTCCTGCTGCATCACGAGCTGCATCAATTTTAGTGACAGTTCTTCTCTACCTGTCGATGAAGCACATTCAAACGTTCAGCCATAGACTGTATCACAGCTTGTAGTTGTCAAAACGTGCACATTGAGCGGCGAGGATGGAATCGGCTTTCTGTTCGACGGGCAAGTTTCTTGCCCCACCCAATGTCAGAGGCAACCTTCGGTTCGGATAATACATCAATATGACCCTTTTTCTTCTAATATAAAAAACAACGCAAAAAACATCATCTTGGGACAAAATTAGCGTAGTTGAAATTGAACAGAAAGCTGACATTCATCGTTTTGGTGCACTCTGCCAGTCGAGGATCCGTCGGTCCGGTTAGGTGGGTCGGTCCGGCATTTACCTTGGCCAGTGGAAAGCCCAGTTTCTCCACCAACAGTTCTTTCCAGAATTTGGGCTGTTCCGCCCATATCCTATTTGACCATGGCCAATCGCTGGGTGGATTGGAGGGGAAGAGTCCCATGGTACGGTTCGGAAAAAAGATGCCGGCGGCATCGATTTCAAATGTTTCCACGATACATCGCTTTCGTTTTACGGGCCCAAGTTTGGAACAGGGCCGTGTGTTGGCCACCTGGCAGATTCGCTCGTAAAAGATGGGTATGGACCGAACGGGAAAGCCTCGCATGACGCTTTCCAGCCACTTACTGTCGGAAAAGTTGTAGTAGTTGACACCGACCATATCCAAATCGAACGGACGATGACTCAATGCATCTAAAATTCCAGAAAACGTTCGAAAGGCATAGACCGAATCGTTGAGCAACGTGACGGTTTTGATAGAATCCATCCCGTCGGCGGCGTCCAAAACCTCTTGTTGTACGGCGTCACACCATAATCCGACATCGTACCGATCATTCACGTAGTAGCGGGCTTGAACGTTCATCTTCAACCTTTCTCTTGCCTGCCGAACGATTTCGTCCATTAGCGATCGACTCCATTTGGGAGAGGATACTATAATTTCATCGTAAAATACCCCGATACATTCCAACTCGCTCCACAACGCTACAGAGTGTCTCTCGGATCTTGGTACGGCCGCAATGATCAAAATGTTCTTGGTGCCTTCGTTGTTGCCACGATAGGTGGGCAGTACGGGCTCCAAAACCTTTTTCGTTGATGGAATGACTACTTCCGCTGCCTTGCATTGTCTCGGATCGCAGGCACTGTCACAGGGAGTAACTTTCTCCTTAAATGCCACGGTACAGGCTTCTCGTTCTGTCTTGCCATCTCCAATGTACTTTTCGATGCGTTGCTTGCAGGAAAAGGGCGCTGCCAATGATGATCGTTGATCGATCCCTTGAAGTTCCATTCGATTCAGAACCTCTGCCGTGCAGGTGTTGGGACACCCACAGTCCACCAAAGTATCTCGGTCGTGAATGTTGGAATGAACTTCTGGATTTCTCGTCAGGGAGGAAGAAGATGCAGGATCATGATGATCTTGTTGCAAGTTTGGTGAGGATGTGCTATTCCACCCCCTGTAAACGACGCTGCTCGAAGTGTTGTGATACTTCACGAGCAGTGAATGAAGCGTGCCATTGCTATTGCCAGGAATAACAATATTATAGTTGTTGGTCGAAGGAAGGGTAGCAACGACATCCCAGTTCACTTCTGGCCTTGATGAAGAATGCAGTTCTCCCAATGGATTATACAGCAACTGCCATCCGGAACAAACAATCAACAGGGTTATCTGCAACCCTCGCTTAAGGGCAGGAGGTAGCAAGTGCTTCAACATAATCATCTTGTTGTTGTTGTTGTTGTTGTTGTTGACTGTGAGTAAATGTTGTTGTTGCTGCTGCCGCCGCAGCCGCAGCCGCAGGCGCCGCTGCTGCTGAAGCTTTGCAGCTTGTGCCATCGTATTTCGAACGAATCATCAATGAGAGACATATTACTACTACGAAGTACGAATGATGTTTGTTGTGTTTTTGTAATACGGTAGACTACTACCCTTAAAAACTGCAAGTTGTAAAGAGAGAAAGTCTGTGCACTACTTGGAGTACGGTACCGTATTTTACCCCTACCGGTACTCTCTACTCTACCGGTACGGTACTCTACTACGGTACTTATGGTAAATAAAATATGTAAAAGATTTCATTTCCAATAGAGCGGAGGCATTAATTGAACGTCCCGTTTGGAGGGTCGCCATCTAGAGTAGGTAGTCTAGTAGCTAGCTACATAGGTAATACTCCCATCTCCCATGTCGCATGCGATACGGAGTTCGCTTACGGTAGTAGTCTATGATACCGTAGTCCTTGAGGATGTAAACACGTACGGTAGCCTACTACCGTACTCTGCAACGCGTCAATGATACGTGCAATGGGAACAACTCTAGCACAAGGTACAATAGTACTTATCGTACTCTGGATGCTACTGTAGTAGCCTACCCACATGGTATGGAAAGTATAAATGACGTCATTCAACACTGCGACCAAATCGGTCTTACTTGCGTGTACGCACGTACTTCATTTTCGATGCAGCTGTGTCTCTTCTCTCTCTTTTGCGAACACTCTTTTGTACAAGAAGGCCAGACGTAAGTCAAGTTCTACGTGTAGAACAATTGAAGATCGTATCCAAACAACTCTCTCCCTCTTGATCTTTCCCACTGATCTCATCATCCCTCTCACCATCAATCATTCACCACAGTTCTCTCTCCTCTCTTTTGTGTGTCTTTTGTCTTGCACCAAAAACAAGGGTTCCTCTTCTGTGTAGTGCTGATAATATTATCACAAAATACTACGTATAACATCAAAAAAGCTACTGCAATGAAGTTTTCTAACATTGCTCTGGTGGCTTTGACGGCGGCCGGTGGTGCTACAACAGATGCCTATCTCACTCCACGTCATTATGCAGTGGGATACAACCATCACCACCTCAACCATCGTGGTCCTACTACTACTACAACTGCTATCACACGAACGTTTGCCGTGGATATGGTTGCATCTGCGACAGCCGAAACGACCGATGTTTCCATTCCGTATGATGCTGCCGCTGAATTGGCCTATTCGGAATGGACGACGAAATACAACAAACCCTACGATGAGAAACGATATCAAGTCTTCAAGAGTAATTACAAGGCTATTGCGGTCATGAATGTTACCGCCAAGAAAAAGGCTCGTGACTCGGGATCGGGCGAACCACCTACTATTTTGACGCTCAATGAATATGCGGACTGTACCGCCGAAGAATACGAAGCAGCCATGAAGGGAGAAACTTCCACTTCCACCACTTCCACCACCGATACGACCCAGGAGGAAACATCTAAAACTTCGTCTACTGGAGATATTTTAGGTGAAGCGGTCGCCGCCGCTCAATCACAATCGGCTGCGTCCTCGGCGTTGCAAGATGCTGCCGATGCCTTGGCCGAAGAAGAAGAGGTACGTTAACGTGGAATTTGGACTGGTTTGAGATCCCAGACATCATGTTATTCAAAGAATCGTCTCTCTCTCTCTTTCTCTAACACAAAAAACCAAAAAAAAAATTCAACAGAAACTGGCAGCACAACTTGGATTGGACAGCGTTGAAGAGTTGGAATTGGCCATTGATCGGATGGAAGGCATTTCGGAAGAAGGAACTCTAATGGAAGAAGAGGTTGACAATTTGGCCCGTGAAGCACGGATCCGATCGGCCTATATGGAATGGTGTAAGGAGTACAACAAACAACAAGACGAATCACGTTTCCCACAGTTTTATAAAAACTTTTTGGAAATGGAAGACTTTGCCAAAGAATCTGGAAAGGAAATGGTATTGAATGAATATGCGGACTTTACCGAAGAGGAATATGCCAAACTCGCAGCTGACAAAGAACAGGAGGCAGCCGCCGCTGCCAAGGCAAAGGCAGAAGAAGAGGCTGCTGCCAAAGCTGCCGCGGAAAAGGAAGCAGCTGCCAAAGCCAAGGCTCTAGCTGAAAAAGAGGCAGCAGCTAAAAAGGAGGCAGAAGCAAGGAAAAAGGCAGAAGAGGAAGAAAAGAAAAAAGCCAGAGCCGAGGCTGGTACGTTTCCTAATTGTTGCAATCTTGTGGCTGTTTATATTGTATTTAGTACGTTTGACCATTTCTCAACACTGTTTCCATGTACTTTCCAAACTCAATTCACAAATAACAGCTCGTTTGGCCTCCATGACGGAAGAAGAACGAAGGCAAGAAATTGAAAAAGAAAAGAGTGCTCGTCAAAGCGCTCAAGCAAAAGAACTCGAACAGGCGGTTCTAGCTACTGAAGCCGCCGCCATTGCCGCTGCTACTGCCGCTGCAGAAGCCGAAGCAAAGGCCGCCGCGAAACGACGTCAAATCGAGGAGGAAGCATTCGAACTCGCCCGAAAAAAGGCAAGAGAATGGGAAGAAAAACAAGCCAAACTTGCGGCAGAGAGACGACCACCTGTTGTTGAGAAAAAGGAGACCAAAAAGCCGCCCCCCGCATTCGGAGTGTTTGGAGACTTGGCAAGTAAGGTCGCCCCTCCCGCAAAGAAACAACCGGAACCAAAAAAGGAAACTCCGCCCATCATGAAAGTTTTTGAAGCTCCAGCCAAAAAGGAAACCCCCAAACAAGAATCGCCAGTGGACAAAGTGGCATCTTTTTTCACTAGCCCAGCTCCTGCCCAAAAAGCACCCCCAAAGAAAGCGACTTCTTCGCCCCCACCTGCACCAAAAACAGTTGCCAAGGCAGTCCCTTCAGCACCGAAGAAGGCATCTGCCCCTCGACCTACAATGAACCTAGCTTCCATTTTCGGAAGTACCCCTTCGCCTGCACCTGCAGCAAAGCCTCAACCCGTCGTTGCAAAGGCTCCTCCCGCCGCACCAAAAAAAGTGTCGGAACCTCGACCGACTCTGAATTTGGGTGCTCTCTTTGAATCCAAACCAGCCGCGAAGAAAACGGCAGCACCAGCCCCAACACCCACTCCAGAGTTGAAGCTCAAGCCCGCACCCAAAATTGATACCAGTGATCCAGTCACTGACGCCTTCTCCTCTTTCTTTGGTGGTAACAAAGCAGCAACCCCTGCACCAAAAGCAGCTCCAGCACCCGCCCCAACTCCAGCTCCAGCGGCAAAGAAGGCGCCGGCTCCATCATTTTCTCTCTTTAATAGCCCTGCACCCAAGAAGACGCCTGCACCTGCCCCAACTCCAGCTCCAGTGGCAAAGAAGGCTCCAGCTCCATCGTTTTCTTTCTTCAACAGTCCTGCACCCAAGAAAACGTCTGCACCCACCCCAACTCCAGCTCCAGTGGCAAAGAAGGCTTCAGCTCCATCGTTTTCTTTCTTCAACAGTCCTGCACCCAAGAAATCACCTGCACCCACCCCAACTCCAGCTCCAGCGGCAAAGAAGGCTCCAGTCCCTTCGTTTTCTTTCTTCAATAGTCCTGCATCCAAACCTGCTGCGGAGAAACCCGAACCAAATGCAAAGCCAGCACCTAGCCGCCCGACACTTTCTCTGTTTGCTGCTCCCAAACCAAAGGTGACCGCACCTCCTGCTCCTGCCAAGACTGCAACACCCCAACGTCCCACGTTGTCCCTCTTTGGGAACAAGAGTTCCTCCAAATCTGCCCCGAAAACGGCCGCCATCG
Organism: Nitzschia inconspicua; assembly: GCA_019154785.2. Taxonomy (NCBI): domain Eukaryota; phylum Bacillariophyta; class Bacillariophyceae; order Bacillariales; family Bacillariaceae; genus Nitzschia; species Nitzschia inconspicua. The sequence goes on from JAGRRH010000018.1 coordinate 347,957, forward strand.
GCGACGACATTCCTGTGTTGTCCAAGTGGACTCAAAATCCGGACGGATCCATCACTGGTTTGGTAAGTAACTCGAAAAGCTTCCGCAATGGTACACGAATCACTACATCACCCGTACGTAAGGGAGCCGTGAAGGGCACGACCGTCAAGACTGGGTCTGGAAGCCAATATAGATTGAATTAGACACCGTAATCCTACTACTCTAGCAGCTTCCGAACCATTCATGTCCAGAGAAAGTAAACAGTCATAGTACAAGGTCAAAGTATTATATTACATCTTTCATGGCACTGTTTGTATTATCGTGTAGTAGCACCAACTGTACTTACAGTTAACGGAGAGGCGAATGGCAGAATGGCATCCTTCAATGAAACGTGAAGCCTTGTCGAAGAAAAAAAATTACGTCCATTGCTGCTTCGTATTCCTTGTTGACGCGATGACGCCGCTCTCTGACTGTATCTTCCCCATACCTTTTTGTTATAGTCTTCCAAAAACTTGTTCTGGTTTACCACGATCATAGTTTCAGCATCTTCACACATGATTTGTTGTATATGCACCAATCAATGTCTCATGGCCGCTACGGCCGTCAATTCAACATCAAAGGAATGGACCACGACTTGCACGCAAATATATATCGGATCCCTTTCATTTATACCATAATATCATTCCATTGAAACTACTACTTGTTCTTTGTTTGGGGTAGATTGATGAGTCGAAGAACGAACCGTCGTCCTATTATCCCAAATTTGTCGCTGCAAGATCGATGATATCGGCAGAGATTTTCAATTTCTTGACCCCACTGACCAGTGGTCTCAAGATAACATCAAACGTAACATTTGTGATCCCCAATCTTTGATTGTTGATACAAATAATGATGAATCTCTTATCTCTTGCATCACTGCTCCTCGAAGTGGTGGTAGTCTTGATGGTCACCTCCCCCCCCCCCCCCCCCCCCACCGTATCATCGTGTATGTTCCGCTTGGGAAGGTGATTAGGTACGACGTATTGATTTGGGGCAGATTATCGTAGTACGTAATATTACCGGTGGTTACGGTAGTACCGGTAGCAGGAGTTTATTACAAGAAGAATTAAGAGTTGAAGATGCGGTGTGAATGGGATTGATTCATAAACTTCCAGCTGGATGTTCAATATGCACGACTGGACGGAATTCGGGTGATGAACAGACTCTTTTCGACTGGTCTCTTCGAAAGTCGGTGGGGATCTTTTCTCATCGTCGCGTCTCTCCTCTTCGTTGTTGTTCGTGGATGGATGAATTGACTGTGAAGAGAAGAAGCGCCCGAACGCTTTTTTTTCTAAGAAATCGAAATATTCGCGAAGAGCTCACAAATTGTGTTTTCCAAACAAAACAAAAAAGAACCTTGTTTTTACAACATTCCAGCATCTCATCATTGCACCAACATGATCTTTATTCGTCCGACAAGCTCTAACCATCCTCCATGCTCTCTTTTTTCGGAAATGCACCAGCAGCAGCAGCACCGTCCACGTCCTCCTGCTGCTCCTACCAGCGACATCAACAACACGGTAACCTTCCAACAAGTCCCCAGTCAGTTCACCCCCAAGAATAGTGCTAACAATGACAACAACAACAACAACAACAAGGCAAACGATAGTACCAGCGAACACGGTACAAACAACAACAACAATAACGTATTTATGGTGGAACGTTCTCCGATTCATTTCCATGAGACGGTTGATGTTGCTACGATTGCTTTGGACGTCGCGGGATTTTCTCTCGAAGATATTCAAGTTCAAATGGACGAAAATTTTATCGTTTCCATTGTTGCCCAACGTACCAACAAATTGGGCGATACGTACATGATCCATCGTCGGTTCCGTGTCGACCGTACCACGGTGTTGGAAGAAAACGTTCATGCAACCTTGACAGACGGTATTCTGGAAGTCGTGGTCCCCAAGAAAGTTAAAGTCGGTCCTCGTTCCATTCCCATCTTGACGACTACGACTGCTACTGCTAGTACTACTTCTTCTACCAACCGAGAAGTTGTCAACAAGAAGAAGAATGAGAAAAAAGATAGTGCTGACGCTGATGAGAAGAAAGAAATTGTTACTGCTGCCGACAACAACACGAAAGACGGCGACACAACTGTTGGAAACGCCACGAACAAGAAACCGTCTGGTGGTGCTGACCAAAAAGAAGAACCAGAAGTTGAGACTGTTACAGTAGACGACCACGACGATGAAGGAAACAAGAACAACATCAAGAATCAGCATGACAAGAAAGAATCCATCAGCAGCAGCACTGGTGGAATTGGTACTACTAGTAGCGAAGAGGATTCATGGGAGAATGTCAAGGAGTAGCTCTACTTGGACGACGTCGAGGTGATGATGATGATTGTTCTGGGTAGTAAAATTGTATTATTCGTTTATTTTCTACTCCTCAAAAAAAAGATCGTGGAAGACATCAAACTGCGGTTGCATTGAAAAGTCGTAGAGTTAATAATATTGTGATGGTACAATAAAATAAAATATATATTATCATTGTTATTTTATGCTACGGACTACAATACTCTGAGTACTATGTTCGAATGTGTGAATAAGTAGTTACAGTAGACTCCCAGTGGTACTGTTCAACTCTTCCAACCAAACAGAGATCCAGGATGATACACTTCGTACTTCTAGACGGCGTTTGGGACGAAGGATTACGTCGTATGATGAAGTTTAACCAAATTAAAACGATAACTTAGGTAAGTTTTGAATTTCTAACTAGACGGAATTTCGGACGAAATGCCTACGTCGTAATTGCAAGAACGTTTTAATAGTTGAGATGATACTTTGTACTGCTACTAGTAGAGAGAAGGTAGTTGGACCGAACGAACAGCTCCGACAAACTAACAGTAATTGCTTTTCGTGGTTGTTTTTGTTGTTTGTTAACGATTCGGAAGGATTCTGTCTACTAAAGTCGTACTCCACCTGCTAGCTACTTCGAAGGAGCTAGTAGTAGTAGCAATCTCATTCTTACTACATTTCACCAATGACCATCTCTGCGCTACTGCGGAAACTACCAGTCAGTCCATTACCCGCCAAGTTGGGTATCGTCAAATCTTTTCATCCGCTTCAATGCCTGCTTCTTTTGCCTTTCTCTTCGCACCTTGACCCTGAGTTTCTGACCGAAGCGCGCCACCATGAACGATGTAATCGATATACAGATAGCGTTCACCCAACAAGGTATTGGGAGGTGGGATGTAGCGAGCTAGTAGCTTGCCCTCCATGTCTGAAACATTGGAAACGTCCCACTGATGAATGTCTTGATTGAATGTACGAGCTTGTGACAACATTGATTCCATGCGTTGCACATTGAAAACATCCCACCGTCCAATGTCTTGATTGAATGCACTAGCAAAAGAAAACATTGAGTGCATGCTTGCCACATTGGAAACGTCCCACCGTTCAATGTCTTGATTGAATGCACTAGCAAAAGAAAACATTGCATGCATATTTTTAACATTGGAAACATCCCACCGTCCAATGTCTTGATTGAATGTACGAGCATGAGCAAACATGAAACCCATGCTTGTCACTTGGGAAACATCCCACCGTCCAATGTCTTGATTGAATGTACGAGCATGAGCGAACATGAAACCCATGCTTGTCACTTGGGAAACATCCCACCGTCCAATGTCTTGGTTGAATGTACGAGCAAAATAAAACATTGATTCCATGCGTTGCACATTGGAAACGTCCCATTGTCCAATGTCTTGATTGAATGCAATAGCATAATAAAACATTAAGTCCATGCTTGTCACTTTAGAAACATTCCACCGTCCAATGTCTTGATTGAATGTATGAGCATGATAAAACATTGCATGCATATTTTCAACATTGGAAACATCCCACTGTCCGACATCTTGATTGAATACAATTGCTTGTTCAAACATACAATTCATGCGTTGCACATTGGAAACGTCCCACCGTCCAATGTCTTGATTGAATGTACGAGCATGATTAAACATGAAACCCATGCTTGTCACTTGGGAAACATCCCACCGTCCGATGTCTTGATTGAATGCACTAGCAAAAGAAAACATCCTATCCATGCGTTGCACATTGGAAACATCCCATTGTCCAATGTCTTGGTTGAATGAACAAGCTTCATAAAACATTACATCCATGTTTGTGACGTTGGATGTGTCCCATGAACCGATGTATTGATTAAAACGGAAATTGCTACAAAAAAGCTCTGACATGTCAGTAACTTGAGACACGTTCCATGAATCGATAGGAAAACCATACGTGGAAGCGATCGTTTCCATGATGTCATGAATGTTGTTGTTGTTGTTGTTGGAATTGGGGTCGTTGTTGTTGTACCTGATTTGACAGTATTTTTTAACTGTTTCTCTCAATGTTTCGTTGGTATGAGGTTTCGGACCATCTTTTCCACATTTCGTTTGAATTGTTTTGGTACAGAGCTCCTTAAAGTGTTTGGACACGACCTGTTTTCGCAACAAGGTAACCACATCCAAATAAGACAGTGCGTGCAACATACAATCATCATCATAATTATGCCACAAAACCATGTCAAGTACTAAGATTTGGTCCGGCGTGTCTTGATTCATGTTCTTGATTACGTTAGTATTACTTGTTCTGTTCTGTTCTTTTTTTGTTTTGTTTGTTTTACTGTTAACTACTGTAAAATATTTTTTTGTTTGTTTGTTTGTGCTTTCTGTTTACTCTCTCTCCCCCCTTTTCTTGCTTGGATCAATGAGAGAGATGAAAAAGGTGGTGTCTTGATGGACCCTTGTTTTCGCGCGTTATGATGATACTACTACTACGTAGTGACGGGAGCTAGCTACCGGTAGCTACCGTAGTAGGTCTTGGGCCTGAGTATTAAAAGAATAAATAGGGGACGCCTCAGGATCCCCCGGAAAAATATGGGCGCTTTCGAAAGCGCCTATAAAATATAAAAGCGCCCCGCTTTCGAAAGAAACGAGTCGAATTGCAATTTTTGACGTCAGCGTCATTGACCCTGCCGTCTTGCCCTGCTGACTCTCCAATCGACATTCAAATACACGCAAATCGATTCTGCTCCCTGCTCGTTTCCGTAGCTATTGCCATTTTCACTGCCATTGTAAATGCGACTCGACCGCCATAGCCACCGCCATAGCTTGTCGTTATACGCCGCTTGTCGTTATACATCGCCAATCTATTCTGCCGCCATTGCTACTGCCATTCCCTGTCATTATACATCGCAAACCGATTTTGCCATTGCGATCGTCTTTGCCATTGCGAGTCATTTGCCATTACCATGGCTACTAGTGATACAAACCACCTCTTGGATGAAATACAGTAGTAGATGTCGCTGTTGCTGCACTGAAAGTGCAGAAATGGACAGCAACGTTGCCTTTTAATGTCAAGTACTGTGAGAATCGTGTTCTTCCAAATATGTCCCAGGCTAAAGCCACCAAAGACTCTGATGACGACTGAATCAGGATGAGGACAAGTTCACCCAAAACCGGAAGGAAACTTCGGACGCTTCCACAAGAAACCATTACTAGAGTAACGGTAATGTCAGGGAAGCCCCATTTGGGGGCTGAACTCATGTTTTAGAAGAGCCACCATAGGTCAACAGTCAAGGTCTTGACTGTATGATAAGGTTGCATTGAAATGTCGTAGAGTTAATAATATATATAGTATCTTATTTCATGATACGGTACTACGGAGGACAATACTCGGAGTACTACGTGTAACTGTAAGTACGGTAGATACAGCTCTTCCAAGAAAACAGAGGTCCATGATGAATACCCATACACTTCGTACTACACGGCGTTTGGGACGAAGGAATACGGCAGTTCAACGAAATGAATCGGCTACTTACAGTTAGGTAAGTTTTGAATTTCTTAATACGGTATTTCGGACGAAATTCCCAATTACCAAAAATGTGTAATATTTTTTGATGCTTTGTAGCATATCATACTACTACTAGAGAGTACCGGTAGACGGCATTTGGACCGAAAAAAACAGCTCCGACAAACTAATAATTGTAAACTCGGTGTGTACTCGAAAGTAATAATAATATACATTATAAAAATATTGACTGTGAATTGCTTTTTGTGGTTGTTTTTTGTCTTGTTTGTTGACGGTGCGGAAGGATTCGGTCTACTAATACGTCGTACTCCACTACGGTACTAATGATAGCTACGGTAGTAGCAGTCTATTTAAGACTGGACGTATGGTAACCCGCTTTGCCCCAATTCGTCGCCGTGGTGACGGACAGACACCGGAAAAACACTTCTCGAGAAAATCGAAAAAAACGAAATAGAAATTCGACACAGTTAGAATTAATTCAATCAAGATGGTGATGATGTCTTCTTTCTATGACAAAGAGCATACTTTCTCAGCTATTCCATTATACTTACGTTGGAAACAAGCTTTATGCAAACATCCTTTTGTATTTTGAAACAATCAGCTCCAGAAACGGCGGAGATACAGGCATTTTGGACGTCGTGCAAACATGTGTGGGGAGGTCCAAAATACCAATTGTGTCTCTATCAGGCCACAAACCTACGTGATTACTTGGAACGGACGATGGGATTTCCTTTTACTATCATGAGACCAACATCCTATCGTATTTTGAAACAATCAGCTCCAGAAACGACGGAGATACAGGCATTTTGGACGTCGTGCAAACATGTGTGGGGAGGTCCAAAATACCCATTGTGTCTCTATCAGGCCATATACCTACGTGATTACTTGGAACGGACGATGGGATTTCCTTTTACTATCATGAGACCAACATCCTATCGTATTTTGAAACAATCAGCTCCAGAAACGACGGAGATACAGGCATTTTGGACGTCGTGCAAACATGTGGGGGGAGGTCCAAAATACCCATTGTGTCTCTATCAGGCCACATACCTACGTGATTACTTGGAACGGACGATGGGATTTTCTCTCACTGTCATTAGGAAATCATGATTTCGTATTTTGAAACAATCAGCTCCAGAAACGACGGAGATGCAGGCATTTTGGACGTGGTGAAAACGTGTGGGGGGAGGTCCAAAATACCCATTGTGTCTCTATCAGGCCACATACCTACGTGATTACTTGGAACGGACGATGGGATTTCCTTTTACTATCATGAGACCAACATCCTATCGTATTTTGAAACAATCAGCTCCAGAAACGAAGGAGATACAGGCATTTTGGACGTCGTGAAAACGTGTGGGGGGAGGTCCAAAATACCCATTGTGTCTCTATCAGGCCACATACCTACGTGATTACTTGGAACAGACGATGGGATTTCCTTTTACTATCATAAGACCAACATCCTATCGTATTTTGAAACAATCAGCTCCAGAAACGACGGAGATACAGGCATTTTGTGTGGTAGAAGAAATTTTCTTCTACCACACAAAATGGTTGTAGTACGGTAGATTGAAGTACCGTACCGTACTTTGTATTCACAGTCAGTCACGGGTCACACATACCGTGAAGACCATAAGACAACAACAACAACAACAACAACAAGTCCATCAGTGATACTACAACTACTACCATTGCTGAATCTCCTCGGTACACACCAACAACAACAACAAGAAGAAGAAGAATGTATTTATCTCTATATGCTACATGGTGCAAATGGAAGGTCTCTTACAGTTAATTACGCTTGGATGATCTTTCAACAAACAGCCTTGCCTTGTTTTACTAGCGCCTTGGCCATCCAACAACAGTTTCATGCCCAACAACATACTTCGTAATAACGAGCACTCTCTACATTATCGATACCATCAAAGCCAATCACAACAACAACAACAACAACAACAACAACAACAACAGTTCAATCCATCGAAACTTTTAGGGTTGTATCCCTTTGTCCTTCCGTACGTACGTACCAACAACTCCAGTGTCTCTGTGAGTGAAGAAACGACGAACGTCTACTGCAACATTCTTTGGTCGTGAAAAGTGGATTGTAATGATGGATATCACGATCACTTGCGCCGCGATCTCCTAGCGTCGGTAGGTACCTTCTGTCATGACTGACATTGCTACCACGAACTCTCATCATCTGGAAGAATCTTGATCTAGATTACATCCTTAACTTCTTCCAACAACGACGACGATGACTCCGCAAATAACAACCACTCACCTGTCTCCAGTCGATAGTGATGAGTCCGTCCATCAACTACCTTTTGGGTCCAACGGTTCTCCGTCTGGAAGAACGGACGACGAACATCCGCAAGGCGTTTTCTTGGGCCAACAACGATTGATTCTTCCGCATTCCGTCTTACGATGCACCGTCCCCAGACTCTGTTGTCAGCAAACTTCGTTACGGATGACGACTTTATGTCCTCCAACAACCACCGATATCTTCCGCGTATCGTCGTTCACTGTCCAAAACTCTTGTCGACACAACGTCGTAACTGTCGAAACTATCAAACAGAGACGACGAAACTACTGATGCGGTACTCAGAAGGTAACGCAGCATGATGATAACGCTAGCATGGTTAAAGACACCATCCAAGAAGATCACCATCCAAGAGGATCCGTGAAGAAACAAGGTTTCCATCCCTCATCAAAGTACAACATGTTTTGAACATGTGCACAACAAAGACAATGACGATGACGATGGCTGTCATCGAGGAGCATCATGACGGGAAATGCATTCGGCATTCGACATGACACAAGAAATAATGTACAATTTGTAACGCCATGATTACTTTCCTTTGTCGGGGAGAGATGAAAACACAAAACACGCAGAAACAACCATAAAAAAAGAATAGAACAATCACTGAGATGAAATAATGCTCACTCTCGTTTAAGGAGAAACTTGATGAGTTTGTCAGTCACCTTCTTCCACTTGCAAGGTTGTATCCAAGGTTTTCTTCTGTAACTAGCTAGCTATTAAGACGAAACATGTCAAAACATTTTGACGATCATATATATTATAATACGTCGTAGTTGAAACACAAAAAGTTGGTTGTAAGATGTGTACGTCGTCCTATGACTCCAGGGTGAACTTCTTCTCGGGAATAAGTGCACCACGACAAAAAATGTAAACGACATACAGATAGTCTGCATCCAAGGTATTGGGAGGAGGGGTGTAGCGAGCAAACCAGTCGTTCTCCATATCTCCAACATTGGAAACGTCCCAATGTCCCATGTCTTGATTGAATGCTTGATTACCTTCAAACAAGCCGACCATTGTCATATAACATTGGACACATCCCACCTCCTAATGTCTTCATTGAATGAATCAGCACCGAAAAACATTGCCTTCATGTGCTCCACATTGGACACATCCCATCTCCCAAAGTCTTGATTGAATTCATGAGCCCAATAAAACATCCATCCCATATCTGTTACATTGGCCCACCGTCCAATGTCATGATTGAATGAAGTAACTTCTGCAAACATTCCATCCATATTTGTAACATTGGATGTATCCCACGATCCAATGTATTGATCAAAATTGGGATTCTCTCTTTAAAGCTCTGAAATGTCAGTAACTTGAGACACGTTCCATGAATCGATGGGAAATCCGTATGTGGATGCGATCGTTTCCATGATATCGATGTCGGAATTGGGATCGTTGTTGTACATGATTTGACAGTATTTTTTAACTGCATCTCTCACTGTTTCGGTTTGTTAGAGGGGGGGGGGAGACCATTTTTTCCACATTTGGGAGTGATGGTTTTGGTACAAAGATCCTTGAAGTGTTTGGACACGACTTGTTTCTGTAACAACGTTACCACATCCAAATAAGACAGTGCGTGTAACATACAATCATGCCGCAAAAACATGTCCGGCAATAGGGTTTGGTCCGTCGTGTCTTGATTCATGTTCTTGATTTGTTTTATGTTCTGTGCTGGTCTGGTCTGTTTTGTTACTGTTGTGCTTTCTCTATTTGCTGTTGCTATTTATTTTAGTGTCGTCTTTCTCCCCTTCTTTCTCTTGATGAGAGATGAAGGTGGTCTGAAAAATTCTGACTGTGATAACGATTCCACTAGTAGTACGGTTACCGCAGTCATGTCATACCACGGACTACGTAATAATACTACTACTACTCCGAGTAATAATAAAAAATGGAATAAATAATAAAATAATACTCTAGAGTCGTACGTACGGATGACGTAAGCGTTTCCTCGTGCGTTGTCGTTGTTGGTGTGTTCGTTGTGGTTGTACGGTAGACTACCGGTAGACTACCGTACCGGTACCGAAGTTCACTGTGAAAACACTACAACAACCAACACAACTACCGATACCTACCCCCTATTCTCCCGTGAACTTGTCCTCCGGCTTCTTGTCTTAATGAACAGAGTATGTAGACCCATGTCTGTTCGTCTCTGACAAGTGCATTTGCCTTCTATATGTTGACGATACCCTGCTTTACGCTCGTTCTCAGAAAGATTTGGACGATGTCGTGAGAGGTCTACGTGACCTTAATATGGACCTCGAAGAAGAAGGTGACGTCGCTGGATTCCTTGGGAGTTTGAGTCGATCGTCGTCCTGATGGTTCCATTTTTCTATTACCAGAAGGACTTATTGCACGTATCATTGAAGCGTTGCAAGTTACACACTTGCACCCTGAGCGAACTCCATATTGTCAAGGAGTGTTATGCGCCGATCCAGAAGGTGACTCTCCAAATGGGTCATTCAATGATGCCTCCGTTGTTGGAATGCTTATTTATCTTCACTTCGTTATCTTCAAGCAAACTCAAGACCTGATCTTTCCTTTGCCGTTGCTCAATGTGCTCGACTCACACATTCCCCGAAACGTAGTCACGAAGAAGCTTTGGAACGGATTGGACAGTATCTGAAGTCAACCTCTAACAAAGGTTTGATTCTTAAACCGACCCCTTTGGTCAATACCTTCAACACCGACATTTATGTTGATGCTGATTTTGCCGGTGGCTGGGGATATGAAAATCCCTCGGACCGTGCTTGTGTCAAGTCAAGAACTGGCTTTGTCATCGAGATCATGGGCTGCCCTATGTAGTGGCTTTCTAAGCTGCAGCCTGCAATTGCCACCAGCACAATGAAAGCCGAGTACACTGCGTTAAGCATTGCACTTCGTGCCGCTATTCCTCTGATACATGTTATCAAATTTGTGCCATTACGATGATGGAGGATTACACCAGTCAGATGCTCTTCAAAAGGCAACTTCCACCGCTTCTTCCATACGAGTTCAAGGAATTTCTTTTCACACGGTTGTTCCGTGGCCATTTTGACGTTGACAACGAAGTGGCGTTCACCAAGTGCATGGCACGTTGGGTGGAATCAGGCAAGTGGCAGCTCATGACTCTTCCTCGTTTCGTGGCCCCTACAGAACTGCACCCGTAGATTCGCCCAGATCGAATGCTGGATGACGTGATGATAAACACGTGGAGAGCCTACCAAGCCGTCACAGAATTTGCCCCGTGACTTGCCACGCTAGATTCAACGCCATCGTTGAAGCAGTTAAGAAGCCATCTGTACAGAAAGGGGTCCATAAGACAGTTTGTGTTTGACAAATCCTATGAATGTCTGGCACTGATTGCGATACAGAAGACAATTATCCGCCCGCCACTCTTTCCTCCGGCCAACACGCAACGTACTCTTGGCGAAACCTCCTTTCTGTCGAAAGACTTCATGGCCTATCAAGCGAAACGCACGCGAGAGATTTGTTGAGGACCTCTTCTTGCAGAAGCTAAGATTGCGCAGTTTTGTTGGATTCGAACACAAGGCAGAACCGATCCGTGCTGTCATTTCGGGTGTAACCCCAGGGCCGGATGGCAGAGTACGCAGGAAGTGCGTCTTGTGTTTCGTATCCGGAAACAAGGTGCCGCGTGAATCGAGGTACAGTGGAGTTGGAGTGTCGTGCAGCTCGACATGCATGTGCAGAGTTTGTACTGTGCCGTTATGCAAATTCAACACAACGGATTTAGAATGGAAATGTTACCACGCTGTATGGCACGAACGGCAAAGCCTGAAGGTCAAGATTAGTCGGCAGGGGAAACGATTGCTGGAGAACAGAGAGAGGAATGACAATGATGCACGAAAAAGGAGACAGCACGCAGTCAACGCTTACAACAAGAGACGTTCACCAACAAAGGACGGTCCACAATCGCAGTTGGACCAAGAAATGGAACCAACGAATCAGTCCCTTACTGAGAGTGACAACAAAAATAGGGATGAGAATAAAGAAGAGGATGTTTCAATGAGTTTCCATAATAAATACTGCTAGTAATTGACTGTGAGTGTTTTTGGTCCTAATCGATACGTAAACCGAGGATAGAGACAAATGATTCTTCGAAGTGACTGTAAATAACTGTAAACCTTTTATCCCGTGCGTGGGTACGTAGGCCCGGTATTGACTTGTGTGGAAGGCAACCGTTAAGGGTCTATAAGCGATTTGCGTGCGGTACTCGATTGAACGTCGAAGACCCTTATAAGGAGGGTCTATATCAATAAAAAAGAAGTAGGGATACGACGTATTATACTTGCAGTTCAATCGGTATACGAAGAGAAGCATAGACCATGTGAAATTTATCCTTCGAATATAAATATCTCCCATTTCACCAATGACCACCTCTGCTACCGCGATCACTACCAGTCCATCACCACCATGTTGGGTATCGTCAAATCTTTTTCGCTCCACTGCCTACTTTTTTTGCCTTTCTCTTCGCACCTTGACCGTGAGTTTCTGACCGAAGAGCATCACGATGAACGATGTAATCGATAGACCGGTCGCGTTCATCCAAGGTATTGGGAGGTGGGATGTAACGAGCTAGTAGCTTGCCCTCCATATCTGTAACATTGGAAACGTCCCACCGTCCAATGTGTTGATTGAATGCTGAAGCACCACGAAACATCCCAGACATGTATTTCACATTGGAAACGTCCCACTGTCCAATGTCTTGATTGAATGCAGAAGCTTGTTCAAACATTCTATCCATGCTTCTCACATTGGAAACGTCCCACAGTCCAATATCTTGATTGAATGCTAAAGCACCCTTAAACATCTCCGTCATATGTGGCACTTTGGAAACATCCCACTGTCCAATATCTTGGTTGAATGCTGAAGCACCATAAAGCATCTCCGCCATTCTTGTGACATTGGACACGTCCCACTGTCCAATGTCTTGATCGAATGCTTGAGCATCACGAAACATGTACGCCATATCTGTAACATTGGAAACGTCCCACCGTCCAATGTGTTGATTGAATGCTGAAGCACCACGAAACATCCCAGACGTGTATTTCACATTGGAAACATCCCACTGTCCAATGTCTTGATTGAATTCAGTAGCCTGTTCAAACATTCTATCCATGCGTTGCACATTGGAAACGTCCCACCGTCCAATGTGCTGATTGAATGAACTAGCACCATAAAACATGTACTCCATATCTGTAACATTGGACACGTCCCACCGTCCAATGTCTTGATTGAATGTACGAGCATGATAAAACATCCCAGACATGTATTTCACATTGGAAACATCCCACTGTCCAATGTCTTGATTGAATTCAGTAGCCTGTTCAAACATTGTATCCATGCGTTTCACATTGGACACGTCCCACCGTCCAATGTCTTGATTGAATGTACGAGCAGAATCAAACATTTCACGCATATTTGTAACATTGGAAACGTCCCATCGTCCAATGTCTCGATTGAATGAATGAGCTTCAAAAAACATTCCACCCATATTTGTAACATTGGATGTATCCCACGATCCGATGTATTGATCAAAATGGTGATTGTTAAGAAAAAGATCTGACATGTCAGTAACTTGAGACACGTCCCATGAATCAATAGGAAAACCGTACGTGGAAGCGATCGTTTCCACGTCATCAATGTTGAAAATGGGGAATTTGTCGTACATGATTTGACAGTATTTTTTAACTGTTTTTCTCAATGTTTCGTTGGTATGAGGTTTCGGACCATTTTCATCTTTTCCACATTTGTTTCGAATCGTTTCGGTACAAAGCTCCTTGAATTGTTTGGAAACGACTTGTTTTTGTAACAACGTTACCACATCCAAAAAGGACAGTGCGTGCAACATACAATCATGCCGCAAAAACATGTCCGGCAATAGGGTTTGGTCCGTCGTGTCTTGATTCATGTTCTTGATTTGTTTTATGTTCTGTGCTGGTCTGGTCTGTTTTGTTTGTTACTGTTAATATTCTATTTGTTATATTATTTGTTTGTTTGTTGTGCTTCCGCTGTTGTTGTTACTATTAATAATACTCTCTACTAGAGAGTGTCGTCTTTTCTGCCATAGGTGGTCTGACAAACAATGCTGAAAACGGTTCCACCACGGTTACCGCAGTTACTGTTTTAGGTATCATTGCAGAGTGTTTACTCTACCGGTACATACATCCGTTCCGAAATTAACAGTAAATACTCTATCATACATTTGGCTTTGCCATCCTCGGAATTCAACGGATGTCTCTCATATCAAATACATCAACTATATTCAGATATGTATATGTATATACATGGCTGTCTCAATAGTCCGAATCCCTGCATCGCAATTTTTCACATCGTCATTCTACTGTATGGCTTGGAGGCGGCTGTGACCACGATGTTGTCATTACGTTTTCGAATAATAAAATAAAAGGAAGACGTGGATCTTGTTCGCAATCGTACGCCACAAACAGTTCTGCTTACTTTGTGATGCGTATCGTTTCAGAGTTTATGCGTATCACCATCGACACAAGATGCCACAAAGGATGGCCTGAATGGAGCAAGAAAGCGGGGTCCAACTGAAGTACTTTCGGCGGGTACATCGATGGGGGAGCCGCTTTGCCGGTGTTTTTGTGGACGTCCAAGCCTCACACAACACACAACATGGGACAAATAATCATTTCAGCGGAGACGAAGTGACGAAGTGGCTTGGAACGGCCGGATACTCAGCGACGATGACATGTAGGAGAGATCGATTGCTGCCATCTGATATTCCAAGACACTTCCTACACCATGAGAAGACTGATCCTGGAAGCAAACCGGCAAAGCCCGCACGGCTCGGTCAGCCGGTTGACAGCAGTCAAGGTGTATGAAATCGACGCCAGCGACGCAAACGACAACAAAACAATACTACGCACGGGCAGGCAGCACCACCAACTTGACTGTGAGTACAGTCAATGCAATGAACAAACGAGAAGAAGAAGTGGATCGCAAAGAAGGATCGCGGAAGAGCGAGAAACGAAACAAAAAGAGTATGGGGAATCGAAATGAAATACAGCAAGACAACTCTACTTGAAGACGTACGGGCAGTTCGATGCTGTCGACTCTATGTTGCGCAAGTGCAATAATCTACAACAACAAATCATTCAAGTTTTTGGCACTCTAACCAACCCTAACCCTATCTTGAGTATACAACAGAGACCCCATGCCACGAGTTCTTTCAACTTTTGACGACACAACAAGACTGAAGCTTTCGATAGGACCAGTAAAGTTCCACGAGTTCAAATGACAAGTTGTCGATTCAGATGTGAACCTACACTCCTGCAAACGTATTCCACCCTGGAGATCGTAAGTTTCGAGAGGTCACGGAAATGTCGATTGAAAGAAGGAACGCTAGGAAACGGCGTGCCACAACAACAGTGACGATGCCAACAGCAACGGCCGGTATGTTAAACGATGACCAGTTGGCTATGATGAAGAAGAAGAAGGCGGTAACGAGTCGGTTTTTGTGGTGACTTGACTAACTGTAAATACAAACAACATCTTGCTTCAAAAGAAACGACGAACACAAGAAAACAATTGTTTTGTTTTTTGTGGGGAGAAGACGAGGACGCGTTGTGGCATGTGCAGCGTCGCACTACACGGGCACGTCGACCAAGGGACTGTCAAAGGAAGGAGTCATGATGAGTGTAATGTTTGGTTTGTGTCGGAGTGATGCAGCATACGACTAGTACTTTGGAAGGAGCGAAGAATCAGTGGTCTATGCCAAACGGATCGCGATAAGAAATCGAGTATTTGGCCACTACAGATGCCGGAGGTCTATCGTCGTTGACACAAACAACAGGGTCGGGAGGAGCATCGGCTGCAGCAAACTTCCGACAAGAATATAGTACAGTACGGGACGATCCTTTGCCAACACGATCATGTCAAAACGCAGCCATTTCCTCCGATTCGACGGAAGGCAAAACAGCGTGACGGAAGTATGAACACTGACAAGGCACCAAGACTACAGTTGAGTCTCTGTTAACTGTAAATACTACTTTTGTGAGAAAAAGGCTGGAAGCAAAATGTCTACATGACCATTCGGAAGAGGGGACGTCCCGACAGGGTATGTACGGTATATAAAATCTACACAATGTCCTACTACAGTACCTAGTAAGAAAACCCTGCACACTGATTAGGGTGCACTTTTATTGTTTCGAAAAACAGGATTTAGATACAGCTGCTGTAACGAACTCATAATAATATTATGTTTGCATTTCACCAATGAGACCACCACTGTGCTACTGCGGTAACTACCAGTCAGTCCATCACCCACCATGTCAAAAAAAAATCGTTTTCTGCTCCACTGCCTGTGTTCCTTGTTGCCGACGATTCCACTACCGTACTATTAATGGTTACAGCAGTTTACTTATAATAAAATGAAAGAAAAATGACAGTTGTCGTACGTACGACGGATGACGTAAGCGTTTCCTCGTGCGTTGTCTCTCGTTTGTTGGTCGTTGTTGTTGTTGCACGGCAGCAGTCCAATTGTGAAACACTAGGTACTCTAGACTACTACTAGTAGCTAGCTACGGTAGTAGAGGAATGATGAAACAAGTACGGTAGCGATACTGTACCGTACAGGTATCATAGCTATTAATACATCTACCTAACTGTAATATCATAGACTACCGTGTATCATATCTGTATGATACACGGTGTATGGTACCTGTACGATACGGTATACCAGGCGGTACCAGGTACGTCATAGGGGTATGTACCTGGTACCTCAAATCCACCACCACCACTGTACACACTACCACGTACTTTTCGTTATTGCAGTTGTTCATAATATTGTGTATTAACAATAAAGGAACAAATCCTATTGTAATAATCATAATAATAATACTACATTGGTCCATCAATTGATCATAGAGAGAGATCGAGTCTCTCCTTATTAACTGTAACAACAACAACAACGACAAACAACATCATCGTCTGTCATGTATGATAGAGTAGTGAAGCTGACTCTCTCTCTCTCTCTCTCTCTCTCTTATTTCCGTGTGTGTGGTCTGGGCTTTGAAAGTTGGCTTGTTGGGCTTTGAATAATTGTATTGTCGACCTTTTTTGTCGACCTTTTTGCTGAAAATATTGTTTTTGGTGGATTAACAAGGAAGAAAAGTCCAACAACCAAACAAGTAGTAGATCACATACATCGTCATCATCTGAATCGTCATCGTCGTCCTCATCTGAATCGTCGTCATCATTGTCATCATCATGCGGTTTCGATCTGTCGTTGTCGTCGTAGCGTTGATTGGTCTTTTGGTGGGATGTTGTTGTGTCGGTTCGAGTTTGGCGTTTGTGCAGCAGCAGCAACAACCACACCACCAACCACACCAACAACAACGAAAACAAACATCATCACTACTATTGACCAGTAAAAGTTCTGCTACTAGCAACAACAATGTCAATGGTCATGTTGTCAATGGTGGTGGTCGTAATCGTTACCGTCAAATACTGTCGTTGTCATCGTCATCATCATCACCTTCGTCGTTTTCTTCATCATCATCGTCGTTATCATCATCGTTTCCGTTGTACTACGATGACGATGCGATACGACTCGCATACGATGAATGGAAGTTACAGTACGGGAAAGATACGAACGAGTTTGATCGGTACCGATACGAAAACTTTAAAACGAATTACAAGACGTTGTTGTTGACCGTGACCGATCATCGTCTACAACAAGCGCGTGACAACAACAACAACAACAACAACAACAACAACAACAACAACAACAACAACAACGACGACGACGACGACGCACCATCATCACCACCATCATCACCACCATCATCCCCATGGATGTGTCTGAACGAATACGGCGATTATTCGGTCGCCGAATACGAGGCACTGTTGGAGGGGAGATTGATCGGCGAAGATACTCCTTCTGCTCCCACTGCTCCTACTGCTGCTGCAGCTGCTGCTGCTACCCAACAAGGTAGTAGTACCGGTAACGCTCCGAATGACTCACCGTATCCATATCCATATGCAGGCAGAGCAGGGGGCGGAGCCGGTTCAACGAAGGAAGGGTCTGTGTAGTCATGGTAATACAGCCCGTTCTTGTATTCGCGGAAAAGGAGAATGGAGCCATCATTGCGGTGTACTCGGAATGCCTTCTCCACAGCAGTATCCATGGTCACACGGCACACGCTGGCAAGGTGTGCCAAGGAAATGATATTGGCAAGGGACCGGTCGTCAAGCCAAACAGTGCCAAGACCCTGAAGGTCGCCGATCCAATAGCTGACAATGTCGCCACCTGTGCCACAAACTCGAATGGGCTTGCGAGCGCGCCGGATGTTGGTGAGGAGATGACGGGACTTGAACATGGAGAGGGTGGACTCACTGTCAATGAGGATCCAGTTCTCGGGAATGAGTCCGCCGCGGCCAAAGGAGGTGGAAGTTAAGACAAAATGGCGCTCACATTGAAGGAGTTGTATGCCATTGGAGGAAGGACAATTCCTGGCCAAGTGGCCCTTGCGTTGACACTTGAAACAGAGGATGGCTTCCTTCAGAGTGCCGTCCAGGCCCGGGATGGGGGCAAGATCAGTGCCGGTTTGAGTAAAAGTGAGGCCAAGGCCCTGTGCCGGTGCCATCGCGACGTTGGAGGAGTGAACAGCCTGCGTAACGATGGAAGGACGGTACGTCAGAAGCATGTTGTAGGCTGCTGCAAGATTCGTTGGATATTGATCTTCGCCACGAGAGTAGAGGTTCTCAAGGTCGGCCACCAGAGAGCCATAAATTCGTTGGTTGGCCGCACGGAGGAGGAGGATTGCAACGTCACGATCTCGTGCGGCTGTCTTGTTGTCACCACTTTGTTCAAGGTGTGCCACAGTGGTGCCAATGGGTTGGTCCTTGGTGTAGTGTTCAACGATCTCTAGCTTGGTACAAAACTCTTGGTAAAAGTCCGGAACAGAAACATTTGGACCTTGTCGAAAGTTGTAGAAAGCGGCAATGGCATCCGCAATGGCTAAGTTCACCACCCGTGTTCCTTCAAAACGTTGGGCGATGCCTTTGATGCTGTTGAGAATCCAGGCACAGTCGCGTTCGTAGTCCTTGGTCTTGAAATCGGGAAGCGACTTGAGCTTGTTCCTCATTGCAACACTGCATTGTCCCCAGATGGCGTTATACGTAGCCCTAAGGTTGTCTTCCAGGGTGTCACAGCGTTCTCCAAACTTCTTGATTTTGTTCTCCGTCTCCACTACCATCCTTTAGATGGCAGCTGTGTCAGAGACGGCTCAAATATAATGATCTACGATGGGAATAACTACTGAAGTCAAAGTCCTTACGCAATGGGATTATTTCAAGAAAGTGACAGCATCCTCTGTCCCTTTCTTGATATTACTCTCGTTCTCGCTACCCGCGTTTTTCTTCTTTACAGAGACTACTCCGTCTCCGATCTTGCTTACAGAGACAACTCCGTCTCTTCCAATCTTGTTCGTGCAGACTACTCCGTCTGCGATGCTCTTGCATCCTCGGGAGACATTACCTTTGTCTCTACCAGTGATTCCGTTATCAGTTACTTTAGGGCCCTCGCATCCTCGGAGGACATCAGCATATGTGCGGCGGCTAGGTGCTTCTAGGATTGAACTCTTTCCTGCACGACTTGCCGCTTCCGAATGCTTCTTTGCATTCTCCATTAAATTGGCTTCTGAATGCTTCTCTGCATTCTCCAATAAGGTTCCAGTTCTTAGTAGGGTTTGTGTTTCGATATCCCTTCCAACACGCTCCTCACGCAGCGATGTGACCGGGACGGAAAGGGAGCTGAGTGGTTTGTGTCCGAGAATGACATCCCGAAACTTTCGAAACAAAGTTCCCTGGAGTGGCTTTGTGAAGAAATCAGCCAACATTTCCTCAGTGGGGCAGTGAACGATGTTGAGACCTTCAGTCTTGACACGATCGGTTATGAAGAAGTGGCGAATGTTAATATGCAAGGATTTTTGTCCTGCAGACGCACATCTGTTGGGGACAATACTGCCATGGAGATCAACGCGCTCCTTAGGAGCCAGGTCAGGCAAGACTGGATTCATTTTGAGCAATCCCTTGCCTGCGGCACTGCTGGCAGAGGACGAATTGGGTTCACCAAAAAGCTTGATCACGCTGTTAAGATAGTCTTCCATCAGAATACTAACAGTTTCGTCGGAGGTGAAGGTAATGTCCATACCGAGGAACTTGTGACGACGACGACCGCGGGTGACAGTCATTTTACGGAAGTGCCCTTCAATGGCCGTGATCATGTTGGTGACAACTTGGGGGTCGACATGACTGATTTCGTTGTCATCTACATACCAGGCGGCAGTGCACTGCTTCCCATTGAACATCTTGTTGGTAACACATGGATCGTACGGGTTAAGCTCGAAACCCTTGCACCAGAGGAGCGCAGATTTTACACATCCGTATAGGGCCTTGAGAAAACAGACAGATGGTGTCTTGAAACTGTTTTTCTTCACCACAAAACAGATCGCTTCTTGCTTTTCTGCCATATCCGCTCCTTGGTTCTCTATCGCATACGCCTCTTGGATCGATCCTCGGTCCTCTGCTGGATTCTCCACATTCGCTCCTTGAAACAGGACATCATCCTGATTCACATATACTCCTTGATTTTCAGCAGGAACCTGGTCAGCATCGTCAAGATGCAGGAAGTCATCCGTCCCACTGTCATTACGCAGGTCGTCTCTGCTTTCAATGTTGGGGTGGCGCTGGCTCAAGGCCTTGGTAGCACCTTTGCCCAAACCAAGACTGACCTTGCTCCCATCCCGGGATGAGACCGCATTCTGAATGATATCGAGAGGATTGTTCTCTAGACCAGCAGGTGGAAGATAATTGGCAGTGCCTCCAGCCCCTTGAGTTCCTTTCTTTGCTCCACGACTTCCATCATGGTTTGCTCCTTGATCTTCTCCTAGACCTTGCACATCTGCTCCTTGGAACAGAACTTCATGTTGATCCGTGGACGCTCCTTGATTGTCCTTGGAAATCTGGGCAGCAGTTGGGGCAGACGCATAGACAAGGTCCAAGACATCATCCTGGGCTTGAAGAACGCTATATGCATTAGCATCGGGAGCAGTAGTCGAGAATAAATCATGCTCCAAATTTTCATTGAGAACACCACGTGGAAAGACATCGGGCTCATTGACAACACCACGTGGAAAGACATCGGGCTCGAGGCTCACAAACTTTGCTTCTGCCACAACAGCCTGGACATCATCCTGGAAGAAGGCAGGAAACTTGGTGGGGAACAACTGGTTCCAGCACTTCAAAGCAATGGTTCCAATGATGCGAACATCAATGCAGTTGGTTGGGTGTGGATCATACAATTGGGGATTGCTGTCAAAACATGGCAGATGCATCATCATGAAAACAACAACTTGATCATTGGTTGCCTTGGCTTTTGTTGGAGTGCAGTTTGTGGATCCCCCAGCTTGAGGGGTCCTCCCTCGATGTTCCTGGTCTGGTTCTTGATTTGCTTCTAGACTCATATCCGCTCCTTGGGACAGGACATCATCCTGTTCCATGTATGCTTCTTTATTGCCTGCATGAGAAAGGTTAACAGCAAATGCAGATGCACAGTCAACGTCCAAGAAATCATCCTGGGCACCTGAATGCGCCATGTTGGTCTCAACACACTGTTGTAGGGCATTACACGCCACCGGAAATTGCTTCTGGGCAGTTGACTCGCTGAACACCCGAAAGATGTGTCCATTCATCCCAGGTACATCCCCCTTGTAGGATGAGGAAGAGAAGGTAGAAGAGTCAGAAACATGATTGCCGCCACGCCTGTTCTGGCCACGGTGACGGCTACTTCCACCGTTTCCATTGTTGCTTGCTCCGTTTGCTGTAAGAGCATCCAGTGTTGGTGCTGCTGCTGCTGCCGACGATACCGTTGTCGGCGCAAAAGAAAGTGCTGCCGACGATACCGTTGTCGGCGCAAAAGAAAGTGCTGCCGACGATACCGTTGTCGGCGCAAAAGAAAGTGCTGCCGACGATACCGTTGTCGGCGCAAAAGAATGAGCTGCCGACGATACCGTTGTCGGCGCAATAGAAAGAGCTGCCGACGATACCGTTGTCGGCGCAAAAGAAAGTGCTGCCGACGATACCGTTGTCGGCGCAAAAGAAAGAGCTGCCGACGATACCGTTGTCGGCGCAAAAGAAAGAGCTGCCGACGATACCGTTGTCGGCGCAAAAGAATGAGCTGCCGACGATACCGTTGTCGGTGCAAAAGAAAATGCTGCCGACGATACCGTTGTCGGCGCAAAAGAAACAACTGCCGACGATACCGTTGTCGGCGCAAAAGAAAAAGCTGCCGACGATACCGTTGTCGGCGCAAAAGAAAGCATATTGCAGAAATCTGCCGGGCCCAAAAAGGATGTAGGGCAGCAACCTGTTAAGCCCAAAAAAAGGTAGCTCAGCGACCAGCTGAACCCAAGAAAAAGGTATGGCAGCAACCTGCTTAACCCAGGGCAGCAACCTGCTGAACCCAAAGAAGTTGTAGGGCAGCAATCTGCTAGACCCAAATGAGGATAGGGCAGCAATACGCTGGATGAAGTAGGGCAGCAACCTGCTGAACCCAAAAAGAGTGTAGAGCAGCAATCCGCTGAATCCACAAAGCACCAGAGATCCTTGGCGCAGTATTTGCTGTAGCACCCTTGGTAGCAGTCAGCTACAGAAGGATCAAGTCTTTGTTGAAGGATGTGGAAATCTGTGATTGCATGTGTAATGAAGAGGTTGACGTATCTCTTGTCCTCGAAGCGGTGAGTCACACCTTTGATGCTTGCGAGGATCCAAGCACGGCCAAACTTCAGGGCGACAGCACAGAGGTTTTCCATTAGAGTGCAGCCCTTTCCAAATGATTGTATTTCTCCAGCCCACATTTCTTCAACCCACAAAGCTAGCTCAATGGCAAACTCATCCATACCCACATCTGTATCCTTCTTCTGTGGTCTCGTAAGAGTGAGGTTCTTGGTGTCTAAGAAAAAGATTGCAATGTAGCCGAAATATTCCATGTTGTTGGTGATGTACTGTTCGGGAGTGCTACAATCCTTCGATAGCTGTTTTGGGATAGAGGGGACGTAGCTTGAGGCAACCCTGTGGTGCCAGTTTTGCCCACGGCCATGATTCCTTTCATTGCTACTATTGTTACACTTGCCAGTGTTTCCGCTGTTGTTAGAGTAAGCATAACTAGCCACCACTGGTACTGGCGCTGCCGACGATACTCTTGTCGGTGCAGGCACACAACTCGCGGGGTTCATAGCAGGCATTCTGGGATCAAATCCTTGCCTGTGCGACCTACCGCTTCCGAATGCTTCTCTGCATTCTCTGCATTCTCCATCAGGGTTCCTGTTCTCATTAGGGTTTGTGTCTCGTCATCATCCCTTCCAACACGCTCCTCACGCAGCGACGTGACAGGGACGGAAAGGGAGCTGAGTGGTTTGTGTCCAAGAATGACATCTCGAAATTTTCGAAATAATGTTGGAAGGGATGATGACGAGACACAAACCCTAATGAGAACAGGAACCCTGATGGAGAATGCAGAGAATGCAGAGAAGCATTCGGAAGCGGTAGGTCGCACAGGCAAGGATTTGATCCCAGAAGCGCCTGGTCGCCGCACATATGCTGATGTCCTCCGAGGATGCGAGGGCCCTAAGGCAAGTGCAAACATGGTAAACGGAATCATTGGTAGAGACAAAGGTAATGTCTCCCGAGGATGCATGAGCATCGCAGACGGAGTAGTCTCTGCGAACAAGATCGGAGACGGAGTAGTCTCTGTAAAGAAGAGAAGCGCGGTTAGCGCAAGAAAGAGTAATATCAAGAAAGGGACAGAGGATGCTGTCACTTTCTTTGATTAATCCAATTTACGAAGAGACTCTGACTTTACTAGTTACTCTCGTCGTAGATCATTGTGTTTGACTCGTCTTTGACAAAGCTATCGTCTAAGGGACGATAGTGGAGACGAAAACAGGTACAGTCTAACATTAATCAAAGAAAGGAAGTAATTGACTAACGATGACTGAGAAACCCGCTGCAAGTGTTACTTTTGCGCCGACGACGGCACCGTCGGCGACAGCAGCACCGGCACCAGCTGCAGCAAACGGAGCAGGCAACAATGGAAACGGCGGAAGTAGCCGTCACCGTGGCCGGAACAGGCACCGCGGTAATCATGTTCCCTCCTCCACCTCTAACTCTTCGAACTCCTCGTCCTCATCCTACAAAGGGGATATACCTGGCATGAACGGACACGTGTTTCAGGTGTACAGCGAGTCGAGTGACCCGAAGCAATTCTCGGAAACGTGTAATGCCCTCCAACAGTATGTTGAGATCAACATGTCGCACTCCGGAGACATGGCTCTCCTTTTCTCGGAATTCAAGACTCCAACCCTACCTCGGCCACGCAAGGAACCGACTGACGGTCTGGATGCTGACGAGCTCGAGGTTGAGCTCGCTGTATGGAAGAACAAAATCAAGAAGTTTGGAGAACGCTGTGACACCCTGGAAGACAACCTTAGGGCTACGTATAACGCCATCTGGGGACAATGCAGTGTTGCAATGAGGAACAAGCTCAAGTCGCTTCCCGATTTCAAGACCAAGGACTACGAACGCGACTGTGCCTGGATTCTCAACAGCATCAAAGGCATCGCCCAACGTTTTGAAGGAACACGGGTGGTGAACTTAGCCATTGCGGATGCCATTGCCGCTTTCTACAACTTTCGACAAGGTCCAAATGTTTCTGTTCCGGACTTTTACCAAGAGTTTTGTACCAAGCTAGAGATCGTTGAACACTACACCAAGGACCAACCCATTGGCACCACTGTGGCACACCTTGAACAAAGTGGTGACAACAAGACAGCCGCACGAGATCGTGACGTTGCAATCCTCCTCCTCCGTGCGGCCAACCAACGAATTTATGGCTCTCTGGTGGCCGACCTTGAGAACCTCTACTCTCGTGGCGAAGATCAATATCCAACGAATCTTGCAGCAGCCTACAACATGCTTCTGACGTACCGTCCTTCCATCGTTACGCAGGCTGTTCACTCCTCCAACGTCGCGATGGCACCGGCACAGGGCCTTGGCCTCACTTTTACTCAAACCGGCACTGATCTTGCCCCCATCCCGGGCCTGGACGGCACTCTGAAGGAAGCCATCCTCTGTTTCAAGTGTCAACGCAAGGGCCACTTGGCCAGGAATTGTCCTTCCTCCAATGGCATACAACTCCTTCAATGTGAGCGCCATTTTGTCTTAACTTCCACCTCCTTTGGCCGCGGCGGACTCATTCCCGAGAACTGGATCCTCATTGACAGTGAGTCCACCCTCTCCATGTTCAAGTCCCGTCATCTCCTCACCAACATCCGGCGCGCTCGCAAGCCCATTCGAGTTTGTGGCACAGGTGGCGACATTGTCAGCTATTGGATCGGCGACCTTCAGGGTCTTGGCACTGTTTGGCTTGACGACCGGTCCCTTGCCAATATCATTTCCTTGGCACACCTTGCCAGCGTGTGCCGTGTGACCATGGATACTGCTGTGGAGAAGGCATTCCGAGTACACCGCAATGATGGCTCCATTCTCCTTTTCCGCGAATACAAGAACGGGCTGTATTACCATGACTACACAGACCCTTCCTTCGTTGAACCGGCTCCGCCCCCTGCTCTGCCTGCGCCGTCCTCTCCCGCTCTGCCTTTGGACCTTCCCGCTTGCTCTCTCCTCCAGACGGTTCGAGAAAACAAAGCGCGCTTCACACGACGTGAAGTCGATGCCGCTGATCGTGCTCGTGATCTCTATGTCAAACTCCACCGCCCTGGACAAGACCAATTTGAGGACCTCCTTGCGCATAATCGCATCCGAAATTGCCCCATCACTGTGGACGATGCTCGCCGTGCCATCACCATCTACGGCCCTGAAGTACCTTCTCTACAAGGAAAAACCACCAAGGGTCCGTCGTCTCATGTCCCGTCCATTAACCTTGTGGACATTCCTCTCATCCTGAAGGACCACCCGCGAGTGACGCTTGCTATGGATCTTTTTTTTGTGCAAGGGAATAAGTTTTTCCACACCATCTCTCGTGACATCCGCTTCCGTACCGTCGCTCCCATCGAAGACCGGAGCAAACGTAGCATACTGCGTGAGACCCTTGGAGTAACCGACATGTATGAGAACCGTGGTTTCACTGTCACGGACATCCACACGGACAACGAATTTGAATGCCTCCGTGCTGACGTTGCCCCTATTGTTCTCAATGTCACTGCTGCTGACGATCACGTGGGGGAAGTTGAACGATCCATCCGCACCATCAAGGAGCGCGTCCGCGCCGCTGTCAACGGGATGCCGTATCGTCGCCTCCCCAACCTTATGATCCGTGAACTTGTGCGCGGTGTCGTGACTGCCCTGAATATCCTCCCGGCTCGTGACGGTGTCTCGGCTGACATGAGTCCCCGTACTATTGTGTCTGGTCTCCCAAACCCTGACTACACCCAAATGAAATTGGAGTTTGGCAGTTATGTCCAGGTCTATGACGACCCTCGGCCAACCAACCGCACCAATCCCCGCACGATTGGCGCTATTGCCCTGAACCACACCGGGAATGCACAGGGCGACTACCATTTCATGTCTCTGGTCACCGGCTCTCGCATCTCTCGGGCCCAGTACACTCCACTTCCCATCACGGACGAAGTCATCGCTGCTGTAGAGGGTATGGCTGCCGGTCAGGGTCATCCCGTCATTGGGCCTGATGGCCTCTTGTTCGAGTGGCGCCCCAACCACCCCTTCGATCTTCCCGCCGACCTCCAGGATGTAGCCGTAGACAATACCGCCTTTGATGATCCCCCTGTCCTTGTTGATGATGGCGCTGTGGAGCCAGATTTTTTCCCCGCTGCCGATCCTGATGCTCCTCTCGCTGACCCTCTCCCTCCTCAGGATGATTTCCTGGACCTTGCCGACAACGCCGCTGTTCCAGCACTGGATGTGGACCGGGACAATGTCCTGTTCCAAGGAGCGGATGTGGAAGTCTTGGAGAACCCAGCAGAAAACCAAGGAGCGAACCAAGGAGCGACTCACACGGCGGATGCAGAAGAACAAGACGGCGCGGATGTGGTCAACACCACAGCAGAAAACCAAGGA
This sequence comes from Nitzschia inconspicua, assembly GCA_019154785.2. Taxonomy (NCBI): domain Eukaryota; phylum Bacillariophyta; class Bacillariophyceae; order Bacillariales; family Bacillariaceae; genus Nitzschia; species Nitzschia inconspicua. The sequence goes on from JAGRRH010000018.1 coordinate 375,242, forward strand.
GCGAACCAAGGAGCGAACCAAGGAGCGAACCGGCGCTCGGGAGGGCCCGCCGATCATCTCCCACCCGGCGGCCCAGCTTATGATCTTCGCCCAAACCGAGTACGCAACTATACTCACCGTTTTGGACATGACATCCAGCTCCTGCAATTTGTCTCCACCTCCCTTGAAGCTAAGGCCACATGCGACCACATTGTTGGTTACATGATGACCCAAATGACAGCCACAGCAGGCATCAAAAAGCACGGACAAGCTGCTGTGGATGCCCTTTTTCGCGAATTTGCCCAACTGGATGACAAGACGGTGTTCGAGGTTCTAGACAGCCGGACCCTCACTCGTGAACAACGCCGGGCTGCACTGCGGGCTGTCAATCTGATAAAAGAAAAGCGTGACGGTTCCATCAAGGGGCGTTCCTGTGCTGACGGACGGCCGCAGAAGGCACTGTACTCAAAGGAAGCAACAGCATCCCCCACTATCAGCATCGATGCGCTTCTCGTGTCACTAATGATTGATGCAAAGGAACAACGTGACGTCGCTATGGCTGATGTCGAGGGAGCTTTTCTTCATGCATGGATGGATGATTTTGTACTCATGAAAATTACCGGACAGTCCGTGGATATCATGTGCAGCGTGAACCCCGCCTATGCTAAGTTTGTGGTCATGGAAAACGGTGTGAAGACACTTTATGTCCGCCTCCTCAAGGCCTTGTACGGATGTGTAAAATCCGCGCTCCTCTGGTATAATCTTTTTGCTTCCACCCTCATGGATATGGGCTTCGAACTTAACCCGTATGATCCATGCGTTGCAAACAAAATGATTGATGGGAAGCAATGCACTGTTGTATGGTATGTGGATGACAACAAGATCAGTCATGTTGATCCTCAAGTCGTCACCGACGTTATCACGGCCATTGAAAAACACTTCGGTAAAATGACTGTCACCCGCGGTCGTCATCACAAGTTCCTTGGTATGGATATTACTTTCAACTCCAACGGAACTGTCAGTATCCTGATGGAAGAATATCTGAAAGGGGTTATCGAGTTTTTTGGTGAACCCATCTCATCCTCCGCCAGCAGTGCCGCGGGCAAGGGATTGCTCAACATAAACCCGGACTCACCAGCCGTGGCTCCTCAGGAGCGTGTTGACCTCTACGGCAGCATCGTCCCCAAGTTGCTTCATGTGGCCCTCCGCGCCCGTCCTGACATCCTGCCCGCCGTTGCATTCCTCTGCACCAGGCTGTCTGACCCACGTGAGCAAGACTGGAACAAACTACGTCGCCTCCTGCAGTACATCAATGGAACCATCTCTTTGCCTCGAATCCTTGGGGGGGGAACACTCACCCGGTTGAAGACATGGGTGGATGCGTCCTATGCCGTACATCCTGACTTCAAGAGCCATACTGGCGGTGCGGTGTCCCTGGGACTTGGCGCCTTCATGTGTAAGTCCCAAAAGCAAAAGCTGAATACCAAGAGCTCGACCGAAGCTGAACTTGTTGGCGCCAGTGACTTCCTCCCGGCAACTATCTGGGTGAAAATGTTCATGGAGGCACAAGGATATCCCATCACCGTCAATGATTTTGCACAGGATAACGAAAGTGCCATGAAGCTGGAACTCAACGGTCGTGCGTCTGCTGGGCAGAAGTCTCGTCACATCAACATCCGTCACTTCTTCATCACCGATCGTGTAAAGACTGAGGGTCTTAACATCATTCACTGCCCTACCGAGGAAATGTTGGCTGATTTCTTCACGAAACCGCTCCAGGGAGCGTTATTTCGAAAATTTCGAGATGTCATTCTTGGACACAAACCACTCAGCTCCCTTTCCGTCCCTGTCACGTCGCTGCGTGAGGAGCGTGTTGGAAGGGATGATGACGAGACACAAACCCTAATGAGAACAGGAACCCTGATGGAGAATGCAGAGAATGCAGAGAAGCATTCGGAAGCGGTAGGTCGCACAGGCAAGGATTTGATCCCAGAAGCGCCTGGTCGCCGCACATATGCTGATGTCCTCCGAGGATGCGAGGGCCCTAAGGCAAGTGCAAACATGGTAAACGGAATCATTGGTAGAGACAAAGGTAATGTCTCCCGAGGATGCATGAGCATCGCAGACGGAGTAGTCTCTGCGAACAAGATCGGAGACGGAGTAGTCTCTGTAAAGAAGAGAAGCGCGGTTAGCGCAAGAAAGAGTAATATCAAGAAAGGGACAGAGGATGCTGTCACTTTCTTTGATTAATCCAATTTACGAAGAGACTCTGACTTTACTAGTTACTCTCGTCGTAGATCATTGTGTTTGACTCGTCTTTGACAAAGCTATCGTCTAAGGGACGATAGTGGAGACGAAAACAGGTACAGTCTAATGAAGTCAAAGTCCTTACGCAATGGGATTATTTCAAGAAAGTGACAGCATCCTCTGTCCCTTTCTTGATATTACTCTCGTTCTCGCTACCCGCGTTTTTCTTCTTTACAGAGACTACTCCGTCTCCGATCTTGCTTACAGAGACAACTCCGTCTCTTCCAATCTTGTTCGGATGTGGAAGTCTTGGAGAACCCAGCAGAAAACCAAGGAGCGAACCAAGGAGCGACTCACACGGCGGATGCAGAAGAACAAGACGGCGCGGATGTGGTCAACACCACAGCAGAAAACCAAGGAGCGAACCAAGGAGCGAACCAAGGAGCGAACCGGCGCTCGGGAGGGCCCGCCGATCATCTCCCACCCGGCTGTTAGACTGTACCTGTTTTCGTCTCCACTATCGTCCCTTAGACGATAGCTTTGTCAAAGACGAGTCAAACACAATGATCTACGACGAGAGTAACTAGTAAAGTCAGAGTCTCTTCGTAAATTGGATTAATCAAAGAAAGTGACAGCATCCTCTGTCCCTTTCTTGATATTACTCTTTCTTGCGCTAACCGCGCTTCTCTTCTTTACAGAGACTACTCCGTCTCCGATCTTGTTCGCAGAGACTACTCCGTCTGCGATGCTCATGCATCCTCGGGAGACATTACCTTTGTCTCTACCAATGATTCCGTTTACCATGTTTGCACTTGCCTTAGGGCCCTCGCATCCTCGGAGGACATCAGCATATGTGCGGCGACCAGGCGCTTCTGGGATCAAATCCTTGCCTGTGCGACCTACCGCTTCCGAATGCTTCTCTGCATTCTCTGCATTCTCCATCAGGGTTCCTGTTCTCATTAGGGTTTGTGTCTCGTCATCATCCCTTCCAACACGCTCCTCACGCAGCGACGTGACAGGGACGGAAAGGGAGCTGAGTGGTTTGTGTCCAAGAATGACATCTCGAAATTTTCGAAATAACGCTCCCTGGAGCGGTTTCGTGAAGAAATCAGCCAACATTTCCTCGGTAGGGCAGTGAATGATGTTAAGACCCTCAGTCTTTACACGATCGGTGATGAAGAAGTGACGGATGTTGATGTGACGAGACTTCTGCCCAGCAGACGCACGACCGTTGAGTTCCAGCTTCATGGCACTTTCGTTATCCTGTGCAAAATCATTGACGGTGATGGGATATCCTTGTGCCTCCATGAACATTTTCACCCAGATAGTTGCCGGGAGGAAGTCACTGGCGCCAACAAGTTCAGCTTCGGTCGAGCTCTTGGTATTCAGCTTTTGCTTTTGGGACTTACACATGAAGGCGCCAAGTCCCAGGGACACCGCACCGCCAGTATGGCTCTTGAAGTCAGGATGTACGGCATAGGACGCATCCACCCATGTCTTCAACCGGGTGAGTGTTCCCCCCCAAGGATTCGAGGCAAAGAGATGGTTCCATTGATGTACTGCAGGAGGCGACGTAGTTTGTTCCAGTCTTGCTCACGTGGGTCAGACAGCCTGGTGCAGAGGAATGCAACGGCGGGCAGGATGTCAGGACGGGCGCGGAGGGCCACATGAAGCAACTTGGGGACGATGCTGCCGTAGAGGTCGACACGCTCCTGAGGAGCCACGGCTGGTGAGTCCGGGTTTATGTTGAGCAATCCCTTGCCCGCGGCACTGCTGGCGGAGGATGAGATGGGTTCACCAAAAAACTCGATAACCCCTTTCAGATATTCTTCCATCAGGATACTGACAGTTCCGTTGGAGTTGAAAGTAATATCCATACCAAGGAACTTGTGATGACGACCGCGGGTGACAGTCATTTTACCGAAGTGTTTTTCAATGGCCGTGATAACGTCGGTGACGACTTGAGGATCAACATGACTGATCTTGTTGTCATCCACATACCATACAACAGTGCATTGCTTCCCATCAATCATTTTGTTTGCAACGCATGGATCATACGGGTTAAGTTCGAAGCCCATATCCATGAGGGTGGAAGCAAAAAGATTATACCAGAGGAGCGCGGATTTTACACATCCGTACAAGGCCTTGAGGAGGCGGACATAAAGTGTCTTCACACCGTTTTCCATGACCACAAACTTAGCATAGGCGGGGTTCACGCTGCACATGATATCCACGGACTGTCCGGTAATTTTCATGAGTACAAAATCATCCATCCATGCATGAAGAAAAGCTCCCTCGACATCAGCCATAGCGACGTCACGTTGTTCCTTTGCATCAATCATTAGTGACACGAGAAGCGCATCGATGCTGATAGTGGGGGATGCTGTTGCTTCCTTTGAGTACAGTGCCTTCTGCGGCCGTCCGTCAGCACAGGAACGCCCCTTGATGGAACCGTCACGCTTTTCTTTTATCAGATTGACAGCCCGCAGTGCAGCCCGGCGTTGTTCACGAGTGAGGGTCCGGCTGTCTAGAACCTCGAACACCGTCTTGTCATCCAGTTGGGCAAATTCGCGAAAAAGGGCATCCACAGCAGCTTGTCCGTGCTTTTTGATGCCTGCTGTGGCTGTCATTTGGGTCATCATGTAACCAACAATGTGGTCGCATGTGGCCTTAGCTTCAAGGGAGGTGGAGACAAATTGCAGGAGCTGGATGTCATGTCCAAAACGGTGAGTATAGTTGCGTACTCGGTTTGGGCGAAGATCATAAGCTGGGCCGCCGGGTGGGAGATGATCGGCGGGCCCTCCCGAGCGCCGGTTCGCTCCTTGGTTCGCTCCTTGGTTCGCTCCTTGGTTTTCTGCTGTGGTGTTGACCACATCCGCGCCGTCTTGTTCTTCTGCATCCGCCGTGTGAGTCGCTCCTTGGTTCGCTCCTTGGTTTTCTGCTGGGTTCTCCAAGACTTCCACATCCGCTCCTTGGAACAGGACATTGTCCCGGTCCACATCCAGTGCTGGAACAGCGGCGTTGTCGGCAAGGTCCAGGAAATCATCCTGAGGAGGGAGAGGGTCAGCGAGAGGAGCATCAGGATCGGCAGCGGGGAAAAAATCTGGCTCCACAGCGCCATCATCAACAAGGACAGGGGGATCATCAAAGGCGGTATTGTCTACGGCTACATCCTGGAGGTCGGCGGGAAGATCGAAGGGGTGGTTGGGGCGCCACTCGAACAAGAGGCCATCAGGCCCAATGACGGGATGACCCTGACCGGCAGCCATACCCTCTACAGCAGCGATGACTTCGTCCGTGATGGGAAGTGGAGTGTACTGGGCCCGAGAGATGCGAGAGCCGGTGACCAGAGACATGAAATGGTAGTCGCCCTGTGCATTCCCGGTGTGGTTCAGGGCAATAGCGCCAATCGTGCGGGGATTGGTGCGGTTGGTTGGCCGAGGGTCGTCATAGACCTGGACATAACTGCCAAACTCCAATTTCATTTGGGTGTAGTCAGGGTTTGGGAGACCAGACACAATAGTACGGTTGGAAGGGATATCGAAACACAAACCCTACTAAGAACTGGAACCTTATTGGAGAATGCAGAGAAGCATTCAGAAGCCAATTTAATGGAGAATGCAAAGAAGCATTCGGAAGCGGCAAGTCGTGCAGGAAAGAGTTCAATCCTAGAAGCACCTAGCCGCCGCACATATGCTGATGTCCTCCGAGGATGCGAGGGCCCTAAAGTAACTGATAACGGAATCACTGGTAGAGACAAAGGTAATGTCTCCCGAGGATGCAAGAGCATCGGAAGCGGCAAGTCGTGCAGGAAAGAGTTCAATCCTAGAAGCACCTAGCCGCCGCACATATGCTGATGTCCTCCGAGGATGCGAGGGCCCTAAAGTAACTGATAACGGAATCACTGGTAGAGACAAAGGTAATGTCTCCCGAGGATGCAAGAGCATCGGAAGCGGCAAGTCGTGCAGGAAAGAGTTCAATCCTAGAAGCACCTAGCCGCCGCACATATGCTGATGTCCTCCGAGGATGCGAGGGCCCTAAAGTAACTGATAACGGAATCACTGGTAGAGACAAAGGTAATGTCTCCCGAGGATGCAAGAGCATCGGAAGCGGCAAGTCGTGCAGGAAAGAGTTCAATCCTAGAAGCACCTAGCCGCCGCACATATGCTGATGTCCTCCGAGGATGCGAGGGCCCTAAAGTAACTGATAACGGAATCACTGGTAGAGACAAAGGTAATGTCTCCCGAGGATACTCCTGCTGCTGCTGCTGCTGCTGCTGCTGCTACCCAAAGTAACGGTAATGCATATGCATACCAGTACAACAATGGTATCAACGGTATGGAGGAACGACAGGATCAATATGGGAGGACTATACCAGTCCGATCCACACGAGTCATTGTTGCACAACAACAACAACCACCACAACAACAACAACCATCATCGTCATCATCATCGTCATCATCAGTACCAACAACACCATCACGGGGGACACGAGTCCTACAAAGCTCGTCGTCGTCGTACTCGTCGTCCTCCTATGATGATGTTGATGCATCCATGACAACGATGTATGATGGATACTACTACTACGGAGGATACGGAGGAGGAGGAGAAGAATATCAAGACCAATTCGGACGGACCGTTCGACCAACACAAGTGTTACTGCAACAATCTCAACAACAACAGTCTCAACAACAACAACAGTCACAATCACAACCATCCTTCACCACCACTACTTCCTATGGTACACAAGTCGTACAATCATCATCATCGTCATCATCATCATCATCATCCACACCAAGAGGGACACAAGTCACTGCGCCATCGTCGTCGTCGTCTTACTCCTCTTCGTCGTCTTTCAACCAAGGAACACGAGTCGTTGCACAATCATCAACAACAGCATCATCCAAACCGTCGTCGTCGTCGTCGTCGTCGTATGGGACACGAGTCGTTGCACAATCATCGTCGTCGTCATCGTCCAATCCAACAACAACAACATCGACTGGAACACGAGTCATTGCAACATCGGCATCGGTGGGTGGTGGTGGTGGTGGTCCATCCTCCTTTCCAACCAAAGGTACACAAGTTATCGTACCAGTCGGTAATAACAACAACAACAAGTTCAAGGGGACACTTGTCATTAGTCAAAAGGACAATCAAGATACGTGGTCTCAATATTCCAATACTCTTCCTTCTTTTGAACAACGACAACCACAACAAGAACAAGATGACGAAGTACTAGTATCATCATCATCATTTACTTCCGATTCGGTCATCAAACGTGGAACCATGGTCATTAAACGACAAATACCAGAACCCAAACCAACAATCTTTACTACTAATCCGTTATTGGATATATTCAAACAACAACAACAACAACAACAACGAGAAACCATCCAACTTGATACCACAATACCTACAACAACATCTACAACGACAACATCTACCAATGAAAAAGACAACAACGGATTCTTCAACAACTTGTTTGGTAGTAATAATAAAACGAGTGATGATGATGATAATAATATTATTACTGACAACACGTTACAACAACAACAACAACAACAAGAATCACAACGAACGCCGATATTTTCGTTGTTTGGTGGCAAACAACAACAACAACAACAACAACAAAAAGAGAAGACCAACAACGATCCTACTTCTTCTGCCTCCACGGCAGTACGTGGAACGATCATACTACCAAAAACAACAACAACAACGACGACGAACCAAAAAACAATCAAGAAAAAGACAACCCAACAAATCCAAGACAATATCAACAACAACAATATCAATATCAACAACAACAAACGTCGAAAGACGATCCTGATACCCAAAAAACAAACTGCCGACGACGATGGATTACCATCCATCTTGTCCTTCTTTGGTGGAGCCAAGAAAATCAATCCAGATGATACTACTACTGACGACGCTACGGACAACAGTACTACTAAAAATACTGCTGCACGACGACCAACATTGGTCATTCAAAAACCACAACAACAACAACAAAAGAAGAAGAAGAAGAATCAAACAAAGAACGAAGGATGGTCACTCTTTTCATCTCCGTCCTCCAACAACCAAAAGAAAACAACGGAGGAAGAAATATCAAGACCCGTCGCTTCGTATTTTCTCGCTTCTACATCCAAGAACAACAACAATAATAACAAGGTACGTCTGTGGATTGTGTATTGTGGATATGCATATATTCGCACAGTAAATCATTATGACTCGAACTGTTGTTGTTTTTCCTTTTGCCTCCGACACTCTCACTCTCTCACTTCCGTCTCACTTCGTAATCCTAAACGAAAAAAGAACGAACAGATCGAAGCACAATTGGCCAAACAACGTGCCGTCATGGAAAATGCCAACCAACGAAAAGCACAATTGTTACAGGAACGTGAATCCCAACGACGACAAAAGCAGCAGCAGCAGCAGCAACAACAACAACAACAACAAAAGCAACAACAAAAAAGTGGTAGTACAGGTGGGATACCACGCATCACGGCATTGGGACAACCGATTCTATCCAAAACAAGAGCGTTGGAACCAAAAAAGACTACAACATCATCAACATCGTCATCGTCATCGTCAACATCCTTCTCTCCAACGATCAAACCACCCCTCATCAAACCACAACTTTCATTCTTTGGTGTTGGCTCTTCTGCTGCTGTACCGGAAGTGAGACGATGGAGACAGAATTTCGACGGGTCCATCACTGGGTTCATTTACAACTCCAAAAACTTTGACGATGGTACCAAAGTCACGACGTCACCGGTCCCCCGGGGGGATGCCAAAAAAGGTACCACCGTAACCACCACGGGTGGGACCAAATACTTTTTACGATGATATAATGTCAACAATACAAACACAAACAATACAAAACAAAACAAAAAAAAAAAAACATCAAAACAAGAAGAAGAAAAAGAAGAAGAAAAAACATTGGCCGGATCCTGTGTATGATGGAAGCACGACTACACAACCATCTAACTGTAAGAAAAATAATATATACGTTTCAACTCAATTGTGATACGTGTAGTACTACAAAATATTGATGTCCTCTCTCTCTCTCTCTATGTTCAATGTGTTGGTTGTAATCCATGTAGTTTGGTATCCGATTCAAAACAAAAAAAAGGCTTTCCGACCACCAATTTACAGTTCGGTACTACTGCTATTATGCTCTATGATATGTAGTATATACTTAACAGTTAGTAGTAAAAACAATAAAATCACTATTTATGTAATGCATCTACACAACAAAAGAGTAACAAAGAGAAATGATGATGGCCGTCATCGAGGAGTATCATGACGGAAAAATGGAGTCGGCAGATGCACGACACAAGAAATGATGCACACCAATGGTAGTGCCCTCTGACCATTTTCCTTTTTTGTGTCCGCCAAAGGAGAGGAGACGACACAGTCAGATTATGACGAAACCCAGTTTTTGGTTCTCAACAAATGGTTGAACCCAATGTGTGCCAAAAAGTGCTTACAGTTAATCAATTGTGTGCCGTAGCGGGGAGAGATGAAAACAGGCAGAAACAACCCTTAAAAGAATAGAAGCTCACTCTTAGAGAAGGAGAAACTTGATAGTGGTCAGTCACCTTCTTCCACTTGCACGGTAGTATCCAAGGTTTTCAAACCATGTCAACACATTCAACAAATTCTATAGGTATAGTTGAAACATACAAAAGTCGTCGTAACAAGCGTACGTACTCCTTTGACTACAGGGTTAAAGTCTTCTCGGGAATGAGTGCATCACGATGAAATAAGTAATCGATACACTGACAGAGTTCATCCAAGGTATTGGGAGGTGAGATGTAACGAGCTAGCTAGGTAGTCGTCCTCCATGTCTGTAACATTGGAAACGTCCCACTGAAAAACGTCTTGATTGAATGCCAGAACTTGACCAAACATTCCACGCATGCGTCGAACACGCCGATCATTGTTCTAACATTGGACACATCCCAACTCCTAAGGTCTTGATTGAATGCATCTGCACCGAGTAACATTCCTTGCATGTGTCGAACATTGGAAACATCCCATCTCCCAATGTCTTGATTGAAAGAACTAGCATCTATAAACATACCCTGCATGCTTAACACATTGGAAACGTTCCACTGTCCAATGTCTTTATTGAATGCACTAGCACCATGAAACATGTTCGTCATATTTGTAACATTGGAGACGTCCCACTGTCCAATGTCTCGATTGAATGTACAGGCACGAAGAAACATTTCATGCATATTTTTAACATTGGACACATCCCACCGTCCAATGTCTTGATTGAATGCACTAGCACAACAAAACATACCCTGCATGCGTTGCACATTGGAAACGTCCCACCTCCCAATGTCTCGATCGAATGAAACAGCATCATAAAACATGTACGTCATATCTCTAACATTTGAAACGTCCCACCGTCCAATGTCTCGATTGAATCTGAAGGCCCAATAAAACATCTCCGACATAGACGTGACATTGGAAACGTCCCACCGTCCAATGTCTTGATTGAATGTACGAGCATCATAAAACATCCTGTACATGCTTGTCACATTGGATGTGTCCCATGATCCGATGTATTGATTAAAATAAGGATTCATATGAAAAAGCCATGACATATTTGTGACTTGAGATACGTCCCATGAATCAATAGGATAACCATACGTGCAAGCGATCGTTTCCATGTCATCTTTGTTGCAAAAGGGGTATCTGTACATGTCCATGATTTGACAGTAAATTCGAACTGTTTCTCTCAGTGTTTCGTTGGTATGAGGTTTCGGGCCATCTTCTCCACATTTGGCAGTGATTGTTTTGGTACAAAGCTCCTTGAAGTGTTTGGAAACGACTTTTTTCCGCAACAAGGTAACCACATCCAAATAAGACAGAGCGTGCAACATGAGTCCGCCGTAATCTTGTTCCAAAAATTGCTCTCGTAGTAGTAACAAGGTTTCGTCCGTAACTTGATTCATTTTCTTGATTTGTTGTTTGTTGTGCTTCTGTTTCTTCATACACTGAATTTTATTTGATGTCGTCGTTGTGTCCCTTGATTGTGTGTGAGGGTGACTTTTCTGCCACCGTTGTACTTTAACTCCTACAGAATAATACTACCTCCGTTCCAAATTAACTGTAAATTTGACCTTTTGCTTTGACCTCCTCGGCTTCCAACGGATCGAGTTTTCCGATTGAACATACTATTTATATTCATCTACGTATATATACATCGAACGATGAATGAGTGTTGGAGTTCCCACGAAAGTGAATTTTTTGTGTGAAAAGCCTCCAAATTCACCAATCCAATTTTGACTCCCTTTTTCAAATTTTTCCAAGCCCCGCCCAAAGACCATGGAGACGGCGGCAGCGGCTCCTACTTTGCAGGAAGGTAGTGGAATGAGGTAGAAGAAGTTGGTGTGCCGAAACGGCGGGGAAAACCCCTCTCTGATAGCAGTCGGAATGCGGTTATGCAGTCGCTTTTGAGTCAGTAAAGAAATGCCGCACTTGAGTTTGAAGCTATTGCTAGGGTTGCCAAACACTTTGACGTAACAAGGCGAACTGTTTCAAATAAGAGAGGCAAGGTGAGTGCCCAACAAGAGGGAGGGGTAATGGTGGTAAACAACAGTCGGAAAGGAAGATGTGAGGAAAAGAAGAAAGACTATGATGAACTAACTGTAATATCAAAAATTCCTGCAATTCCTCTTTCTGATAGCACTTGTTTTAGTGGAACTTCCATGTCTACAGGGATTCCCATTGAATCGCTCCACAGGATGATACGTAAAGGAGGACGGCGCCTTTCCAGCACAGTGAAGTCGGTTCTGACAGAGCAAAACAAAAGAAGAGACAATTGAGGACGCACTCAAAAACATTGATGTCGACCGAGGACGATTCAACCCCACGATGGATGTAGTCCATGTAGACGATAAGTGGTCGACAAGTGGTTCTTCATGAAGAAAGGAAACCTCACTCTACTTCCTTACAGATGGGGAGGAGGAGCCACATCGAACCTGCAATTGCAAACGGTTCATTGAAAAGGTCATGTTTCTTGCTGCTGTTGCAAGACCAAGATTTGATTATGCTGGAGGCACAGCGGAGCAGTCGAATCAGACCTGCAGGCACGATGGTGATGAAGCCGCTCCCAAACATTACCAAAGAAGTGTACCCGCCATCAATGAGAAGTGGCCACGCTGCCACAGATCCGTACCAATCAAGATTCAACAGGACAACGACAACATCGTCGTCGACGTCGTCTCCAACGATCAAACCACCCCTCATCAAACCACGGCTTTCATTCTTTGGTTTCACCTGCTGCTGCTGCTGCTAGTCAACAGCAGGCACCGGAAGTGAAACGATGGAGACAGAATTTCGACGGGTCCATCACTGGGTTCATTTACAATTCCAAAAACTTTGACGATGGTACCAAAGTCACGACATCTCCTGTCCCTCGTGGGGATGCCAAAAAAGGTACGACCGTAACCACCACGGGTGGGAGCAAATACTTTTTACGATAATATAATATAAAATGAAAACAAACAATACAAACAAAACATCAAAACAAGAAGAAGAAGAAACGTTGGCCGGATCCTGTGTATGATGGAAGCACAACTACACAACCATTCACGTTTCAACTCACAGTCAATTAATAGAGGTAGTACTATGTAATGTTTATGTCCTCTCTCTATTCGATTCTTCTCATTACGACTTTCACTGTCAGCACTACATAATATTTTAAAACTCACTCATCACTCTACGGGACAAAGACAAAGCTTTCCGAAAAATACGGCAGTCGAGTTCGTAAAACACCACCAGTTACTACTACTATTCTGCTACGTAATGAAATCACTTTTTATACATCATATTATTGATTGTGATAAATGAAGACGATAGAATCGTCTACACCACAAGAGTATGAAAATGTCCCTCACCCACCCAACCACCCACAAACCTTGGGAGAAATGATAATAGGAATGTCCATTTGTCATACCCTCCCTCCCTCCCCCACGAGTGACTGTTCGATGTTTGACTGCATGGTTGTCTTCTCCTACTTCTTCTTCTTTCAAACAACACAATGCCGTGGTCTCTCTTTGAAACTACTATTGCATTCCTCGTCGTCGTCCGAGAGACTTGTTGTTGTTGTTGGGTCGGCAGCAGCAGCAGCAGCCACAGAATCGATGGAACCGTCTTCGTGTTTCTTCAATGACGACAACAGGGGCAATTTGCGTTTCAATTTGCGTGAAATGGCAATGGCAACCCCTTGAACCGAATGTCCAACCCGTTCTGCTTCATTTTGAGCAGCAGCAGCAGCAGAAGCAAATCTCATTTCTTCCTTTTTGTCTTGAATCGGAGAAGGAGCAACATCTTCCCTATTGGGAGGTACTACTACCGTCGCAGGAGACGATGTGTGTTTGGTTGTCGTCGTCGTCGTGAGAGGCGATCGACAAGCAGCTGGTTTGCGTGGACCCTTGCCTCGATTGGACACGGAGATTCCTTGTCGAACAAGTGGAGTCGTCGATGGGGAGTTGGTAGCTGCACGACCGGAGATTCGCATAGCACCACGTCCCGACCGTACTTGAGGAGGGGTGTATTGATGATGAGGATGATGATGAGCAGCAGCCGAAGTAGAAGTAGAAGGAGGAGGTACCGATTCGGGTGTGTTGGAACCATGAACAGATACTCGTCGATCGGCCCCGAACAATGGAGGTGGATATGTCCCTCCTCCCATGGATGGTCCACCTCTCATGTTGTTGTACATTAGTGGTGGTGCATCGGAAAGGAAGGGTCCACCACTCCAAGAAATGGCTTGTGATTCACTGCTGCTGCCACCACCACCACCATACGGCCAATGCATCGGTCCATGACTGGGAGACGATCCATCATTGTACCGTGGTCTCTTGTTGTGCGGGTTGGACAAGTTGTTGACTTCGCCCGTTTCAATGGTTGTTAGAGTCGGAACTTGTAAAAGCATGGACCGTTCGGCTTCTGCCGACCGAACTTGATACGGAGACGCTGGTATGGAGGATCCTCTGTGATCATGAGTAGTAGTAGCATCATCACCACCTGTAAATCTCATTTTAACGCAAAGTTTTTGAGCACCACGAATAAACAACTGTAGAAAAATGTGAAAATAGCAAGTGAAGGGGAAGGAACGCGTCCATGTGAGGGTTTTGTGCAGTGTGGAAAAACAACAATATAACAATACCAAACAGTTACAATTTTTAGTTCGATCTTTGATGGAAGAACTTACATCGTGTCGATACGATCCAGCATCGGATCCATTTTTGATTTCTTCGAATCCCCATGCACTCAAATGAAACAAAAAGGCATCAATGGTTCCACAGGAACTCCCCATTTCATCTCGTAAATCGGAAAAGTATCGTGGAAGGACCTGTCGTCGTAATCCATCCCATCGACATACCTTCCATGCTTCACCATCGGGTAGCCATTGGATGGCCGATTGACAGTCCTTGTCCGAAAGAGCTTGATGCAAGACGGTTGGAAAATGTGGAATCAGAACTTGGGATGAATTTTGATACAAGGAATGCTGTTGGTGGTGGTGTTTGGGTGCCCCAATTTGAGCCGCATGATACACCTTGGCCGAATCCAAGAGTTCTTGTGTGACGATGGAAGTACCTCCACCAGTAGTAGTAGTAGTAGTAGTAGTTGATGTTGGTACATCCTTCCGTTCCATGGATCGGTAGGATGATGATGCAAAGTACAGTTCTTTGGAATCGCCAAAGGAGGTGATTCGATTGGTTCGATTGGGAGGGAGGAGTCTTCGTGTGGGTGGAGTCGACGATTCATCTGTACTTTCCGTTCGGAGACCATGTTCGGCCGACGAATGTGAGACAGGACTGACATGACACGGATCGAGTTCGTCTCCACCACCAGCAGCAGAAACAGCCGTAGTAGAAGTATTAACTTCCTTTCCGTTCGTCGCTTCAGTGATGGAATCTTGTCCATCATCATCATCATCATCACCCTCATCCTCGTTCTCGTTCTCAGGACAATTCTCTGAATGATGATAACGAAGATAGTCCTGTTGCAGTTGCTTTCTCTTTTTGAGTGGCATAACCGTCAAGGTTAAGGAGGAGGAAGAGGAAGAGGCCATGAGATTGGCAGCATGGATCATATTGTTGATATGTTCTCGTTCGGCTGCCTTGGCTACCATAAGGAGTGCCGATGCGGTTGCTTCCCGATCATCGTCATAATTTTCCGTGGCCAATGTCGCGACACTTGCCGCATCGGTGTGACTTGCGTTTTCAACCGATCGAGTATCGGCCGAATCGGTACTTTTGTTCAAACTTGGTAAAAGTGCTCCCGGATGATGGTTTCGACCGATCGTTGTTGTCCCCGGAGAAAGCCATGCCTTGTTATTGTTGTTGCCCGCCAATGGAGTGACAATACCAGCAGCATACCGATCTGCAGTATGATACATGGCAGCAGCATTAGCCGATGCAGTTGTAGATGAACCTGTTGATGGATGGCTGTTGTTGTTGTTGCTGCTGCTGTTGTTGTGGGCCATTGTTACAGCAGCATCCAAACCAGAAACATTGGATGATGAAAGAGTGCTGGATTGTCTCATGATGCTAGCAGCGGCTGCACCCGGAACACGAGGAGGTGTGTATAACGAAGTCGTCTCGCTGTTGGATGATCCCTGTCCTTGAGGTCGGTGAGGCATGTTTAGGTTTGGTTTGATGATAGTAACAGCAATGTGAAATAACAGGATATGAAACAACAAGATGAATGGAGGAATGGATTCTCACAAAAAGGAATGATCCACTAAAGCGATACTATGGAGCTAGTAGCAGTTTGTGAGCTCAACAATCAGTTCAGTTGAGAGGAATGATGAGGAAATGATATCAATACTATGGTATTGCAGCTGGCAGAGAGAGGAAGGGAACGATCCAGTACATTTTTTTTTCTCTCGCAAGTCCTGTTCCAGAAAGGATGTGTTTCCAGTTGGCAAGGACCAACCATGGATTTTCAGTCCTTTTCCAACGCCTCCATTTCAGTTGCGGTCTTGTAGAAATTGGACGATGGCGCACCATTCAAAACTCGAAACCTTAATTTCAAAAAGGCATAAATGTTTTCAACGGAAAACACTCGTTCGTGCAACCCAAAAAAGTTTTCCTGTCCGATCATCCACCAACGTTCTGTTCAAAAACCACAGTTAGAGGTCCCCGCACGACTTTGCCAATGTGCCGTCTCTTCGAATCATGACTCGATTCTTCTTCTGTTGATTCGTGTACGAGAGTGTGTGCCAAGTGCCAAGTGCAATACCCCCCACTCCACACACACTCCCCACCCCACTCCACAACTGTAGTAATGTAGTAACAGTAAAAACATAGACTACTGGTACCGTAATATCTCTCTACCGAATTCTCTACGATCGTACCAGAATCATATTATAATAGAGGACCTTTACGTTAGTCTCTGCCTACCGGTAGGTAGCTAGGTAGTACATACCGGTAGTCTAATACGATAGTAGTAATACTTCGTACTACGACGTAAAAGCACTGTAGGTAGACTACGATACTCACAGTAAAGGTATGAACTGGATTGCACCTCTTTTCCTTCCTTTTGTGTTTGTTTGTCATAATCAGACGTAGGGAATAATACATTGGACGAGTATTGGGCAATCAAAAATCGGGATCGTATTGTCAATACTTTGAGTTGCCCGCCAATACATTGGACGTCCACCACCAGCTCGGTATTGCAATAATAATACTCCAATACTCGTCAATACATTGGTCAAACAATACCAACCAAGTCATTTAGGATTAAGGATTACCGTTTTGGAGTTGTGCATGATAATATTAAGTTACTTTGCAAATAATAGTACCTTCATACCCTATGAGGAGACACAAGACCTTGATCCCACGTGATGGGGAAATGTTGTCTCCACTGACAATCAATCCTATTCTATATACTAGTTACAGTTAGACTCCTGATTCAAAAATGATGTTCTGTAATCGTTCCACAAGAATACTGTATCGTCCATGCCACTTTGTTAGGTACGTATGACGCCTGACACATTCACCAAGGGTGTTTTTCAAACCTTCCGACCGAGCGGTTATATGACGCCAAAATGGATGTATCTCCGCCGTATCTCGAGCTTGCTTGTTCGTAATACAATCAAACGTTCACGTAATGGTATAGAAAGGGAATGACAACGTCCATACCACTTTGTTAGGTATGTATGTCGCCTGACACATTCACCAAGGGTGTTTTTCAAACCTTCCAACCGAGCGGTTATACGACGCCAAAATGGATGTATCTCCGCCGTTTCTCGAGCTTACTTGTTCGTAATACAACCAAACATTCGCGTGATGGTATAGAAAGGCAATTGTATCGTCCATAACACTCTGTAAGGTATGTTTGTCGCATGGCATATTCAAAAAGGATGTTTTTGACTGCCCGCCGAGCGGTTGTACGACGCCAAAATGGATGTATCTCCGCCGTTTCTCGAGCTTGCTTGTTCGTAATACGACCTCCCTCCCGGCGCGCGTGTTATAAACGGCTCGCTCGATCGACAAATTATTTTTGACTCACATTGACCACTGTGCTACCGTAATCTCCGTAGGCAAAAAACACAATCTACTACGACTACTAGTTACGGTAGTACAGGTAGTTTCAACTGTCATTTACATCAACAGACATTAGACAAGACCAAAATAAAAACAATTACTAATAAGTCCCTGGTATGCTGGAAAACGCTTAAACTAGAGAGGACTCTTTATTTTTTTCGACCCCGTTGAGAGTGTCTTCAAAATCTGTTCTAACACCTGCGTGGAAATTCTTTGTCGCTAGAAAGGTATTTTCCCCTTTGCTGTTGATTACTTCTCTGTGGATTCTCTTTGCCAGAACGAATCCTCTCGCTATAGTTGAATTCGGGAGGGTATTCCAAAGCGACAGTGCAGCTTTTTAGATTTCGTCCGCAGGACCGCAGGAGCCTCGGTGTTGGAGTACTCGCTTATCAAAGATGAGTGGCGGTGGGACATTGACGGAAAGATGGCGAGATCCAGATCATTGGCATGTGGCATCTGTGGAGCTTGGTCACTGCCAGTCACGACACAGTCAACCATGTACCAGTCGACCTGTTTCCTTTTAATTTCTCCACCATTACTCAGATTGCCATGCTGATGCCGGCGACTCTTTCGAACCTGGTTCTTTGCAATCTTGGCAGCATTGCATCGGTAGAAGCCAAGCTTCAAGCCAATGGTCTCCGTTTTCCATATTTCCTTCAAAAGCATAGCCAGTGAACGCCACACACATGACCTTGTTGTTGTGTGAGTTGTAGTGAAGGAACGCCTGTACTTTGTCCAGGCCTACTTTCTCTGCCTTCTTGGCATCGGCTCTTCCAACAAATCCATGGAAACGTTTTTCATCGTAATGGATGAGCAAGACTTTGGAATTGGTAGGCAGTCCCCAGAAGTCATCAACAACAAGCTTAGAGAATTTCACATGCTTTGGAATGTGTTCTCTGGAAAGCACAAAGGTAAAGTTCTTTGTACGTAGAGACAATATCCGTCCTGGGATGTGACGAGATCGATCAGTGGATTGTTGCGTTAGAGAACCAATTTGATGTCACTCTCCACTTGTTGGTAACTTTTGCTAGGATTTTCTTTGAAGCATTCGATGATTCCATCTCGCATATGTGGCTGAATGGCAAGATGTGGTCTCCTTTGGAACCTCCAGTAGGCTTTTGTCTCCTCATCCTTTGCATGCCAGGCAATGGATGCCAGCCGTCTTTAGTCGTTGTTTGTAGTTATTTGCTGCGGGAGCATCTTCGTATGCAAAGTGAGACTCCTCTTTCCTCATTTCATGCATTCGTATTTGGATGAAAAGTTCCTTGTCAGTGAAGAAGCGGGATGCCGCCTAATAGCACTCGATGACATATTGCCTTCTTGGATTTGGTATTGAACAAGTTGTTGATTGTTGTGTGGGAGGTGCAGATCGTGGAATGTCGCCTTCTTAAATTTTTCACCTTTGCCTCCCGTTCTACTGCTGCAGTGCAGCACTCACTGTATCTAGTACAGTCTTCGTTTTGACCTTTGCAGCCTTCATGGCGACAATCATGGCGGTAGCGGCCCAAACCATTTCTTTCCATGTTTCGTCGTATCGGAGGATGAATGAACAGTTACCACTGTCTTCTGTGTGGCATTGTTGGCAGCGACGACGATCTGTTTGATTTCTTTGGCTCTTTTGAAGAGAAAAGCGACGTCTGCCTCTCCAGTGATGGGATTTGCCTTCAGCCAGTCGGTACACTTCTTTGCATTCCATGTGTTTGGTTTGGGTTTGTTGCGTCTATGAAGTCTGGATTCGACGGAGTGAGGGCGGGGATGGACACCACCTCTTCCGCCAACGCAGTTGTAGGCAAATCGACTAGGCGGCAGAAGCAGCAACAGCGTCTAAATGCACGGGAGCAGGAAAGGACTGTGAAGTGGTCGGAGATGCCCACAACACGACATTTGACAGAGTATTGCCTCATGAAGGCGAAGGAAGAGTGGGATGTTGCAAATAGTCTTGTGGTAATACATGCAAAAATGGATCCAGGGGAGTGGTGGGTGTTCAAGGAACACGACTCATGTGGCGGACTATCTGCCCCTCCAGGCTACACTCGGCTCCGCCGTGTGAAGGTAGTCCACCAAAATTTTTTGTGGTGCTCCTGTGGGTTACCATCGCGGATGAAGTATCCGTGTCGACACATATACGCCGTGACGAAGCAAGTATCGATGAACATGTTTGGCGTACGATGGCACTCGCAGTTCCAACATTATTATGGAAGGGACGGCGCAGAGGACTGGACAGCGGTGTTTGATTCGATGATGGCGGATGAGTTTGAAAGAGACAACAAAAACGGCGAAGTCATAAACATTGAAGGAATGGACTTCCTCTCCGAACAACCGGAATCATGGCTATCAATCCAAGACGACAACAACACACTGGTGGCCCAGGGGAAGCACTTACATGAATTAACATGGGTCCAGAAAAAGGTGGCAGTGAAAGGAGTACCATTACCAGAGATTCGCATGACGGTAGAGGCGGCAATTCGTGGGACGAACGATGAACAAGAACCCATCTTTGAGGTTGGAACTGACGACGACCAAGAACCTATGTTTGAGGTTGAGTGCCACATTCCCGACACCATTCACAATTTACAAGTCTCACAACAAAATGCGGTAACTTCTCTTCGACATCAGAAGAACGCAGCAGATGCACAAGTCACGGAGTTATTTCGGACAGCTCTCAACCTAGCTGGGCAGCGGAGCGGTCATATAGAACTACTCAAGGATCATCTGCAAGAGGTGAT
This sequence comes from Nitzschia inconspicua, assembly GCA_019154785.2. Lineage (NCBI taxonomy): Eukaryota > Bacillariophyta > Bacillariophyceae > Bacillariales > Bacillariaceae > Nitzschia > Nitzschia inconspicua. Next base: position 395,772 of record JAGRRH010000018.1, read on the forward strand.
TCGCAAAATGAATAGCGACATTGCATCTGGGAACGAACATCACAAACGCAGTTCTGGGTATGCGTTCCCTGAGACGGGAAGATCCAACAAAAGGGTGGAAAAGAGGAAAAAAAGTGCTGGAGAGTTCTGAGACATCAACGCACCCTCTGGTACAATTCCTACACAACGCAGCAACCCACTTTCTATGGACTTGAGTTTTTGAAAACATCAAAGTATTTTCTACGCATCGACTCCTACAATTCCTACACAACGCAACAACCTACGGGAGTTCTTTCCACGTATTTGGTTCGTGGGAGTCCTTTATCGGAGCTAACTAAGTCGTAATTAAATTATGGCGCGGACTAATTGATAATAAAATATGAACTCATTTTTTGAGATTTAAATTTTGGCGCGCGCCTGCCGGGTAGAATGGCGCTGGCGACGTACGGACGCTTAACTTGACGGCGATTTGAGTTTCCCGTGTAGTAGAGGGGAACTGTTTTTTTTCCTCTTGTTTTTTTTTTCATCTTCGCAGCCTGTTTTTTTTTGGGGTGCGAAGATCTTTTCTCTTCGAAGGCGAGAGCATGATGTTGTGGATTATGGGTTATGGGCCCTCTGTTTTTTGTTTTTTTCCCTGTGTTTTTTTTTGGGGTTTTTTGGACAAGGCCTTTGGGGTGCGAAAGTCTTTTTCTCTTCGTTCGTACTACGTAGACTACGGTAGTCTAGTAGGCCAAAAAAACAGAGTTTATGGGTTATGGGCCCTAACCCTCTTTTTGGGGGGGTCTGTTTTTTGTTGTTGTTGTTGTTTGGACACGGCCTAAAAAGTAGCCCAACCATGGATGTGAGCTTTTCGCGAGGCGATGATGTCAAGTTTCAAGTTGTGAAACAAGTCTCATCAGTGGTCTCTCACACAGCCAATTTTTCAATATTTTGTTTGCACCCCTGCATCAAATAATAATAATAATCATGTCGTCCAATCCAACATCGTTCTCATCTCCATCGCCAACTCGTTGCTCCATCGAGAAACAACACATGGATACATACAATGTTGAAAAGGGGACTAACGGGACACTCACCTCACTGCAACAACAGGATCATCATACCAGTTTCTGTGCGGAAGAAACCGTACAACAGCAATTGATGGAACACGACAATGGCAGACTTGTGCTGCACGCTCTTTCCTTTTTGGATGTGGTTACCTTATGTATGAAATCAGTCGTGTCGAAACACTTCAAGGAGCTTTGTACGAAAGCCATAACAATGAAATGCGGCAAAGATGGTCCGAAACCTCATACCAACGAAACATTGTGGGTAGCAGTTCGAAAATACTGTGAAATCATGTACGATGACTATTCAAACAAACAAGACATGGAAGAGATTGCTTGTACATATGGCTTTCCAATTGATTCATGGAATGTGTCTCACGTCACCAGTATGTCAGGTCTTTTCTCCAGTGGGTCAGGTCTTTTCCCTGAGAAAAGTGTATTCAACGGATACATTGGATCATGGGACACATCGAAAGTTACCAATATGCATGGTGTGTTTGATGGTGCTAAATATTTTAATCAGTACATTGGAGGGTGGGATGTTTCCAAAGTGACAGACATGAGTGAAATGTTTAAGAAAGCCTTTACTTTCAATCAAGATATAGGGCAGTGGGATGTGTCCAAGGTCGAAAACATGAGAAGAATGTTTGACAATGCATCATCGTTCAACCAAGATATTGGATCGTGGGACACATCCAATGTTTCCAACATGAATTCAATGTTTAAGTATGCCGTAACTTTCAACAAAGATATTGGGCAATGGGATGTGTCCAATGTTGTAATCATGGATGAAATGTTTTGTTTTGCGCAAGCATTCAACCAAGACATTGGGGGTTGGGATGTTTCCAACGTCAATTATATGAGTGCAATGTTTGCAGACGCAGCTAAGTTTAACCAAAACATTGGCAGATGGAATGTATCGAATGTGAAATATATGGATCGCATGTTTTACGGTGCAATGGAATTTAACCAAGATATTGGATCGTGGGACACTTCCAGTGTGACCACTATGGCTTCAATGTTTGCTTATGCCTACTGTTTCAACCAAGACATTGGGCGGTGGAATGTTTGCAATGTCACAGAGATGAGAACTATGTTTTACCTTGCGAAAGAATTCAATCAGGATATTGGAGGGTGGGATATTTCCAAAGTTAAAACCACGAAGGAAATGTTCACCGATGCACTAAAATTCAATCAAAACTACAATCCTTTGATCCAAGGTAACAAAACTACCAGTTCTTGCATTGATGCTGCAAACATCGATTAGTTGAGAGAATGCTGTGAGAGAAAGAATACCTCATTCCAACACTTTTAACGAGGCCATCTTTCAAGTAAATGTCCCACCAATACTCAATTTTGCGCAGCGAGTACTCCAACACGAAAGCACTTGCAGAACAGATCTACCAGAACGCGCCACAGTCGATTTGTAACGAGCTCCCATACTCAACTAAAGTAAGAGGATTTTTGTTGGGAAAGAGAATTCTAAAGAAGTAGTGCAGACCAAGAGCAACAATATAAATCCGACGAGAAAGGATTTCCATATCAATGTGAGGGGAGACATCCAAGACATATTCAAAGGCAGTCATCCATGTTTCGACCTTAAAAAGAGGTTTATAGCTGTAAAGTTCTATTCCAAACATTCATAAACTTTTCCTTGTACTCATAACCAATGACAAATAACAAGTCACATCTTGATTGTTGTTGGTTTTATTGAAATTCAAAAGAAAAAAAAATCTCGGATGCCAGTGCCGCGCCACTGCTGGTCGTTGAAATTACGAGTATGACACTACTTCATCGTACAGTCGTTGGTGTGGTTGTTTTTTGTTGGAACTGTCCACGACGTTATATTTGACATCTCGACTACCTAGGACCGCACCATGTCCCCCCCTCGACGATCGGCTTTATCATGAACGGTATGGTGGTGGGAAAGTTCGACGATCATGCAGTTGTTGCCTGTGTTGCAGCCGTGCCAATGGTGACAGCATCTCAATCTCGTTCTAAGAATGCAGGGGTGTCATCCCCTCATACGGGAGCGTGTGCCATGCGAGAGAATATTCCGCCGGATGGGAGGGGGAACGGGTAGGGACAAGAAAAAGAAAACGAGGGAATACACACTTTATGGAGACATGCAAACCATCATCAAGGTTGCCAACGGCCCTACGCTGGTTTGCGGGTGGCGACCCTCTTGACATATGTCGCTCAGGAACCAGTGTATGATAGCGTCTGGATTGATGTTGATGCTGGCAATCAATCAATGTCCGTCGCTTCAATTCCAGTTTGCCGAAAAGTTTATGAGGGCAAAAGGTCTTCCAAACTGTGTCGGATGCATCGATGGGATGCTTGTTTGGACGAAACGCATTCACAGTCAATCAAAGATACCGACGCTGGAAACCAGTATTTGCCCTCAGAAATTAAATTGTGGAAGGGAGAGCAGGTTCGGAATCACTCTTCAGGCCATTTTGTGATCACACGAGACGATTCATCGACATTGAATTAGGGCCATCCCGGGTCCTGTCCACATCGGATAACTTATGCTTCGCCACAAGCCAACATCCACCGAAGGTTACTTGCCAATGCTGACTTTCTTGCTCCAGCTTTTACTTTTTTTTTATTGACGGTGCTTACGTCAACACGAGCTTCGACGGGGTGGTAAATCATATGTGGAGGATGTTTTCTATACAAGCCTCAACAATAACGTTACGAATAGAAATATACTCTTTCCATTCGACACAGAATTAATCCAATTTTTTCCAAGGAAAAGCAGAACGACATCAAATAATATAGATTCGATCCACCGGGGTGGGGAAAATATTATCATCAAATCGTGAAGGGGTGGGGGAAAACCCCTCTCGACGGGGTGGGAAATCAAATGTGAAGGATGTTTTAGGGTTGGGTGTACCATGAAGACGCTGGGAGCAGAGATTTGAAAAATATTCAATCATTGGCCAAAATTTTGTCGTCGTCGTTATATATTGGTATAAATCGGGACGATGGTTGAGAAAGTACCGATCGGAGGCTTTCAGTGCTGTCATGAAGACATTCATCGTGGAGGTTTCGAGTTTCGATGAAAGACATCGGCTCCACATCGTGCAAAATCGAGTGAGGACATTCATGTTGATGGATCCGGCCAGTCGTTGCAACAACAGTGGATTTCCATACAAAGGACCGATCCCGTCTTAGTTCCGTGTTCCGTCTCAAGAGGAAAATTCATCTACCTAGGTAGCTACTGGAGTAGATTATCCGATGAAAAGGTGTTGTTGTTGTAGTTGCTGTTGTTGCCACTGTTGGATCGTCGATGGTAACTTGATTAGCCTGTTGGAACGAAGATGACGACGTCCACCGAAGGAATGTTTGCTATCCGCACGACGAAGATATAGCGGTCGTTTCTTTCCATTTGTCGTTTGATGCTCCTGTTGCTGTCACTGTTCCACCCCACCGACTATGATGATAGAACAAACGAAATTCCACGAAGATGACAACCGATCCATTTCGGATGGCCAACCGAGACGAGAGACGATGAAGTTGTCACTGCCAGTCGGGTGGAAGTTGTGGTTTCGACGATGACCACAAACATGATGACAATTGTGTTGACTGTCTGTGAAACCGTTCAAGAGTATTATTTACTGTTATTTGCCACCAACCTCCAACTTTCGTTTACGAAATGGCCGTCCCACACATTATTAATATTAACTGGTAAAATAAATATAAAATACGGTCGCTTGTTGTCAATCTCTATGATTACGAAATATACGAACCGTAGTTGTGGGGGGACGACGTCATTCGTAGGACGTATCATACGTGCTGATCATAGCTATCCAGTACGTATCATAGTATCATAATAATATAATATTATGTATCATACATTCGGTCGTCCGTAATCCGTAGCAACGTAGACGGTACGGTACGGTAGCTGGGTACAAAGTGTACTTGACTGTGAATGACTCTGTATTCCGACAATCGTCGATTGATGAGAGGATGACAACAATATGTTGACAACATCATCATCATCATCATCATCATCATCATCATGATCCATCATGACGTGAGTGAGGATCTTTTTCTTCTTCCTCCATCCTCCATTGTAGAGATCACTTCCGGTCCCTCTACTAGCTTGTAGTTATTATTGTCCAAACATTAGTGTATAGTGACTGTGAATAGAGTCATACTAACTGTAAGTATCATACCAACTACTACAATTACTTTTGCTGTTGCACTTACAGTTAAGTAACTATCTATCACTGCCATGAAGAAGTGAAGAAGGATTGCCGGATGTCTCGTCTTGTCTCTCGTCAACGACAACGACAACGACAACAGAGTATGCGAAAGAAAACAAAGAACAGTGACGGCAGGCACAACAACAGCTGGAGCGTTCATCACAAAAACAAATCGTTGACTGTGAGTGCTGAACTGGGTCAAACTGTGTGAACTCCTCAATGATTTGTTGTGAGTTAGACACTCGTCCTGGGATACCCATCACCTCCACCACCTATCATATTATATTGGCAACACCCCCCAAAATGCTTTGCAGCCAGTAATGTCGAATCGAATCTGTCAACACAGCTATGTACTATTCAATATCCACAGTCAATGTGATGCCATTTGTTGTATCCTATTGATGGAGGAAAATGGGTGTTTCTATGCGACTCGGTGAAGACAAAAATAATACCTCACAAAAAAAAAATCCATGTACTTTATCCTCGTCACTCGGAAAGGGACTTTCTCCTGGACGTTCGCCACACACGACAACAATGGATACATTCCTTCCAACAGTTTGTCACTTACAAATTCTTATCTGTTGGACTTTGTGTGATTGCAATCCGTATAACGTGCGAACATACAACCAGAATTGATTGAACGGGCCAAACAAATAACAACAACAACAACAACTTCTATTACTGATACGGTGGAGGACGACCATACACCATCATCATCATCATCATCAGCATCATCAATATCATCACTACAACTCCAATGGATCTGCATACGTCCATCTCAATTCCAACCATTGAATTTGGCAGTGAAATTCGATTGGGCAAGAATGCTCTGGTTTCCTCCATACCACTTGGAATCGATTTTATACCTGATGACTCGACGATTGTTGTACCGATAGTTTTGCTGTAGTACTCTACTCCGGCTATCTAGGTAGCTAGCTGGTACTTCGAAGTACTTTTCTTTGTATATATATGACTTATGTTTATATATTATTTTTATTTTATTCGGTAACTCCAAAGGCACCCTGATTGCGTTGTTTCCGGTCTCGTTGTCGATTGACGCGATTGTCCGTGGTTTGGTAGCAGTAGTAGTAGTAGTTGTTGTTGTTGTATTGGTATTGGATCCACCGTTGTTACTGCTACTGTTGCTTTTGCCTGGTCCTCCTGACGCTGCTGCTGCTGCTGATGGTGGTTGTTTCTTCTTGGTATTACCAGTTTTTGTGGATGCGTTGTTGTTGTTGTTGTTGTTGTTGTTGTTGTTGTTGTTTGGTTTGTTGTTAGGAATACCACCACCACGTCCACCACCACGGCCACGTCCACCGCCACGTCCCGGCCGTTTGATAACTTTTCCGTCGGGTCCTATGATACGTCCACCCTTGATCTTGTCGGGTCCACGATATTGCTTTCCACCAATGTTATTATTATCCTCATGGTCGTTGTTGTTATTCTTGTCATCATGTCGATTGAGATTACGATTTTCTCGCCAAAAGATATCTTCCGCCTCGTCTTGTCGTACCAATTGATTGTACAATTTGACCTGTTGATATTCATCTACTTTTTTCATAGTAGTAGTACTAGTAGTAGTATCATCGCCATCGTCCCAAGCTTTGTCCATGGTAAATCCATCATCTACTCCACCCAATCGGATATCCACTTCATCGTATTGATCATCGTAATCATCGTTGTATTCATCATCATTGGAACGATCGTAATCAATATTATCATCGAAATCGTCGAAGAATGATGTTGATTGTTGTTGGTCTTGTTGTTGTTGTTGTTGCGTGACGTATACCAATGCCTTGTATTTGGCCATTTCTTGTTGTTCTTCTATTGCTACACGTTCCTTGACGATTCGTCGTGCCTCTTTGGAACGTTCCATTTCGTCGTTATTTCCTTCTTCCAAATCATCATGGTCCCGTCTTCGACGGGGTAAAGTTGGATCCAATACACGTAACGCCGATGGATATTCAGAGGACGATGATAACAACACGGATACTGTCGTTTCGACGTCGGCTTGATATAAACTCAAAGCCGCTTCGATGAAACCTTCTCCCAAATGTGGCAATATCTGCTTCTCTTGTTGTATCCGACGATCCAATTCCCGACCAGGTGTCGTTGTTGTTGTGGTTGTTGTGGTAGTCGTCGTTTTCTTTTTGGTAGTAGTTGAATTGGTTGTGATACCGGCATGATCTGTAGCAGTATGATTCCATGATGATCCTTGTTGTTGGGATTGTTGAATGGCTGATTCCAACATGTTGAGGATATAGTCTTGACGTGTGGATTCTTCTTGTTGTTGTTGTTGTTGGAAGAACGACGATACAATGGTCCTACGAAAGGGTTCATTGTGCGACTGCCATATTTGTAAATCACCCAAACATGTTGTCGATGCTTCCTCCATGGCATGGATAGCCTCCAACAAGGATTCTTCTATAGATTTCACAGTATCGTCAATAGTATCGTTGTTGTTGTTGTTGTTGTTGTTGTTGAAAAAGAGTCCATCCAAAAGTAAAGACGACAACGTTGCCAATACACAATTCTTGGCACAAGTCAAAGATGTTGTTGTTGTTGTTGTTGTTGTTGATGATGATGATGATGATGTTGATACCGATGATGATGAGAGTACGATCAATCGATCGTATAATGATGCCAAGGGTCGTGATCCAATCATTGTTGTTGTTGTTGTTGTTACAGTTATACACCACCCGACAGAGACGAGAGGAATGGGCAAACAGACCACAGAGGGATCGACAGGTGGGTAACAAATCGTTCTCGATGATACCAGCAGTATCATTACGATTACGATTGTTCGGTTTGGTCGTCACTGTCGTCAATAATTTGTTGGTCGCCGTTTGAAGTTGACCAAACGTGTTTCGTAACAACGTTTCAGGAATGGACTCTATCAACTCTTGATACGACGTAACAAAATGGTTGTTGTTGTTGATCTGATTGGTATTATTGATCTGATTGTTGCTGTTGGTATGATGAAACAAAAGGATTCCCACGGTGTAAAATTGATACAACGACGGTACCAAGAGTGACACGTCAACATGGTTACTCGATTGGTTCATGCTCGTAGATGACTTGTCACTGCGATCGACAATCGTCAACCCTTCCAAATCCTCCGCCAAACGCAACACCACAATCTCCAAGTCGTCGTTGGGCTTCGTCGTCGTCGTCGTCGTCGTCGTCGTCGTCGTCATGATCAATCACTGTCAGTTCAAGTGATGAATTTTTCCTCTCTACGGTACCTACGGTAGTAGCTACCGTAGGTACCTACCGTAGCTACTGATAGGTACCGTTGTCCGTAGTAGCTTTGTCTCTCCAGTCTGTATGTATGATAGTACCCAAGTACCTAAGCCACCAAGATTGTCTAGAAGAAGGTCCTGAGAGGGGAACCACCACCTGGTGTTGTCAAGACCGAAGAGCCGTAGGCAATTTTGGAATTCATGAATGATTGTAGCTTTGGATCAGTCTTGCAGGCACAGTGCTAATTCTACTAATGGTGCACTGTAGGCGATGAACCTGATCAGCGCAGTAATTTGTGAGCATTGTGATGTTGTTCTGTGGCAGTCAATAGTGGAAGTGTGAGAATTACACAGAAAATAAGATTGGCCAAACAACCATATGACTCACATTGCTGCTGCATCTCTGCTAGCATTTCCTTGATATCGTTGTTCTGTATCTGTAGTGTACTGTAGTGCTCAAAGGCAGGGTGGGCCAAGCCATCCACACCATCAAATCTAGCCCGTGGCAAATCAGGCAGGCAAGTCAACTTTTTAACGCATGTTTGATTTTCCAGATTAAACACATGAAAAGGGACTTGCTCCACAGACTACAGATGTGACGGTTTGCAATCATGTTCCCTTTTTGTCGTTTTCACCGGGCACGAATCAAATTGCACTCCTCATTTTGCTTCTTTCATGCCATGATGTCGAAATCTGTGGAAGGCGAACTAGGCAGTGCAGTTGCGAACAGTCGTACGCAGCGAATCATCCACAACTGTCGTCAGCAGCAGCATCTGCTTTTTAACGTAGAACACATTGTCGTGCAGCGTAGAAAGTAACCTACGGATTAATCGTAAGAAAAGAAAGTTTTATGTTAACATTCGAATGTTTGAAGAGAGATGGTTGATGGTGTTGATGGTGAGACACTGTACAACATTCTGTTTTGCATTCCGATTTTTCCCGTTTCCGCGCATTTACAGTTAAATCAAATAACAGTATACACGATGGCGACAATCTTTAAATCGAGATAATTCAAAAGAACAAATAATGACGATTTAAAATGAATTAACAGTAAACTTTAGAAATTTAATGATTTTTCGAAAATTGTCCCGCGCTGGTCTACGACATGAATACTCCTACCGGGGTAAGTAGTACGCAGTATCTCTCTAAATGATTTGTGGGCAATTGTTTTTAGGGGAAATTGCAATATCACCAGACCCCGATAACTTTCTCCACCTTTTTCGTTATTTCACCAGACCAAAACTATTTCACCAGGACACAAACTTATTTCACCAGGCCCAACCTGCGCGCATTGTTACTTCACCAGGCACAAACTTGTATCACCAGACCCAACCTGCGCGAATTCTTATTTCACCGGAAACAAACTTATATCACCAGACCCAACCTGCGCGAATTCTTATTTCACCAGAGCACAACAATATTTCACCACTACCACCGATGCAATTTGTTAGACGAATGCTACTCCCACCCGTTTTTCTTTGTTGCAGCTATCTATCTCCGTTACGGCCGTCTCTTAGCTGCGTCTACGCATACGTCTCGTTGTTATCACCGTCGTATTACCAGCTGTTTCTTCTATTTGAGCGGCAGTCTCAGCAGAATTATGTTGCCCCCACCAGGACGTGTTCTACGCACTGGTCCTATCCCATTTGCCAACGATCCATGCCGTTGTTCCCATCTTTCTGTTACGAATGACTTAATATCACCCTTGGCGGGTGCGAACCACCTGTCCACTGCTTTGGTGGATTATCTCCTGCACCTTTCAATATCAATGTCAAGTAACTTGCGAGACGATGTATTGATTGGTTCCTCCAATTCCTTCAGCTACTTTCAGCTCATGAACAAAAAAAATTCAGGCTCCTTGGACCAACACGAGGCCATGAGTGTCAATTCCGCCCGGCTTCAGTATCAACATTACAGCCGCAAACGTTATGAGTTTATTTCCCCTGCTGTAGCCACAACCATTTCTTTGCGGTCAAGGTGATATTTGACATTCAGGACCCTTCCATCTTTTCCGAAGTTTGTGCGTATGATTCATTGCGCAGAACTGGACGCAGAACTGATGCAGTGAATCGCCATTCTCCCCCAGCCCAGTACCTTTGTCAGCTTCAGCTATTTTTTGCACAGTTTTGTTTTGTTGGACTCCCTCAAAGTGAGGTGCTTGCGAAAAACCCTGAGTACATCCTCCGAAATGCAGTATGCCCCATGTCCAGTACAAGAAAATGGACATGACTGTGCCTTGTTTGCTTTTGCATCGGTCCTTCACATAGTCCACGGTCATGCACTTTCTGCTGTCACCTTTACGCAGCAAAATATCACTCAGCTGAGGGATGGTTTGAACACAGTCCTTACCTGTAACACACCTGATGTGAACACTCCAGATCCGAAGAAATTCCTTTCATCTACATTTTTGTGGTCGTTCTTCCCTTGTCTTTTCGGAGAAAGAAAATGACGACGTTTTTCTCAAGTTAGTGTACAAAAAGTCGGAAAACACCTCCCCAGAAGTTCAACAATCCAAACGAAACCCTGCAGAAGGAAAACAAGCTGACGAAGTACTTACAGAAGTCGACTCTGCTTATCGTCCCGTTATTGATGATCCTCAACCAGAAGCTCATCGTGACATTGTATCGGACCCTTCAGTTGCTTGTAGTCTTCCAGGTCCTGCGACAAATATTGTCGAGGTCCCTACAACGCTGGACGACGTGTTCAGGTCAATGTTTATGGACGTGCCTACTATATTTGAAGACATGTCACAAGTCGACCTGGCCATGGAGAAGTATTAAGAATCATCGGGCGTGAGAGTCATTATTGCAAAATCATACAAGGGGCGATCCAGGCTTTACTTATGTGCCTCGCATGAAGGCTGTTGTTTTCGAGCAAAATTTGGGAGCAAACAAGGTATGGATGACATAATGCTGAAGAGCACATTTTGTGTACCTTATCACAGCGGTCCATTTGTTCCTGGAGGAAAGAGACGACGTGCATTTTCCGGATATGAATCCAGGCGATGTTGGGCTGCAATCGAGCAAGTTTCTTCCAAAGGTCGTGCATACTTGGAAGGTATACCCAAAGAACAATGGCAGGGAACTGAATGGATTGAGAATCCATCACTTCCACCCAGATTTGGAATAGTAACAACAAACATGTCCGAGTCCGCCAACTCCATGTTGGAAAAGGCACGTACTGCAAGTTGGTTGGACTGCATCGACAAAATCCTATCAATAATGTTGGAGAGAATTTGTACCCTTCGCGAAAAGCACAGAGGCAGAAGCAGTGTTGTCGACGAGATGCGTGGAATATTGGAAAAACGATGGAACAACTGTGCTGGCTTCCAGGTCTGGGAACTGCTCGAGAACGGAGGCATCTTCAGAGCATGTCGTACCTCAAGGGGTCCAACAGAAACAGAGCGAAGTTACGTACTTCATGTCCGAGAACAAACGTGTGAATGTGGAAAATGGCAAGATCACGAGGTTCCATGCATCGATGCAATTGCATACTACAAGAAGATCGAAAAGCAAACACTTCAGTACATCATCGATAATCACGTGAGTGGACAATACAAGTTCGAAACAGTAAATGAACTCCTGAAGGATAACATCATCCCAGTATGTCTTGAGACCATCTCTGCGGATGGAATTACATTGCCACCAAATGTAGTGAAAAGACCAAGTGGCCGCCCTAAAAAGGTTCGGTTGAGAAAACGTACGCGTTTTGCACACGACCCACAGAAATCCAACATTCGGTGTAGCAGGTGCAAGAAAACACGGCACAACGTGAGAACATGCTTGAGGAGGGACGGAGGGGGCAATGCAGATCTTGATCTTTCATGAAGGTACAATTATAGAGTCTAATGTTTAAAGCAACAAATTTGAATGAATGTACTATGACTTGCACTACACATATATATTGAGAACAACGAGACGTATGCGTAGACGCAGCTAAGAGACGGCCGTAACGGAGATAGATAGCTGCAACAAAGAAAAACGGGTGGGAGTAGCATTCGTCTAACAAATTGCATCGGTGGTAGTGGTGAAATATTGTTGTGCTCTGGTGAAATAAGAATTCGCGCAGGTTGGGTCTGGTGATATAAGTTTGTTTCCGGTGAAATAAGAATTCGCGCAGGTTGGGTCTGGTGATACAAGTTTGTGCCTGGTGAAGTAACAATGCGCGCAGGTTGGGCCTGGTGAAATAAGTTTGTGTCCTGGTGAAATAGTTTTGGTCTGGTGAAATAACGAAAAAGGTGGAGAAAGTTATCGGGGTCTGGTGATATTGCAATTTCCCCTTGTTTTTAGTTGCCTTTTGTTTGGCCGGCGTCATTAATTTCCTAAGTACCGTGCCATGCGCAACTCAGATTTAGATTTCTCTCGAAATGGGCAGTTGACATACGCCTACATCTTTTGTTAGGATTGGCAACGGTACAGGCAATCTTCAGTTACATTTTATGTAGGAGCTACGGTGAAATTCAGTAGAGGGATACGAGGTAACTCCAAACAGTAGTTGGTCCCATGTCCCATCCAGTAGAAAATGTTAGAGATGTATGGTTGCATTGTCTCTACATACTGGGGGACGTGCAATGCGAGTTGCATATGAAATTTATTACTACGGTACTTACTGTTAGTACGTAGTAAAAGATCGAATGGAAGGGGTCATCATACAAAAAATACGTTTATTGGCTTTACTGTAGAGGAAGTCATCAGATCCTTGCAAATCTCGTCAATTTGTTGTGCCTATAATATGTGTTTGGGGTCCGATGCAACAATAACTTATAGATATGCCCAACACCTTCTTGGTTCGGTGGTAACAGAACAGTGATTCAATTTCTAACAACATCAAGCAAGTCCATCTTCACCAAAATCTTGCCGGGCTTGACTTGACACACGCCAATGTTGAAGGACAACGTGGCAGGTACAGAAGCAGAATTAGGTTACGGTGGTGCACAGATATGTGCCCAAGCAGTACCCCAACAACCAACTAAGGTTTGGAGTCTCCTTACATCACCCTCTGCAAAGTGCTCTGTTCCATCAACAGCTCTTTCATGTTCCAATGACTGCATGTCAGGCTGAAAGGGTTCCAGATGAGGACTAGACACATTCTCGTCACTGGCAAGAATACTGCTCCCAACTTCAAAACAAGTATCATCTCTGGCATATTGATTAAATGCCCAAAAACAATTGTCATCCGTTGGGTCAACCGACATTCCCGATTTGAAACCCCAGAAATTTCTTCTATCTGCACCAGTCACAAAATATGGACCCTCTCCTACCTTTACAGCTTCCGATGGTTCGATCATAAAATCTAAATTTTGGACAGTAGCATATGCTCCCGCGAAAATTGTTGGAGATGAGGCCGTGAACCCAAATGCAGCAATACCGTTGGAGTTGACATCTAAAGATGGGCAGAACACACTTGTCTCGGCACTGATATCCTCTCCACTGATGACTCCAAAAAAAAGAACGAAAACAGGATCAAGGCCATTTGCTACAAACTGGAAATACAGGAGTGCCGCCTCTCCACTTGCAAATTCTCTTACAACAACAGTGATCCATAAAACATTGTCAACCCAAATAGCCGTTTGAACTCTGGAATCATTTGTTTCAATCAGTTCCGTTGATCCAAGTTGGGGAGCGCCTTGTAAGTCACATTCATAAAATACTGGAACAAAAACATCACTTCTGGTGAAAGTTGTTGATGGTCCAAGAGGATCATTCACTTGGAAGACAACAAATCCACTATTGCATGCATGAGAGATGAGATATGTTCCAACGTTGTCACCAGGTACACCGGCCTTCGCACGAACCATTGCGAGAGAAGACAACATGACCAGTTCGCCATGGTATTTAATCAACTGGACGTCAATGTAACGTTTTTTAACCGCTTCGGGAAACCACTTCCGGAAATATCTGGCCTACTCCGGAGTATGATCCCCTTGTGGGAACAGACGATTCGGATCCCATATCCCAAGAAGATGATCTGCGCTACTTCGAAGTGTTGTGAGAAATCGTTCTCGGAAGCAAAGCATGTCATGGTTCCTTACAGACGTTCCATGTCTCAATTTGTGTTTGTAGCTATCGCCTTTTTGAAGAAAAACGAAAGTTTCTGGAATACGAGTATATGATAGGCCACTACGTCGTACACTACAGCCAGTTGCTTGCTCAAGCCATACGCATCTCAATTGCAAATAGCAGTAAGAGATAGATGTTGACATGCACTATGAAAATGAGAATAAACTGACTACACTACTGTATAATTTATGACGGCAGTATAATGTATAACATTACTATAACATTGATAGATGTATCGACCAATAGTATAGACCAATAAATTGGACAATGTATTGCAACAATGTATTGTTCAATGTATTCTAGGAACAATAACCAATACGTATTGGGTATTGTGGATTCGGGAATTGATTGTATTGTATTTCTGGTTTACGGCATTGTATTGGCAATACTCACCAATACCCAATACGTATTCCATACAATGTATTATTCCCTACGTCTGGTCATAATATATGTATATATACAACATTTATTATACTAAAAGTATTATTATACAAAATAATGGAATTACTTCAAAAGAAATGTACTTCTTAGTTACCTACTACTAGTACTATCCCACGTAAATACGGTACCACTGTTGTGAAATGCGAGCAGCACCACGTCCCATCTTATAACCAGGACGAACGGTTGCAAACCCACAATTTCTCTAGGTAGTCGCAGTCGCAGCGTTCCAAGAAAGTCCAATGGTACGATTTCTCCTCCTCCTCCCTCTTCTTCCTCAAACCCCCCTCCTGTTGACGTTGTTACTGCCGGTTCATTCCATTACCACCACCACCACCACATCCCATCAAAGACGCTTCGTATCCCAATTCAATGGATTCTAGCATCTCTTCCACCATACCACCACCACCTTCCTCCTTGGGGGAAGTGAGTGGTCGATTGGTATGGACACGGTTGATACTGTTGTTGTTGGTCGTGTTGTTGGTCGTATGGCCATATTCGATCAAATTTTTCGAGGCCTTGGAATCCTCATAGAACCGAAGAAGTAGTGGACCCCCCAAACGGTCCATGATTGCTGTAGAAGTGGTGGTAGTGGTGGTAGGACTGCCACATGTCGATGCCTCCAATTCATCTCCCAACCACAAAACAAGATCATCGTGTTGTCCATGTGGTGGCAAATGAGGGATAGTCGCTTTCAGTTCCTTGTTCAATACGGTCAAAAATCCTACAGGTTCTTCTACTTCTTCTTCCGACAAAGATAACAATGAATCCTGACAAAGAATACTCTTGGTCGTTTCTTCTACGGTCTTCAATTTGGAACCATGATTGGATTGTTGTTGTTGTTGTTGATGATGATATTGATATTGAAATTGTAACTCGGTTGGGGCACAACCGCCAATAGCGTTATCCAACAACACTGTCAATAATTCATCGTGTTGTTGGTCCGTGTGGAAAATTCTCATCGCAGCTGGATCGACCAACGACGTCATCATTGTGTCTGGTTCTTCTACTAGATGATGATGAGACTTGGTGTTGTTGTCAAACGAATCTTGTTGTTGTTGTCGTTGTTGTTCGTCGTCCAAGAGTGACTTGATTCTTGGTTGAAATTGATGTCGACGTAACAAAGCTTTCCGACTGAGTTTCTCCATTGTATCTTTGATTCGTCGAAAGGACGATGATCGACGTATGATAACATCCATAGAGTGGTTGTTGCTGTTGTTGTTGTGTGGAAGCGACTCCCCTATGTTTATGGATGGATTCCCGGTAACAGATTCCTCTTCCACAAATCGTGATTCAGTGGTGGATTCCAAATTCGATTCGTTTCTCCTGCATAACACCGAAGAAGAGAGAGAATCTTTGGAACAACAACGATGACGAAGACGTCCATTGGTAGACATTCCCACATATTTCAGTGGAGATTCTGGTGTGGTGGTGGCAGCAAAGGTCGGTCCATAACCACAAACGGTGTTGTGGTTGTTGGACAAACTTCGTGCCATTTTGGACTATATATCAATTCTTTATAATATATTACAACGTAGTAGAAGTATTCGAACTATCTTTGGTGGCGACACCCAGTGACAGAAGGAAACCAACTTCACCGTCAAAACAAATCATAATATGTGGAATGGATTGTTACAGTTCAATTTCCTCTCTCTCTCAATCGAGAGAGAGATTCTTTGTATGTGACGGCGTTGAAACGGCTGCGCTTTTGAACTTTTTGCGATGGATGGTGTTCTGATGTTTGTGTTGACTGTGAATTAATTGTGAGTATCTTACACTGGCCTGGCGACGGAACGTCCTCCCACTGCGGAACGTTAACTATATTATGTCACAGTCCATGTCACAGTCAATATTCGCTGAAATATAATTATTTTAGGGAACAAGGAATCCAGTCGTTCGTAACCACAGAAAGAAGAAAAAATACTATCTATGTATCATCGTCGCCACTCTCACTGCAAGGAGGAACATCATCCCGTCCATACTACCGGTAGTCTTTCCGTAGAAAAGAGTCTTGATTTGAATCGAACTGGAACAACCCTGTACACCTTGTAAACATCATGCCTCGCAAAGCGTTCTGGACTGGCAACATCATGTTTTAGAGTATTGGTACACAAAATGAAGTCTCTACCTGCTCGTCTCACCAAATCCACAGTCAATCTATTTTTGATGATCTTGCGATGTTATTGACTTTGAATGGAATCATGCCTCGACTTTCGATGGAATCAAAAATTGGTACTTAAAGAAGGCGTCAGTACCAATAATTTCATGCAAAGAGTAGATTCGTTGCAAAATGGTGTTTGGAATAGGTAATGCCATTTTGTCCAACATTGGCCTCCGAAAGAGGTTCTGCCACCGTTTTTGAAGGCTCAGAGTTGCCACAGTCCAAATCGATGAATGTTTCACAACCATGTGGGCAAAAAAGTGCCAAAATCGATTCAAAACTTCGGCAGTTTCGGTACTTTACATCCATTTCAATACATTTCAAGACTCTTTGTGAAGGTGCTTGTAGCTTCCGCATCCTCCGTTATTTCCAGTCGCTTCCTTTTCACCCCGTTTGACCGAGACTTTTTCGCTACCGTTTCCCACGGTATTGCCTCTTGGTTCAATCTTTCTTCGCGCCACGGCCAACTTTATTCCGGCTTGATCCAGAGGGAAATGAGTGACACTTTTATCGGAGTTTCGGCCACTACGAGGTTGCTGACAGAGTCTTGGACGACCTTACGGGAGTACAGCCGAAGGGGGGTCGTGAAGTGAGTCGTCAACTCCGTCAGTAGTTTCACTGGTAACAAAGTTGCTTACGGACTCTTAGATGGTGTCATCGCCAACAGTGTGGGAGAGCCGGTGCCGTCCTCTTCGTTGGAAGCCTCA
This sequence comes from Nitzschia inconspicua, assembly GCA_019154785.2. Taxonomy (NCBI): domain Eukaryota; phylum Bacillariophyta; class Bacillariophyceae; order Bacillariales; family Bacillariaceae; genus Nitzschia; species Nitzschia inconspicua. Next base: position 413,618 of record JAGRRH010000018.1, read on the forward strand.
CTGGCTCACTGGTATATTGGTAACGAACTTCCTGCTTCTGTGTGTGTAGTCGACGGATTTATCGACGGCATTTCGCGTCAACACCTCTCTCAAATCTAATCGGTCACAAGTTGTTGCGGAGGCTGCAATAACAAATTGGTAGATGGATTCAGCAACGGCCACCCCTTCTGAGTGTGAATATATAAAAGCAAAGAACGAATTACATGCTGCTTTGCCAGCATCAATACAGGCATAGCTATTCCAACTACACGTACTGTGGCTATTGATGAGTCAGAAACCAACACTCAGCATCGATTGATGATTCCATTGGATACCGACACGAAACGGTCCGATAGGGAGTGGCGATTGAATACGAGGTAAAAGGGTTGGCAGATGTGTGATGATAAAGAAAAGATTGGAGCAGCTATTATTTTATCTCATACCCAATGTCCGTGTTGGAGACAAAATGTGCACGTTGCTCGTCTCTTGTTGGAATCCTCATTCGATCCAATATCCTCTTATTTCAGCTTGGATATCTTCTACCGCCATTGGCCCAAGAGTGGTTGGATTCCTTGAGAGGAGCCAGTCGCGCTAGCCCGTACTTGTTCTCCATGTCTGCCTCTGCAAAGTCTTCCTGAGAAAATTCCTAAGAACTCTGGTAACGAATTTTCGTAGGAGTACATGTTCTGCTGTAACAGCCAAGATATCCATGAAGTGCAGCCAATACTGACTTATTGTAAACTTGTACCAAAATCCATTCGACACAGAAATTTTTCCAAAGACGTCAACGTGCAGAACGACTGTTCAGATAACGATTCGATCAACGGGGGTGGGGAAAGCATCCTCAACCCGTGTACTGTTGAAAAGGGAGGGGAAAATCTCTCGACGGGTTGGGAAATCAGTTGTTGAGGACGTTGTCTATTCTAGCCTCAAAAATAACGTTACGAAAGCTTGTCTTCAAGGCTTGAACTTCTTTTACAGTTGCGCCACCGATCGTTCCGTTGTCCAGTTCGATCACTCAATCTCTTTGCCATCATCATCGTTTGCTCGTAACTGTAAGCTTGTCTTCAAAGCGTGAACTGGCAACTGGCCTGTTTCTACCGGTAGATTCCAACGGTTTTGTTTTTTGGTTGCCTCGATTTGCTGTGTTGTATGAACATCAATCATTATGATACCTATTCTTATAGACAAATCTCGTTTATTCTGCTGTAAGCTGTAAGATTGTGATGAAATCATCGCATGCTGCATGCTGCTGTTTACAGTTTGTGGTGTCTTTTGTCTTTACTGTTACGATCGTACGCTCATGGCGGAGAGTGGAGAGTGGAGATGATCATCATTGCCAAACAAGATGCTCGGTAGTCCACAAGCAACATAGCGCGGCGGCGGGTCTGTGATGTGTGATGTTGTTTGGGAAGAATATTGACAGTGAATATGGGGATCTCTTTCATGGTCATTTTGGTTGTCATCAACACTTTCACGTTCCTGCAATAAATCAATCTCTCTCTTCCCCCCTTTCTTCACTGGCACAAATTGAGCACTCGAAGGACTAATTCAAACTGGCTAGTCTACAGAGATGCGATCATGTTACAAAAAACGGCAATGCTGCCACAGAGCTGATTCTTGATGAGAGCGGTTAGTGATGTTGGTTACGTTACTCTTTTTATGATATGACGTATCATAGACCACCGGTAGGTAGCTACGGTAGGCTACCGTACAACTACGACTTGCTCTTACTGATGGATACGTCTCCGACTGACTGTGACATCAGCGAGAAGAAAAGTCGAGGCAGTCGAACGATTTATTGACTGTCGGAGGACTGACTGTGACTATAAATTGAGTCGACTCAAAGGACCCGTTCACTGTCATTCACTACTACGGTATAGGTCGTACGGTACATACTTGTACCATGATAACCGGTAGGTAGAAAAACGTATGGTACATAAAAACGTGAGCTGTTTCGAGAAGGTTTTAGAGCGCGACCTTTCTCCACCAATCATAAAACACTGCAATGGTAGTCATAAAGGTCGACCTCTGAAATCGGTTTCAATTCCAACACAAATCGAAGATTGGTTTCTCGGTTTCTCGTTTCGGACATGGTTTTCGACAATGTTGGAAAGAAAAAGAGGAAAAAAAGATTGGAATTTCTTCAGTTCCAGAGCTCACTTTTTTCGATTCCTACCGTAGATGTTGCCCTGGGATGCCAGTTGCAGTCTACAGTAAATCGATTCAAGTCCTTGAGTGAGATGCCATGATGGAGAGGTCATGATGATTGTCCCGTATTGCCAGCCAAGCATTGTGCGTGACAGGTATTGTTGCAGCTTCTAATGTATGGGGCAGGAGACAACCATGAACCCACATCTCGTTCCATTGGATCACATGCCGGTGAGTGGCAAGTGACAATGTTCGAACGTCGAGGCTCCGCAGTTGAACATCACCAAGATGTGATGCGACTGTCGGTTTTTTCAGGCCGCTCAAGTATATTGCCTCAAAAAGCAGTAGTCTGTAACCATGAAGCGTTTGGAGACGACTCACCACAAGTCCCAGCTCGAGGAGTGCCACGATGCGCTCCTTTTACACTACGGTGTAAATGGTGCTACTGTTGATATCAACGTGAAAAAAGAAGCAAGGTGACAATGAGAGAGGGTTCGGCACATGCGAGTGCCGGCATATTGCAAGGGAATTTCGAGAGCCTTCGGACTGTACAGTCACAGCCGCCTTGGCCCTATTTCTTGTCACAATTCTCAAGAATGCCATTGGAATGTACCGCCGTTTTGTGTGCGTAATGCCGCGAGACGGGGACAAGTCCGTGTCCTATCCATGTGGTAGGCGATGGCATTTCTTTGGTCGAGTATCGGGCTTTTGTGACTGCAACGGATCACTTACTGCTTCAGTGATACGAGTCGCGGCTCGAACTTGGCCATACCAAAAACAATAATTAACAATTAAAAAACGAAATTCAATCGAAAACACCAACCCTTCTCCGTTTATTGTTGTGTTGTAGTAGTTCTAGTAGTGTAGTAGAATCGATTCGATTGTGCCATTTTTGAAAACAATGTTGTTGTTGTCGTCGTTGTTGTTGTTTGCTGTTGTTGCCGCATTCGTCGTTTTTGAGTGTATTGGTACAGCGCAATCCCCATCTGTTCTCGAGTCATACCAGTTGGTTTCTCCAAGTACAACAGACCATCTCACAAGCTGTCTGCCATACACATTAGGTACGACGCACCGAGCATTCGGCCAAGCTGTAGGGCCTGCAGATAAATAAGGCACATCATGGTATATTGCTTCTTGGACAATCGTTGAACGGCCACTGCCCTGATTCGTGTTGTTGGAAAATGATTTTTGCTCCCAAGGCAGTGGCTTTCGTTTTCTCCACAGAAGGTGTGGCTTTGGACCTGTTTGTTTACGACACAACCTGCTGGTGGAATGTGGAATCAAATCAATTCCAGCCACGCTCCAGTCTGGCATCTGGTCGGCTGTTCAAAACCTACGACGTATTCTTCTCACCATATTTTCCATTGTATTGATGTCTTTTCTCTCCCTTAAAGCAGTGTGCCACTGTGTCATTATCAGTAAAGTACCGACGCTGGGCTCGGAGGGGACGCACGATGACGTTCCTTGAGGGCGTAAAGTCTACCTTTTAAATTGCCTCGATTTGTTGTATACGCAATACCGCAATACGCACCAAGCAATCATTCTCGAGGTACTGGAGTCATATTGTGTCATCATAGTATCAGTGGAGTCTTTTCCGATCCCTCGTGGTGGCAAGGTGGAGAGGGGAGAGAGCTCAGTGATGCTTGACAGCTTGACGGATTGACACTGTTATCGAGATACTACGGTACTTACGTCGTAGTACACATCATCATCATGTTCACAGTCAGAGTATTTTGATATTTCGTATGGGTCCAAACCACGCTGCACCTCACAGTCAAATTGAAAATCTTCGACATGGAGCATGGGACACAACTTCTTTTGACATCAAGATGATGACTTTCTTTGGAAAGACGATTGTTGCGGCCGCTCATACCAAGGGGAACCTCATGACAATGAAAAAAACAACGACAACACTGCTTTTGGAGGAACGTCCATCTTCCAACAACAAGGATCAGAATTGACTGTGAAGGAAGCGAGAGGATGATGGTAGTGCAAAAGGACAGCCAAGAATTCCATGTCAGAACGTTCCTCAAGATCTGAAGCAAGGAAGCTTACCAATCCGACTTACCAATCCAAGGCCATTCATCTTGAATCTTGGTTGAACGCATGAAAAGCCTTGTCCTACTTTCGGTTGTTCCAATTTTCCATGTTGGCACCTCCTACCTGTTGTGGTGATGTTGTAGGAGTAGGATTGGTCGGAGGACGAATTTGGTTGTTTATAGGCGAATTTGACGCAGCAATGGAAGCATTCAAGTAATGGTGAAACTCAGAATGGAGCTGTGCATGAAGCTCGGTGGGTGCTATCTTGTGAAGATCCTGTTCAAATTTGATCTCGGGGCGCACGTTTTCGGTATCCTTGTTGTAAGAACGTTCCAGAAGATACGATGGGGTGCGATAGTTGGGATTGGAGGAAGTCACACCCAACATGTCTTCAACAAAGACTCTGGCGGCATCTGCAAGCGTGGACACAGACAAGTGGGCGGGGTCGAACCTTTGGAGACGTTCGAGGTTTGCACCAGCTCTCTGTAAAAGTCGGCTCTCGAACGGCCAGATGTCCTGCGACGCAGCAAGTGTGGCGTTGCGTTTCACCTCGTCTCTAATTACTTTGGCATCCTCGTGATACTTTCGAGCGGTGGACTCGTGTTTGTGACGAGCGTTGCGCATCTACTCGCCGAAGTCCTCACTTCCTCCCAGGGCGGCAAACAAATAAAAGGTAGCACGCAGTGAGTGCGTTCCGACTTTGTATGTTCCGTTAAGCGTGTTTCGGCAGTCGTTCTTGAGCCTGGTTTTGATCCAGCCCAAACAATCAGTATACGTAACAGGATGGTTGTCTGACAGTGACGGGTTACCAGCGTCAACGGGTACGGTGGTAGCTTCGTTGTAGTGGCAGACTTGGCTTGGGTATAGACATCCAACCCGATGGGAGGAACAGTGCACGTACACAAGGAGGTGTCGTAAAAAGCACATTTTTGGGTGGCGATGTTTGAACCCGATTTTGTACAGTTGGGGTTCTTGGTCATTCTTTTCCATCACACTTTGGACAAGATACTCAATGCCAACGTCATTGTATATCATCCACATGGAGCTGTGGTCTTCAAAGTTGGAAAACTGAACCGACTGGAAACCAACGTATCGCATGGCACCCTCCAGAGCATTCAGCATCATCACGTAGAACTTCAGAGATTGAAGATCGTATTGCCTGCCCTTCAGGTAATGGTGGATATCGGATACATCGCTTGGTAGCAGTGCTTGGCGCCTGACAGGATTGTACCCACGTAAATTGTGTTGCCTTTCGAGCCATGAAATGTATCCTTTTATGTGAACGGATCGAATAGGGGTGCCAGAAAAGGAGAAGTCTAGGTGGTGGCCGTGATGCAGACAAGGATTACGGCTTCCCTGGGAGAAGTTGTCGTGACACGGTTGGCAAAACTCCCGGTACGACGCCTCGTGGTTACGGTGTCCGTGCAGAAAAGACAAACCACCGAATAGACTTTTCAACCACTGGTAGTTGTTCACAGTCCCCTCCGCAAGGACTCGATTTCCGTTGATGTCCAGCAACGGGATGTTACTTACTGTTAGTCCGTTGCATAGAGGAGTCTTCGCGGTTAGGTAGCGATGATTACAATAAGATATAATGCTTTGGTGGTCAACACTGGGACAGTAAATTCGCGAGGCGTCCGGAACAAGCAGTAACAACATGCTGTCATAGTCGCCAATCACAGCTAGGAAATTCCAGAACATACGGCAATGTTTCTCGTAGTTGAGAGCAGTAGCCGGCGTAAGGCGGGAGTTGCACGAAAATCGGGGAGATGTAGCACTTCTTCTCTCAAACTTCGATCAATTGTAAACGTTGGGCAATACTAGTACTCGTACGTCTCGGCCAAGCAAATCACTGGAATTATTCAATCGATTGGGCTGTGGAAACCTCAAGCCTTCCAAAACGTTGCGCAATACTAATACTCGTACGTCACGGACGAGCAAATCAATACGGGGAGACGCGGAAGATGAAACTGGTCGTGGATTGCTCAATCTGTTTTTTTCTTTGTTTCTTTTACAGTTGCGCGACCGATCGTTCAGTTCGATCACTCAATCTCTTTGCCATCCTCCTCCTCCTCCTCCTCCTTTGCTCTTAAGCCAGTTTCCAACGGTGTTGTTTTTTGGTAGCCTCCATTTGTTGTATGCGCATCAATCATTACCTACTCTGGTAGACAAATCTTGTGATGAAATCATTGCATGCTGTTGTTTAGTGGTGTCTTTTGTCTTTATCTTTACGATCGCTCATGGTGGAGAGTGTAGAGAGTAAAGGAGAGATTTCTGGTTTCTGTGCTGCTTGACAACTTGACTCTTGTTGTTGATGCTTCTTCTTTACGGGATCCAGTGATACGTTATTCGAGTATCATGCGATCATACGCCATGTTGATGGATTCGTATCATATGTTCATAGATGAATGAAGTATTAACTGTAAAATTATGTACCACTTTGAACGTACCGTACTCTATGATACGTCGTGCACGTAACTGTAAGATACCTTTCTTCCTTCAACGTTCGAACGTCAAGCAAGAAGGATAGAAGGTTGAAGGTGCACCGAAAAAAAGTTGTGACACAATGAGATCAATCTCTCTTTGGAATGACGACGGTTGTGGCCGCTCATACCGAAAGAAACTTACAGTTTATCACATTGAACAACAATAGCTACAACAACGACGAAGACATTGTTTTGGGAGCAAGTATCATCGCTGAACAACAAAGCAAGCGAAGCGAAGCGAAGCGAAGCGAAGCAAAGCAGCGGTCGCACGACAACAGTCCGAAAGGACAATGATACAGATTCCGTTGTGGCAGACGGCAGACTGACAAGACGGCAGACAAGACTGTTCCTCAACATTTACAGCAAGGGACAAGAGACCTGACTGCTGTCGTAATTCGATCTTCGATATCTTCTCTCGATGGCCACGACAAAGGAACCTCGGTCCGTGACCTCCGGAACACTGCAAGCAAACGTCAAAGGTGACAAAAACGACAATAGAAAATCTATTTTACAGTTAAGGCTATACCAACTACCAACTACCAGCTTCCAGCTACCATCGATTCCGCATCTGAAAAGTTGGCTCACCATCCGTCCACTCATTGTCAGTACCCTGTTGCCCGACGACAAGAAAAGAAACAGTCCGAAATGGATAGAACAGGACCTGGATTCGAGGCCATTGTTGGGACACCATTTCGCAACGCAAATACAAAATTGGATGCATTGTACGGATGTTGCCAAAATGGGTTCGACTTTTGCGGTAGTATGACGGCCAGAAGTACATCGAACATGGAGTCGTTTCACAGGGTTGTGGAAAATCAATCGATTGGGTTGTGGACAACCTAGACCCTTCCAAAACGGTTGAGGAAGATCCCCGGACGAATTGTGGGGGGATATGTAAAATATCTTGACAGTGAAAAAATGAATTTGGATGTATGGTACTCCCATAACGGTCAGAAAAATCGTTTGGACGAGTGTTGAAGGAATATGACAAATCAAAACTGGAAGAAGTGGAAGGATCAAGCACCGTAAACAAGAGGCGTGAAATGAATAAAATTGGATGTGATCCGATCTCGCCGTGGAAGTATCTTATGTATTTTCTGCGAGTTTTGTTAAGATGCTCGTCCTCATATGCGATGTCGGTCATACCCCCACCACCAAAGTCGATTCAACCCTTTGACGGAGACTTTTGCAACCGTTTTCTCCTTTATTGGCAGTCAATTCCTTACCACTGCTTCCCCGAGACTTTTTGCCACCGTTTTCGAAGGCTCAAGGTTTCCTCAGTCCAAATCGATGAATGTTTCACAACCATGGAGAACGACTCCATATCCGATGTGGGCAAAAAAGTGCCAAAATCGATTCAAAACTCCGGCAGTTTCGGTACTGTACATCCAATTCAATACATTTCAAGACTCTTTGTGAAGGTGCTTGTAGCTTCCGCATCCTCCGGTATTGCCAGTCGCTTCCTTTTTACCCCGTTTGACCGAGACTTTTTCGCCACCGTTTCCCACGGTATTGCCTCTTGGTTCAATCTTTCTTCGCGCCACGGCCAACTTTATTCCGGCTTGATCCAGAGGGAAATGAGTGACACTTTTATCGGAGTTTCGGCCACTACGAGGTTGCTGACAGAGTCTTGGACGACCTTACGGGAGTACAGCCGAAGGGGGGTCGTGAAGTGAGTCGTCAACTCCGTCAGTAGTTTCACTGGTAACAAAGTTGCTTACGGACTCTTAGATGGTGTCATCGCCAACAGTGTGGGAGAGCCGGTGCCGTCCTCTTCGTTGGAAGCCTCACTGGCTCACTGGCATATTGGTAACGAACTTCCTGCTTCTGTGCAACCGCTACATTGAGTCTCACAAAAATGTCAGCAAAGCAAGAACAACAGCAAGACTTGTAAAATCAAGATTTCACTGCAGTGTTCCATTCTATGCCACTACACCTCTCTCAAATCTAATCGGTCACAAGTTGTTGCGGAGGCTGCAATAACAAATTGGTAGATGAATTCAGCAACGGCCACTCCTTCTGAGTGTGAATTTATAAAAGCAAAGAACGAATTACAAGCTGCTTTGCCAGCATCAATACAGGCATAGCTATTCCAACTACACGTACTGTAGCTATTGATGATTCAGAAACCAACTCTCAGCATCGATTGATGATTCCATTGAATACCGACACGAAAAGGTCCGAAAGGGAGCGGCGGTTGAATACGAGGTAAAAGGGTTGGCAGATGTGTGATGATAAAGGAAAAATTGGAGCAACTATCTCATACCCTATGTCCGTGTTGGAAACAAAATGTGCACGTTGCTCGTCTCTTGTTGGAATCCTCATTCGATCCAATATCCTCTTATTTAGCTTGGTTATCTTCTACCGCCATTGGCCCAAGAGCGGTTGGATTCCTTGAGAGGAGCCAGTCGCGCTAGCCCGTACTTGTTCTCCATGTCTGCCTCTGCAAAGTCTTCCTGAGAAAATTCCTAAGAACACTGGTTCGTAGGAGTACATGTTCTGCTGTAACAGCTAAGATATCCATGAAGTGCAGCCAATACTGACTTATTGTAAACTTGTACCAAAATCCATTCGACACAGAAATTTTTCCAAAGATGTCAACGTGCAGAACGACTGATCAGATAACGATTCGATCAACGGGGGTGGGGAAAGCATCCTCAACCCGTGTACTGTTGAAAAGGGAGGGGAAAATCTCTCGACGGGTTGGGAAATCAGTTGTTGAGGATGTTGTCTATTCTAGCCTCAACAATAACGTTACGAATCTGTACGGTTAAGGTTTTTACAACCCTTTCGTTTGGATTGTTGATCTTTCCCCTCCCATGTTCTTCGAATCTTGACAGAGAAAATGAACGACTCGAATGTCGCAACAAGTGGAGATTGGAGGCAGGATACACAATTTTCTATTTGTTGAGGATGTTGTCCATTCTATCCTCAACAATAACGTTACGAATCTGCTTTAAAAGTGATTTCCAACCCCGTCGAGAGCACTTTTCCCCACCCTCACACGCGTTAGGGATAATTTCCCACCCCGATAGATCGAATCGATATCTGATGTGTTTTTGCATGTCGATGGACAAGTTTCGATCAATGCTGTGTCGAGTTCGTACCGTTACTGTGGAGGTTTGCCATCATCATCGTTTGCTCGTAACTGTAAGCTTGTCTTCAAGGCGTGAACTGGCAACTGGCAACTGGCCTGTTTCTACCGGTAGTTTCCAACGGTTTTGTTTTTTGGTTGCCTCGATTTGCTGTGTTGTATGAACATCAATCTCTATGAAACCTACTCTTCTAGACAAATCTCGTTGATTCTGCTGTAAGCTGTAAGATTGTGATGAAATCATCGCATGCTGCATGCTGCTGTTTACAGTTTGTGGTGTCTTTTGTCTTTACTGTTACGATCGTACGCTCATGGCGGAGAGTGGAGAGTGGAGATGATCATCATTGCCAAACAAGATGCTCGGTAGTCCACAAGCAACATAGCGCGGCGGCGGGTCTGTGATGTGTGATGTTGTTTGGGAAGAATATTGAATATGGGGATCTCTTTCATGGTCATTTTGGTTGTCATCAACACTTTCACGTTCCTGCAATAAATCAATCTCTCTCCTCCCCCCTTTCTTCACTGGCGCAAGATGGGCACTCGAAGGACTAATTCAAACTGGCTAGTCTACAGAGATGCGATCATGTAACAGTATACGGAAATGCTGCCAGAGAGCTGATTCTTGATGAGAGCGGTTAGTGATGTTGGTTACGTTACTCTTTTATGATTTACTGTTAGTTTTTTGATTTTTATGATACGACGTATCATAGACTACCGGTAGGTAGCTACGGTAGGCTACCGTACTACGACTTGCTGTTTTAGTGGATGATGGATTCGTCTCTGACTGATTGTGACATCAGCGAGAAGAAGAGTCAAGGCAGTCGAACGATTTATTGACTGACTGTGATTATAAATTGAGTCGACTCAAAGGACCCATTCACTTTCAACGATAGGTCGTCCACCAATCATAACACTGCAATAGTAGTCATAAGGGTCGACCTCCGAAATCGGTTTCAGAGAAACATCAAATTCCAACACAAATCGAAGATTGGTTTCTCGGTTTCTCGTTTCGGACATGGTTTTCGACAGTGTTGGAAAGAAAAAGAGGAAAAGAGAATGGAATTTCTTCAGTTCCAGAGCTCACTTTTTTCGATTCCTACCGTAGATGTTGCCCTGGGATGCCAGTTGCAGTCTACAGTAAATCGATTCAAGTCCTTGAGTGAGATGCCATGATGGAGAGGTCATGATGATTGTCCCGTATTGCCAGCCAAGCATTGTGCGTGACAGGTATTGTTGCAGCTTCTAATGTATGGGGCAGGAGACAACCATGAACCCACATCTCGTTCCATTGGATCACATGCCGGTGAGTGGCAAGTGACAATGTTCGAACGTCGAGGCTCCGCAGTTGAACATCACCAAGATGTGATGCGACTGTCGGTTTTTTCAGGCCGCTCAAGTATATTGCCTCAAAAAGCAGTAGTCTGTAACCATGAAGCGTTTGGAGACGACTCACCACAAGTCCCAGCTCGAGGAGTGCCACGATGCGCTCCTTTTACACTACGGTGTAAATGGTGCTACTGTTGATATCAACGTGAAAAAAGAAGCAAGGTGACAATGAGAGAGGGTTCGGCACATGCGAGTGCCGGCATATTGCAAGGGAATTTCGAGAGCCTTCGGACTGTACAGTCACAGCCGCCTTGGCCCTATTTTTGTCACAATTCTCAAGAATACCATTGGAATGTACCGCCGTTTTGTGTGTGTAATGCCGCGAGACGGGGACAAGTCCGTGTCCTATCCATGTGGTAGGCGATGGCATTTCTTTGGTCGAGTATCGGGCTTTTGTGACTGCAACGGATCACTTACTGCTTCAGTGATACGAGTCGCGGCTCGAACTTGGCCATACCAAAAACAATAATTAACAATTAAAAAACGAAATTCACAGTCAATCGAAAACACCAACCCTTCTCCGTATATTGTAGTTTTGTAGTAGTTGTAGTAGTGTAGTAGAATCGATTCGATTGTGCCATTTTTGAAAACAATGTTGTTGTTGTCGTCGTTGTTGTTGTTTGCTGTTGTTGCCGCATTCGTCGTGTTTGAGTGTATTGGTACAGCACAATCCCCATCTGTTCTCGAGTCATACCAGTTGCTTTCTCCAAATACAACAGACCATCTCACAAGCTGTCTGCCATACACATAAGGTACGACGCACCGAGCATTCGGCCAAGCTGTAGGGCCTGCAGATAAATAAGGCACATCATGGTATATTGCTTTTTGGACAATCGTTGAACGGCCACTGCCCTGATTCGTGTTGTTGGAAAATGATTTTTGCTCCCAAGGCAGTGGCTTTCGTTTTCTCCACAGAAGGTGTGGCTTTGGACCTGTTTGTTTACGACACAACCTGCTGGTGGAATGTGGAATCAAATCAATTCCAGCCACGCTCCAGTCTGGCATCTGGTCGGCTGTTCAAAACCTACGACGTATTCTTCTCACCATATTTTCCAGTGTATTGATGTCTTTTCTCTCCCTTAAAGCAGTGTGCCACTGTGTCATTATCAGTAAAGTACCGACGCTGGGCTCGGAGGGGACGCACGATGACGTTCCTTGAGGGCGTAAAGTCTACCTTTTAAATTGCCTCGATTTGTTGTATACGCAATACCGCAATACGCACCAAGCAATCATTCTCGAGGTACTGGAGTCATATTGTGTCATCATAGTATCAGTGGAGTCTTTTCCGATCCCTCATGGTGGCAAGGTGGAGAGGGGAGAGAGCTCAGTGATGCTTGACAGCTTGACGGCTTGACGGATTGACACTGTTATCGAGATACTACGGTACTTACGTCGTAGTACACATCATCATCATGTTCACAGTCAGAGTATTTTGATATTTCGTATGGGTCCAAACCGCGCTGCACCTCACAGTCAAATTGAAAATCTTCGACATGGAGCATGGGACACAACTTCTTTTGACATCAAGATGATGACTTTCTTTGGAAAGACGATTGTTGCGGCCGCTCATACCAAGGGGAACCTCATGACAATGAAAAAACAATGACAACACTGCTTTTGGAGGAACGTCCATCTTCCAACAACAAGGATCAGAATTGACTGTGAAGGAAGCGAGAGGATGATGGTAGTGCAAAAGGACAGCCAAGAATTCCATGTCAGACCGTTCCTCAAGATCTAAAGCAAGGGAGCTTACCAATCCGACTTACCAATCCAAGGCCATTCATCTTGAATCTTGGTTGAACGCATGAAAGCCTTGTCCTACTTTCGGTTGTTCCAATTTTCCATGTTGGCACCTCCTACCTGTTGTGGTGATGTTGTAGGAGTAGGATTGGACGGAGGACGAATTTGGTTGTTTATAGGCGAATTTGACGCAGCAATGGAAGCATTCAAGTAATGGTGAAACGCAGAATGGAGCTGTGCATGAAGCTCGGTGGGTGCTATCTTGTAAAGATCCTGTTCAAATTTGATCTCGGGGCGCACGTTTTCGGTATCCTTGTTGTAAGAACGTTCCAGAAGATACGATGGGGTGCGATAGTTGGGATTGGAGGAAGTCACACCCAACATGTCTTCAACAAAGACTCTGGCGGCATCTGCAAGCGTGGACACAGACAAGTGGGCGGGGTCGAACCTTTGGAGACGTTCGAGGTTTGCACCAGCTCTCTGTAAAAGTCGGCTCTCGAACGGCCAGATGTCCTGCGACGCAGCAAGTGTGGCGTTGCGTTTCACCTCGTCTCTAATTACTTTGGCATCCTCGTGATACTTTCGAGCGGTGGACTCGTGTTTGTGACGAGCGTTGCGCATCAACTCGCCGAAGTCCTCACTTCCTCCCAGGGCGGCAAACAAATAAAAGGTAGCACGCAGTGAGTGCGTTCCGAATTTGTATGTTCCGTTAAGCGTGTTTCGGCAGTCGTTCTTGAGCCTGGTTTTGATCCAGCCCAAACAATCAGTATACGTAACAGGATGGTTGTCTGACAGTGACGGGTTACCAGCGTCAACGGGTACGGTGGTAGCTTCGTTGTAGTGGCAGACTTGGCTTGGGTATAGACATCCAACCCGATGGGAGGAACAGTGCACGTACACAAGGAGGTGTCGTAAAAAGCACATTTTTGAGTGGCGATGTTTGAACCCGATTTTGTACAGTTGGGGTTCTTGGTCATTCTTTTCCATCACACTTTGGACAAGATACTCAATGCCAACGTCATTGTATATCATCCACATGGAGCTGTGGTCTTCAAAGTTGGAAAACTGAACCGACTGGAAACCAACGTATCGCATGGCACCCTCCAGAGAATTCAGCATCATCACGTAGAACTTCAGAGATTGAAGATCGTATTGCCTGCCCTTCAGGTAATGGTGGATATCGGATACATCGCTTGGTAGCAGTGCTTGGCGCCTGACAGGATTGTACCCACGTAGATTGTTTTGCCTTTCGAGCCATGAAATGTATCCTTTTATGTGAACGGATCGAATAGGGGTGCCAGAAAAGGAGAAGTCTAGGTGGTGGCCGTGATGCAGACAAGGATTACGGCTTCCCTGGGAGAAGTTGTCGTGGCACGGTTGGCAAAACTCCCGGTACGACGCCTCGTGGTTACGGTGTCCGTGCAGAAAAGACAAACCACCGAATAGACTTTTCAACCACTGGTAGTTGTTCACAGTCCCCTCCGCAAGGACTCGATTTCCGTTGATGTCCAGCAACGGGATGTTACTTACTGTTAGTCCGTTGCATAGAGGAGTCTTCGCGGTTAGGTAGCGATGATTACAATAAGATATAATGCTTTGGTGGTCAACACTGGGACAGTAAATTCGCGAGGCGTCCGGAACAAGCAGTAACAACATGCTGTCATAGTCGCCAATCACAGCTAGGAAATTCCAGAACATACGGCAATGTTTCTCGTAGTTGAGAGCAGTAGCCGGCGTAAGGCGGGAGTTGCACGAAAATCGGGGAGATGTAGCACTTCTTCTCTCAAACTTCGATCAATTGTAAACGTTGGGCAATACTAGTACTCGTACGTCTCGGCCAAGCAAATCACTGGAATTATTCAATCGATTGGACAGCTGTGGAAACCTCAAGCCTTCCAAAACGTTGCGCAATACTAATACTCGTACGTCACGGACGAGCAAATCAATACGGGGAGACGCGGAAGATGAAACTGGTCGTGGATTGCTCAATCTGTTTTTTTCTTTGTTTCTTTTACAGTTGCGCGACCGATCGTTCAGTTCGATCACTCAATCTCTTTGCCATCCTCCTCCTCCTCCTCCTCCTTTGCTCTTAAGCCAGTTTCCAACGGTGTTGTTTTTTGGTAGCCTCCATTTGTTGTATGCGCATCAATCATTACCTACTCTGGTAGACAAATCTTGTGATGAAATCATTGCATGCTGTTGTTTAGTGGTGTCTTTTGTCTTTATCTTTACGATCGCTCATGGTGGAGAGTGTAGAGAGTAAAGGAGAGATTTCTGGTTTCTGTGCTGCTTGACAACTTGACTCTTGCTTCTTCTTTACGGGATCCAGTGACTGTTGACTGTTAATTTACAGTTAAAAATTGTGGCGTCATCGGCGTATGATACGTTATTCGAGTATCATGCGATCATACGCCATGTTGATGGATTCGTATCATATGTTCATAGATGAATGAAGTATTATACTCCGGAGTACTTCGGCAGTTTCGGTACTGCACATCCAATTCAAAGACTCTTTGTGAAGGTGCTTGTAGCTTCCGCATCCTCAGGTATTGCCAGTCGCTTCCTTTTCACCCCGTTTGACCGAGACTTTTTCGCCACCGTTTCCCACGGTATTGCCTCTTGGTTCAATCTTTCTTCGCGCCACGGCCAACTTTATTCCGGCTTGATCCAGAGGGAAATGAGTGACACTTTTATCGGAGTTTCGGCCACTACGAGGTTGCTGACAGAGTCTTGGACGACCTTACGGGAGTACAGCCGAAGGGGGGTCGTGAAGTGAGTCGTCAACTCCGTCAGTAGTTTCACTGGTAACAAAGTTGCTTACGGACTCTTAGATGGTGTCATCGCCAACAGTGTGGGAGAGCCGGTGCCGTCCTCTTCGTTGGAAGCCTCACTGGCTCACTGGCATATTGGTAACGAACTTCCTGCTTCTGTGTGTGTAGTCGACGGATTTATCGACGGCATTTTGCGTCAACATTGTTGTGGTATCTGGAGATTTTACTCTTTTGACAGTTGAAATGAAAGGTGGTTATGGAGGCTATCAGCTGCTTTGTCATTTGCGCAGGGTCGCGACACATCGACTGGTCCCTTTGTCCCCCCCCCCCCCTCTTTTCACGGAAATCTTGGCCTTTTTCTATAGTCATCGTGCGTCCATTCTCTCCAATCGCTCCAATTCTTTTTCAACCAAGACAGCCTTTCTAGGACGGCCAGAAGTGACGGGCGATGATCTTGTCGAGATGTTGGACGAAACTCTCGACTTTCTACTCCTCTAAAGGACGGCAGTACTGACTGTGAAGTTCTTGACACGCTACGCGACAATTTTCTTCGTCGAAAGAGTGGAAATCAAGCTGATCCCAAACCGTTCGGACAAACGAAACGCCAACTGACTGCAACCGCTACATTGAGTCTCACAAAAATGTCAGCAAGCAAGAACAACAGCAAGACTTGTAAAATCAAGATTTCACTGCAGTGTTCCATTCTATGCCACTACACCTCTCTCAAATCTAATCGGTCACAAGTTGTTGCGGAGGCTGCAATAACAAATTGGTAGATGGATTCAGCAACGGCCACTCCTTCTGAGTGTGAATATATAAAAGCAAAGAACGAATTACAAGCTGCTTTGCCAGCATCAATACAGGCATAGCTATTCCAACCACACGTACTGTAGCTATTGATGATTCAGAAACCAACTCTCAGCATCGATTGATGATTCCATTGAATAACAATACCAATATGCCAGTGAGCCAGTGAGGCTTCCAACGAAGAGGACGGCACCGGCTCTCCCACACTCCTCTTGTTTACGGTGCTTGATCCTTCCACTTCTTCCAGTTTTGATTTGTCATATTCCTTCAACACTCGTCCAAACGATTTTTCTGACCGTTATGGGAGTACCATACATCCAAATTCATTTTTTCACTGTCAAGATATTTTACATATCCCCCCACAATTCGTCCGGGGATCTTCCTCAACCGTTTTGGAAGGGTCTAGGTTGTCCACAACCCAATCGATTGATTTTCCACAACCCTTTGAAACGACTCCATGTTCGATGTACTTCTGGCCGTCATACTACCGCAAAAGTCGAACCCATTTTGGCAACATCCGTACAATGCATCCAATTTTGTAGTTGCGTTGCGAAATGGTGTCCCAACAATGGCCTCGAATCCAGGTCCTGTTCTATCCATTTCGGACTGTTTCTTTTCTTGTCGTCGGGCAACAGGGTACTGACAATGAGTGGACGGATGGTGAGCCAACTTTTCAGATGCGGAATCGATGGTAGCTGGAAGCTGGTAGTTGGTAGTTGGTATAGCCTTAACTGTAAAATAGATTTTCTATTGTCGTTTTTGTCACCTTTGACGTTTGCTTGCAGTGTTCCGGAGGTCACGGACCGAGGTTCCTTTGTCGTGGCCATCGAGAGAAGATATCGAAGATCGAATTACGACAGCAGTCAGGTCTCTTGTCCCTTGCTGTAAATGTTGAGGAACAGTCTTGTCTGCCGTCTTGTCAGTCTGCCGTCTGCCACAACGGAATCTGAATCATCATTGTCCTTTCGGACTGTTGTCGTGCGACCGCTGCTTCGCTTCGCTTGCTTTGTTGTTCAGCGATGATACTTGCTCCCAAAACAATGTCTTCGTCGTTGTTGTAGCTATTGTTGTTCAATGTGATAAACTGTAAGTTTCTTTCGGTATGAGCGGCCACAACCGTCGTCATTCCAAAGAGAGATTGATCTCATTGTGTCACAACTTTTTTTCGGTGCACCTTCAACCTTCTATCCTTCTTGCTTGACGTTCGAACGTTGAAGGAAGAAAGGTATCTTACAGTTACGTGCACGACGTATCATAGAGTGCGGTACGTTCAAAGTGGTACATAATTTTACAGTTAATACTTCATTCATCTATGAACATATGATACGAATCCATCAACATGGCGTATGATCGCATGATACTCGAATAACGTATCATACGCCGATGACGCCACAATTTTTAACTGTAAATTAACAGTCAACAGTCACTGGATCCCGTAAAGAAGAAGCAAGAGTCAAGTTGTCAAGCAGCACAGAAACCAGAAATCTCTCCTTTACTCTCTACACTCTCCACCATGAGCGATCGTAAAGATAAGACAAAAGACACCACTAAACAACAGCATGCAATGATTTCATCACAAGATTTGTCTACCAGAGTAGGTAATGATTGATGCGCATACAACAAATGGAGGCTACCAAAAAACAACACCGTTGGAAACTGGCTTAAGAGCAAAGGAGGAGGAGGAGGAGGAGGAGGATGGCAAAGAGATTGAGTGATCGAACTGAACGATCGGTCGCGCAACTGTAAAAGAAACAGAGAAAAAAACAGATTGAGCAATCCACGACCAGTTTCATCTTCCGCGTCTCCCCGTATTGATTTGCTCGTCCGTGACGTACGAGTATTAGTATTGCGCAACGTTTTGGAAGGCTTGAGGTTTCCACAGCCCAATCGATTGAATAATTCCAGTGATTTGCTTGGCCGAGACGTACGAGTACTAGTATTGCCCAACGTTTACAATTGATCGAAGTTTGAGAGAAGAAGTGCTACATCTCCCCGATTTTCGTGCAACGCCCGCCTTACGCCGGCTACTGCTCTCAACTACGAGAAACATTGCCGTATGTTCTGGAATTTCCTAGCTGTGATTGGCGACTATGACAGCATGTTGTTACTGCTTGTTCCGGACGCCTCGCGAATTTACTGTCCCAGTGTTGACCACCAAAGCATTATATCTTATTGTAATCATCGCTACCTAACCGCGAAGACTTCTCTATGCAACGGACTAAGTAACATCCCGTTGCTGGACATCAACGGAAATCGAGTCCTTGCGGAGGGGACTGTGAACAACTACCAGTGGTTGAAAAGTCTATTCGGTGGTTTGTCTTTTCTGCACGGACACCGTAACCACGAGGCGTCGTACCGGGAGTTTTGCCAACCGTGTCACGACAACTTCTCCCAGGGAAGCCGTAATCCTTGTCTGCATCACGGCCACCACCTAGACTTCTCCTTTTCTGGCACCCCTATTCGATCCGTTCACATAAAAGGATACATTTCATGGCTCGAAAGGCAAAACAATTTACGTGGGTACAATCCTGTCAGGCGCCAAGCACTGCT
This sequence comes from Nitzschia inconspicua, assembly GCA_019154785.2. NCBI lineage: Eukaryota > Bacillariophyta > Bacillariophyceae > Bacillariales > Bacillariaceae > Nitzschia > Nitzschia inconspicua. The sequence goes on from JAGRRH010000018.1 coordinate 432,622, forward strand.
ACCAAGCGATGTATCCGATATCCACCATTACCTGAAGGGCAGGCAATACGATCTTCAATCTCTGAAGTTCTACGTGATGATGCTGAATGCTCTGGAGGGTTCCATGCGATACGTTGGTTTCCAGTCGGTTCAGTTTTCCAACTTTGAAGACCACAGCTCCATGTGGATGATATACAATGACGTTGGCATTGAGTATCTTGTCCAAAGTGTGATGGAAAAGAATGACCAAGAACCCCAACTGTACAAAATCGGGTTCAAACATCGCCACTCAAAAATGTGCATTTTACGACACCTCCTTGTGTACGTGCACTGTTCCTCCCATCGGGTTGGATGCCTATACCCAAGCCAAGTCTGCCACTACAACGAAGCTACCACCGTACCCGTTGACGCTGGTAACCCGTCACTGTCAGACAACCATCCTGTTACGTATACTGATTGTTTGGGCTGGATCAAAACCAGGCTCAAGAACGACTGCCGAAACACGCTTAACGGAACATACAAAGTCGGAACGCACTCACTGCGTGCTACCTTTTATTTGTTTGCCGCCCTGGGAGGAAGTGAGGACTTCGGCGAGTTGATGCGCAACGCTCGTCACAAACACGAGTCCACCGCTCGAAAGTATCACGAGGATGCCAAAGTAATTAGAGACGAGGTGAAACGCAACGCCACACTTGCTGCGTCGCAGGACATCTGGCCGTTCGAGAGCCGACTTTTACAGAGAGCTGGTGCAAACCTCGAACGTCTCCAAAGGTTCGACCCCGCCCACTTGTCTGTGTCCACGCTTGCAGATGCCGCCAGAGTCTTTGTTGAAGACATGTTGGGTGTGACTTCCTCCAATCCCAACTATCGCACCCCATCGTATCTTCTGGAATGTTCTTACAACAAGGATACCGAAAACGTGCGCCCCGAGATCAAATTTGAACAGGATCTTCACAAGATAGCACCCACCGAGCTTCATGCACAGCTCCATTCTGCGTTTCACCATTACTTGAATGCTTCCATTGCTGCGTCAAATTCGCCTATAAACAACCAAATTCGTCCTCCGTCCAATCCTGCTCCTACAACATCACCACAACAGGTAGGAGGTGCCAACATGGAAAATTGGAACAACCGAAAGTAGGACAAGGCTTTTCATGCGTTCAACCAAGATTCAAGATGAATGGCCTTGGATTGGTAAGTCGGATTGGTAAGCTTCCTTGCTTTAGATCTTGAGGAACGGTCTGACATGGAATTCTTGGCTGTCCTTTTGCACTACCATCATCCTCTCGCTTCCTTCACAGTCAATTCTGATCCTTGTTGTTGGAAGATGGACGTTCCTCCAAAAGCAGTGTTGTCATTGTTTTTTCATTGTCATGAGGTTCCCCTTGGTATGAGCGGCCGCAACAATCGTCTTTCCAAAGAAAGTCATCATCTTGATGTCAAAAGAAGTTGTGTCCCATGCTCCATGTCGAAGATTTTCAATTTGACTGTGAGGTGCAGCGCGGTTTGGACCCATACGAAATATCAAAATACTCTGACTGTGAACATGATGATGATGTGTACTACGACGTAAGTACCGTAGTATCTCGATAACAGTGTCAATCCGTCAAGCTGTCAAGCTGTCAAGCATCACTGAGCTCTCTCCCCTCTCCACCTTGCCACCATGAGGGATCGGAAAAGACTCCACTGATACTATGATGACACAATATGACTCCAGTACCTCGAGAATGATTGCTTGGTGCGTATTGCGGTATTGCGTATACAACAAATCGAGGCAATTTAAAAGGTAGACTTTACGCCCTCAAGGAACGTCATCGTGCGTCCCCTCCGAGCCCAGCGTCGGTATTTGTCAGGGAACCTCTATGGGACTCCAGTAGTAAGCATGAAGCATACACTAAAGTAAAGAAGAAGTTATACCTATGAGTGCTGATGGACCAGTATGGTCTGTACGTCATCCGTGGTTGTGCTGACACCCTCCCCTGATTTCAAATCTTTTTATTAGATTTGGAAATACAAGAAAGGACAAAAGAGGGGGGGGGGGGGGGGGGCAAAGGGACCAGTCGATGTGTCGCGACCCTGCGCAAATGACAAAGCAGCTGATAGCCTCCATGACCACCTTTCATTTCAACTGTCAAAAGAGTAAAATCTCAAGATACCACAACAATGTTGACGCAAAATGCCGTCGATAAATCCGTCGACTACACACACAGAAGCAGGAAGTTCGTCACCAATATGCCAGTGAGCCAGTGAGGCTTCCAACGAAGAGGACGGCACCGGCTCTCCCACACTGTTGGCGATGACACCATCTAAGAGTCCGTAAGCAACTTTGTTACCAGTGAAACTACTGACGGAGTTGACGACTCACTTCACGACCCCCCTTCGGCTGTACTCCCGTAAGATCGTCCAAGACTCTGTCAGCAACCTCGTAGTGGCCGAAACTCCGATAAAAGTGTCACTCATTTCCCTCTGGATCAAGCCGGAATAAAGTTGGCCGTGGCGCGAAGAAAGATTGAACCAAGAGGCAATACCGTGGGAAACGGTGGCGAAAAAGTCTCGGTCAAACGGGGTGAAAAGGAAGCGACTGGCAATACCTGAGGATGCGGAAGCTACAAGCACCTTCACAAAGAGTCTTGAAATGTATTGAATTGGATGTACAGTACCGAAACTGCCGGAGTTTTGAATCGATTTTGGCACTTTTTTGCCCACATCGGATATGGAGTCGTTCTCCATGGTTGTGAAACATTCATCGATTTGGACTGTGGAAACCTTGAGCCTTCGAAAACGGTGGCAGAAAGTCTCGGGGAAGCAGTGGTAAGGAATTGACTGCCATAAAGGAGAAAACGGTTGCAAAAGTCTCCGTCAAAGGGTTGAATCGACTTTGGTGGTGGGGGTATGACCGACATCGCATATGAGGACGAGCATCTTAACAAAGCTCGCAGAAAATACATGAGATACTTCCACGGCGAGATCGGATCACATCCAACTTTATTCATTTCACGCCTCTTGTTTACGGTGCTTGATCCTTCCACTTCTTCCAGTTTTGATTTGTCATATTCCTTCAACACTCGTCCAAACGATTTTTCTGACCGTTATGGGAGTACCATACATCCAAATTCATTTTTTCACTGTCAAGATATTTTACATACCCCCCCCTCTCATGTTCTTCGAATCTTGACAGAGAAAATGAACGACTCGAATGTCGCAACAAGTGGAGATTGGAGGCAGGATACACAATTTTCTATTTGTTGAGGATGTTGTCTATTCTATCCTCAACAATAACGTTTCGAATCTGCTTTAAAAGTGACTTCCAACCTCGTCGAGAGCACTTTTCCCCACCCTCACACGCGTTAGGGATAATTTCCCACCCCGATAGATCGAATCGATATCTGATGTGTTTTTGCATGTCGATGGACAAGTTTCGATCAATGCTGTGTCGAGTTCGTACCGTTACTGTGGAGGTTTGCCATCATCATCGTTTGCTCGTAACTGTAAGCTTGTCTTCAAGGCGTGAACTGGCAACTGGCCTGTTTCTACCGGTAGTTTCCAACGGTTTTGTTTTTTGGTTGCCTCGATTTGCTGTGTTGTATGAACATCAATCTCTATGAAACCTACTCTTCTAGACAAATCTCGTTGATTCTGCTGTAAGCTGTAAGATTGTGATGAAATCATCGCATGCTGCATGCTGCTGTTTACAGTTTGTGGTGTCTTTTGTCTTTACTGTTACGATCGTACGCTCATGGCGGAGAGTGGAGAGTGGAGATGATCATCATTGCCAAACAAGATGCTCGGTAGTCCACAAGCAACATAGCGCGGCGGCGGGTCTGTGATGTGTGATGTTGTTTGGGAAGAATATTGAATATGGGGATCTCTTTCATGGTCATTTTGGTTGTCATCAACACTTTCACGTTCCTGCAATAAATCAATCTCTCTCCTCCCCCCTTTCTTCACTGGCGCAAGATGGGCACTCGAAGGACTAATTCAAACTGGCTAGTCTACAGAGATGCGATCATGTAACAGTATACGGAAATGCTGCCAGAGAGCTGATTCTTGATGAGAGCGGTTAGTGATGTTGGTTACGTTACTCTTTTATGATTTATTTTTTTGATTTTTGACGTATCATAGACTACCGGTAGGTAGTTACGGTAGGCTACCGTACTGTACGACTTGCTGTTTTATGATGGATTCGTCTCTGACTGATTGTGACATCAGCGAGAAGAAAAGTCAAGGCAGTCGAACGATTTATTGACTGTCGGAGGACTGACTGTGACTATAAATTGAGTCGACTCAAAGGACCCATTCACTTTCAATCACTACTACGGTATAGGTCGTCCGGTACATACTTGTACCGTACTTGTGTGATAACCGGTTTGTACCGTACTCCGAAAAACGTATGGTATGATAAATAAAACGTGAGCTGTTTCGAGAAGGTTTTAAAGCGCGACCTTTCTCCACCAATCATAACACTGCAATAGTAGTCATAAGGGTCGACCTCCGAAATCGGTTTCAGAGAAACATCAATTCCAACACAAATCGAAGATTGGTTTCTCGGTTTCTCGTTTCGGACATGGTTTTCGACAATGTTGGAAAGAAAAAGAGGAAAAGAGAATGGACTTTCTTCAATTCCAGAGCTCACTTTTTTCGATTCCTACCGTAGATGTTGCCCTGGGATGCCAGTCGCAGTCTACAGTAAATCGATTCAAGTCCTTGAGTGAGATGCCATGATGGAGAGGTCATGATGATTGTCCCGTATTGCCAGCCAAGCATTGTGCGTGACAGGTATTGTTGCAGCTTCTAATGTATGGGGCAGGAGACAACCATGAACCCACATCTCGTTCCATTGGATCACATGCCGGTGAGTGGCAAGTGACAATGTTCGAACGTCGAGGCTCCGCAGTTGAACATCACCAAGATGTGATGCGACCGTCGGTTTTTCAGGCCGCTCAAGTATATTGCCTCAAAAGCAGTAGTTTAAAACCATGAAGCGTTTGGAGACGACTCACCACAAAACCCAGCTCGAGGAGTGCCACGATTCGCTCCTTTTACACTACGGTGTAAATGGTGCTACTGTTCGCAGTAGACGTTGCCCTGGGATACCAGTTTGCAGTTGTCTACTTTGACTTATGAAGTCCTTGAGTGAGATGCCATGATGGAGAGGTCATGATGATTGTCCCGTATTGCCAGCCAAGCATTGTGCGTGACAGGTATTGTTGCAGCTTCTAATGTATGGGGCAGGAGACAACCATGAACCCACATCTCGTTCCATTGGATCACATGCCGGTGAGTGGCAAGTGACAATGTTCGAACGTCGAGGCTCCGCAGTTGAACATCACCAAGATGTGATGCGACTGTCGGTTTTTTCAGGCCGCTCAAGTATATTGCCTCAAAAAGCAGTAGTCTGTAACCATGAAGCGTTTGGAGACGACTCACCACAAGTCCCAGCTCGAGGAGTGCCACGATGCGCTCCTTTTACACTACGGTGTAAATGGTGCTACTGTTGATATCAACGTGAAAAAAGAAGCAAGGTGACAATGAGAGAGGGTTCGGCACATGCGAGTGCCGGCATATTGCAAGGGAATTTCGAGAGCCTTCGGACTGTACAGTCACAGCCGCCTTGGCCCTATTTCTTGTCACAATTCTCAAGAATGCCATTGGAATGTACCGCCGTTTTGTGTGCGTAATGCCGCGAGACGGGGACAAGTCCGTGTCCTATCCATGTGGTAGGCGATGGCATTTCTTTGGTCGAGTATCGGGCTTTTGTGACTGCAACGGATCACTTACTGCTTCAGTGATACGAGTCGCGGCTCGAACTTGGCCATACCAAAAAGAATAATGAAAAAAGAAGCAAGGTGACAATGAGAGAGGGTTCGGCACATGCGAGTGCCGGCATATTGCAAGGGAATTTCGAGAGCCTTCGGACTGTACAGTCACAGCCGCCTTGGCCCTATTTCTTGTCACAATTCTCAAGAATGCCATTGGAATGTACCGCCGTTTTGTGTGCGTAATGCCGCGAGACGGGGACAAGTCCGTGTCCTATCCATGTGGTAGGCGATGGCATTTCTTTGGTCGAGTATCGGGCTTTTGTGACTGCAACGGATCACTTACTGCTTCAGTGATACGAGTCGCGGCTCGAACTTGGCCATACCAAAAACAATAATTAACAATTAAAAAACGAAATTCAATCGAAAACACCAACCCTTCTCCGTTTATTGTAGTTTTGTAGTAGATGTAGTAGCGTAGTAGAATCGATTCGATTGTGCCATTTTTGAAAACAATGTTGTTGTTGTCGTCGTTGTTGTTGTTTGCTGTTGTTGCCGCATTCGTCGTGTTTGAGTGTATTGGTACAGCACAATCCCCATCTGTTCTCGAGTCATACCAGTTGCTTTCTCCAAATACAACAGACCATCTCACAAGCTGTCTGCCATACACATAAGGTACGACGCACCGAGCATTCGGCCAAGCTGTAGGGCCTGCAGATAAATAAGGCACATCATGGTATATTGCTTTTTGGACAATCGTTGAACGGCCACTGCCCTGATTCGTGTTGTTGGAAAATGATTTTTGCTCCCAAGGCAGTGGCTTTCGTTTTCTCCACAGAAGGTGTGGCTTTGGACCTGTTTGTTTACGACACAACCTGCTGGTGGAATGTGGAATCAAATCAATTCCAGCCACGCTCCAGTCTGGCATCTGGTCGGCTGTTCAAAACCTACGACGTATTCTTCTCACCATATTTTCCAGTGTATTGATGTCTTTTCTCTCCCTTAAAGCAGTGTGCCACTGTGTCATTATCAGTAAAGTACCGACGCTGGGCTCGGAGGGGACGCACGATGACGTTCCTTGAGGGCGTAAAGTCTACCTTTTAAATTGCCTCGATTTGTTGTATACGCAATACCGCAATACGCACCAAGCAATCATTCTCGAGGTACTGGAGTCATATTGTGTCATCATAGTATCAGTGGATTCTTTTCCGATCCCTCATGGTGGCAAGGTGGAGAGGGGAGAGAGCTCAGCGATGCTTGACAGCTTGACGGATTGACACTGTTATCGAGATACTACGGTACTTACGTCGTAGTACACATCATCATCATGTTCACAGTCAGAGTATTTTGATATTTCGTATGGGTCCAAACCGCGCTGCACCTCACAGTCAAATTGAAAATCTTCGACATGGAGCATGGGACACAACTTCTTTTGACATCAAGATGATGACTTTCTTTGGAAAGACGATTGTTGCGGCCGCTCATACCAAGGGGAACCTCATGACAATGAAAAAAACAATGACAACACTGCTTTTGGAGGAACGTCCATCTTCCAACAACAAGGATCAGAATTGACTGTGAAGGAAGCGAGAGGATGATGGTAGTGCAAAAGGACAGCCAAGAATTCCATGTCAGAACGTTCCTCAAGATCTGAAGCAAGGAAGCTTACCAATCCGACTTACCAATCCAAGGCCATTCATCTTGAATCTTGGTTGAACGCATGAAAGCCTTGTCCTACTTTCGGTTGTTCCAATTTTCCATGTTGGCACCTCCTACCTGTTGTGGTGATGTTGTAGGAGCAGGATTGGACGGAGGACGAATTTGGTTGTTCATAGGCGAATTTGACGCAGCAATGGAAGCATTCAAGTAATGGTGAAACGCAGAATGGAGCTGTGCATGAAGCTCGGTGGGTGCTATCTTGTGAAGATCCTGTTCAAATTTGATCTCGGGGCGCACGTTTTCGGTATCCTTGTTGTAAGAACGTTCCAGAAGATACGATGGGGTGCGATAGTTGGGATTGGAGGAAGTCACACCCAACATGTCTTCAACAAAGACTCTGGCGGCATCTGCAAGCGTGGACACAGACAAGTGGGCGGGGTCGAACCTTTGGATAGAGACGTTCGAGGTTTGCACCAGCTCTCTGTAAAAGTCGGCTCTCGAACGGCCAGATGTCCTGCGACGCAGCAAGTGTGGCGTTGCGTTTCACCTCGTCTCTAATTACTTTGGCATCCTCGTGATACTTTCGAGCGGTGGACTCGTGTTTGTGACGAGCGTTGCGCATCAACTCGCCGAAGTCCTCACTTCCTCCCAGGGCGGCAAACAAATAAAAGGTAGCACGCAGTGAGTGCGTTCCGAATTTGTATGTTCCGTTAAGCGTGTTTCGGCAGTCGTTCTTGAGCCTGGTTTTGATCCAGCCCAAACAATCAGTATACGTAACAGGATGGTTGTCTGACAGTGACGGGTTACCAGCGTCAACGGGTACGGTGGTAGCTTCGTTGTAGTGGCAGACTTGGCTTGGGTATAGACATCCAACCCGATGGGAGGAACAGTGCACGTACACAAGGAGGTGTCGTAAAAAGCACATTTTTGGGTGGCGATGTTTGAACCCGATTTTGTACAGTTGGGGTTCTTGGTCATTCTTTTCCATCACACTTTGGACAAGATACTCAATGCCAACGTCATTGTATATCATCCACATGGAGCTGTGGTCTTCAAAGTTGGAAAACTGAACCGACTGGAAACCAACGTATCGCATGGCACCCTCCAGAGCATTCAGCATCATCACGTAGAACTTCAGAGATTGAAGATCGTATTGCCTGCCCTTCAGGTAATGGTGGATATCGGATACATCGCTTGGTAGCAGTGCTTGGCGCCTGACAGGATTGTACCCACGTAAATTGTGTTGCCTTTCGAGCCATGAAATGTATCCTTTTATGTGAAAGGATCGAATAGGGGTGCCAGAAAAGGAGAAGTCTAGGTGGTGGCCGTGATGCAGACAAGGATTACGGCTTCCCTGGGAGAAGTTGTCGTGGCACGGTTGGCAAAACTCCCGGTACGACGCCTCGTGGTTACGGTGTCCGTGCAGAAAAGACAAACCACCGAATAGACTTTTCAACCACTGGTAGTTGTTCACAGTCCCCTCCGCAAGGACTCGATTTCCGTTGATGTCCAGCAACGGGATGTTACTTACTGTTAGTCCGTTGCATAGAGGAGTCTTCGCGGTTAGGTAGCGATGATTACAATAAGATATAATGCTTTGGTGGTCAACACTGGGACAGTAACTTCGCGAGGCGTCCGGAACAAGCAGTAACAACATGCTGTCATAGTCGCCAATCACAGCTAGGAAATTCCAGAACATACGGCAATGTTTCTCGTAGTTGAGAGCAGTAGCCGGCGTAAGGCGGGAGTTGCACGAAAATCGGGGAGATGTAGCACTTCTTCTCTCAAACTTCGATCAATTGTAAACGTCGGGCAATACTAGTACTCGTACGTCTCGGCCAAGCAAATCACTGGAATTATTCAATCGATTGGGCTGTGGAAACCTCAAGCCTTCCAAAACGTTGCGCAATACTAATACTCGTACGTCACGGACGAGCAAATCAATACGGGGAGACGCGGAAGATGAAACTGGTCGTGGATTGCTCAATCTGTTTTTTTCTTTGTTTCTTTTACAGTTGCGTGACCGATCGTTCAGTTCGATCACTCAATCTCTTTGCCATCCTCCTCCTCCTCCTCCTCCTCCTTTGCTCTTAAGCCAGTTTCCAACGGTGTTGTTTTTTGGTAGCCTCCATTTGTTGTATGCGCATCAATCATTACCTACTCTGGTAGACAAATCTTGTGATGAAATCATTGCATGCTGTTGTTTAGTGGTGTCTTTTGTCTTTATCTTTACGATCGCTCATGGTGGAGAGTGTAGAGAGTAAAGGAGAGATTTCTGGTTTCTGTGCTGCTTGACAACTTGACTCTTGTTGTTGATGCTTCTTCTTTACGGGATCCAGTGACTGTTGACTGTTAATTTACAGTTAAAAATTGTGGCGTCATCGGCGTATGATACGTTATTCGAGTATCATGCGATCATACGCCATGTTGATGGATTCGTATCATATGTTCATAGATGAATGAAGTATTAACTGTAAAATTATGTACCACTTTGAACGTACCGTACTCTATGATACGTCGTGCACGTAACTGTAAGATACCTTTCTTCCTTCAACGTTCGAACGTCAAGCAAGAAGGATACTACTAGCTAGTCGTAGAAGGTTGAAGGTGCACCGAAAAAAGTTGTGACACAATGAGATCAATCTCTCTTTGGAATGACGACGGTTGTGGCCGCTCATACCGAAAGAAACTTACAGTTTATCACATTGAACAACAATAGCTACAACAACGACGAAGACATTGTTTTGGGAGCAAGTATCATCGCTGAACAACAAAGCAAGCGAAGCGAAGCGAAGCGAAGCAGCGGTCGCACGACAACAGTCCGAAAGGACAATGATACAGATTCCGTTGTGGCAGACGGCAGACTGACAAGACGGCAGACAAGACTGTTCCTCAACATTTACAGCAAGAGACAAGAGACCTGACTGCTGTCGTAATTCGATCTTCGATATCTTCTCTCGATGGCCACGACAAAGGAACCTCGGTCCGTGACCTCCGGAACACTGCAAGCAAACGTCAAAGGTGACAAAAACGACAATAGAAAATCCATTTTACAGTTAAGGCTATACCAACTACCAACTACCAGCTTCCAGCTACCATCGATTCCGCATCTGAAAAGTTGGCTCACCAGCAGCTTTCCGTCCACTCATTGTCAGTACCCTGTTGCCCAACGACAAGAAAAGAAACAGTCCGAAATGGATAGAACAGGACCTGGATTCGAGGCCATTGTTGGGACACCATTTCGCAACGCAACTACAAAATTGGATGCATTGTACGGATGTTGCCAAAATGGGTTCGACTTTTGCGGTAGTATGACGGCCAGAAGTACATCGAACATGGAGTCGTTTCACAGGGTTGTGGAAAATCAATCGATTGGGTTGTGGACAACCTAGACCCTTCCAAAACGGTTGAGGAAGATCCCCGGACGAATTGTGGGGGGATATGTAAAATATCTTGACAGTGAAAAAATGAATTTGGATGTATGGTACTCCCATAACGGTCAGAAAAATCGTTTGGACGAGTGTTGAAGGAATATGACAAATCAAAACTGGAAGAAGTGGAAGGATCAAGCACCGTAAACAAGAGGCGTGAAATGAATAAAGTTGGATGTGATCCGATCTCGCCGTGGAAGTATCTTATGTATTTTCTGCGAGTTTTGTTAAGATGCTCGTCCTCATATGCGATGTCGGTCATACCCCCACCACCAAAGTCGATTCAACCCTTTGACGGAGACTTTTGCAACCGTTTTCTCCTTTATGGCAGTCAATTCCTTACCACTGCTCCCCCGAGACTTTCTGCCACCGTTTTCGAAGGCTCAAGGTTTCCACAGTGCAAATCGATGCATGTTTCACAACCATGGAGAACGACTCCAAATCCGATGTGGGCAAAAAAGTGCCAAAATCGATTCAAAACTTCGGCAGTTTCGGTACTGTACATCCAATTCAATACATTTCAAGACTCTTTGTGAAGGTGCTTGTAGCTTCTGCATCCTCCGGTATTGCCAGTCGCTTCCTTTTCACCCCGTTTGACCGAGACTTTTTCGCCACCGTTTCCCACGGTATTGCCTCTTGGTTCAATCTTTCTTCGCGCCACGGCCAACTTTATTCCGGCTTGATCCAGAGGGAAATGAGTGACACTTTTATCGGAGTTTCGGCCACTACGAGGTTGCTGACAGAGTCTTGGACGACCTTACGGGAGTACAGCCGAAGGGGGGTCGTGAAGTGAGTCGTCAACTCCGTCAGTAGTTTCACTGGTAACAAAGTTGCTTACGGACTCTTAGATGGTGTCATCGCCAACAGTGTGGGAGAGCCGGTGCCGTCCTCTTCGTTGGAAGCCTCACTGGCTCACTGGCATATTGGTAACGAACTTCCTGCTTCTGTGTGTGTAGTCGACGGATTTATCGACGGCATTTTGCGTCAACATTGTTTTGGTATCTGGAGATTTTACTCTTTTGACAGTTGAAATGAAAGGTGGTTATGGAGGCTATCAGCTGCTTTGTCATTTGCGCAGGGTCGCGACACATCGACTGGTCCCTTTGTCCCCCCCCCCCCTCTTTTCACGGAAATCTTGGCCTTTTTCTATAGTCATCGGGCGTCCATTCTCTCCAATCGCTCCAATTCTTTTTCAACCAAGACAGCCTTTCTAGGACGGCCAGAAGTGACGGGCGATGATCTTGTCGAGATGTTGGACGAAACTCTCGACTTTCTACTCCTCTAAAGGACGGCAGTACTGACTGTGAAGTTCTTGACACGCTACGCGACAATTTTCTTCGTCGAAAGAGTGGAAATCAAGCTGATCCCAAACCGTTCGGACAAACGAAACGCCAACTAACTGCAACCGCTACATTGAGTCTCACAAAAATGTCAGCAAGCAAGAACAACAGCAAGACTTGTAAAATCAAGATTTCACTGCAGTGTTCCATTCTATGCCACTACACCTCTCTCAAATCTAATCGGTCACAAGTTGTTGCGGAGGCTGCAATAACAAATTGGTAGATGAATTCAGCAACGGCCACTCCTTCTGAGTGTGAATTTATAAAAGCAAAGAACGAATTACAAGCTGCTTTGCCAGCATCAATACAGGCATAGCTATTCCAACTACACGTACTGTAGCTATTGATGATTCAGAAACCAACTCTCAGCATCGATTGATGATTCCATTGAATACCGACACGAAAAGGTCCGAAAGGGAGCGGCGGTTGAATACAAGGTAAAAGGGTTGGCAGATGTGTGATGATAAAGGAAAAATTGGAGCAACTATCTCATACCCTATGTCCGTGTTGGAAACAAAATGTGCACGTTGCTCGTCTCTTGTTGGAATCCTCATTCGATCCAATATCCTCTTATTTCAGCTTGGATATCTTCTACCGCCATTGGCCCAAGAGTGGTTGGATTCCTTGAGTGGAGCCAGTCGCGCTAGCCCGTACTTGTTCTCCATGTCTGCCTCTGCAAAGTCTTCCTGAGAAAATTCCTAAGAACACTGGTTCGTAGGAGTACATGTTCTGCTGTAACAGCTAAGATATCCATGAAGTGCAGCCAATACTGACTTATTGTAAACTTGTACCAAAATCCATTCGACACAGAAATTTTTCCAAAGATGTCAACGTGCAGAACGACTGATCAGATAACGATTCGATCAACGGGGGTGGGGAAAGCATCCTCAACCCGTGTACTGTTGAAAAGGGAGGGGAAAATCTCTCGACGGGTTGGGAAATCTGTTGTTGAGAATGTTGTCTATTCTAGCCTCAACAATAACGTTACGAATCTGTACGGTTAAGGTTTTTACAACCCTTTCGTTTGGATTGTTGATCTTTCCCCTCCCATGTTCTTCGAATCTTGACAGAGAAAATGAACGACTCGAATGTCGCAACAAGTGGAGATTGGAGGCAGGATACACAATTTTCTATTTGTTGAGGATGTTGTCCATTCTATCCTCAACAATAACGTTACGAATCTGCTTTAAAAGTGATTTCCAACCCCGTCGAGAGCACTTTTCCCCACCCTCACACGCGTTAGGGATAATTTCCCACCCCGATAGATCGAATCGATATCTGATGTGTTTTTGCATGTCGATGGACAAGTTTCGATCAATGCTGTGTCGAGTTCGTACCGTTACTGTGGAGGTTTGCCATCATCATCGTTTGCTCGTAACTGTAAGCTTGTCTTCAAGGCGTGAACTGGCAACTGGCAACTGGCCTGTTTCTACCGGTAGTTTCCAACGGTTTTGTTTTTTGGTTGCCTCGATTTGCTGTGTTGTATGAACATCAATCTCTATGAAACCTACTCTTCTAGACAAATCTCGTTGATTCTGCTGTAAGCTGTAAGATTGTGATGAAATCATCGCATGCTGCATGCTGCTGTTTACAGTTTGTGGTGTCTTTTGTCTTTACTGTTACGATCGTACGCTCATGGCGGAGAGTGGAGAGTGGAGATGATCATCATTGCCAAACAAGATGCTCGGTAGTCCACAAGCAACATAGCGCGGCGGCGGGTCTGTGATGTGTGATGTTGTTTGGGAAGAATATTGAATATGGGGATCTCTTTCATGGTCATTTTGGTTGTCATCAACACTTTCACGTTCCTGCAATAAATCAATCTCTCTCCTCCCCCCTTTCTTCACTGGCGCAAGATGGGCACTCGAAGGACTAATTCAAACTGGCTAGTCTACAGAGATGCGATCATGTAACAGTATACGGAAATGCTGCCAGAGAGCTGATTCTTGATGAGAGCGGTTGGTGATGTTGGTTACGTTACTCTTTTATGATTTATTTTTTTGATTTTTATGATACGACGGATCATAGACTACCGGTAGGTAGCTACGGTAGGCTACCGTACTACGACTTGCTGTTTTAGTGGATGATGGATTCGTCTCTGACATCAGCGAGAAGAAAAGTCAAGGCAGTCGAACGATTTATTGACTGTCGGAGGACTGACTGTTACTATAAATTGAGTCGACTCAAAGGACCCATTCACTTTCAATCACTACTACGGTATAGGTCGTCCGGTACATACTTGTACCGTACTTGTGTGATAACCGGTTTGTACCGTACTCCGAAAAACGTATGGTGTATGATAAATAAAACGTGAGCTGTTTCGAGAAGGTTTTAAAGCGCGACCTTTCTCCACCAATCATAACACTGCAATAGTAGTCATAAGGGTCAACATCCGAAATCGGTTTCAGAGAAACATCAATTCCAACACAAATCGAAGATTGGTTTCTCGGTTTCTCGTTTCGGACATGGTTTTCGACAATGTTGGAAAGAAAAAGAGGAAAAGAGAATGGAATTTCTTCAGTTCCAGAGCTCACTTTTTTCGATTCCTACCGTAGATGTTGCCCTGGGATACCAGTTGCAGTCTACAGTAAATCGATTCAAGTCCTTGAGTGAGATGCCATGATGGAGAGGTCATGATGATTGTCCCGTATTGCCAGCCAAGCATTGTGCGTGACAGGTATTGTTGCAGCTTCTAATGTATGGGGCAGGAGACAACCATGAACCCACATCTCGTTCCATTGGATCACATGCCGGTGAGTGGCAAGTGACAATGTTCGAACGTCGAGGCTCCGCAGTTGAACATCACCAAGATGTGATGCGACCGTCGGTTTTTCAGGCCGCTCAAGTATATTGCCTCAAAAGCAGTAGTTTATAACCATGAAGCGTTTGGAGACGACTCACCACAAGTCCCAGCTCGAGGAGTGCCACGATTCGCTCCTTTTACACTACGGTGTAAATGGTGCTACTGTTCGCAGTAGACGTTGCCCTGGGATACCAGTTTGCAGTTGTCTACTTTGACTTATGAAGTCCTTGAGTGAGATGCCATGATGGAGAGGTCATGATGATTGTCCCGTATTGCCAGCCAAGCATTGTGCGTGACAGGTATTGTTGCAGCTTCTAATGTATGGGGCAGGAGACAACCATGAACCCACATCTCGTTCCATTGGATCACATGCCGGTGAGTGGCAAGTGACAATGTTCGAACGTCGAGGCTCCGCAGTTGAACATCACCAAGATGTGATGCGACTGTCGGTTTTTTCAGGCCGCTCAAGTATATTGCCTCAAAAAGCAGTAGTCTGTAACCATGAAGCGTTTGGAGACGACTCACCACAAGTCCCAGCTCGAGGAGTGCCACGATGCGCTCCTTTTACACTACGGTGTAAATGGTGCTACTGTTGATATCAACGTGAAAAAAGAAGCAAGGTGACAATGAGAGAGGGTTCGGCACATGCGAGTGCCGGCATATTGCAAGGGAATTTCGAGAGCCTTCGGACTGTACAGTCACAGCCGCCTTGGCCCTATTTCTTGTCACAATTCTCAAGAATGCCATTGGAATGTACCGCCGTTTTGTGTGCGTATGCCGCGAGACGGGGACAAGTCCGTGTCCTATCCATGTGGTAGGCGATGGCATTTCTTTGGTCGAGTATCGGGCTTTTGTGACTGCAACGGATCACTTACTGCTTCAGTGATACGAGTCGCGGCTCGAACTTGGCCATACCAAAAACAATAATTAACAATTAAAAAACGAAATTCAATCGAAAACACCAACCCTTCTCCGTATATTGTTGTGTTGTAGTAGTTGTAGTAGTGTAGTAGAATCGATTCGATTGTGCCATTTTTGAAAACAATGTTGTTGTTGTCGTCGTTGTTGTTGTTTGCTGTTGTTGCCGCATTCGTCGTGTTTGAGTGTATTGGTACAGCACAATCCCCATCTGTTCTCGAGTCATACCAGTTGGTTTCTCCAAATACAACAGACCATCTCACAAGCTGTCTGCCATACACATTAGGTACGACGCACCGAGCATTCGGCCAAGCTGTAGGGCCTGCAGATAAATAAGGCACATCATGGTATATTGCTTTTTGGACAATCGTTGAACGGCCGCTGCCCTGATTCGTGTTGTTGGAAAATGATTTTTGCTCCCAAGGCAGTGGCTTTCGTTTTCTCCACAGAAGGTGTGGCTTTGGACCTGTTTGTTTACGATACAACCTGCTGGTGGAATGTGGAATCAAATCAATTCCAGCCACGCTCCAGTCTGGCATCTGGTCGGCTGTTCAAAACCTACGACGTATTCTTCTCACCATATTTTCCAGTGAATTGATGTCTTTTCTCTCCCTTAAAGCAGTGTGCCACTGTGTCATTATCAGTAAAGTACCGACGCTGGGCTCGGAGGGGACGCACGATGACGTTCCTTGAGGGCGTAAAGTCTACCTTTTAAATTGCCTCGATTTGTTGTATACGCAATACCGCAATACGCACCAAGCAATCATTCTCGAGGTACTGGAGTCATATTGTGTCATCATAGTATCAGTGGATTCTTTTCCGATCCCTCATGGTGGCAAGGTGGAGAGGGGAGAGAGCTCAGTGATACTTGACAGCTTGACAGCTTGACGGATTGACACTGTTATCGAGATACTACGGTACTTACGTCGTAGTACACATCATCATCATGTTCACAGTCAGAGTATTTTGATATTTCGTATGGGTCCAAACCGCGCTGCACCTCACAGTCAAATTGAAAATCTTCGACATGGAGCATGGGACACAACTTCTTTTGACATCAAGATGATGACTTTCTTTGGAAAGACGATTGTTGCGGCCGCTCATACCAAGGGGAACCTCATGACAATGAAAAAAACAATGACAACACTGCTTTTGGAGGAACGTCCATCTTCCAACAACAAGGATCAGAATTGACTGTGAAGGAAGCGAGAGGATGATGGTAGTGCAAAAGGACAGCCAAGAATTCCATGTCAGAACGTTCCTCAAGATCTGAAGCAAGGAAGCTTACCAATCCGACTTACCAATCCAAGGCCATTCATCTTGAATCTTGGTTGAACGCATGAAAGCCTTGTCCTACTTTCGGTTGTTCCAATTTTCCATGTTGGCACCTCCTACCTGTTGTGGTGATGTTGTAGGAGTAGGATTGGACGGAGGACGAATTTGGTTGTTTATAGGCGAATTTGACGCAGCAATGGAAGCATTCAAGTAATGGTGAAACGCAGAATGGAGCTGTGCATGAAGCTCGGTGGGTGCTATCTTGTGAAGATCCTGTTCAAATTTGATCTCGGGGCGCACGTTTTCGGTATCCTTGTTGTAAGAACGTTCCAGAAGATACGATGGGGTGCGATAGTTGGGATTGGAGGAAGTCACACCCAACATGTCTTCAACAAAGACTCTGGCGGCATCTGCAAGCGTGGACACAGACAAGTGGGCGGGGTCGAACCTTTGGATAGAGACGTTCGAGGTTTGCACCAGCTCTCTGTAAAAGTCGGCTCTCGAACGGCCAGATGTCCTGCGACGCAGCAAGTGTGGCGTTGCGTTTCACCTCGTCTCTAATTACTTTGGCATCCTCGTGATACTTTCGAGCGGTGGACTCGTGTTTGTGACGAGCGTTGCGCATCAACTCGCCGAAGTCCTCACTTCCTCCCAGGGCGGCAAACAAATAAAAGGTAGCACGCAGTGAGTGCGTTCCGAATTTGTATGTTCCGTTAAGCGTGTTTCGGCAGTCGTTCTTGAGCCTGGTTTTGATCCAGCCCAAACAATCAGTATACGTAACAGGATGGTTGTCTGACAGTGACGGGTTACCAGCGTCAACGGGTACGGTGGTAGCTTCGTTGTAGTGGCAGACTTGGCTTGGGTATAGACATCCAACCCGATGGGAGGAACAGTGCACGTACACAAGGAGGTGTCGTAAAAAGCACATTTTTGGGTGGCGATGTTTGAACCCGATTTTGTACAGTTGGGGTTCTTGGTCATTCTTTTCCATCACACTTTGGACAAGATACTCAATGCCAACGTCATTGTATATCATCCACATGGAGCTGTGGTCTTCAAAGTTGGAAAACTGAACCGACTGGAAACCAACGTATCGCATGGCACCCTCCAGAGCATTCAGCATCATCACGTAGAACTTCAGAGATTGAAGATCGTATTGCCTGCCCTTCAGGTAATGGTGGATATCGGATACATCGCTTGGTAGCAGTGCTTGGCGCCTGACAGGATTGTACCCACGTAAATTGTGTTGCCTTTCGAGCCATGAAATGTATCCTTTTATGTGAACGGATCGAATAGGGTTGCCAGAAAAGGAGAAGTCTAGGTGGTGGCCGTGATGCAGACAAGGATTACGGCTTCCCTGGGAGAAGTTGTCGTGACACGGTTGGCAAAACTCCCGGTACGACGCCTCGTGGTTACGGTGTCCGTGCAGAAAAGACAAACCACCGAATAGACTTTTCAACCACTGGTAGTTGTTCACAGTCCCCTCCGCAAGGACTCGATTTCCGTTGATGTCCAGCAACGGGATGTTACTTACTGTTAGTCCGTTGCATAGAGGAGTCTTCGCGGTTAGGTAGCGATGATTACAATAAGATATAATGCTTTGGTGGTCAACACTGGGACAGTAAATTCGCGAGGCGTCCGGAACAAGCAGTAACAACATGCTGTCATAGTCGCCAATCACAGCTAGGAAATTCCAGAACATACGGCAATGTTTCTCGTAGTTGAGAGCAGTAGCCGGCGTAAGGCGGGAGTTGCACGAAAATCGGGGAGATGTAGCACTTCTTCTCTCAAACTTCGATCAATTGTAAACGTTGGGCAATACTAGTACTCGTACGTCTCGGCCAAGCAAATCACTGGAATTATTCAATCGATTGGGCTGTGGAAACCTCAAGCCTTCCAAAACGTTGCGCAATACTAATACTCGTACGTCACGGACGAGCAAATCAATACGGGGAGACGCGGAAGATGAAACTGGTCGTGGATTGCTCAATCTGTTTTTTTCTTTGTTTCTTTTACAGTTGCGTGACCGATCGTTCAGTTCGATCACTCAATCTCTTTGCCATCCTCCTCCTCCTCCTCCTCCTTTGCTCTTAAGCCAGTTTCCAACGGTGTTGTTTTTTGGTAGCCTCCATTTGTTGTATGCGCATCAATCATTACCTACTCTGGTAGACAAATCTTGTGATGAAATCATTGCATGCTGTTGTTTAGTGGTGTCTTTTGTCTTTATCTTTACGATCGCTCATGGTGGAGAGTGTAGAGAGTAAAGGAGAGATTTCTGGTTTCTGTGCTGCTTGACAACTTGACTCTTGCTTCTTCTTTACGGGATCCAGTGACTGTTGACTGTTAATTTACAGTTAAAAATTGTGGCGTCATCGGCGTTATTCGAGTATCATGCGATCATACGCCATGTTGATGGATTCGTATCATATGTTCATAGATGAATGAAGTATTAACTGTAAAATTATGTACCACTTTGAACGTACCGTACTCTATGATACGTCGTGCACGTAACTGTAAGATACCTTTCTTCCTTCAAGTCAAGCAAGAAGGATAGAAGGTTGAAGGTGCACCGAAAAAAAGTTGTGACACAATGAGATCAATCTCTCTTTGGAATGACGACGGTTGTGGCCGCTCATACCGAAAGAAACTTACAGTTTATCACATTGAACAACAATAGCTACAACAACGACGAAGACATTGTTTTGGGAGCAAGTATCATCGCTGAACAACAAAGCAAGCGAAGCGAAGCGAAGCAGCGGTCGCACGACAACAGTCCGAAAGGACAATGATACAGATTCCGTTGTGGCAGACGGCAGACTGACAAGACGGCAGACAAGACTGTTCCTCAACATTTACAGCAAGGGACAAGAGACCTGACTGCTGTCGTAATTCGATCTTCGATATCTTCTCTCGATGGCCACGACAAAGGAACCTCGGTCCGTGACCTCCGGAACACTGCAAGCAAACGTCAAAGGTGACAAAAACGACAATAGAAAATCTATTTTACAGTTAAGGCTATACCAACTACCAACTACCAGGTTCCAGCTACCATCGATTCCGCATCTGAAAAGTTGGCTCACCAGCAGCTTTCCGTCCACTCATTGTCAGTACCCTGTTGCCCAACGACAAGAAAAGAAACAGTCCGAAATGGATAGAACAGGACCTGGATTCGAGGCCATTGTTGGGACACCATTTCGCAACGCAAATACAAAATTGGATGTATTGTACGGATGTTGCCAAAATGGGTTCGACTTTTGCGGTAGTATGACGGCCAGAAGTACATCGAACATGGAGTCGTTTCACAGGGTTGTGGAAAATCAATCGATTGGGTTGTGGACAACCTAGACCCTTCCAAAACGGTTGAGGAAGATCCCCGGACGAATTGTGGGGGGATATGTAAAATATCTTGACAGTGAAAAAATGAATTTGGATGTATGGTACTCCCATAACGGTCAGAAAAATCGTTTGGACGAGTGTTGAAGGAATATGACAAATCAAAACTGGAAGAAGTGGAAGGATCAAGCACCGTAAACAAGAGGCGTGAAATGAATAAAGTTGGATGTGATCCGATCTCGCCGTGGAAGTATCTTATGTATTTTCTGCGAGTTTTGTTAAGATGCTCGTCCTCATATGCGATGTCGGTCATACCTCCACCACCAAAGTCGATTCAACCCTTTGACGGAGACTTTTGCAACCGTTTTCTCCTTTATGGCAGTCAATTCCTTACCACTGCTCCCCCGAGACCTTCTGCCACCGTTTTCGAAGGCTCATGGTTTCCACAGTGCAAATCGATGCATGTTTCACAACCATGGAGATCGACTCCATATCCGATGTGGGCAAAAAAGTGCCAAAATCGATTCAAAACTTCGGCAGTTTCGGTACTGTACATCCAATTCAATACATTTCAAGACTCTTTGTGAAGGTGCTTGTAGCTTCCGCATCCTCCGGTATTGCCAGTCGCTTCCTTTTCACCCCGTTTGACCTAGACTTTTTCGCCACCGTTTCCCACGGTATTGCCTCTTGGTTCAATCTTTCTTCGCGCCACGGCCAACTTTATTCCGGCTTGATCCAGAGGGAAATGAGTGACACTTTTATCGGAGTTTCGGCCACTACGAGGTTGCTGACAGAGTCTTGGACGACCTTACGGGAGTACAGCCGAAGGGGGGTCGTGAAGTGAGTCGTCAACTCCGTCAGTAGTTTCACTGGTAACAAAGTTGCTTACGGACTCTTAGATGGTGTCATCGCCAACAGTGTGGGAGAGCCGGTGCCGTCCTCTTCGTTGGAAGCCTCACTGGCTCACTGGCATATTGGTAACGAACTTCCTGCTTCTGTGTGTGTAGTCGACGGATTTATCGACGGCATTTTGCGTCAACATTGTTGTGGTAACTGGAGATTTTACTCTTTTGACAGTTGAAATGAAAGGTGGTTATGGAGGCTATCAGCTGCTTTGTCATTTGCGCAGGGTCGCGACACATCGACTGGTCCCTTTGTCCCCCCCCCCTCTTTTCACGGAAATCTTGGCCTTTTTCTATAGTCATCGGGCGTCCATTCTCTCCAATCGCTCCAATTCTTTTTCAACCAAGACAGCCTTTCTAGGACGGCCAGAAGTGACGGGCGATGATCTTGTCGAGATGTTGGACGAAACTCTCGACTTTCTACTCCTCTAAAGGACGGCAGTACTGACTGTGAAGTTCTTGACACGCTACGCGACAATTTTCTTCGTCGAAAGAGTGGAAATCAAGCTGATCCCAAACCGTTCGGACAAACGAAACGCCAACTAACTGCAACCGCTACATTGAGTCTCACAAAAATGTCGGCAAGCAAGAACAACAGCAAGACTTGTAAAATCAAGATTTCACTGCAGTGTTCCATTCTATGCCACTACACCTCTCTCAAATCTAATCGGTCACAAGTTGTTGCGGAGGCTGCAATAACAAATTGGTAGATGGATTCAGCAACGGCCACTCCTTCTGAGTGTGAATATATAAAAGCAAAGAACGAATTACAAGCTGCTTTGCCAGCATCAATACAGGCATAGCTATTCCAACTACACGTACTGTAGCTATTGATGATTCAGAAACCAACTCTCAGCATCGATTGATGATTCCATTGAATACCGACACGAAAAGGTCCGAAAGGGAGCGGCGGTTGAATACAAGGTAAAAGGGTTGGCAGATGTGTGATGATAAAGGAAAAATTGGAGCAACTATCTCATACCCTATGTCCGTGTTGGAAACAAAATGTGCACGTTGCTCGTCTCTTGTTGGAATCCTCATTCGATCCAATATCCTCTTATTTCAGCTTGGATATCTTCTACCGCCATTGGCCCAAGAGTGGTTGGATTCCTTGAGTGGAGCCAGTCGCGCTAGCCCGTACTTGTTCTCCATGTCTGCCTCTGCAAAGTCTTCCTGAGAAAATTCCTAAGAACACTGGTTCGTAGGAGTACATGTTCTGCTGTAACAGCTAAGATATCCATGAAGTGCAGCCAATACTGACTTATTGTAAACTTGTACCAAAATCCATTCGACACAGAAATTTTTCCAAAGATGTCAACGTGCAGAACGACTGATCAGATAACGATTCGATCAACGGGGGTGGGGAAAGCATCCTCAACCCGTGTACTGTTGAAAAGGGAGGGGAAAATCTCTCGACGGGTTGGGAAATCTGTTGTTGAGAATGTTGTCTATTCTAGCCTCAACAATAACGTTACGAATCTGTACGGTTAAGGTTTTTACAACCCTTTCGTTTGGATTGTTGATCTTTCCCCTCCCATGTTCTTCGAATCTTGACAGAGAAAATGAACGACTCGAATGTCGCAACAAGTGGAGATTGGAGGCAGGATACACAATTTTCTATTTGTTGAGGATGTTGTCCATTCTATCCTCAACAATAACGTTACGAATCTGCTTTAAAAGTGATTTCCAACCCCGTCGAGAGCACTTTTCCCCACCCTCACACGCGTTAGGGATAATTTCCCACCCCGATAGATCGAATCGATATCTGATGTGTTTTTGCATGTCGATGGACAAGTTTCGATCAATGCTGTGTCGAGTTCGTACCGTTACTGTGGAGGTTTGCCATCATCATCGTTTGCTCGTAACTGTAAGCTTGTCTTCAAGGCGTGAACTGGCAACTGGCAACTGGCCTGTTTCTACCGGTAGTTTCCAACGGTTTTGTTTTTTGGTTGCCTCGATTTGCTGTGTTGTATGAACATCAATCTCTATGAAACCTACTCTTCTAGACAAATCTCGTTGATTCTGCTGTAAGCTGTAAGATTGTGATGAAATCATCGCATGCTGCATGCTGCTGTTTACAGTTTGTGGTGTCTTTTGTCTTTACTGTTACGATCGTACGCTCATGGCGGAGAGTGGAGAGTGGAGATGATCATCATTGCCAAACAAGATGCTCGGTAGTCCACAAGCAACATAGCGCGGCGGCGGGTCTGTGATGTGTGATGTTGTTTGGGAAGAATATTGAATATGGGGATCTCTTTCATGGTCATTTTGGTTGTCATCAACACTTTCACGTTCCTGCAATAAATCAATCTCTCTCCTCCCCCCTTTCTTCACTGGCGCAAGATGGGCACTCGAAGGACTAATTCAAACTGGCTAGTCTACAGAGATGCGATCATGTAACAGTATACGGAAATGCTGCCAGAGAGCTGATTCTTGATGAGAGCGGTTAGTGATGTTGGTTACGTTACTCTTTTATGATTTATTTTTTTGATTTTTATGATACGACGGATCATAGACTACCGGTAGGTAGCTACGGTAGGCTACCGTACTACGACTTGCTGTTTTAGTGGATGATCTCTGACTGATTGTGACATCAGCGAGAAGAAAAGTCGAGGCAGTCGAACGATTTATTGACTGTCGGAGGACTGACTGTGACTATAAATTGAGTCGACTCAAAGGACCCGTTCACTGTCATTCACTACTACGGTATAGCCTAACCCCAACCCTAACCCTTTCTCCACCAATCATAAAACACTGCAATAGTAGTCATAAAGGTCGACCTCTGAAATCGGTTTCAATCCAACACAAATCGAAGATTGGTTTCTCGGTTTCTCGTTTCGGACATGGTTTTCGACAATGTTGGAAAGAAAAAGAGGAAAAAAAGATTGGAATTTCTTCAGTTCCAGAGCTCACTTTTTTCGATTCCTACCGTAGATGTTGCCCTGGGATGCCAGTTGCAGTCTACAGTAAATCGATTCAAGTCCTTGAGTGAGATGCCATGATGGAGAGGTCATGATGATTGTCCCGTATTGCCAGCCAAGCATTGTGCGTGACAGGTATTGTTGCAGCTTCTAATGTATGGGGCAGGAGACAACCATGAACCCACATCTCGTTCCATTGGATCACATGCCGGTGAGTGGCAAGTGACAATGTTCGAACGTCGAGGCTCCGCAGTTGAACATCACCAAGATGTGATGCGACCGTCGGTTTTTTCAGGCCGCTCAAGTATATTGCCTCAAAAGCAGTAGTCTATAACCATGAAGCGTTTGGAGACGACTCACCACAAGTCCCAGCTCGAGGAGTGCCACGATGCGCTCCTTTTACACTACGGTGTAAATGGTGCTACTGTTGATATCAACGTGAAAAAAGAAGCAAGGTGACAATGAGAGAGGGTTCGGCACATGCGAGTGCCGGCATATTGCAAGGGAATTTCGAGAGCCTTCGGACTGTACAGTCACAGCCGCCTTGGCCCCATTTCTTGTCACAATTCTCAAGAATGCCATTGGAATGTACCGCCGTTTTGTGTGCGTAATGCCGCGAGACGGGGACAAGTCCGTGTCCTATCCATGTGGTAGGCGATGGCATTTCTTTGGTCGAGTATCGGGCTTTTGTGACTGCAACGGATCACTTACTGCTTCAGTGATACGAGTCGCGGATCGAACTTGGCCATACCAAAAAGAATAATGAAAAAAGAAGCAAGGTGACAATGAGAGAGGGTTCGGCACATGCGAGTGCCGGCATATTGCAAGGGAATTTCGAGAGCCTTCGGACTGTACAGTCACAGCCGCCTTGGCCCTATTTCTTGTCACAATTCTCAAGAATGCCATTGGAATGTACCGCCGTTTTGTGTGCGTAATGCCGCGAGACGGGGACAAGTCCGTGTCCTATCCATGTGGTAGGCGATGGCATTTCTTTGGTCGAGTATCGGGCTTTTGTGACTGCAACGGATCACTTACTGCTTCAGTGATACGAGTCGCGGCTCGAACTTGGCCATACCAAAAACAATAATTAACAATTAAAAGACGACATTCAATCGAAAACACCAACCCTTCTCCGTATATTGTTGTGTTGTAGTAGTTGTAGTAGTGTAGTAGAATCGATTCGATTGTGCCATTTTTGAAAACAATGTTGTTGTTGTCGTCGTTGTTGTTGTTTGCTGTTGTTGCCGCATTCGTCGTGTTTGAGTGTATTGGTACAGCACAATCCCCATCTGTTCTCGAGTCATACCAGTTGGTTTCTCCAAATACAACAGACCATCTCACAAGCTGTCTGCCATACACATTAGGTACGACGCACCGAGCATTCGGCCAAGCTGTAGGGCCTGCAGATAAATAAGGCACATCATGGTATATTGCTTTTTGGACAATCGTTGAACGGCCGCTGCCCTGATTCGTGTTGTTGGAAAATGATTTTTGCTCCCAAGGCAGTGGCTTTCGTTTTCTCCACAGAAGGTGTGGCTTTGGACCTGTTTGTTTACGACACAACCTGCTGGTGGAATGTGGAATCAAATCAATTCCAGCCACGCTCCAGTCTGGCATCTGGTCGGCTGTTCAAAACCTACGACGTATTCTTCTCACCATATTTTCCAGTGTATTGATGTCTTTTCTCTCCCTTAAAGCAGTGTGCCACTGTGTCATTATCAGTAAAGTACCGACGCTGGGCTCGGAGGGGACGCACGATGACGTTCCTTGAGGGCGTAAAGTCTACCTTTTAAATTGCCTCGATTTGTTGTATACGCAATACCGCAATACGCACCAAGCAATCATTCTCGAGGTACTGGAGTCATATTGTGTCATCATAGTATCAGTGGAGTCTTTTCCGATCCCTCATGGTGGCAAGGTGGAGAGGGGAGAGAGCTCAGTGATGCTTGACAGCTTGACGGATTGACACTGTTATCGAGATACTACGGTACTTACGTCGTAGTACACATCATCATCATGTTCACAGTCAGAGTATTTTGATATTTCGTATGGGTCCAAACCGCGCTGCACCTCACAGTCAAATTGAAAATCTTCGACATGGAGCAAGGGACACAACTTCTTTTGACATCAAGATGATGACTTTCTTTGGAAAGACGATTGTTGCGGCCGCTCATACCAAGGGGAACCTCATGACAATGAAAAAAACAATGACAACACTGCTTTTGGAGGAACGTCCATCTTCCAACAACAAGGATCAGAATTGACTGTGAAGGAAGCGAGAGGATGATGGTGGTGCAAAAGGACAGCCAAGAATTCCATGTCAGAACGTTCCTCAAGATCTGAAGCAAGGAAGCTTACCAATCCGACTTACCAATCCAAGGCCATTCATCTTGAATCTTGGTTGAACGCATGAAAGCCTTGTCCTACTTTCGGTTGTTCCAATTTTCCATGTTGGCACCTCCTACCTGTTGTGGTGATGTTGTAGGAGTAGGATTGGACGGAGGACGAATTTGGTTGTTTATAGGCGAATTTGACGCAGCAATGGAAGCATTCAAGTAATGGTGAAACGCAGAATGGAGCTGTGCATGAAGCTCGGTGGGTGCTATCTTGTGAAGATCCTGTTCAAATTTGATCTCGGGGCGCACGTTTTCGGTATCCTTGTTGTAAGAACGTTCCAGAAGATACGATGGGGTGCGATAGTTGGGATTGGAGGAAGTCACACCCAACATGTCTTCAACAAAGACTCTGGCGGCATCTGCAAGCGTGGACACAGACAAGTGGGCGGGGTCGAACCTTTGGATAGAGACGTTCGAGGTTTGCACCAGCTCTCTGTAAAAGTCGGCTCTCGAACGGCCAGATGTCCTGCGACGCAGCAAGTGTGGCGTTGCGTTTCACCTCGTCTCTAATTACTTTGGCATCCTCGTGATAATTTCGAGCGGTGGACTCGTGTTTGTGACGAGCGTTGCGCATCAACTCGCCGAAGTCCTCACTTCCTCCCAGGGCGGCAAACAAATAAAAGGTAGCACGCAGTGAGTGCGTTCCGAATTTGTATGTTCCGTTACGCGTGTTTCGGCAGTCGTTCTTGAGCCTGGTTTTGATCCAGCCCAAACAATCAGTATACGTAACAGGATGGTTGTCTGACAGTGACGGGTTACCAGCGTCAACGGGTACGGTGGTAGCTTCGTTGTAGTGGCAGACTTGGCTTGGGTATAGACATCCAACCCGATGGGAGGAACAGTGCACGTACACAAGGAGGTGTCGTAAAAAGCACATTTTTGGGTGGCGATGTTTGAACCCGATTTTGTACAGTTGGGGTTCTTGGTCATTCTTTTCCATCACACTTTGGACAAGATACTCAATGCCAACGTCATTGTATATCATCCACATGGAGCTGTGGTCTTCAAAGTTGGAAAACTGAACCGACTGGAAACCAACGTATCGCATGGCACCCTCCAGAGCATTCAGCATCATCACGTAGAACTTCAGAGATTGAAGATCGTATTGCCTGCCCTTCAGGTAATGGTGGATATCGGATACATCGCTTGGTAGCAGTGCTTGGCGCCTGACAGGATTGTACCCACGTAAATTGTTTTGCCTTTCGAGCCATGAAATGTATCCTTTTATGTGAACGGATCGAATAGGGTTGCCAGAAAAGGAGAAGTCTAGGTGGTGGCCGTGATGCAGACAAGGATTACGGCTTCCCTGGGAGAAGTTGTCGTGACACGGTTGGCAAAACTCCCGGTACGACGCCTCGTGGTTACGGTGTCCGTGCAGAAAAGACAAACCACCGAATAGACTTTTCAACCACTGGTAGTTGTTCACAGTCCCCTCCGCAAGGACTCGATTTCCGTTGATGTCCAGCAACGGGATGTTACTTAGTCCGTTGCATAGAGGAGTCTTCGCGGTTAGGTAGCGATGATTACAATAAGATATAATGCTTTGGTGGTCAACACTGGGACAGTAAATTCGCGAGGCGTCCGGAACAAGCAGTAACAACATGCTGTCATAGTCGCCAATCACAGCTAGGAAATTCCAGAACATACGGCAATGTTTCTCGTAGTTGAGAGCAGTAGCCGGCGTAAGGCGGGAGTTGCACGAAAATCGGGGAGATGTAGCACTTCTTCTCTCAAACTTCGATCAATTGTAAACGTTGGGCAATACTAGTACTCGTACGTCTCGGCCAAGCAAATCACTGGAATTATTCAATCGATTGGGCTGTGGAAACCTCAAGCCTTCCAAAACGTTGCGCAATACTAATACTCGTACGTCACGGACGAGCAAATCAATACGGGGAGACGCGGAAGATGAAACTGGTCGTGGATTGCTCAATCTGTTTTTTTCTTTGTTTCTTTTACAGTTGCGTGACCGATCGTTCAGTTCGATCACTCAATCTCTTTGCCATCCTCCTCCTCCTCCTCCTCCTCCTTTGCTCTTAAGCCAGTTTCCAACGGTGTTGTTTTTTGGTAGCCTCCATTTGTTGTATGCGCATCAATCATTACCTACTCTGGTAGACAAATCTTGTGATGAAATCATTGCATGCTGTTGTTTAGTGGTGTCTTTTGTCTTTATCTTTACGATCGCTCATGGTGGAGAGTGCAGAGAGTAAAGGAGAGATTTCTGGTTTCTGTGCTGCTTGACAACTTGACTCTTGCTTCTTCTTTACGGGATCCAGTGACTGTTGACTGTTAATTTACAGTTAAAAATTGTGGCGTCATCGGCGTATGATACGTTATTCGAGTATCATGCGATCATACGCCATGTTGATGGATTCGTATCATATGTTCATAGATGAATGAAGTATTAACTGTAAAATTATGTACCACTTTGAACGTACCGTACTCTATGATACGTCGTGCACGTAACTGTAAGATACCTTTCTTCCTTCAACGTTCGAACGTCAAGCAAGAAGGATAGAAGGTTGAAGGTGCACCGAAAAAAAGTTGTGACACAATGAGATCAATCTCTCTTTGGAATGACGACGGTTGTGGCCGCTCATACCGAAAGAAACTTACAGTTTATCACATTGAACAACAATAGCTACAACAACGACGAAGACATTGTTTTGGGAGCAAGTATCATCGCTGAACAACAAAGCAAGCGAAGCGAAGCAGCGGTCGCACGACAACAGTCCGAAAGGACAATGATGATTCAGATTCCGTTGTGGCAGACGGCAGACTGACAAGACGGCAGACAAGACTGTTCCTCAACATTTACAGCAAGGGACAAGAGACCTGACTGCTGTCGTAATTCGATCTTCGATATCTTCTCTCGATGGCCACGACAAAGGAACCTCGGTCCGTGACCTCCGGAACACTGCAAGCAAACGTCAAAGGTGACAAAAACGACAATAGAAAATCTATTTTACAGTTAAGGCTATACCAACTACCAACTACCAGCTTCCAGCTACCATCGATTCCGCATCTGAAAAGTTGGCTCACCAGCAGCTTTCCGTCCACTCATTGTCAGTACCCTGTTGCCCAACGACAAGAAAAGAAACAGTCCGAAATGGATAGAACAGGACCTGGATTCGAGGCCATTGTTGGGACACCATTTCGCAACGCAAATACAAAATTGGATGTATTGTACGGATGTTGCCAAAATGGGTTCGACTTTTGCGGTAGTATGACGGCCAGAAGTACATCGAACATGGAGTCGTTTCACAGGGTTGTGGAAAATCAATCGATTGGGTTGTGGACAACCTAGACCCTTCCAAAACGGTTGAGGAAGATCCCCGGACGAATTGTGGGGGGATATGTAAAATATCTTGACAGTGAAAAAATGAATTTGGATGTATGGTACTCCCATAACGGTCAGAAAAATCGTTTGGACGAGTGTTGAAGGAATATGACAAATCAAAACTGGAAGAAGTGGAAGGATCAAGCACCGTAAACAAGAGGCGTGAAATGAATAAAGTTGGATGTGATCCGATCTCGCCGTGGAAGTATCTTATGTATTTTCTGCGAGTTTTGTTAAGATGCTCGTCCTCATATGCGATGTCGGTCATACCTCCACCACCAAAGTCGATTCAACCCTTTGACGGAGACTTTTGCAACCGTTTTCTCCTTTATGGCAGTCAATTCCTTACCACTGCTCCCCCGAGACTTTCTGCCACCGTTTTCGAAGGCTCATGGTTTCCACAGTGCAAATCGATGCATGTTTCACAACCATGGAGATCGACTCCATATCCGATGTGGGCAAAAAAGTGCCAAAATCGATTCAAAACTTCGGCAGTTTCGGTACTGTACATCCAATTCAATACATTTCAAGACTCTTTGTGAAGGTGCTTGTAGCTTCCGCATCCTCCGGTATTGCCAGTCGCTTCCTTTTCACCCCGTTTGACCGAGACTTTTTCGCCACCGTTTCCCACGGTATTGCCTCTTGGTTCAATCTGTCTTCGCGCCACGGCCAACTTTATTCCGGCTTGATCCAGAGGGAAATTAGTGACACTTTTATCGGAGTTTCGGCCACTACGAGGTTGCTGACAGAGTCTTGGACGACCTTACGGGAGTACAGCCGAAGGGGGGTCGTGAAGTGAGTCGTCAACTCCGTCAGTAGTTTCACTGGTAACAAAGTTGCTTACGGACTCTTAGATGGTGTCATCGCCAACAGTGTGGGAGAGCCGGTGCCGTCCTCTTCGTTGGAAGCCTCACTGGCTCACTGGCATATTGGTAACGAACTTCCTGCTTCTGTGTGTGTAGTCGACGGATTTATCGACGGCATTTTGCGTCAACATTGTTGTGGTAACTGGAGATTTTACTCTTTTGACAGTTGAAATGAAAGGTGGTTATGGAGGCTATCAGCTGCTTTGTCATTTGCGCAGGGTCGCGACACATCGACTGGTCCCTTTGTCCCCCCCCCCTCTTTTCACGGAAATCTTGGCCTTTTTCTATAGTCATCGTGCGTCCATTCTCTCCAATCGCTCCAATTCTTTTTCAACCAAGACAGCCTTTCTAGGACGGCCAGAAGTGACGGGCGATGATCTTGTCGAGATGTTGGACGAAACTCTCGACTTTCTACTCCTCTAAAGGACGGCAGTACTGACTGTGAAGTTCTTGACACGCTACGCGACAATTTTCTTCGTCGAAAGAGTGGAAATCAAGCTGATCCCAAACCGTTCGGACAAACGAAACGCCAACTAACTGCAACCGCTACATTGAGTCTCACAAAAATGTCAGCAAGCAAGAACAACAGCAAGACTTGTAAAATCAAGATTTCACTGTAGTGTTCCATTCTATGCCACTACACCTCTCTCAAATCTAATCGGTCACAAGTTGTTGCGGAGGCTGCAATAACAAATTGGTAGATGGATTCAGCAACGGCCACTCCTTCTGAGTGTGAATATATAAAAGCAAAGAACGAATTACAAGCTGCTTTGCCAGCATCAATACAGGCATAGCTATTCCAACTACACGTACTGTAGCTATTGATGATTCAGAAACCAACTCTCAGCATCGATTGATGATTCCATTGAATACCGACACGAAAAGGTCCGAAAGGGAGCGGCGGTTGAATACAAGGTAAAAGGGTTGGCAGATGTGTGATGATAAAGGAAAAATTGGAGCAACTATCTCATACCCTATGTCCGTGTTGGAAACAAAATGTGCACGTTGCTCGTCTCTTGTTGGAATCCTCATTCGATCCAATATCCTCTTATTTCAGCTTGGATATCTTCTACCGCCATTGGCCCAAGAGCGGTTGGATTCCTTGAGTGGAGCCAGTCGCGCTAGCCCGTACTTGTTCTCCATGTCTGCCTCTGCAAAGTCTTCCTGAGAAAATTCCTAAGAACTCTGGTAACGAATTTTCGTAGGAGTACATGTTCTGCTGTAACAGCCAAGATATCCATGAAACGCAGCCAATACTGACTTATTATGAACTTGTACCAAAATCCATTCGACACAGAAACTTTTCCAAAGACGTGCAGAACGACTGATCAGATAACGATTCGATCGACAGGGGTGGGGAAAGCATCCTCAACTCGTGTACTGTTGAAAAGGGAGGGGAAAATCTCTCGACGGTTTGGGAAATCTGTTGTTGAGGATGTTGTCTATTCTAGCCTCAACCATAACGTTACAAATCTGTACGGCTAAGGTTTTTACATCCCTTTCGTTTGGATTGTTGATCTTTCCCCTCCCATGTTCTTCGAATCTTGACAGAGAGAATGAACGAATCGAATGTCGCAACAAGTGGAGATTGGAGGCAGGATGCACAATTGCCTATACTACGTAGTACATTGACACGGAAAACATGTCGGATCGTACCCCGAAATCATCCACATTTCATGCAGCGCAAGGTCATTTTCTTCGAGGTTGAGAGCATCCGTATCGGTGCCTTGTCCATGATGTTGGAGGAGCAGCTTGAAAGAACAAATTTCCAGCTCGAGGGTCGGTCGAAGTGTCTGCAATTTGAATGACTTTGGGAATGCCGATGGAAGGTACGCCGCAAAAATCGATACAATTTCGGCAATTTCTCTGCAGTACACCCGATTGCAATCACTTTAAGACTCTTGGTGACGGAGATTGTAAATTCCACATCTTCTGGCATTGATTTGCTCGGCCGGGACGAATTGACCGCCGTTTTCGACGGATGCACAACCGAAATCCACCTGGAATACCTCGGGTTGGACATTGGCGGGAGAACCAACAAGAGTAGCAGACTGTTGTTGACAGGAGGAAGGTATCAATCACCCCATGGCCCATGGTGGGCGTCGTGTTGGCAAATCATCCGAAGGCGAAGGAAAGTAACTACTACGGTAACCTTGCAACAACAGTTGATCCTATCGGTATTCAATGGAAACTTAGAATCAAGCAGGGTCCGACACGATATGATACCAAGATCTCAATGGAATCGAGAACTTGGCCAAGGATATATTCTCTATAGATAGAGTATAATAAAATTAAATAGTAACAACGAAGTTTGTATGCATAAGACGTGTGAGAACATAATATTGAAAATATTATAAGTGACGACACGAACTTTCGTCTGAACCGTAAGTTATACTTCTACGTACGTACTTATACAGTACTACGTAGTATGGTAGTATGTTACAGTTCGTACGGCTGTACTACTTCGAAGTACGTAGTAGCAGCACGTTTCCCTGACAGCGGGAGCGAAAATTTGAAATTACTGTTTACTCGTTTACTCTCTATCGGTGTATCATAGAAAGTAGAGGTATTATTTTTCCCCTCTTTCTGTACACGTACTCAAGTAGCAAGTTGAACGTGTTCCCACCCCTCATTGGCTAAGGTGTTCCCACCCCTCATAGAAATGTTACACTTACTTTCGTACTTTTCTTACTTCGAAGTACCGTTTAACGGGTACAAGGTTATGTTGAAAAAGATTTATTCGATTGCCACTACCGGTTGGGACAAAAGGAACAAGGCCAATCCAAAAACAACAGAGGCGCCCTCCCTTTTTCCTATTTACATTTGTGATTTGGGTGTTGGAAAGAACTACGCAGAAGGGCCGGAAGACAACTATCCCAATCGCATATCAAGATCTGCCACACAACGATCTGCCGGTCCCGAACCGCAGATCCATCATGGGCCTACAATCGGATGCCACGAGACTGCCTATCGATTGTTTTCTGCAAAGGAACTTTATGTTTGAATTTGAAGGAACAGAACCAAATCAAGAACGAGGATGAACACTTTGGATATAGAGATGGGAGAACAGGCAGAAAAAGAAACGAAAGCAAAGACTCCAGCATTGATTCCCCATGCCGACTGCGATTTATTCTTCCTACCTTTCTCTACGTCTTTGCATCCTTCGTGGCAACAATAGTAGCACGGTAGTATGATGCATCATCGGCAGCTTTGTTTGTCATACTACCGCCAAGTTCGAGTATATCTCAGCGGAGAGACAAACTCTAACTTAAGAGGATGAAGAGAATCCATCAAGTATTCCAACGAACACGTCTGACGAGCAAGATGGAGATTCCAAGCCACTTTTATTTTCTTCCTCGCTATCCACGGACCAGTTATTGTCATACTGGAAGGGAGAGGGCAACTTTGAGTTGGTACACAGGATTGTGGAATATCAATCCATTGGGTTGTGGAAACCTCAAGCTTTCCAAAACGTTGGGCAATACTAGTACTCGTACGTCTCGGCCAAGCAAATCACTGGAATTATTCAATCGATTGGGCTGTGGAAACCTAAAGTCTTCCAAAACGTTGCGCAATATCCGTAATAAAATCTATTTTATGGCTATGCAAACTACTAGATACCAGCAGTTCCGTAACTAAGAAGTTGACTCACCAGCCGGGCCACGAAGGGCGAGGCACTGCAGGGAGTGACCGGAGATCACTCCAGGGATGTGGTAATGGTAATAAAACCTCCTACGTGAGGAGAAATAATTTGGAAAAGTCATTTCTAATGGAGTATTGATTTGATTGGCTGGGAGAAGGGGAGGTGTTGGGGAAAGTCATTCTGCACATCTAACAGGTCATTGACGCAGTATATTATATTCATGTATGATTAAAAATCAATATAAACTACGATAAACTGTAATATCTTAACAGGCTGTTAAAATAGGAAAACCCGCAGTGGGTTGAGGGCATAGAAGGGTCTTTTTTGGTGGCGATGAGAGAAGTCATAATGTCCCTGAACATTGAGTGTCTTCAGGGATGTAGATTTCCAATATAGAATTTATTATGCCCCCCTAAATCTACGGAAAGTGGATTGAAGTATTCCAGCCGTCTTTTTCTTTCTCAACACGTTATTTCCACTATGCTTTTGTCTCAAATCTCAAAATTTGAAGTTTGCATTTCAACAACAACAGCATCATCTTGCCGCGTTTCTCTATTTGAGAAGCTTTCATCTTTCTCAGCACCATGTCCTCTTCTGAATTCTCCTACGGACTTACAGTTAAGGAGGCAGCTGCTTCCCCTCAACGATCTCCGTCCATCTGGGCTTTCGGCAACGTCAGGAATCTCCCTTCCAGTCCTTCGGCTTCGTCCTCTGCCGGTTCTTTTAACCCAATGCCATCGGGGCAACATCCTGACAATGGGCACAACGATTCCATCCTTTCGATTGAAATGGCCCTTGAAGAAGAGCGGCCGTGGTCAACAGCGACGTACATTCTTACGAGGTCGAATATTCGGCGAAGGTTGCGCACGGTGCAACTACCGCTCCCTTTTCGGCCGCGCCAATCTCCTTGCTGCTTGCTCCTTCTTCAGTAGGATTTCCGGCTGTTTCTTCTTCCGCCGCGTCAGTTGGATTGCCAGCTCCCGATGATCTTGCTGCACCAACCGCTTCGGTCGCGGCTGCACCAAAGAAGAAGAAATATGTTTGCGGTTGCTTGACCATACGCACGCATGTCTTTCATGAAGTGGACATTCCACGGGTGTTGGAACTCGTCGAAAGCGCACGCTTGGACAGACCTTCCTTCACAAGCAAGCACTACCAAAACAAAAACATACAATTTACGGTGTCCCTTTTTGTCAAGGCACCAGATGCTCGACTTTCGACGAGTTCCAACACCCGTGGAATGTCCACTTCATGAAAGACATGCGTGCGTATGGTCAAGCAACCGCAAACATATTTCTTCTTCTTCGGTGCAGCCGCGACCGAAGCGGTTGGTGCAGCAAGATCATCGGGAGCTGGCAATCCAACTGACGCGGCGGAAGAAGGAGCAGCCGGAAATCCTACTGAAGAAGGAGCAAGCGGCAAGGAGATTGGCGCGGCCGAAAAGGGAGCGGTAGTTGCACCGTGCGCAATCTTTCGCCGAATATTCGACCTCGTAAGAATGTACGTCGCTGTTGACCACGGCCGCTCTTCTTCAAGGGCCATTTCAATCGAAAGGATGGAATCGCTGTGCCAATTGTCAGGATGTTGCCCCGATGGCATTGGGTTAAAAGAACCGGCAGAGGACGAAGCCGAAGGACTGGAAGGGAGATTCCCGGGGAATGCAG
Source organism: Nitzschia inconspicua (assembly GCA_019154785.2). NCBI lineage: Eukaryota > Bacillariophyta > Bacillariophyceae > Bacillariales > Bacillariaceae > Nitzschia > Nitzschia inconspicua. The sequence goes on from JAGRRH010000018.1 coordinate 468,848, forward strand.
ATTTAACAGATTTCGTGAACACTGCAGTGGCATCAGAGACCATTCCTCCCTTGAAAAGAGACCATTCCTCCCTTGAAACACACTTCGTTTATTCCGAACAGAGAACGAATGGCAATTTTAAAGTTGAGAAATCCATGCAGCGCCACGATTTCCCTCTCCCCCTCTCCCCACACATACACCAGAGGATGAAATTGTCGACGTCCCTTTTTGCGAGAAGGAGCAGAGGCCAAGAGTGATTAACTTATATGGGGAATTTGTAATTCCATGTGTCCCATCAACACACCCGCAAACCTCCCAGCCTACGTCGTCCATTTGGCGGAGGCGGCGGTCTGAATTACTCCGTCGGTGTCTGATGTTTTGCGTGATCATGGGTTGGTATGTTTCCAGCCAGTTTTCAAGGCTGTTTGCGTCGGGAACTGTGCGAAAATGGTCCTCTACTGTGGGGTAGAAATAATGTTGCTGGGCTTGGAAGGAACACTTGGGCTTGAGCTCGTATAGGTCCCTAATGTTCCGGTGGGATTTTTCTAGTCGTCGCTGGGCTTTGTCTTCGGCATCTTTACCGTGCCTAGCTTTGTTTCTCGTTTTCCACTCCTTGTAGCAGTGATCCCACATGAGACGAATAATGTTACTAGACCACGAGAGACCATGGTTCTTGTTCTTGACCTCAATGTGGTTCCGTTGCAGGTATTGCAACTGGAGGGTAGTCCAGTGCTTGGACCAACGGCCGAGGAGGAAGTTGTCCCACCCTATCGTGGTCTGACTGTGGAGTAGATGGGCGATCCGTTCGGGTACTCTGTGGGCTGGGATTGGTGCACCTTGGAGCCATTGGTTCAGGCCCCACAGGAGGAGGTCTAGAAGGGCTGGATTGGTATCCACTGATTCACACCTGTGCCGAAGGGATGTCGTGAGGGTCACATGCCATTTGCGACGCTCTGGGTTAAGGCATGTGAGGAAGTGTTTAGAGTCTTCAACGGGCTCATCGCAGGATGGGCAAGCACTGGGGTACTTGATCGGGTTGTATCTGGATACTAGCTTTCCCACGGGGAGCCAACCATGCAGAAACTTGACCAGGAATATGTGTGGACCGTCTTTGAAGGTGTTAACGGAGCGTTCGTGGCTCTGCCAATCTATGTCTGCAAATGCTGCTTCCGACATTCCAGTCTTCTGCTTGATGTAAGTCTTGAGTTCTTTGGTGCGGCGATGATCTCTGATGTGCTTGCGGTGTTTGGAGGCAACTGTTTGTCCATCGTAGATAAGGTGACAGTTGGTGCCGTCGATCATTGGAGCCTGGATGTTCTTGTGCGAGGATAAACGCTGGTAGCTTCCAGTTAGTTTGTCAGCCTGGACATTGAGTTTCGCGGGCCGACTTAATTTATCTAGGGCTACCTGTGTGTCTTGATGGCCTCTGATGTGGTGGAATGTTATCTGCGGGAGGAGTTTGGCAAGTCGTACAACCGCTTGCAGAACGTCCCAACTCGCTTTAAGGGCGTCGTTGGGAAATTGTGGGCGAGATTGTTCACGGGCTTTATTAACATTTTTAACCAAGGCTTCGTTGTCGCAGTATACTTGCATTGGTGCTAAGGTCAAGTCGTAGTATTCTCTGAGCAGGAACAGAAACTGAAGAATGGAGCATTTCCCATATGCTTCAGCACGGTAGGAGTCCATTGGCGATCCGTAGGCGGGGCCACTTCCCTCTATGATGGTGGTACCATTCTTCAGGTTCATGGACCATTCGAAGGTGCCCTGGTTGTTAGCTACAGAGCCATCGCACGCCGATGATGGTGGTGCTGGGTCTCCCGGAGCTTAGATGCAATTTCTTCGTAAGAGAAACTGGATTCTAGGGTGCCAAGTATGTCGCGGCTCCATCCCGGTTGTGAGTCTAGGAATTCTTCGAAGCATGCGGGAGTTGGAGGGCTAGGCTCCTTTTAGAACATTGTGCTGGCCTCTTGGAACAAAAAACCCATAGTGGCCTCCGTGACACTCGACTGGGTAACATGACGGGGGCAGAGTGGTGACTATCTTTTGGACCTTGGGCTTGAATCGTTTGCGGTGACGGTTGTACCTGTGCTGACTAAAACCCGTTGGCGTACGGACGAATAGTCGTTTCGTGGTTGGATCGTAATAGTAGGGCCATGATCTTCGCAATTTCTCGTGAGGGTGCAGCCATTTTCCCAAAGGGCTGTGAAGAGCGCCAGTGTATGTGTTACACCATAACTGGCATGCTCGTTTCCATTGGTTCCAGGGGTGTGCACTGTCCGGGCGGTGTTGTGTGATTTCAAGTCCGGCGCTTGTGCTGGATGTGACCGTTGTGTCTCCACGGATGAAAGCTCGGTCCATGTGAGTCCCTCCTGCCGTTCACAGGTCTGCTATTGTATGGACCTGGAGGTAAAGCCTGCAGTAATTGATATGTCGGATTTGGGCGGGGGTGAAGATGTGGCTTGAAAGTACAATGTCCATTATGTGAGTATCGTTGACCCGCTGTTGGGGAGTACAGTGCTTCTCTTGAAGCTGGAACTTGGAATTTGTGGCTGTCAAGTATGCCCTGACAGAGGGGAAAAATACTGTTTCGAGGTGTGGGAGAGGATCGTCAGGGTTCTCCAGGATCGAGTAGGATGTCCCACTTAATCTCTGGGTCGATGCTAGAGCAATACGCAGGTGGTCATTGATGCCCGAAGGTGTCCTAAGGTGCTTTAGGATAAGTTCTACTTGGCGGGATCCTTGCTCGTCGTACAGGGGGCGGAAACTTGCCCCTCCAAGGGAAGGTGGACCGAATACTACTGCTCTGGGGGTCTTTCGGGAATATCACAGTCGGTTTAGGCATAGTCCAGCAGTTTTGTTGTGTAGTTTCCGGAGTTGTTTCTCTGGGATGGAGAATGTAGGAAGTGGGTAAGTCACACTTGGGAGGAATACACTGGTAAAGTACCGCATGGTGCACTTGGGATCCAGTGCACTTTTCGCCACCAATGTAGCTTTCGCGATCGCGTTCTCTGTGATTGCTTGTAACCGGTTGTGGATTGCTCAATCTGTTTTTTCTTTGTTTCGCAGTTCGATCACTCAATCTCTTTGCCAGCATCCTCCTCCTCCTTTGCTCTTAAGCCAGTTTCCAACGTTTGTTTTTTGGTAGCCTCGATTTGTTGCATGCGCATCAATCATTACCTACTCTGGTAGACAAATCTTGTGATGAAATCATTGCATGTTGTTGTTTAGTGGTGTCTTTTGTCTTTATCTTTACGATCGCTCATGGTGGAGAGTGTAGAGAGTAAAGGAGAGATTTCTGGTTTCTGTGCTGCTTGACAACTTGACTCTTGTTGTTGATGATTCTTCTTTACGGGATCCAGTGACTGTTGACTGAGAATTTACGGTTAAAAATTGTGGCGTCATCGGCTTGTCGTGCGATCATACGCCATGTTGATGGATTCGTATCATATGTTCATAGATGAATGAAGTATCAATAATATTATTATGTCATTTACTCAGTATGTACTACTTTGAACGTACCGTAGTACTCTATGATACGTCGTGCAAGTAACTGTAAAAGATACCTTTCTTGCTTCAACGTTCGAACGTCAAGCAAGAAGGATACTACTAGCTAGTCGTAGAAGGTTGAAGGTGCACCGAAAAAAGTTGTGATCAATCTCTCTTTGGAATGACGACGGTTGTGGCCGCTCATACCGAAAGAAACTTACAGTTTATCACATTGAACAACAATAGCTACAACAACGACGAAGACATTGTTTTGGGAGCAAGTATCATCGCTGAACAGCAAAGCAAGCCTAGCTAAGCATCGGTCGCACGACGACAGTCCGAAAGGACAATGAAACAGATTCCGTTGTGGCAGACGGCAGACTGACAAGACGGCAGACAAGACTGTTCCTCAACATTTACAGCAAGAGACAAGAGACCTGACTGCTGTCGTAATTCGATCTTCGATATCTTCTCTCGATGGCCACGACAAAGGAACCTCGGTCCGTGACCTCCGGAACACTGCAAGCAAACGTCAAAGGTGACAAAAACGACAATAGAAAATCCATTTTACAGTTAAGGCTATACCAGCTACCAGCTTCCAGCTACCATCGATTCCGCATCTGAGAAGTTGGCTCACCCACAGCTTTCCGTCCACTGATTGTCAGTACCCTGTTGCCCAACGACAAGAAAAGAAACAGTCCGAAATGGATAGAACAGGACCTGGATTCGAGGCCATTGTTGGGACACAATTTCGCAACGCAACTACATCATTGGATGTATTGTACGGATGTTACCAAAATGGGTTCGATTTTTGCGGTAGTATGACGGCCAGAAAGACATCTAACACGGAGTCGTTTCACAGGGTTGTGGAAAATCAATCGATTGGGTTGTGGACAACCTAGACCCTTCCAAAACGGTTGAGGAAGATCCTCGGACGAATTGTGGGGGGATATGTAAAATATCTTGACAGTGAAAAAATGAATTTGGATGTATGGTACTCCCATGACGGTCAGAAAAATCTTTTCGACGAGTGTTGAAGGAATATGACAAATCAAAACCGGAAGAAGTGGAGGATCAAGCACCGTCAACAAGAGGCGTGAAATGAATAAAGTTGGATGTGTTCCGATTTCGCCATGGAAATATCTAATTGATTTTCTGCGAGTTTGATTAAGATGCTCGTCCTCATATGCGATGTCGGTCATACCCCCACCACCAAAGTCGATTCAACCCTTTGACGGAGACTTTTGCAACCGTTTTCTCCTTTACTGTCAGTCAATTACTTACCACTGCGTCCCCGAGACTTTCTGCCACCGTTTTCGAAGGCTCTAGGTTTCCACAGTCCAAATCGATGCATGTTTCACAACCATGGAGAACGACTCCATATGAAATTTTGGCAAAAGACTGCCAAAATCGATTCAAAACTTCGGCAATTTCGGTACTATACATCCAATTCAATGCATTTCAAGACTCTTTATGAAGGTTATTTAAGCTTCCGGATCTTCCGGTATTGCCAGTCGCTTCCTTTTCACCGTTTGACCGAGACTTTTTCTCACTGTTTTCGGAGGGTCGAGGTTGCCACAGTCCAAATCGATTGATGTTTCACAACCATGGGGCCATATCCGACGTCGGTCAAAAGATGCCAAAATCGATTCAAAACTTCGGCAATTTCGTACTTTACATCCAATTCAATATCTTTCAAGACGCTTTGTGAAGGTGCTTGTAGCTTCCGCATCCTCCGGTACAGCCAGTCGCTTCCGTTTCACCGTTTGACCGAGATTTTTTCAGCACCGTTTCCCACGGTATTGCCTCTTGGTTCAATCTTTCTTCGCGCCACGGCCAACCTTATTCCGGCTTGATCCGGAGGGAAATGAGTGACACTTGTATCTGAGTTTCGGCCACTACGAGGTTGCTGACAGAGTCTTGGACGACCTTACGGGAGAACAGCCGAAGGGGAGTCGTGAAGTAGGTCGTCAGCTCCGTTAGTAGTTTCACTGATAACAAAGTTGCTTACGGACTCTGAGACGGTGTCATCGCCAATAGTGTGAGAGAGCCGGTGCCGTCCTCTTCGTTGGAAGCCTCACTGGCTCACTGGCATATTGGTAACAAACTTCCTGCTTCTGTGTGTGTGTATGTAGTCGACGGATTCATCGACGGCATTTTGCGTCAACATTGTTGTAAAGATTTTACTCTCTTTGACAGTTGAAATGAAAGGTGGTTATGGAAGCTATCAGCTGCTTTGTCATTTGCGCATGGTCACGACACATCGACTGGTCCCTTTGTTCCCCCCCCTCCTTTCACGGAAATCTTGGCCTTTTTCTATTGTCATCGTGCGTCCATTCTTTCCAATCGCTCCAATTCTTTTTCAACCAAGAATGCCATTGCAATGTACCGCCGTTTTGTGTGCGTAATGCCGCGAGACGGGGACAAGTCCGTGTCCTTTCCATGTTATAGGCGATGGCATTTCTTTGGTCGAGTATCGGGCTTTTGTTGCTGTAACGGATCACTTACTGCTTCAGTGATACGAGTCGCGGATCGAACTTGGCCATACCAAAAACAATAATGAAAAAAGAAGCAAGGTGACAATGAGAGAGGGTTCGGCACATGCGAGTGCCGGCATAATGCAAGGGAATTTCGAGAGCCTTCGGACTGTACAGTCACAGCCGCCTTGGCCCTATTTCTTGTCACAATTCTCAAGAATGCCATTGGAATGTACCGCCGTTTTGTGTGCGTAATGCCGCGAGACGGGGACAAGTCCGTGTCCTATCCATGTGGTAGGCGATGGCATTTCTTTGGTCGAGTATCGGGCTTTTGTGACTGCAACGGATCACTTACTGCTTCAGTGATACGAGTCGCGGCTCGAACTTGGCTATACCAAAAACAATAATTAACAATTAAAAAACGAAATTCAATCGAAAACACCAACCCTTCTCCGTATATTGTTGTGTTGTAGTAGTTGTAGTAGTGTAGTAGAATCGATTCGATTGTGCCATTTTTGAAAACAATGTTGTTGTTGTCGTCGTTGTTGTTGTTTGCTGTTGTTGCCGCATTCGTCGTGTTTGAGTGTATTGGTACAGCACAATCCCCATCTGTTCTCGAGTCATACCAGTTGGTTTCTCCAAATACAACAGACCATCTCACAAGCTGTCTGCCATACACATAAGGTACAACGCACCGAGCATTCGGCCAAGCTGTAGGGCCTGCAGATAAATAAGGCACATCATGGTATATTGCTTTTTGGACAATCGTTGAACGGCCGCTGCCCTGATTCGTGTTGTTGGAAAATGATTTTTGCTCCCAAGGCAGTGGCTTTCGTTTTCTCCACAGAAGGTGTGGCTTTGGACCTGTTTGTTTACGACACAACCTGCTGGTGGAATGTGGAATCAAATCAATTCCAGCCACGCTCCAGTCTGGCATCTGGTCGGCTGTTCAAAACCTACGACGTATTCTTCTCACCATATTTTCCAGTGTATTGATGTCTTTTCTCTCCCTTAAAGCAGTGTGCCACTGTGTCATTATCAGTAAAGTACCGACGCTGGGCTCGGAGGGGACGCACGATGACGTTCCTTGAGGGCGTAAAGTCTACCTTTTAAATTGCCTCGATTTGTTGTATACGCAATACCGCAATACGCACCAAGCAATCATTCTCGAGGTACTGGAGTCATATTGTGTCATCATAGTATCAGTGGAGTCTTTTCCGATCCCTCATGGTGGCAAGGTGGAGAGGGGAGAGAGCTCAGTGATACTTGACAGCTTGACGGATTGACACTGTTATCGAGATACTACGGTACTTACGTCGTAGTACACATCATCATCATGTTCACAGTCAGAGTATTTTGATATTTCGTATGGGTCCAAACCGCGCTGCACCTCACAGTCAAATTGAAAATCTTCGACATGGAGCATGGGACACAACTTCTTTTGACATCAAGATGATGACTTTCTTTGGAAAGACGATTGTTGCGGCCGCTCATACCAAGGGGAACCTCATGACAATGAAAAAAACAATGACAACACTGCTTTTGGAGGAACGTCCATCTTCCAACAACAAGGATCAGAATTGACTGTGAAGGAAGCGAGAGGATGATGGTAGTGCAAAAGGACAGCCAAGAATTCCATGTCAGAACGTTCCTCAAGATCTGAAGCAAGGAAGCTTACCAATCCGACTTACCAATCCAAGGCCATTCATCTTGAATCTTGGTTGAACGCATGAAAGCCTTGTCCTACTTTCGGTTGTTCCAATTTTCCATGTTGGCACCTCCTACCTGTTGTGGTGATGTTGTAGGAGTAGGATTGGACGGAGGACGAATTTGGTTGTTTATAGGCGAATTTGACGCAGCAATGGAAGCATTCAAGTAATGGTGAAACGCAGAATGGAGCTGTGCATGAAGCTCGGTGGGTGCTATCTTGTGAAGATCCTGTTCAAATTTGATCTCGGGGCGCACGTTTTCGGTATCCTTGTTGTAAGAACGTTCCAGAAGATACGATGGGGTGCGATAGTTGGGATTGGAGGAAGTCACACCCAACATGTCTTCAACAAAGACTCTGGCGGCATCTGCAAGCGTGGACACAGACAAGTGGGCGGGGTCGAACCTTTGGATAGAGACGTTCGAGGTTTGCACCAGCTCTCTGTAAAAGTCGGCTCTCGAACGGCCAGATGTCCTGCGACGCAGCAAGTGTGGCGTTGCGTTTCACCTCGTCTCTAATTACTTTGGCATCCTCGTGATACTTTCGAGCGGTGGACTCGTGTTTGTGACGAGCGTTGCGCATCAACTCGCCGAAGTCCTCACTTCCTCCCAGGGCGGCAAACAAATAAAAGGTAGCACGCAGTGAGTGCGTTCCGAATTTGTATGTTCCGTTACGCGTGTTTCGGCAGTCGTTCTTGAGCCTGGTTTTGATCCAGCCCAAACAATCAGTATACGTAACAGGATGGTTGTCTGACAGTGACGGGTTACCAGCGTCAACGGGTACGGTGGTAGCTTCGTTGTAGTGGCAGACTTGGCTTGGGTATAGACATCCAACCCGATGGGAGGAACAGTGCACGTACACAAGGAGGTGTCGTAAAAAGCACATTTTTGGGTGGCGATGTTTGAACCCGATTTTGTACAGTTGGGGTTCTTGGTCATTCTTTTCCATCACACTTTGGACAAGATACTCAATGCCAACGTCATTGTATATCATCCACATGGAGCTGTGGTCTTCAAAGTTGGAAAACTGAACCGACTGGAAACCAACGTATCGCATGGCACCCTCCAGAGCATTCAGCATCATCACGTAGAACTTCAGAGATTGAAGATCGTATTGCCTGCCCTTCAGGTAATGGTGGATATCGGATACATCGCTTGGTAGCAGTGCTTGGCGCCTGACAGGATTGTACCCACGTAAATTGTTTTGCCTTTCGAGCCATGAAATGTATCCTTTTATGTGAACGGATCGAATAGGGTTGCCAGAAAAGGAGAAGTCTAGGTGGTGGCCGTGATGCAGACAAGGATTACGGCTTCCCTGGGAGAAGTTGTCGTGACACGGTTGGCAAAACTCCCGGTACGACGCCTCGTGGTTACGGTGTCCGTGCAGAAAAGACAAACCACCGAATAGACTTTTCAACCACTGGTAGTTGTTCACAGTCCCCTCCGCAAGGACTCGATTTCCGTTGATGTCCAGCAACGGGATGTTACTTACTGTTAGTCCGTTGCATAGAGGAGTCTTCGCGGTTAGGTAGCGATGATTACAATAAGATATAATGCTTTGGTGGTCAACACTGGGACAGTAACTTCGCGAGGCGTCCGGAACAAGCAGTAACAACATGCTGTCATAGTCGCCAATCACAGCTAGGAAATTCCAGAACATACGGCAATGTTTCTCGTAGTTGAGAGCAGTAGCCGGCGTAAGGCGGGCGTTGCACGAAAATCGGGGAGATGTAGCACTTCTTCTCTCAAACTTCGATCAATTGTAAACGTCGGGCAATACTAGTACTCGTACGTCTCGGCCAAGCAAATCACTGGAATTATTCAATCGATTGGGCTGTGGAAACCTCAAGCCTTCCAAAACGTTGCGCAATACTAATACTCGTACGTCACGGACGAGCAAATCAATACGGGGAGACGCGGAAGATGAAACTGGTCGTGGATTGCTCAATCTGTTTTTTCTTTGTTTCTTTTACAGTTGCGTGACCGATCGTTCAGTTCGATCACTCAATCTCTTTGCCATCCTCCTCCTCCTCCTCCTCCTCCTTTGCTCTTAAGCCAGTTTCCAACGGTGTTGTTTTTTGGTAGCCTCCATTTGTTGTATGCGCATCAATCATTACCTACTCTGGTAGACAAATCTTGTGATGAAATCATTGCATGCTGTTGTTTAGTGGTGTCTTTTGTCTTTATCTTTACGATCGCTCATGGTGGAGAGTGTAGAGAGTAAAGGAGAGATTTCTGGTTTCTGTGCTGCTTGACAACTTGACTCTTGCTTCTTCTTTACGGGATCCAGTGACTGTTGACTGTTAATTTACAGTTAAAAATTGTGGCGTCATCGGCGTATGATACGTTATTCGAGTATCATGCGATCATACGCCATGTTGATGGATTCGTATCATATGTTCATAGATGAATGAAGTATTAACTGTAAAATTATGTACCACTTTGAACGTACCGTACTCTATGATACGTCGTGCACGTAACTGTAAGATACCTTTCTTCCTTCAACGTTCGAACGTCAAGCAAGAAGGATACTAGCTAGTTGAAGGTGCACCGAAAAAAGTTGTGACACAATGAGATCAATCTCTCTTTGGAATGACGACGGTTGTGGCCGCTCATACCGAAAGAAACTTACAGTTTATCACATTGAACAACAATAGCTACAACAACGACGAAGACATTGTTTTGGGAGCAAGTATCATCGCTGAACAACAAAGCAAGCGAAGCGAAGCGAAGCGAAGCGAAGCAGCGGTCGCACGACAACAGTCCGAAAGGACAATGATACAGATTCCGTTGTGGCAGACGGCAGACTGACAAGACGGCAGACAAGACTGTTCCTCAACATTTACAGCAAGAGACAAGAGACCTGACTGCTGTCGTAATTCGATCTTCGATATCTTCTCTCGATGGCCACGACAAAGGAACCTCGGTCCGTGACCTCCGGAACACTGCAAGCAAACGTCAAAGGTGACAAAAACGACAATAGAAAATCTATTTTACAGTTAAGGCTATACCAACTACCAACTACCAGCTTCCAGCTACCATCGATTCCGCATCTGAAAAGTTGGCTCACCATCCGTCCACTCATTGTCAGTACCCTGTTGCCCAACGACAAGAAAAGAAACAGTCCGAAATGGATAGAACAGGACCTGGATTCGAGGCCATTGTTGGGACACCATTTCGCAACGCAAATACAAAATTGGATGTATTGTACGGATGTTGCCAAAATGGGTTCGACTTTTGCGGTAGTATGACGGCCAGAAGTACATCGAACATGGAGTCGTTTCACAGGGTTGTGGAAAATCAATCGATTGGGTTGTGGACAACCTAGACCCTTCCAAAACGGTTGAGGAAGATCCCCGGACGAATTGTGGGGGGATATGTAAAATATCTTGACAGTGAAAAAATGAATTTGGATGTATGGTACTCCCATAACGGTCAGAAAAATCGTTTGGACGAGTGTTGAAGGAATATGACAAATCAAAACTGGAAGAAGTGGAAGGATCAAGCACCGTAAACAAGAGGCGTGAAATGAATAAAGTTGGATGTGATCCGATCTCGCCGTGGAAGTATCTTATGTATTTTCTGCGAGTTTTGTTAAGATGCTCGTCCTCATATGCGATGTCGGTCATACCTCCACCACCAAAGTCGATTCAACCCTTTGACGGAGACTTTTGCAACCGTTTTCTCCTTTATGGCAGTCAATTCCTTACCACTGCTCCCCCGAGACTTTCTGCCACCGTTTTCGAAGGCTCATGGTTTCCACAGTGCAAATCGATGCATGTTTCACAACCATGGAGAACGACTCCATATCCGATGTGGGCAAAAAAGTGCCAAAATCGATTCAAAACTTCGGCAGTTTCGGTTCGGTACATCCAATTCAATACATTTCAAGACTCTTTGTGAAGGTGCTTGTAGCTTCCGCATCCTCCGGTATTGCCAGTCGCTTCCTTTTCACCCCGTTTGACCGAGACTTTTTCGCCACCGTTTCCCACGGTATTGCCTCTTGGTTCAATCTTTCTTCGCGCCACGGCCAACTTTATTCCGGCTTGATCCAGAGGGAAATTAGTGACACTTTTATCGGAGTTTCGGCCACTACGAGGTTGCTGACAGAGTCTTGGACGACCTTACGGGAGTACAGCCGAAGGGGGGTCGTGAAGTGAGTCGTCAACTCCGTCAGTAGTTTCACTGGTAACAAAGTTGCTTACGGACTCTTAGATGGTGTCATCGCCAACAGTGTGGGAGAGCCGGTGCCGTCCTCTTCGTTGGAAGCCTCACTGGCTCACTGGCATATTGGTAACGAACTTCCTGCTTCTGTGTGTGTAGTCGACGGATTTATCGACGGCATTTTGCGTCAACATTGTTGTGGTATCTGGAGATTTTACTCTTTTGACAGTTGAAATGAAAGGCCGCTACATTGAGTCTCACAAAAATGTCAGCAAGCAAGAACAACAGCAAGACTTGTAAAATCAAGATTTCACTGCAGTGTTCCATTCTATGCCACTACACCTCTCTCAAATCTAATCGGTCACAAGTTGTTGCGGAGGCTGCAATAACAAATTGGTAGATGAATTCAGCAACGGCCACTCCTTCTGAGTGTGAATATATAAAAGCAAAGAACGAATTACAAGCTGCTTTGCCAGCATCAATACAGGCATAGCTATTCCAACTACACGTACTGTAGCTATTGATGATTCAGAAACCAACTCTCAGCATCGATTGATGATTCCATTGAATACCGACACGAAAAGGTCCGAAAGGGAGCGGCGGTTGAATACAAGGTAAAAGGGTTGGCAGATGTGTGATGATAAAGGAAAAATTGGAGCAACTATCTCATACCCTATGTCCGTGTTGGAAACAAAATGTGCACGTTGCTCGTCTCTTGTTGGAATCCTCATTCGATCCAATATCCTCATATTTCAGCTTGGATATCTTCTACCGCCATTGGCCCAAGAGTGGTTGGATTCCTTGAGTGGAGCCAGTCGCGCTAGCCCGTACTTGTTCTCCATGTCTGCCTCTGCAAAGTCTTCCTGAGAAAATTCCTAAGAACACTGGTTCGTAGGAGTACATGTTCTGCTGTAACAGCTAAGATATCCATGAAGTGCAGCCAATACTGACTTATTGTAAACTTGTACCAAAATCCATTCGACACAGAAATGTCAACGTGCAGAACGACTGATCAGATAACGATTCGATCAACGGGGGTGGGGAAAGCATCCTCAACTCGTGTACTGTTGAAAAGGGAGGGGAAAATCTCTCGACGGGTTGGGAAATCTGTTGTTGAGAATGTTGTCTATTCTAGCCTCAACAATAACGTTACGAATCTGTACGGTTAAGGTTTTTACAACCCTTTCGTTTGGATTGTTGATCTTTCCCCTCCCATGTTCTTCGAATCTTGACAGAGAAAATGAACGACTCGAATGTCGCAACAAGTGGAGATTGGAGGCAGGATACACAATTTTCTATTTGTTGAGGATGTTGTCCATTCTATCCTCAACAATAACGTTACGAATCTGCTTTAAAAGTGATTTCCAACCCCGTCGAGAGCACTTTTCCCCACCCTCACACGCGTTAGGGATAATTTCCCACCCCGATAGATCGAATCGATATCTGATGTGTTTTTGCATGTCGATGGACAAGTTTCGATCAATGCTGTGTCGAGTTCGTACCGTTACTGTGGAGGTTTGCCATCATCATCGTTTGCTCGTAACTGTAAGCTTGTCTTCAAGGCGTGAACTGGCAACTGGCAACTGGCCTGTTTCTACCGGTAGTTTCCAACGGTTTTGTTTTTTGGTTGCCTCGATTTGCTGTGTTGTATGAACATCAATCTCTATGAAACCTACTCTTCTAGACAAATCTCGTTGATTCTGCTGTAAGCTGTAAGATTGTGATGAAATCATCGCATGCTGCATGCTGCTGTTTACAGTTTGTGGTGTCTTTTGTCTTTACTGTTACGATCGTACGCTCATGGCGGAGAGTGGAGAGTGGAGATGATCATCATTGCCAAACAAGATGCTCGGTAGTCCACAAGCAACATAGCGCGGCGGCGGGTCTGTGATGTGTGATGTTGTTTGGGAAGAATATTGAATATGGGGATCTCTTTCATGGTCATTTTGGTTGTCATCAACACTTTCACGTTCCTGCAATAAATCAATCTCTCTCCTCCCACCTTTCTTCACTGGCGCAAGATGGGCACTCGAAGGACTAATTCAAACTGGCTAGTCTACAGAGATGCGATCATGTAACAGTATACGGAAATGCTGCCAGAGAGCTGATTCTTGATGAGAGCGGTTGGTGATGTTGGTTACGTTACTCTTTTATGATTTATTTTTTTGATTTTTATGATACGACGGATCATAGACTACCGGTAGGTAGCTACGGTAGGCTACCGTACTACGACTTGCTGTTTTAGTGGATGATGGATTCGTCTCTGACATCAGCAAGAAGAAAAGTCAAGGCAGTCGAACGATTTATTGACTGTCGGAGGACTGACTGTGACTATAAATTGAGTCGACTCAAAGGACCCATTCACTTTCAATCACTACTACGGTATAGGTCGTACGGTACATACTTGTACCATGATAACCGGTAGGTAGAAAAACGTATGGTACATAAAAACGTGAGCTGTTTCGAGAAGGTTTTAAGGCGCGACCTTTCACCACCAATCATAAAACACTGCAATAGTAGTCATAAAGGTCGACCTCTGAAAAATCGAAGATTGGTTTCTCGGTTTCTCGTTTCGGACATGGTTTTCGACAATGTTGGAAAGAAAAAGAGGAAAAAAAGATTGGAATTTCTTCAGTTCCAGAGCTCACTTTTTTCGATTCCTACCGTAGATGTTGCCCTGGGATGCCAGTCGCAGTCTACAGTAAATCGATTCAAGTCCTTGAGTGAGATGCCATGATGGAGAGGTCATGATGATTGTCCCGTATTGCCAGCCAAGCATTGTGCGTGACAGGTATTGTTGCAGCTTCTAATGTATGGGGCAGGAGACAACCATGAACCCACATCTCGTTCCATTGGATCACATGCCGGTGAGTGGCAAGTGACAATGTTCGAACGTCGAGGCTCCGCAGTTGAACATCACCAAGATGTGATGCGACTGTCGGTTTTTTCAGGCCGCTCAAGTATATTGCCTCAAAAAGCAGTAGTCTGTAACCATGAAGCGTTTGGAGACGACTCACCACAAGTCCCAGCTCGAGGAGTGCCACGATGCGCTCCTTTTACACTACGGTGTAAATGGTGCTACTGTTGATATCAACGTGAAAAAAGAAGCAAGGTGACAATGAGAGAGGGTTCGGCACATGCGAGTGCCGGCATATTGCAAGGGAATTTCGAGAGCCTTCGGACTGTACAGTCACAGCCGCCTTGGCCCTATTTCTTGTCACAATTCTCAAGAATGCCATTGGAATGTACCGCCGTTTTGTGTGCGTAATGCCGCGAGACGGGGACAAGTCCGTGTCCTATCCATGTGGTAGGCGATGGCATTTCTTTGGTCGAGTATCGGGCTTTTGTGACTGCAACGGATCACTTACTGCTTCAGTGATACGAGTCGCGGCTCGAACTTGGCCATACCAAAAACAATAATTAACAATTAAAAAACGAAATTCAATCGAAAACACCAACCCTTCTCCGTATATTGTTGTGTTGTAGTAGTTGTAGTAGTGTAGTAGAATCGATTCGATTGTGCCATTTTTGAAAACAATGTTGTTGTTGTCGTCGTTGTTGTTGTTTGCTGTTGTTGCCGCATTCGTCGTGTTTGAGTGTATTGGTACAGCACAATCCCCATCTGTTCTCGAGTCATACCAGTTGGTTTCTCCAAATACAACAGACCATCTCACAAGCTGTCTGCCATACACATAAGGTACAACGCACCGAGCATTCGGCCAAGCTGTAGGGCCTGCAGATAAATAAGGCACATCATGGTATATTGCTTTTTGGACAATCGTTGAACGGCCGCTGCCCTGATTCGTGTTGTTGGAAAATGATTTTTGCTCCCAAGGCAGTGGCTTTCGTTTTCTCCACAGAAGGTGTGGCTTTGGACCTGTTTGTTTACGACACAACCTGCTGGTGGAATGTGGAATCAAATCAATTCCAGCCACGCTCCAGTCTGGCATCTGGTCGGCTGTTCAAAACCTACGACGTATTCTTCTCACCATATTTTCCAGTGTATTGATGTCTTTTCTCTCCCTTAAAGCAGTGTGCCACTGTGTCATTATCAGTAAAGTACCGACGCTGGGCTCGGAGGGGACGCACGATGACGTTCCTTGAGGGCGTAAAGTCTACCTTTTAAATTGCCTCGATTTGTTGTATACGCAATACCGCAATACGCACCAAGCAATCATTCTCGAGGTACTGGAGTCATATTGTGTCATCATAGTATCAGTGGAGTCTTTTCCGATCCCTCATGGTGGCAAGGTGGAGAGGGGAGAGAGCTCAGTGATACTTGACAGCTTGACGGATTGACACTGTTATCGAGATACTACGGTACTTACATCGTAGTACACATCATCATCATGTTCACAGTCAGAGTATTTTGATATTTCGTATGGGTCCAAACCGCGCTGCACCTCACAGTCAAATTGAAAATCTTCGACATGGAGCATGGGACACAACTTCTTTTGACATCAAGATGATGACTTTCTTTGGAAAGACGATTGTTGCGGCCGCTCATACCAAGGGGAACCTCATGACAATGAAAAAAACAATGACAACACTGCTTTTGGAGGAACGTCCATCTTCCAACAACAAGGATCAGAATTGACTGTGAAGGAAGCGAGAGGATGATGGTAGTGCAAAAGGACAGCCAAGAATTCCATGTCAGAACGTTCCTCAAGATCTGAAGCAAGGAAGCTTACCAATCCGACTTACCAATCCAAGGCCATTCATCTTGAATCTTGGTTGAACGCATGAAAGCCTTGTCCTACTTTCGGTTGTTCCAATTTTCCATGTTGGCACCTCCTACCTGTTGTGGTGATGTTGTAGGAGCAGGATTGGACGGAGGACGAATTTGGTTGTTTATAGGCGAATTTGACGCAGCAATGGAAGCATTCAAGTAATGGTGAAACGCAGAATGGAGCTGTGCATGAAGCTCGGTGGGTGCTATCTTGTGAAGATCCTGTTCAAATTTGATCTCGGGGCGCACGTTTTCGGTATCCTTGTTGTAAGAACGTTCCAGAAGATACGATGGGGTGCGATAGTTGGGATTGGAGGAAGTCACACCCAACATGTCTTCAACAAAGACTCTGGCGGCATCTGCAAGCGTGGACACAGACAAGTGGGCGGGGTCGAACCTTTGGAGACGTTCGAGGTTTGCACCAGCTCTCTGTAAAAGTCGGCTCTCGAACGGCCAGATGTCCTGCGACGCAGCAAGTGTGGCGTTGCGTTTCACCTCGTCTCTAATTACTTTGGCATCCTCGTGATACTTTCGAGCGGTGGACTCGTGTTTGTGACGAGCGTTGCGCATCAACTCGCCGAAGTCCTCACTTCCTCCCAGGGCGGCAAACAAATAAAAGGTAGCACGCAGTGAGTGCGTTCCGAATTTGTATGTTCCGTTAAGCGTGTTTCGGCAGTCGTTCTTGAGCCTGGTTTTGATCCAGCCCAAACAATCAGTATACGTAACAGGATGGTTGTCTGACAGTGACGGGTTACCAGCGTCAACGGGTACGGTGGTAGCTTCGTTGTAGTGGCAGACTTGGCTTGGGTATAGACATCCAACCCGATGGGAGGAACAGTGCACGTACACAAGGAGGTGTCGTAAAAAGCACATTTTTGGGTGGCGATGTTTGAACCCGATTTTGTACAGTTGGGGTTCTTGGTCATTCTTTTCCATCACACTTTGGACAAGATACTCAATGCCAACGTCATTGTATATCATCCACATGGAGCTGTGGTCTTCAAAGTTGGAAAACTGAACCGACTGGAAACCAACGTATCGCATGGCACCCTCCAGAGCATTCAGCATCATCACGTAGAACTTCAGAGATTGAAGATCGTATTGCCTGCCCTTCAGGTAATGGTGGATATCGGATACATCGCTTGGTAGCAGTGCTTGGCGCCTGACAGGATTGTACCCACGTAAATTGTTTTGCCTTTCGAGCCATGAAATGTATCCTTTTATGTGAACGGATCGAATAGGGTTGCCAGAAAAGGAGAAGTCTAGGTGGTGGCCGTGATGCAGACAAGGATTACGGCTTCCCTGGGAGAAGTTGTCGTGACACGGTTGGCAAAACTCCCGGTACGACGCCTCGTGGTTACGGTGTCCGTGCAGAAAAGACAAACCACCGAATAGACTTTTCAACCACTGGTAGTTGTTCACAGTCCCCTCCGCAAGGACTCGATTTCCGTTGATGTCCAGCAACGGGATGTTACTTACTGTTAGTCCGTTGCATAGAGGAGTCTTCGCGGTTAGGTAGCGATGATTACAATAAGATATAATGCTTTGGTGGTCAACACTGGGACAGTAAATTCGCGAGGCGTCCGGAACAAGCAGTAACAACATGCTGTCATAGTCGCCAATCACAGCTAGGAAATTCCAGAACATACGGCAATGTTTCTCGTAGTTGAGAGCAGTAGCCGGCGTAAGGCGGGAGTTGCACGAAAATCGGGGAGATGTAGCACTTCTTCTCTCAAACTTCGATCAATTGTAAACGTTGGGCAATACTAGTACTCGTACGTCTCGGCCAAGCAAATCACTGGAATTATTCAATCGATTGGGCTGTGGAAACCTCAAGCCTTCCAAAACGTTGCGCAATACTAATACTCGTACGTCACGGACGAGCAAATCAATACGGGGAGACGCGGAAGATGAAACTGGTCGTGGATTGCTCAATCTGTTTTTTTCTTTGTTTCTTTTACAGTTGCGTGACCGATCGTTCAGTTCGATCACTCAATCTCTTTGCCATCCTCCTCCTCCTCCTCCTCCTTTGCTCTTAAGCCAGTTTCCAACGGTGTTGTTTTTTGGTAGCCTCCATTTGTTGTATGCGCATCAATCATTACCTACTCTGGTAGACAAATCTTGTGATGAAATCATTGCATGCTGTTGTTTAGTGGTGTCTTTTGTCTTTATCTTTACGATCGCTCATGGTGGAGAGTGTAGAGAGTAAAGGAGAGATTTCTGGTTTCTGTGCTGCTTGACAACTTGACTCTTGCTTCTTCTTTACGGGATCCAGTGACTGTTGACTGTTAATTTACAGTTAAAAATTGTGGCGTCATCGGCGTTTTTCGAGTATCATGCGATCATACGCCATGTTGATGGATTCGTATCATATGTTCATAGATGAATGAAGTATTAACTGTAAAATTATGTACCACTTTGAACGTACCGTACTCTATGATACGTCGTGCACGTAACTGTAAGATACCTTTCTTCCTTCAAGTCAAGCAAGAAGGATAGAAGGTTGAAGGTGCACCGAAAAAAAGTTGTGACACAATGAGATCAATCTCTCTTTGGAATGACGACGGTTGTGGCCGCTCATACCGAAAGAAACTTACAGTTTATCACATTGAACAACAATAGCTACAACAACGACGAAGACATTGTTTTGGGAGCAAGTATCATCGCTGAACAACAAAGCAAGCGAAGCGAAGCGAAGCAGCGGTCGCACGACAACAGTCCGAAAGGACAATGATACAGATTCCGTTGTGGCAGACGGCAGACTGACAAGACGGCAGACAAGACTGTTCCTCAACATTTACAGCAAGGGACAAGAGACCTGACTGCTGTCGTAATTCGATCTTCGATATCTTCTCTCGATGGCCACGACAAAGGAACCTCGGTCCGTGACCTCCGGAACACTGCAAGCAAACGTCAAAGGTGACAAAAACGACAATAGAAAATCTATTTTACAGTTAAGGCTATACCAACTACCAACTACCAGGTTCCAGCTACCATCGATTCCGCATCTGAAAAGTTGGCTCACCAGCAGCTTTCCGTCCACTCATTGTCAGTACCCTGTTGCCCAACGACAAGAAAAGAAACAGTCCGAAATGGATAGAACAGGACCTGGATTCGAGGCCATTGTTGGGACACCATTTCGCAACGCAAATACAAAGTTGGATGTATTGTACGGATGTTGCCAAAATGGGTTCGACTTTTGCGGTAGTATGACGGCCAGAAGTACATCTAACACGGAGTCGTTTCACAGGGTTGTGGAAAATCAATCGATTGGGTTGTGGACAACCTAGACCCTTCCAAAACGGTTGAGGAAGATCCCCGGACGAATTGTGGGGGGATATGTAAAATATCTTGACAGTGAAAAAATGAATTTGGATGTATGGTACTCCCATAACGGTCAGAAAAATCGTTTGGACGAGTGTTGAAGGAATATGACAAATCAAAACTGGAAGAAGTGGAAGGATCAAGCACCGTAAACAAGAGGCGTGAAATGAATAAAGTTGGATGTGATCCGATCTCGCCGTGGAAGTATCTTATGTATTTTCTGCGAGTTTTGTTAAGATGCTCGTCCTCATATGCGATGTCGGTCATACCTCCACCACCAAAGTCGATTCAACCCTTTGACGGAGACTTTTGCAACCGTTTTCTCCTTTATGGCAGTCAATTCCTTACCACTGCTCCCCCGAGACCTTCTGCCACCGTTTTCGAAGGCTCATGGTTTCCACAGTGCAAATCGATGCATGTTTCACAACCATGGAGAACGACTCCATATCCGATGTGGGCAAAAAAGTGCCAAAATCGATTCAAAACTTCGGCAGTTTCGGTTCGGTACATCCAATTCAATACATTTCAAGACTCTTTGTGAAGGTGCTTGTAGCTTCCGCATCCTCCGGTATTGCCAGTCGCTTCCTTTTCACCCCGTTTGACCGAGACTTTTTCGCCACCGTTTCCCACGGTATTGCCTCTTGGTTCAATCTTTCTTCGCGCCACGGCCAACTTTATTCCGGCTTGATCCAGAGGGAAATTAGTGACACTTTTATCGGAGTTTCGGCCACTACGAGGTTGCTGACAGAGTCTTGGACGACCTTACGGGAGTACAGCCGAAGGGGGGTCGTGAAGTGAGTCGTCAACTCCGTCAGTAGTTTCACTGGTAACAAAGTTGCTTACGGACTCTTAGATGGTGTCATCGCCAACAGTGTGGGAGAGCCGGTGCCGTCCTCTTCGTTGGAAGCCTCACTGGCTCACTGGCATGTTGGTAACGAACTTCCTGCTTCTGTGTGTGTAGTCGACGGATTTATCGACGGCATTTTGCGTCAACATTGTTGTGGTATCTGGAGATTTTACTCTTTTGACAGTTGAAATGAAAGGTGGTTATGGAGGCTATCAGCTGCTTTGTCATTTGCGCAGGGTCGCGACACATCGACTGGTCCCTTTGCCCCCCCCTCCCCTCTTTTCACGGAAATCTTGGCCTTTTTCTATAGTCATCGGGCGTCCATTCTCTCCAATCGCTCCAATTCTTTTTCAACCAAGACAGCCTTTCTAGGACGGCCAGAAGTGACGGGCGATGATCTTGTCGAGATGTTGGACGAAACTCTCGACTTTCTACTCCTCTAAAGGACGGCAGTACTGACTGTGAAGTTCTTGACACGCTACGCGACAATTTTCTTCGTCGAAAGAGTGGAAATCAAGCTGATCCCAAACCGTTCGGACAAACGAAACGCCAACTAACTGCAACCGCTACATTGAGTCTCACAAAAATGTCAGCAAGCAAGAACAACAGCAAGACTTGTAAAATCAAGATTTCACTGTAGTGTTCCATTCTATGCCACTACACCTCTCTCAAATCTAATCGGTCACAAGTTGTTGCGGAGGCTGCAATAACAAATTGGTAGATGGATTCAGCAACGGCCACCCCTTCTGAGTGTGAACATATAAAAGCAAAGAACGAATTACAAGCTGCTTTGCCAGCATCAATACAGGCATAGAAAGTGATGACGATGCTTCGTGGGATTGTGCCCCTTTCCCAAGATCATGGTCGATTTGGCACTGATGATTCGGATTCGGCCCTGAAGGTTGATTCCGACAAAACACAACCCATGTCGCTTGCAGAAGACGGTTACGATGATAGGGACAACTGCACTGATGGTCTTCCAATCAGGCCAATCCTTATGTTCCACCCCTTTGAAATTATTGGTATTGACAACATTGAGGTATCTAGGCAGAGGTTGGACGTTTGATGACTTGGAGGAGTGTACAGCTATCAGTGAAGAGGTTATCAGAGTTTTCTTCCACCAGTTCATCAAATTTGGGTCCACAACTCTGTACAACAAGTACGTTGGTCCACCATTGACTGTCGAAGATGCCATTGACTTGTGTATACGAGAGTATGAAGCAGCTGGCTTTCCTGGATGCGTTGGATCCATGGATGCTTCCCATGTTGAGCACCAAAGGATCAGCTTTAAGCATAGACAGGCTCATTTGTCTTTCAAGTTGCCATTTACTTCGAGGACTTACAACATTGTTACAAGCCATCGACGAAAGATCTTTTCTACGACCGATGGTCATCCCGCAAGATGGAATGACAAAACCTTGGTTCGGTATGACGACATGGCATCCACGCTGCATGACGGGACAAATCCACTTTGCAATTTAATATTTGAGCTATACGCTTACGACGAGAACAACCTAATCATAAAAGAAAGGTACAAAGGAGGGTGGTTGATTGTCGACAATGGATACTTGAATTGGGGAGTGACTATCCCACCAATGAAAGACACAGATACCAGGGCACAGTATCGATTCTCGAAGTGGTTGGAGTCAATGCGGAAGGACGTTGAGTGTACCTTCGGGATATTGAAAGGCCGATGGAGGGTGCTAAAATCTGGGATTCGAGTGCATGGAACTGACAAATCTGACATGATGTGGAAGACTTGCTGTGCTCTTCACAACTGGCTTCTTGAGATCGATGGGTTGGATAAAGACTATACCTCTGATTGGGAAGGCGAACTCGGAGAATTGAATGCCACTGATCTTCCCAATGCTGTTAGAACTTTGCTGTCGAATACCAACCCGAGTGCACGCAGCTATGCTGGAAGAGCCGTTGACGAAGAGGATTACTTCCAAGGTTCTCTCGTTCGAGATGAGGATGGCGCAATTATTGTGAGACATATGGACATGACAGATTTTAGACAAAGACTTATCACCCACTTTGATATTGCATTCAAGAAGAAGGAAATTATCTGGCCCAAAGCTAGGTTACAAATGGACGAACCATACGCCAATGTGCAGCCTTGACACTAAGACCAATGAAACACTTTGATATTGCATTCAAGACGGAATTTATTTGGGCCGTCGGTTGACGTTAGTCATCATTGTATGTAAGCTGTGCTGTTGGTTGACGTTAGTCATCATTGTATGTAAGCTGTGCTGTTTCCGATTCGTCATCAAGAAAAATCACTTCATTTGAGAGGTCATTAGTTGGGGAGGCCGACAATTCTCCAGAATCTCTCTTCCTTCCGCTCGTTGTTTCGTTCTTTGGGTTAATTGCCTCAATTTCTGCTAGCATTTGATCATCCAGATCCTTGTACTGGTCAGTTAACTCCTCCAATTCAGTCTCGCAGTCCATGTAGACCTTGTATGGAACGTACGTAGCGTAGTAGTGTTCGTGGTCATCGAAGCACTCAGGCTTTTGAAACACAAGCTTCTCCATCGAGTTCTTTCGGTTGCTTATCAACGCAACCCGCTTGTCCAACGAAACTTTCATCGCATTGTATTTGCTGACGATGCTGGTTGTAGTCATGGCAGTGCTAATCTCCTGTCTTAGGGCAAAAGTTTTTAACTTCAGAGATTCTTGTCCACATATTCCGCTACCGCTTCCATCCAACATGCTTGTTTCCCTCTTCTGATCTTCCACTTTGGCAGCTGCCTTTCTCATAGATTTTCTACCGGCTGCGCTTGCACCACCTTTTCTTTCGTGTGCAAGAATCAGAAGTCGCGAAGCTGTCAGCTTTGTATTCTTCCAAGCCAACTTTGGGAATGTGTCCCCACAAAGCCCAGGCCATATAGCCAGGAAAGATCCAAGAACTGTTCCAATCCTTGATCGCAGCCTCCTCCTCATCTGTTGTGATTCTTGCAGTACGCAAGTACCTTTCTTCCAGCGGCTTGCACACGGAGGCCTTTCGCCCAAATTGTTCGTCCGGTAATAACGCTCTTATCTGTTGTAAGTTTGGCTGCCAGCGTTGTCAAGTTGATACCTTTGACAGCAGGATTTGGGTCAGAAACAATCCTTTTATCATGCCTCAAATGATAAATGGGATCGAGAACATTTTCGCTCCTCTGGGTCACACGGTTCATCTCGTCATGATAAATACCCTGAAACATTTCGATCCCGTTCATGAATTTTTCAGCCAGACCATGACTATCTTCTCCACTACCATGATACTTCTGAAAAGCTAATTCCTGCAACTGCGCTTGGCTGTAACTATCGCCAAGGCCTTGGACAGCATCATATGCCCTGAAGCAAATGGAATCTTGGAATTCCTTCATGATGAACCAACCGGCTTCAAATTCAACTTTTCCACCCGTAGGAGAGGTGGCTTTCCCGACTTTCTTCTTAGACATGTTCGCAGGGCCAAACAAGGAAGAAATGGAAGAAAAAGAAACCAAAGGTCCTTTGGCAACTCCGGTAGCATGAAGGAAGGAGACCAGCGATCGATCGAGCGATGGACAATGTTGTGGTGGTTGTTGCTTGTTGCATTATTTATTCGATGGAAATATCGACCCTAACCCTAAGTTGTGCAACTCATGCAAAACTCCATTCGGAACTGCACGAGTTGGGGTCCCTCCAGGTAGAGATCCGATGGAAGGCTAGACAAAAACAGGAGTTGAACAACTCATGTCGCGTACATAAGGAACTTAAAACATCGATTTAATCCGAATTTTGCATGAGTTGCACAACTCATGCGCGTTTATTTTGTGTACATAAGGATTGGCCTCAGTCACAATAATGATTGATGAAAAGTTGGTTGAAAATCAAAGAGACGACGTTCTAGTGACCATAAGTGTCATGGTCATTTTTCGGTTGTTAGCCATAATTAGAATAGCTAAAGGAACTAAGACCGAGGATTTAGGAATGACTATTTCCTACCGGTAGGTTGATGTGACGTGCGGTGATCCGCACCCACTGTACTTGCCGATATATGAATGTACGTACTAATCATACCGCTCCTACCTACCACACTAGTTGACGTTTTAATATAAAAGTCTATCAGGATTATTAACGGGTTGTCCTTATGAAGGAGCGTAAATGAACGGCTGCAACGAATCCAACATATACTACTCCCAATCCAACATATACTTCTCCCTTCAGCCTTTGAACCATCATTATCTTTACCAGGAAGGAGTCATGGGTGGGGGCACGTTGGAATGATGTTGGTATCGTCTCCCTGTCCAACGTTATATTTCAGGAATGTTTTGGAATTGTTGATCGATGTGTTATTGGTGTTGAGGATGGAGCAATGTTTGTTCTCGTCCATTCGATTAAAGCTTGAGCACTGCAACAATTTGAATGTTGTGACGCTTCCTCCGTTGTTAATCACAAAGGAACGTTTCAGCAATGTTTTGGAATTGTTGACCGACTTGACGGTGGAGGCATGTTTGTTCTTGTCCATTGGATCCTTACTGCTTCAGCACTAGGAATGTTTTGGAGTTGTGGATCGATGAGTAATTGGTGTTGTCGATAGAGGAATGGTTAGTTCTCGTCCATTGTTGAATCACAGAGGAGTGTTCGGTCCTGTTGGTTGTGCAATGGTTGGCTTTCGGGAATTGTTGAATGTTTTGGAATTGTTGATTGATGAGGAATTGGTGTTGACGATGGAGGCATGTTTGTTCTTGTCCATTGATGAATCCTAGAGGAGTGTTTGGTACTGTCGATTACGCAGTCGAACCTCTTCTTCTATGCCTTTGTCGTTTTGCGCGGACTTCAAATGATGCGACGCTGGGGAACTAGCTTTCTGTGACGCAACCAGGAACGCACCCCAACCCTTCGGAAACTGTTGCAGCAATTATGAAAATAGTAACATTATTTACTGCCGTGCAAGTCCTCGACGAAGAGAGACGTGTTTGCGCTTCCTAAAAATGATCTTGTACGTAGTAGAACCTCTTCTTCTATGCCTTTGTCGTTTTGCTCGGATTTCAAATGATGCGACGCTGGGGAAAAGGGGATTTCGAAGAGAATTGGCACAGAAGATCTCCACCTCGGTTTTGGAAGGCTTGAGGATATGTCGTAGGTGTGTTGACTGCCTGATGCCGAAAGGGTATTATTGACTGCCTTCCAAACGTTTTAATGACGACCAAAAGGCGTTGATCTCTGCCGTTTTCGGAGATGGTGATTTCATAGTACGAAACTATGTTGATTTGATGGTAGTAAAAAGATACCGCATCGCCCATACCATGGTATCTCGTTGGTATGTTGACTGACTGGTTCCGAAAGGGTAATATTGACTGCCTTCCAAACGATTTAATGACGACCAAAGGCGTGGATCTCTGCCGTATTCGGAGATGGTTGTTTCATAATACGCAATTATTTTTGGCTGATGGTAGAAAAAGGATACTGCATCGTCCATACCTTGATATCTCGTAGGTGTGTTGACTGACTAGTTCCGAATGGGTAACATTGACTGACAACCAAAAGGCGTGCGTCTGCATTTTTCGGAGATGGTTGTTTCATAATACGAAACTATGTTGAGATGATGGTAGTAAAAGGATATCGCATCGCCCATTCGACGTTACATGCCCCTCACCTCAGGAACGTAATTCCTATCCTTTGTACTTGATGGTTTTAGGAACCATTGACTTCAATACTTCTGTTGGGTTACCGCCTCTAAAAGTTTTTGGTTCGTTATCGTTCCAACCGTTTCTTTGTGCTCGTCCAAAGCCCATTGCCTGGTATGAAGCTTGATTTCTACACGGTGTCCCCCGGAGCATTCCGCACCAGATATGTGATTTTGGACGATTGCAAGCTTTGCTTCGGCAAGTTTTGAACGCTTCTCTCAGAGCCTGACAACCACGCAAATCGTCCTTGGCCACATCAAATGGCATTCTGAACGTTTACGTGCTTTACTCAGTGGCGTGTCGACGATGATGACGAAGCACGAAGCCATTCAACCGCCATCCTCTGTTGCTTGTATTTTTCCACGCTCATCACTGTCATTTGGTGATTTGCGACGGCGGTAATGCTCTTGTTGCTTTCAGCGGGATTGTCATCGTTGTTTGTTCCAGAAGGTTCTATAAGGACGGTTTTTCTACTCCAGAATGGACTTCTGACAACATTCAACGCTTCTGTCTTTCTGGGACCCTTCTACTTTAAGTAAAAAGAAAATTGTCCAACGTTCAAAGTGTTGAAAAAGAGGCGGGAGCCTCTCTTATCATATTACTACTGACTGTGAGAAAGAATTTTCATTTTTCCGTTGGAGTAGGGCTAGGGTTTAATTGAGGCGCGGCACCAGCTCAACTCTGGGGCGCCAAAACCATCCACCAGCAAAACTGTTGTAGTAGTAATCTTTCTCCCCCAGCTCGTTTATGTTGCTCCATTTGTTGTTGCTCACACGTTTTCCTTTCACAATCTCGTTCGCAAAAACTTGAACTGAAGTACACGTGTATTTCGCATCGACGTAACGCAGGACGGCCATAACCTCACCGTGTGAAAACCAAGAAAACTGTCATCATCAACATGCCGAACGATCCCTGGAAGGGGATCCCTGATGAAATCAAGGCCTTCCGTGACGGCTGGGAGGACATCACGGATCATGGCAGGCCGTACGAGGTTGTCCTTGAGTCCGACTTCTCCGATGATTATTTGGCTGCGAGAATTTGCGGCACGTACGAGCAACGGCACGTACGAGCACATTGCTCGGAGTATCACAGCTGCTCTTGTTGTACGAGGAAAAGATGTCACAAGCGCCAACATTCTCGAGTTCCTTCTTGGTGACTATGCCATTGCGATGTTGGAGGATTACACAAGTCAGATGCTCTTCAAAAGGCAACTTCCACCGCTTCTTCCATACGAATTTAAGGAATTTCTTTTCACACGGTGGTTCCGTGGCCATTTTGACGTTGACAACGAAGTGGCGTTCACCAATTGCGTGCCACGTTGGGTGGAATCAGGCAAGTGGCAGCTCATGACTCTTCCTCGTTTCGTGGCCCTACAGAACTGCACCCGTGGATTCGCCCAGATCGGTAGGACTGGATGTGATGAGCAAGAACAGTGGATGGAACAGGGATCATTGCTCAAACATATGAACGACATCGAGGTCGCCATATTCCAGCGTAGCGTCGAAACACTTATCAATTATCGCAATGGATGCATTGTTGTTGACGACGAACTGGTCGCCTCCAGAGCCACAGATGTTGAGCAGAAGGTTGTATCGAACCGCAAACGTGGAAAGGAGGGGCCTGTTGTGGGTTCGAGGGGAAGTACGTCTTTCGAATGCTGGATGCCGTGATGGTAAACACGTGGAGAGCCTACCAAGCCGTCACAGACATTGCCCCGTGGCTTGCCACGCTAGATTCAACGCCATCGTTGAAGCAGTTGAGAAGCCATCTGTACAGAAAGGGGTCCATAAGACAGTTTGTGTTTGACACATCCTATGAATCTCTAAGACTGATTGCGACACAGAAGACAATTATCCGCCCGCCATTCTTTCCTCCGGCCAACACGCAACGTAGTCTTGGCGAAACCTTCTTTCTCCAGCAATACACGAGCTACTGTCGAAAGAATTCATGGCCTATCAAGCGAAACGCGCGCGAGAGATTTGTTGAGGACCCCTTCTTGCATAAGCTGAGATTGCGCAGTTTTGTTGGGTTTGAACACAAAGCAGAACCGATCCGTGATGTTATTTCGGGTGTAACCCCAGGGCCGGATGGCAGAATACGCAGGAAGTGCGTCCTGTGTTTCGTATCCGGAAACAAGGTGCCGCGTGAATCAAGGTACAGTGGAGTTGGAGTATCGTGCAGCACGACATACATGTGCAGAATTTGTATGGTGCCGTTGTGCAAATTCAAAACAACGGATTCAGAAATTCAGAATGGAAGTGTTGCCACGCTGTATGGCACGAACGGCAAAACCTGAAGGCCGAGATTACTCGACAGGGGAAACGATTGCTGGAGAACAGAGAGAGGATTGACAATGATGCACGAAAAAGGAGACAGCACGCAGTCAACGCTTACAACAAGAGACGTTCACCAACAAAGGACGGTCCACAGTCGCAGTTGGACCAAGAAATGGAACCAACGAATCAGTCCCAACTGAGAGTGAACACAATCAGGGATGAGAATGAAGAACGCTCCGTGCAAGCAAACGTCACCAAATGACAATTGAAAATCTAGTTTGCAGTTAAGGCTGTACCAACTACCAGCTACCATCGATTCCGCATCTGAGAAGTTGGCTCACCCTCCACTCATTGTCAGTACCCTGTTACCCAACGTTAAGAAAAGAAACAGTCCGAAATGGATAGAACATGATCTTGATTCGAGGCCATTGTTGGGACACCATTTCGCAACGCAACTACAAAATTGGATGTATTGTACGGATGTTGCCAAAATGGGTTCGATTTTTGCAGTAGTATGACGGCCAGAAGGACATCAGACATGGAATCGTTTCACAGGGTTGTGAAAAATCAATTGATTGCGGTGTGGACAACCGGATGACATTCCAAAATGGCTGACGGCGATCTCACCAAAGCAGTATCCACTTTTTCCAAGCCACTCAAACCCGGCGACAGGCTGATCCATTGTTAGGCAACAACTTATTTCTTGGACTACATCCTGGACCCGGCAGAGTCCAGTAGAACCAGAGACATCCGGCTGGAAGGGTCCGACCGACTGACGCGAACTTTGTGTCGAGTGACTCTAGGAACGATTTGATATCCTTTTTCTACTTAATCTACAAGTATAAATATGCTAGTAATCTAGTATCGTTGGAGAAACAGTATATAATTTGGGAACGGCCACTGTCCGTCACTTCATTATTTCACTGCCACTCTCGAAAACTAATAATCTACTCTCTAGCTAGAGTCGTTCCTAATAAAGCACAGAAAATGTTGTACTTTGTTATCGACCGTCCGGCACCATGGCTCAAAAGAAATCATCGAAGGGAAAGAACGGATCAGAACGCAACCGTCGTTCTCTGACAGAGACCTTCACTGGTTATTGATGATGGGGCAAATGGAAACCTCTTTGTGTTGCGATTCTACACTTTTGATGTATTTTCCATGGTGACACTACATATTATGATGCACTATGATGTAGTGTGACATCTTATTTTTTATATTTATGAAAGCTTGGAGGAAGAATCTCTTCGTAGAGATCTCCATCTTGGAGGGGACGTCATGATCGAATGCAATGTAGCAAGTTGACCAATCGTTGCTTCCTGTCTTCGGGCCATCAAGTACGACAACAGCTTGTACAACGTCAAGGCAAGGTGGGGATTGTTCGTTTCCACGTCTTGGATCTTGGAAAAGGGTAAATGATGCAACTTACAATGATCGACAGCCACTTGATTTCCGGGACGTTTCATATGGAAAAATTCCATCGTTCCTGCAACCCAACCAACACCGATGCGTGCCAGACGGAACGTCGGTCCGCCCGCCACAGATGACAATGGATTCTCCTCCAGGGACAATTGTTGAATCTTGGTTATGGTATTACTATTGCTCCCAATGAAACGTCCCAATGACGATGACGACGATGATGGTGTCGTCGTCCTCCTCCTCATGGATCCTTGTGTACCTCGTGTGTACGTTTGATCGGTCGAGTGTTCGACCTTGAGGACTCCGGATTCAATAAAGAAGAGACCTCTCTCCAAACCTTTGGATTGACCGTCTTCGTACAGGAATTCACCCGTTTCCAATTCAATGGCGGTGGTATATTCCTGAAGACCGACCAACTCCAAGGCGAAATTTTCACCATGTTCCGCATCGATATGGCTCAATGCCGTTCGGAATCCATTGTCCTTTAATTTTTCCAATACCAGTCGACGTTTGTCCAACAGGGATGGTTGAGGTTCCGAATCGACATACTTGTTTTCCAACAGCATATCTTCTGCCTTTCCCAAGGCAGAATCCAAATTGGGAAAGAACCGGAGTTGTCGTTGGGACCGAATACCCGTATCCGGTTTGAAGTTTCCCAACGCCAAGATGGTCCGAATATTGGGTGACATACCAGCCATGAACAATTTGCAATTATTGGCTCGACATAGATTACGAATGTCCAAGAACACGTCAACGGTCGACGTATCCATTCCGGTGACTAAGGTCAGATCCAGAATGAGGTATTCTGGCTTTCGTCGTTTGGAGGATCCGTCCTTTTCGGTACCGATTTCAAACGACACACCGATGTAGTTGAACACGGACGAGGCGTTGCCAAAGAACAAATAATTTTGTAGGCACAAAATTTGGATCAAATCGCCCTCTTCGTTGAGCCATTCGGACATGCGGAAGGTCCGTTCAATGGTCGAATTGATGACTTTGCCTGTGGCAACATACTTGACGACGCCGCTTCGAAAAAAGGCAGCGACGAAAATCAGAGTGGAAAATCCGATACCGAGAAATACGGCGGACAAGAGATCCAACACGAACGCACAAACGACAATGGCCTAGGTACTCGTAGTACGTACGTAATACAAACACACACACAAGAGAACCAATTTTCATGGGCCGCCGGCGGCGGCGAAAGAAGAAAAAAAAAGAAAAAAACAGTGAGATGAGATTGATTGTAAATGATATCTATCCATAAAGACAACCACACATAATAATAATAATGTAATGTGCAAATTCGACACAAATATAATATGTGCCATGATATGTACGTACCGGAACGACCATCCATTCCGATTTGTCTTTGGTTTTGAAGTAGGATTTGTAGAACCATGTGTTGATCATGTCGATACATGCCAGGACGAGCATGGAAGAGAATGCCGGTTTGGGTATATATCCGACGATTTGAAAATCGGACAGGTAAAATCCGAGCAGTAACAGTACGGATCCGATTTGTGGTGCTAAACGTTCGGCACCCAACGAAAACATGGTCGTCGATGCTGCCACACTGGGAGTGATGGCAAATCCACCCACCAGTGCCGTAACGACCTGACTTTTCCCATATGTCAACGATATTGTTTTTAATGTTGCAGTGGTAGGTTTGGCATGATACATTTCATATTGTGGTTTCGTCGTCGTCGTGTCTTTGTCGTCATTGTTGTTGTCGTTGTTGTCGTCATTGTTGGATTTGGTCGTTCTTCCATTGGTAGTAGTAGTAGTAGTAGTCGTTTGTTTGTTGTTGTTGGTGGATGGTATCATTGTCGTCGTCGTCGTCGTCGTTTGCATCACTGCTTCAATATCGACCGCTTCGGAGAATGTTCGATATTTGATGCTGGGTGGCCGTTGAAGGACATGACTGTGAGCTCCAACGACGATGGCGGTATTGGTAGTATTATCGTTGTCGTTGTTGTTGTCATTTGATTGGCACGTTTGTTTGTTGTTCTTTTCCAAAATGGGATCATCGGATCGTACCTTTCTGGCCAAATTGGGGATATTCTTTTTGAGAGCTGCACCATGACTACGGTAGAAAAGAAAAGACAAAAAAAAAGACACAAAAAAGAGAGAGAGAGAGAGAATTGTTTTGTGTGTGAGTGAGTGAGTGTGTGTGTGTGTGTATACAACAACCAACCAACCAACCATTGATTTGTTGTTGTTGTTGTTTTTGATTTGTTTTTTTTTTGTTTTTTAAAAACGTTTTTGACGTACACGGAGCATCGTATGAGGTATAAAAAGCTGAGTGCAATGGCAGTGGATAACCCTTTTTGGACGGCACCCCAATGTACTCGATGCAATTGCATGAGTACACCAAACGGTGCCGGTGACGACCAAGACGAAGAAAGAGAAGGAAAAGTAGTAGATGTTGTCGATAGTTGTTGTTGTAGTTGTTGTTCATCGTTGTCGTTGTAGATCAATTCATCGTGAGACCAGAACCATCCATTGGTTGTCATTTCTTCGAGAGACGTTCTCGTGACGAACATGTAACAATAAAACAATGCAATGGTGACACAAACGACCATGACGACAAAGAAGGGATGTTTCGGTCCGAGATACTTCATGACTGCCGCCACGATCACGGTGGGGATATGATGGATCAACGCATACATGATGAGATGTGTATCACCACTGGTCAGTATTTTGGTAATGGATTGTCCATCTGTATCGACATTGACGGCTAATGTCCATGTTAAGATACCGACGGCAGCAAAGAACCCACAAATGACAGGAAAGGGTAAGAAGGAACCCAAGTTGGCCAGTTGGAAGACACTGGCTGCCATGAGTAAACAGGAACTCAAGAAAATTCCAATGGCCGTTAATACACCAAAGGTTGCCAAGAAGATGGCATCGTTGTCTTCTTTGGATAATACTGTTACGGACGGATCGTCTGCCAATGTCTGATCGACGATCAGGGCTAATCCTGCCAAGAAGGGTGCCAGGAACAAATCTGCCGTAGGATACAAGGCGGGTACTTGAGATGACAAAGTCAACCAATATACGGGTGATGCTGCCATCGTTCCCAAGGCTGCCGTCTTCGTCATGAGACCTAGAATCGATTTACTGTTAGTCGAATTGCTGTTGTTGTTCGGTCTCATGATTGCCGATCCCAATGCAAGACAAAAGACCACATGATACAAGAGATACATGAACGACCCGATGTACGTCGATGGTTGTTCCAGTTCACGTCGTACATTAGAAATACAATCGGAATAATACCAACGACAACAACGACACGTTTGTTGTTGTTTTTGTTTTTGTTGTTGTTGTTGTTGTTGGGTAGTTGTGGATGATGGTAGTTGCGTGACATTTGTATCGCCGTAATGATGATGATGAAGATGATTATGATGGTTGTTGTTGTTGTTGTTATAATTATAGGATGATGGATGATTCAACTTGTTTGGAAAGAAAAGCTTTGAAATGGCAGATGTTGATGTTGTTACTGATGATGTTGTTGCTGTTGTTGTTGCCAGGATAGTATTATTAGTATTATCATTATTAGTCTCTGGTAGTCCTTCTGCAATGGACGGCATGATGATGGTGGATGGCATTCGTACATGTCCGGTAGAAAGTAATCGATTGTGACTGTTGCTGTTGGTATGAATGCTGTTGGTAGTATTATTGTTGGTATTGTTGTTGGTAGTATTGGTAACTGTAATATTGTGGGTGTTATAGTCTTTGCGGTATTGACTAGTTCCCGTTTTGGGTGTTGCCATTGTATCCGATCCTACAATATACGAGGAGGAGGACAACATTGTTGTTTGGTAAGTGTTATTATCATTCCTGTTGGCGTTGGTGTTGGCGTTGGTGTTGGAGGTGGTCGATGACAACGACGACGACAACATCAACAATGGTGTTCCTTCGGATGCTGATGCCAATGTTGATGTTGATGTATCATTGTTTTTGTACTGATGATGATTGTAGTAATGATGATCGTACTGACTGTGATTGTATTGACGATAAGAATCGTATTCGTCGTCGGTATTGTTGTTGTTGTTGTTGTTGTTGTTGTTGTTGTTGTTGTCGTTATCGTTGTTATTCTTTTGTGGGTGTTGTGGTTGTGGTTGTTGTTGATATTGCGTTCGGTTGGATCTTCGTTCTGTAGACTGTCGTTGGATGATATCCGGTTTGGAATAATACAAAGCAGATGAAGATGAAATAGCAGATGAAGATGTTACTAGTGGTACTGTTGGTACTGTTGTTGGTGGTGGAGCAAAGAGAGTCATCAAATGAGACAATGATCCGTTACCATGAGCGATAGCAGTACCGGTAGATGATTCCTTCCTACTATTCGAATCATCGTTATCATCATTATCATTATCGTCATTGTCATTATCGTCATTATTGATTGGTGTTGGTGGTAATGATGGATCAAACAATCCCGTTAACGATGATACAGATGCTGACTGTGATGTTGAAGAGGATGGTTGTGCTCTTTCATCATTATTGTTATTGTTATTACCGCCACCGCCACCACCATCATCATCATCATTGTTGTTGTTGTTGTTGTTGTTGTTATTCTTTCCCATTTTTGTAGTGACTGTGTAGTACTGTTGCTGCTGCTGTTGTTGCTGTTGTTGCTGCTTTGTTCCTAGTACTACTACTACGGTACTACCGGTACCGTAGTACTATTAACTGTAACTACCGTACTTTTATAGAAGTACTACTACTACAGGACGTGTCTCAATCAAGAAGGCTGCTTCTGTTGCTGTTGCTGTTGCTGTTGCTGGAAAGGATCTATCTATCATGAATACCTACTACCGTAGTAGCTACCGTTAGTCAAGTCGGTAGTCCGCTACGAAATAATAACAGTACGGTAATACCGTACCTATCTCTTCATCACAGTCAATTCATCCATCTCAACGGCTCCACACACATCAAAGGATCACGAGATGATGATGATGTCATGATGGAAGAAGACGAAGAAGACGAAGAAGAAGGAGAAGAAGAAGGGGAACGTTGACTGTGAGAAAGAATCATCTACTCTGAGTACGAACTATGATACATACGTATCATAGTATGATACCGGTAGTGTCTAGTCCCCACGGCCAAAAAGGACATCATTTCGGATTTCGTTCCGTGTATGATATGTATGATACATACGGTAGTACGGAATTGTGGAAAATCAATGGATTAACAGTAACTGTAATTATATTAGGTTATGATACCTTCCATGCACACTTCCCATGAATATCGGTGTGACAGGGAAACGAATAACGCTGGACCGACGCATCGAACAGTACCACAAACACATCACATCTATAATATAGGTAATTATATTACAAAGGAGATTCTTGTCGATGATGTTGAACGATACTTCGTCAGTGTGACTACCGTAGAAACAACGAAAAGGAGGAGGGTCGCATCCAATTCGTTGTCCTGCTTCAACAATAAAAATAACGGACCACACCTTTGAGAAAGGCTTAATTTGGAATTGATTATCTATCTAGTAGCTAGTAGAGTAGTTTTAATTCTAATTCTCTCGGGCCGACATGAGAGACATCCCAAACTTTACCGGTATTTAAGCGGTAGTAATTACAGTTAGTATACCGTACACATCATCGTCCATCTACTACGTAGGAGAGAGAACAAGTGCACACTCTTGAAAAGAAAATTTACATAGGCATTATTCTTCGAATCATCCCTTTTATACTACGGTAGTAGCATTCTCGCAGAACATAATATGATCATGATTACTACAAGTTCCGGGGATGAAAGTTTTCTGGAAAACCCTCTGGAAGCATGTCATGTTTATCCAGAACATGGGAAACATCCCAACAACTCAGATCGGAATGGAACGTAATTGCGTAGGCAAACATTTCATTCATATTCCTCACATTTGACACATTCCAATTTCGAATGTCTTGGTTGAACTTACGCGCAAGATAGAACATGCGACCCATGTCTATCACACTGGAAACATCCCAATTCCCAATGTCTTGGTTGAATTCCAGTGCACTAGAAAACATTTCATTCATGTTTTCCACGCGAGAGACATTCCACGGACCAATATCTTGGTTGAATTCACGCGCACAACAAAACATGCTCTTCATCAAGTCGACATTGGAAACGTCCCACCTTCCAAGGTCTTGGTCGAATTTCACTGCACCAGCAAACATTTTTGTCATATCTTCCACGCAAGAGACATTCCACGAACCAATATCTTGGTTGAATTCATACGCATTTTCAAACATGCTCACCATGTTTATCACACTGGAAACATCCCAATTCCCAATGTCTTTGTTGAATTCCAGTGCACCAGCAAACATTTTAGTCATGTCTCTCACGCGAGAGACATTCCACGAACCAATATCTTGGTTGAATTCACGCGTACAACAAAACATGCTCTTCATCAAGTCGACATTGGAAACGTCCCACCTCCCAATGTCTTGATTGAAATGAATAGCATTCTCAAACATTGATTCCATATTCGTCACATTGGATACATTCCACCTTCCGATGTCTTGGTTGAATGCAATTGCACTATGGAACATGCTGTTCATGGATTCGACATTGGAAACGTCCCACCTTCCGATGTCTTGGTTGAATCGGCGAGCACCATGAAACATTTCATCCATGTCTTTCACATTGGATACATTCCACCTTCCGATGTCTTGGTTGAATTCATCGGCATCATAAAACATGCTGATCATGGATTCGACATTGGAAACGTCCCACCGTCCAATGTCTTGGTTGAATTTCAGCGCACTACCAAACATTTCATTCATGTCTTTCACATTGGAAACATTCCACCTTCCGATGTCTTGGTTGAATTCAAACGTACTATAAAACACGCTGTTCATGGATTCGACATTGGAAACGTCCCACCTTCCAATGTCTTGGTCGAATCGATGAGCACAATAAAACATTTCATCCATGTCTTTCACATTGGATACATTCCACCTTCCGATGTCTTGGTTGAATTCAACGGCACTTCCAAACATGGCGCTCATGGATTTGACATTGGAAACGTCCCACCACCCAATGTCTTGGTTGAATCGGCGAGCATAAATAAACATTCCCTCCATGTCTTTCACATTGGATACATTCCACCTTCCGATGTCTTGGTTGAATGCAAATGCACTACGGAAAATGCTGTTCATGGTTTCAACATTGGATACGTCCCACTGTCCAATGTCTTGATTGAAATCAATAGCATTCTCAAACATTGCTTC
Organism: Nitzschia inconspicua; assembly: GCA_019154785.2. NCBI lineage: Eukaryota > Bacillariophyta > Bacillariophyceae > Bacillariales > Bacillariaceae > Nitzschia > Nitzschia inconspicua. The sequence goes on from JAGRRH010000018.1 coordinate 506,148, forward strand.
CATATTCGTCACATTGGATGTGTTCCAGGATCCAATGTATGAATTAAAATATGGCACCGAATTCATCTTATAAATATCGGATGGATTCCAATTCTCGACGGATGAAAAATAGCGATTTCCCTCGCAAAAAAGTTTTGAAATATCCGTCACTTGAGATACGTTCCATGAATCAATAGGAAATCCATATTTGCAAGCAATCTTTTCCATTACTTCTTTGTTAAAATTGGGGTCGTACATGATGGGACAAAATTCTCGAACTGCCGTTCTCAATGTTTCGTTTGTCAGAGGGGGAGGACCATCTTTTCCACATTTGGCAGTGATTGTTTTTGTACAAAGCTCCTTGAAGTGTTTGGACACGACTTGTTTTCTCAACAAGGTCACTACGTCCAAAAAGGACAGTGCGTGCAACATACAATCATGCTGCATAAAAGCATCTTGTAAGGCTTCGCCCGTGTCTTCCATTTTGTTGTTGTTGTTGTTGTTGTTGTTGTTGTTGCTGCTGCTGCTTGTCGTCGTATTGTTGAGAAGGTGCCAACGTTGTTTTTTGTGTTTGTGGGTTCCGAGACTGATGATGTGTATTGCATTTAATTTAAACAAAGCTCGGCTGTTTTTGATTCCGGAAATAAGAGAAGAAATTTAGAGTTCCAGTCCTGCGATGATAGATTGTGTTTTAATAGCTATTTTTGCTGGAGTAGAAGTAGTCTACCTACCGGTAGTAGTTGTCAATGTGACAGAGAGTGTTGCGTTTTATCCAACCCCTTGACTGTGAGATTTTGATTTGATAGACTCACGGAAGCAACATCAACCCTGTTGGTCTCGCCGCACAACAGACAGACTGCAATCGTTTCGACTGAATTAGCCCCTCTCTTGAACGCTGTCAAGATGTCCGCCAGAACCCAAATCCCACAACAACAACATAAATCATCTTCTTCACTGTCAGTCAGTCATTATGTAATATGTCATAAAATGAAAAAAAAACAACTCATTACGACAGTGAGAAAAATCCATGACCCCCACGAAACGCCAGCAATGTATTGTCCCCTAAATAATCACGACACGACGGTTAGGAACTAGGGACGCTTATCCCAACAAGCTTCCAGCAGAAGACGTTGCGGGAGCTGCTATCAAGGATCTATTATTTGGTGTCTAACCGTCTAACCTTAAGCCTCCAGAAGATGTGGCGGGTGCCTACGGGAGGAGGAAAATTCATCTGGTGGAGTAGAGGATCAGATGAGAAGAACTAGTACGACCGATGTGTTTGTGTTTGTGTGGCCTGTTACGGTGGTGGGGGTGGTTGTGATAACTCGGTGCAAGGAACTGCATTCACCGTCGGATGAAGTGGTTCTTTAGAAGGGTGGAGTCGTCTGCCATGTGTGCATCAGACATTTCGTCACCTTGACGGTGTGTGACAGTTGGCTCGGTACGTCGTTGCTTTCGCATAGAAGAGGGAGGTTGGAGGGGATCTTGGGGTGGGGAGCACATTGATTTTAGAAGTTCTTGCAGCATGGTGATCATTCGATTGAGTTGTTGGTCAAATTATGCCAATCTTTCCTCCAGTCTCTGCTTGAACACGAACCTTGCTTCATCAGTTAGAATGCCGGTGAATAAAACGTGTGAATATCGAGGCTCACCAGTCGAATACGGCTCGACAACGCAAACCTATACTAAGTACAAGCCGCTTTTTTGTTTGTCCCATCCCGACCTCTGGGTAAACCGTGACCATCATTCCTTGGATGATTCGTACTCATCAGTGGAGTTTTGTCACCAACTTTTGAAATGGAACGTTTCTTTTCAATACCAAAGTGGACGATACGAGGTGACAACAAGGGTGTTATTGCCATTATTGAGCCTGCCTATTCGACAACGACAAATCGTATGATCATCGGAAGCATTGATCATTGGTTCCGACAAGTCTTGTCTCGACTGTATTTCTGCATCCAAACGGATTCCGTGCAACAAACGATAAATACTGTACAAATAATAGTCAACAACAAAAATTTTGGTTCCTTATTACTGGTTCTTGCTGCTACATACGACGTACTGTATTTGAGCCATCCCTCGTTTTTCCACTCCACCTGTCTATCGCCAAAATTAGATAACAATCCTACAATTCGAATATTGAGTCATCATCTTCGTTCTGAAGCCTTGGCCCTATTTCTTGTCACAATTCTCAAGAATGCCATAAAAAACACAACAACACAGCGATACGATTCTACAACAAAAAACGGGTTTGTTTTTGTTGTTCGTGTTGCCTCATTCGAATGGGCAAAATCCATCATAGTCATCATCCCAAAAGAGCACCTTCGTCACCGGACCGTCGTCGTCGTTGCTGATGCCAACTCCAATACCAACGAGCATGGTCGTGGCAATTATATAGGCAAGCAGCAACAAGTCCCTTTGTACGGACATACGAGTTGTAGCCCCAAACACTTAATCCAACATCATTTTTCAGAAGGTGCTTTCCATCGATACTTGTAGGGTTCGGACTTTGGACCTTTCTGTTTGACAATCCGATTTTGGAATCAAAGCAGTTCCAGCCTGGCATCTGGACGGCTGTTGAAAACCTATTCTTCTCGCGAAGTTTTCCAGTGTATTGATGTCTTTTCTCTCCGTTGAAGTAGTAGTCTGCCACCGTGGACATCATAATATCATCAGCTGACAGGAAATCGAATACGGAAGAAACGTCGATGAGCATCTGGTTGCCCTCAATAATCAAGGCGTTTGAGTGGTGACCAAAGATTCACACTGCAAAATGCCATTGTTTGTGTCATTTGTGTGAGAGTCGTCTGTGGGATTGGAGATGTGGTCCCATTCGGACGGAAGATTTCGTTGATAGGGCGGCGACGTCGATGATTCATAATGTCATGTCAGAGTTTGGTATCCCGTCCTGTATCATCTATGGGCGTTGTATATGTCCATCCAGTATCAAATTTATTCCTGTTTATTGCTGTCTTTCTCCAAAGTAGGGTGTCAGTCTGACAAAAAGGAGAAAGGTATCGACGTTGGAGTCGGAGGACAAAACTTGATAGTCTTACTGAAGATGTAATCCAACTGAAAGCTACGTACGCACGCATGTACAAAAATCCGATTGCGTTTTCCCAGAACACGCAAACAAGACCCAGTATCTGTTCTCATAGTAGGACTATCATCGAATGTCTACCCCTGTATTTGGCTTGTTTATTTGTTTGTTTGCTTGCCTCCACTCAATCAACCACTCACCCAATCAATTTCTTTCCCATCCTTCGCTATACTCATCAAGATTTACAACGACCTTTTTGTGTCGATTGCCTCAATCTTCGATTTGTTGTATGCGCACCAATCAATGAATCAATCAATGAATCAATCAATCCCTTCTTGAGACTAATGTGACTTATTGATTATGTAAGATTGCGATGGAATCATCGTCTGTTGTTGTTCGGTGGAGTTGTTTGCGATCGCTTATGGTGGCATGTTGCATGGTAGAGAGTGGAGAGAGATCAGTGCCGCTTGACAGCCAGCCTCATGAGGATGGTCGTGATGATGAGAAGTCGAAGCTACAAATACCGTCACCGAAAGTCTTGAAATGAATAGAACTGGATCTATTGTTCAGCGATTGCCGAAATCGATCCAATGATATGGATTACGGTAGTTCCACAGCGTTCTGGAAAATCAATCGATTGGGTTGAGGACAACCTTGACCCTTCCAAAATTGTTGGGAAAACTCTTTGCTGTGGGTTAAGGAAAATGACAAATCATTACCAAAAGAAGAACAAATCAATACCGGAGGAACGAAGCTTCCAACTCCCTTCCCGAAAGGTGAAAGCTGGAATGACGTCGAAAACGTTCATTTATGGATGTATTGTATAAACATTGCTGAAGTTTGAAGTTGATTCGATTTTGGCGGCCTGTAATACGGCCAAAAGGACATTAGGACATCAGATGTGGAGTCATTCCACAGGGTTTTCCCTGCCCATCCGTTGGGTTTTGAAAACCTTGAGCCTTCCAAAACGGTGGGAAAAAATCTCGGCCCTGGATGTGGATACGGTCCGTAGTGCCGAATAGTGGAATATCATCAGGCTATTGGATTTTGAGAAAAAATGTTGACACTTCTAAAACAGCGGGATAGAAATCTTGGTTGACGTGTGAGTTGGAAAGGAAAATAATAAATAATAATCAATACCGGAAGGTGTCGGCCAGGGGTTGAAAGTTGTAAGAATATGACACATCACATGCCGGAAGAAGTCGAAGGTAGCATCACCGCCACAAAGGGTCTTGCAAAGAATGTCATTGACAGTGAATGTAGTGTACGGATATTGCCGTAATGGATTGGATTTTGGTACCACGTAGCGGGAATATGACGACGAAAAGGACATTGGATATGGAGTCGTTTCACATTTCACAGGGTTGTGGAAAATTGTATAGTGGTAAATCAATCCATTTGGTTGTGAATCCTCGATAAAAGCCTATCAAAACGCTCGAGTCAAACTCTCGGCCGAGGGTTGTAGAAATGTGACAAATCAACATATCGAAAGTAGTCGGAAGGTATGATACAGTCAACGTCACCGAGAGTCTTGAAATGATTGCGAATGTAATTGAATCTAATTGTGCGGATGATATTGTCGTAATGGATTGGATTCTTACGGTTCCAAGAGGCTCGAAGGCGCCGGCCGTAGGTGTGATCGGGGGAAGGAAATGGTTGACTGTTGACTGTGAATGCATGACGAATAGCCAACACTGTAGAGCGGATCGCTATGTAACACGTCAAACCAAAGGAGCGGCTTGACAAAACTGATTGACTGTGTGGCGGATGACAACCAACACTGTGTAGCAGATAGTAGATAGCCAACGATCCAAAGGAAAAAATGGGCCGGCAGTCGAAATAGCGACGGCCAAAACGAAAACTGATTGACTGTGTGGCGGGTGGCGGATGACCAACACTGTGGTGCGTATACATAGCTATCACAGGAATCCAAATGAAAATAGCCAACAAAACATGGGTCGGCTGCCGAACCAAAAACAGCCAAAGAACATCACTGTGTAGCGTAGGGCTGACACGCTAATCGACTACCGGTATCATTGTTACCGTATCCTGCTTTGAAACACGTATGATAGAATCTCCATAGCTACCTTGTATCATATAGCGATGGGGATTGCAGTTGCTGGTGGATGTTGGATGTGTGTGATGCGTGCTGTGCAACTCTGGTGTTGATGTCTGTCCTCCGTCCGTCTGCCGCTCGAATCCGGAATCCCGACTCCAAACACTCTATCATAGAGTCCATCCTTGAAGTGCAGCCATCTCACAGTATGGTACTACGTAGTAGTTTTGCCATTGGGTCAAGTCATTGGTCATTTGACGTGATAACCATTTGACATGATACATAGTACAATAGTAGTAGGTGAAACGATAATATTATATTATGGCCAAATCAAGGATCGAGGCAGCGCAAAACAATAAGTTCGGGCATATGGCAACTTCTTGAGACTGAAGGAAATGCTTGGTTCAGCCAGTTGTTTTCATGGAAATGTCATCAGCAAAACAAGATGATGTTTTTCTCCCCGCGTAGTATCGATGTATCAATTGGACGAGGGAGGGCGGTTGTTGTGACGAAGCACAACATTATGCCAAATCTTTCTTTTGAAAACGAAAGGATGAGGATGGTATTCGGTGGAATCATCCGTTTTTGTTGCCACGGGAAAGCAAAAAGAAGAAGAAGAATGATTTATTTGATCTGTACGAGTACCTACGTAGTGATGGGAGGAATTTGGAATTATGCGCAATATCAAATTGAAAATAGGAGACCGAGGGAATCAGAGGACCTTCCAATACGAGGTTTTGGTGTGAAGGTCAAGACGAAGATGGTTACACAGCTCTCTTTTCTTGGAGTGGTGGGTCTTTCGACATTGTGCAATCTGCTACGGTAGTATTGCTCTCATTACTCTCTGTCATCGTACCACCGCAGCAATAAGGAACCATGATGTCATTCCGCTTTGCCCGCAGTTTACAGCTATTGAAACCAGTGTCTCTTTCTATACCCTCCCTCTCCGTCAACATAGTACCACCGCAGCAACCAAGCGTGATGTCGTTCCGTTTTGCCCGCAAGGACATTGAATACTCCAAGTCAGTCCAGACCCGGTTGATCAACCAATCGTTTGAACCGGACATTCTCCCACCGCACATTTTGGGCTGGTCGGATGACTTCAACGTCACCTTGCAACGTATCGACCAATACTACAATTCGTTGTTGGAGGATGACAAACAGGAAGATGTGGAATGGCAAAAGTGGGAGTCTCTCAGTCCCATGGAAAAGGATATGTATCAACATCACATCACCGTCTTGAAGGAACAACAACAAGTCTTGATGCGGATACAAAATCAGCAGAAAGGAGAAGGACGAGAAGAAGGCAGTAGAAACGGTCGAATCGATGTCTCCGCCGAACAAACTTCCACCAGTGACGAGAAGAAAGACAGAAACTGTGGTGGTGGGGGTGGCATCCTTTATTGGACGAGAGCTGAAGAAAATAAATTGATGCAGGCACGCAGTCGAGGGATGTCATTTGAAGATATTTGCAAAAGGTTCTTCAAAGGCAAACGCTCCGTCGAAGCTCTTAAATCGCGCTACTATAAGATTACAAGCATGACTGCAAGTAGTCATCATCGATAATCCACTGCCCGTCCTTCCTTGCCACCCTTGTTGACTGTCAACTTGGGGAATGACATCCGACGTCAGTCGAATATTTTAACCGACAATGATGATGTTGCACACCAAGAGCAAAATCGAATAAAGGGACAATAAGTGACAGTTTGGAATTTTCCATCACGCGTCGCTCCCTCTAATAAAGAGACTGAATTGTTGTTGCTTCTTTTCTTTTTGTCATTCATACAGTTTTAATAAAGAGGCTGAACCAAAACTAGTCTAACGTTTTCCACTTCTTCTACGGACTACATACTACGTATTTCAAAGAGTATCTCATATCCCATACGGTCTCTATGAAACTATGGGATCTACGACAATTGTGCTAAAGTCAGCGTCTTCTTTTCCTAGCCGCACCGAGCCTTAGCAACCCTACTGGGATGGCCTTTTGACTGAGAGGGGAATCTGTCCTTGGACGAGATCAACGAGCATGCTGTCGTACAGGGGAAAATTACAACGAGACCTTGCAGAATGCATCTCGAAAGTGACTGGATGTCGATCTCAACATAGAATGGAGTTCATCTGGAACTTCAATACAGAAAAGGATATCAATACACAACAACGTACAAACCAAATAAATGCACGCAGCTTGCCTTTACTGAGAGGGGGGGGGGGGGGGGGGGGGCAACGACAGCGGCAAAAATCCTCCATCAACCGGAGGAATGATGGTCACGCTTTCACCCAGATCAGAAGACGTGAAGGGACAACAAAGCAGCTTTCGACTTGGCGGAGGGTCTTGATGTCCAAAACAAGGAGTTTCATTGTGACATCCATGGAATGGGGTGCTGATGCAGTCAATTGCTTTTAAACTGCGTAATACTAAAGGAGTGCTACCGTAGTACTATGTTTGCAACTAATTTTTTGTTTCCTTTCTTCACGCCGTTTGAGTTGAAAGAGCGTCTATGCATACTCTACTAGAGTCGTACTGAAAAGCAGCTCCACACATGGGGAGTAAAATGATAGGAATCGTTCGAGCATGTCGATAACTCGTTTACTGTTAACGAATAATAATTAGTCTCGAACGTCAAATTCAGAGTCAATTAGGTAATACTACTATGTATAATAATACTTCGAAGTGTAACGTAGTAGTCTACCGGTAGTTGTGTGGCCGCTCATGCTATCGATACCAATAGATTGGTTGATACATACGAGTAGCTACGAGTAGTCACCAAGCACAATCAACAGCGAAGGCGACGACGCCATTGTCCAATGTCTTGATTGAATGCACTAGCACCCAAAAACATTCCATGCATGCTTGTCACTTTGGATACATTCCACCTTCCGATGTCTTGGTTGAATGACCAAGCATAATGAAACATGTAATCCAAGTGTTGCACATTGGAAACGTCCCACTGTCCAATGTCCTGGTTGAATGAACAAGCATTATAAAACATTCCTTGCATGCTTTGCACATTGGAAACGTCCCACTCTCCAATGTCTTGGTTGAATGCATCAGCACCGTAAAACATTGCATGCATATTTTTGACGTTGGAAACATCCCATTGTCCAATGTCTTGGTTGAATGCAGAAGCTTCATAAAACATCCTGTACATGTCTGTAACATTGGATGTGTCCCATGATCCAATGTATTGATCGAAATTGATATCATCCCGAAAAAGCTCTGACATGTCAGTAACTTGAGACACGTTCCATGAATCAATAGGAAAACCATACGTGGAAGCGATCGTTTCCATGTCATGAATGTTGTTGGAATTGGGGTGGTTGTTGTACATGATTTGACAGTATAGTCGAACAGTTTCTCTCAATGTGTTGTTTGTGTGAGGTTTCGGGTCATCTTTTCCACATTTGGCAGTGATTGCTTTGGTACAAAGCTCGTTGAAGTGTTTCGACACGACTTGTTTTTGCAACAAGGTAATCACATCCAAAAAGGACAGAGCGTGCAACATGAGTCCGCCGTAATCTTGTTCCATAAATTGCTCTTGTATTAAGGTTTGGTCCGTATCTTGATTCATTTTGTTGTTGCTGTTGCTGTTGTTGTTGTTGATGTTGTTGTTGTGCTCTTCTGTTTCTGCATCGTCTTGTCCCTTGATGTGGTGCTGTGGAAGAAGTACATAAAGGTACGTCGTAGGTACTACCGTACGTACTTCGAGTAGTACGCAGTAGAAGAAGAAAGTCGTCTCCTCTATCATGTCAACAACAATCTTCGATGGGACGGTATTTCTATGGGACGTTTTTTTCCCACTTCAAATACCGTATTCCGTCTACTACTACGGTAATACGGTAGACAACCGTACATACCTTTTACCGGTACTCGTCGTACCTACATTTCATTCCATGAATGCGAGCGCGACGATGCGAGAACGGCGGGCGCGTCGAGACGTACGACCTTTTCTTGATATTCTACCTCCTACGGTATTTCAACCGTTACGGTAGTCGTACGGTATTACAGTTCACAGTTAGCCTTTACAGTTATCATTACTGTAAAAAACGTGTAGTGGAAAATAGACCGGACTTGCCTTGGAAGCTTGGCAGGCGCATCGCACTACCGGTAGAGACATACTTCGAAGTACCGTAGTAGGTACCGTACCGTTGTATTCTTGTGTCTTTGTTAGCGTTGTACTTTTATTACAGTTGTTACAGTTAGTCCAGAAGTATATGACAGTTATTACGGTCGGGCCAGTCGGGAAGAGGGCACACGGTCAGATCACATAGGTAGGGTTAGGGGTTGGTCAAAGCAGGGCAAAAGGAAGGGTCAAGCCGAGGAGGAAAAGGGGGGCTCAATACGTGAGGTAGAGCGAAGGATAGATGTTGTTGTGAGCAATCCTCATCCTGAACTCCAAAAGCTTTACGATCGTTTTTGCGATTGGGATTGTGAACTTTTGCTTGAGGAAGTCGATGCGAACAAGATTGGTGATCCTACAAAGCACAATCTTTGTAAATGTTTGAAATTGGAAAGGAGTATATGTTTCCTGCCAAGTTCCATGGACTCGCGGCTAAAGGGAAGCTGGTCACTGCACTCAAGTTGTCTGCCCTCAAAGCCGGATTCTGTCTTGTCACTGGCAGCTCTACAAAGTCTCTTCCCCTTACCACGAAATGGTGTGCTGAACGCGTGCGGGCCACAGTAATCCGCTTTCAATGCGATCACGGACGACTTCACAGGCAGGAGGGACCCAAATCTTCCAAAAGCACACACATCGAAGTCTGCACCAGCGATTCTGGAGAGCAACCGATTGATCCCAAAAAAAACAGCAAGTGTCAAACGGCCCATGACACGTGACCGCGTTTGTTCCTCCCGTTTTACTGTATACATGATCCGTGAGGATTTTATCATTGATGCAGGCAGATGATTTCTGGCGAAACTGCAAAAAGATAACAGACCAACATGTGCACGACATGCAGGACACACTCAGATTGCACCTGATCTGCTGCCGAAACACACAAGAACGATGTCGGACGAGGAAAAACAACTTGCAAGGGAATGTACTCAGTTAAATTTCAACGCAACTGCATCAGCAGCCCTTCTGAATATCAGAAACGAATTGGGTCTTACACACTTGCCCGCCCAATTGCTTTACATTTCGGCGCAGCAGCGTGTAACGTAATTGGAACTCACCCCATCTGCAACCAACGCAGATAAGTTGGTAAAGTCCTTCTCCAACAGAACAGACGTTTGTTGGGTGATAATGACGTTTGATCCTCTTGCCGGTGTATTATTGGAGTCGACTGTTAAGGGTAGGAAGGAACTGCTCAGGACATTTCCCAACGCCGTTCATACGTTATGTTGTTTCCACACTGCAACTCTTCCATTCAACACAAACGTCTCCTTACCTGTGGGTACCGATCCGCAAGCGATGCACCATGCCATGGACGTGGTTCGTTGGTTCGTGAAAACCTGGGTTTTTTGACCTGGAAAGTTGCGAGGAGTACAATCATTCTCGGTCGTATCTCATTGCGTGGCTCGAACGGGGAAACGGATCTGTGCTTAAACCTCATATTGTGAACTCCGTAAAGACCTGGGTTACGACACACTTGCGGCCGCTGGATAAGGTTTGGCTCAACTTTGAGAGGTTGGACCTCTGCACATTGGATCTCAGGACAACCTCGATCAGCGTGTCGATGCATGCGTCTATAAAGTCAGGGTTCGACGGAGTGAGAGATGGGATGGACACCACCTCTTCTGCCAACGCAGTTGTAGGAAAATCAACGCGACGGCAAAACGAGAGTCAGCGTCTAAACGCACGGGACCAGGAAAGAGCAGTGAAGTGGTCAGAGATGCCCAAAGTACGTCATTTGACAGAGTATTGCCTCATGAAGGCGAAGGAAGAGTGGGATGTTGCAAATACTCTTGTGGTAATACATGCAAAAATGGATCCAGGGGAGTGGTGGGTGTTTGATTCGATGATGGCGGATGAGTTTGAAAGAGACAACAAAAACGGCGAAGTCATAAACATTGAAGGAATGGACTTCCTCTCCGAACAACCGGAATCATGGCTATCAATCCAAGACGACAACAACACACTGGTGGCCCAGGGGAAGCACTTACATGAATTAACATGGGTCCAGAAAAAGGTGGCACTGAAAGGAGTACCATTACCAGAGATTCGCATGACGGTAGAGACGGCAATTCGTGGGGCGAACGATGAACAAGAACCCATCTTTGAGGTTGGAACTGACGACGACCAAGAACCTATGTTTGAGGTTGAGTGCCACATTCCCGACACCATTCACAATTTACAAGTCTCACAACAAAATGCGGTAACTTCTCTTCGACATCAGAAGAACGCAGCAGATGCACAAGTCACGGAGTTATTTCGGACAGCTCTCAACCTTGCTGGGCAGCGGAGCGGTCATATAGAACTACTCAAGGATCATCTGCAAGAGGTGATTCGCAAAATGAATAGCGACATTGCATCTGGGAACGAACATCACAAACGCAGTTCTGGGTATGCGTTCCCTGAGATGGGAAGATCCAACAAAAGGGTGGAAAAGAGGAAAAAAAGTGCTGGAGAGTTCTGAGACATCAACGCACCCTCTGGTACAATTCCGACACAACGCAGCAACCCACTTTCTATGGACTTGAGTTTTTGAAAACATCAAAGTATTTTCTACGCATCGACTCCTACAATTCCTACACAACGCAACAACCTACGGGAGTTCTTTCCACGTATTTGGTTCGTGGGAGTCCTTTATCGGAGCTAACTAAGTCGTAATTAAATTATGGCGCGGACTAATTGATAATAAAATATGAACTCATTTTTTGAGATTTAAATTTTGGCGCGCGCCTGCCGGGTAGAATGGCGCTGGCGACGTACGGACGCTTAACTTGACGGCGATTTGAGTTTCCCCCCTCTGGTACAATTCCTACACAACGCAGCAACCCACTTTCTATGGACTTGAGTTTTTGAAAACATCGAAGTATTTTCCACGCATCGACTCCTACAATTCCTACACAACGCAACAACCTACGGGAGTTCTTTCCACGGATTTGGTTCGTGGGAGTCCTTTATCGGAGCTAACTAAGTCGTAATTAAATTATGGCGCGGATTGATAGTAAAATATGAACTCATTTTTTAGATTTAAATTTTGGCGCGCGCCTGCCGGGTAGAATGGCGCTGGCGACGTACGGACGCTTAACTTGACGGCGATTTGAGTTTCCCCTCTACTAGCTACCGGAGTAGAAGTTAGCTAGGTAGTGTCGATGCGACGACAATCCTTGACAACATGCAACGATGTGTCGACAAGTGGGTTGTAATGAAGAATGCCAAAATAATCGTCAGCAACGAAACCCCTCCCTCTAGAAAGTAGGGTCGGTAGCTCCTGCCATGACAGTGCTACCATGATCACTCATTGTGTGGTAGAACTCGCTAGTATACTAGAATCCGTCAATAACTTCTTCAATGACGATGAGGCCTCCACACAAACAAACGACGGGCTGTCCCCAATCGATCAACAACCTTATCACAAGCGTGGGTTAGCGGCCCTCACAGTCGCACTCTGATTACAGCGATAGAAGGTTTGTAAAATTTGGCCAACGGTCTCTATCTACGAGTACGGACGACGAACGTTCGCAAGATTTTTTGGACCACCAAGGGATCTGTTCGCCCACGTCGTTTGTGATGACACCGTCCAAGATTGATTCCGTCGGAGATACAATCGAAGAGGACTCCTCCACCACCGATGAGTTGTCCCCGATCTATTCGATTCTGATTTGGCCACTGACATGTCATCACAAACGACACTAACAACAGCCTCTCGCTCTCATCACTGTCGCTTTTACCATCAAGTCGGAAGGGTTGGAGGCTGACGAGGCGACTGTTTGGACTGTTTGAGCCAACGATAGGAAAAGATCCTCACTTTGAAGGTGCCCTTGGGTGTCTCTTTCTCATGAAAAAGTACGGCCGCCATACATCGGCATCTTGAGGGGGAAAGTGGTCAATAGATCTGAGCCTTACCTGTTACTCATGCAAGAAGTACATACGGTACATGGGCTGGGAAATCCCTTCTACGCTTGACAAAGGTTGAGAAATCATGTTGGCGATCCTTGAAGTCACAGTTTGTGGTTTACAAGAAGAAAGAAGGACGCCTATTTTAGAAACCCATGCTGACAGTGAGTCTTTGTTTGCGTGTTCTCTGAAAAGCAATCGGATTTGTGTGTACGTAGCTTCCAGTTGGCTTACATATTTTCAAGCAAGGCCCGCAACATCAACAATCTCTCTTCTCTTCCTTTGGCCTATTCCTATACCGGTTCTTTCAATGAAATGCCACCAAGTCAACCTCCTTTCGATGGGCACAACGATTCCACTCCTCCTAACTCGGATTTCCTGTTGCAATTCATCAACAACACTAACCTCCTCTTGCTTGTTGTGCCTCTACTTCTCTCCCATCTTTTCACTTTTCATCGATAAACACTCCCGCAGAACTACGGCACATGATTTTGTCAGCGAAGAAGCCACAGCATACAATCTTACTTGATATTGCACATGCAATCCATACGTAGTGCATAAAACTAGACTAAAAGCAGGGATGAATCGTTGTCTATTTTCCTATCATCACATTGGATGTCGTAAGAGATAGCATTAGACGTAAATTGCGTAGTGTGGACATCTTTATCAGGCACCTACTATGAGGGAAGTGTATGCATTATGACAGTCCCCACACGATGACAGAAAAAAAAGGCCAAGATGTCCATGGAAGATTAAAAAAAGAGCAAGGGACAAATCCAAAGCTCCGTACCTTGGTCCAGAAGGCTAAGATGTCTCTCTTTCTCTGGCAGACCATTTCTCAAGATCAAGAGCATTCGATTAACTAATACAAAGCTCTGCAAGCTTGGTCGATCGTATGAAAGCCTCGCTGGCCATGTTCTTGTTCCAATATCCCAAATTGGTTTTTCCAAAGGCATATCAATATTATAGGATATGTAACAAAGAAGAGTCGTTGGCAATATTTGCTGTGTAAATTATCCTGATTGTTGATCTTCCCGCAGAGTCTTTGTTTTGTTTGTATGCATCATTTGCAAAGCAAACTAACTTGCCGATTTGCGGATGGTCGGATCTGCACAGGTATTATAGACGCTTTGCCGTCCTGCTATCTGCTATACGTCGTAATCATAACGTCTTGATCCATTTTGGTTCTTCTCCTGACAAAGAAAGGTGATAATGAGATCGTTTTGTCCCACTCCTTTGCAGAATCGTGAAGTGCGCATTCAGAGAAACAGTACAAATTGGGAAGCGTCCAGAAAAAAAGGCTTCGTTTAGAAATGAACTTGATTGTCAATTGCCCAATAAATTATCAATATACAAAGAGAGTTCTTGTAAACATAGCACTGTTTCCCTGTAGAAAAAGCAATAGTAATTGCCACCTATCATAGCAGCCGAACAAAGGCTTCCTCAATGCAAATTGAGATGAGAGAGCTGATCGTTGATGTTTCTTCGTGCTTTTTCTCTTTGGGACCAATTTCAAATTCCAACGTCGATGAAGATGAGATGATCCTCTATGTCGATTCTTGTTTAGGAATCCCTTTTCCCAATTACAGCAACAACAGCTAGGGAGGTGGTGTACGCATTCTTGCAAAGGATCTCATTGTCAACTATGAGAAGTTGTAGTCTTGTTGCTTCTGTCGGGGAGGCGCGCCGAGTGTCAGGCCTCACAGACGTGGCTGTGTCGCTGTGTCCCCTAATAAGTGCAACTTCTCAAGTCTTTAATTACTTCGAAGTAGAACTCTAAGACGATCAACGTTTATTTAAAAACATTGATGATAGTTCTTTATTAGACAATGACATTTTGTTTGTCTCATGCAGCAATATCACCTAAGTAGAAACTGGAACACTGTAACCGTAAGTAAGTAAAAAATTATTGTGGTCCAAACAGCGAACACTGACTCCTTCGTTTGTTGTTGTTCTTTATTTACGAAAGGCTGTTTCTTCATCACGACGTGCAAAATTGATCAAACATACGTACGGTATAAAATCGCAGCAACAACGTTAACAGTGAGAGGTGAGAGGGCATGCAAAAAAGTTTTGTTGTTCTCCTCCTACCTTCCACTGTCACCGCTCGTCTCTGTTGTCTCTATTGTTCACCTATCATTCTGTGAAACAATGGGAAGACAGTTATGATGAACGAACGGTATGCATAATCTTCGCCAATTCAATGCACTGCTGTCTCATGATATTCAACACAAGAAAAGCGAGACAACGTCCTCTTTTTTCATGTCATCCTCAAGGCAGTACGGCGTAGTAGTCTAGTATCATTACGATCCTTGTGATTGTTTCTGGGCTGTTTTTAAAACAGTACACAAGTCTTTTTTACTTTTCATCATGGATGGTTTGTTTCGTCATCAGTACATATCAAATGTTAAGTGTAAAACAGTCAAATACATACTTCTACTGCGCTTCGTTTCATCCAACCATCTACACGCCACAGGACAGTCACAATATCCATCTAATCTACTCGATATAAACATCAACAATAAACGACCCGCATCTTGAACAACACTCTTACCGAAAGCCGTCATCTTGCACGAGAAACGGCAGTCACTTACTACGTACGACGTATTGCTATCCCTGCTGGCCACATGATATCGAGTGAGTCAAAGTCGGCGCCGGCGTGCTCCGGCCGATCTCTTTTCGAAGTCTGGACGACGTCACGAATGGAATATCAGTTACAGTCAAAATGATTACTTTCGATCCAACAATCGTCCCTTTCTCTACGAGTTCGCAGTAGATGTTCGACGGACGTTGTGGAATGGGTTCCGGTCGCGTCGGCGTGCCAGTGAAGCTTCCAACTTCAAATCCGCGGCCACAGTGTTGTCGGCGTCTTTTTCTTTTTCAACGCGTTATTTACAATCAAAGCCACCAAAAAGAAAAACTCTCCTTTCTCTCACAATCCACAACATCATCTTACCGCTTTCATATCTTTCAGCACCATGTCCTTTTCTCAAGTATCGTACGGGCGTAAGAAGGCAGCTGCGTCCCCTCAACGCCGCCCATCCTTCTCAACTCCCCGCAACAACAAGATTCTCTCTTCCCGTCCTTCGGCTTCTTCCTATGGCGGTTCATTCAAACCAATGCCATCGGATCGACATCCTGACAACAGGCACAACGTTTCCATCCCTTCGACGGACTTTCCTGGGTCTTTCTCTGTTTTCCGTGACAACACCGGAACGCCCTATTCCTCTTGTTCTTCGGTCGCTTCTTTAGCCTCTTTGTCAAGTCACTCTACTTGTTCTCCAAACGGAATGGCTTCGGATCAGCCTGGTTTCGATCGACAAGACGATTTAATCTCCGAAGACTTTTTGGAGGCGTTCTCTTCGTTATGCTTGAATCCGGGAGTCTCTTCCCCTCAACAAGCAGCGTCTCTCTCGAATATTTCTCATTTCAAATCTCCGTCTCCCTTTGCCGTTTCCTCGCATTACTCTTCCTCCAGTGAAGATGATGACGACGACAAAATGGAGCGGAAGCCGGCCGGGTTGGAAACAAGGGGACACGGAGTTGATTTTATGCTTGGTGATCAGGTCTACGTCACCGAGGGTCAATTGGACGCAATCGGAAGCGTCACATGGAAGAACGACGAATCTGTTTCCGTTCTGTTTGAAATCCCCGTCGACAAGGTATCACAGGCGACCCATGCGAAACCTTTTGTTGGTGCTTTCCCCCCACGTGTTCCAACCTTTCCACCTCGTCAGAAAGTGCAACAAACCGGCTTGTCTGATGTAACACGACCATCGATCTACAGTAAGAAGGTAACTACAGTTTCTTCCAATGACGAAACTTTAGCCGGACCTCAAAGAGACAGCAAGGATAAAAGCTTGGGATTCAAATCTATGCCACCTTCTCCTGGATTGCAACAACCAACAGCATCACCTGGTACTGGGATTTCTTCGGCTACCTACGACAGCATGGTACAGCATGAAGAAGATGCGATATGGATGGATAACTGCCCTCTATCTTCACCTTCGGAAAGCAATAATCCGGTTTTTGTCAAGCAGGTGACGAAGGCTGCACTGTCAACAAGAAAGGGAATTGACGATGGTGATGACGATGACGACGACCACAAAACGGAGCGGAAGCCGCGCGCATTGGAAACAAGGGGACACGGAATTGATTTCAGGCTTGGTGACTGCGTCTACGTCACCGAAGGTCAATTGGACGCTATAGGAAGCGTCACATGGAAGAACGACGAATCTGTTTTCGTTCTGTTTGAAATCCACGTCGACAAGGTGTCACTGGCGACCCATGTGACAGCCTCTGTTGGTGCTTTCCCCCCACGTGTTTTAACCTTTCCACCTCGTCAGAAAGTGCAACAAACTGGCTCTCCCACATCTACTGTGCAAGCACTTGGTTCACTTGCAGCTTCTACAACAACTCAAGCCAAAGCTGCATGGTCTGATTCTCGTCCAGAACTTCCAGACCTGCCAGTATCGGCTAATGGTGTGATCACCGAAATGAGAGGCCAAAACAAAACTACCATTATTTCTTCCGATATTGAGGCGCGTGAAACTTGCGGTAGGGTAGCAACTCCGGTTATTGGCCCCGACAGTGTTGCGGGTCCGTTGGCCGAATCACTCCGCGCAAACAGAATGGTAATTCAGCCGCCCAAGCAGAAGACAAAAGAAAGGACAAATTTTTCTACCGGTGAGACACCCGCCCCTAACTCTACGTTTAAGAAGAACGACAATGTATGGGTTACATTGATGCCCAACCAACAATCTCATTTGGCTACTGTTCAGTCAGTGTCGGTGGATGACCAGGGCCACGAGAAATATTTTGTGATCTATGCGAATTTCAAAAAAGATGTAGTGCTGGCCAGTCAACTGGTTCGAGTAGATGAATCGCACGGCCGTGGTAAACGTCGTCGTGATTCAGTGCGTTTTTACGGGTCATAAAAAACGAAAAAAAGTCGTCCAAAAATAGAGAAGGAAACACTTAACGGCATGTCATAACATACGAGAAAACAATAGTCTCTCCTACACGAAAGTTCTTTGCATGAGCATGCCATGCCTTCTACCATCTTTAATCGAAATAGTTTTGTTGTTATTAATGAATCGTTAGAACAACACCACACGACTATTGAGCGTTGTAAACATCTGCGGGAATGTCTTTTACGTCCCAATGCCCAGCCACACATTTGTTTACCGGTGGTTGAATATGACAGGGCAGCATATCTGGACTGATCCAAAACGAGAATGAAAGTGACCGGCAAGTGGCCCACGGAACTCACACACAGCCAACATACAAAACACCATTGGGAATGCGAAATGCGAATACCGGAGAAACGATTCGTCAAGCGGCTCCTCGAAACCGCAACATTTCAACTTTTTCTACCGATAGGGACAAGTCTGAAAGCTATGTGCAAGACCTCCTTGAAACAGAAAACCAAAACATCTAAGCAACAACATTCTGTGCTGGAACGGATTCGGATGCTGAAACAACGAAAGCACAAAGCACTCACCAAGTACCCACAAAACATCAAACAGACCACCTCGCGCGCGACCGCCGACAATCAAAACGCAACAATTTACGACTAGTACAACCAACCATCCAATCATAATACGCGTCGTACTTTTCGATACTACTTCGTACGTGATGATCGCACAATGGTCGATTCTCACCCCATCCACATGCATTGATGCGACAACAGGAATAACTTCCTTCAACTATGGAGGAGACGAAATGCAGACGGAGACTGCCCTGCAACAATATCCATATAACCTCCATTGATTCGTCCCAACGAGGAAGGAGGAGAGACCCACGAAGTACTATCACGGTTGTGGCTGCCTATTTATTTACCAAGGGTAAACTTATCGCATTGAACAACAAGGACGACAACGACACTACTTTGGACGATGACAACACCAAAATAGCCAAGAATTTCGTTGCAGACTGTTCTTCACAGTCACAGTGAAGCATTAAGTTGTCAAAGTAGCACAGAAATTTCTCCTTACTGATAATCTCTACACTCTTCATCATGAGCGATCGGAAAGACATACGTCGTAAATACAAGAAGCACCAATAAACAACAACATGCAATGATTTCATCACAAGATTTGTCTAGAAAAGGTTTTATGATGATTGATGCGCATACAACACAACAAATCGAGGCAAACGAAAAACAAAACCGTTGGAAACTGGCTTAAGAGCAAAGGAGGATGATGATGATGGCAAAGAGATTGAGTGATCGAACTGCAGAAAGAGCAATCTACGACCAGTTTCATCTTCCACGTCTCCCTGTATTGAATTGCTCGTCCGAAACGTATTGCACATGGTTTTGGAAGGCTTGAGAAGTAGGACAAGGCTTTCATGCGTTCAACCAAGATTCAAGATGAATGGCCTTGGATTGGTAAGTTTCCTTGCTTTAGATCTTGAGGAACGGTCTGA
Source organism: Nitzschia inconspicua (assembly GCA_019154785.2). NCBI lineage: Eukaryota > Bacillariophyta > Bacillariophyceae > Bacillariales > Bacillariaceae > Nitzschia > Nitzschia inconspicua. The sequence goes on from JAGRRH010000018.1 coordinate 525,652, forward strand.
CATGGAATTCTTGGCTGTCCTTTTGCACTACCATCATCCTCTCGCTTCCTTCACAGTCAATTCCGATCCTTGTTGTTGGAAGATGGACATTGGCTGTCCTTTTGCACTACCATCATCCTCTCGCTTCCTTCACAGTCAATTCTGATCCTTGTTGTTGGAAGATGGACGTTCCTCCAAAAGCAGTGTTGTCATTGTTTTTTCATTGTCATAAGGTTCCCCTCGGTATGAGCGGCCGCAACAATCGTCTTTCTAAAGAAAGTCATCATCACGATGTCAAAAGAAGTTGTGTTCCATGCTCCATGTCAAAGATTTTCAATTTGACTGTGAGGTACAGCGCTGTTTGGACCCATACGAAATATCAAAATACTCTGACTGTGAACATGATGATGATGTGTACTACGACGTAAGTACCGTAGTATCTCGATAACATTGTCAATCCGTCAAGCTGTCAAGCAGCACTGAGCTCTCTCCCCTCTCCACCTTGCCACTATGAGCGATCGTGATGACACATATGACTCCAGTACCTCGAGAATGATTGATTGGTGCGTATTGCGGTATTGCGTATACAACCAAATCGAGGCAATTTAAAAGGTAGACTTCCCTCAAGGGAACGTTATCGTGCGTCCCCTCCGAGCCCAGCGTCGGTACTTCAATGTCACAGTGGCACACAACTTTAAGGGAGAGAAAAGACATCAATACACTGGAAAATTTGGTGAGGAGAAATCGTCGTAGGTTTTAAACAGTCGACCAGATGCCAGACTGGAGTGTGGCTGGAACTGATTTGATTCCACATTCCACCAGCAGGTTGTGTCGTAAACAAATAGGTCCAAAGTCACACCTTCTGTTGAGAAAACGAAAGCCACTCCCTTTGGAACAATAATCGTTTTCCAACATCACGAATCAGGGCAGCGGCCGTCCAACGACAGTCCAAAAAGCAATATACCATGATGTGCCTTATATATCTGCAGGCCCTACAGCTTGGCCGAAAGCTCGGTGCGTCGTACCTTATGTGTATGGCAGAAAGCTTGTGAGATGGTCTGTTGTATTTGGAGAGACCAACTGGTATGACTCGAGGACAGATGGGGATTGTGCTGTACCAACACACTCAAACACGACGAATGCGGCAGCAGCAGCAGCAACACCAACAACAACATTTTTTTTCAAAAATTGCACAATCGAATTGATTCTACTACACTACTACAAAACAACAATATACGGATAAGGGTTGGTGTTTTCGATTGACTGTGAATTTCGTTTTTTAATTGTTTATTATTGTTTTTGGTATGGCCAAGTTCGAGCCGCGACTCGTATCACCGAAGCAGTAAGTGATCCGTTGCAGTCACAAAAGCCCGATACTCGACCAAAGAAATGCCATCGCCTACCACATGGATAGGACACGGACTTGTCCCCGTCTCGCGACATTACGCACACAAAACGGCGGTACATTCCAATGGCATTCTTGAGAATTGTGACAAGAAATAGGGCCAAGGCGGCTGTGACTGTACAGTCCGAAGGCTCTCGAAATTCCCTTGCAATATGCAGGCACTCGCATGTGCCGAACCCTCTCTCATTGTCACCTTGCTTCTTTTTTCAATATTATTGTTTTTGGTATGGCCAAGTTCGAGCCGCGACTCGTATCACCGAAGCAGTAAGTGATCCGTTGCAGTCACAAACGCCCGATACTCGACCAAAGAAATGCCATCGCCTACCACATGGATAGGACACGGACTTGTCCCCGTCTCGCGACATTACGCACACAAAACGGCGGTACATTTCAATGGCATTCTTGAGAATTGTGACAAGAAATGGGGCCAAGGCGGCTGTGACTGTACAGTCCGAAGGCTCTCGAAATTCCCTTGCAATATGCCGGCACTCGCATGTGCCGAACCCTCTCTCATTGTCACCTTGCTTCTTTTTTCATGTTGAAATCAACAGTAGCACCATTTACACCGTAGTGTAAAAGGAGCGCATCGTAGCACTCCTCGAGCTGGGACTTGTGGTGAGTCGTCTCCAATCGCGTATGAATCAAATTTCACTTTCCATTGGATTCCATCGGCGCGTGCCGTCCCTTCTTCAATGACCATCGCAACTTCCGTCACCGACGCACATCACTTTTTCGACAACGACAGCATCACAATCTGTTTACACCGTCAAATTGGCCAGAAACACAACACCAACGGCGAAAGTGTAGATGTCAAATGAGGTTGAAAGGATGGTCGAGCATGGTAACGCAATGCTGCACAATTTTGGGGGTTGTAACCGTGCCAAATTCGAAATGCAACTGGTCTGAAATGCTCACGAAAAAATTACATTTGCAAAGGCAGGGAGTCAGCAATCAAGCATCCCTTTATTGATCATCCGTTCCTCGTAACTGTAAGCTTGTCTTCAAGGCGTGAACTTCTTTTACAGTTGCGCCACCAATCGTTCCGTTGTTCAGTTCGATCACTCAATCTCTTTGCCATCATCAACCTTTGCTCCAGGTCGAGGGTCGGTCGAAGTGTCTGCAATTTGAATGACTTTGGGAATGGCGATGGAAGGTAATCTGGCGGCAGTATCACGGCCTGCCAAAGGGACATCGGAGTTTTTCCACAGGGTTGTGAAGTATCTGTATCAATCGATCCCCCCCCTGAGTGGATCACCTTGTCGTGGTAGGGGGGCTTAACCCAGGTTTGTCAGAGCCTGGGGAACTAAGAATCTACAGACGATCTATCAGTGCAACGGAAGAGATCGTCCCAGCGGTAGTCAAACTACTGCTGTCTTGTGCATGGCATCATGCAGAACCGGTGGCCGACCGGAAAGTTTGTGTTTCTCTTATTTAGTCGGAAGGGGGTAAGGGAGAGGAGGAAGAGTGCTTAATGCATGATTCCTGATAGAGTTGTGATGGGCACTGACATTTCTGTGGAAGAAATGGCATCATAACTCAGCCGAGTGTCAAGTGCAGAGGGACGGTACTATTTCATTTGAAATATTACTGGTGCTTGGCATGGAAGGCTTCTTTTACACGTACAATCCGCCCTATTGGGTTGCAACAGGTAAAAGATATCAACACACCCAACACAATTTTTGTGGTTAATTGCTGCCTTCCCAGCATTGTTTTTGGAAGACCACGCCATATCTGACAATAACTGGTTTGGACTTTTCCTCATTCGTGAGGTTTTTAGCCTTTCCAGTACTGAGTGGTGGGCAACAGGGTACTGAGTGGAGGGAAAGCTGTTGCATAATTTGCCCCGCCCCCTTGTGGGCCAGGCGGGTGAGTCAACTTCTTAGATATGGAACTGCCGGTAGCTAGTAGTTGGCATAGCCATAAAATAGATTTCATAATCGAATGTCTCGACTTGGATGGTTTTGGCTGTTGCAAGATGGTGTCTGTTGCTGTTCCGAAACGGGTCGATCCTTATAAAAGGACCGCGTCTTGACGAATCTGTAACTGATTCATTTCATTGTACTCACAGCCAATCGATTGAACGAGAATTTCGTTTCTTGTTTGTCAATGAATACACGACACGAAAGCATGTACTCGAAGTAGCATACTGCTTCCCTTGCGTCGTGGTTGATGATTGATGCAACCAGCACAGTTGTCTACGGTACAAAACGGATCCTTCTCTACTGGTTGAAGGAGCGATCCGTTGGCTGCGTGATGCATCATCAGCCACTTTACAGAGTGAATACTATTATACGACATACGCCGTAACCATCTTTTTCATCATCATCATCATCTTCGTCCAGAATCCAATCTCTTTTACTCTACTCTCTCACTAGCTACGGTAGTAGAGAGAGGGACTACCGTACCGGTATCGATACTACCGGTACTTTTGTACGTACCGTACTACAATTAGTAGTAAACTACTACTATGCACTACCGTGATGTGGTAATGATAGTAAAACATCCTACGTGAAGAGGAAAGTTCATCTGACCGCATAGACTGGACATAGTACCCCCCGAGAAGTCTGTCCGTCGTCGGAAAATATAGCTTCATCCTTAATCAAGTATTTTAGTATCGCATATCACAGTTTTTAGTGATCTATCCAACTGTGTCATCTATCTATTAGTCTTGTGGCCGTTGGAAAGCGTTATTAACAGTAAGGATGTCCTAAGAGTAGAAATCCGTGGTAGCAAAAAAATTCTCGTTGCGAAACCGGACAAGAAAATTTGGTCGCGTTTGGTTTTTTCTGATAAACTCACAGTCAACTTTTTTTTCTCATCGCTCAGCGCTGAAAACGTTGTGTTGCCATCGTTGATGCACTTCTCTCTTCTTCTGATCTAAGCTATTGACTGTGAAGGAAGCTTAAATTGCTCTCGAAAGACAATGATACCCAACAACAGAAACACAGATGTTGCCACAGAAAGGCAGGGAGGGAGCAAGCTTTTCACTGCTCCAACCTTCATTCAGGGCAAGAAGAATGATCAGCTCGAGCCTTTCGAAGCTTGTGGAGAGAGGATACGGTGTCAACAAGTCCACCTGCAAAGGAATGACATGTCACTGCCTTCAAATTCTATCCGATGAAGTCTTTTGTACAGCAGTTGCAGAATACCAAGTGATGTTTTTCACGAAGGATGAGGTTGAGCAGAAGAAAGTCGTGATTGAATGGCTCCGAAACGGGAGCGCCGAAACGGAGTCTTTTCGGATACCCTTCGTAATCGAGGCATACGTTTCTCATTCCGGTAGAGTGTACACTCTAATTGCTGACTTCTACCAGAACATGGAGCTGCCCCATTTCGGAGCGGTGCAACCAGATGAAACATACTACTTGACACCAGTCAAGCTGGAAGGGTTTGGGGTTGCGGACGTTTCACACGTTGGAAATGATGGAAGGGAAGCACATCATCTATATTTCCACTGTTACCAAGAAGGGGATGGAGCCAAAGGTAGCACAAATGTAGCATCAATGATTATGAAGACCCTCGATAAGACCAAAATGATACGCACAGATGAAAATGGTGCTGCATTGGGAGCTAAATATTGTGATGGATAATTGCGACGGCCACAGCAAGAAAACAGCTGTGTTTTGCTCCTTGCACCGTACTTGGTAGAAATGGGATATTTCTCTACTGTCAATATGCTGTTCTTAGTCGTATGCCACACAAAGAACGTCTGTGATAGGCGCTTCAACAATTTGAAGCGGGTATATCACAAGTCCCAAGTTTTTACAATTGATCAAGCTTTTGAAGTATTTGGGCGCAGTGAATATGTAACCGTTTGGACGATTGATCCACAAAATGATTGGAAGAACTATGCGACATTCCTTCTTGAAACCTACCTCAAGCTTCACAGATCAAAAATATCCATCGCAAAGAATCACATGTTTGGCGCCGAGTGGATTGAACATCCCCACATTTCCGACGATGTGACTATGAAGTTCAAGAATCAAAAATCATATCTGGAGGAGCATGGGAAAGTTTGCGCTGATATTACCATCAATTCAAAGTTTGCTGCAAATGGTGACCGAAGAGAAAAACTAAAGTCCGTGGCTCCACCTCCCATAATGTACAATAGATTGTACGGTTACAGACAAATTCTGATGCACAAGAGCTACAGCCTGTACGTTTCCTTCAGAGTATCGCAACAATCCCCTCTATAGGGAACCTTCACCGGATGCAGTAGATGCGGAAGCGAAAGATCAGAGAAAGAAAAGCGAATTAAAAGATGAGAAAAGCATCCAACTCATTCACGTACGGTCCTCTATGATGATTCGTCTACATCGTTCAAGCCTAAGTTTAGCACCGCACATCGGCAGTTTCTGGAGCTGATTGTTTCAAAATACGATAGGATGTTGGTCTTATGATAGTAAAAGGAAATCCCATCGTCCGTTCCAAGTAATCACGTAGGTATGTGGCCTGATAGAGACACAATGGGTATTTTGGACCTCCCCCCACACATTTTCACGACGAGCTGATTGTTTCAAAATACGATAGGATGTTGGTTATGATAGTAAAAGGAGTCCCATCTTCCGTTCCAAGTAATCACGTAGGTATGTGGCCTGATAGAGACATAATGGGTATTTTGGACCTCCCCCCACACATTTTCACGACGTCCAAAACGCCTGTATCTCCGCCGTTTCTGGAGCTGATTGTTTCAAAATACGACAGGATGTTGGTCTTATGATAGAAAAAGGAAACCCCATCTTCCGTTCCAAGTAGTCACGTAGGTATGTGGCCTGATAGAGACACAATGGGTATTTTGGACCTCCCCCCACACGTTTTCACGACGTCCAAAACGCCTGTATCTCCGCCGTTTCTGGAGCTGATTGTTTCAAAATTCAAAAGGATGTTTGCATAATGCTTGTTTCCAACGTAAGTATAATGGAATAGCTGAGAAAGCATGCTATTTGTCTGAGAAAGAAGACATCATCACCATCTTGATTGAATTAATTCTAACTGTGTCGAATTTCTATTTGGAGAACCCTGCCGATCCCATTCCACACGTAGAAACAGTATTCTTCCCCTCTGTCAGGGCATACCTGACAGCCACAAATTCAAAGTTCGAGCTTCAAGAGAAGTACTGCACTCCCAAACAGCGAGTCAACGACTCCCACATTATGGATATTGTCCTCTCCAGCCACATCTTCACCCCCGCCCAAACGACAAATCAATTATTGCCGACTTTACCTCCAGGTCCATACTATAGCAGACCTAGCAACAGCAGGAGGGACTCACATGGACCGAGCTTTCATCCATGGCGAAACAACAGTCACATCCAGCACAAGCGCCGAACTTGAAATCACACAACACCGCCCGGACAGTGCACACCCCTGGAACCAATGGAAACGCGCATGCAACTTATGGTGTGACACACAAACTGGCTCTCTTTACAGCTTTGGACACAATCACCATTTCCAGCCAAGTACAGATCGACAAAGGTGCTGTAGTAATCAGCACCTTGGGAAAATGGCTGCACCCTCATGAGAAATTGCGCAGAGTATGGCCCTACTACTACGATCCAACCAAGAAACGACTATTCGTCCGTACGTCAGCGGGTTTTAGCCAGCACAGGTACAACTGTCTCCAGCCCACTGTCCAAAGGGTAATAACTACTCTGCCCCAGTTATGCTATCGAGTCGAGTGCTTCGAAGGCCACTATGGGTTTTATGTCCCAAGGGGTCAGCATAATGTTCTAGAGGAATCTAGACCTCCAACTCCCGCATGCTTCCAAGACTTCCTGGATTCACAACCGGGATGGAGCCGCGACATGCTTTGCACCCTAGAATCCAATTTCTCTTACGAAGAGATTGCATCGAAGCTCCGGGAGAGCCAGCACCACCCTTCATCGGCGTGCGACGGCTCTGTAGCCAACAACCAGGGCACCTTCGGATGGTCCATGAACCTGAAGAATGGCACCACTATCATAGAGGGAAGTGGCCCCGCCTACGGATTACCAATGGACTCCTACCGTGCTGAAGCATATGGGAAATGCTCCATTCTTCAGTTTCTGTTCCTGCTCAGAGAATACTACGACTTGACCTTAGCACCAATGCAAGTATACTGCGACAACGAAGCCTTGGTTAAAAATGTTAATAAAGCCCGTGAACAATCTCGCCCACAATTTCCCAACGACGCCCTTAAAGTCAGTTGGGACGTTCTGCAAGCGGTTGTACGACTTGCCAAACTCCTCCCGCAGATAACATTCCACCACATCAGAGGCCATCAAGACACACAGGTAGTCCTAGATGAATTAAGTCGGCCCGCGAAACTCAATGTCCAGGCTGACAAACTGGCTGGAAGCTACCAGTGTTTATCCTCGCACAAGAACATCCAGGCTCCAATGATGGACGGCACCAACTGTCACCTTATCTACGATGGACAAACAGTTGCCTCCAAACACCGCAAGCACATCAGAGATCATCGCCGCACCAAAGAACTCAAGACATACATCAAGCAGAAGACTGGAATGTCGGAAGCAGCATTTTTTGCAGACATAGATTGGCAGAGCCACGAACGCTCCGTTAACACCTTCAAAGACGGTCCACACATATTCCTGGTCAAGTTTCTGCATGGTTGGCTCCCCGTGGGAAAGCTAGTATCCAGATACAACCTGATCAAGTACCCCAGTGCTTGCCCATCCTGCGATGAGCCCGTTGAAGACTCTAAACACTTCCTCACATGCCTTAACCCAGAGCGTAGCAAATGGCATGCGACCCTCACGACATCCCTTTGGCACAGGTGTGAATCAGTGGATACCAATCCAGCCCTTCTAGACCTCCTCCTGTGGGGCCTGAACCACTGGCTCCAAGGTGCACCAATCCCAGCCCACAGAGTACCCGAACGGATCGCCCATCTACTCCACAGTCAGACTTCGATAGGGTGGGACAACTTCCTCCTCGGCCGATGGTCCAAGCACTGGACTACTCTCCAGTTGCAGTACTTGCAACGGAATCACATTGAAGTGAAGAAGAAAAACCATGGTCTCTCGTGGTCTAGCAACATTATCCGTCTCATGTGGGATCACTGCTACAAAGAATGGAAGACAAGAAATAGCGCTAGACATGGTAAATACGTCGAAGACAAGGCCCAGCGACGACTAGAAACAGCTCACCGGGGCATTCGGGACCTATATGACCTCAAACCCAGGTGCTCCCTCCAAGCCCAGCAACATTATTTCTACCCCACAGTAGAGGACCATTTTTGCAGAGATACCGACGCACGCAGCCTTGAAAACTGGCTGGAAACATATCAACCCATGATCATGCAAAACATCAGACATCAACGGAATAATTCAGACCGCCGCCTCCGCCAAATTGACGATGTTTTTCATCTTATCAGGACTGTACCTCCACGCGACCCGACACCAACGATGGCACCGAGACAACGTACGCCCACACTGACAACCCGTCCCATCAACACATATTTCCGTCCCCACAGAATCACATCCCCCACTCCGACTTTGGAGACACCAACCACCACAGCAAGAACAACCTCCACATCATACAACCCGACAACCACAGCACCCCGACCACCCTAATACCAATCGACAAACAAACAAACATACAAACGCATAAATATGCCCTTTCCCATCTCACATCACCTCCTCTTCACCCAGATGAACTTTTCCTCCTCACGTAGGAGGTTTTATTACCATTACTACATCCCTGGAGCGATCTCCAGTCACTCCCTGCAGTGCCTTGCCCTTCGGGGGCCCGGCTGGTGAGTCAACTTCTTAGATACGGAACTACCGGTAGCTAGGAGTTGGCATAGCCATAAAATAGATTTCATTATCGTGTGTTGAATTTCTATTTCGTTTTTCTCAATTTTCTCGAGAAGTGTTTGTTGGTGTCTGTCCGTCACCCTGGCGACGAATTGGGGCAAAGCGGGGTACTATACGTCCAGTCTTATCACTTCCCAATATCTTGATTGAATGCACTAGCATAATGAAACATTGAATCAATGCGTTGCACATTGGACACGTTCCACCTCCCAATATCTTGATTGAATGCACTAGCATAATGAAACATTCCATCCATGCGTTGCACACTAGACACGTTCCACCTCCCAATATCTTGATTGAATGCAATAGCATAATAAAACATTGAATCCATGCGTTGCACACTAGACACGTTCCACCTCCCAATATCGTGATTGAATGCAATAGCATAATAAAACATTCCATCCATGCGTTGCACACTAGACACGTCCCACTTTCCAATATCTTGATTGAATGCACTAGCATCATGAAACATTCCATCCATGCGTTGCACACTAGACACATTCCACCTCCCAATGTCTTGATTGAATGCAATAGCATAATAAAACATTCCATCCATGCGTTGCACACTAGACACGTCCCACTTTCCAATGTCTTGATTGAATGCACTAGCATAATAAAACATTCCATCCATGCGTTGCACACTAGACACGTTCCACCTCCCAATATCTTGATTGAATGCAATAGCATAATAAAACATTGAATCCATGCGTTGCACACTAGACACGTTCCACCTCCCAATATCGTGATTGAATGCAATAGCATAATAAAACATTGAATCCATGCGTTGCACACTAGACACGTTCCACCTTCCAATATCTTGATTGAATGCACTAGCATCATGAAACATTCCATCCATGCGTTGCACACTAGACACGTCCCACTGTCCAATGTCTTGATTGAATGCAATAGCATCATGAAACATTCCATCCATGCGTTGCACACTGGACACGTCCCACTGTCCAATATCTTGATTGAATGCTCTAGCACCATAAAACATGTACTTCATATCTGTAACATTGGAAACGTCCCACTGTCCAATGTCTTGATTGAATGATCGAGCACATTGAAACATTGATTCCATGCGTTGCACATTGGATGTGTTCCAGGATCCAATGTATTCATTAAAATATCGCACCGAATTCAACTTATAAATATAGGATGGATTCCTATTCTCGACAGATGGAATACAGTGACGACCCTTGAAAAAAAGTTTTGACATATCTGTCACTTGAGATACGTTCCATGAATCAATAGGATATCCATATTTGCAAGCAATCTCTTCCATGTCGTCCTTGTTGGAATCGGGGTCGTATAGTATGTCACAGTAAGTTTTAACTGCTTCTCTCAATGTTTTGTTAGTTAGTGGGGGAGGACCATCTTTTCCACATTTGGCAGTGATTGTTTTGGTACAAAGATCCTTGAAGTGTTTGGACACGACTTGTTGCTGCAACAAGGTTATCACATCCAAATAGGACAGAGCGTGCAACATACAATCATGCTGTAAAACCATCTCCACCAAAGGTTGGTCCGTGTCTTGATTCATTTTGTTGTTGTTGTTGTCGTCGTCGTCGTCGTTGTGCTTCCGTTTCCGCATAATATTAAATATTCGTCGTTGTGTCCCTTGATGAAAAAGATGACTTCTGCCACTGTTGTTTTTCTGATGTAACACGTTGATGCTTCGGAGTATAAGAAGAAAGTTGCAATCTCAACTCTCAACAATAGAACGGTATGATGGCACTACCGGTACGTATTTCGTACCACTCTAGCTACATGGCTAGCTAGCTACCGGTAGCTAGCTAGGTAGAGGAAAGTAGTACGGTCCTTTTTACTCCATGAGGATACCGTAGGTAGGAGCGCGACGGGGGAGAACTGCCATGTAGCGAGTACGGTAGGTAGAATCGGTACTACGGTGCGAGGGTATCATACCCCTACTCTTTGTCTCTTTGTGTATGTACGACTATTATACTAGTAATCAATATATAAAGCGTGAATGTTCAATGTATTTTACGACTAGGTAGTCTCTCTAAGAGTAGTAAGGAAAACATGGACGTTTTTGGTCACCATTTTATCAAATACCTCCCTATATCAAAGAGGAAGAAATGTCGTTCACAAGCTTGGGTGCACTATGATCATCCTGATTCTTTGAACCTGACTGTTTGGATTTTTTTCTTCTCTCGCTGTTGTGGCCCACTGCAGTCACTGCGTGACTGCAGAAAATGGAGAGAATCGTGGAGTTAGAAACTGCCTTTGCTCCTTCCCTTTGCTTGTTTTCTTGGTGATACATTCATTGTTACATATTCACTCACCTGGCAATGCGGCTCAAGTGAAAATTCCATTGCCGCCGAGACTCTATCAACCGTTTCATGTCCAACATAACGAGAAATCTCTATCCAACGAAAAAGTTCCTCCGTACTGATTCCATCGAAGCCAATCACAACAACAACAACAACGATGACGATGACGACGATGATGACGGGGTTGTCAACAACAACATTTACGTCAAAACTGTAACTAGCTAGGATTGCAATCAGCTGGTAGCTTCCATAACCACGTTTCAGTGTCGACTGGAATGTGACTGACTCCCCAGATACCACCAGTATGGTGAGAGAAAACCTCAAAAAATCTGTCGACTACACAAACTGAAGTAGATCCACCTCAACAACCTGTCTTTCACATGTCTGTGTCAACACAGCTTGGCCACCAGCAATGTTGGTGATCACAAACACTACTAACAATCTACTCCTTCGAGCGGCGATGGTCTCAACATTTTCCGACCATAAGTACTCCACCATTGCAGTTTGCGGTTTTCGCCCCCCAAGTCAGGAAATGCGGCTTCAACCACGTATGGTCCATCTTAATAATTGATGGCTACTGTCGTCTGCATATCGACAGCGATGTTGTGGTGGAGTTCCTTCCCTGGGCACGTCGTCCGGGTCCTTGTTTTGTCATAAAAATCTCCTCCGCGGTTCCTCCACATTTTTTGAAGATAGGAAGATGCGTCGGGAACTGACTGCAACAAGGATTCACACAGTTCCATCAAAAAACTACCGTTCCCGTCGATGCGGTATCGTCATTACCATGCTGTCGTTGGATAGTTTCTTTTCTGTACCGATTCAAGAAAAAACTTTCTTCGACTCTTTTGTTTATATTTGGCTTATTTTGAATGAATAATAATAATCATGAACACATAATATTATGTATTCTACAGAGAATGTTCGTTTTGTGTCGATTCGTTTTGTGTCGATGCATACAAACACATTATTTGGATGAAACTGAAACAAGAAGTGCTGGGATGGGATTTTCGACGAGCGAAAAAAAAGACGAGATAGACAGTCGGAGCTACATACAGACACACAACTTCAATTTGCTGCTTTTTCATAGAACCGAATACTTTTGCCAAAGACAAACACACACATACATGACTTCATGTCCACCTATGGCCCGTACCGCAACATGCGCCCCAATTGCCCTTCCTGTCGCCAAATCCAATCCCAACGAATGCCCTCATGTAGGCAACGCATGAAGCCGAACTGGACATTCCATCCATCCGCACACCTTGCGACTTCCTCCTTTGAGAAGTACCCACCACCTACCACAGGGCTCTTCATGGTAACGCCTTCAACTCTGAAACTTGAAAATAGCCGAATATGCCGTGTAGTGACGGCCACTACTGGAGGGCATCCAATCCTGAAGATATTGGGCGCCTTGCCCAGGGATACAAGCCCATCAAACGAACCAACAACACCATTTATTTCATCCGCAAGAGCCAAGACCCTCGGTATATAAAGCCGCAAAATATCTTCGCATCGTCGGTGCCCATCACCCTGAGAAGGAAAAACCCCTACGGTGTCCGCTGGATGGTCGGTGGCAACCTTATCGATTACCCGCACGACGCCAGCACCAAGACTGCCGACATAATCATAACTGTCAAAACCACAGTCGATGTTGTAGCGTACGTTTTCAGCGCAATAGTGTCTGGAAGTGGTGATGTCGAGTTTTGCAACGATGGCGACCGAACGAGCGGCTGCTCAATCCCCTTTTTGGACCGTTCTTGTAACGTTGTTAAATGGAATCATGATTCGACTCTCAATGGAATCATGTATTGATACATCAAAGAGGCTTTTGGATCGATAATACCAAGTTGCGTTGCGGGATGGTGTCTGAAAGAGGTTTTGTCGTGTTCTTCAAACATTGGCCTCCCAAACGAGCTCCTACAATGTGACTGTGAATTCCGGACCGATCGATACTTAATGTTGATATGCCTCGATTGATGGTGGGAAAGATGCTTGTAGGATCGAAGTCCATTCGGTAAACGGAATCATCGATTGGAGTTCTTCAAGGGATGTACAAGTACAAAATTTGTCATTATTGACGCCAAATCGATTCACGGAAAAGATGGTGATTGGCCACTAAGTCGAGGGTGGAAGTTTATTTTGCCAAAAAAGTTGTTGTATTCTATCTGCACGGCTTGTTTGTTTGTCTGTATGTCTGTCTGTTTTCAATCTCTCTCTCTCTCTCTCTCTCTCGAGTACAGCTCGTTTTGGGTTGCGGAATCCTGTTTTTTTTTTGTTGAGGGAGTTTTGGTTGGTGTTCATCTTCTACCGAAGGCAAACAGCTCTTTGGCCACGGCAACGTCGTCTTCGTTAATGATGGTATCTTGAACCGACGTTTGGTCGATTATCATTTTCAATTTGTCATTACCCAAGTGGGGACAAGCCAAAGTTGGGTAAGACCAAGCGAGGAACCAAGCGTTGTTCGTTGTGACGTCATGGTACGGAGCGTGACGACGCCGTAGTCCGGTAGTGGAAGCCCGCGGGTACGGAAGGGACTTGCTAGCCGAAAGACTTACAAGAAGATCCAATTTGATGAAGTACGGCTTTTGAGCTTGTACTCGTCATTTTGCGTGTGTGTGCCAACGACGACGACGACGACGACGACAAATGAAAATTCGACGTGATATTGGAGGCTAATCTTGAATCTGTTCACTGTCATCAGGGGGGGGAGCAAACGACATTGAGCTGATGGGGGGGAAAGGATGTGCCAGCGATTCGGATGCCACTTCGAAAAACATCTGTTCTTTACGCACTGTCGTAGTACTTGACGCCAGTGACGTCATTTTGCAGCACAAAAAATCTTGTCCACAACTACAACAACAACTCTCCCTGCTGACACACAACAATATACACTATGTACTTCGATGATAAGATGGGAGGAAGAATAAAGTACTCTAAATAATTGAGACTGCTTCAAGTAGAACAGATACCAAAATACCAACAAGGAAGTGGGTTCTTGCAATGATGATGACAATTCTTTTCTTTTCTCTTATTAACTGTAATATTCACGTCTCTATTAATTCATGATCTTCTTGGGTCTTTCCGTCGTTTTGGTCGCGGGGAAACGCTTCGGATCCGAAAGCAGGCAAAAACGCACCATCTTCAGCTTTCGTCAAGTCTTTTATTATTCTTTCAGACAACATTCTATGCAAATATCGTTCTTTATTTTGAGAGAAACAGTGAACTCCGGAATCAATGAAGATACTCTACTATTAATACTAGTAGTAATTTAATAAAAAAAATACAATCATATCTTTAGCAAACAGACGGGAATCATGAGTGGAGGTACAGCTGCCGTTCTATTGGTCCTTTTGGCTGCCTTGAACAGTAGCCATCGATGCCATGCTTTCTACCTTCCTGGGGTCAACCCTTATCCCTTTGCCGAAGGAGAGCCGTACGTTTTAATTGTGTTTCCTTTCACTTTGAAAGGGTCGTTATACGATGCGACCGTGTTGCTAGGAAGTTTTGATGCGCTCACTCTACGATTCTTTGTTCTTGGATCGTGTGATGCGACATATCTATTGACATGTTTCACTCCCAAAAAGAGTCATGCTCAAGGTGAACAAGATGACATCAAGTAAAACCTTGTTGCCGATTGATTACTATCGATTGCCATTTTGCCAGCCATCCAACGGACCCGAGATGGACAATGAAAATCTTGGAGAGTTCTTGGCAGGTGATCGTATTGAATCTTCTCCCTACCTATTGAAGATGAAAACTGAGATGTACTGTGAGCAAGTTTGTATTGCCAACTTGGGAAAAGGTGAGCAGATGGGAATGAAGCCAAACCGAGTCGTACAGGCCATTCGCAAGGAGTATCACAACAATTGGATTGTGGACAATGTTCCGGCTGCCTCAAAGTTGGAAGATGACTCTACGATCACAACACGATACTGGCAAGGATTTCCTTTAGGATTCATTGGCGATGATCATATATCTTACATCAACAACCATGTCAACATTGAGATCTTGTATCATCCCGTCGATTCACCTGGCGACGACACTCAAAAATACCATATTGTGCGTTTCACCGTTGAACCATTCTCAATCAGACACGACTTTGAAGGTATTGATTATGCGGAAATGGCACAGGACGTGGACGGATTTCCATTACCTCACAAGTGGGCTAACATCGTCAAACCAATTTTGAGCTGCGACCCGACCGTAGGAGATGACAAGAGAGGACACACCACTTGGGAAATGGTGAACGAAATAGGAAGAGAACCACAACCAGCCAGTGGTCAAGTGCTATTCACATACGATGTTCACTGGGAAGCCAGTGATATCGAGTGGGCCAACCGATGGGACATATACCTGAGTATGGACAACGCCATCCCTGCCAAAGTACATCTTCTGTGCATTGCCGGCAGTTTGGTCATCGTGTGCGTGCTGTCGGCCAGTATCATTACTATTTTGGTTCGAAACTTAAGAAAAGATCTTATGGGGTATAATCGACTCGCTGCAGATGAAGAGAATGGGAGTGAGCTGGAAGAAAAAGGATGGAAGGCGGTGCATGCCGATGTGTTTCGACCTCCCACCTATTCTCCGCTTTTGCTGTCTGTCGCTTGCGGAACTGGGGCTCAACTTCTCTGCACGACGTTCTGGACAATCATCTTTTCTTTCATGGGTTTCCTTTCACCTGCTCGGCGTGGAGCTTTGCTCTTGGCAGGGCTGGTGTTTTACGCTCTGATGGGCCCCGTCAACGGTTACGTCACATCTCGTTTGTACAAGACCTTTGAGGGGAAAGCTTGGCAGAATGCGACCCTAGGCACGGCACTTGGATTCCCAGGTATTTGTTTCATTTCTTTTTTGATCTTGGATTTGATTGCTTGGGGAAATGGAAGCACTAGTGCTGTTCCATTCTTCACCATGTTGCAGCTGTTGTTTTTGTGGTTGGGAATCTCGACGCCTCTGGTGTTTTTCGGAGCCTACCTCGGATACAAACAAGATGTCATTGGATATCCTGTCGAAACTTCTGACATCCCTCGGAAAATTCCGAATCAGCCGTGGTACATGAGCACCCCAATCACCCTCCTTTTTGGTGGATTGTTGCCGCTTGGGGCTTGCTTTGTCGAGATACATTTTATTCTGTCATCTGTTTGGATGGGGTACTACTACTACGTTTTTGGATTCCTCCTGCTGGTCTACATCATACTGATCATCATTTGTGCAGAGATTACTTTTCTATCAACTTATTCCCAGCTATGCCACGAAGACTATCGTTGGTGGTGGCGTTCCTTCGGTATATCTGGGTCTACTGCCATTTGGATTTTCTTCTACTCTTGTTATTTTTTCAGTGAATTGGAGGCTACTAGCTCCTTTACAGCCTATGTGCTCTATTTTGGTTACATGGGACTGGCAAGTTTTGGACTATTCTTGATGACTGGATTCATTGGTGTTGCGGCAAGTTTGTGGTTCAACTGGACAATTTTTAGCAAAAGGTACTCGTAGGTAGACTGTGGTAGCACCACGGAGTCCTTACTGCGACTTCATTTGTCACACAACATTTCCCTCTGGTTGAGGTCCATCCGACGTCCAATCTTCCTCACTCCCAGTCAAAGGACTTTTGGCATGCGCATTTTCCGCGCCTCGGAGTCCATCCCCCCAGGAACATGTCAGTGGATTGCATAATAATCGTAGTATCAATCAACTCCAAGTGAGATCCCAAAACGGTAACTACTCTACTCTAGCTAGAGCTCCTAGAGTAGTAAAAGGACAAAGGACTTTAATGAACGACATCATCATCATAAAATAATAATAACGTGTATGTAGTATGTTATCGATTCTGATTCTGTTTCGTCCAACATCGACATAAAGGATAACTGATCAACAATGTTGTGATGATGATGATGATGATGTTGTAGTCTACTCTAGCTACTAGAGAGAGCTAGTAGTACGTATCATGCTCACAGTCAGTAGTCAACTAGCGAATGGGGGGAGGAGAAAGTCGAGAACGATGATGCAGTGGGAGAGGAACGCTTTTGTTAGAGGGGGAACATAGAAAACTACTCCAGTACCTACCTACTCTCTCTCTCTAGCTAGAGAGCTAGCTACTCTAGCTACTCTACTAGTAGAGAGGTATCCGGTAGAGCGACTGCGTATCGTATGATCTCTACTAGGTAGTAGTCTATGTACACGTCGTACTACGTATCCGTAGGAGGATAATCTGCTGCCTATTTCACAGTCAGTGTCAAGTAGACTACGATTTACCGGTACGAGTATTACGGTACATACTGTCACAGTTGAAGTACGACAGAAAACGCGAAGAATCACACTCTTCGACAACAACAACAACAAAAGTAAGATACGAAAGAATGGAAGGGAAAGACAACTCTCTAGCCCGAGTAGTAGCTAGATTGCAACGGTGATACCAAAGAGACCACAAAAAGAAGAAGAAGAAGAAGAAGAAGAAGAAGAAGAAACAAGATCAGAGTTGTCATGATACGTAAACGGCGATAGATCGACGACAGACGACAGTCAGCCTTCTTCTGGACACACTTCCCGTACCGCACTTTATTGTTGATTGTGTACATTGAACATACAATCAATAATAATCATAATAACAATATTGCCCAAGCGCGGTGTTTGGTGTCTTACTGTCAATCCAACAACGGAACGGAACTGATTTTGACCCTTTATGGAGACATGACTTGCCGAACCAATCACTATTACAACAACAACAACAACAACAACAGTCCATGAATCCAACTTTCAGTCCGTGAATCGTTTCTGTTTCACCTGATTGAAAATAGAGAAGAATGGTATCCTCGCAGCATCCATTGTTAATTCTGTCTGTACGATATCATGGGATATTGCCATTCTGCTTGCTTGCTTGCTTGCCTACATGTCGATTTCGACTTTTGCAACATGAGTTGATTGCAGCCCTGGGACAACTTAAAATAATAAGAATCCATAGACAGCAAGTCTATCAGTAAGTACAACGCAAACACGAGACATCGTACGTCCCATCGGTGGTTTCAAGCAAGATGCACTGCTCTCTCTCTCTTTGGAGGAAAGAATGTCTTTTTTCATGTATTGGCGGAAGCAAAATCTCGCAACGGGGGAGCCGACTTTGGTCGAAGATCAACATACCCGGCTGTTTCGGAACAGTCATCATCAGCTGGGAGGGTAGGTCGATTCGGAGAACTGGATGAAGTGGGGACGTCGATCATGTCGGGCGTCTGGGTGGGATGACTGCGGACGGCGCGCCGAAGGTGGTGTGAACCACGGCCAAGTGACTGGGGCGGGGCGGGGACGAGGAGAGCTGTATCGGGCGTCCGCGTTCGATTGCATGGCGAGCAAGAGGAAGGTCTCACAACGATCTCGAGCGTTAGTGGCGGCGCCTTTCCGTGGAAGAAAATGCCATGTTGCTTCACATGGACGGTACTATTGTCACTGCAAATACGACAAATACTGCCAATGCGTGCTTGCTTCCTGGCTGACATGGAAGCCTTTTCCTTTTTGCACACGAGTACAAATCATCCCTATAAATATAGGTGCAGAAAGAAGAACAACAAGAAAACAACAACAACCCCAAACCATCGATACAGTGTATGGCGAAATGCTTGTCATCATCATCGGTGGTGGTGGTGGCGGCCGGAGTATGGGAGTTTCCGGTCCTACTAGAGTTGTTCGACACGGCCGCTACTCTAGTACCACCAAACGAAATAGAAATGATTGGATCCATTCGGTCTTTCGGGAGTCGTCATTTTTGGGAATTCCAAAAACACCAGGATGGACGTTATCAATGTTCAATACAACATGTGTACCGTTCTTCCAACAACAACAAGAAAGAGTCAAAAAGATCACGTATAATGAAACACTTTCAGAAGTGTCGCGTAGCGTATTACACAAATCGACCAACGGTGTGTTTCATTCTCGACAATACTGAATCTGAAGCAAAAAGAGGAAACACAAAAAAGGGGTGGGAACAAAATCGCCTTTTGTCACTTTGACTCCACTTTGACTCCTCTGCGATATAAAATGTCCAAACGATATCATCCCATCAGATCAGTATTGCGTCCATCAAAGGCATCGAATGAGCCATCAAGCTGATACAAAATCATACCAACAGGTTCTTTTTCGGGCATCAGCGAATGTGTATGTGTGTGTGTCTTTGTGTGTGACGTATTCGAGGCAAGTCCAAATGCACATTTGCAAAAACGTTTCATTATCTTATGCGACAATTGAGGCGGGTGTCACTCTTGCTGAGAGGCTATTTACATTTCATTTACAATTCTTAAATGATGGAAGCTCGGAACAGAATCATCCGTCTTCTGTAGTACTAACTGTAAGAAAAAACACTCACTACATTTCTAATGTACTGTTTCTTACTCAACACCTTTCGGCAAAAGTCTGTGGAATCTTTGAGGACTGTCACAGTGGGCATCAAGAAAATCGCAATAATAATATAGTGATTGTATTCCTCTGGTTTGACGTGTTTTAGAAGCACTTAATGAAGACATTCTTTGAAAGGCTTTTAACATTCTAATATGGTGTATTCACATCATCGGACAAAGAGTTTTGTGTAGGTGGGGGGTTGTTAAAAAAAAAGGCAGGCGCCAAACTGGCGTGAATAGCCTTTGTAGTGATGATGACAATAAACCGGAAACTTCCACATCTCCTCTTATCTTCTGCATACATAATATAAAGAATGATCTCTTCATGATTAACATACGAGTCCCTATTCTTCAAATGGAGGCGGCAGTACGAAATACTCGATCGGGCGAATAGTACGAGGGACTGTCCATATCCGACGGGGGACTTTCAAAACTTTCACGCGGTTGGATGCCCAAACATTGATTTTCATCGTAGATTTCTTCCATGGTCGGCCCGTACCATAAATGCCGCTGCCTTCTCCGTGCCCCCCTTCGTATAATAACAGCCACGAGGACAATCACAGCAGTCACAGAAAGAACAATCGCCGTCACATTTTGTCTGGACCGAATCGTTGATGGCGACGAGGTTGTTGTTGACGACGACTCTGAGATTGCTGCGTCAACGTTCGATCCACGGTCGGTATTTTCTTGTTGTTCTTGTACTATCCGAATGTCCAGGATCCCATTCGTCTTTAGCTCCGTATGAAAGGACGAATCATCTTTGACAATAGAATCCAAAGTACTAAGAATGATCTGACTGTCATCGGTTCCAAAGGCTGCCATCTCCGCTGTTGCCAACCGGCAAGAGCTTTCACTGTCACCTTGGACTGTGCACGCCTGTTGTAATGCGGTAACAATCAAAGGAGAGAGGAAAATACGATCCACCTCCAATTGCCTATTCACCTTCCACTCTGTCAAGCGACGGGATGGGTCACACATCGAAAACCGTTCCTTTCTTGTCAAGGCAGAAGTTAGAGCTGTTTCCAAATCTTTTTCAAAATGTGTCTTTCCAATGGCAAGCTCGACTTGAAGCGTGACACTGACAGCCGTATTGGTAGATCCTGTACATGGTAGCAGTCGTTCTGTTTGTGCCACAATACCAGAAGGTGGTGAGGTACTTTCTGATGATGGTGCAGGAGTTGCGGTATCGCGAGGCAACGAAATGAGGGGGGCATCTCTACCGCTGGGTGGGATACTCATTGACATTGACATGGACAGGAAAAACGCATTTGCCTCTACCACCTCTTGTAGGGTTCTGTATTTTAGGAACATAGAAAAGAATGGTGGATTAAAAATATAGCACTTGTCAGTCAACCATCTCCAATCTTCAAATTCCTTGGTAGCCAAATCATCCAATTGTTGGACTTTTTGTAATAAACGCACCTTTCCAATTCGTTGTGTTTCTCCAAACAGTATCTGAGACGAGGGTCTCCCGAATTCGAATGGAAATCTCTCGACTTCATCATGATTGTTGTTGCTGTTGCTGCTGATCACGATGCGATGGTGGTGTCGATTGGACCCTCGAACATGATTCACAGCAATCGTCAAGCATATATAGAGTAACACTTGCTGATATTGATGCATCATGTAGGACTATGATTGTGGTAACAAACTGTCCCGTCTGTGGACGAATGTGCAATGAAGTTGGACTTGATCTTATTGTGTGATTGTTCAGTTTTGTTGCGATTGCTTGCAATCAATCAATCGATCAATCGAGCGAGCGATCAACCCATCCATCGATGAATCACCCTTTGTTTCTGGACCCGTGGAGCAGGTGCCAGGACTGTCCAAATAAATTTCGTTGGCAGAACGTGGATTTAGGGTTCTCAGTGGTACCACGAACTACTCCCTTGTCTCGCTCTCTCTCTATCTCTCTCTCTCTCTTGTCTACTTTCCATCGAAGCACGTTCACGGATCGAAGCGTCCTCCTTCTCTTCCCGAAGCCGGAACGAACGGAGTCTTCACACTGATGTGTGTATCTCCTCATCCGTGCTGTCTCCACATTCTCTCTTTCAAGCATGTGACTTCTGAAAATCGAAAACAGGTCTCTTTTAATGAGAAAGATCCGAAATGGAGTTGGTGCTTTTTGAATGCAACCACTTAAATCTTGGCGGGGTATCAAAGATCGGCAGGAAGATCTTGACACTTAGAAGATGATTGGAATTCACATGCAAAATAGGCCTGTCAAGATAAGTCTTGCCATAGTCCACGATTCAACAGGTAGGAAGGTAGGGAGGACCTCGTCTCTCACCCTCTATAATAGGTAGCTACCGGTAGCTACCGGTAGTAGTACCGTCGTAGAGAGTAGCTGCCGGTACGACAGCTCAATTTATTCTCAAATTCGCAGGTGTTTCATAATTACAAAGGAAATATTATAATAACAGTCTTGAAGGAATACGGTAATGGGCTTTCTTTTCTAGTACTACGTAGCTACCGGTAGCTCTCTACCGGTAGCTAGGTACCGGTAGGTAGAGGGAGTGCTGCGACGAACGACGTACCCAACAACAGAGAGAGTATTTACAGTTATTTTACTCAAAGAATCTCTTCGTAGGGATCTCCATCTTGGGGGGGAAGTCATGATTGAATGCAATGTAGCAAGTTGACCGATCGTAGCCTCTTGTCGTCGGGCCATCAAGTACGACAACAGCTTGTACAACGTCAAGGCAAGATGTGGATTGTTCGTTTCCACGTCTTGGATCTTGGAAAAGGGTAAATGATGCAACTTACAATGATCGACAGCCACTTGATTTCCGGGACGTTTCATATGGAAAAATTCCATCGTTCCTGCAACCCAACCAACACCGATACGTGCCAGACGGAACGTCGGTCCCCCCGCCACAGAGGACAATGGATTCTCCTCCAAGGACAATTGTTGAATCTTGGTTATGGTATTACTATTGCTCCCAATGAAACGTCCCAATGACAATGACGACGACGATGATGGTGTCGTCGTCGTCGTCCTCCTCATGGATCCTTGTGTGCCTCGTGTGTACGTTTGATCGGTCGAGTGTTCGACCTTGAGGACTCCGGATTCAATAAAGAAGAGACCTCTCTCCAAACCTTTGGACTGACCATCTTCGTACAGAAATTCACACGTTTCCAATTCAATGGCGGTGGTATATTCCTGAAGACCGACCAACTCCAAGGCGAAACTTTCACCATGTTCCGCATCGATATGACTCAATGCCGTTCGGAATCCATTGTCCTTTAATTTTTCCAATACCAGTCGACGTTTGTCCAACAGGGATGGTTGAGGTTCCGAATCGACATATTTGTTTTCCAACAACATATCTTCTGCCTTTCCCAAGGCAGAATCCAAGTCGGGAAAGAACCGGAGTTGTCGTTGGGACCGTATCCCCGCATCCGGTTTGAAGTTTCCCAACGCCAAGATGGTCCGAATATTGGGTGACATACCAGCCATGAACAATTTGCAATTATTGGCTCGACATAGATTACGAATGTCCAAGAACACGTCAACGGTCGACGTATCCATTCCGGTGACTAAGGTTAGATCCAGAATGAGGTACTCTGGCTTTCGTCGTTTGGAGGATCCGTCCTCATCGGTACCGATTTCAAACGACACACCGATGTAGTTGAACACGGACGAGGCGTTGCCAAAGAACAAATAATTTTGTAGGCACAAAATTTGGATCAAATCACCCTCTTCGTTGAGCCATTCGGACATGCGGAAGGTCCGTTCAATGGTCGAATTGATGACTTTGCCGATGGCAACGTACTTGACGACGCCGCTTCGAAAAAAGGCAGCCACGAAAATCAAAGTGGAAAATCCTATACCGAGAAATACGGCGGACAAGAGATCCAACACGAACGCACAAACGACAATGGCCTGCTCGTGAGATTCTTGTCGATGTTGAACGATACTTCAGTGACTATCAACAACGAAAAGGGTCGCATCTGCTTCAACAACGGACCACCACCTTAGGGAAACACTTTGGCAAAAGACTTATCTGGAATAATCTCTACTCTAGCTAGTTCTAATTCTCTCGGGCCGACATGAGAGACATCCCAAACTTTATTTTTTATTAGCGGTAGTAGTCATAATACACATCGTCTCTTCATATAGCAAGTGCACACTCTTGAAAGAAAGTTTTTTTATAGGCATTATTCTTCTGATTCATCCCTTTCACACTACTACGGTAGTAGTATTCTTGCAGAACATGATGTGATCATGATTACTCCAAGTTCCGGGGACGAAAGTTTTCTGGATAACCCTTTGGAAGCATGCCATGCTTATCCAGAACATGAGAAACATCCCAAGAACTCAGCTCGAACTGAAATGTATTTGCGTGGGCAAACATTTCAGTCATGTTACTCACATTTGACACATTCCAGGAACCAATATCTTGGTTGAATTCAACCGCATTTTCAAACATGCTCTTCATTAATACGACATGGGAAACGTCCCACCTTCCAATGTCTTGGTTGAATTTCAGTGCTCCAGCAAACATTTTAGTCATGTCTTCCACGCAAGAAACATTCCACGAACCAATATCTTGGTTGAATTCAACCGCATTTTCAAACATGCTATTCATGGATACGACATTGGAAACGTCCCACCTTCCAATGTCTTGGTTGAATTTCAGTGCACCAGCTAACATTTTAGTCATGTCTTCCACCCAAGATACATTCCACGATCCAATATCTTGGTTGAATTCAACCGCATTTTCAAACATGCTATTCATGAATACGACATTGGAAACGTCCCACCTTCCAATGTCTTGGTTGAATTGACGAGCAAAACTAAACATTTCAGTCGTGTCTTGCACGCAAGATACATCCCAGGAACCAATATCTTGGTTGAATTCAACCGCATTTTTAAACATGCTTTTCATGTCTACCACACTGGAAACGTCCCACCTTCCAATATCTCTGTTGAATTTCAGTGCACTGGCAAACATTTCATTCATACCTCCCACGCAAGAGACAGTCCACCTTCCGATGTCTTGGTTGAATGCAATCGCACTATGGAACATGCTGTTCATGGATTCGACATTAGAAACGTCCCATCTTCCAATGTCTTGGTTGAATTTCAGTGCACTAGCAAACATTTCAGTCATGCTTGCCACATGAGAAACATCCCAGGAACCAATATCTTGGTTGAATTCAACGGCATCATAAAACATGCTGTTCATCAATGCGACATTGGAAACGTCCCATCTCCCAAGGTCTTGGTTGAATTGTTGAGCAGAATAAAACATTTCATCCATGTCTTTCACATTGGAAACATTCCACCTTCCGATGTCTTGGTTGAATGCAACCGCTCTATAAAACATGCTGTCCATGTCTTTCACATTGGATACATTCCACCTTCCAATGTCTTTGTTGAATTTCATTGCACTAGCAAACATTTTAGTCATGCTTGCTACATGAGAGACATTCCACGAACCAATATCTTGGTTGAATTCAACAGCATTTTCAAACATGCTCTTCATGGATTCGACATTGGAAACGTCCCACCTTCCAATGTCTTGGTTGAATTTCAGTGCACTAGCAAACATTCTAGTCATGTCTTTCACATTGGAAACATTCCACCTTCCGATGTCTTGGTTCAATTCAACCGCATTTTCAAACATGCTCTTCATGGATTTGACATTGAAAACGTCCCACCTTCCAATGTCTTGGTTGAATTTCAGTGCACTAGCAAACATTGTAGTCATGTCTTCCACGCAAGAAACATTCCACGAACCAATATCTTGGTTGAATTCAACAGCATTTTCAAACATGCTCTTCATGGATTTGACACTGGAAACGTCCCAGCATCCAATGTCTTGGTTGAATCGATGAGCAAAACTAAACATTTCAGTCATGTCTTCCACGCAATAGACATTCCAGGAACCAATATCTTTGTTGAATGCTAACGCATTTTCAAACATGCTGTTCATGGATTCGACATTGGAAACGCCCCACCTTCCAATGTCTTGGTTGAATCGATGAGCAAAACTAAACATTTCAGTCATGTCTTTCACATTGGAAACATCCCACCTTCCGATGTCTTGGTTGAATTCAAACGCACTATGGAACATGCTGTTCATGGATTCGACATTGGAAACGTCCCACCTTCCAATGTCTTTGTTGAATTTCATTGCACTAGCAAACATTTTAGTCATGCTTGCCACATGACAGACATCCCAGGAACCAATAGCTTGGTTGAATGCAACCGCATTTTCAAACATGCTGTTCATGGATTCGACATTGGAAACGTCCCACCTTCCAATGTCTTGGTTGAATCGACGTGCACTAGCAAACAATTCATCCATGTATCTCACGTTGGAAACATTCCACCTTCCGATGTCTTGGTTGAATTCAACCGCATTTTCAAACATGCCTTTCATGGATTGGACAGTGGAGACGTCCCACCTCTCAAGGTCTTGGTTGAATCGACGTGCACTCGCAAACATGTCATCCATGTCTTTCACATTGGAAACATTCCAGTTTCCGATGTCTTGGTTGAATTCAACCGCACCACAAAACATTCTGTTCATGGATTTGACATTGGAAACGTCCCACCTCCCAAGGTCTTGGTTGAATCGACGTGCACTAGCAAACATTTCATCCATATCTTTCACATTGGAAACATTCCAGTTTCCGATGTCTTGGTTGAATGCTAACGCACTATAAAACATGCAGTTCATGGTTTCAACATTGGATACGTCCCACTGTCCAATGTCTTGATTGAAATGAAAAGCATTCTCAAACATGAAGTTCATGTTTGTCACATTGGATGTGTTCCAGGATCCGATGTATAAATTAAAATATGGCACCGAATTCATCTCATAAATATCGGATGGATCCCAATTCTCGACGGATGAATGATCGTGACGAAACCCGAAAAAAAGTTGTGACATATCCGTCACTTGAGATACGTTCCATGAATCAATAGGAAATCCATATTTGCAAGCAATCTCTTCCATGTCATCTTTGTTAAAACTGGGGTCGTACATGATGGGACAGAATTCTCGAACTGCCGTTCTCAATGTTTCATTTGTCAGAGGGGGGGGACCATTTTCTCCACATTTGGCAGTGATTGTTTCCGAACAAAGCTCCTTGAAGTGTTTGGAGACGACTTGTTTTCTCAACAAGGTAATCACATCCAAGAAGGATAGAGTGTACAGCATGAGTGCACCACAACCATGCTGCATAAAAATATCTTGTAAGGTTTCGTCCGTGTCTTGATTCATTTTTTTGCGCTTCTGCTGTTGCTGCTTGTCGTCGTTTCGTTGAGAAGATGCCAAGGTTTTTATGTGGGGTTCCGAGAATGATTATGTGTGTTGCATTTACAGTCAAACAAAGCTCGGATGTTTTTGATTCCGGAAATTAGGGAAGAAATTTAGAGTTCCAGTCCTGCGATGATAGATTGTGTTGTAACTGCTATAATACTTTTGTTGGAGTAGAAGTAGTTGTCAATGTCACAGTGTTGCGGTTCTCCAACCCCTTGACTGTGAGATTTGAACGACTCACGGAAAAACTCGAGCAAAACAAGCGACGACAACAACATCAACGGGTTGCTCAAATCGCAGCCAAAATAGTGTCTGTACATCGTCCGCAATGTTCTGACCGTCATTCCTAGCATTGCTACCCGGCAGGCGCGTTTTGGTCATGCGCCAGAAATTTAAAAAACCAAAAAATGAGTCTGAATTAGTCCGCGCCATACTTAATTTACGACTTATTTAGTTCCGTCCCATGACTTACACGATCGTGTGTATTGGTTCCAGAAAAGCACAAGTCCGTCGGAGTACAGTTGATTTGTCGTGTAGAAAATGTACTGGATGACGCGTGGAAAGGATGTGTCTTTAAAACTCACCAGCGCTTTTCTTCCTCTTTTCGACCCTTTTGTTGGATCTTCCCGTCTCGGGGAATGCAAACTCAGAACTGCGTTTTTGATTTTCCTTTTCAGATGCGATATCATTTGTTAGGCCCACAAACATCTCCTCAAGATGAGCGTCGATTCGTTCGTTCCAGGCTTCCCGTCCTTCTGCAAGATTGAGGATTGCCCGAAATTTCTCCACCCGTTGCGCGTAGCCCGCGTTTCTTTGTTCTCTCCGAGAAGCTATTGCATTTTGTTGTGATAGTTGTAGATCAGGAATTGTGTCGGGGATGTGGCACTCAACTTCAAAGATGGATTCTTGTTCCACAGAGATAGATTCCTGTTCCTCGCAGTTTGTCGCATAACTTCCGTTTGTCGCGTTGGGTCCCGCTTCCTCTGTCCTGCGGATCTCGGGCAATGGTAATCCTTTAACCACCACCCTTTTCTGCACCCACGTCAGATCATGTAAGTGCTTTGCCTGGATCACCATTTCAATGCTGCCGTCTTCAATCGAAAGCCATGACTCTGGTTGTTGGGAAAGGAACTCCATACCATCGACACATACACATTCACCCTCACTGTGCTTCCTCGCAAATTCATCTGCCATCATGGTGTCGATTACCTCTGTCCATTCTTCCTGTCCTGTCCTTCCGTAGTAATGTTGGAACTGTGAGTGCCACCGTACTCCAAACATGCACATTGACACTTGCTTTGTCACAGCATAAATGTGGCGACATGGATACTTCATCCTGGATGGTAACCCACAGGAGCACCACAAAAATTCTTCATGCACTAGCTTCACACGACGGAGCCGTGTGTAGTCCGGTGGTGCGGATACCCCACCGGACGTTTGCAAAGATTGTGCTTCGTTGCATGATCGGTCGTGTCATCATGTTCCTCAGACAACAGTTCACAATCCCAGACACAGGAACGATCATACAGCTTTTGGAGATCAGGATGGAGACCGGATGAATGCTGTAGCTCAGTCGTCATTTTGTCAGCGATACCAGACAAGAGCAATGTTTTACAGTTAATAGTTGCAAGAAAAACCAAAAAAAAAACGAAAGACCGATGTCTCTAGGCGATAAAATGAAAAATTTTGAGGGGCAGGAAACTTTGAAAAAACTGAAGACAAAAAAAATCTTGCATGGGGCCTGCTGCCTGGCGACAAACGAGCCAGCCTGACAGAGAGCCTGCCTGACAAAGAGCCTGCCGGTTTGCAATGCTGAACTGATGGACAGACTCTGACGAGCGACGTACGGACACTATTTTGGCTGCAATTTGGGAATCCCGGTCTCGCCGCACAACAGACAGACTGCAATCGTTTCGACTGAATTAGCCCCTCTTGAAGAATACTCTCGCCGTCAAAACCCACAACATCATCTTCTTCACTGTCAGTCAGTCATAATGTCATAATGAAAAAGGTCGACCACGAAAAGTTGCCATATGGCGCACTTGATCACATTGACCAAATCGAAAATGCTCTCTTTCAAATGGGTGCGTTTCCGACAGTAGGTCTATCCTTTCCAGCCTCCGAAATCGTTGCACATTCCTCTATACTACAGGTGGTATCCTACGTGGCGGATCGGTCTACTACGTACATGGCAGAACTGTTGGATCTGCTTCATGCCACGGTTCAGAGAACCCGGGATCCTCACCATGTAACTGTAATGATTCTACAGATGGCCACTGGAAAGACCAACTAGAACCTCAAGCTGTATGGAAGGGTGGCCAGACACAAAAATTTGAACCTGTGCTCCATTTTTTCTCTTGGTTTCTATCTCCTGTACCGTTTCCACTATACTGGTGGGTGGGATAATCCTCCTGACTTTTTGGAGAACAAGTCATTATTTGATACGAAACTGTTAATTGCCAGTGACTCCCGACGAGGGTCCGCACTGAATCATACCCAACGAATATCTGACAAGTCCTGCGCCAAAGCGATCAAGAAAGTGTGCAAATCACAAGGTATTACTACTAGGCACTTTATGCACATTGGCCGTGTCCTTGGTAACAAGGAATTAAAAATCATGGAAGACGATGACAACCTTAGACGGACACTTGGTAACTGGGATCCTAAACAGAACGAGAAGGCATAGTCGAATAAACTTCCTTTGAAGACTATTCGACAGAAGGCCGGATTTCGTGAAGCTGAGGGACTGCATAACAATTCCAGAGTTACAATCATACCCCCTACATCATTGACGGATAATGTATTCCCTTGTTTGAAGGACTCTTTCCAGGCTTTTACTGGACTATCCGAGATTTCACCAGAATACGATAAGGTCACAGCAACCAGATTTCT
Organism: Nitzschia inconspicua; assembly: GCA_019154785.2. Taxonomy (NCBI): domain Eukaryota; phylum Bacillariophyta; class Bacillariophyceae; order Bacillariales; family Bacillariaceae; genus Nitzschia; species Nitzschia inconspicua. Next base: position 555,693 of record JAGRRH010000018.1, read on the forward strand.
ACATTTCATGAAGGTCCTGAGTGAGGTTGTTATTCAAGATGCCACTGTCATCTTTGTTGAACACCCCAATCGCATCCACCATCCTCTCTTTTCCAGCGTGGAAGTGTTCCAGTCCAATGAATTCCAGTCCTATGTTGAACTAATGCGTGCTTCATTGACTCACACAACAAGTCCATACAATGCATCTCTGGAAACTGTACTTCCTGGACTGAATGCCCCGCAGTTTACAGCTATCGAAACCCCGTCTCTTTCTGTACCCTTCACTCTCCGTCAACATAGTACCATCGCAGCTACCAAGCGTGATGTCATTCCGTTTTGTCCGCAGGGACATTGAATACTCCAAGTCAGTCCAGACCCGGTTAATCAACCAATCGTTTGAGCCGGACATTCTTCCACCGCACATTTTGGGCTGTTCGGATGACTTCAACGTAACCTTTCAACGTATCGACCAATACTTCAATTCGTTGTTGGAGGATGACACACAGGAAGCGGTGGAATGGCAACAGTGGGAGTCTCTCAGTCCCATGGAAAAGGATATGTATCAACATCATATCACCGTCTTGAAGGAACAACGACAAGTCATGATGCAAACGATGAAGTAAGGAGAAGGAGGACAAGAAGATAGTGGTGAAGGTCTAATCGCTGTCTCCGCCGAACAAACTTCCACCAGTGACGAGAGGAAAGACATAAGCTGTGGTGGTGGCATCCTTTGTTGGACGAGAGTAGAAGAAAATAAGTTGATGCGGGCACTCAGTCGAGGAATGTCATATGAAGATATTCGCAAAAGGTTCTTCAAAGGCAAAGGCTCTGTCCGTGCTCTTCGATTGCGCTACCATAAGATTTCAACCATGACTACAAGCAGCCATCAATAATCCACTGCCCGTCGTTGCCATCCTTGTTGACTGTCAACTTCGGGGATTCGAACATTTAATCGACAATGATACGTGCACAGAAGAGCAACCGAATATATGAACAACAAGCGACATTTTGGAATTCCCCATCACACGTCGCTCCCCGTAAGGAGACGGAATTGTTGTTGCTTCTTTTCAACTTGTCATTCATACAGTTTTACAGTTAATGAAGAGAGGCTGAACCAAAGCTTGTCTATCGTTTTCCAGTTTTTCTACCTACGACGTACGTATTTCAAAGTGTCCCATGAAGAAAAATAAAAAAATAATACTTCGACGTACTGCTACCGGTACCTAGGTAGTACACCAATCACAATCAACAATGACGACTACGACAATGATTGGAGAGCAAGTATCATTTACTGTGAAAAAGAATCGATTTATGGCGGCCGCATGGTGGCAGTAAAAGCAAAGAAGTCTCTGTCTTTAGCAGATTGTTTATACCTAAGAATCCTAACTGTAAGTTCGAATGCAGATCATCATCCCATGATATATCACTGTCGACGAAATCTGACTCAGCGCCTTGGCCATCCACCAACAGTTTCGTGCCCAACACATCGAGGACTGCACATCCAACGAAAAAGTTCTTCATCACAACAACAACGACGATGACGACGACGACGATGATGATAAGGCTATCAACAACAAAAGTTTCGTCAAAACTTTTAGGGTTGCATCTCCTTGTCCGCTACCAAGGCCTCTCATCATGTGGAAGAATCCGATCTAGATCCCGTCCTTCACTTCTTCAACAACGAAGAGGACTCCACAAACAACAACGGCCTGACCCCAATCGAAAGTGATGAGACCATCAACGACCGTATCACTAAGAAGAACAACGACGACGAGACGTTTTCAACCGTGGCTATCTTCAACAGTTCCCATCAACGCGTTTCCAGCTCTACCATTTGCACTATCTACAATTCGCACTATCATTAGATGTGGCTAGCGTTTGGGCCAACGGTCTCCGTCCGGGACAACGGACGACGGACGTCCGCAAGATTTCTTTGACCGACCACCAACGATCTGTTCTCCCGCATCGTTTACGATGCACCTTTCCAGACTATGTCAGCAACTTCGTTATGGATGACGACTTGGCGACCACCAACCACCGATTCTCCCACATCGCCGTCCCAAAACGCCTTCAAAAACTTCGCTTCTGGGACCACCAACGATCTCTTATCCCGCATCGTTTGCGATGCACCGTCCAAGCCCCCGCCAGCAACTTTGTTACCAGTAAAACTACCATCGATGACGACTTGGCGTATGACACCAACCACCTATTCTTCCGCATCGCCGTTCGAAACTCTGTCAACACAACTTTGTAACTGTAGAAACTGCCAACTGAGACGACGAAAGCTACTTCCACCAACGAACTGTTCATCCGCAAACCTTTGCACTGACATCGTCGTAGATTCTGTCAGCAACCTCGTTGTCAGAGAAGAGGACGGGAAAAGCTCACGCATAAAGGAGGACAATCCAACGTAGAAGACCTTGGAGTTTGGAAGAGCAAATAACTGGACAATTAGCGACGCCTGTGACAAAACCAGTTCTCGTTTTGACAGGAGAGGGATCAGATTTATCTTCGTTAGGCCAGAGTCCAGCAAAATGAGCATCGACAAAACAGTCAATGTAGGCTATCTTCAATCGCACTAGAGAGGTAACGACTGATACGTCGAAGATCAAGTTCATCCTTTATTAATGTGCCTCGATTTGTTGTATACGCAATACCGAAATACGCACCAATCATCTCATTCTCGAGGAAGTGGAGTCATATTGTGTCATAATAACATCAGTGGATCACCTTGTCGTGGTAGGGGGGCTTAACCCAGGTTTGTCAGAGCCTGGGGAACTAAGAATCCACAGACGATCTATCAGTGCAACGGAAGAGATCGTCCCAGCGGTAGTACAAACTACTGCTGTCTTGTGCATGGCATCATGCAGAACCGGTGGCCGACCGGAAAGATTGTCTTTCTCTTATTTAGTCGTAAAGGGGCTAAGGGAGAGGAGCGATCGGCACTGACATTTCTTCTGTGGGAGAAATGGCATCATAACTCAGCCGAGTGTCAAGTGCAGAGGGACGATACTATTTCATTGGGAATATTACTGGTGCTTGACATGGAAGGTTTCTTCTACACGTACAATCCGCCCTATTGGGTTGTAACAGGTAGAAGATATCAAAACACACCCAACACAATTTATGTGGTTATTGCTGCCTTCACAGCATTGTTTTTGGAAGACCACGCCAAATCTGACATTCACTGGTTTGTACTTTTCCTCATCGTTGATGAGGTTTTTTGCCTTTCCAGTACTGAGTGGTTTGCAACAGGGTACTAAGTTGAGGGAAAGCTGTTTGCAAAATTGCGCCGCCCTCTCTAGTAAGTGGCCAGGTGGGTGAGCTACTTCTCGATGCGGAAGCGATGGCAGCTGGATGTTGGCATATTCTTAAAATAGAATTTCGATAACATCAGTGTATTCCTTTCCGATCGCCAGTCGAATACGACTCGACAGCGCAAACCTAACCAAGCCGCTTTTTTTGTTTGTCCCATCCCGACTTCTGGGTGAATCGTGACCATCATTCCTTGGATGATTAGTACTCTCATCAACTTATGAAATGGAACGTTTCTTTTCAATACCAAGGTGGACGGTACAAGGTGGCAACAAGGGGGTTGTTGCCATTATCGAGCCTTGACTATTCGACAACGGAAAATCGTATGATCATCGGAAGCATTTATCATTTGTTCCGACAAGTCTTGTCTCGACTGTATTTCTGCATCCAAACGGATTCCGTGCAAAAACCGATAAATACTCTACAAATGATAGTCAACAACAAAATTGTTGGTTCGTTATTACTGGTTCTTGCTGCTACATATATTTGATTCATCCCTCAAGTCTTCCCTCGTTTCACTTCACATGTCCATCGCCAAAGTTAGATAACAATGCTACAATTCGAATATGAGTCGTCATCATCTTCGTTCTCGATTGTGCTGTCTTCAACCTTTTCGTCTTCATCGTCGGCTGTGCTTTCTTTTTTTTCGTCCACGTGTGGGGCCATCACCTTCTCAACCTTTTCGTGTTCGTCATCTTCAGCTTTTTCTTCGTCGTCTTCGTTTTCTTCCTTGTCGTCATCCTCCTCCTCGTCGTCGTCGTCAATTACGGGGAATTTTCTATAGTTTTCCCAGTAACGGACACGTGCAGCAATGGCGCCCTTGGTGCGGTTGGGGAGGAGGGCAAGAATCTCTTCCCAGTTTTTATTATTGACTACGGAATCAATGTTCTGCAGCAAAATTTGGTCTTCGATTTTCGACCAACGTTCTTTAGTTCTCTTGCGAATCGAAGATGCATGGAGGGACTGGTTGGCCGAGTGAGTTCCATGGGCACTAAGGCGACGGACAGGATGGCTGCTTGCAGTCTTGCTGTTCCCAGAGGAGGAACAAACTTGAAAGTAGCGCGAGCGAAGAGCAGTGACGGATCGTTTGCCTTTGAAGCATCCTTTGCTCATTGCTTCCCATGACATTCCTCGTATTCTTGACTGTATCATTTGTCTATCATCTTTTTTCGTCCAAACAATTTGATAACCACAGATTCTTTCATCCTTCTCGTCGTTGTCCTGGCTTTCCTTCTCTGTGTCACTTGGGGGAGTTTTCTCAGTGGAGACATCGATTGCACCTCTGACTGTTCCTTCTCCTCCCTGTCCTTGCAGCTGTTGTTGCTGTCGCATGAATTCTTTTTTTGTTCCTTCAAGACGGTGATACTATGTTGACACATCTCCTTTTCCATCGGACTGAGAGATTCCCATTTTTGCCATTCCGCAGCGTAGAACTCGCTAATACGTTGCAAGGTGACGTTAAAGTCAACCGAGAAGCCCAAAATATGCGGTGGAGGATTGGTGCGCTTAGATTCAAACGATTGGGAAAGTAACCGGGCCTGGACTGACTCGGAGTATTCAAAGTCCTTGGTATAGTGGAATGTATTTGACATAGCTTGTGGTGCTGGTGGTGTCGCTCGGTAGCGGGGGTGAGGACGGAGAGGAAGGGGACAGAAAGAGACATGGGTTTCAATAGCTGTAAGCTTTGTCGTAATGACAACAATGAGAGTATTGCACAATGCCGAAACACCCACCACTGTATTCATAAAAGAGAAGAGAGCTGTGAGTCCATCTCGCTTGTTGTTGTGGTGCCATCCGACCCTTCTCGTCCCTAACCCTAACTACGACGTAACAGTCTTTCTACCGGTACTGTTGAGCTGCTGCTACTACCGGTAGCCAGTAGGCTACTACGGTAGGTACGTATGTACGTACCTCCAATGTGACGACGTCATAAGAGCCACAACGAACAACGTACTATCGTTGGCTGTGATACTACGGTAGTACGGTAGATACCGTAGTCTTGTCATTATCGTAGCTCTGTAGCTCTCCCGCAAATGAAAGAGTAAAAGTCCTTCCACTTGTATGACATAAGGCCTAACTGTAAGGTATTGTCACAGTCTCCCGCTCTTCCCTCTATGACACAAGTTGTTAATAACTACAGCCGCATGATGGCACATTTTGTGACAGTGAATCTCGCCACCGATCCGTTTACTAATAACGAAATTGACGGCGATTTGCATCCTCTGTTTTGCACACATTGTAAAGAACGATCAGCTCTATTGGACAAACTGTTGCCGAAAGGCGCCCACAATGTATGCAGCGAAGCCCCCTTCCACGTTCCGTTGAGAGTATGGTTGGGCAGCAGGAGGGGGGGTTCAGGATCGTTACCTTCGATACACGGCCGCGGGCGATCATTATTTTGGATGAACTATCGTTGGTCTCCCGCTGACGCAACCGGAATTTGCGATGATCTTACCCTCGCACTTTCAACGATTCTCCCCTCTGATTGACACTACGTAAGAAGACACGATGGCATCATCCCAATCGATTATTTATTATTTCAATACATGCAATGATGCGACAACAGGAAAAACTTCCTTCCTTCAACGATGGAGGAGACGACATGCAGACGGAAACTGCCCTACAATAATATTATCCATACCACCTCCATTGATTCATTGATTCGTCCCAATGAGGAAGGAGGAGAGACAGACGAAATACTAGCAACTAACACGGTTGTGGCCGCCGATTTATTTTTTATTTACCGAGGGTAAACTCATCACATTGAACAACAACGACGACAAGGAAACTATTTTGGAAGCAACAATCCTTGAAAATGAATTGGAGCGGCTTCCGAACGATGACAACACCAAGAAGGCCTTCCTGTTCTTCAAGAGCAAAGGGTTCCCCACCCACAGCTTGGCTTGTCAGTATTCCAAGTTGGATCTGATCTTCATACGCAGACCATCCTGTGTAATGGTCGGAATAGTACGAAGTATTCACTTTGTCCACCATCCCTCGCCGCAGCGGTATCTTTTCAGCTGTTATGGAAGACCACAAACTTCCAGAACGACAATGACATTGCAAGCTTCAATCCTTCACAGTACCAATGAAAATTACCAACGATGACGGCGGTGACGTCAACACCGTCCAAGAGACTATCAACAACGAAGATGGCGTTAGTGCAACCTCCGAAGAGCTGTTTCGTAGAACCGAAAACGATGACACTGTCCACCGTCCATCTCCATAAGAATCCTTTGGAGCCTCCTATTGAGGTATTATTCTCAGTCAGGTTATGATAGATGTGTCAAGAAGTGGATTGCGGAGGATACCAAGATCGATTGCGACGACACAATCGACAGCAACGAAACGCATTCTTCTAGCGTCGGCAACTCCTGCGATGACGGTTCTATCACTACTTATCATTTTATGGAAGAAACCGAATTAGACTCCGTCAACAAACACCAATGAGCCGTCCCCTATCTTTACTTAGTAGTGATGAGGCCATCAATGAAAACTTATCACTAACGACACTACCAACGACAACGCGTTTCCAGCCCTCACTGTTGCACTTTCATTCAAGCGACGGAATCGTAGATAGATGAGGCTGCATTTTACCCAACGGACGACGAACGTCGGCAAGATTTCCTGGACCACCAACGATCTGTTCTCCCGCATCGTTTGCGATGACATTGTCGAAGATTCCGTCAGCAACTTCGTAACCAGTGAAACCACCTGCGGAGGTGACTCCTTTACGACCCTCTCAACGAGCTGTGGTCTAGCAGTGATGGAGATGCCACAACGTCCAAGTCTCCGTCAGCAACTTGGTTACCACTGAAACTACCAACGATGAAGACTTTACGTCCACGAACCAGCTGTTCTCCTGCATCGCCGTTCAAGACTTCGCCATCAACTTCGTTAGCAGTGAACCCACCAACGGTGACGATTTTACGACCACCAACTATGACGATGGCATTGTCCAACATTCCAACAACAACTTCTTCGAGAACGATGAGGACTCTACTACCAACTACAAAATACCCCCAGTATCGATAGCGGAGAGGCCAACCACTGTGGCCTTGGATTGGTAAGCTTCCTTGCTTCAGATCTTGAGGAACAGTCTGACATGGAATTCTTGGCCTTTTGCACTGCCATCAACCTCTCGCTTCCTTCAATTCTTATTCTTGTTGTTGAAAGATGGATGTTCCCCCTAAAGCAGTGTTGTCGGTGTTGTTGTTCATTGTCATACGGTCACCCTCGGTATGAGCGGCCGCAACAGTCGTCTCTGCAAAGAAAGTCAACATCTTGATGTCAAAAGAAGTACCGTAGTTGTGTACCATTCCATCATGAGCGATCGGAAAAGGCTCTACTGAACTACAACAGACGACGAATCCATCATATTATGACACAATATGACTCCAGCGCCTCGAGAATGGATTGATCAGTGCGTATACAAGAAATCGAGGCAATCAAAAAGGTGGACTTTACGCCCTGAAGGCATCGTAATCGTGCGTCCTCCGAGCCCAGCGTCGGTATTCACAAACGAATTTGGGCGGCGTTTGAAACACTCTGAAAAGTTTATGGTGGCTTTCGAATCCAGAATTGAAGAGACAATGAACCTCACGACGGCCTACTTTTTTTTTTGCGAAAGCTGCCTCCACGTACTGAATTTTCGCAAATTGATATTCAGCATGTCGATGATATTACCGGCGCGGGTTTCGATGTTTTGGATACAGAAACGGCGGCTCAGCTGTGCATTGCCACCCAACTCTTGTACCCCGAAACATGAGAATCCCAGTATCCTAGCATTTGGATATGATGCCAGATATAATAATCGGACTCAACTCCAATTGGAAGGTACGGCTTTCCTGTGGACGTAACGAAAAGTTGCGGTTCTGGGGAAGGGAGATTTGTCAGTCCGTACAAATCTCTCATGAACCGCACCTCCTTTCCCGTGTGTTCGCTTGTGAAAGCGACTCTTTCCACGTTGCTTCGGAACTTTTTCCAAAATCTTTGGAATGTCCGATTCGTGCAGAACGTGAGAGTCCTTACGCAAGCCCAAAGCCTCACAATCGAATTTGGGCGGCGTTTCCACAGGAACACGAGGTGGTGGAAAGGAATCAGGAGCGGTCGAATCTGGAGTAGTGGCTGCAACAAGAGGATCGGCAGCGAGTGTTGGATTACTTTGAAGAGGAGCCCGTGTCGCTTTGTTTGGGGCATGTAATGTTCGAGGTAACAAGCGATTAGGGAGGCCGTGGAGGGGCTTGGCCGCTGCCATTGGTTGATTCAAGCGACTGCGAAAAGGAGAAGTTGAATACTGACCGTTGTTGGGAGGAAAACGCTGGCCGTGGGGGACTTGTGTGGGTGTGCTCGCATGATGTTCCTCGAGAATCTCGTGAATTGGTGGTGGAGGACTGGCGTCGCTTCCATCGTTGTTTCAGCATCGACTGTACAGCAGCCTCCTAAACCATAATTTTCTCATCAAGGATAGCGTTAGTGACGATTCGCAGCAGCCAATCGCAGATCCTGCAATTGATCCATAATATGTTGCAATTGAGTTGGGGAAAGTGTCATGATGTTGTTGTTTGGATGAACTGTAGAGAGAGAGAAAGTGAGAGATCAAATGAAAGGAAGGAACAGCAAACAGGACTGAGAATGTTCTTTGTTCGTATACGACACGTTGAGAATGTTGAAAACGTTGTAAATGTGCATCGAACGGTCAGCGTCAAGGAGCAAACAACAAACAACGAGCAGCTGGTTATTCCTAAATATTATTTGTTCTTACTTCTTGTTTCTAGTAAAAGAGTGTGATTCCGTTTACCGTTCACGGACGCAAGTGGACAAGTGAAAATGGTTGTTGGATGTCGGATGTCAAATTTATTGTGAGGGGTGTTTGTGGAAATGTATTTTTGGTCTGTTTTCAAAGTGCAGGTAGCAGCAACGAGTATAAACCAGCATGATCTGACTGTGATTTCCGGTACTACGGGTACCGGTACTCTACCGGTACTCCCGGTACTCTAGCTAGAGTACGGTACCGTAGAGAGAAGTGGTAACGGTTTGGCAGTCGCTTTCATCGCAGCACTACGAAATTTTGGAAGCTTTCGAAGGTCATTTTACAAGTCAAAAGACGATAGTACATTTTCGCAAACGTTACGACACAGTTGGGTTATGAGATGATTTCACAGTCAATTTCGAACGAGCCAATCGTAACGTGTATGAAATATCATATACTAACTAAGTATATTATGATAGAAGTCCAGGAAGAGTTGTTGAGATGTAAAAATACTACCTACGTGCGGTAGTATAATACGTACCAGGTACTCCGAGTAGTACCAATTTTCTGGAGCCTACCGGTATCATACCCCTGACTTCTTTCCACCAGCTCAATACTCTACTACCGTATCACTCACCCATTTCGCATTTTGCAGCCACCGCCTTCGGTAGCAGATGCAGTCGGTTGCAGTCCTTGCACATTACCCTCTTCGGGCACCAGCATTTCTGCAACCGCATTTTATGCTACGTTCCTTGACCAACTTGATGCAGCAGTCAAACGAGCCTAACCTTCTTATTTCTCTTCTTTTCAGTACATACCGCCACATAATGCAAAGTTCCGGTGCCCATGCCAGGCAAATGGATTCCGATGTCGACGACAGTATCAATGCCAACAATGATGGCTTGGAAGTTGTTCCCAATCCTTTCAACTCTGCTTAAGCCCAGATCTGCCAGGCGCAAGCCCAACAGCAGCCGACTAGACCAAACATAGGAACTGATATGCTGAACAATCAGAGAAGAAGGCAAGAAAGCAACATGTATCTTGCCGTTCGCCCACCGCCGCCACCAACATCCAATATTCTTCATCTGCATAGTGCCGTTAGGTCTATCCAACACGGGACCAGGAAGGATACTACGAAAAAAAATACGATCGCAAGACTCAAGAGTACCGGTAGTGTGTCCATCGATTGATGTAGTCCTTCCTGGAGTCAATGCCCGCTTGGACCTTGTGTGTGCTGAGCCGAAGGCCCAAAGACATATGATCCATTTACACTTATGTTAGTGCAGCAGCAAAGAGAGAAGGACTGACAGACAAATGATGAAACAAATTCTCCTGCAAACAAGTCATGTCTTGCAACATCAAAGGCATCTCTTGCAAAATCAAAGACCATGTGATTCAAGTAAGCGGGAGATGTTGGCGGCAACTTTTTTCCAGCTTGGTGCAGACCAGCTAGGTAGTAACTCATCCCACCCGTTTGCCTTTCCATTGTCCAACATCACCTCCAACACCACCAACAGGTTCAAACAACGACCGAACCATATTGTTTGCAACATTACCAGGAAATCTAATTCGGATGGCTGACTTCCTTGTGTCCAACCAGACGGATTCAACCATGTCATACAGGAGAAACATTATTCAGTCCAGGACATGTACAATGAATGGTTCGGTCAGGATTCGTTGGATGGAAATCCGCCACAAATGTAAATGGAGGAACAATTATGATTCTACTGCCAGTAAGCAGTTCTCCCGACTGAAGATGATTGTGGACAACGTTGTTAAGACTGTTGCAGAGTCTTCCGATCCAAATGTGACCACCAACAGTGTTGTGGCGCTGATTGACTGTGAGGAGCAATTTCTTCGAGATCGATGAAAGACATCCCTTCTCCCCCCATGGGAACCAAGCTGTCTCCAGACACGGCGGCCCTAAAATATTGTAAGGACACCTCTTCTCCCAAGTCTCACAAAGATAGAAAATTCCTGTTTTGATTGTCGAAATCAGAGTGGGGACGACGGTGAATGAGTCCACGGCGCCGCTTGCACAAATCAAACAAGCAAGTAGGCAATTTAGAAGAGTTGGAGAGTAATCGACGGTTGCGCATCTTTCGAATGAGAAACGACTTTTTTTGAAGATGGGTTTTGTTCTCGTTTTTTTTGGATGAATTGTGACAATCGGATGCGTAGAGGTCCACAGCAATGTCGCAAGTTTGCCAGTGAATGTTTATAACTAACTGTAAATGGATCAAATGCAATCATTAAAACAGTTGGCGTTTCTGGGATTATCAATAGAGTTCGATTCTCCTTACAGTTATACGAGTACCGGTGTTTTTCAAAACGAAGCGAAAAAAATCAAACTACTCTACTGGAGCAGCTAGCTAGCTAGTGGAAAATTCATCGACATCCAACGAAAATAATTATCTATGCCTTCGCCAGACAATTTAAGTAATCGTTGACTACGGTAGATAATTTAGGTACTACCGTAAATCGACTCAAGGGGGTGGAGGACAGAACAACATGTTCTACGATTCGAGGTCCTTCAATGCATTGAGAACATTCAATCCATCCTTATCGAACAATGTTCGAGCGTTTTCCTTGCTAATGCATACGAGAAATCCTAGTTTCCTTTTCTTCTTCGGCCTTTTCTTTTCTGCCACCTTTACCTCATCGTCTTCCAGAACTCCAGGGTTTGCACTTCTTGTACTATCACAAGGATATTGAATCATGAAGCGAACACAGCCATACTGACTACCATCTCTACCAACAAGCCTCGGCTTCACATCCTCCCAACGCCTTTTCAGATCATCATCAGACGTTATCACCCCCGAGTACCGCTGGCTGCCTTTCCCTCGGTTGTCATGGTACAGGAGAGATGGTGTGATCGTTCTTAAGGCGTCAAGTTGCTTAAGGCCTTTCTTGTACTTGATTTGTGAAATAACGGCAATGTAGTCTGTGTGCGTGTCGTTCCACAACAGGAAAATGAGATCCGGTCCAATGTATACGTCTGGGAAACAGAATGGTGGCACCTGACCTTCAAAAGTGGAAACTGTTGAATCGTAGATCCATTGCATTGTCTGGGCAGGTGTTTCACAACTTACACCAAGCACTCCATAGGCTGATCTATATGGCACCGTGTAGTTCTCCGTCAAGATATCCCCGCTCGTGCCTAGCTGCTCCTTGAGTACATTTTGAAACTTCCTTTGAATCGCTGGTATCAATACCTTTTCGAATGCCTCACCCAGCCCACCTTTTTCTTGCACCATGATGTTGTCGAGGACAGCCCTACTAAGGGAGAAGTAATTGATCCCAGCTTGAACAATTATCGGTTCGTCGAGGAGGGCCTTCGATCCAACCTTACTCAGAGCAGCTACACCGACCTCAACGAGCTCCGCACAGTCCTCCTCAATAATCACTGGCTTTCCGCCGATGGCAAACTTGAAGATGGCGGACTCGAGGTTCTTGACGAGCCGATATTCTCCATTTGTAACTACCTTCTTGATACCACTATAGGCTGTGCCCTCTGGGGGGTCGAATGATTTCCGTCTCTCGCCGCTGCTGTCTCGTATCTCTACAATCTCGTCATTCGTGTAGTTATCAATAAACCGGTCCAAAGCCTGCATCAAAAGTCTTCCTGCATCCGAGAGTGATCCTTGTGTCCCGACGTGGTCACTCGCGGGCTCTCGAACTAAGTACAACTCCAAGAAGCTTGCAGCCCATCGTGGGCGGCCCCGGAGCCACTTGGCGACGTGCTCGATAACCAAAGCGTCTGATGTTCTCCCCCCTTCTTGTGCTGTCTCCTGCAATTCCAGGCGAAGGAAAGTGAGAAGATACATTTCGACAGCCTTAGCATCGAGGAGATCAAAGGACTTGTAGATTGTTTGTCTGTTGAGATATTCATGCGGATCTTTTGCCATGATCGAATTTGACGCATCCCGGATAGCTTCAAGTGACATGCCTGTACCGGCCACAAGTGGATAGCCGGTCTCTACTCCAAGAGTTTCAGATAGTAGTTTTGTCATCGACTTTAGCACCGCTGAGAAGGCAGTTCGCTTTTTGTTTCCCTTTCCGTCAAGGAAAAACAAATCGAGCCTGTTCAGGAGGGCCTGGGCTTCATCAACCACCATAACGGACCAGGGCCAATCCTCGAAAAAATGATCGGTCATGTATTCCCTGACACTTGAGTCCAGGGGACGATCCTTTGCCCAAGTCAAAGCTTTAGCGCAGACTCTTGCAAAAAGATCAGACTTCAATGCCTGCTTGGGAAATAATTGAATCAAGAGCCAGTCGTATGGCGTGAGTTGATGCTGTTTTCTTTCAGTTAGTTGCTTGTTGATGGATGTGAAAATGACAACCCGAACATAAATCATGATCATAATATAACGATCCATAACCAAATAGTGGTTTGTGCTCTTATCCAATCGAGCACTCCGTAGTTTCTCTTTCTTTTCGTCTGGGTCTTGCGATTGCGAGTCAAGATCATATTGGAAGCTTTCATCGCCCAACACAGCGTTTTTGGTTTCAAACCATCCGAGAACATTCACGAGATCCCCGGACCCGGGATCCTTTGAGGCATTGGCCAAAAAGTAGAAGCCAAAGTTGTGGCTAAGGTATTCGTACACGGAGCGTGTTTTTCCCGCGCCTGACGTGCCATACAATCCACTGCAAAAGCCCTTTGATTCGTCAATGAATTTATATGCGTTTGTCGTCTTGTGGTCGTCATTTTTGAGATCGTATAAGAGCAGCGACGGAATGTTTAAATTTGGTTTGGATGGGTTCTGGGGGATGGATATATTTTTCTTTTGCAGGCCAGCCAGCAGGCCCGTCTCCGATTTGAAATCATCCAAAGTGAATCCTTCAAAAGGCTTGCCCTCGAAGTATTGCTCTATGTAAAGAGAGCACTCTTGAGCTACTGTTTTTTGCATTGTTGACATAAGTTATTGTGGGTTGGCCAAGATGTTTTATTATCCAGATGACTAATAAGACTTCTTCGCTGCAATCGTGCGATCGCTGTCTTGCCTTCCGTTGGGAGTTGGGAGGACGATCGGTGTGTGCATAGTGAATTGGCTCGCTCGCTCGAAAGCCTGAGTACTGACGACTGAGACGACTCGACCCTCGACTTGCTTGACTTTCATCACAATTTACCGTACTCCTGGAGCGCACAGGATTTTTCCAACGCATGATTTTGGAAACGGGGATTTTTTTTCCAGCAAGTTTACTTTTTTAACCCCCGAGTTTTTCTTGAAAATTGTTCTATAAAAGTGCTTTTTTAGTGCAAAAAGCAATTTTGGATTCATGCAAAGTACATCACCAGATGCTAACATCACCGGAACTGTGAATTAAAAATTGATCAACGAGTCTTTCCTACTTTCTACTACTCTACTAGCTGGAGTACAATCATTTTGCTGATTGAATAAAGTTATTATTCAAGAGAAAGAAAACTTGAAATCCAACTTTCTCCAGCTTCAATGCAATGATTTGCAACTATTCGTCTTTGTTGGTGCGTTCGTTGGTATGATGGCAAATTTTATTGTTGCGAGATTGGTGTGAATTCAAATGAGGTTTTTGAATTCGAATTGCTTCTACTAGCTTTTGAAGTGCTTTTACGCGACAACCTTCGTCTCTTCAGTCTTCGTCGGAACCTTATTTATGATAATCTGTTTCTTGATTGGAGTAAATAAAGATGTGGTTGTTGTGATGATAGATCTTTACGAGTGACTTTGTTTGCGATAAGTTGCGAGAGGAAAATAGTTGGAATATGACCCATTGTTGGCACCACCATCATCACGATAGTTTTGCAACGACATCACGGTGGTTTTGGATACACATTCCATGGTTTGTCCTCTGGTGAGGAAGCGATATGACGAGCGAACCATGTTTTTGCCAATAGGAGCAGTCTTGTACCGTAGAGCAGCTTCGCGAGCAGCCAAGGATACATTTTTTGTGATTTGTCGGCCATGTTTGGTGTATGATACACAGACAAGGAGTAGTGGTTGTCGTTTTGATTGTCGTTTTGATTGATGTAATATGGACGTGCTGAAAGATATCTCTATCTGACCAGGTGTCGACGAGAGATATATATATGCATAGGTGATTTTTCACAGAGAGTGGTCGCGAAGCAAGTACGCGCCAAAGTGCAGCCAACATTCGAAATTAGACATGAGCGGAAACCAAGGTGCCACCAACGACGATACCGTGCACGACATTTGAAGGAAAGCCCAAGGCAACCAACAAAGTTCCATCACCCCTGCTCTAGTCTGCAGAAGGCAACTAACATGTGTGTGATGTTCTTCTCCAATCGGCGTTTAGTCGTTACCCCTTTGGCAAAAAAAAACTGAATTTTTGTTGAAAAAATTTCAAAGCACTTCGAATGCAGAAGCACTTCGTCATGCTTTTATCGTGGAAAAGCACTTCGAAAGTAGAAGCACTTCGAAAGTAGAAGCGCTTTGAAATTATTTCAACAAAAACTACCGGCGATACCGGAGAAGGCGCTTGCAATCAAGCTCACAAATCATATTTGAAAGCACGACAACCACGCATCAATAACATTCGTCACCATGTCGAAGAATGCAGCAGCAAAGTCGTCTTTCGAAGTGCCTACAAGACACTTTGACAAAAATGGTAAGATCACCAACTGGTCCATGCGTTGGCCCGAGGCAAAAGAACTGGAAGTATTGGTTTTGGAGGTGTGCTTGATGCTTGATGGCATGAAACCAGCTGAAGTAATGAAGCAGTACTCTGAACGATTAGGCAGCAAGTTTGGCTACAAACCATGTTCATCTGGTCTCATGAACATCAGAAAGAAACACAACAAAGAAATTTCCGAGCGCAACAAGCATGCCGACAATGACGGGGAGTGTTAGTAATATGTTTTGTTCATTCTCTATTCACTTACATTTTCTTTTCACTCAATATCATTTTGCCGTCATCGTCTTTTTGTCTTGGTAATTCCAGCTATTCACTTCACTGAATGGTCCACCACGTGAACACCAGGTATCAATGCTTGCATATACTGAACCGAAGACAAATGTAACTTTTCGTCGATCATCCACAAGAAAACCAAGATAATGCGAAAAAAATAATTGTTATCAAGGCGTTAGTTGCGATGTCAATCAAGTCAAAAATGTTATGAAAACTGTCTATGATCCTTAGATTCCTGATGCTCAATGCAACTTCAATGTGTCGGATTGGGGGACTGAAAAACCTTTGTACGTGCTGGCACACCTATACTATTCACCTCGTTGTCCTTTTCACACCAAGAGGTTTCAGGGTCGCAATCCTTTTATACATCGTTGATGACGTGGGGGATAATTGGTCACCTGAAGGTCATGTTTTTCCTGGACGAAGGGCTTGACAATAATTGCATTTGTAAGAGGCTTGTTCACTTGATTCATCCTCACATTTCTTTCGTACAGTTTAAACCCCCATTGTATCTTGACTTCACTGGCAACCACTACCATCGTCGTAAGCGAAAGGATTTACTTTGCATGAATCAAAAAATAATTCCTTCTCTACCACAAAAGCAACTTGAAGCAATTTCAAGTAAAAATGGGGGACTGAAAAAGTACTTCTACAACGATGTCTAAGTGCTTCATGCTTCTGAATGCCTTTGGGAAAGTCCCGTGCGCCCCTGGATATGATACACTCTATGAACGCGAGCCTTTTGCCGCCACAATTGATGCACAATCAATTGTGTTGCACAATCGAAGCCGCTGTCACTCACTCTGGAGCATCCACGAATACGGCTGACATTGAAAAACTCTATCTCTATATTAAAAAGATCAGCAATATAAACTTTTGTCGCTCCGGGACTTAAATATAGCCCCTTCTTAAATAACTGGTGACAAATTTGTCACCGGCCAGTGTTGACATATGTGGTGACACAAGTGGTGACAAAAGTGGTGACAAATAAACACGTCTGTGAAACAAACAGCATTCGTGATTCAATGTTTACACCAAAATCGAGCTGAAAACAGATAACATTCTATTTTAGAGTTAGGGGTAATATTCTCAGATGCTCCTGCTACTAACAGTAAACAACTGGAAAAAGAGACAATTGTATCATACTACAGTTGTTGTTAATAATATAATGATAAAATTATTGTCATTCGCCTTCAGTACGAAGTAAGAAAATTGTCACTTCTTCTACTGACAGTCAACACGAAAGTAATGAAGTAGTAAGTTTGTTTTCTGTCCCAGTGGTCATAAAATAAAGATAATGTGATTGGATTCCTCTGTTTTTTTTAGGCAGCTAATAAAGACATTCTTTTAAAGAGGCTTTACACTATGTCGTTTGGTATTCACATCATCGGACAAGAGTTTGTGTAGGTTGTGGTTGCACAGAAAAAGGTAGGCGCCAAACTAGCGTGAATAGCCTTTTGATGATATGATAAACCGAAACTTCCACACTTCTCCTCTTTCGAATATCCTGCTCCTCTTTCGAATATCCTGCATCATATACAAAACAATCTCTTCATCATAAACAGTAGAGTTTTTCTTTCTTCAAATAGAGGCGGTAGTACGAAATATTTGACTGGGCGACTGATAGGTGGGACTGTCCATATCCGACGGACTTTCAAAACTTTCACGAGGTTGGATGCCCAAACATTGATTTTCATCGTAGATTTCTTCCATGGTCGGTCCGTACCATAAATGTCGCCTTCTCCGTGCCCCTCTTCGTATAATAACAGCCACGAGGACAATCACAGCAGTGACAGAAAGAACAATTGCCGTCACATTCTGTCTGGATCGAATTGTTGACGGCGACGAGTTTGCAGACGACGACTCTGAGATTGCTGCGTCAATGTTCGATCCACGGTCGGTGTCGCCTAGTTGTTCCTGTACTATCCGAATGTCCAGGATCCCATTCATTTTTAACTCCGTGTGAAACGACGAGTCATCTTTGACAATGGAATCCAAAGTATTAAGAATGATCTGACTGTCATCGGTTCCAAAGGCTGCCATCTCCGCTGTTGCCAACCGGCAAGAGCTTTCACTGTCATCTTGGGCTGTGCACGTCTGTTGTAATTCGGTAACAATCAAAGGAGAGAGGAAAATACGATCCACCTCCAATTGTCTATTCATCTTCCACTCTGTCAAGCGACGGGATGGGTCGCACATCGAAAACCGTTCCTTTCTTGTCAAGGCAGAAGTTAGAGCTGTTTCCAAATCTTTTTCAAAATGTGTCTTTCCAATGGCAAGCTCGACTTGGAGCGTGACACGGACAGCCGTATTGGTAGATCCTGTACATCGTAGCAGTCGTTCTGCTTGTATGACAATACCTGAAGGTGGTGAGGTACTTTCCGGTGATGGTGCAGGAGTTGCGGTATCGCGAGGCAACGAAATGAGGGGGGCATCTCTACCGCTGGGTGGGATACTCATTGACATTGACATGGACAGGGAAAACCCATTTGCTTCTACCACCTCTTGTAAAGTTCTGTATTCAAAATGAACAAACCAAGAGAAAGTGGATTAAAAATGTAGCACTTGTTCGACAACCATCTCCAATCTCCACTTCCTTGGTAGCAAAATCATCCAACTGTAAGACTCTTTTGTAATTACTCACCTTTCCAATTCGTTGTCTTCCTCCAGAAGCTTCTGAGACGAGGGTCTCCCAAATTCGAATGGAAATCTCTCGACTTCTTGGTTGTTGTTGCTGCTGCTGATCACGCTGCGATGGTGGTGTCGACTGGACCCTCGAACATGATTCACAAGAATCATCAAACAGAGATAGAATAACACTTGCTGAAAGTAATGCATCGTTTAGGACTACTATTGTGGACACAAACAATTGTCCCTTCTGTGGCCGAATGTGCAATGAAGTTCAACTTGATGTTGATGTTATTATGTTAATATTGTGTGATTGTTCAGTTTTGTTGCGATTGTTTGCAATCCATCCATCCATCTATTCATCTATCTTTCGATCAATCGACCTTTGTTTCTGGACCCGTGGAGGAGGTGCCAGGACCGTCCACAAGAAACCGACGAACTTCGTTGCCAGAACGTGGATTTAGGGTTCTCAGAGGTACCACGAACTACTTGAGCTGGCACTTTTCATTTCTGGTTCCTTGCTACTTTCCGTCGAAGCACGGTCACGGATCGAAGCATTTTTCCCTTCTCTTTCCGAAGCCAGAACGAGCGGAGTCGTCAGAGATTAGTACCCAAGTAAGATGTGTGTATCTCCTCATCCGTGTTGTCTCCACATTCTTTCGTTCCAGCATGTGTCTCATGAAAACAATTTAACAGGTCTCGTTTTGAGATGAGACGGATCAGAAATCGAGTCGGTATCATAGTTTTTGAATGCAACCAACCAATTAAGATCTTGGCGAGGTAGATCGGCAGGAAGATCTTTGACGATTAGAACTCACATGCAAAATAGGTCTGTCAAGATAAGTCTTGCCATCGTCCACGATTTAATAGGAAGGTAGGCAGGACCTCAAAATTCTCCTTTACTGTTAGTTGCTACCGTAGCTACCTACCGTAGGTAGTAGTAGTAAGAACAGCAAGCATATTCGGTATTCGGAGTTCACTGTATAAATGAACAATGAATTGACTGTGAATTTGATTTAGTACTACACTACGAAGATGGGACGAAACACAACAATGACAAATAACAATAACACTACCGGTAGTATAACAGTGTCTAACTGTGAAAATGCAAGAATAAATCATGGGCTTGCTTTTCTCCTTTCAACCGCCCCGCCTTCATCAATTAATTAGGTGCTTCTGTAGTTGAGATATCCCAATCCAAACACAGTCAGGATACGAGTCAAAACAATCATCCCAATCAAATATGCAAGGTTCTTAGGAACATTCTCAATGACAAAGTTGCCATCAAAGGTGGCATATACCCATTCTTCCGCTGTACCGATGCACGTTGTAGTAGCAGCTGCGGTACCGCAACCAAGATAATTCCAAAATGCAGTTCCAGGAGATGCAACAATTGGAGTGTCATCTCCATCATACTGTGTAACCAAAAGACTTTCCAAGACGTACTGGCCAGGTAAGAGCCAATACATGAAGATCCAGAAATTTGGAATATCGGCAGGACGGATCAAAACTCCTGTAAAGAGCCCAGTACAGGCCGAAATTAGACCACCAAAACCTTGTGCAATTTGAGCATTTGGACACACTGACACCAACATTTGTCCTGTGTACGTGAAAAGTGCCATTGGAAGGAACATGAAAAGGTAATACAGGAAAAATTTTGTAGCATCGACCTCAAATCCAATCATGAAATAAAAGATGGTAGTATAAAGCAACCCAGTACCAATCAGGAATGGTAGCTCTGCAAGAGTGTAAGCTGAAGAGATGGCAGGGGTGTCATACATCAACGAAGCTTTGTGGCGGTAATACATGTTCCTCTCAACCTCAAAAAAAGGAAGAACCGTGTTCATGCCCAGAATAGCCATCATGAGAAAACTGACATAGATTGTTGTCACTCGTGAATTCATGGCTGGTTCACTGGTAGGAACTCGATCACTTACGTAGACACTGCCAATCAACAACGATAGAAAGGCAGAAGTTATCACACGAGTTCTGTTGTAGGATGGAGATCTCCAATAAATCTTCCATGTGCGTTTCATAACTGTCAGCATCTGAACATATCGAGAAGTGGCGTATTTGGATGGAAAAGTGATGGCATTTTCTTTGCCGGAAGTTTTTACAATCTCATCAATCTTCTCAAGAGCCTGGAGGTGCAGCTCAGATGACTTGTATGCTCCAGCATAGTCAAATGTTTCACCTCCAGCACTACCAGCTCCAATTGTAGTAAGCATCCATGTGGCTGGGTTCTCTCCTGGTTGAATCAATGGTGTGGCTTCATACTGTTGCAGGTAAGAAATCAAATTCTTTGAATTTTCGCCAAGATCTCCATAGAAAACAACTTCGCCACCACGCTTGAGGAGAAGCAGAGTGTCAAAAGAATTGAAAATGGAAATTGATGGCTGATGGATTGTTGCACAAATGCTGCGCCCAGAAAGTGCAATTCTCTTCAGGCCACGGCAAACTATACTGGCAGCCCTGGCATCAAGCCCACTTGTTGGTTCGTCCAAGAATATGATGCTGGGGTTGGCAACAAGTTCCACTGCAATGGATAAGCGCTTTCGTTGCTCAAACGATAAGCCTCCACTGTCATCACTGCCAACAAGAAAGTCTTGAATTGGTGTTAGCTCAAGCATTTCCAGTGTTTGGTCGATGAAGCGTGACATGGACAAGTCTGTCACTGCTGGATCTGATGATTCAAGACGTAACTTTGCTGAAAATTCACAGGTCTCTCGTATGGTCAGCTGTGCACTCTGTACATCAAACTGTTCAACATATCCAGTGCATCGTCGGAAAGTCAGTTCTTCTTGGGGGTGACCATTTAATTGGACCTCTCCTGTGATCTCACCACTGGATTTCCGTAGAGAGAGGACATCCATCAAGGTTGTTTTCCCTGCACCGCTGCTTCCCATCTTTTTACAATTGAGTAATTCCATAGAATCAGAATCTTCTCTTTAACAACCTATAAACTCAAATCCAACATGTTGACTTACCAGAGCTGTCATTTTTCCTGCTGCAATGACTCCATCAATGCCCTTCAGAAGCTCAATCTTTTCTTTCCCAATGGAAGATGTGACAGTGTAGTGCATGTCCTTGAAAGTGAGATTGACTGGTTGGAAGGGGAGCTCTGTTTTCACTTCCTTTACTTCAACATTCTTATCTTCCTCCTGCTCTATGCTATCATTAGCAAGACTTTTTCCTGTTGCAAAGCGAACTTTGTTGAGAAAGATACTGGCTGAGACCACTGACACTAGGCAAATTAAAAGGGAGAAAAGCAAGGAATATCCTGCCCATTCAAACCCATATGCCTGCCCATTTCGATCTACAAATCCAAGCTGAGTTAAAACCAGCTCTCCTTGTGTGAGACCTGGAACCTTGGGGAGTAGATTTTCCATAGGGGAGGAGAAAGAGGCCATTTAAGGAATGGTGCAGTTGCATGATATACATTTTGATGGGAACAATTTTCTTACCTGGGACTCAAAGTCATACTTGCCACTCATGTATTCATTAACAGTTAAACCTCTGTATGCCCATGCAAAGATATTGATCCAATACACCCAGATCCAATACTTTGGGATGACACTTGGTTGAACCTAGAAAAGATTATTAGAGGGCAAAAGATATGATGAAAATGGTGAGTGCATTTTCTTGCTCTGATCAATCAAGCAAAGAGATCTTACAGTGAAACCTGAAAAAAGCACCAAAATAACAATCGTCACTGAAATCATTGCTTGTCCCTGCGCTCGATCTCTTGTGATGGCACTGTAGATCGAGAAAAGTAACCCAATTCCAATGGATGCCATGGTTGTGATGAGAACAAACATGATGTAATTTCCAAATGATGCCCCATCATTCCATGCTAGACCAACAAACCAATAGACAATGGTACCAAAGAGTAACCCATCTATGACACTTGGTGGAATCGTACTGAGACTTCGCCCCACAACATATGACCATGTTGGGAAGAAGTTGGCATCCTGCTGCTTGTAGAGGATACCACGGACAGCATACTGTGGTGGGACCTTTAAGATAGCTCCAACAGAAATAAAGAACATGGCTTGAAAGAGAATTCCAAGAACAGAAGTGGAGTTGTCTGACTGTTGCCAAAACACGGTGCCTGCAATTATACCCATTATCAAATCTTGAGCAATACGTGTCTTGATCCCTGCCTTGTCTCGCCACCAAATTAAGCATTCACGATAGGAAAGAAGTTTCAGTGAATCCCAGCTAGAATTTCGGAACCTCTGCCCCATCATCTTGATGACTGCTTCTGTCGCAAGCTTGGCATTGTTTTCTGTTGGCTCAAACGTTTTGGAGACTTTTTCCAGAATCTGTCTTCCTAATTCACTCTCGTAGAACTTTGTGTGGAACTCTTCGCTTGTCAAATGCTTTTGGGTTTCCAGAGATGCCTCTTCTTTGGAAGTTTCTGCTGCTGCGTTGCTCAAATATTGTAAGCCATCTTTGGTTGGAATTGCCTGTAACCAATCAGCTGGGTCCATTCTTTCCGGAAGTTGATACCCTAGAGATTCGAAATAAGGAACTACATCTTGCACAGGTCCACTGTAGATGATTTGTCCACCACTGAGGAGGATGAGTTCGTCGAATAGACTGAACGTTTCGGGAGGAGGTTGGAGCAATGATACGATCTTGACATGATTCCGCAGGGCGTTTACTTCTTGTAGCAACTTGCAAATGTCATAAGTCGTTGCCGCATCAAGCCCGGTACTGATTTCGTCCATACACATGATTGGGTAGCCACCCACAGACATTTCACTGACCGTAACTCGCTTCTTTTCACCACCCGAAACGCCACGTACCGTCTCTTGATCACCAACAAAGGTGTCTCTTACACGAGTTAGACCCATTGCCTGCAATACGGCTATGATCGTGGTTTGTTCCTTATCCATTTTTTCTATTTCTGCCTGTATTTCGGGCCCGTCGCCCATCAATGGCGTCTTGTGGGTTCCACCTGTTCGACAATTCCATGCAAATTCACAGGTTTCTTTGACGGTAAGGTATGGATGCAACCGGTCAATTTGATCGATGTATCTGAAACGTTATTCACAAGAAATGATGATTGATTAATAGTTTGAATCATTGAATAAACAATAATGACATTGGACAAAAACGCTTGTTTGGCATATTAACAGAAACGACGTACCCGACAAAGTTCGACCAGACGACTCCTTCCGATTGGGGATTGAGCTTGTTGATAGTGACGGACCCTCCAACTTCATGGTCCTTGTCGTTGGACAAAATCCCGGCAATCAGTCGCAACAGTGTCGATTTGCCACTTCTTGGTGCACCCAATACCAGATACGTCTTTCCTTGCTGGAAAAAGAGATTGACATTTTTAATGGGATACCGTTCGATGGTTTGGGTGGCACTCTTTGTGGTACATGTAGCTATTCTGTACAATTTCTTCCAGAGACTTTGAATGGGAGCGCCATTGTACACTGTTTCGATTCGTTGCTTTCCATCTTTTTTGGTTTCGGACTTGTCGTGGTGTTCGATGACTTTGAAGTATCCATCCTTGATTCGCAACGACAGATCGGGTGTTTTCATTTGCAATCTTTGTACTAGCTCATGAAACTCTCTAATAAGAGGACTGTCGGATAGATGTTGCTTAACATCCTCTCTATCCGCTGCTACTCGTACTGAAAACGGCATGATAGATTTTGCCTGTTGTCTCCTGGTACTGTCCAACGCTTCGAGGAACTTTGACCCGAGCAATTCTGGAATTTCGACATCTTTACTACAGGACAGATGTCGAGACGACGACAACAACAACAACAAAAGAAAGAAAGAGGAAGAGAATCGTCAGTCAGATGATGGGGTGGGGGAGGAAATAAAAAGATGGTGCTTATGTTTTTTTTTCGATGGGGAACGTACTCCTTGCAGTTTTGAATCAATTCCAAGATGGCATTTTGCATGTTTTCGGGTACTTTTCGTTGGAATTCGTTGGCCGCAGCAACATACTGGGTCGCACTTGGAGACCCGATACCAGATCCATCCAGGCTTTGCATGGTTCACCCCAAAAGACAATCCCGCAGTTGTTGTAGCGGGAAATCTGGTGGTGGTGGTGGTGGTGGTGGATTTCTCCTCCTCCTCCTCCTCAAATTCCACAACACTTGCTGTTTTGGGGAGTTTCTTGAGCTTTTCTTCTCTAGCTAGTTGTTGTCGTTGTCGTTGATGGGGTTCCAATCAACGAACAATATATTTTATATTATGTCGATATCATCATCATCATCGGTTCTTATCAGGCCATGCTTTTTTTAGGACGACGAATGTGAGAATGGGTGTATGTCAAAAAGTACGAAGTAGTCAGAGTAAAAAAAAGCGAAGCCTCTTTCTCCAACAGGGTTGTGACAGAGAGATCATCATCATCACAGTCGCCTTCAGATCTTTTCCCGCAAAAAAGATCCACGGAGCAATTACTACCGTACCGGTAGTCGTATACCGTTTACCGTTTACAGGTACCTACCGGTATGTAAAGGCTGGTACCGGTAGACTACGGTATGTACCGATACTACCGTAGGTATGGTAGGTGCTTGAACGGTAGCTACCGTAGCTACCGGTAGTTGCGACGTATCGATCACTCTCTCTCTTCACAGTCACCACCACCACCATCATCATCATCATCATCATCATCATCAAAGTTCTCAAAGGAAAGGTTTGACCTCTTTTGTCTACTGTCGTACTCCTAAAACGACAACCGAGACGATTGATGTGACTGTCAGCAATAATAACACACTGTTATATTATGTTTGGAAACCGTTCTTGTTTCTGGAGTAATTTGCCCCGACACGACAAGATGGATAGCAATAAATACCACACACACAGAGAGGGACGACGTTTAGCCTGTCAACGATCACATGTAAAGAGCCATTTTTTAGCTCATACGTCTTATTCGGAAAATTTCTCATGGAGAAAAATACAATTCACCAATTGCACAAAACTACCGTTTGATGAAATAAACTTGGTACGAAAAGAATGTAGATGATGAGCAACAACAACACATTACACTACCCGGAAATGTCGCTGTTGAACATCGAATTGAACTCTACTTCTTCCACGACCACAGATTGTGTTTGATCGGGTTTCTTTCTTCTTTTTCCTCCTCAAAAAACGTCTAATAGATAAGTCGAAATATTTTTGGTTGGAGAGAAAAGTTTGATCCAATAAATAGTCAAGTCCCACCTCTCCCAAAGCTACCTGCCTACCACGACAGATCCATCTTGGACATCATCCTCTGTCCATTTGGCCCAACTATTTCAACCTGAAAACTGCGTTGTCACAGATTACCAACCAACTATTGAATGGGATGCGGATCTCCGATATGAAATTTAAAACGACGCCCCCAATCGAAAAATTATATACGGCTCTTTTTATTATACAACACCGCTATAAAACACCAACCACAGACATCAAATATTTTTAATGTACAAACATCACCGTCCAAGACTTCCATCTGCATTTTCGTAACAAGTGAATCTACCAACGACGAGGACGGCATTACTTTAACCAACGAGCAGTTCCTCCACATCGATGGCGACGACACCGTCCAAGACTTCGTCAACAACTTCTTTACCGATGAAACTGCCAACGGAGATGACGACGGTACGACTTCCGACGTGCTGTTCTTCCGCATTATTTGCCGTGACACCGTAAATTCTCCGTCAGCGACTTCTTTATTAGTGACGCTTCTAACGAAGACAGCGAAACTGCGGCCACCAAAGAGCTGTTTTCCCGCCTTGTTTGCGGAGACACCATCCAAGCCTCTGTCAGCAACCTCTCTACAACTTTGACGCGGCGACGACTTTAGGATCACAGGATCACCAATGATGACGATGACACCGTCCAAATATATCAGCAACAACTTCCTTGACAACGATGAGGACTCCACTACGAACAACGAACTATTTCCCAGTGCCGATAGCGGAGAGGCCAACAACAATGTCATCACCACCGCCATCACCAACAACAGCAACAAGGAACAGAAGGAGGGTACATTTTTCAAGATCGATTACAAGGACAAAATCGATTATACTGACACGACCACCTATCATATTGAAATAAACATAGCAAGTATCTTTCATCAAATACTTTGACAGCTCTATGAGAACAACTCCACCACCGATGATCTTTCCCGTATTGATCTTGATGTGGCATCACGAAAGACACTACCAATAACAACGAGACGAATTCTACCGACGACGCGCACCTAGGCCTCACCGTCGAAAGGGTTGGAGGTGGACGGGTCAACGGTACGAGAAGATCCTCAAGACTCCAACCCCATGTAGGGTCCGTCTGGTTGAAGGTAAAGATGGTCATTCACGAGATTTCTTTGAAGGCGCTCTTGGGGTTCTCTTTTTCCTGTTCTGGGGTATCAAGAAGTGGATAATGCTGCTTCACGGAATAGTACGGCTATCTCGAGAAAAATTGGGAAATTCCTTAACGCTCTACAAAGGTTGGGAAATCATGTTGGCGATTGTCGAAGTCACAAGCTGTTTATGACAAGAAGATACGATTATTATTACAGAAGTCAGAAAGAAGGACGTATATTTCATGACGACAGAACGAGGGTTGGGCAACCCATTTCGTTCCACAACGGTTGGGAAGTCCTTTCAACGCTTCTCGAGGTCCTAATGGTGACGAGAGTGAATGATACTACCGCGCCATTACCAAACAATAAACAAGCAAGCAAGACTGGAAGAGCAATCGATGGTGGTGGTTCCACCAAGAATGAAATGATTCTTGGGGTTGCGGCAAACGGAGTGAATTTTCTTGCAGAAGAATTTCTTCAGTAATGCTCGCTGACGGGATCGTCTTCCTTTGATGATCGCCAATCGCCCCTCATCTCGTGTGTATCATCTGCGACCGAAGCCTTTTAGCCTATTTCGACTTATTCTACTTCGGGGAAAAAGGTGGACTTCACGCTCTGTAGGCAACGTGAGTCCTTCGAGCCCAGCGTCAGTACTTTTATGTCATAGTGGCACACTACTTCAACCAAGAGTAAAGAAATCGATGTTCTGGAAAACTTGGAGAAACCAACTGGTGTGGCTCGAGAACAGATGGAGATTGTACTGTACCAATACTCTCAAACACAACGAATGCGACAATGAGAATAACAACGCCGTTTTCAAAAATGGCACAATCTAATCGATACTACGACACTACAACGACCACTACTACCGGTACTGGAAAACTACAATATGTGGAGAAGTGTTGTTGGCAATCCCTTACTGCTATTTGAGAACAAATACAGCAGCTCCTGTGGAATGGAGTCAGTCATTTCCCGAAGGAGCATCTATGCATCCAACGTTCTTGCTGTTGAAATTCAGGAAAAGGCTGTCCAGCAAATCTTGGCCTTTCGGGCTGTTCTTGGCGTTCGGACTGTATTCGTTATGCGATTCTGCTCAAATCCTTGTGGTTGAGGATGATTGTTGGAAGCATACGGACCTTTTATGCCACTGATCCGGCCTATTGCGAAGCATTCCAAACGACAAACACCTCTCAGCAACTGGTTGTGACACTGTCAAAAAAACGTTTCTCCGTGGGCATCGCCAGTTGAAGCAGAATTTGTGCTCGGTGTGCGTAGTAGGAAAACATGATGAAAAATTTGGTAATTCACGACCACACGACGATTGGATTGTACATGCAAGAAACCTTTTCGATCTGTGTGTCGAGTCGGACGAGTACCAGTCCCAGAACCTTTTCTGTCCGGAACAAAGAGAGTGAAAAGTCATATCCAGCAACCAGAAGGACCAAAAATGTAAACCATGAAGGTCCGAACTCAACAAGTATCGATCGAAAGCAGCTTCTGGGAACAAAGCCACTGCTTTGGGAACAACAATCATTTTCCAACAACACGAATCGGAGCAGCGGCCGTCCAACGACAGTCAAAAAGGCCAAGATTTGCTTTTATTTCTCTGAAAGGGACCAATTCAATGCCATGTTGTAGCTCGGCCGCCGGCTCGATGTGTCGTACCGTGGGTGTATGCCGGCTTGTGAGACCCCAGAACTTTTTCTGTCTGGAACAAAGACAGAAAAGTCACACCCATCCCTTCTTGATGGGCAATGCCAGACGATCCGTCAAAAATCAACAGAAGTGGAGACGTCCAAGTTAAACGGAAAATCGTGTTGATGGATCGGGTGAATGAACAAGACATTCTTGAAACAGAAAACCAAAACATCGAAGCAACAACATTCTGTGCTGGAACGGATACTGGTGGCTGATGCCCGAAACAACGAAAGCATTATTTATGTTCCAACCCACAAAACATCAAACAAACCACCGAACGGTCGACTAACACGACAACAATATATCACCACCTCGCGCGCGACCGCCGACTATACAAACGCAACAATTCAAAACCAATACGACTACCGTAGACTACCTACTTGTAACATGACTGTTTTCGTCGCACGACAAGATTAGAACCTTTGTGAACGCTTTGTTTCGAATGATTTATCATTTGGACTTACGGGCGTTGCCCAGATGCACGGCGAAGGTAGGTCCAAAGTGGACTTGCGCTGATCTTCGGTTGGGCACCGAAGCCCCTGCCATATGACGAAGTTGTTGACACTGTGACCGGTGGAGCTGGAGGTACCGCCGTTGGGACTGGTGCTGTAGGAACCGATGCAACGAGCCGATCACTTGCGAAAGGATTAGTGAACAAGAATACGGTTTGAGGCATCGTCTCCCGCGGCTTGACCCTCACCTTTCGATGCGTACTCGTCGACGGAGCTAACGTTGGAGTGAGTGAAGCAAAGATTGAAGTGGTGAGAATGAGGAGAAGATACAAAGAAAAATTCACAGTCAATGAAAAATGAGAGACTTGAATCAGACAAGACATACAATCAAGATCTGCCCATCCATTGTTGTTGGCGTATCCTCCATCGGGAATTGGATTCGTAAAATCGAAGAACATCGTTGAATATCAAAATAGATGCAGATATTTTAATTTTCAACTATGTTTAGGGGAGCACCGTACCGTTGTTAATCGGTCAATTTACGACCAGTAGGGGCGGTGCGAAACCGTTAGTAGAGGGGCAGCCATGAAAAGGTTATGTTATCTAGTAGAGTAAATTAACAGTAAATGGATATTCTGTCAACAGCAGGTGGTGTTTGAAGGTTGGAAGGAACGAAGGAGCCGTTGTAAGAAGTAAGGTCTGGAAATACTATCTACTCTAGGAGGAGAGAAGCTTTCACAATTACGATTTTTAGCCTCTTGGTTCTTGACACCAGCTGCCGGATATGATGATGTTTTTTTAAATATGTAGAAGGATCAATGAATGAAAAATTTGGAATCATTCATCAGTTGTATTGGCCTGTAGCCGACAAAAAGAGTTGTTGTTTGACCAATATTGGATCCTTTGGTATCATTCTCCGATTTTATTGTGTATGCATGACTCTCAAAGAGTTCTGGACCGACACCGCGACATTCGGCCGCAGACAAAAAGAGCTAGTCTCAACAAATTTTGGATCCTTTTGTATCGTTCTTCGATTGAATCTTGTATTTATGCCTCGCAAAGCGTTCTGGAGAGTATTGGTACTGTACAGTACAATCTCGATCTGTTCTCGAGCCACAACAGTTGGTGTCTCCAATTACAATACAACATCTCACAAGCCGTCATACACCCAAAGCCACAGAAAACGCGTTTGTCTTGGCAGTAGAACGGAATCCAAAAACTGTTGAATTTGCCATTCGTGTGAGAGTCGTCTGCAGAATTGGAGCTGTGTTCTCAATCGGAAGGAAGATTCGTCGATGGGGCGGCGACGTCGATGATGCATCAAGTCATGTTAGAGTTTGGCATCCTGTTCAATCTATGGCTAATGTTTGTGATAAGTCAGTTTTCCATTGTATTGATGCCGACCTCTTCGTTGAAGTAGTGTTCCACGTCTCGACACCTCAAAGCATGACCAAGAGATCTCCAATAGCCAATAGCAGCTTCAAAGAAACATCGTGGTTGTCCGTCGTCCGTTCACCCAGACGGAAACTCTCGTATGTTGTAGTCTTGAGGATCTTCTCCTACCGCGGTCCCAAACCGTCCCCTCATCAACCTCCAACTCTGTCAACCAGATGGTTGTCGCAATCGATCTTGGCATCCTCTGTATCTTCCACAATCCACTTCCTGACACATCATTACATGACAAGAATTGTAGTCGCACCGACGCTAGAGATGTGGTTCATTTTCATAAGCCCAGCACCAAGATAAGTACGGAACATCAACTGCCAGCCATCCTCACTGCTCTTCTTTCTACAGCTCTTCCTTCTACAGTCAACAAAGAAAACGTTGATGTGCCCAATGACTCTTTCACTGCCACTCTCGGCAAATGAAGCTGGGTCGATGATTGTTTTCAACCAAAATGCGGTAGGAGCATCGCTGTCGCTCCCCATTCGGTATTTGGGTCGTAGCATGTTCAACATGTTCAAATGAACCAGTACGTCCAGTGTTGTTCAGTAAAACCTTTCGTATCGTTACATTCAATGCTTGTAACACCTTGTCTTTGAAATCATCAATGGTAAACAGCACTTGCAAGATTGGATGATGAGGGATGAGATGTCTCTCCAAGATAACTGTTATCGTCATCGTCGCCCACATTCTAGTGTTCCTTACGGCTTCATGTTGTGTCGATATGCGGTGTCGTTCATAGACGCCATTGTGATCGAAACGGGAGAAGTGTCGAAATTTATGACGGACGGCATCCTTCTGAAGAAATCGTACTTGGAGTTGTTACTGTTACCGAAATTCAACTGACTGCACCCTGCAATTGCAATTGCAACGATCGCTAGAGAAAGACTTGCATCCATTCCTTCCCCTGTTTGTCACAACGCTTGATTATTTTTTAATTTGATAAGGACGCCGTTCCCTCACTCTCGTTTGTAACCCTTCGCTCTCACTTTCAACGCTACTTCTGTTTACCACGATCTCTTTTTCCATCTTCACGATTGGTTGTTGTGTACTGTCGTATGGTCGTATGCATCAATCAATTCTCGAGAGGCATATGTGTCTTTGTCTTGTTGTTTCATATTTTGTTACAGTACACTATAATATAACGGAATCATGGTCTTTGGATCTTGTTGGTTGGATGATTGAGTATCTAACGGTAATGCCGTCATGATGTCGCTCATTGTGAAGTTGGAATTTGACATGTTCAATGTGAAAAAATTTGTGATCCATATTCGAATATGGCAGCAACGTTGAAATGGCAGCCATACGACGAATCTAACGAACACTGAACATACTGTAGTACTACTACCGGCACGTACATAGTAGTTCAAAGTACTGTACAACGGTACCTAGCTACGGTACTTCATTAGATAACGTATGTTCATAATATGTGAATCGTCGCAAACCATCTCCTGTGATTGACCGAACTTTCACTGCCCTTGCTTCTTGGCTTGTTCGTGAACTCTCTGCGATGTTTCTGTTTTGGTTTTTGAGGTTTCACACAATTTCTTTTTCAAAGTCAGAGTACAACGGAAAAAGAGATTTGTTAACCATGTCTTTCTTTGGAGAGATGAACGGCTTGGCCGCCCATGCCGAGGGCAGCCTATTTACATTCAGCAACAATGACTACGACGACGACATTGCTTTGGGAGAAGCAGTCGTCTATTCGGGACAACAATTCGATTATGCTCAAAATCAACACCCAAAACGATCTCCTACAACGACGCAACCACCAGTGTCTATTCGTTCACCTCTACAGGCAGTGATTGCAATGGCCAGCCCCACTTCATTGCAACAAATGTCCATTTGGACGCCTTTTGCCCTGCTACGTCATCGAAGTCGACCCATTGATGACAGCACCAGCATCAACAGAATCCCAGACACTGCTGCAACTCAAAATCCTTCCAAGCATATGCACAGCTGGACGAACCCCATGGCTCGAATGGATTTGATTCGATCGGAACAACCAAAGAATTCCATCATGAAGGTTCGAAGGCTACAAGATTCTATCGATACCAAGTATCCTGGAGGAAGCAACCGAAGGAAGAATCCAGTGACCTTAGAAGCGCCGAAATTACAAGCCGTCCGACACGACGACAAGACGTCTCTGCCTCTGCAAGACTGTTCCTTAACATCAAGAGAAAGAAATCAGCAATTCAAGACCCCTCACCTTCGCAGACAGTTCGATTCTTCACACATTCTCAATCTCGAGAGTATCACAGCCTTCTCTGTCATCGTCGCCTTGGTCATCATGGCACCCATCGCCGCGACAGTAGCATTGGATCGTGTTCTGGCAGACCGGAAACGTCGAGAGCGACAACGACAGCGCACGCCAGACATCTTCATCGGCTTGAGAGAGAAGCCTCGCTTCCAAGGACCCAAGAAGAGCATCTGGCAAGCTTGGGAGCGAGATGAACCTCACATCGACATCAACAAACATCGTTGCATTTTGTTGAGAGATGTAGGAGGGATCGCTTCTATCCTTAAATGGGAAGCGGCAATGGAAGATGAGATTCCACTTCGAAAGCCCTTGTCATTCGTCGATCAAGTCGGAGTGAAGTTCATTCCTCGTCGTCTGGACAAATGTAACGCCCATCTCAGGGACCTTAAGGAAAGTGTCAAGAGGAATTATTCTCAAGTGGACGAAGAGGTTGAGCGGAGGAGACAGTGGAAGCATGTTTACACCAGATTTGTATTGTCTGGATTGGATCGTCACCATGCTACAATCACCTCCCAGTGGCAACTTCGTGCGGCGGCGAGAGAGGAAGCTTCAACTACCAATTCGTCTGACATCGATGACGACTCTACGACCACCAACGACCTGTCCTCTCGCATCGATAGCGATGACACCGTCCGAGTTTCCGGTAGCGACTCCTCGACTCATGAAAATAACAACGAAGACGACGACTCTACGACCACCAACGAGGACGATAGAAACGTGCCACATTCCGACAACAACTTCTTCGATCACAATGAGGACTCCACGTCCAACATCGAATTCTTCCAAATCAACGATAGCGGAGTGGTCAACAACGATGTCATCGCCACCGCCACTACCACTGACAACTACAGCGACAAGAAGGAAGAGGAGGATTCATTTCTTAAGATCGATTGCGACGACACAATCATCGACGACAACAGGACATTTTCTACCGTTGGTAGCTCCGGTGATGACAATGCAGCCACCACCATCGATTGTGCACAAGAATTCGACCCACAGTCTGTTCACAGCTTCTTCAGCACCGATGAGGACTGCTCCACCACCCAAAACGAGCTGTCCCCTATCGATTGTGATGCAGCTACCAACATAGTCATCATTGTCAACACAACAACCATCAACGAGACGCCTTCTATGAGCGCTAGCTCCAATACCACCCGACGACGCGTACCAAGGCCTCACCGTCGCACTGCAATCAAGTCGACAGAGATGGAGGTTGACGAGGCGACTGTTTGGGTCAACGGTAGAAGAAGATCGTCCAGACTCCAACCCAAGACAGGGTCCGTTTGGATGAACGGACGACGTACGTCCGCAAGATTTCTTTAAAGCTCCCCGTCATATGCCTCTTGTGTCATATTCTGAGGTGTCGAGAAGGGATAATTCTTCTTATGAAGATTATCATGGTAACATCCTCCTTCGGGAAATGAATGACTCCCTTCGGCAAGGACAATTTCATGGACCGGTTCCCGTTGCTGCGTGTGAAAACGGGATGTGGAGGACTTCTTGTCGATTCCTGCTTGGATTGTCATCGTCCTGGGTTGGGTACTTTAACAAGCTCCGGCCTTAGAGACGGTGACTGGAAACAGATCATCTATTCCCCAAAGGGACGGTTTCGATCCAAGCAATGAATCCTTGGCCTCCAGAGCATGCGGAGAAATCCCTTCGACCATTCCCGGGGACCAACTTGGAGTCAAGAGATCCACCGTTGGATGTTCTTGGATCCTTTCTGGTAAGTGTACTGTGTGTGATGCGGCGAATGATGCTGTTTGAAGATCCCCATTTCTTTTCTGTTGCGATATTCTCAGGATCTGCGTTGCTTCTGAGCTTTGCTCATTCCTCCTGTGAATTGCAGGTGAAAATCTAAACATTCAAATATTCTTACACGACAACCTATTACGACAACCTTTTACATACTTACGCGACAACCACAAGCCCTCTCGATGCGGAGTGATGGAATTGTGAATGTTGTTATCCTTTGGTATCAAGATAAGCCCTTCTCGGAGGGTGCAGAGGCATGGGTTTCTCTGCTTAATTCGTATCCCCCAGTACCAAAGGATACAACTTCACACATTCCTCACAATGCTTGATTGGGCTGGACGGGCACCCTTCAGCCCGTCCCTTTCCCCCCTGAAGTGGATCACCTTGCCGTGGTAGGGGGGCTTAACCCAGTGTGTGAAAGTCTGGGAAACTAAGAATCCACACACGATCTACTAAGTCCTATGCAGAGTCGAATGGCTGGAAGACAGCCATGTCCAAGCGTTGGCTTATTCAATGGTTATACTGATTGGGATGAAACGCATCTACTACTACGGTATGAAACATTCTGTGTCGAATGAAAGACCATTTTTTCAACCGTCCGCTCGTCAATCAAAATAGCTGGTGCCAGGCAGGTTATGGGCTGACTAGCTAGCAGATGACAGCTGTTGGTTGGTATAGTCTGGTTTCATACTTTCTATCTAGCTAGTCTACCTTAGAGAAGAATTTCTCTCTGCATAGTATTCCTCTACCGTAGCTAGATTTGGATTTTATTTGTATCATATGCGCTCCAGAATCTTTCGACATTTTCATGCTTTGTGAGTAAAATTCGAAACTTCACCGCCACGTCCTTGATATTGCAACTAACTGTAAAACACATTGTAATAATAAAACAAATATATTTTTGAAAAAATCAGTTGAAAACGTCCGAAGACGGTATGTGTTGATTCGAAGACAAAAAGACCTGTTGCTCTAACAAATTTCGATCAGTTCGTATCATTCTTCACAGTCAAGTGTACGTATCCATGCAACGCAAAGAGTTCTAGACTGACAGCACGAGAGTCGGGCGCAAACGAAAAGAGCTGCTGCACCAACAATTTTGGATCCTTTTGTATCGTCCTTCGACTGGTCAGCACGAGAGTCGGGCGCAAACGAAAAGAGCTGCTGCACCATCAATTTTGGATCCTTTCGTATCGTCTTTCGATTGGATCTTGTATTTACGCCTTGAAAAGCGTTCTGATCAGAGATTGTAACGTTTGAGAGTATTGGTACGGTCCAATGTAGGTGCCCGAATCTCGGTATCAAAACCAAGAGGATGATAATTGGATGGCCTTACCTTCCCTATCCCCTTTCTTGTGTAGATCTAAAGAGGTATCATGGATGGTGTATGATTCGTCTTATACAATGAGACCATGGTACGGTCCTCCAATGCAACAACAAGGCTGACATGCTTCCGTTTCTCCGTTTTTCATTGTCGTGCGTCGTTTGCAACTAATTGGATTTGCAACTTTCCCAATCCGACTTGGTTGATGGAATAGTTTCTGCTGTTAAAAGTAACTGTATTCCCTCCTCCAGTTGTTTCAGTGCATAACTGTGGTGGGAACTGTGCACGGTCCTGTTGGTTCACTCACAGTCAGTCATCAATAAAGATACCTTTTTGGATTTTCACGTCAAGCAGTCAGGGAGCAAAGATCTGTCATCATATCAGATTATGGTTCCATCATAATCCTGCTCCTCGAGAAGATTCACGTCTCTAATAACATCGACTATAATATCTTCATCAGCATGACGTATGTGGCTCAACTTTTTCGGACATGTACCATTCTTAGCAGCTTCAATGATAGCACTGCGGAAGCTTATCTGGCGATCGTTTGTATATGCAAACAGAGCGATACTCGCCCTTGTATAAAATTTGACGACTGACTTTCCCAGAATTTGTGATGAACCAGATGGTTCGAACAAGCTGACTCAGCTAGGCATGACCAAGCGTATCGTCAGTGCTCTTTGCATTCAGGAAACTGGCAATCCAAAATCCCGCGTCATGCTTGCGTGCATCCAACTCATCAGGATGGAACATTGTGGCCATTGGACCACACTTCACATAATCAGGCTGAAAAACAAAGACTTAGCCCTTCGATCGTCCACTCGTGCTCATCGTTTACTTGTGCAAACTGTTGGGCACAGGGATAAGATTTTGTCTCAGAGTCGGGTGTAATGTCCAGCCCGAGTATTCCCATGTTCCATAGCAAATCCAAATGATGCGCTATAAAACGTCGAATTCCATCACCACATACCGGCTCTTCATGTGCAGTACCTTCAACACATCTAGTGTTGATGTGTAGACAATGATTCCAATTTCACTGGGAGGGAGGGATAATTCTTCTTTTTCACATTTCTTTTCCATCTTCTGTTACTTCCGTTCTTATATATGACCATCATACATGCGGATTAAGCCCAACAACTTCCCAAAGTACGACTCGCATCTGATTTCGAGAATTCAAAATAGGACATCCCGCAGTAATGCTTCAGACAACAGAATCGACCATTACTTTCTTTGTACTACGTTAGTAATAACTAGCGATGCAGCGAGACGGTCTACGTTGCTTGTCGAGGCTGGACATCGCCGGGACATGGGCGTATCACCTCAATCTGTTGCTGACTGTGAACATCGAAAGGTATGATATGATACTTCGAAGTACGTACTAGTACCTAATACCAGAGTACCGGTAGGTACGTCGTAGGTCTAATGATTGTACGACTAGCTAGCTAGCTAGCCAGTAACAAATTTCTTACGGCAAACACGTACAACAGTATGAATTAAAGTTCAACTTCATTGGATTCCTTCGGCGCGTGCCGTCCCTTCTTCGCAGTCAATGACCATCGCAACTTCCGTCACCGACGCCCGTCACATTTTTGACAACGACAACATCACGATCTATTTACACCGTCAAAATGGCCAGAAACACTACACCAACGGCGAAAAACGATGATGTTAAATGAGGTGGAAAGGAGGGTCGAGCATGGCAACAGCCTACGCAATGCTGCACAGTTTTGGGGGGTGTAACCGTGCCAAATTCGAAACGCAACTGCTAATATGAAATGCAACAATGCTCACGAAAAAAATCCATTTGCAAAGGCAGGGAGTCAACAATCAAGCATCATGGAAAGCCCTTAATTGGTTGATGTCTCGATGGATTCGGAGCTCCTAGGAGTTGAGGGGCCACTGGAGTCAACCTTTATGTAGTCGTCACCATGGACAAGACTCCTGTTTTTCTTTACCTGCATCCAAAGCGGTCAGTAAATTTGAGAGGAGACACGACAGTCAATGGACGGAACACATTAGATCCCATCATCCTAGATACTGCCTTATTGGCGGTGTCAGAGAGACGCCGAAAAGTAAAACCAAAGCTCATCCTCAAAGGCACTCCTGCACCAATCCATTCATCTTGATGCAATCACTGCCCATTTGAGCGAATCAACAAAGGAAAAACTGGACCCACTGAGTATCCACTTGAGAGTGTTTCCTCCGGGATGCATCGGACTGTTAGGGTTGACACAATCTTGATGCATTCACTGCCCATTTCATGGAATTAACAAAGGGAAAACTGCAGCTACTGAGTATCCATTTGAGGGTGTTTCCTCCAAGATGCATCGGACTTTATCGCCCCATTGAAGTTGGTATTGGAAAGCCATTCAAAAATTAGGTGGGAGGGAAATTGATGGACAGGGTGATGCAACAAGATGCTGAGACTCCAATCATGACAAACGCAAATAGTTACTCTCCAGAAAATCACAAGTGAGATGGGGTCGTCGACGTTCGCAAAGATCAAATCCACGGATCTCTAAACTTTATCACGAAATATACAGGATATCTTGAAACGCGGAAGTCTAAATGGATACTCAAGGTGGATGAACCCCCGTGGCTGGAATGGATTCGTTTCCATAACCAGAAGGACCAAAAATGTAAACCATGGAGGTCCGAACTCTACAAGTATCGATCGAAAGCACCTTCTGTGAAGAAAACCACTGCTTTGGGAAAAATAATCATTTACCAACAAGACGAATCGAAGCATCGGCCAATCCACGACAGTCAAAAAGGCCAAGATTTGCTTTATTTCTCTTCAAGGGACACATTCAAGCTCATGTTGTAGCTAGGCCGACGGTTCGATGTGTCGTATCTTGGTTGTATGATTTCTTGTGAGATGTTGCGTTGCATTTCTATAGAGACCAACTGGTCCGGCTCGAGAGCAGAATGAGATTGTGCTGTACCAATGCTCTCGAACATGATATTGTAGGTCCAACACGTTTTGCGAGGCATACGGAGAACATACAACCGAAGGACGATACGAAAATATCCAAAATTGGCCACAAGATTTGCAACAATCTGTTCTTCTGCATCGTTTGCGATGACACCGTCCGAGACTCCGTCTGCATTTTCGTAACTAGTGAAACTACCAACGGTTCCATTTTGGAAATCTCTTTTCCAATCTGCGCAATTTTGGTTTGAAGAAAAAAAGGTATGATGCATCCAACGTTCTTGCTCTTGAAATTCAGGAAAAGGCTGTCCAGCAAATCTTGGCCTTTCGGGCTGTTCTTGGCTTTCGGAGTGTATTCGTTATGCGATTCTGCTCAAATCCTTGTGGTTGAGGATGATTGTTGGAAGCATACGGACCTTTTATGCCACTGATCCGGCCTATTGCGAAGCATTCAAAACGGCAAACACCTCTCAGCAACTGGTTGTGACATTGTCAAATGAATGTTTCTCCGTGGGTAGCGCCAGTTGAAGCAGAGTTTGTCCTCGGTGTACGTCGTAGGAAATCATGATGAAAATTTTGATGATTCACGACCACACGACGATTGGATTGTACATGCAAGAAACCTTTTCGATCTGTGTGTCGAGTCGGACGAGTACCAGTCCCAGAACCTTTTCTGTCCGGAACAAAGAGAGTGAAAAGTCATATCCAGCAACCAGAAGGACCAAAAATGTAAACCATGAAGGTCCGAACTCAACAAGTATCGATCGAAAGCAGCTTCTGGGAACAAAGCCACTGCTTTGGGAACAACAATCATTTTCCAACAACACGAATCGGAGCAGCGGCCGTCCAACGACAGTCAAAAAGGCCAAGATTTGCTTTTATTTCTCTGAAAGGGACCAATTCAATGCCATGTTGTAGCTCGGCCGCCGGCTCGATGTGTCGTACCGTGAGTGTATGCCGGCTTGTAAGACCCCAGAACTTTTTCTGTCTGGAACAAAGACAGAAAAGTCACACCCATCCCTTTCTTGATGGGCAATGCCCAGACGATCCGTCAAAAATCAACAGAAGTGGAGACGTCCAAGTTAAACGGAAAATCGTGTTGATGGATCGGTTGAATGAAGTAAATATTATGGCAAAACTTGCAATCAATATGTCATCGATAATAGAAGTGGAAGCTGGATGACTTGCCGAAGGACATGTCTCTTGAGCAGTTCGTGAATGGAAAGTCGAACACCTACAACGACGTCGTTTTCAATCACGACATGCAGCAAATCAAACAACTTCTAGCTAGAATGCAGAAATGACATCAAAAGCTGAGAACTATTCTTGAGCATTTCGGGATTCACAACGCTAGCCGGAAAGAAACAGGAATGCCAAAAGCAAGCGTCGCAAGAATCCTTGAAAAACGAGAATGAAAGTGACGGACGAGTGGATCACCGTTCTCACATCACATGATGCAACAGTACACCATTGTAAATGCGAAAACCGTAGAAACAATTCGTCAAGCGGCTGCTCGAAACCGCAACACTGTAACTTTAACAACCGACGTGGACAAGTCTGTAAGTTATGTGCAAGACATCCTTGAAACAGAAAACCAAAACATCGAAGCAACAACATTCTGTGCTGGAACGGATACTGAGGCCTGAAACAACGAAAGCATTTACTGTGTTATGTTCCAACCCACTAAACATCAGACAAACCACCTCGTAATTTTCGCCCCACGGTCGACTTTCCACTTTCACAATACAACAATAAACCCTCCCCCCGTCCCACATCTTATTATTGCGGAAGATGACACGATGGCATCCCAATCGATCATTTCGACACATACATACAATGATGCGACAACAGGAATATCTTCCTTCAACGATGGAGGGGACGATATGCAGACGGAAACTGCCCTACAACAATATCCACACTACCACCTCCGTTGATTCGTCCCAATGAGGAAGGAGGAGAGACGGACGAGATACTAACACGGTTGCGGCTGCCGATTTATTTTGAATTTTACCGAGGGTAAACTTATCACATTGAACACCAACGACGACAACGGCACTACTTTGGAAGCAACAATCCTTGAAACAGAATTGGAGCGGATTTCGAACGATGACAACACCAAAAAGGCCAAGAATTTCGTTGTTTGCAGACTATTCTTATTAATCAAGATCAAGAGCAAAGGACGCCCCACCCACAGCTTGGCAAACCGTTTCATGCTGACAGCCTTGTCAGTGTCTTAAGTTGGATCTGATCTTCACACACAGACCATCCTGTGCAATGGTCGGAATAGTACGAAGTATGTAGTTTGTCCACTATAAAGGCATTGCCTGCTTCAATCCTGCACAGTACCAATGGTTTCCCTACGTGGTAGAGGTGATGGGTTTTGACCATCTCAGCCGAGAGGTGGCAAAAATCTCTGCCGAGGATAACTATTCGGACATTGGAAAATTGGCTTGCGGGGTGGTGGGAACAATCGATCGTTTTGAGTTAATGTTGGGAAAATATCTGGCCGATGGATGTGGACATTGTTTCTACAAGCAGAGCCATCGAAAAAATTGTCCTGATTTGTTGAAATCGGTTCCTCTCCAACAACGATGACACTGAATCTCACCATATGGAAATGTTTGACAAGGAATGCTTATATAAATGGAAAAATGAATTCGAAGCACAACTGTGCTTGTGACCGGATGTTTGTTTTTCGTTGCGGCTCACCGACTGTGAAATGCGAATTACTTCATTTTACTGTTCGTAGACTATTACAACGAAAAAGGGAACAATGACGTGCGTTGTCTTCGCTGTGGTTGACTATTATGGCTAACTGTAAGGGACTATTAATACACCGAATCCTTCCGAGTTCATGGCTATTATCTGTGGGTCCATCCCAATGCTTTCCCATCGTTCTAGATTGGGGGAAGTTGGCGAATTCGTCCTGGAAACTGTCCATCTCAAGGCTCTCCTTCAATGGCTTGAATATAAGAATTTTAAGCCAACAAGCCTGCAACGAATCGTCGTATATGCTCAAACTGTGGATGTAAGTGGAAAAGTCTTAGCAGCTTTCTCTTTTGCAGAGTCGAGAATTTTGAAGACCAAATTAGCAACCATCCGCAACGCTTCTGGGACGCCTTCTCCAGAATATCTATTGCTGTCGAATTCCGCCACCACTGCTTCGAACAAATAGTCTGCGACGATGCCTTCGACATGCTGATAAAAGGGACAATGCGAGTGCACGTTTCCGACTGGAATCGATGCCGACTCGCAGCAGCAACTGTCTGTCAAATATCTTCCTCAACAGACTCATTTTGACGATCATACCGCTGCCTGGACAAAATCGTCGCACGACAAGATTAGAACCTTTGTGAACGATTTGTTTCGAATGATATATCATTTGGACTTACTGGCGTTGCCTTGATGCACGGCGAAGGTAGATCCAAAGTGGACTTGCGCTCTGGAGATGGACGTGCCGCCGTTGGAACCGGAGCCGCAGGAACCGATGCAACGAGCCGAACAGTTGCGAGTGGATTACGACGTTGTGAACAAGAATACGGTTTGAGGCATCGTCTCCCGCGGTTTGACCCTCACCTTTCGATGTGTACTCGTCGACAGAGCTAACGCTGGAGTGAGTGAAGCAAAGAATGAAGTGGTGAGAATGAGGAAAAGATACAAAGAAACATTCACAGTCAATGAAACATGAGAGAAAGAATTGAATCAGACAAGACATACAATCAAGATCTGGCCAACCATTGTTGTTGGCATATCCTCCATCGGGAATTGATTTTCAACGATGTTTTTCGATTTTACATTTTACCAATCCAATTCCCGATGGAGGATGGAGGATATGCCAACAACAATGGTTGGCCAGATCCTGATTGTATCGTAAACAAAATAAGAACGGTTCTCTGTGAATAAATTATGAGAGAAAGAAGAAACGCTGATGGGATTGTGAGCTCAAGGGTAAGAGAAAAAGTGGTGAAAAATACCAAGAGAAAACGTCGGGATCTGAAGTTGTTGTTTTTGGGATTTGGGATCGTCGCATTCCTGTTTTTTTATTTGCGCCAATCGAAATTTTGATTTTTTTTGCTACCGCCAACTCAAAATCCAATGTCGCCCATAGTACCAAGATTGAAAAGGGGCGCGGAATCCGTGAATGTCTCGGGAAGTTCGCCAACGGAAGTGGGATAGGGAAGGCAAGAGCTCATCTCAGATCCGAACGGATGGAAAAGGGCATCGGTCAGTCCGACTTCGTAGGCATTATGTCCACTAGTAACTAGTAATAGTAAAAAGGAGGGAAGGAACACAAGATTCTGGAGGGATAGTATGCAAGTCTTGTCAGCCAAGTGCATAGGGAAGGAGGAAAGAACACCATTGATCTGTACCTGGAGGGAAAGGAGGTCTTGTTGTATGATCGAGGGTCTTGGCGTCAGTGTCGAATCTGGAATCGATTGACTGTGAGAGACGAAAGGGGGATGAAACGGGGTACTGGAAGAAACACGTGAACAACGTGAATTCCGCTTGGGGGGCAGAATTTTCGGGAATCATGCACGACGTATCATCATATTATTATGATATCATACGACTTTCTACGTAGGGTAGGGTGGTAGGGTGGTAGACGGTACCAATCTCTATCATACCTCTACTACCGTGTATTGTATGATACCGTAGTCGTGACAGTAAGTTCGCACCGAGTCACAACGGTCAACGGGCGGGAGCTGAAGTTGTTGTCCGGCGCGAGTAACGTCGTCGAAATAGGCCTGGAGTTACATGTATGCAGCATCTGGTGCAACATTTTTCTTGGAAGTGGGACATTCGACAATGGTGCCGATCTTGCTGCACCATCGCTGCATAAGGGATAGTAAGGGGGGCACCAAACCGTTGTTAATGGGTCATTTTACGACCAGTAGGGGCGGTGCGAAACCGTCAGTAGAGGGGCAGCCATGAAAAGGTTATGTTATGGAGTAGAGTAAATTAACAGTAAATGGATATTCTGTCGGCAGCAGGTGGTGTTTGGAGTTTGAAGGTTGGAAGAAACGAAGCAGCCGTTGTAAGAAGTTATGTCTGGAAATACTATCTACTCTAGGAGGGGAGAGGCTTCCACAATTACGATTTTTTAGCCGCTTGGTTCTTGACACCAGCTGCCGACATAGATTATCATGTCAAGCAGTCAAGCAGCAAAGATCTGTCTTCATATCAAACGATGGTTCCATCACACGACAGTAGTCCTGTCCAACATCGACTCTATTGAAAAAAAGAGTTGTTGTTTGAC
Organism: Nitzschia inconspicua; assembly: GCA_019154785.2. Lineage (NCBI taxonomy): Eukaryota > Bacillariophyta > Bacillariophyceae > Bacillariales > Bacillariaceae > Nitzschia > Nitzschia inconspicua. Next base: position 599,717 of record JAGRRH010000018.1, read on the forward strand.
CAATATTGGATCCTTTGGTATCATTCTTCAATTGTATTGGCCTGTAGCCGACAAAAAAGAGTTGTTGTTTGACCAATATTGGATCCTTTGGTATCATTCTTCGATTTTATTGTGTATGCATGACTCTCAAAGAGTTCTGGACCGACACCGGGACAGTCGGCCGCAGACAAAAAGAGCTAGTCTCAACAAATTTTGGATTCTTTTGTATCGTCCTTCGATTGAATCTTGTATTTATGCCTCGCAAAGCGTTCTGGAGAGTATTGGTACTGTACAGTATAATCTCGATCTGTTCTCCAATCACAATACAACATCTCACAAGCCGTCATACACCCAAAGCCACAGAAAACGCGTTTGTCTTGGCAGCAGAACGGAATCCAAATACTGTCGAATTTGCCATTCGTGTGAGAGTCGTCTGTGGGATTGGAGCTGTGTTCTCAATCGGAAGGAAGATTCGTCGATGGGGCGGCGACGTCGATGATGCATCAAGTCATGTTAGAGTTTGGCATCCTGTTCAATCTATGGGTAATGTTTGTGATAAGTCAGTTTTCCATTGTGTGTATTGATGCCGACCTCTTCGTTGAAGTAGTGTCCCACGTCTTGACACCTCAAAGCATGACCAAGAGATCTCCAATAGCAGCTTCAAAGAAACATCGAGGGCCACCGTCGTCCGTTCATCCAGACGGAAACTCTCGTACGTTGTAGTCTTGAGGATCTTCTCCTACCGCGGTCCCAAAGCGTCCCCTCATCAACCTCCAACTCTGTCAACCAGATGGTTGTCGCAATCGATCTTGGCATCCTCTGTATCTTCCACAATCCACTTCCTGACACATCATTACATGACAAGAATTGTAGTCGCACCGACGCTAGAGATGTGGTTCATTTTCATAAACCCAGCACCGAGAAAAGTACGAAACATCAACTGTCAGCCATCCTCACTGCTCTTCTTTCGACAGCTCTTCTTTCTACAGTCAATAAGAAAACGTTGATGTGCCCAATTACTCTTTCACTGCCACTCTCGGCAAATGAAGCTGGGTTGATGATTGTTTTCCACCAAAATGCGGTAGGAGCATCGCTGTCGCTCCCCATTCGGTATTTGGGTCGTAGCATGTTCAACATCTTCAAATTAACCAGTACGTCCAGTGTTGTTCAATAAAACCTTTCGTATCGTTACAACCAATGCTTGTACCACCTTGTCTTTGAAATCATCAATGGTAAACAGCACTTGCAAGAATGGATGATGAGGGATGAGATGTCTCTCCAAGATAACTGTTATCGTCATCGTCACCCACATTCTAATGTTCCTTACGGCTTCATGTTGTGTCGATATGCGGTGTCGTTCATAGACGCCATTGTGATCGAAACGGGAGAAGTGTTGAAATTTATGACGGACGACATCCTTCTGAAGAAATCGTACTTGGAGTTGTTACTGTTACCGAAATTCAACTGACTGCACACTGCAATTGCAATTGCAACGATCGCTAGAGAAAGACTTGCATCCATTCCTTCCCCTGTTTGTCACAACGCTTGATTATTTTTTAATTTGATAAGGACGCCGTTCCCTCACTCTCGTTTGTAACCCTTCGCTCTCACTTTCAACGCTACTTCTGTTTACCACGATCTCTTTTTCCATCTTCACGATTGGTTGTTGTGTACTGTCGTATGGTCGTATGCATCAATCAATTCTCGAGAGGCATATGTGTCTTTGTCTTGTTGTTTCATATTTTGTTACAGTACACTATAATATAACGGAATCATGGTCTTTGGATCTTGTTGGTTGGATGATTGAGTATCTAACGGTAATGCCGTCATGATGTCGCTCATTGTGAAGTTGGAATTTGACATGTTCAATGTGAAAAAATTGTGATCCATATTCGAATATGGCGGCAACGTTGAAATGGCAGCATACGACGTATCTAACGTACACTGAACATACCGTACTGTAGTACTACTATCGGTACGTACATAGCACTTCAAAGTACTGTACAACGGTACCTAGCTACGGTACTTCATTAGATAACGTATGTTCATAATATGTGAATCGTCGCAAACCATCTCCTGTGACCTGTGATTGACCGAACTTTCACTGCCCTTGCTTCTTGGCTTGTTCGTGAACTCTCTGCGATGTTTCTGTTTTGATTTTTGAGGTTTCACACAATTTCTTTTTCAAAGTCAGAGTACAACGGAAAAAGAGATTTGTTAACCATGTCTTTCTTTGGAGAGATGAACGGCTTGGCCGCCCATGCCGAGGGCAGCCTATTTACATTCAGCAACAATGACTACGACGACGACATTGCTTTGGGAGAAGCAGTCGTCTATTCGGGACAACAATTCGATTATGCTCAAAATCAACACCCAAAACGATCTCCTACAACGACGCAACCACCAGTGTCTATTCGTTCACCACTACAGGCAGTGATTGCAATGGCCAGCCCCACTTCATTGCAACAAATGTCCATTTGGACGCCTTTTGCCCTGCTACGTCATCGAAGTCGACCCATTGATGACAGCACCAGCATCAACAGAATCCCAGACACTACTGCAACTCAAAATCCTTCCAAGCACATGCACAGCTGGACGAACCCCATGGCTGGAATGGATTTGGTGATTCGATCGGAACAACCAAAGAATTCCATCATGAAGGTTCGAAGGCTACAAGATTCTATCGATACCAAGTATCCTGGAGGAAGCAACCGAAGGAAGAATCCAGTGACCTTAGAAGCGCCGAAATTACAAGCCGTCCGACACGACGACAAGACGTCTCTGCCTCTGCAAGACTGTTACTTAACATCAAGAGAAAGAAATCAGCAATTCAAGACCCCTCACCTTCGCAGACAGTTCGATTCTTCACACATTCTCAATCTCGAGAGTATCACAGCCTTCTCTGTCATCGTCGCCTTGGTCATCATGGCACCCATCGCCGCGACAGTAGCATTGGAACGTGTTCTGGCAGACCGGAAACGTCGAGAGCGACAACGACAGCGCACGCCAGACATCTTCATCGGCTTGAGAGAGAAGCCTCGCTTCCAAGGACCCAAGAAGAGCATCTGGCAAGCTTGGGAGCGAGATGAACCTCACATCGACATCAACAAACATCGTTGCATTTTGTTGAGAGATGTAGGAGGGATCGCTTCTATCCTTAAATGGGAAGCGGCAATGGAAGATGAGATTCCACTTCGAAAGCCCTTGTCATTCGTCGATCAAGTCGGAGTGAAGTTCATTCCTCGTCGTCTGGACAAATGTAACGCCCATCTCAGGGACCTTAAGGAAAGTGTCAAGAGGAATTATTCTCAAGTGGACGAAGAGGTTGAGCGGAGGAGACAGTGGAAGCATGTTTACACCAGATTTGTATTGTCTGGATTGGATCGTCACCATGCTACAATCACCTCCCAGTGGCAACTCAGTGCGGCGGCGAGAGAGGAAGCTTCAACTACCAACTCGTCTGACATCGATGACGACTCTACGACCACCAACGACCTGTCCTCTCGCATCGATAGCGATGACGCCGTCCGAGTTTCCGGTAGCGACTCCTCGACTCATGAAAATAACAACGAAGACGACGACTCTACGACCACCAACGAGGACGATAGAAACGTGCCACATTCCGACAACAACTTCTTCGATCACAATGAGGACTCCACGTCCAACATCGAATTCTTCCAAATCAACAATAGCGGAGTGGTCAACAACGATGTCATCACCACCGCCACTACCACTGACAACAACAGCGACAAGAAGGAAGAGGAGGATTCATTTCTTAAGATCGATTGCGACGACACAATCGACGACAACAGGACGTTTTCTACCGTTGGTAGCTCCGGTGATGACAATGCAGCCACCACCATCGATTGTGCACAAGAATTCGACCCACAGTCTGTTCACAGCTTCTTCAGCACCGATGAGGACTGCTCAACCACCCAAAACGAGCTGTCCCCTATCGATTGTGATGCAGCTACCAACATAGTCATCACTGTCAACACAACAACCATCAACGAGACGCCTTCTATGAGCGCTAGCTCCAATACCACCCGACGACGCGTACCAAGGCCTCACCGTCGCACTGCAATCAAGTCGACAGAGATGGAGGTTGACGAGGCGACTGTTTGGGTCAACGGTAGAAGAAGATCGTCCAGACTCCAACCCAAGACAGGGTCCGTTTGGATGAACGGACGACGTACGTCCGCAAGATTTCTTTAAAGCTCCCCGTCATATGTCTCTTGTGTCATATTCTGAGGTGTCGAGAAGGGATAATTCTTCTTGTGAAGATTATCATGGTAACATCCTCCTTCGGGAAATGAATGACTCCCTTCGGCAAGGACAATTTCATGGACCGGTTCCCGTTGCTGCGTGTGAAAACGGGATGTGGAGGACTTCTTGTCGATTCCTGCTTGGATTGTCATCGTCCTGGGTTGGGTACTTTAACAAGCTCCGGCCTTAGAGACGGTGACTGGAAACAGATCATCTATTCCCCAAAGGGACGGTTTCGATCCAAGCAATGAATCCTTGGCCTCCAGAGCATGCGGAGAAAATTCCTTCGACCATTCCCGGGGACCAACTTGGAGTCAAGAGATCCACCGTTGGATGTTCTTGGATCCTTTCTGGTAAGTGTACTGTGTGTGATGCGGCGAATGATGCTGTTTGAAGATCCCCATTTCTTTTCTGTTGCGATATTCTCAGGATCTGCGTTGCTTCTGAGCTTTGCTCATTCCTCCTGTGAAATGCAGGTGAAAATCTAAACATTCAAATATTCTTACACGACAACCTATTACGACAACCTTTTACATACTTACGCGACAACCACAAGCCCTCTCGATGCGGAGTGATGGAATTGTGAATGTTGTTATCCTTTGGTATCAAGATAAGCCCTTCTCGGAGGGTGCAGAGGCATGGGTTTCTCTGCTTAATTCGTATCCCCCAGTACCAAAGGATACAACTTCACACATTCCTCACAATGCTTGATTGGGCTGGACGGGCACCCTTCAGCCCGTCCCTTTCCCCCCTGAAGTGGATCACCTTGCCGTGGTAGGGGGGCTTAACCCAGTGTGTGAAAGTCTGGGAAACTAAGAATCCACACACGATCTACTAAGTCCTATGCAGAGTCGAATGGCTGGAAGACAGCCATGTCCAAGCGTTGGCTTATTCAATGGTTATACTGATTGGGATGAAACGCATCTACTACTACGGTATGAAACATTCTGTGTCGAATGAAAGACCATTTTTTCAACCGTCCGCTCGTCAATCAAAATAGCTGGTGCCAGGCAGGTTATGGGCTGACTAGCTAGCAGATGACAGCTGTTGGTTGGTATAGTCTGGTTTCATACTTTCTATCTAGCTAGTCTACCTTAGAGAAGAATTTCTCTCTGCATAGTATTCCTCTACCGTAGCTAGATTTGGATTTTATTTGTATCATATGCGCTCCAGAATCTTTCGACATTTTCATGCTTTGTGAGTAAAATTCGAAACTTCACCGCCACGTCCTTGATATTGCAACTAAAACACCTTGTAAAAATAAAACAAATATATTTTTGAAAAAATCAGTTGAAAACGTCCGAAGACGGTATGTGTTGATTCGAAGACAAAAAGACCTGTTGCTCTAACAAATTTCGATCAGTTCGTATCATTCTTCACAGTCAAGTGTACGTATCCATGCAACGCAAAGAGTTCTAGACTGACAGCACGAGAGTCGGGCGCAAACGAAAAGAGCTGCTGCACCAACAATTTTGGATCCTTTTGTATCGTCCTCCGACTGGCCAGCACGAGAGTCGGGCGCAAACAAAAAGAGCTGCTGCACCATCAATTTTGGATCCTTTCGTATCGTCTTTCGATTGGATCTTGTATTTACGCCTTGAAAAGCGTTCTGATCAGAGATTGTAACGTTTGAGAGTATTGGTACGGTCCAATGTAGGTACGGTCCAATGTAGGTGCCCGAATCTCGGTATCAAAACCAAGAGGATGATAATTGGATGGCCTTACCTTCCCTATCCCCTTTCTTGTGTAGATCTAAAGAGGTATCATGGATGGTGTATGATTCGTCTTATACAATGAGACAATGGTACGGTCCTCCAATGCAACAACAAGGCCGACATGCTTCCGTTTCTCCGTTTTTCATTGTCGTGTGTCGTTTGCAACTAATTGGATTTGCAACTTTCCCAATCCGACTTGGTTGATGGAATAGTTTCTGCAACTGTATTCCCTCCAGTTGTTTCAGTGCATAACTGTGGTGGGAACTGTGCACGGTCCTGTTGGTTCACTCACAGTCAGTCATCAATAAAGATACCTTTTTGGATTTTCACGTCAAGCAGTCAGGGAGCAAAGATCTGTCATCATATCAGATTATGGTTCCATCATAATCCTGCTCCTCGAGAAGATTCACGTCTCTAATAACATCGACTATAATATCTTCATCAGCATGACGTATGTGGCTCAACTTTTTCGGACATGTACCATTCTTAGCAGCTTCAATGATAGCACTGCGGAAGCTTATCTGGCGATCGTTTGTATATGCAAACAGAGCAATACTCGCCCTTGTTTAAAATTTGACAACGGACTTTCCCAGAATTTGTGATGAACCAGATGGTTCGAACAAGCTGACTCAGGTAGGCATGACCAAGCGTATCGTCAGTGCTCTTTCCATTCAGGAAACTGGCAATCCAAAATCCCGCGTCATGCTTGCGTGCATCCAACTCATCAGGATGGAACATTGTCCAAAGATCAAGGAAGGCCATTGGACCACACTTCACATAATCAGGCTGAAAAACAAAGACTTAGCCCTGCGACCGATCGTCCACTTATTCTCATCGTTTACTTGCGCAAACTGTTGGGCACAGGGATAAGGTTTTGTCTCAGAGTCAGGTGTAATGTCCAGCCCGAGTATTCCCATGTTCCATAGCAAATCCAAATGATGCGCTATAAAACGTCGAATTCCATCACCACATACCGGCTCTTCATGTGCAGTACCTTCAACACATCTAGTGTTGATGTGTAGACAATGATTCCAATTTCACTGGGAGGGAGGGATAATTCTTCTTTTTCACATTTCTTTTCCATCTTCTGTTGCTTCCGTTCTTATATATGACCATCATACATGCGGATTAAGCCCAACAACTTCCCAAAGTACGACTCGCATCTGATTTCGAGAATTCAAAATAGGACATCCCGCAGTAAATGCTTCAGACAACAGAATCGACCATTACTTTCTTTGTACTACGTTAGTAATAGCTACGGTAGCGATGCAGCGAGACGTTCTACGTTGCTTGTCGAGGCTGGACATCGCTGGGGCATGGGCGTATCACCTCACAGTCAATCTGTTGCTGAACATCGAAATTTCCGCAACTTCTCTGACTGTAATTACTGTTAGTGAGAAAAAACGTTACCCTTACCCCCCCACCCCACCCCATGATTATTATTTCTACAGTTGCGGGACTCGTTTGGATTCACTACCATGATACGTCGTAGAGAACCAATACGATACCTAATATCGGAGTACGTCGTAGGTATAATACCGGTAATTGTATCTTACACAAATTTCTTACGGCAAACACGTACAACAGTATGAATCAAATTTCAACTTCATTGGATTCCTTCGGCGCGTGCCGTCCCTTCTTCACAGTCAATGACCATCGCAACTTCCGTCACCGACGCCCGTCACATTTTTGACAACGACAACATCACGATCTATTTACACCGTCAAAATGGCCAGAAACACTACACCAACGGCGAAAAACGAGGTTGTTAAATGAGGTGGAAAGGAGGGTCGAGCATGGCAACAGCCTACGCAATGCTGCACAGTTTTGGGGGGTGTAACCGTGCCAAATTCGAAACGCAACTGCTAATATGAAATGCAACAATGCTCACGAAAAAAAATCCATTTGCAAAGGCAGGGAGTCAACAATCAAGCATCATGGAAAGCCCTTAATTCGTTGATGTCTCGATGGCTTCGGAACTCCTAGGAGTCGAGGGGCCACTAAAGTCAACCTTTATGTGGTCGCCACCATGTACACTGAGTATCGACTTGAGAGTGTTTCCTCCGGGAAGCATCGGACTGTTAGGGTTGGCACGATCTTGATGCATTCACTGCCCATTTCATGGAATGAACAAAGGGAAATTTGCAGCCACTGAGTATCCATTTGAGAGTGTTTCCTCCAAGATGCATCGGACTTGATCGCCCCATTGAAGTTGGTATTGGAAAGCCATTCAAAAATTGGGTGGGAGGGAAATTGATGGACAGGATGATGCAACAAGATGCTGAGACGCCAATCATGACAAACGCAAATAGTTACTCACCAGATAAGCACAAGTCACATGGGGTCGTCGACGTTCGCAAAGATCAAATCCACGGATCTCTAAACTTTGTCTCGAAATATACAGGATATCTTGAAACGCGGAAGTCTAAATGGATACTCAAAGTGGACGAACCCCCGTGGCTGGAATGGATTCGTTTCCATAACCAGAAGGACCAAAAATGTAAACCATGAAGGTCCGAACTCTACAAGTATCGATCGAAAGCACCTTCTGTGAAGAAAGCCACTGCTTTGGGAACAATAATTGTTTACCAACAAGACGAATCTAAGCATCGGCCATTCCACGACAGTCAAAAAGGCCAAGATTTGCTTTATTTCTCTGCAAGGGACACATTCAAGCTCATGTCGTAGCTAGGCCGACGGCTCGATGTGTCGTATCTTGGTTGTATGATTTCTTGTGAGATGTTGCGTTGCATTTCTAGAGACCAACTGGTCCCGCTCGAGAGCAGAATGAGATTGTGCTGTACCAATGCTCTCGAACATGATATTGTAGGTCCAAAACGTTTTGCGAGGCATAAGGAGAACATACAACCGAAGGACGATACGAAAGTATCCAAATTGGCCACAAGATTTGCAACGATCTGTTCTCCTGCATCGTTTGCGATGACACCGTCCAAGACTCCGTCTGCTTTTGCGTAACTAGTGAAACTACCAACGGTTCCATTTTGGAAATCTCTTTTTCAATCAGCGCAATTTTGGTTTGAAGAAAAAAAGGTATGATGCATCCAACGTTCTTGCTCTTGATATTCAGGAAAAGGCTGTCCGGCAAATCTTGGCCTTTCGGGCTGTTCTTGGCTTTCGGACTGTATTCGTTATGCGATCGCCGCTCCAATTCTTGTGGTAGAGGATGATTGTTGGAAGCATACTGACCTTTTATGCCACTGATCCGGCCTATTGCGAAGAATTCAAAACGGCAAACACCTCTCAGCAACTGGTTGTGACATTGTCAAATGAACGTTTCTCCATGGGCAGCGCCAGTTGAAGCAGAGTTTGTCCTCGGTGCACGTCGTAGGAAATCATGATGGGAAATTTTGATGATTCACGACCACACGACGATTGGATTGTACATGCAAGAAACCTTTTCGATCTGTGTGTCGAGTCGGACGAGTACCAGTCCCAGAACCTTTTCTGTCCGGAACAAAGAGAGAAAAGTCATATCCAGCAACCAGAAGGACCAAAAATGTAAACCATGAAGGTCCGAACTCTACAAGTATCGATCGAAAGCACCTTCTGTGAAGAAAGCCACTGCTTTGGGAACAATAATTGTTTACCAACAAGACGAATCTAAGCATTGGCCATTCCACGACAGTCAAAAAGGCCAAGATTTGCTTTATTTCTCTGCAAGGGACACATTCAAGCTCATGTCGTAGCTAGGCCGACGGCTCGATGTGTCGTATCTTGGTTGTATGATTTCTTGTGAGATGTTGCGTTGCATTTCTAGAGACCAACTGGTCCCGCTCGAGAGCAGAATGAGATTGTGCTGTACCAATGCTCTCGAACATGATATTGTAGGTCCAAAACGTTTTGCGAGGCATAAGGAGAACATACAACCGAAGGACGATACGAAAGTATCCAAATTGGCCACAAGATTTGCAACGATCTGTTCTCCTGCATCGTTTGCGATGACACCGTCCAAGACTCCGTCTGCATTTTCGTAACTAGTGAAACTACCAACGGTTCCATTTTGGAAATCTCTTTTTCAATCAGCACAATTTTGGTTTGAAGAAAAAAAGGTATGATGCATCCAACGTTCTTGCTCTTGATATTCAGGAAAAGGCTGTCCGGCAAATCTTGGCCTTTCGGGCTGTTCTTGGCTTTCGGACTGTATTCGTTATGCGATCGCCGCTCCAATTCTTGTGGTTGAGGATGATTGTTGGAAGCATACGGACCTTTTATGCCACTGATCCGGCCTATTGCGAAGAATTCAAAACGGCAAACACCTCTCAGCAACTGGTTGTGACATTGTCAAATGAAAGTTTCTCCGTGGGCAGCGCCAGTTGAAGCAGAGTTTGTCCTCGGTGTACGTCGTAGGAAATCATGATGGGAAATTTTGATGATTCACGACCACACGACGATTGGATTGTACATGCAAGAAACCTTTTCGATCTGTGTGTCGAGTCGGACGAGTACCAGTCCCAGAACCTTTTCTGTCCGGAACAAAGAAAGAAAAGTCATATCCAGCAACCAGAAGGACCAAAAATGTAAACCATGAAGGTCCGAACTCAACAAGTATCGATCGAAAGCAGCTTCTGGGAACAAAGCCACTGCTTTGGGAACAACAATCATTTTCCAACAACACGAATCGGAGCAGCGGCCGTCCAACGACAGTCAAAAAGGCCAAGATTTGCTTTTATTTCTCTGAAAGGGACCAATTCAATGCCATGTTGTAGCTCGGCCGCCGTCTCGATGTGTCGTACCGTGAGTGTATGCCGGCTTGTGAGACCCCAGGACTTTTTCTGTCTGGAACAAAGACAGAAAAGTCACATCCATCCCTTTCTTGATGGGCAATGCCAGACGATCCGTCAAAAATCAATTGAAGTGGAGACGTCCAAGTTAAACGGAAAATCGTGTTGATGGATCGGGTGAATGAAGTTAATATTATGGCAAAACTTGCTATCAATATGTCATCGATGATAGAAGTGGAAGCTGGATGACTTGCCGAAGGACATGTCTCTTGAGCAGTTCGTGAATGGAAAGTCGAACACCTACAACGACGTCGTTTCCAATCACGACATGCAGCAAATCAAACAACTTCTAGCTAGAATGCAGATATGACATCAAAAGCTGAGAAATATTCTTGAGCATTTCGGGATTCACAACGCTAGCCGGAAAGAAACAGGAATGCCAAAAGCAAGCGTCGCAAGAATCCTTGAAAAACGAGAATGAAAGTGACGGACGAGTGGATCACCGTTCTCACATCACATGATGCAACAGTACACCATTGTAAATGCGAAAACCGGAGAAACAATTCGTCAAGCGGCTGCTCGAAACCGCAACACTGTAACTTTAACCACCGACGTGGACAAGTCTGTAAGTTATGTGCAAGACATCCTTGAAACAGAAAACCAAAACATCGAAGCAACAACATTCTATGCTGGAACGGATCCTGAGGCCTGAAACAACGAAAGCATTTACAGTGCTATGTTCCAACCCACTAAGCATCTCGCCCAACGGTCGACTTTCCACTTTCACAATACAACAATAAACCCTCCCCCCGGACCGCCGACAATCAAAACGCAACAATTCACAACCAACCATCCAATCAACACAATAAACGTCGTACAATACTACGTTTCCCAACGGAAGACTAACACGACAACAATACATCACCACCTCGCGCGCGACCGCCGACAATCAAAACGAAAACCAATACGACTGGTAGAAATTTGACTACCTAGGTAGGTACGGTAGCTACCGGTAGTCGTATCATAGTACAATACACTACGTAATCTTCTAACAACGGTTGACTTTCCACTTTCACATTACAACAATATACCCTCCCCCCGTCCCACATCTTGTCCTTGCGGAAGACGAAACGATGGCATCCCAATCGATCATTTCGACACATACATACAATGATGCGACAACAGGAATAACTTCCTTCAACGATGGAGGGGACGATATGCAGACGGAAACTGCCCTACAACAATATCCACACTACCACCTCCGTTGATTCGTCCCAATGAGGAAGGAGGAGAGACGGACGAGATACTAACACGGTTGCGGCTGCCGATTTATTTTGAATTTTGCCGAGGGTAAACTTATCACATTGAACACCAACGACGACAACGGCACTACTTTGGAAGCAACAATCCTTGAAACAGAATTGGAGCGGCTTTCGAACGATGACAACACCAAAAAGGCCAAGAATTTTTTTGCTTGCAGACTATTCTTGTTAATCAAGATCAAGAGCAAAGGACGCCCCACCCACAGCTTGGCAAACCGTTTCATGCTGACAGCCTTGTCAGTGTCTTAAGTTGGATCTGATCTTCACACACAGACCATCCTGTGCAATGGTCGGAATAGTACGAAGTATGTAGTTTGTCCACTATAAAGGCATTGCCTGCTTCAATCCTGCACAGTACCAATGGTTTCCCTACGTGGTAGAGGTGATGGGTTTTGACCATCTCAGCCGAGAGGTGGCAACAATCTCTGCCGAGGATAACTATTCGGACATTAGAAAATTGGCTTGCGGGGTGGTGGGAACAATCGATCGTTTTGAGTTAATGTTGGGAAAATATCTGGCCGATGGATGTGGACATTGTTTCTACAAGCAGAGCCATCGAAAAAATTGTCCTGATTTGTTGAAATCGGTTCCTCTCCAACAACGATGACACTGAATCTCACCATATGGAAATGTTTGACAAAGAATGCTTATATAAATGGAAAAATGAATTCGAAGCACAACTGTGCTTGTGACCGGATGTTTGTTTTTCGTTGCGGCTCACCGACTGTGAAATGCGAATTACTTCATTTTACTGTTCGTAGACTATTACAACGAAAAAGGGAACAATGATGTGCGTTGTCTTCGCTGTGGTAGACTATTATGGCTAACTGTAAGGGACTATTAATACACCGAATCCTTCCGAGTTCATGGCTATTATCTGTGGGTCCATCCCAATGCTTTCCGATCGTTCTAGATTCGGGGAAGTTGGCGAATTCGTCCTGGAAACTGCCCATCTCAAGGCTCTCCTTCAATGGCTTGAACATAAGAATTTTAAGCCAACAAGCCTGCAACGAATCGTCGTATATCCTCTGGAGGATATACAAACAACAATGGTTGGCCAGATCCTGATTGTATCGTAAACAAAATACGAAAGGTTCTATGTGAATAAATTGTGAGAGAAAGAAGAATCGCTGATGGGATTGTGAGCTCAAGGGTAAGAGAAAAAGTGGTGAAAAATACCAAGAGAAAACGTCGGGATCTGAAGTTGTTGTTTTTGGGATTTGGGATCGTCGCATTCCTGTTTTTTTATTTGCGCCAATCGAAATTTTGATTTTTTTGCTACCACCAACTCAAAATCCAATGTCGCCCATAGTACCAAGATTGAAAAGGGGCGCGGAATCCGTGAATGTCTCGGGAAGTTCGCCAACGGAAGTGGGATAGGGAAGGCAAGAGCTCATCTCAGATCCGAACGGATGGAAAAGGGCATCGGTCAGTCCGACTTCGTAGGCATTATGTCCACTAGTAACTAGTAATAGTAAAAAGGAGGGAAGGAACACAAGATTCTGGAGGGATAGTATGCAAGTCTTGTCAGCCAAGTGCATAGGGAAGGAGGAAAGAACACCATTGATCTGTACCTGGAGGGAAAGGAGGTCTTGTTGTATGATCGAGGGTCTTGGCGTCAGTGTCGAATCTGGAATCGATTGACTGTGAGAGACGAAAGGGGGATGAAACGGGGTACTGGAAGAAACACGTGAACAACGTGAATTCCGCTTGGGGGGCAGAATTTTCGGGAATCATGCACGACGTATCATCATATTATTATGATATCATACGACTTTCTACGTAGGGTAGGGTGAAAGGGTGGTAGACGGTACACGGTACCAATCTCTATCATACCTCTACTACCGTGTATTGTATGATACCGTAGTCGTAACAGTAAGTTCGCACCGAGTCACAACGGTCAACGGGCGGGAGCTGAAGTTGTTGTCCGGCGCGAGTAACGTCGTCGAAATAGGCCTTGACTGTGAGTTACATGTAGGCAGCATCTGCAACATTTTTCTTGGAAGTGAGATATTCGACAATGGTGCCGATCTTGCTGCACCATCGCTGCATAAGGGATAGTAAGCGGGGCACCGTACCGTTGTTAATGGGTCATTTTACGACCAGTGGGGGCGGTGCGAAACCGTCAGTAGAGGGGCAGCCATAAAAAGGTTATGTTATCGATTAGAGTGCTAAATAAAATTGGATATTCTGTCGGCAGCAGGTGGTGTTTGGAGTTTGAAAGTTGGAAGAAACGAAGCAGCCGTTATAAGAAGTTATGTCTGGAAATACTTTCTACTCTCGGAGGGGAGAAGCTTCCACAATTACGATTTTAGCCTCTTGGTTCCTGACACCAGCTGCCGACATGATGATGTTTTTTAAATAGGTAGAAGGATCAATCAATGAAAACGCCATGTGAATGTCTACCCTGGATATTCGCACGTTTGGTGGCCAAGTACAAAAGAAAGCACCTTATCAAAGCCCACAAATATAACTCGCTGAGCACACGACCGTCACTCTGACGGTTGGGGCTTTCGTTCCGAGGTATGGTCGATGTGTTGAACGGAAGGGAATACAATATCTGCTTCCAAGATTTGCCGGCGGCCGTTTGTATACGCAAACAGATAACCTTCATGGATTTTCACGTCAAGCAGTCAAGCAGCAAAGATCTGTCTTCATATCAAACGATGGTTCCATCACACGACAGTAGTCCTGTCCAACATCGACTCTATTGAAAAAAAGAGTTGTTGTTTGACCAATATTGGATCCTTTGGTATCGTTCTTCAATTGTATTGGCCTGTAGCCGACAAAAAAGAGTTGTTGTTTGACCAATATTGGATCCTTTGGTATCATTCTTCGATTTTATTGTGTATGCATGACTCTCAAAGAGTTCTGGACCGACACCGGGACAGTCGGCCGCAGACAAAAAGAGCTAGTCTCAACAAATTTTGGATTCTTTTGTATCGTCCTTCGATTGAATCTTGTATTTATGCCTCGCAAAGCGTTCTGGAGAGTATTGGTACTGTACAGTATAATCTCGATCTGTTCTCCAATCACAATACAACATCTCACAAGCCGTCATACACCCAAAGCCACAGAAAACGCGTTTGTCTTGGCAGCAGAACGGAATCCAGATACTGCCGAATTTGCCATTCGTGTGAGAGTCGTCTGTGGGATTGGAGCTGTGTTCTCAATCGGAAGGAAGATTCGTCGATGGGGCGGCGACGTCGATGATGCATCAAGTCATGTTAGAGTTTGGCATCCTGTTCAATCTATGGCTAATGTTTGTGATAAGTCAGTTTTCCATTGTGTGTATTGATGCCGACCTCTTCGTTGAAGTAGTGTCCCACGTCTTGACACCTCAAAGCATGACCAAGAGATCTCCAATAGCAGCTTCAAAGAAACATCGTGGTTGTCCGTCGTCCGTTCACCCAGACGGAAACTCTCGTACGTTGTAGTTTTGAGGATCTTCTCCTACCGCGGTCCCAAAGCGTCCCCTCATCAACCTCCAACTCTGTCAACCAGATGGTTGTCGCAATCGATCTTGGCATCCTCTGTATCTTCCACAATCCACTTCCTGACACATCATTACATGACAAGAATTGTAGTCGCACCGACGCTAGAGATGTGGTTCATTTTCATAAACCCAGCACCGAGAAAAGTACGAAACATCAACTGTCAGCCATCCTCACTGCTCTTCTTTCGACAGCTCTTCTTTCTACAGTCAATAAGAAAACGTTGATGTGCCCAATGACTCTTTCACTGCCACTCTCGGCACATGAAGCTGGGTCGATGATTGTTTTCAACCAAAATGCGGTAGGAGCATCGCTGTCGCTCCCCATTCGGTATTTGGGTCGTAGCATGTTCAACATCTTCAAATTAACCAGTACGTCCAGTGTTGTTCAGTAAAACCTTTCGTATCGTTACAACCAATGCTTGTACCACCTTGTCTTTGAAATCATCAATGGTAAACAGCACTTGCAAGAATGGATGATGAGGGATGAGATGTCTCTCCAAGATAACTGTTATCTTCATCGTCACCCACATTCTAATGTTCCTTACGGCTTCATGTTGTGTCGATATGCGGTGTCGTTCATAGACGCCATTGTGATCGAAACGGGAGAAGTGTTGAAATTTATGACGGACGACATCCTTCTGAAGAAATCGTACTTGGAGTTGTTACTGTTACCGAAATTCAACTGACTGCACACTGCAATTGCAATTGCAACGATCGCTAGAGAAAGACTTGCATCCATTCCTTCCCCTGTTTGTCACAACGCTTGATTATTTTTTAATTTGATAAGGACGCCGTCCCTCACTCTCGTTTGTAACCCTTCGCTCTCACTTTCAACGCTACTTCTGTTTACCACGATCTCTTTTTCCATCTTCACGATTGGTTGTTGTGTATTGTCGTATGGTCGTATGCATCAATCAATTCTCGAGAGGCATATGTGTCTTTGTCTTGTTGTTTCATATTTTGTTATTACAGTACTATAATATCGGATTCAATGGTCTTTGGATCTTGTTGGTTGGATGATTGAGTATCTAACGGTAATGCCGTCATGATGTCGCTCATTGTGTAGTACTACTACCGGTACGTACATAGCACTTCGAAGTACTGTACAACGGTACCTAGCTATGGTACTTCATTAGATAACGTATGTTCATAATATGTGAATCGTCGCAAACCATCTCCTGTGACCTGTGATTGACCGAACTTTCACTGCCCTTGCTTCTTGGCTTGTTCGTGAACTCTCTGCGATGTTTCTGTTTTGGTTTTTGAGGTTTCACACAATTTCTTTTTCAAAGTCAGAGTACAACGGAAAAAGAGATTTGTTAACCATGTCTTTCTTTGGAGAGATGAACGGCTTGGCCGCCCATGCCGAGGGCAGCCTATTTACATTCAGCAACAATGACTACGACGACGACATTGCTTTGGGAGAAGCAGTCGTCTATTCGGGACAACAATTCGATTATGCTCAAAATCAACACCCAAAACGATCTCCTACAACGACGCAACCACCAGTGTCTATTCGTTCACCTCTACAGGCAGTGATTGCAATGGCCAGCCCCACTTCATTGCAACAAATGTCCATTTGGACGCCTTTTGCCCTGCTACGTCATCGAAGTCGACCCATTGATGACAGCACCAGCATCAACAGAATCCCAGACACTGCTGCAACTCAAAATCCTTCCAAGCATATGCACAGCTGGACGAACCCCATGGCTGGAATGGATTTGGTGATTCGATCGGAACAACCAAAGAATTCCATCATGAAGGTTCGAAGGCTACAAGATTCTATCGATACCAAGTATCCTGGAGGAAGCGACCGAAGGAAGAATCCAATGGCCTTAGAAGCGCCGAAATTACAAGCCGTCCGACACGACGACAAGACGTCTCTGCCTCTGCAAGACTGTTACTTAACATCAAGAGAAAGAAATCAGCAATTCAAGACCCCTCACCTTCGCAGACAGTTCGATTCTTCACACATTCTCAATCTCGAGAGTATCACAGCCTTCTCTGTCATCGTCGCCTTGGTCATCATGGCACCCATCGCCGCGACAGTAGCATTGGAACGTGTTCTGGCAGACCGGAAACGTCGAGAGCGACAACGACAGCGCACGCCAGACATCTTCATCGGCTTGAGAGAGAAGCCTCGCTTCCAAGGACCCAAGAAGAGCATCTGGCAAGCTTGGGAGCGAGATGAACCTCACATCGACATCAACAAACATCGTTGCATTTTGTTGAGAGATGTAGGAGGGATCGCTTCTATCCTTAAATGGGAAGCGGCAATGGAAGATGAGATTCCACTTCGAAAGCCCTTGTCATTCGTCGATCAAGTCGGAGTGAAGTTCATTCCTCGTCGTCTGGACAAATGTAACGCCCATCTCAGGGACCTTAAGGAAAGTGTCAAGAGGAATTATTCTCAAGTGGACGAAGAGGTTGAGCGGAGGAGACAGTGGAAGCATGTTTACACCAGATTTGTATTGTCTGGATTGGATCGTCACCATGCTACAATCACCTCCCAGTGGCAACTCAGTGCGGCGGCGAGAGAGGAAGCTTCAACTACCAACTCGTCTGACATCGATGACGACTCTACGACCACCAACGACCTGTCCTCTCGCATCGATAGCGATGACGCCGTCCGAGTTTCCGGTAGCGACTCCTCGACTCATGAAAATAACAACGAAGACGACGACTCTACGACCACCAACGAGGACGATAGAAACGTGCCACATTCCGACAACAACTTCTTCGATCACAATGAGGACTCCACGTCCAACATCGAATTCTTCCAAATCAACAATAGCGGAGTGGTCAACAACGATGTCATCACCACCGCCACTACCACTGACAACGACAGCGACAAGAAGGAAGAGGAGGATTCATTTCTTAAGATCGATTGCGACGACACAATCGACGACAACAGGACGTTTTCTACCGTTGGTAGCTCCGGTGATGACAATGCAGCCACCACCATCGATTGTGCACAAGAATTCGACCCACAGTCTGTTCACAGCTTCTTCAGCACCGATGAGGACTGCTCAACCACCCAAAACGAGCTGTCCCCTATCGATTGTGATGCAGCTACCAACATAGTCATCACTGTCAACACAACAACCATCAACGAGACGCCTTCTATGAGCGCTAGCTCCAATACCACCCGACGACGCGTACCAAGGCCTCACCGTCGCACTGCAATCAAGTCGACAGAGATGGAGGTTGACGAGGCGACTGTTTGGGTCAACGGTAGAAGAAGATCGTCCAGACTCCAACCCAAGACAGGGTCCGTTTGGATGAACGGACGACGTACGTCCGCAAGATTTCTTTAAAGCTCCCCGTCATATGTCTCTTGTGTCATATTCTGAGGTGTCGAGAAGGGATAATTCTTCTTGTGAAGATTATCATGGTAACATCCTCCTTCGGGAAATGAATGACTCCCTTCGGCAAGGACAATTTCATGGACCGGTTCCCGTTGCTGCGTGTGAAAACGGGATGTGGAGGACTTCTTGTCGATTCCTGCTTGGATTGTCATCGTCCTGGGTTGGGTACTTTAACAAGCTCCGGCCTTAGAGACGGTGACTGGAAACAGATCATCTATTCCCCAAAGGGACGGTTTCGATCCAAGCAATGAATCCTTGGCCTCCAGAGCATGCGGAGAAAATTCCTTCGACCATTCCCGGGGACCAACTTGGAGTCAAGAGATCCACCGTTGGATGTTCTTGGATCCTTTCTGGTAAGTGTACTGTGTGTGATGCGGCGAATGATGCTGTTTGAAGATCCCCATTTCTTTTCTGTTGCGATATTCTCAGGATCTGCGTTGCTTCTGAGCTTTGCTCATTCCTCCTGTGAATTGCAGGTGAAAATCTAAACATTCAAATATTCTTACACGACAACCTATTACGACAACCTTTTACATACTTACGCGACAACCACAAGCCCTCTCGATGCGGAGTGATGGAATTGTGAATGTTGTTATCCTTTGGTATCAAGATAAGCCCTTCTCGGAGGGTGCAGAGGCATGGGTTTCTCTGCTTAATTCGTATCCCCCAGTACCAAAGGATACAACTTCACACATTCCTCACAAGGCTTGATTGGGCTGGACGGGCACCCTTCAGCCCGTCCCTTTCCCCCCTGAAGTGGATCACCTTGCCGTGGTAGGGGGGCTTAACCCAGTGTGTGAAAGCCTGGGAAACTAAGAATCCACACACGATCTACTAAGCCCTATGCAGAGTCGAATGGCTGGAAGACAGCCATGTCCAAGCGTTGGCTTATTCAATGGTTATACTGATTGGGATGAAACGCATCTATTACTACGGTATGAATTATTCTGTGTCGAATAACAGACCATTTTTTCAACCGTCCGCTCGTCAATCAAAATAGCTGATGCCAGGCAGGTTATGGGCTGACTAGCTAGCAGATGACAGCTGTTGGTTGGTATAGTCTGGTTTCATACTTTCTATCTAGCTAGTCTACCTTAGAGTAGAATTTCTCTCTGCATAGTATTCCTCTACCGTAGCTAGATTTGGATTTTATTTGTATCATATGCGCTCCAGAATCTTTCGACATTTTCATGCTTTGTGAGTAAAATTCGAAACTTAACCGCCACGTAAAAGCCTAAGAAACTTGACGCTTTACTGTTAAGAACGATCACACCATCTCTCCTGTACCATGACAACCGAGGGAAAGGCAGCCAGCGGTACTCGGGGTGATAGCTTCTGAAGGTTATTTGAAAAGGCGTTGGGTGGATGTGAAGCCGAGACTTGTTGGTAGAGATGGTAATCAGTATGGATGTGTTCTCTTCATGATTCAATATCCTTGTGATACTAACATTCAATGACAAAACCTTGCGACATTGCTGTGGACCTGTACGCATTCGATTGTCCCACTTCAACAACAGCAACAAAAACGAGAACAAAATCCGTCTTAAAAAAAGGCCTTTCTCTGTCGGAAGATGCGCCACCATCGATTACTCTCCTCCCCTACTAATTGTAAATTGCCGACTTGCTTGTTTGTTTGGTTTGTGCAACTAGCGCCGTGGACTCATTCACCCTCGTCCCCGTTTTGATCTCGACAATCGTTAACAGGACTTTTCTATCGTTGTAAGAACGACAATGGTTTCCCCTACCCTTGTTTCGTCTTGGGAGGAGAGTCGTCCTTATAATATTTTGGGGGAGCCGTGTCTGGAGACAGCTTGATTCCCATGGGGGTAGACGGGATGTCTTTCCTCATCGATCTCGAAGTTGCAATTTTTATCGCATGAAGATGTCGAGAGTTTGTTGATGTATCTGTAGTGAGCAAACGTCGATGATCCATGGAACACACTCTACTTCCGGTTCTTTGGGATGATGAAAGTTGGGAGAGTGAAATATTTGGATACCTCGGATCCGCAAAGAACTTTTATTTTCTCTCCAATCACAGTCCCTATAAGTGTCAACGATTGGCGGCTTTCCAAAAAGGTCCACTCTGTTGCATTTGGGTGAAACTTCTTGCTTCCGCAAGCCGGAAGACCGGAAGATGAGTGTTATCGACTTTTTATGGATCCAATCTAACACAGTGTAGTAATAAAACCAAATCTCTTTGCAAGAAAACTTCATTTAAAAAACTCCCAACGACGGTCTGCCGCAGACACACAAAAATCTTGTTGCTTGACCACTTTTCGGATTCTTCGTATCGTCCCTTCCATTCAATTATTTAAGAGTAGCTAGCAAAAAAGAGTTGTGGATGAACAGGTATTATTATCATGTTCCAGAGTAGTGGGTACAGTACGATCGTGTCGGAGACGTGTTCGTGATATCGCGAGTGTTCCAAACATGTCCAATGACGGTATGCCGCTGACAAGAAAGAGTTGTTATTGCTTCGACCATTTTTTTGGGGGAATTTTCGACTGTTTTACGAGTGATCCGTGGAATCTCAAATGAAAATCATATATTGACTGTGATGCTTGAAAGGAAGGCTTTTGGATCGAAAATACACCATGTCAAAAAAGTAGATGCGTTGCGAAACAGAGTGAATGGAAATAATAATGGTGATGTTGTTGCGTGTTCATGAGATTCAAACACCTTCTGACATGACCGACCGACATCGGCCTCGAAAACGAGCTCCAACTCCATCTATTTCTTACAGGACGGACGAAGACATAATGACATGATGACAACATGATGATGATAGACAAGAAGTTGTTGTGGCGAATCTGCTTCACAGTCGGTGTGTGGTGTGTTTGGTATGATACCGGCAGACCCTTCTACCGTGCTGCCTACCGGTAGTAATACCGGTACCTACTCCAGTAGTAGGTACCGGTAGTTAAATCATACGCTACCTAATACGACAGTAGAGTAAGACGTAGCTACTACGCTTTACCCGACCTCGTGGAACTCGATCGAATATGATAGCTCTCTTTGGCAGAATTTTTTTCAGTAGTAGTCTACGGTAGTACGACGTAGTACTCAACATGACACGTGATCACTGTTACGATCGTACTAGTCCTAGTGGGTTTGGTTGAATCCTACTATTGTATGCTTACTACAGTACGACAGTAGATAGATCTTCACAGTCAATGGTCCTAAAAGTACTACATCAGTCCTTCCGATCTTGGACGGTCGCGACAACGCGACAAACATGATGGCTTTTGTGATCAAGGATGACAGCACGAGAATTATTTTTATACTAGCTACGGTAGTAACTGTAAGCTACCGGTAGTAATATAAGAATTCTTACTCAACCAATCCATCATCGTTCAGTCGATCAAGAAGAAGAAAGGTTAAGAGAGAGAGAGAGAGAGAGAGAGAGAAGAAGAAGAAGAAGAAGAAGAAGAATGACTACCGAAGTGACAGTGTCTCCCACTCATGAAGGGGAGGTCGCTCCATCGTCGGATATCGAAGCATTATTACCTTCGTCGCTCATCATCCCCATTAAATCATCATCGAACAACAAATCGGATCAATTCATTGAGATTTTTCCGGAAGAAATTCCGGATACACCATCGTCGACGTTACTTCAAGTGTTGAAGGATGAAGATGCCGATTTGAACGTATGGGCCGACGCTGCCATGCATTACATTCAACACAAACAACATGCTCAAGACGCGGCACAGATCTTAGAGGCGGGATGTGAACGAGCCGAAACGGGAACCAAAGATGATCGGGTGCGGATATTTGCTGCCGCTGGTATCGCACATTTGACGGCCGCTCAAGAGTATGCCAAAGGGTCCGATACGTTAAATACTACTTCAGGAGGGAAACGTGCCGAACATGATTTACGAGAAGAATTGACCAGTAAGGCGGACAATCGATTCACATTGAGTTCCAAGGTCGATAACTTATACCCCATGACATGGATGGGAAAAGGAATGCTCAATTTACAAGCAGGACGTTTGGAACAAGCCAAGTTTTTCTTTGATACAACATTGAAAGAATGTGGAAAGGTGTTACCAGCGTTGCTCGGAATGGCAGCTGTCATGTATTTGGAAAAGAATTACAAAGCCGCTCAAAACACCTATGCGGAAGCTATTCGTCTCTATCCAAACAAGAGTGGTGCATCCACTCGTGTGGGATTTGGATTGGCATCTTACCGGTTGGGACAGGTAAGGGCTGATGGATTGGATTTTTGTACTGTCAAACCCACCCACCCCCCGGTTCATGACTTTTTTTTGGGTGAAAGAGAGAAGCTATTTTTTTCGTTTTTCTCACTTTCCCGGTTTTTCGTTTTTTTTAAAAATGTTGCATGAAAATTAGGTGGACCGAGCCAAAGCGGCATTTGCACGAGCCTTAGAAATGGACCCGGAAAACGTAGAAGCAATGGTAGGAGCAGCCGTCCTCGACATGATGAACCTCGACGAAACATCCAGTGATTTCAATGCACACATGGAGAGAGCCATCAAAATGATGTCCATGGCCAACCTGTTGGATCATTCCAATGCCATGGTTCAAAACCATCTGGCCAATCATTACTTTTGGAAATGGACCCCCATTGCTGGAACGGTACAAGTCACTCACGGATCCAAAATTGTCAAGGGATCACAGCCCATTCCACTCGATGAGGGCGATAGGGTCAGAATCGGTACAGACTTTGAATCACTCGTCACGGATGATGGCAACGGAGATGACGATGGTTATGATGATGAGGTAGACGGGACAACCTTTCAATTGAAGGATGCATGGAAAGGTGCTTCCGCCACGGGTCTGAAAGTATGGAAGAAAGACTACGACCGAGTTATTGCTCTCGCCAAGGGAGCGTACAACAGTACCAGTGTTCCAGAGATTCAAGCCGAGTCCCTCTTTCTACTAGCCAGGGTCTACCATGTGCGCGAAATGATGGAGGATGCCAAGAAAGTTTATGATCGAGCCTGTAAGCTCAATCCAAATCTGACCCCCGCTCGATTTGGTCTTGCACAAGTTTTGATCTACAATGAGGAATATGCCGAGGCTGCCGCCCATCTCCAGTTAGTGTTGGGGACGTCCAATACAGCCACGGACGCAATCGCAACTCTTGGTCTGTTGGAGGTGAAAGCCGGAGGAAAGAAAACGGAGGGTGGCCTGTCCAACTTACGAAAGGCCATTGATTTGGATCCTTTGAATCCGGAATTGATCCTGCTGGAAGCGTTAGCACTGCAACAACAGGAAAGTACCTATCCAAAAGCCCTAGAACGATACAAGAAAGCTGTCCAATTGTTGGAACGACAAGGCAAGGAGATCACATATGATATTTACACAAACATTGGTGTATTATCCCACGAAACACGTAGCTTTGATGATAGTTTGTCAGCATACAAACAAGCTCTTGATGCACTCGATGAAGATGCCACCAAACGCAAAGCGAGTCTTGAAAACGTCGGTGTGGAAGGGGGGAGGATCCGCCACAAGGATAACGACATTTTCTTTGACTTTATCGATTCCAATATTGCGATCGCAAATCCACGCAAGGGAGAAGACGAGGAAGGTGTGACTACCCTTTCCGTACTCAATTCAGACGGACGATCTGAAGAGGACCTCTTGTTAAAGCCTGGCGATGATATACGTATCAATGGTGCGTTCGAAACCGAGATAGAGGCAATCCAAAAGGGAGACGGAGGCCTCGTCTTGCAAATTAAGGATCCGTACAAGGGAGAGAAGACACAGAAGGAGAAGGATGAATCAAACATGGAAGTCGACGAGGAAATAAAAGAGACCGACGACCCAAAAGAGTTCTCTGTGTTTGTAAAGCGTGAAAATAATAGGCTCAAAGATCCTGTGGCCATCAGTATTGCATTCAATTTGGCAAGATTGCACGAAGCAGCAGGTAGGACTCTTGCAGCTATTGAATTGCACAAGGCCATTGTCAAGAGAAATCCAGCTTATGTCAACAGCTACTTGCGGCTGGCTTGCATTGCCATCGATTGTGGTGCCCTAAACGAGTGCGCAGGATGGTTGAAGATTGCTGCGGAAACGGCTCCAGGAAATCCAGAAGTCCTCACGTTGATCGGAAATCTGCACTTGTCCCTATGTGATTGGGCTCCAGCACAACAAATTTTTGATGGTCTTTTGGGAAGAAAGGTTCCCAACGTCGAAGCCTATGCTTTGTTGAGCATGGGTAATATCTATTTTGCCAACCTCGACATTCCGGGTCGATATGCAAAACATTTGGGATACGCCGGCGACTTTTACAAACGCATTCTCCAGAAAGATAATGCCAATGCGTATGCTGCCAATGGACTAGGATCAGTGATGGCTGAAAAGGCAGAACTTTTTAAAGCGAAAGAAGTTTTCAACCGCGTCCGAGAAACGACAGGTGATACCATTGCGGACGCACACTTGAATCTTGCCCATATATACCTGGCGCAAAAAAAGCATCCGGAAGCACTTCAAATGTATCAAAGCTATCTGAAGCGGACGGAGGATGGAACAGCTCCTATTACATCAAAGAGCAGGCTGGACGACAAGGTCGATGTGCTTCATTACATTGCCTTTGCCTATTTTGATTGGGCTCGTCAGACAGAGCTGTTCAATAACGCAAAGGCTGCCCCGGCCGACGAACGGTACAAGATGGCAATGCAAAACCTCGAGCTTGCTATAATTGACAACACGTCCGAGTCGAAGAACTCGATTCTGACCTATAATCTCTGTATGACCAAATTGCAAGCTGCCAATTGCGTGTTACAAAAGCTGACACGAAACATCCGAAGGACGGCTCTGGAAGTTGAAGAGGCATTGAATGGTCTTCAACAAAGTCTCGAGACTGTGGAAACTATTGCCAAGAACAAAGCCGAGGGCACAAAAGTATTGATATCAACATCCATCCTAAACGACTTTATCACACATTGCAAGAGCAATATTGAGTCCGCCAAGTCTCATTTGGAAGACGAAAGAAAGCGAGAGGACGAGACCAGAGAAGTCCAAGAGCTACAACGCACCATGGCAGAAATGAAACGGCAAGAGCAACTTCTCGAGCAAGCTCGTCGAAAGGAAGAAGAGGCCAGGAAGCAGGAAGAACGCGACAGAAAGGTACGTCTTTGCGAGATAGTCACAAGGGAAGTCCATCTTTTGAAAAGTTTGGAAATTCTTACCTGTTTTAATTGCTTTTTAGGCGCGTCAAAAAATGCGGAAGGTGGATGATCTCAGATCTGTTTGGGAACAAGAACAAGCCATGGCCAAAGCTGACAAGGAGAAACGGGCCCAGAAAAAGGCTCCTCCTAGCGACATGATTGTCCCCGACGACGCTCTGATTGAAGAGGAAGAAGAAGTCGCCCCCAGCGCCGCTGCATTGTTTGACGATTCCGATGACAGCGATGAGGAAGAAGAAAGTGGAAGTAAGAAACCTGCAGCCTCTGCAGAGGCGGAAGAGAAGTCTAGTGAAGACGAGGACGGAAAGAAAGAAGCAGCAGCTGAAACGACCCAACAAGATCTCTTTGGAGACAGTAGTGACGAGAGCGATGAGGAACTCAAACCGTCGAGTGTCGCCAAACGAGGAAACAACGAAAAGGATGATGATGATAACGACGATGTAGACGAACCTCCGAACAAAAAAAGCAAAGTGCTGGAGGATTCCGACTAAGGAAAGTATTTTAAGGCTGCTTATTGCGTTAACTCGTCCGTCTGGGTGGGACGTTAGCATATGAATGACAAATAATACTTGAAAGTTGTACAGAGTAGTAGTATGTACAATGTACACATATAAGTGACATGACTCAAAGGTTCTTCTGGCAAGAAAATGTCACCGGTCACTCCCCACTTTTGATGTGATCGAATTGCGACAGCAATTCAAGTGCTCGGTCCAACTCTTCTGGCGTAATATCGCTGACGCATACGCTGTCGCCAATCTCCGTGATAAGTGGGATCCTTTGGGCCCCGTGTCTGTGTTCCACGGCATCCTTACAACTTTGCCACGCCAATTGAGACGTCAAATGTGATGATGTCGTTGGTAGCTGCAAGAATTGCATGCATTTGAAAACGCGATTCACAGTATCCATGGAAATGAATCCGCGTAGGTAACTTAGCAAGCAGCAAAAAAATCCATCGATATTCACTGCTTCACCATGCATGATATCCACTCCAGGTACCATTTCCAAGAGTTTGGAAAAGGTGTGTCCATAGTCCACACATCGCTCCAACTCGTACTCCCACAGGTTCGGTCCCAATTCTTCCAACATGATTTGGATCGACAGATCGATGATTCTTTGCGCAACACCATCTGGCACTGTGGGGGAAGGAGCGAATCGAGACTCGACCAGTGCTCGTCCATGGGTTTCCAGCAGTTCAAATAGATCGACGGATCTCACCAGTGCCAGTTTGAGTATTTCTCCGAATCCATTCGAAACATTCCTCATATCTTGAGTGGTAATGAAGGAGGTATCTAAAAGACAGCTACTCGGTGCATAAAACGACCCGACACGGTTCTTGTATGTCTCATCAGTGACACAACAACAGTAATCGACACCATTTTTGACACCGACACTGGCATCGACAATTGCCAACAGGGTAGTGGGTACTCGCACGAATGGGACTCCACGACGATAGAGGCATGCGGCCATTCCTGCAATGTCCAAGACGACACCTCCACCAATGGCCAAGAACGGTTCGCGACGCCTTAATTTGTACGCACACATGGCATCCAAAATGGTATCGACGGCCTGTGTGGGAAGGAAAAAAAGGAAAAGAACAGAGGAATATCATGGTTGAGTTAAGGAATATCATTGTGTGACACAGCATATATGGAGCTCTACATACCGCTGGTCGTTTGTCCGGTTCTCCCCCCGGGATGACAATGGTTGAAAGTTCAATACCCAATTCGGTAAAGTAGGCCCTGATTTTGTCTCCATAAATGGCGTCGACGGCCTCGTCAATGACAGCAAATCGAGTATTGTATCCTTCCGGATGAACTCCGGTGGAATCCAAGAGTTGCATGTTAGTGGGATCTAACAAGGTTCCAGTTGGGACCATATTGACATCGTAAGAAATGGGCAATGTGAAGACATTTCTCCACCCTTTGGAGGTGGTCATGATGGTTGTCTTGGTGGTTACGGTAGACGAGGCAGTCTTTTGCACGGCAATGGTTTCTCGAGAGGTCGTTTTGGATATTTCGAAGACATTTTCGGGTGCACGTTCCAAAGGTCGTAAGATGGTTTTGGTTCCGGATTCGGAACACTCTTCGACTAAAACATTCAGGTTGTTGTTTCCGTTTGTATCTTCTTCTTCAGATGTGTTACTACTCTTTTCACCGCTATCATCGGAAGCACCAGACGACGTGAAACTTGAAACGGAGGTGTTTGTCGTTCCTAATGTGGATACAGTCGATATTTCTGTCGCAATCAAGGCCGCTCGAACCTCTGGGGCCAAAGACGACCATGCCTCTAAAACCGATGAGGGAAGCATCGGTGCCATGTTCGACGATTCTTCTCTGTGTCAAATAGACGACAGAAACCAATCCAAAGTGAAAGATGTATAAATATATGAAAAATGTGAGACGAACATTCGTTTACAGGTCTCAAAAGTGGCAGGAATGAAGAAAAAAATTCCAATTCGACACGATAAATCCCATGTCGTGAATTCTGCCGACGTACCGAATGGCGTTCAAAGCAATCTCGGAGGATCTCTTTTGAATTGTCTTGATTGTCATCTTGGATCTTTTTGTTGTTGTTTGAAAGAAAATGAAGAAAAGTGCAAGAATGAAAAGCTTGACGGTGTGACAGAGAACTCGGAAGGACCGGAAGAAGAAAAAAAGAGGATCGCTGCCGATGTGAAAGATGAGAAGATCGATGAATTTTTTATTGAGGTTTTCGGAACGACGAGAAGAGTATCTACCGACCGACTGACGGTCACGGGGTTTGGAGAAGGGAGAAAACACACAAACAAACAAAAAAGTGAGGGCACAGAGAAGCTTGCTCGGCTAACTCGTCCTTTGTGATGACGACATTGATACCTTTCGTAAACAGGTGGAACTGCCATCCAACCAAAGATTCCTTCAAGCTTGTGAAAAACTAACAGAATTCTACAAAAGAAAACGAGTCCGATGGAACTTTCACTTTCAATGCCAAGTAGTGACTGGACACAGGTCCAGCACTGGCGGTGGCAATCCGACCTCTTCTTCCGAATTCTGTCGTGGAGGGAACTCGTAATGACGTCAGGGACGTCACAAAATACGATGACGATGCAGATTCCTACCGGCAGGTACCTACGGTTCCTCTACTACTACCAAGTGTTCGACGTTGTTGCCGGTACTAACCATTACATTAGAGTTCTCTGGACGACTTTACTGTTAGTAGTAGTCTACACGACTACCAGTAGAACAACGGATCAACCATTCTCGTTCAAAGAAAATGATGATCTAAACTCTTCAAGTTGCAGGCTCGCTTTTGCCACGCCAATCGCCACCAATGACTTTGACAAAGCGAACCGCAAGAAGTAGCAACAGAGCTCGCAGACTCCCAACAAAATACTTCGTACTTACTGGTAGTAATTCAGCAGAGAGGTGGCGAAGGAAGAGAGATACTACCGTACCTACCGGTAGCTAGACTACTACGTACTTACATACCAGTAGGTAGTACTAACTGTAAGTATTAGACTACCGGGTAAATCAGGTCATCACAGTGCGACATTCGACGATGATAGTATTTACAGTTACTACCTCAATCTGTGTTTGTCCCTGCTTGAAATTATTGCTAGACTAGCTAGTATACCTAAATTTTATATTTTACATTGTGGCAGGGCCGTAAAAAGTCAAGCCAATCTGTATTCACTGCATCTTTCGATTTTGATACTCTTCCGACGTCATGTCGGCAAGTTCGTTCAAAATCAAGGAAACTCCCGTTTCTCGGTGGTACTTTTCAACGGCCAAAAAATTGGCCGCAAAGATACGGAGACGACCTTCGTTGTACGGCTTGTCATAATACTGGCACCAATCGCGGTAGGCAGCACGAATGCGCTCGGGGAACTCAGTTGAACTCATGCCCGACGGAGGAGACGATGAGGATGGCGGTCTGGACAGATCATTCAAGTAGGAGGCTCCACCTCGATTCATGCCAGAAGACAAAGAAGAACCATCATTCCGTGGTTTTGACAAATTGTCCAGGTAGGAAGATCCTTGATTCATGGTTGAACCACGTCGCGAATAGTTGTCTTCAGTGCCTCTCTGCGTCGGTTGTGGAGTGTCGTATTTGCGGGAAGACCAGTCACTGCCAACACGGTCCTTTGTATCCTCCATTCGTGACAATTCACCCATTTCTGGTCTGTTGTCGTCAGACCAGTCGTTGGAATATAGCGGTGGCGATACTTCTGGAGTAGGGTATCCCATACCCTCCTCCTGAGGTACATCCATGAAGTAGGAGCCATCATAATCATCCGACGGTCCGGATGGGTCTGCGAAACCTGGACCGTAATTCCCCGGGGATGTATATTCAGTATTCCCGAAGGATGCCATGTCTTCAAATGCCTCGATGAGTGCCTCTTCACTCTCCAACTGCATGAAGCTGTCCGAGTCAACGACACGGGGTTGGTCACGGAAGGGAGGGCCATAACCAGGATCCATCTCTCGACGTAGCTTCATGATATTCTGTTTGAACCTAGAAGGTCCAAGATCGGGATCGACTCGGTCGTAGGGGTCTCGCCAACTCTCCTCGTCCAAAAAGCGGTCATCTGATGTTGAGGATGGACCTGATCCGATATTGTTAGTGTCAAATGGCGGAGGAGACGTGAATGATGGTCGAGGTGGGAACGCCCGTGGTTCTCGTGACTGCGATTTGGGAGGTTTTACCCTTGGCTGAACTGATTCTGGATCAGTGGTACGCCTCGACCTGGGATAATTCCTCTCCCCTGTATCGTCTCGCTTCAATGATTGGTTTCGACCCTGTTGGAATAACGCCTCTCCATCAGCATCTTGTCGTTCGTTTCGAAGTCGTTCCTCTTCCCATCTGATCTCCATATTAGGATTCCTCTGGGATTGAGATCTTGAAGTGGATTCTATAGGGTCTTGCTTTATCTTCACCTCCCTGGAACGATTTGCTGCTTGGGCGTGGAGAGCATCTCGGCGTTGCCGTCTCAATAAATCTGACTCATCAAAAGAATCCTCTCGGCCACTACGACTTTCTTTCTTTCTCGCCATCACCCTTTCTCTGGCCCGCGCGGCAACGCTGGGGCCGTTCTTCTTTCGGGCTGCGGCAACTAATTTTGCTGCCTCCTCGGCCTTTTTCATAGCAAGCATTTCCACAGCAGCAATGGCTTCCGTTTCGTCAATCTCTTCCTCTTTGACTGACCGAGGAGGGGCCGCATTCACATTCCTCCTTCGATCTGATGCCTTCCTGGACCGTGCAGCTTGTTCCTCCTGTTCCCTCCGCAAGCGATCGAGGCGCTGATCCTTCTCCTCTCTCTCTCTTCTTAACCGATCCTTTCGTTCTGTCTCCGATTCAATCACGCTGGGTTCACCTTTAGGGATTTGACGAGCCTTTTTATATTCGTCTGGAGTACAGTCAGCGAACTCATTCAATGATACCTCCCTCCCCTGTTCCATTGCCATCCTTTCCATAATTAGATAATTGCTCTTGAATTTGGGGAATCGGCCTTCGTCTGGTTCCTTGTTGTACATTTTACACCAATTTGAGTAAGCAGATCGGACTCGTCTTCTCGTGTCTGGGTCATCAGCACTCGCTATCACAGCTTGGTCTTCTTCAGAAATCCCAGCAACTCCTCCACCTGACAGGAATCTATCGTCATCTCCACTACCTCCACCAGTTGACCACCGACCCGTTTCCATCCCCAGCATACTTTCATCCAACCCTTCCAGATCTTTCCACCATTCTGCATCCGGTTCCTTCCCAACTACCCCTTGTCCCACAGCAGCAGTACTTTTCCACCACTCTCCTGAAAGGTTCTCGATCTTGTCTTTTCCTGTTGGAACAGGCCCATCATTCCCAATTTCCTCACCCGGGGACGATGAACTTGCCGGTTTCACTGTCGGACCGCCGTCCGTGTCAGAACCAGCAGTCGCTTCATCCACCGCTGCGGCATAGGCTGCTGCTGCTGCTTCTTGTTCTTTCTTCAACCTTTCTTCTTCCTCTCTTTTCTTGGCTTCTTCTTTTGCCTTCATTTCCTTTTCATACTCTGCAGGGGTGCAATCTGGAATTGAAAAGAGGAACAAATGAGAAAACGACTGAGTCATTTCACAAGGAATTTCCCTCGCAACATCGAAGTACTTCAAATTATTGTTCTGTTCAGTGTGACGGTTGTACTACCAAAACTTACCAGCATACTCATTTAGCTTGATTTCCTTGCCCTCTTCTTTCGCGACACCCTCAATGAGCAGAAAATTGCTTCGGAACTGCTTTATCCGAGTCATGTCAGGTTTCTTGTTGAACTTGATGCACCAATCAAGGTAAGCAGATCGAACGCGTAAGTCTTCCTCTTCCTTCTTACGGGTGTCTTCCTCTTTCTTTCGCGCTTCCTCTTCCTCTTTCTTGGCTTTGATGGTGGCTTCGTCTTCCTCAACAGCTGCGTCCTGCCCGTCCGTAGAGACGGAAGATTCTGATACAGGCTTTAACTTGAATTCGAGGTTCGCCGCCACCTTTCCTTCATCATCTCTACTTGCAACTGTAGACTGAGACGTTTCGTCATCCTCTTCTGTGTTTCTAAGCAACTCCTTCTTGCTGATGGCAGAGCTCTCAACGACATCTTGTTTCGTTTCGGGGATTTTTTCAGGTGCATCTGCAGAAGGGACGGCAACAGAAGCGTCTCTTTTTACTGCGGATTGGACTTTTTTTGCCTCTTGTCGGGCCTTCTGTTTGGCTTGGGCTGCAGCAAGCTTCGTCAAACCGTCTTGAAGGGCCTTTTGTTTTGTGTTGGCATCCTCTTCTGCTTTTTTCTTTGCATTTGTTGCTGCTTTCAGTGCTTCTTGTTGCTCAGCATTCTTCTTTGCAGCAGCAGATGCTCGTAACCTCTCTTGCCGCTGCTCCTCTTCAGCTTGTCGTTTAGCCTGCTCTTTTGCCATGCGCTGAGCTCTGGCTTCTTCGGCCTTTTTCTGTCTTTCCTCTTCCTCAGCAATTCTCTTTGCTTTTGCCTCCTCAGCAACTTTAAGTCTTTCCTCTTCTGCTCTTTTCTTTTCCTCAGCTTCAAGGGTTCGTTTTTCTTCCAGCTCTTTTCTCTTCGCCTCTATCGCGGCCTTCTCCTTGGCTTCCTGCACAAGTCTCATTTTCTCCTCTTCAGCCTTTTTCATGGCTTCAGCTTCCTGTCTTGATTTTTCTTCCTCGGCCTTTCTTTTGGCCTCTTGTGCTGTCTTTTCTTTCAATTCTGCTGCAAGCCTAAGCCTTTCTATCTCTGCTGTCTTTTTGGCTTCAGCTTCAAGTCTCATTTGCTTTGCTTCAGCCACTTGTTTTAACCTCTCTTCCTCTGCTTTCTTCTTGGCTTCAGTTTCCTTCTTCACCCTATCCTCTTCAGCCTTCCTTTTGGCTTTGATCTCCTTTTTCGTTGCAGCTTCTGCCTCTTGTTTCTGCCTCTCTTCTACAGCCTTTCTCTTTGCCTCAGCTTCCAGTCTGATCCTTTCTTCCTCAGCTTTTCTTGCAGCTTCCTCAGCCTTCCTCTTTGCCTCAGCTTCCAGTCTAAGTCTTTCTTCCTCAGCTTTTCTTGCAGCTTCTTCTGCCTCTTGTTTCAGCCTCTCTTCCTCAGCCTTTCTCTTTGCCTCAGCTTCCAGTTTGATCCTTTCTTCCTCAGCTTTTCTTGCAGCCTCTTCAGCCTTCCTCTTTGCCTCAGCCTCCAGTCTAAGTCTTTCTTCCTCAGCTTTTCTGGCAGCTTCTTCTGCCTCTTCCTTCAGCCTCTTTTCCTCAGCCTTCCTCTTTGCCTCAGCTTCCAGTCTAAGTCTTTCTTCCTCAGCTTTTCTTTCAGCTTCTTCTGCCTCTTCCTTCAGCCTCTTTTCCTCAGCCTTCCTCTTTGCCTCAGCTTCCAGTCTAAGTCTTTCTACCTCAGCTTTTCTTGCAGCTTCTTCTGCCTCTTGTTTCAGCCTCTCTTCCTCAGCCTTTCTCTTTGCCTCAGCTTCCAGTTTGATCCTTTCTTCCTCAGCTTTTCTTGCAGCCTCTTCAGCCTTCCTCTTTGCCTCAAGTCTTTCTTCCTCAGCTTTTCTTGCAGCTTCTTCTGCCTCTTCCTTCAGCCTCTCTTCCTCAGCCTTCCTCTTGGCCTCGGCTTCCTGTCTAAGTCTTTCTTCCTCGGCTTTTCTTGCGGCTTCTTCTTCCAGCAGCCTTTGTTTCTCCTCTGCAGCTATTCTGGCTTGCTCTTCATACCATGCTTGGACAAGTTCCTTTCTCTTCTGTTCCAGTTTCAAGGCATTCTCATTCTGAAGGTCGTTTTGTTCCTGAAATATCGTTGTGAGTCTGTCCTGATCCAACCGTTCTTGCTTCTTGGCTTCTAACCTTTCAATTGCTCTTTGCTTTACCACTTCACGCCAAGCTTGCACCGATTCTTTTCGTTTGATATCTAGTTTGATTGCCTGTTGTTGTAAAAGAGCCTTCTGCTTGTTGTAGATTCTTATTAATCGTTCCTGATCCAGATTCTGTTGCTTCTCAGCTTCCAACCTTTCCATTTCACGTTGTTGAAGCACTTGACGCCAAGCTTGTACAGATTCTTTTCGTTGGATGTCCAGATTGATTGCCTGCTGAAGTAAAATATCTTTTTGCTGGTTGAAGATGTTAATCAATCGTTCCTGGTCCAGACTCTCTTGTTGTTCAGCTTCCAACCTGTCCAATGCACGTTCATTTAAGACAGCAATCAGGGCTGCTCTTGCCTCTAATTCGGCAGCTTCCACCTCTTTAATATGTTGTTGTTCCTGCAAAAGAATGGTCAGTAGTCTGGTTTGCTCTTCCATAACTTCTTGTTCCATCATGGCAATAGCTCTAGATCTTTTCCTTTCCCACTCTTCTCTTGCCTGTTGAGCTTGTTGCACAGCTTGTTGTCGGACAGAAAGAAGTTGCTGCTCTTGTAGAGTCAGTTGTTGATTTTCTTGCGTTAGAATGCTCAAAAGATGGGATTGTTTTTCAATGAGCCTTTCTTGTGAGGCCACTAGGTCTGCCACCCTTGTATTCAGGGTGGCCGTCCGTATTTGTTCCTCCTCTGCCAATTTCTTGGCTTCCGCTTCGAGTTGTCGTTGACTTTCTTCCTCTTCCGCCTTTTGTTTAGCTTCAGCTTCCAGTCTCATCCGTTCTTCTTCGGCTTTCCTTTGAACCTCTGCCAATTTGAGTCGTTCCTCTTCTTCCTTCCTTTTAGCCTCGGCTTCGATTCGCAATTGTTCTTCTTGCGCTTTTTTCTGTGCTTCGGCTTGAAGTCTCAAGGCCTCTGTCTCCTGTTGTGCTTTCAAAAGTTGTTGCTGTAGTTGTTGTTCTTCTTCTTGCTCAGCCTTTTTCTTTTTGTTGACTTCTTCTTCTACTACTTGTTGTTGTTGTTGTTCTTGTTGTTGTTGGAGTCCTTCTTCTACCTTTTTAGCTTGTTGAGCTGCCACGGATGCCATTTGTACCTTTTGATCGGGCGTAGCCGCATTAACAATGTCGGCATATTCCTCTTCGGTCCGGTCGGCATGTTCATTAAGTTTGAGTGAAACTCCCGTTTCTTTGCTGAAGGATTGTAACATTTTATACCGATCGACGAAAATCCGAAATCGATCATCGTCGGGTGTACGTTGATACGTCTGACACCATTTGAAATACACAGCTCGGATTTGTTCCAACTCAGCGGCAGCGACCGGATCGTTGGTACTAGTAGTAGCAGTGGTGGATGATGATGTTGATTCCGACTTGAACGAATCCCACCATTGTTGCAGCGACGACTTTTTATAGGTCGTCGTCGTCGACGACGACGACGATGTTGTCGTTGGTGGTGATGATGTTGTGGAAGAAGGTTCGGGAGTGTCGTTGGTCGTGGTTGTATTGACAGACGATACGGTAGTTGCTGTGATATTAGTACTACCGGTAGTAGAAGGTGTAGTAGTGGTCGGAGATGTTGGACTGGGCGATGCTGTTGTTGTTGTTGACTCCACTGAGACAGGTTTAGTAGCTGTAGTAGCTGTAGTTGTATTGAGTTGGGGCTGTGGATTGGATGGTACTGTTGCTTGCAATAAGGTTGTTGGGTTTGAGGTTGCAGATGTGTTTGGGGTAGGAGGAGGTGTAGTTGTACTTGATGACATGTCGTTTTCCCCAGTCGTAGGACCTTTCAGATCAGTCATGGGTTGTGTCTGAGATGGCTGTCGCACTTGAGATTGACTGGTGGTGTTGTCAGTGGATGTGTCAGTTTTGACATTGGCATTTGTCGTTGGTGTTGGTGTTGTCGTTGTGGTTGTTTTTGTCTTGACGGTAGTGTCATTTGTCTTGACAGCCGCTTGCTGCTGCTGCATCTGTTGTTGTTGTTGACGTTGTTGACGTTGTAATTCTGCTGCTTTTCGTAATAGTTCTGCTTCGACTTGTGCCTGTCTTGCTGCTGCAGCTTCCCTATCGGCCTGTTCCTTACGTCGTCGAAGTTCCATTTCGGCTGCCTTTCGTTTGGCCGATGCTTCGGCTCGTAGTCGTGCCTCTTCGGCTTCTGCCTCGAAGATCCCCCGTGCCTCATTTTCCGCACGAATTTTGGCAAGCTGTGCTGCCTTTGCGGCCTGTTCTCTACGCGCCCATTCGGCTTTTTGGACGACCTGTTCATACTCGTTACCGGTAAAGTCGGCATATTCATTGAGATGTATTTCGCTTCCTCGTTGTTTCGCGATCGATTCCATCACTTGAAAGTTCGTAACGAATTGCGGATACCGATTTTCATCGGGTACCTTTCCAAACTTTTGACACCAGGACAGATACGCTGCTCGAATTCGACGAGCATCGGGACTGTTCGTCGTCGTCGTCACAGCAACATCATTAGTGTTGTTGTTGTTGTTGTTGTTGGCACTGCCAGCAGTAGTACTTGTACGAGGAGGAGGAGTGTTTGTGTTATCTTGATCATTGTTGTTGTTCTTGTCGTTATCGGATGATGAGGATGATGATGATGATGCTGTTGGTGGTGGTGTGGTTGCTTCTAATTCTTTGACTGGTCGAACATTCGTTGGTTGTCGATACAGTACTCGTACAAGATTGGGAGGCATAAAGGCATCACCGTATTCCGATTGGACAGACAACAACGCCCAAAAGGACAAGGGGATCACTATCCTCATCTTGATATTGATAGATATCTATATATGGAATAGATAGTGAAGCTGTCGTAGCTATCTTTGCTGCCGCTACTGCTGCTGTTACTACTACTACTGATGAAAAAGGGACAATGAGATGTTTCGTATGAGAGTATCAAGTAAGGTAGTAAAGCAAATAATGATGAGGATGGATAGTACCGTAGTCTATCATATGAGTTGTGGCATGAAGAAGTATGATGTCACGCCACAACATAAAACAACATGATACACAGTGTGAACGACACGCTCAAGCGTATATGCTATGATACGCTCATCACACACGGGTATGTATCATACTGCCGTCACAGCGAAAAGGCTTGTTGATTTTGAAAGAAAGATCCTCGAAGAGAAGCAACAACACGGCAACTTCCGGTACCGGCAGTCTACCGTACCGTAGCCGTACGTACCGGTGTACCGTACAAATACTGAGACATCAAAGGCAGAGAGAGAGAGAGAGAAATAATTACAACAGCAGAGACGAGAGCAAGCCGGCACGCACGAGCAACGGTGATTCTATCTTTATCCTTAAAACAGTAAAAGTCATTCGAAGAACGACTATTTCATACAATGCAGTACTACGTATTATCGATCATACTAGAATATATTATCATTATTATGATAATATGATGAAAGAAAAGAGGACACAATGTCTGTCTGTCTGTCTGTCTGTCTGTGCGCCTCTTCATCATCATCACAGTCTCAGTCGCGGTATGATAAGTCATACCGCAATCCTGCTACGGTATGTAGTATTGACTGTGACCATAGGCTGCGAATCACAATGATGATTGCTGATCGATCTTCCAACACAATCCAAACCATCCTACTGCACACTTACTGTTGCTATTACCGTCCTTCAAGCTAGTAGACTACTACCTAGCTAGGTATAATCAATCTTCTCGTCTGTCGAACACAACCATCCATCTGATACAACAACAACAACTACA
Organism: Nitzschia inconspicua; assembly: GCA_019154785.2. Taxonomy (NCBI): domain Eukaryota; phylum Bacillariophyta; class Bacillariophyceae; order Bacillariales; family Bacillariaceae; genus Nitzschia; species Nitzschia inconspicua. The sequence continues at coordinate 637,808 of JAGRRH010000018.1, forward strand.
TCAACACAGCATGTCGTTCCCTCCACCACCTCCTCCTCCACCGCCGCCGCCGCCACCACCTCCTCCACCACCCCCTGGTCGTCCATTGGATCCATCCTTACCTCCACTACCACCTCCCGCAATGGTAAATATATTATAGAGAGAGGATCTCAGTATGTTTGTGCGATGGGCAGCATTATGGTTCTATTTCTTTTTTTGTTTGTGCTTGTTGTTGTTGTTGTCGTTGTCGTTGTTGTGATTCGTATTGTTGATGAATACATTCCAATAGAATAGATGGGATGGAATATGAATACGACCTGGGAATGCTCCTACACTAATGGTATATCTTTCTTTTTTTTTTCTTTTTTTTCTTATCTTTTTAAGGTATTCACACAAGAGGAAGAAGAAGCCATTCAAAATGCACTATTGACGGCATGTAAAGTCTTGGAAGAAGCACGATGTTTGGAATCGGAACGAGAAGCCAATCTCCTCATGGCAACCACGATGCTCTCCAATCATGCAGGTGGATCCACTTCCACCACCACCAATACCAACAACAACAACAATACAAAAACAACCACCAAAACAACAGTAGTTGATGTATCCAACTTACCAGGAGGAATACAAGATGCGTGGGCCGTATTATCGGAAGCCTCACAACGGGGACTCTCCAACACTACAACTACTGCTACAGATGCCATTCATTCGGCCTTGGGAAATGGATCCAAAAACAACAACAACAGTAACAATAACAACCGACTGGCACAATTACAAAAACTCGATCAAGCACGTGACTTGGGAACCATTCCTACGAACAACGATCCATCTACGGGGGATTTCCATACTTCAACGAGTACTAGTGATGCCGCCAAATTGTCCATGGGACAAGGACAATTAGGAACGGCGACCACCGTGACAACATTGGCAGCATGCATCCAACGGACGAGTGATCTCACCAATACGTTGGTCAACGAACGACGTATCCGTGATGGACGACTACTCAAAACTGCCATACAAACTGCCAAATCCAAATTGTCACTCTTGGATCCACTGTCGGCACCGACATCTTCGACATCGTCTCCCGAAGCCATGGCAGCCACCACACATTTATGGATGAACATTTTGGATCGACGATTAAAGGAGATTCGGTATTACCATGCTCGCAATGATCATCATACCACCACCATCACCAACAACAACAACCACAACATCAACAACATTTCCGACACGGCAACGACGATGACTATGAATAGTCTCAAACGAAGAGACGGTTTCTTCACGACATCCGCTGGAAGTAACAAACGACCGAGATTGGGAAATCCGGCAGCCGATGGATATGATTTGGCCTCTTCTGTGTTGGAAAGCCTCGAAGGGATTCGAGACGGGACCTTGTTTTCGACGGAAGAGGTACTCGGAAAGTACCTCGATCTACAGTCCGTCTACGAAACACACGCCATTCCCATCAAGACGCTCTTGCAAACGGCTCTCCAAAAAAACGACAAACCATCCAGTATTACTACTACTAGTACTACTAGTACAAGTAACAAAACAATCTCATTTGGATTCTACGAATTTTTGGCCGTTCTGTCCAAGGGTGAAGCAGGTTTGGTCGAGGGAATCGCGGAAGGAAACAAGCTCAAGGAACGAAAAAAGTATGTCCGATTATTGTTGGCACTGGAACAATACCTCCAAGGGTTCCTACAAAGGACGCAACCGCTATTGTCCATAGAACACGTCCTACAGCCGTCTCTTGAAGATTTCACCAACGAGTGGCTCCAAACGGGAGGATGTCCTGGATGGGAAGCAAGACCAGCCGAGGCTTCCATGGTAGCGGTCGACCCTTCCTCATCCAACAACAACAACAACAACAACAGCACAAACCAACAACAACATGGTATTGATCTTTCGTCCTTCCAAACGGCCGAAGAATTAGAAAAGGCAGTAGACGGTGATGCACTCAAGGCAGAACTGAATCGATTGGGATTGAAATGTGGAGGCACAATTACCGATAGAGCCAAACGGTTGTTCATGACCAAAGATACCCCTCTAGACCAATTGCCCAAAAAAGTGTTTGCCAAAACGACTGTGCCATCATCATCCGGAAGCACTAGTGGAGCAAATCCCGCTGCTGTTGCTACTACTACTACTACTACCACTACCACTGTGGGTACCGGAACAACATCTGCCTCTGCCGTCCATGTCAAGAATGAGCGAAGAGTCGACATTGCGAGAAGAGAAGTCATAGTCGTCACTCTCTTGAATCAACTGAAACCGACACTGGAAGCTACCATGCGACGAACAGAACGACGAGAAACACAAACATCCATGGAACGTGAAAAGGAGATTGACGAAGATTTGCATGGGTCTACGATTGAAGGTCCAAAGAAAAAGTCGGATATAGACGGTGGTGGTGGTGCACATGACGATGATAATGACGACGACAGTGACGACGATGGTCCCATTTACAACCCCAAAGGAGTGCCGCTGGGATGGGACGGAAAGCCCATCCCCTATTGGTTGTTCAAACTCCATGGACTGAACCATTTTTATCCATGCGAGATTTGTGGAAACGAATCCTACCGCGGTCGTCGCAACTTTGAAACCCATTTTGCCGAATCCAAACATGCGTTTGGACTGAAATCGCTAGGTATTCCCAACACGAAGCACTTTCATGGTGTCACCAAAATCGAAGATGCCTTACAGCTCTGGGACAAGCTCAAGGGTCAACTCCAAGCAGACAAGTTCGATGGTGAAGAGTACGAAGATTCTCATGGCAACGTCCTATCCCGGGCTACGTACGAAGATCTTGCTCGACAAGGTCTACTCTAAGCTACGATCCACGTCCTACGACAATCGTAAGGAATGTTCCGTTCTAACATAACTTTTGAAAAACTCAAACTTGGGTGGCTTCAGTAAAATTAATGTAGTTGCATTACGACTTAGGTATCCTTGGAAAGTGGAGCAGCAAGCACTCAGCATATAAATATACAATGGATCGTTCTCGTTTGATGAATGATAGTGACAAGCCCTGCAAAAAGTTCTCGAGAACGATTCATTGTACATTTATATGCTGAATTCGGTGCCTTATTTCAATGCATACATTGGATCCTGGGACACATCCAACGTGACGAACATGGAAGCAATGTTTGAGAATGATATTGATTTCAATCAAGACATTGGACAGTGGGACGTGTCCAATGTCAGATTCATGGCTTGCATGGTTGAAAATGCGGCTAATTTCAACCAGGATATTGGGAGGTGGGATGTCTCTCATGTGAATGACATGGATGAGATGTTTTATGTTGCTCATGAATTTTTTTTTCAAACATGCTGTATATGGCTTTGACATTGGAAACATCCCACCTCCCAAGGTCTTGGTTGAATTGACGAGCAACATTAAACATCTCATCCATGTCATTCACATGAGAGACATCCCACCTCCCAATATCTTGGTTGAATTCAACCGCAATTTCAAACATGCTGTACAAGTATCCGACACTGGACACGTCCCACCTCCCAAGGTCCAAAAACGCATTGAAAATGACTGCGAATGGATGAATCAGAGTGAATGATTGAGAATGGTTGGTTGGTCGCATGGATGAGTGAGCGAAGAAAAAATGACTTACAGAGTGAACGATGGCCGCGATGCCACTAGTGGCCAGTAAGAGTATCGAGTGAACAAATTGGTCTACTTACCTGATGAGAATCATACGGTCGTTGAAGCTGCTGTTGAGAATGGTCGGTAGTCTATGCAGATTGGGAGAAGAAAAAGTGTGGCAGTGAATGAAATGGATGGATTGATTTTTTATGATGATGGCACGTCATTCGAAACTCGAAACCAGCTACTACCGTAGCTGGATCTAACGTTAGCTAGCTACCGTAGCTAGCTAGCTACCAGCTATTGTCACCCTCACCACATTCCCACCAAATGGTTTGGGAAATGACTCCACCGATGGTGTGTTTTGTGAACGTCTGAGCATCCTCAACATCAACTGGATTTTAGCTCCTTCATGCCCACAATCGTTGTTCGCAAAAGTCGTAGGTTGTTGCCCATTGTCCCTATTCCACCTTCTGGCCACCCCATTTCCAGGCTTGAAGAAGTTTAGCTGCCGCAGTGTACGTCAGTTATGTGCCGCCTGAAACAGAAAATCATACGTAAGATCTCCGAGTCCATACATTTCACAAACATGTGGCCGTCGTGACAATTATTCTCACCATTTTTACCACTGCGTACCTTTGTTGGTGCCGCTCTTTCCAACTTGCAAATGCACGGAAACACCAAATTGCAATTGAAAGTGAATGAAGCAATGGACAGTCTTTTCGCAAACAAATGCAATGTTGTTTGAGAAACCTGATAATCACATCGTTGCTCACATGCCTCTAAAATCGCCGCCATTCCAGACTCATTTGAACGGTTGCAATTCTCTCAACTGACTTCTCCTCTTAAATCCACGCCAGGCTCGCTCCCGTATTCAAATTTCTCTACCATGAATTTGCCTACAACGGAAAGCAAGGCAGTCCAGGCTTGTATATGTTTAAACGAATCCGATATTCGTGGACTTGCGTATCCATTCGGAGCCAAACGACATGTCTGTCTTGATTACGGATTTTCTCGGCCGTTGACGAAGTGTCATGCCACCTGGAAGCTCTGCGTCTTTACCCTTTCCGATGCGATCTTTGGTGGAAGAACCTTTCAACGCCTCGTAATGCTTCTTATCGAATGAAGGCAAATCATAATGACGCATCATATTCTTCCACCAAAGATCGCATCGGAAAGGGTAAAGACGCAGAGCTTCCAGGTGGCATGACACTTTGTCAACGGCATAGAAAATCCGTAATCAAGACGGACATGTCGTTTGGCTCCGAATGGATACGCAAGTCCAAAACTCTTCTTGAATGTTGGTTCAACATTCTGAATTTGTGCCATTCCAGGGTAAGTCAGAACGAAGAATTTGAACTCTTCGATTATCTTGAGGGCGAGTTCTTCCTTCTCGATTCTGCTCTTGTCCGAATCTAGCAAATGCTCTTTCCTCAGCATGTTGTTATTACTAAAGAGGGCCTTCAAAGAACTTATGAACGGGTGCATCCCAGGATGAAAAGTATGCATCAAAGTATGGAACCGAATCCAGCATATAAATATACAATGGTTAGTATATATGCTGGATTATACTACGATGCATACATTGGATCCTGGGACACATCCAATGTGACGAACATGGACAGTCCAATGTCAGATTCATGGCTTGCATGTTTAAAAATGCGGCTAATTTCAACCAGGATATTGGGAGGTGGGATGTCTCTCATGTGAATGACATGGATGAGATGGGAGGTGGGACGTTTCCAATGTCGAATCCATATACATGAGCAAAATGAAACATCTCATCCATGTCATTCGCATGAGAGACATCCCAGCTCCCAATATCCTGGTTGAAATTAGCCACATTTTTAAACATGCAAGCCGTGGTGGAGTGAATGATTGAGAATAGTGGGTTGGTTGCATGGATGAGTGAGCGAAGAAAAAATGACTGAACGAGTGAACGAAAGATGGAAATGGCCGCGATGCCACTAGTGGCCAGTAAGAGTAACGAGTCAACAAATTGGTCTACTTACCTGATGAGAATCATACGGTCGTTGAACCTGCTGTTGAGAATGGTCGGTAGTCTATGCAGATTGGGAGAAGAAAAAATGTGGCAGTGAATGAAATGGATGGATAGATTTTTTTATGATGATGATGATGGCACATTCGAAACCAGCTACCGTAGTCTACTACCGTAGTTGGATCTACCGGTAGCTAGCTACCGTAGCTATGATAGTAGCAGGACTCCCACGAAGATTAACAGTAAAGTCTCTCCATTCTCCATCTTCAATCTTCGAATGTACTCCAGTGCTCTTAAAGTTACGACTAGCTAGTATTGCCTTCGATTCTCGAAGTTGCAGTTTTTGGGTTCGTTATTATCGACGTGGCACGTTTTGGGGAATAAACTTCGCCAGAGAGAATTGACTGTGAATATCCAATGTACTACCGGTACTGGCTAGGAACGTAGCAAAACATAGAAGAGAGAATGTCAATCTCCGGGCAAGAAAAACTCACGATCATAAGGTGCTTCACAGTTACAGGATAATCTGTTAAGTCAAAAAATGATCAGATGGTCGAGAAGGAAAGCGCGATCGGCAGAGGGAGATCGAAGGAACACAAGAGTGAAGAATACCAATCTCCGGGCAAGAAAAACTCACGGTCATAAGGTGCTTCACAGTTACAGGATAATCTGCTAAGTCAAATGATCAGATGGTCGAGAAGGAAAGCGCGATCGGCAGAGGGAGATCGAAGGAACACAAGAGTGAAGAATACCAATCTCCGGGCAAGAAAAACTCACGATCATAAGGTGCTTCACAGTTACAGGATAATCTGTTAAGTCAAATGATCAGATGGTCGAGAAGGAATGATGTCATGTGATGTCGACAATTCGATTCTATCCCTCTATCATCACCATGACATGATGATGATGTGTATGACGTCTGAACTCTTCTTCTGATACCTTTTACTACCGGTAGTCGTATGATGGCAAAAAGCAAAGTGAAATTGGCACCAAGACAACCAGCCTTGCAATCTCCGAGATAGACTGTCAAAAATCTCCTCATGAACTGACATTGGGCATCGACAGAATGGTTGCAAGCTGCACCAAGTAATAGATGAGAATGGTAAAAGGTAATGTCTAATAGCCTTGAAAGTGTTGACAGCAAGCAGAACGTATTTCACCTCAGAGGTAACACCAACATTGCGTTAACCATGTACTGTTAACACCGAACGTTCGATGGGAAGACAATATCAACGATGATCGATGTTGAAAGATTTCTGTGTTTGATACAAACTACTACATGGTGGTGCATACATACAGGTTGGAATCAATACCGTAATTGTACGTAGAAATAGAGTATCGTCACATTATGGAATGTATTTTAATAGTGTAGTAGTAGTATTTATGTTGTGGTGGAAAGGGAGGTCCACACGATGATGTGACATGTGAGAATGGCGAGAGGACTGTAAGGCTATGGCCTCCCAAAGTTGGTAACTTGGGCAGTGCCGCGTCTTTTTTGTTTCTCTACCTGAAAGTGAAAGGTTTCGTCGGCAAGGTTTACCAGCACCTCTCTCTTCCATCTTTTTGTTCGCTCGTTGTTGTATAGAACAAAATGGGTTTTGGCGGACAGCGAGTATTCTTCAAGAGAGGGGGGCTAATTCAGTCGAGACTATTGCAGTCTGTCTGTTGTGCGGCAAGACCAAAAGGTTTAGATGTTGTTTCACACAGTCAGTGAGTCTTTCAAATCTCACAGTCAAGCGGTTGGATAACCGCAACACTCACTGTCACATTGACAACTACTAGCTCTAGTCTACTTCTACTCCAGCAAAAGTTGCTATAGCAGCAGCAGCAACAACAACAACAACAACAACAAAATGAATGAAAACACGGACGAAACCTTACAAGATGTTTTTATGGAGCATGGTTGTGGTGCACTCATTCTGTACACTCTATCCTTTTTGGACGTAGTGACCTTGTTGAGAAAACAAGTCGTGTCCAAACACTTCAAGGATCTCTGTTCCCAAACAATCACTGCCAAATGTGGAAAAGATGGTCCGGAACCTCTTACCAATTCAACATTGAGAGAAGCAGTTGTAAAGTTCTGTGAAATCATGTACAACCCCGATTCCAACAAGGACGACATGGAAACGATTGCTTGCAAATATGGATATCCTATTGATTCATGGAACGTATCTCAAGTGACATATATGTCACAACTTTTTACGGGTGTCTTCACGATCATGCAGAAGTCGAGGACTTGCACCTATCCGAAATTAACGATATGAACTCGGTGCCTTATTTTAATGAATACATTGGATCCTGGGACACATCCAATGTGACAAACATGAACTTCATGTTTGAGAATGCTTTTCATTTCAATCAAGACATTGGACAGTGGGACGTATCCAATGTGACAAACATGAACAGCATGTTCCGTAGTGCGTTAGCATTCAACCAAGACATCGGAAGGTGGAATGTATCCAATGTGAAAGACATGGATAAAATGTTTCATAGTGCGATTGAATTCAACCAAGACATTGGACAGTGGGACGTTTCCAATGTTACATTTATGGAGTTCATGTTTTATAGTGCGATTGAATTCAACCAAGACATTGGGAGGTGGGATGTGTCAAATGTGAAATACATGTATAATATGTTTGGCGATGCAACGGCATTTCAGTTCGATCTGAGTTCTTGGGATGTTTCCCATGTTCTGGAAAAACAATTCATGCTTCCAGAGGGTTTTCCAGAAAAATTTCATCCCCAGAACTTGTAGTAACAACATGTTCAAGAAGAATACAATGAAGGTGATGAATCAGAATAATGTCAACTTATTTTTCTATCAATAGCTCGCTCGTATCTGGACGATACGATTTTTTTCACTGTCTTCATTATTTTGTCGACTCAGTAGCTACGGGTAATAGACAACTAAGTAGGAAAAGAGTGACCGCAGGCACCATGTCGGAGGAAATGGAACCGGTCTTAGGTGCAACCAATGAAAGTTTTGGTTTTCTCATGTCAATGGAGTTAGGAAGATTCTTCCAGATAGTTTTCCGATCATGTTTTCTGCCCTTAACTTGATTCGAGTGTTGTTTTGGATTGCAGTTTTTTGGACGAGTCACTTGTGCAATTTGTATTTGCTATGACGATTAATTTGAGATACCGCATGTGGTTCAACTTTTGTCGCAACGGGAAATTCGGCTGAATGTCGGCAGTTATTCATGCCTTGTAGCTCATGGAAAAGCGCAAGTGTCAACTCCAAGCAGACAGTTTGATGGTGAAGAGTACGAAGATTATCGTGGCAACGTCCTATCTCGGGTTACTTGGAATATCTTGCTCGACGACAGGATGCAATTTAAGCTACTTAGTACGATGCATGCCTTAGTACAATGTACAGAGTTTTCTGTTTAAAAGTTGTATTTGTGTATATGTTTTACTCCAACTTGTGTGCTTGTGATGAGTATATTACACCATCCTTGAAAAGTGGCGTAGCAAGCACAGTGTGTTTTGCATCTCACCCTGCAAAACTTCCGAACCACTTCGTTGAGCCTCCTTGAGCTGTGATATGTAAGATTTTAGCTCTTGACGCTGCATCTCTTGCTTTTCGCCGTCGTGCAATTTTTCGCCTCCGCCTTCCGATAAATGTTCAATACCAGCAAGCATGTTGGAGTGCAGGTACAGGAATCTGTGTAAATATGCATTGACAGCATCGAATCGCTCCCTGGACTGGCAAGCTTCGATCAGCCATCGAGATGCAAGAATCAAAAGAGGAAGGCCTTCTTCCAAATCATGCGCACCATTGCAAAGACCGGATAATGAAACGTCTATTGCTGAAGGCCCCAACGTTCCTACGTATTCTGTTACTCTTCGAAATCTGGCAGACACACTTTTCGGGTTGTTGGCGCATTCCTCGAGAAGCGACGCAAGCTGTGATCGATAGTGTGAAATCTTCCGCTTTTTGTGTTGGCCATCGTCAATCGCTTCATTTTCCAAAGCCTCGTTTGATCGCTTATTCGTTTCTTCCAAGGGTGGAAGACCAGCAATCTCATCATTGCCCACGCCGGTTGCGTCATCGTCATCGGACCACACGGCATCCCAGTCATCATTACCTTTGTCATCCGGGCCCGTCTCTGTTGTTTCTGGATTTGTGGCTGGCTCACCGGATGAGTTTACCCCAGGTCTCCATTGTAGAAAAAACGGTGCAGTAGGAGGCTTTTTCGGAGGCTCCTTTGGTTTGTTCCGTTGTTTCACCAACTCAAGATGGAACAAGTTTTTCCAGTGAGCGGGAGGTAGACCGCTTAGAGTCGCCAACCCCTCTTGTTTCGCCGTGGCCGCTCCACTCTTGGCTGATTCTTCGGGCAACGACTTTCCAATTGGAATGACAGGTTCTTCCGCTTCAAATGCGTCGATGTCAGCACGATCTCCATCTTTGGACTCAATCTCAGCGATCGGAGCAGGATCATCCATTCTCGCAGGTGAGTGGGGAGTGATGTTTCCCTCGACATGGACTGTTTGATAGAAACTACGGTCACTCCACAGACTAATCCCAAGTCTTCCTGTATGAGTTGTCGCTAGATATTCGCCCGTTGGGCTGACTGTCAGCGAAGTTGGTGGCGTGTTAAAGCCCAACCAGTCGATACAAGAATTAGTAGGGACATCCCAAACCCGAATGGTGCCATCCAGCGAGGCTGTGTAAAGACTTCTTCCATCGGGACTAAAGCTGACGTCGCTGACAGGCCCCGAATGACGGGCCAAACTTCTTCCCGCACCGAATCGTCGAACAATCGAGAAGGTTGTACAGTCGAATAGTAGGGTAGAATAGTCATCAAGAACAATGGCAGCCAAGTCCGAATCCTTGACATGACGAAGCATCGATGCAGGTGCGGGTAATTCACTTGGACTCTTTTTATGAGGTGCATGAGATGCAAAGCTCCAGAGAATTAATTTTGCATCTTGTCCAACAGAAATGACGGTCCTATTGACACTGTCCACTGCAATTCCAGTCACGGCGTGTCCATGGTGAGATGCGAGTTTGATCTTCATACGTAATCGCTGTTCGGCTTGTGCTGCTTCCATACGGTCGAGCTCTTCCTTTTCTGCATTGGATGCTCTATTACTTAGTTTCATCTTCTTTTCGAGTGCCTTGAATGTTCTCCGGATGTCTCCCGCATCTTTCATGTTGCCCGCCTTTTTGTCACTGGTATCGTTTGGCGGAAATGTGCCACGGGTCATTCCACTCTGGACGTTGTACTTGTAAATGGTCCCACCTTGCGTTCCTACCAAGGCGTAATTTCCGCAGGTGGAGATGGCAACGGAAGTTGCATGTGTCTTTGGCGAAGGTTGTTTCTGCATGGCGCTCACATTCCAGTCATCTTGGCGCAGAATGGGTCCAGTTTGTGCTCCATTCTTGGAGCTCCAGACATATGCAAACGGGTGATTCTTGTGTATTGTGACCAGATCTCCCCAATCGCGACTCCTCATTTCTGAGGTAGCAATAGCAGTAACAGGTGGCAACAGTAGAGCCGTCTTGTCTTTCATGCCCAATTCCTTTGCACGCTTCTCTAGTCCCTTTCCTTGGCTGAATTCCTTGTCAAGGACAGAGCGAACGGTGGAGAATTTCCGGAGAGTTTGATCATTGCCACCAGTGGAAAGGATCTCACAAGCATGCGCGTCCGTGCCATCGGCCATGTTAGCCAATATCCCTCCATTGGCACCTGCTCCAGGATGAAGATATCGAATACATTTTGGAGGTGCTGTATGGCCACGTCGCTGCCTAAGTATTCTTCCGGAATGATCGGGGTTGTCAAAAATATGCAAAAGAAGTGCATTGGATCGATTTCCCGTTGAGATAAGTAACGGTTCTTGCGGCAAATATTGAAGCTTGGACACTCCTCCCGGATAATGAAGTCGTTCCATTTCACACAACACCGTCCGTCCCATGACAGTTGTTGTGTGGTCATCTCCTAGTTCGTCTGCATCGTCTTGATTTGGTGGTGACAAGTCCCAAATGGTGATTGTTCCATCCAAGCGGCCGATTGCAAGAGGTGCAATTCCATATTTGAGGGCCGATCCATCATTACGGAAACTCATGCTGGTGATAGTCGGTGCCTTCTGACTGTTCTTGGACTGATGTCGTAGAGAAAACAACAGTCGATCACACCGGATGTTGACCAAGTGTACGACTCCTTTGGAATTTCCCACTGCAATGGTATCAATGGCTGGAGATGGCTCTAAGGAAGTGATCTCTGATTTGACTTTTGCCGACTCCTTTTCCAAACATTGAAAGGTGTGAATCAATTTGCCCGTGCGAACATTTACCAGAACCAGTGCATCCCTTCCCGTTTTATCGCAACATCCTCCAATGACAATTTTGTTGACATATGTGGGCGGATGCATGGCGACACGAGGACAGAATGAGCTGAAGTTATTGAGTTTGATTCTCTGGTGGACAGATAAGGTCGTCCTTGACGCCACCATTAAAACAACTTGCCCTCTACACTGGTCGTCGTCGTCATCATCGTCATCATCACTATCAATGTTTTGGTGACTATCATCGTCAGAATCGTTGTCGTCGTCAGTATCGTCGTCAGTACCATTGTAGTTTTTGCCCTTGCTAAGAATGACAGCAATCAAAGCGGCATTCTCCTTCTTGTCTCGTTTTTCTCCCGTCATTTTCCTTTGGATCTTTCCCAAATGCAAGAGATCAACAATGGTCCACTTGGAGGTGGGACAAATGGTTTCTATCGTTTCAGTGGGTTGCGTCCGTTGAAACAACGACACTCGTGTGGCACGGTGTCGGCCATGGGTGACGACCGAAATACTGAGTGCATTATCGGATACGATATGAACTATCTTTTGTGGACCTGTAGCAGTCATAGGATGATGCTGATGCTGATTTGTGTTTGTGGATCGGTTGGGTAGGCCTGGTACGGCATGACTGACCAAAACGGGTTGCAACTTGTCACATTGGACCATGTGAAACCGTTCTCCAATCGAAGCACAGACGACTGCATTGGCAGAATTCTGATTGGGTAACAAATGAAATGGTCCATCGGCGACGACTCCCACTGTTCGATACGGAGAAAAGAGTCTCGAATATCCTCGATGGACCGTGGAGACAGTTTGGTTGTCTTCATTTGGTGTAGATGTGGATGTGGACTTGTTGACGAGAACATTATTTGGATTGACTTTGATATTCAACTCTTCTTCTTCATCATCATCACTAGATGAAGATGATGACGATGATACAGCTTGCGGTGTTTTTGAGTGTTGTGATGAGGCATCGTCTTCCGCTTTGGCCATTGGAGGTTCCTTTCTATCCTGTTGTGTCCCGTCGATTGCTTCTGTTTTTTCCTTGGAATGAATTCCTTTTCGTTGTGGTTTCTTCGGTTCCGATGATTCCTGTTTCTTTGGAGCCTTGTTGTTGTTGTTGTTGTTGTTGGAACTTCGCCGAGGACTCTGTCGGGTAGTCACCATGGTTTTCTCGATTTCTGGAAAATAATCTGTTGTTGTATGTGAAAGATGATGTGATTCGATCGATCGATCGACCGTCCAGAGCAATTAAAACAACAAAATACTTTCGTTTGATGATCTTTTATACTGATCCCGCTGTTGATGGGTTTGGTTTACTGTTTGAGCTTGAACTGACTGGCTGTACAGAACATGGAACTGGTTCAGGATACTAACGACGGACACGCTTCTACAGAAGAGTTGAGGGTCATTTCCAAATTCGGTCATCATCATCGCTCAATTTATGACAACCATATTATCGTATTTTAGTAGTTGATTATTGTATTGTGATGTTTTTCAATACCGTAATAAATCATTGTGCGTTGCAGCACGGCATACATACTACCATCGTCGTCTCTCTTTAATCTTCCATTCCCTTTCATTGTTGTTTGTTTACAACAACACATCCTCCTATTCCATCAATTCCATCATCAATCATTCTATATCATTCTATTGTGACTGTGTCCAGTATTCAACATTTTCCCTCTTGACAAAATATGGCAGAAGACCGTACATCTGAATTTTTGGCACTGGTCCGTAGTTTGCCCGAAGGAAGCCAACCGACCCAAATTGAAGTTCCTTCGACGTTGACTAGCGGCAACGTTTCGGGACGGTACAACAACAATCGCAGCAACAACAACAACAGTAACAATAACAACAACAATGATTCCTCCTATGCCCAACTACGTGATTTTCACACCACTGCTGCAGGTATTTCTCGTGATATCGCCGCCACGTCTAGCATGTTGAAAGACTTGACACAACTTGTGAAACAAAAGTCGTTGTTTCAAGATGACACGGCCAAAGTCAACGACCTTGTCGTTCATATAAAGGCAAGCATAGAAAATTTAAACGGGCGATTGGACGCTGCAGGAAGACAAATTGCACAACAAAAAAGAACGCTCGGGAAAAATTCTCAACCGGCACAAGAGGCGACCAACATGGTCGGACAACTCCAAGAGGAATTTGGACAGGCAGCGGCAGGATTCAAAACCATTCTGCAACAACGGACCAACCTTTTGAAGGAAACCACTGATCGAAAAAGAGATATATATGGCGCACAAGAAGATGTTCCCGTCTTGAATCTAGAAAATAGACCGCCCGTTTACAACTACGACCAACCAACTGGTACTGCTTTGACTGGATTCCCAACGTTGGACTTGACCAGTGGAATGACGGCGGGAGAACCCACTGGATCACAACTACCTCGGCCTCGTAAGTCAACGTTACATTTGCAGTAATATAATACATCCATCCATCCATCGAAACATCCACAACACTCACCATCAAAACATCGTTCCTTTCTCTCTATCTCTGTTTCTCTTTTACATGCAGACGGTGTGGCAAATTACGAGACGTCTTCTTCGATGCGGTTGCGACATTCATCGACGTCCGATTCCATGCCCACTTTTTCAGGATCCACATCATCCTACTATGGTCGACAAAACTCTACACCTTTAACACCCTGGGACATTCAAAGGATGGAACAAGAAAGTGGACAGGATCAACTGATGCAGCTCATCCCCGACCAGGATTATCTTAGAGAACGAGCCGATGCCATGGAACAAGTCGAATCCAACATTGTAGAGCTTGGTACCATATTCAACAGACTCGCGGTCATGGTCAATGAACACAAAGACATGGTGCAACGGGTCGAAGACAATGTCGATGAAGCCAACTCCATGATCAATCTAAGTCTCAACACATTGACGGATACACTCACCAACCTACAAACCAACCGGGCGCTCTTTTTCAAAGTATTCTCCATCCTCGTCGTCTTTATCATTTCGTTTATCATCTTTTTCGCATAAAATAATAAAGAGTACTTTCAACTAACAGTAAGAAACAATAAACCACTACTAGTACTACCAGTATTGCAGTAGAGTAAAAGTATTACCCATTCCCGTTCAATGAATCAACATACGGTAGTCGAACGGACATAGTATCATAAATGCAAAGTTTGTACGACGTTGTTTGCATTACACCTATCGAGCGAAGTATCAATGGTCTGCTGGGGCCGCATGGATTTCAAAAACACTAAACTGTCACACACCGGGCCGATGTGGTACGTAGTAGTACACATTCCACTTCGTTGTCAAGATGATGCAAATTTGTAACAAGACGTTGTTTGTTTTTCTACTTTCATGCTCGTCCGAGCTTATTATGGATCCGACAAGAAGACGAACGCCATTACTCTATGCATACAATGGGGCGGTCTCTCGCTCCTTTTTGTTCAATTCTCTACTAGTAGTAGTACAACCAACAAAGACAACAAGACAGCATCATTATAATAATTTTATATCTATAACTACTAGTAGCACTCGATACTGTCGTATAATGTATCTATCTTATTGTGATTCGCTATCTATGGTTGCGGTCCTCGTCGTTCTTCATAATCTTTCTTTGGGAGTACGACAGGCCAGTGTACCGTAGTAGTGAACCAATTTATCAGTACTACCGGTAATTTACTACCTGAAAGATGAATGTTGGAGGAAAAACTGACAGTGAGCAGGTCGCCTACCTTGCTTTTGAATCCCCTTGGGCTAGAATGAAAATGATGCGTTCAAAAGATTTAGTCCCCTTAGAGTGGAACAGCAGTAGTATTGCGCCACCACTTATATATATCGTAGAACTTCTACTTTCATTATTCGCTTCATCAAGGTGCGCCTTCACAATGGAATGCCCACTCCGACGAACGTCCAAATCTTCCCATCGAGTCTCGATTTTGTCCTCCTCAACGCATTTTCGAATGAATTGCTGGTTCGTTCGCTGTGGTACTAGCACCAGCAATAGCAGCAGCAGCAAGTGATGACCAAGGCTTCGGCTCATATTTTCAAGGAGCAACAACACTTCTTCATAATTTCTGTTTTCACTGCAATCAACTGTGCCAAACCGACTTCCTCTGTCCCTCTCAACGTTGTTCGAAGTAGTAAACTCTCTTTCACCTTGCAGCACAGTCAGTCATGATTTCTTTGAAACGAACATTCTATGTATCTTTTGCTGTTGCCACCATGGTCTGGAGTTGCCAGGCATCACATCCAAGAATACGAGGACGAAGCGAAGCTGTGACTGAGAAAAAATCATTGCCTCATTCATCAACTGCAACTTCAAGTAATAACGATTCCACAAAAAGGAGCCACACCCAACGAGACCTAAGCACCACCACTTCCAACACCACCACTTGCTCTGCCGTCTCAGTGGATGGATTTCCTTCCTGCGCGGCTTTTTGCGAACAACAAACTGGATACTCCCTCAACACTTTCATCGAGCTCGATCATGGTGAAACTGGCACTCAGTATTGCTGTGCCTGCTTCAGTGGAGAAGCCTACTGCAGCGACGACATTCCCGAATGTACCGACTACGTGAATCTGGACTTCAGCGGCTTGAGCATAAAATGGAATAATGCAGAGGGAAAGAAGGACGAGGATCCTGAAGTAGATTCCAGTGGAAAGCTCAATATCACAATGGGCGTCTCTTGTATGGATATCAATGTGACAAACAGTCTAGCATGTGTCGACTTTTGCGAAGCAGAGTCGGGTGATTCCAGCTACGAATACCGAGGAAACGCTGGGTTAGAAAAGTTTTACTGCGTATGCAGCAGCACTTTGAACACAAACGGTACTGTGTCTTACTGCCAAGATAACATGTCCGAGCGGTGGATGGAAGCTCTTTCCAACTCGACCATCTTACCATTGTCCACAAGGATGGGCGTCCTCCCATGAAGATGCTTTGCTCAAGAGATGATAACATCGAGGATTTCGTTCCTCGTTCATCATCGAAGTACACTCATCTTGGCCTTGGGTCCACAGGCGTTGTCACAAACTCAAAAAGAAAAGACAGAGAAAAGAGAGAGGCATCTCGGGGCTTTTTTGTCTCTAAACGAGAATGGCCAAGGGATTCTGATAGGCCTGAATCATCAAACACTGCTATTAGACGGATGGTTTCCACAACTCATGGCCGTCGTGTCAGCCATCAGCCAACATTGATTGTGCTGGAAGCAAAGCTGTAGTATAACAAGTCTAAAATGTGCCACTTTTTCACAACATCTATTCAGTTCTTCCCAGTCACCACTTGTTTCCCAAACTCGAAGTAGAAAAAAATCATTGTCGTCTCAGAATATTAACAAACTCGTAATGCCGCTGTAGTAAAAAAATTATATCAGCTAGTAGTTGTACCTGCATTCCTTACTTCGTATACAAAATACATCATATTGGAACACGACAAATGACTGATAAGTATAATACAAGGAAAGAGTTGGGATATGTTCCAGTTGAGTCCCTTTTAAACGGGATTGAGCTGTTCGTCCGTTTGCTTCAGTAATTTCCCCCTACATCAATCTTTGAAGGTATCATATCTGTTCTGCACGTCTGCTATGTGCTTTGATAGCGTTTGCTTTCCCTCTGCTTCATCTCCTTCTTCCTCCAATGGCCATCCTTATTAATCCGACACGACCCAACCGTCCATGGGAAAACCAAAAGACAATTCTTATACTCCAGCTAAGATGATCACCAGCCGTATCTACGACCGAAGAGAGAGAGAAGCTTGGATCTTTCGGAATCTTTTGATTGTCGCAAGATTTTTTTTGTTGAGCTGCATTTTGGGATCGGGCTTCGCCTTCCAGACAGACTTTGCATACAACCCAAAGGGGGGTAGTATGCTTCACTCCAAATTGACCACTTCTTCCTCTTATTCAGACGATTGGCTACTGAGTTTTCACAACCAAGCTCAGAATGAGAAACAATCGACAACTGAGTCACTGGCTTTGTGGAACGCCGAACAGCAGCAAGATCAAAAAGATATTCTGGAATGGCAAGAATCGTTTCAACGCAATGGGTTTGCAGATTTTACCCCACCCATGTCTGTGGGTTTGAACTGTCTCATGATTGGAGGAAACGTGGAAAGTAATCCACGTCAACCACAAGAATCTGCAAATCTTCAAACACTAGGGAACCCAAAATTGCCTTGGGAAGAGGAATCAGAAGCGGAAATCACCTCTCTAAGAGTGATTTCATCGTCCGACAATCAGATCAAACTACACCGAACAAAATCAAATGGATTGGGCCCTGATCCTGTTTCTATCAACACCTATCTGGTCTCACCAGGAGTTCCGATCAACACCGACCCGACAGTGTCTACCAAGATTCGGGCAAACGATGGAAAACGCGCCGCAGTATATGATTGCATCGTCGACCAAGGACTGATGGGAGCCATCCTCAACAGTGAAGACACTGTCCGGGAGCTGCTCTTGGAAGCCGCTGTCGCCCTTCGAGAACATGGAATTTACGTTCTGGTAACACAACGGTTGTCTAACGAAACAAAAGGTCTTCTGCAGAAGATGAGCATAGAAGCTGGACTGGAATGGAGTTTCGAGTTGGACGGTATATCCAATGACGGCTCACAAGTATCTGTGGCCCGTCGTTTCAATACGGGGAAAATGCCCAAAACAGGCAAGCTTTCGCGATTCCAACCTGAATTTTAGAAATAACGATGGAGTAGCAGCCAACGAAGCTCAACTGTCGCCGAACGAGGTACCAACGACAAGTGGATAACTGGATTTTCCGGCCTCCGAGGCGGATGATGCTGCTCAATACTGGAATCCCAGAAGAGAGTCCGATTATCAAGAAGACCTTTGGCGTTGTCACATCCCTGAAGTGTGATTTCCTACAGTTCCTGCTAAGAATCTATATCTTGGTGAATGTTTTGGCCAAGAACATCTCAATGCTCCGAATTGAACGTTGTCAAGTCGGGGAACAGAGTGGTCTTATTGTACTGATGCAACTGACATCATGTTGCTATTGTGGTTACAGATCGACGTTACACAATGACAATTCACTCGGATATTTGACTAGCTCTCCTCTGTCCCTTCTCGTTTTTGCAGTCGACGTCCCCATCTTAGAAAGTGGGCGTTGTTGCAGGAAGTCAAAAATACAATGTTTTCTTCTAAAAGCGATCAATAATACATCAGACCCAAGGGCTATGTACGACCTTCAAGCATCATCCGTCTCTTTGGATTGAGAAACTATCGATCAGTCGGTCTCATATGGGTGTTCCAAGTTCGTGAGCTATCACACGATGAGTAGCGTATTATGTTGATCAGTCAAGTACGTAAGGCCGAGCTCATTCCAAATGCCCTACAGAGCGTCGTGTACAAAAATGGTTTGATCATGATTTGAACTTTGGGGCAAGCTCAACTAGACCTGTTCGGTTTCTTCATCTATGATAAAAGCCATCATCCATCATCAATGGGGGAATCCTCTCTTGTCGTTTATAATTTGAGCTAATAGACAGGAATCCGTAGGAGACACGGCCAGATTATGGTTCGTGGTTGTGGAGGCCCATGCGACTCTCTTCTCCATGTAAGCTGCTATTGTTCGTTTGCGTACTCCGCATCCTTCGAATCTGCGGGAGAGTCTTGTATTGCTGGCAAAGGTAGAGGATGACTTTGGCTTAGTGCACACTTTTTCTACTCTTGCATTCGTTTGTACTGGTACCCGATTTGTTTGACTGATGTCCGAGTGCGAAGGAGAGGAACCACAGCGAAGAGCGTCTATGGCCCGTCCAACCATAAGCCGGTCTTTATCGCCAAGATTGTGAAATTGGAAAGGAAATTGGAGGGACCATCCCGTTGCAAGACTTTCGCAGAGATTATGAAATTAGTCTATGCCAGTTTGCAACCCTAACCCCAACCCTTCCGACTTGAAACTACTTCCAGAATGTGGTTCCAACCTTCCGCTTGACACAACAGTCACCCTCAGCAATGTGCTTTTAATACCTTCGTCTCCTGACCCTCGCGAAGGTGACTTCTTTCCAAATAGTCGTTTCCTCCATCGACTAAACTGATTGACCTCTGGATTGTACATACTGAATTTTTTCTCTTTGATGACGTTTGTTGAATAATCTGCCTTTTGATCAGCACACGCTTGTGTGTCCGGAATCGGAGTATCGCACAGTTCGTTTCCTCGTGAGAGTAACCAGTGTCCATTTGCGGATTTACCATTCGTGGTCTGTCTGAATTCACAGTCAATCCAAAGATTTCATTGTAGACCGTTAGGACGAAGGTCGCGCCTGTCAATCCACAGGTGGCGTGATACTTTTGGCAAGTCGAACTTTCGACCTTAAATATCACTGCTGTTTCATGACAGTCTATCATTGCTTGATAGAGGTGAAATTCCTCGGGAATTTAAGTTTCTATCTTGATCGTTGCTTATACGACGTTTATGGAGATTGTCGTCATCCTTTCTCTCTTTCAATGGCATGTCCAAAAGGATTTCAAACTTTGCGCAGATCTCATATGGCCATGGGACTTTCCGTCCAGGCCGTTCGCCTCTGCAACCAAAGTGGAGTAGCGTTGGGTCTCGCATTTACAGTTAGACCCATTCAACGTACAGCAAATACAGAAGGGCATTCGAGTCGCATCATCCGAACGGTGCCCTACGAGTAATAAATGCGCGAGTTGCTTGGTATTCTTCAATTCTTGCACGGGTTGTTTGCCCCTAGCTAGTCTCCAATCAATTGGTTAGCGAGTTGCTTGGTATTCTTCAATTCTTGCACGGGTTGTTTGCCTCTAGGATCCAATCAGTTGGTTCACTGAACGTCAGACATCTCCTTTTCTCAAGGTGTGCATGGCTCTACCTTTCCAAGACATTTCCTTTTCTCTCGAGGTTCCCGTGCCTCTACTACCTGTCTAATGTAAGATTCCAAAACGGTGTCGATTGTCGCTTGAAATAACATTGGCCAAAGCCATTACGTCTTTCTTCCGGCCTGAAGGCAAAACATTCTCCAACTATTTCATGCATCCTTCTTAATCCCAACAACCAACCAAGATATTGGGACATTATCGAAAGTCCTTCGTGCTTCGCCAAGATTGTCCTTGCAAAGATATCTTGTGGGTATCACGAATAGACGAATGATGAAGGAATTCGTAATTCAACTTCAAGATCACACAAAGCATCGAGGTCTAGTCGTCGTTTTTCGTTCTAGGTCTGGAATCTCGGGAGTCGACCCTACGACTCGCCTGCCAAAGAATGGGCAACAAAGTAGAAACTCATTGCCCCTGTGAATGTAAGACGATTATAAGGCAAATGTTTTGGATTTGCATCGGATGACATTCGTCACTTTTTTTCGCCATTTGTATTGCATCTGTTATGCATCTCTGTGTTCTTATCTGCAGAGGAATCTCTCTCTCTCTCTCTCTCCCCCTACGGGGCGACTTCTACGTCGTATCATTCATGTCCTGTTGGTTGATGGGTCACATTAGTGCGTACGTCCATGGTAGCACTTAGATGATTCCTTTGATCAGCTCCCATCGTAACAACCCTTCCGATCGTTATACACAGAGCCATACGATCCTCTTGATAATGCAAACTACAACATTGTGGTGGGTCTAAAAACTGATTGGAAGTTCGGAGACCGTTAGTATCTTGACAGCGAATCTTGAATCTTTACGCCGTACACTACCGGTATTTAGGCCTTACTACACCAGCAAGTCGTCCTATGGTTCATGTACCCGAGTACATACGTCATGTACCTATATACATAAAACATACTGTTCTACTGCACTCGTCCTACGTACTAACAGTACCGTAAGTACCGGCAGTACTAACGTACGTATAAAGTGTCACTCTCCATTCTCCACCGCTCCGTGATGCGACGTATGATACGTATCCTCGTGTCAAAACGCAAATCATCAACAAAAAGGTCCGTCGTCACTCAAGGGAACATCCTTTTTTCTTTTTTCATACATACATCTCCCTTTGTTTATGTAGTCGACCATGCCGTCCTCATCATTGTCTGTAAGACGACGTACAAAGTCCTCCTTTTTAACGACTCTTGTTGTCGCAAGCAAGCTTGTGTGGTTGTCCAACGCTTGGATCATTAGTCAATTGCACGGTGCAGTCAAGATGTATCGATTGTCGTCAATGATGACGTCTCCGCAATCAACTGTTGATCCGGTGTTGTCTACCAATGACGTTGCGTTTGATGCTGCTACGCTTGCTGGAGACTATGTCATAGGGATGAGTCGAGAGTTGGAAGGATCTTCCGAAAAGACAGTATGGACGATGTATCCCATTGCGGCTTTGGTAGAGTCGATGGTACCTCCTATGAACGAAACAACAACCACAACAACAACAACAACCACAAATGCAACAACTGTAACATCTGTATGGACAGAAGGGACGAGGGCAGTCAAGGCTCTGGAAATCATATCCAACATGGACCAAAATCCATCCTCCATTAAGGCTCATGCTCATGCTCTGTTGACTTGTTTTCAGCACGAACAAGACCATCTAGAGTTAGATTGTGAGGTTCTCGTCGAATCATCCGTCAGCGACAATTTGATTCGGATACTTCAGCTTTTACAATCTCAATGGGTTGTTTCTCATCAAACCAAAACCTCCAACCCCAATGAAAACTGGAAGATTTCAATTGGAGACAACCACGAAATTTTCTACGGTACCATGATGGAGCAACATGGCCTCGAGCAGCTCTTTGGCGATGTGCTCGATAGGGATGTTGTCGTTTCCTCGTCTTCTGCTGTCGAGTGGGTCGAAATGATGACCGGATCTGGCCAAGTAATTGGCAGGCTGCCACGTTCCTTGGTACACAAGCATAATCTTCTCCACCGAGGGATTGGGGTCTTTGTCACGAAAGACCGTCCAATCGACTTGGCTTCAGTGTCAGCAACAAACACTATGTTTGCTCCCGACATTTATGTCCACCAACGTGCATCCTCGAAACGTATTTTTCCGTCTCTGTACGACATGTTTGTTGGTGGTGTCAGCACAGCGGGAGAACTGTCAGAGGTTACTGCACAACGAGAGGTAGCCGAAGAATTGGGCCTTTCGCAGGCATTAGTACTTCCGCTATCGTTATGGAGTGACGGACGTCCGATATTGACCTGTTTGGTATGTACCTCGTACAATCGATGCTTGGTCGACCTGTACCAGTACGTCATGAACACGGAACGAGAGACAATTTCGTGGCAAGAAGAAGAAGTGTCATGGGGGGAATTTGTTCCATACGACGTAATCTCTGCTGCGGCTGATTTATCCATGCAACGTGCAGCGAATGAAGGATTGTGGCCTGGAACATATCCACCAATACAATCCCATCTACAAGGTATGGTGGTCGACCAAGAACATGCCAACCGACACAAGGGGTGGGACAAATGGGATTTTGTTCCAGATGGGTTGCTAGTTTGGAATGCCTGGCTGGAGTATCTTGGTATATCCGTGGAAAATGAAGCCGTGACAAGTAAGTAGCAGAAGAACTACAAGCAGCCTGCTCGCTACACCAAACATGGTAGGAAATACATTATAATAACATGGACAACTCCTCCCAAAGATCTTTGAAGTGTATTAAAAGGGAACTGCCTTTTTCGTAATTGATCGTCTGGAACCGTACCGTCTCTTTGCACGAGAGTTTGCAAGTACGAAATAAAAATAAATGGATTTTCGGACGGACCAGCATTGAGGATGTACATCCCTGGTCTGTGTGGAATTTGTACTGAAGGCTGGCTCTATCACACTACACGCAATCTAGCTAGCTAGTTAGAGCAGCACACGTTTGTTTCCAAGTCCAACAGTACTACACCGTACTTTCACTACGTCTTTCGAAAGATCGAAAGTAGTTGTCCCTACTATATTAGTCTACCGTAATGCACTACCGGTACGTAGTTGACTCTCTCTTCTCTCACTCACTCACTCATCCACTCACTCACTCTCTCTCTGTGTCTCTCTCTCTCTCTGCTACCGTAGCTGCTGCCGGTAGTAGACTACGGTACCTTACCGGTACCGTACCGGTACTCTCTCTACCGTAGCTACCTAGTACCCCCGAAGCTACGGTACTGCGAGTACCGGTAGTGATGAATACGGATATTTACTGCTACCTACTCGGAGTAGTAGTATTAATACTATTGTATATTGAATATGCATAATGACATTTTTTTCATTATTGGAAAGAAGCACTTCGTCTATCCTTCGTTCGTCGTCGAGAATGAATCGATGCCCCGATCCCCGATGACCCGTTCCATTTTGTTCGGTAGATTCTCTGGCCTTCCGCGATCGCCAACGTTGTCCAGCTGTGGTGGCCTTGTCACCCGATTGACGATCGATTGATGATGATAGAGACGTCGTGATTTTGATGAGAATACAGTCGTACGCCTCTATTGTACTGTAGTACACGACAATACACTGTAATGTGATGAAGAAAAGGGTTTGGTGACAGCCAAGTTTCACTAAAATAGTAGAACAGTGGAGTGGTGCAAACGATTGCAACGATCTATTGTTCTTTTTTCTTACTTACCACTACTACTACCACTATCTTCCTACAAAAAGTAAAAAGCACTGCTTCTACTGACTGTGAGCATTACATACAACTCATCTCTAGAGGCACTTGATAACCACTCTTACTCTGTCAAAGTCAGTCAGTCACTCTACAAAAAGTCATTCAACATGATCACCACGGTATCCTTTCGAGCGATGCGATCCGCTACAACACAAACGATGATCCGTTCTGCTGCCGTCCTTCGAAAAATAACAACAACAAGAACAACAGAAACACCATCAACAAGTGCAGTCACGAGGGCTGGTGTCCGAGAGAATTCTGTGCTGACATCGTCTTCATCATCATCCTCATCCTCATCAGTTTCATCCGTATCGGTTCGTTTCCAAAGCACCATGACTGCTGCTTCGCACGAAGAATATAATTTCGACCACTTTCAACCAATGGGTGACCTATTCGAATCGAAACTCAAGTCGGGAGCGATAGGACAAAATTTGGTCGGACGAACGGCAAGTATCCGTCGTGTCTTTGGACCGAGTTCCAATGCCCAAGGGTTGTTGACATGCGGAGGAGAAGAACTGGCACGACACGCCTCGTTCGATCCAGATTATGAGACAGCCCGAAAATGGATCCAATCTCGAGCCATCGGACCGGCAGTTTTGTCTCCCGTATTGATTTCGGGTTTGGTCGGTGCTCTCGTCGAAGCGGCGTTACCACAAACCGTCCCATTGAGCTCTTCCATGAATCATTTCTTGCCACTGATTGTGGGTGTCGAAGTTTGTGCCCGAATTGAAGTAAATTACGTCAAGGAAGCAACTCGAAGAGGTACCTTGGGGACCGAAAATGTGGACAACGGTTACGAGATTGGACTGACCACACAAGTTGTTCGAGTACAAGACGACGCCGTCGTGTCGGAGGGAACACATCAAGTATGGATGCCAGGATATTTGACCATGTAATCATCAGTAAGCACAAAAATGCAAGCAATGATACGATTATACGATTATACTTCGTAACTACTACGACGTACGCCAGTAGATCCCTAGGAAAATAAAAGCAAAGGCATTCATCAAGGAAATGGGCGGTCCACCTGGAAGTCGAATACGAAAACAAAAAAAGATGCAATAGACACGTTGCCTTTTTTTTTACGTTGGCAATGAAACAACTCCCAACTTTCGGACGAGATTTTTTTTCTATCTCATAGATCAAGACAAGCATCCAAATAATCATCTCCGTCTTTCTTCAAAGTTTCCCATTATATCATCAATCCAACCTTCATCATCACTCTCTTCTACTGCGTCATACTACGAAAGTAGCACTGTACGAAGCCAACGTACCTACGTACATACGAAGTACTACCGGTACTAGCTAGCTACAGTAGTACATAATGTAACTAATACTACGTGAGTCGTAGTGGCACATTTTAGAACTCACAGTCTCTCATCAACCAAATTTCTCCATCTTTCATTTGATCTCTCTTTTGTTGACAAACACTTTCCCTTTTTTTTTCAAGCATCCAAACAGCAACCTCAACATGACAATCCCCCCAAATCAAATGCAACGTATCAAGGATCAAGTGAACGAGTTGCGAAACGACATTACGTCTTGTCTGAATCGTCTTGCCATCCTTGAGTCCATACTCGACGAAAACAACGATGAACACAACGTCACTCCTACACTACCCATATGCGATGAACACCACCATGCCGATGGTCAGCCTCCTCCTCCTCCTCACAACACGGAGCAACAATTGATGAAAAAGTCTCAAGTGAGGAATGTCCTAACCATTCCGACATTACCATACGATCGCAACAAACCACAATTCAAGATCGACGAAGAGGACTTTCAACACATTCAAGAGATTCTACAATTACGAATCTCTCATGGCACATCAATCGAACGCGCTTTGAACGAGTTGACGACAATCGATACTTCAAGTGGGGCATATCGAGTTACCAGTTTGTACATTAAGGACGAACCCTCAAGAAGGACGTATAATCAGCCTCATCTTCCACTCTCACTGTGCAATATGGATGCATTGAGGGAAATAAATGTACAAGGCACTCAAATCGAAACATTATTTGATGAGTATTCCGACACCGCGAACGTCATAACAAATCTCGATCGCATTACCCTTTCACACATGCCACGACTACAACGTCTTCCATCAAACCTTGGATCATTTACGAAACTGGAAACACTCCAACTGGTTGAGTTGCACATTGATGCTCTGCCTGATAGTTTGTCATCACTGGGGGAAAGTCTAGAAACAGTTATGATTACATGTTGTGACAACTTGACTGAACTCCCCAATGGGTTTGAGAAGCTTCACAGCCTCAAACGCCTCGATACCTGGATGACCCCAATCCAGCAGCTACCAGAAAAATTTGGAGACCTCACGAACCTTCAATACCTGGAAATGGAGTTTGAGCATCTGTCTCAATTACCAGAGGGATTCCAAAACTTGACAGAACTTCGGACTCTCAGAACTGGAGAAGTTGCCTTTCATTTTCCAGTGCCACACCTTCCAAATTTGGAATCCCTGCAGACCTCTTTATCCAATTTCCGCCACTTTGACCATTCACCAACAACAACGCATCTGTCTCTGATTCACAAGTGTGAAGACATTGAAGACACTTCCGTGCTTGATTCTGCGTTCCGTTATCTCAGTAAATGGAGCCACATTAAGATACTTTTCATTGCTCTTTCATGTGACGCCACCTATTCATTGCATGAAGGATTCTTCTCGAGTTTCCAACAATTACAAGAATTAGGGGTGATATGCAAACTCGGATCGCTTGAGATCTATATCGATGATATCACACGCTTGGAGAAACTCAAATCCCTTAATTTGGAAAAATGCAATCTAATATCATCACAGTCTCTGGCTAATGCACCGCCGCTGCTGAATCTCAAGAAAGTCAATCTTTTGAAAATATCTGTGGGATTGGAACTTTTGCAACTCATCAAGGCACCACACTTGGAGAAATTATGCATGAGACATTGTTCTGCCCTGAATGATGCAATGTTTGCCAACTTATGCACCAAGTGGATTTCTACTTTTGAATCACTACATACGATGGATGTTAGAGACTGTTCAATTGAAAATATTCAGCCAGAGCACTTCCAGCATCTTGGGAAAACAAACCTCCGATCCATTGACCTGAGAGGTAACCCAATTATGGAAGATTTTGAAGATGAGTTGGAGATAACACTGCTTCCACTGGTCCAGTACTGTCACTCTCTCTGTGACTTTGGTGATACTTCAATGCCAGCAAGTGTTGCATACCACCTTTGTTTGAACTCGTTGAGACATTTTGTTTTGAGAGGACAGACAATTTGTGCCAAAGGTCTCTGGGCATTGATATTTGAGAATGTCCTAAGAGGCATGAGTTTGGTAAGTTTACGAAACAGGCAAATGAGTCAAGTAGAAGCGATCTATGTCCTACTAAAGCAACGTGGAGCAGAAGAGCTGTTTGGGAGTCTCGATGTGGAAGCTAAAGACGGCAAGGATGTAGAAGTACTTGATGGCCTGTAGAAGAAACGGGGACAAAAATTAAGATTGGGTCAACCTTTTACATCGCGTGATTCCTTTCCACACACTTCCGCCGGTGCCAGTCCGGGATGACCCTATGTATATTGTAAGTGACGCTCCGGTAGAAATAAGAGCCGGTGGAGATCTTCTTCATTTCCATGTTTGGCAAGAAGCGTTCTTGCCTTTCTTACCCATTCGGCGTCCATTGACCGGTCAGTGTCAATCACTGACTTGCTAACCCGTTGTCGGATCGTCATACCACCGGGAAGCTCGGCGCGTTGTTCCGTTCTTGGTTGTGTTAGTGCCTTTTGGAGCTCCACGTAATGATCCTCATTCTTTTCGAGAGAAATGCCAACGGGCATCAAGTTGTAAAGAATTTGTTGATTTGCGCGCGTTTTTTTCTTTCTCCGTGCGAAATTCTTCGTTGCCGGTTTCGTCTTGTGGCGGTCGGTCTGGAAGAGTTTTCAACGGGGCTGATTCGACGGTTGACAAAGCTATGGATGCAGCAACTGGGGCAGCAACTAGCTCCAACGAGGAGGTTTGCCTGTCTTTTATTTGCCCCGCAAATTTGTCAGTGGATGCGACGGCATTCGCTTGGATCATGGGAGCGGCATTGCTCGTGGAGGCCGATGTTTGCTTGATAGTTCCGGGGGTGGATCCTACGGCATTCGCTTGAATCATGGGAGCATCATTGCTCGTGGGGACCGATGTTTGCTTGATAGTTCCGGGGTTGGATGCTACGGCAGTCGCTTGAATCATGGGAGCATCATTGCTCGTGGGGACCGATGTTTGTTTGATAGTTCCGGGGGTGGATGGTTGTTCGGCAGTTTCAGCTTGCTGATTGAATGTTAGTTCAACAGTCTGAGTTTCTGCCATCCCAGGATAAGAGAGCGTGTGTTGGAATCCAAAGCCGTCTCAGCTTTCTCCCAAGTATTGTTGATACGCAAGAAAGCGTCCAAAGAACATATAAAGGGGTGCATCCCAGGCCGATCGGACGTGACGACAGCATTTTGTGCACCCAACGGCGATGCGTCGATCGCATGGAACACTCCTGAGAACCCAAGCATCAAAAGGCAACGAGAAGAATGGAGCTGATTCTTGTATTTCGTTGCCATCCGTTCGAAGTTGTCCCGTTCGACAACAACCTTTTCGTAGTCCTGTTCGACGCTCTCATTGGGTGAGCTTCCATCGATGAACTCCGCTTGTTGTTGCGGCAGAAAAGCTGAAGATTCTTGAATTGACTCGGTTTGCGGCAGACCTTGGTTTCCTGTAACGTTGGGAAGAAGGCAAGCGGACGATACTGCAGCTGACTCGTCTTGAGCGAAACATTGAATCCAGACATCGTTAGGGGTGACGGAATGCGAGGCACGGATGTCGTTAATGTTGGGTTGCATGGAAGGCGAAAGCACCAGGAAAGGACGCTACTGGCGGCGGCCGATGAATGTCTGCAACGTTGGGTTGATGTCCGACTGAATTCACCTTGGGTTGAGCAACAACCCATGCGTTGTTGCTATTGACGGACAATTCCTCGCGTCGCATTATTGGATAAATCTGGTTCGCGCTCATCCCCAAAAAGTTGCTCTGGTCTGGTACTGTCCTTCTCAAACTTTCGCTCCTTCCAGAGAATGTAGAGCAATTTATACTTAACAATCATCAGTCTGTCCGGTTCTTTCCCCCTGATTCTTACAAAGAAGTACCACTTATCAAATTTGCATTGTAGACCGTGGTGGAAAGGATTGCTAAGGTCCAATGATATTTCCACCAACAAGTTCCCGCAACAACTTTTCGGCGAACGATGCGTCTGTTAGCTGGAAAGTTGCTTTTTGGGTTCCGAGCCCGATTATCACCCGAATTTCCTGGATGCCCATGTCTTTGAAACATGGCAGCACGATCTTTGTTAACACTGAGACATCTTCTTCGTCATCATAGCAACAAAGGGCCGACGGAAGGTTCTCAGGTCTCGGCGTCAAATTACCTCTCGTAAGGCTCAGATATTCTCACATCGTCCCACTCACGAGTCAACCGTCAACTCTATCAGAAACGTCATTCATCATCATTCATCATCATCATTTTCTCTACTGGGTATTTGGAGTACGTAGAAAAAAGCACTCTAAAAATAACATCCACTTGTATCAGCACTGTTGGTAGTAGTTGGCCATGGCAAAAGACAATAAAAATTGTTTCATGGCATTGGGTCAAAATTATGTGCGACTTTTACTCGGTTCAGTAAAAGTCTATTTGAGGCTTATCGACGGGACAAAGACGAACGAAGCGTCGTTGTTTTCGAAGAATTCTACTGCGATGGTCCTCGATTGTGCTTCTGATAGAGACGGCCAACAGAAACTCACCATGATTGGGAAGGAGATGTCGATTACTTTTTTGGAGTTCCGTCTTGCATCCTCATCATCAACACTATCATTCTCATACAATCTTCAAGAATGCTTCTACTAGAGAGTAGGTACCGTACTCGGAATAGGTAATAACGGAAGGAGTTGTTGATGAATCTACTGGAATTTTCCTATACTGCGTCGAACAACTTGGCAAATATTTAATAATTTGCACGTTACTTTCAAAATGACTTCGGTGGCTCTCGATTCGTCATCAGATCTAATGGATGAAATTGGGATATTCGACGCCTACGAAAGATGTGTCCCTGTAACCGCCAGTAAGGAGAACAGAACGACACAATGGAATCTCTGCTTTACAGCTAGTCGCTTTCGTAAAAAGACGTCTCAACACGGAGAGTCACTTTTGCTGCCATTCCACAACGTTTTTCTGTGGCCGTACGACGTTCTCGACGAATCGCTGTGACGCCGCAGAGTTTTCTTCAATTAGTTTACCATCACCGACACGTCCGCAACTGTATCCACGAAGCACAAAGCGATCAATAACCATCCTGCAAACGGTTAAATTGTCCCATCGGCGCGACAACACGTATACATCCGGGATTCATATCATCTGTTTGACCCTCTCTGAGTAGTCGAGATGACAAAGATAATGTATTATGTAGGGTCTTTGGAACTGGCAGTCCTCAACCAGTGAACAAGGTCCACCGCGATAGCATTGTTTCTCTTCTTTGTCTCCAAATTCAAACCACCAACAACAGAAGCAAGGTTCCTCTTTAGCTTTGTTTACAGTCTTCAGTCTAACAAATGCTACAGAAATGGCCTTCCCATTTGTTGATTTTGTATTGTCTGAGCCGTCCAATCCTATCATTGATTGGGGATTTTACAGATGCCATGGTGATTCGACAGACAATCTGAAGAATGACGTCAGAGGACATGATTGGTTGGAAGTTGGACCGGTGCAAGGAATTGTTGAAATAACATGCGACAAGGGCAGTCTATGTACACGGCACAAGCCATGATGATGAAACAGAAAAATTAGATCTGCCCTGTTTCGTTAAGAAACGCGTTTGCAAAAGAATCATGATGAAACTGTTTTGTACGGAAACTTGTTAAACGACAGAAAGATGAAAAAAATAAATCGTTCGTTTATCTGGCGGCGCGTGTGGGATGCAAATACGATGCCTTGGTTGTCGTCGTGGTTTGTATTATTGAAGGGCAAAAGAAATTCATCGGTGGGGTGGTATAACATTAGCGAGAGTAGGGAGTTGTTTTTACAGTTACTTCAATCAAGAGATTTCACAAAAAGGTTGCCAAAACTGTATTTTGATCCAGTGGGTTGTTTTCTTCTTTGGACTTTAACAGACAAGAGTGGGTTGTTTCCTTCTTTGGACTTTAACAGACAAGAGTGGCGTTACCATTACCGACATTGGAATGGATCTCGTTTGAATAGTGAAGTGGTGTGAATGTGTGTGTGGATCCCAAATCAAAACAACGCACATACCAGGCCAGTCAACGGCAAATTGGATTTCATGCCAAAAATCTGCCGAGGAGGAGGCAGATCATCTTGCTTGACGTCCTATTCCAGCTTCCAAGGAGGTTCAAGATGGCAAACCACATTAGATTTTGGAAGTATTTTGTGCCGCTACGGTAGACTACCGGTAAATCGGAACGTACATTCAAAATCGTACCGTATGAGCGATACTCCGTATCATACTACGTACTCCATTAACGGTAGTGGATACTACCGGCACGTATCATACCGGACACCGGACCTAGGAAATCACCGGTACGTATCATACCTACGGTGCGGTAGTACCGCGAACGGTGCACGGAAGCAAAACATCATCGTTGTGTTCACAGTCAACTTAGACTACCGTAGTCTATCATACCGTACTGGCAACAATGAAGCCTGTGTGACCACTGACACCACTGACCATCTGACCATCATAACCGTAGTGGTATCATGCGTCGTATGATACGTAGTACGGTACCTCTGCGTACGGTGGTCTACCGTACTACGGTACCAGTAGAGAGTACCGGTAGAGAGTATGATGGAGTACGTTCCACTTTTCGAATCCTGATGAGAGATGGGACGACCAAGCAAGATGTCTGAATCATGACAAAGGAGATCTTCAAGTGTATCATCTCTTTGTCTGACGGAGTGGAGTAGTATCGTGAAGACGAGCACAACCAATCGTACTAGCTACCGGTACGCTAGAGTAGCACTCTATAAAATACACCATTCTACTGGTACCTAAAGTGCTTGTAGTGAGTGGTGGATGAATCGACTCGGGAATTTTCCGCAGGACTGTTGTTACATTTACCCCACTACTACGTACTAAATGGCAGTCCTCACGAGTAGAGTTCCCATTTGCAAGATGGGATGCTCCCGTCTTTCCCTTTTAATAATAATGGTATGGTGCTTATTCCTGATGATGATGGTAGTACAGATTCCACAAAAAGCCCAAGGGTTTACTCTGGTCATGATGGGAAGGAAGAGTATGGGCAAGTTAAAACGGGCGTTGAACGATGATGGTCCATCTTCCAATTTATCTTCTTCTTCGTCGAAGCAACGTTCCAAGGGAAAACCTGTCCGACAAGAAATCACGGGTGTGACGTTGCCTGCCGACGGAATGCTCAAAGGATGGGAATTTGGCGACAAGCGGACCATGACCTGTGCCAACGTGGGAGGCACATTTTACGCTGTGTCGGGACAATGTCCCCGATGTGCCTTTGACCTGTGGAAAGGAGAAATCGTGACGGATCCCGCCTTTGATGATTTGCCACGAGTGGCATGTCCCACCTGTGCAACCACCTTTGGATTACGGACAGGAAAGTACGGACCTCCCATCAAACGCACTGGACTGGCAGGCTTTGTCAATGGTCTGGCCAAGACGGCTACCACTGGAGACAAGCCGAAGGATGCGGAAGCCTATGAAATCACAGTGGGCGAAGAAGGAAGAGTCTATTGTCGCAGTAAGCGATAACACCGATGCAAACGTTCCGAAGAAGATAAAAAAATAGAGACAGTCTACCTGCTAGCGAGACTTCGTACTATTTGATAGTATGTACTTTGTGTGTGTGATTTGGAGAGTTTTGCCATGTTTGCTAACTTCTTCTCTATGAAATAAAATGGTCGTCATAGGAAGGTACAGTAGTGTCGAATGAAATTGGGAAGGAAAAAGTCGTATACAATAAAGCAAGTTACTGTGCTGAATGTTGTCACGGTTTTTAGCTATCTGCTTGCTCTGAAATTGCGTGGGGGGAAAATAATCCATCCATCAACACCATGGGGAAAAAATGTCGAATGGAGAAAACGAAAAAGCTCCAAACATGATGGAACGGCAGGTCTTTTAGTCGGACTGCCAACGCTGTAGTAGCACTCAACAAACACTCTTCCAACTTCCACCAGGCATCAACATCTACTTCCGTGTATTATGAAACGAACGACATCATACCCTTTTACTGCGATCGCATGAATACGTACCGTCGAACGGAGAAACAAAAAATATCCGAGAATGATGGAGTGACAGGCATCTTGGCCCATGACGGAAGGTCAATGGGACCTCTACCATGCCAAACGAAACCATCGTCCATAACACCGTCACCAAACAAACAAAACCACACACCAAGAAGCACTGTTTACTTCCATGAAACACCAAAATGTCCAGTCGAACAGCGATGAGGCCATGGCTCAATTTTTTTTGGTGCTGACCACAGCGTTTGGATGACAAATACAGATCGCGACGACTGTGACACGATTGGAATGTACCAAGGGAAACCGACTCAATGGACGCATCAGTGCGAAAAGAAGTGCATCAACATCACCACTTGATGTATGATTGTTGAATCAGCATGTTGTCGGTTCGATTGAGATGAATGGTTTAGGTCGTCAATGGGAAAGGAAAAAAACTTGGATTCGCATCGGACCAGTTGGCTCACATGACTGGTTGCAACTTGCAGCCAACAGTATGAGGCCTGTGAAATCTGTGAAATCAGCTTTTTCATCCACTTGCTGCCATTTCCCACCAGTAGTCGGAAATTTGTCTCCTGTTGGATGTTTTGGACCACATTGTCTGGGGCAGGATAAGAATGGACAACCACTGTCGCAGGCAAACATCACACATCATGATGGCATCGGTGGCAGTCAACGGGTCAACAGGTCTATATTCAATATTGGATATTCAAAATATCAACGACGCAACTTGTTGTGAGTGACATGAGTTCGGGCGTAGACTGGTGGTTGTTTGGCAGTAATATGCTGCATTACATTCGATGAAGTCATACAGTGGATCCGTTCTGCTGGCACTACTACGGTAAGTAGCTAGTAGTACATGAGTAGCTAGATTGAAGATTGTAGACACAATTGTTGTCGTTGATGATGTTGACAGAGAATGAAGAAGAAAAAAAAAGATACGTACTAGGTACGTAGTAGTAGTACGATGTCACATGTCACTCATCAAATACTGTCGTACTGTACGGAAGCACAACAAGGTATGTTGCTATGACGTGACCGGTCCTGGCAACTCCGACTGTTCCTTAAGCTGGATCCAGGAATAGGACACGAGACACATGGAGATTTGGGGGGGCGGATTTTATGGATTCGCGATCATCTTTATGATGGCACGAGTCGGTGATCCTTTGTCGTTTGCGTCGAGCCGCCCGGCCCGTAGATTTTTCTCTCCACTTCTTTCTCTTGTTACAACGCAGTACTACGCAGTTTTTACTACTACGACGGAAGTTGTATTCGCCGAACCTTCCACGAGTGACAAGATAATGATGTTGTATGTTGGTTGGTTGTTTTGTCGACAGGAGTGGTAGCCAGTGGCCGTACACGTACTGTAAAGTTTTTACTCCAGAAATTGCAGTTCTTTTCATTTACATTCCTCCTCGAAACTTCGTTCCTTTTTTCTCATCATCAGATTGGTACTCTTGGAACTTTCTCAAGTGTACCATTTTTACTCTGTTACCACTACCCTAGCTAGTAGAGAAGTGGTAGCAGTACTTGTGTCTTTGTTAAAGAGAGTCACACAAAGGACAACATCCCAAACCAAACAGTCCAAAGAAAGAGTATTATTTCGTGTGAAGCATATTCCATACTATTGTGATATTGTGACATCATGTCGCTGCCCCAACTGTCAACGAGACCGAAACAGTATGCCGGATATCAACCAGTCGAAGTCACCCATGATGATTATCGAAAGACGGTTGGTTACCGTATCGATAGAGATGATGATCACAACAACAACGATGAAGATGAAGGAAGGAACTGTATGGATCCACCCAGAAGCATGACTCGAAGAATCGGAAATATGCTCATGCCTCCTAGAAATCATAATCATCACAAGAAAACGGAAAGTCATCCCAC
This sequence comes from Nitzschia inconspicua, assembly GCA_019154785.2. Lineage (NCBI taxonomy): Eukaryota > Bacillariophyta > Bacillariophyceae > Bacillariales > Bacillariaceae > Nitzschia > Nitzschia inconspicua. The sequence continues at coordinate 673,406 of JAGRRH010000018.1, forward strand.
CGACAGAGACAACAATAGCGACAGTAACAACAGCGACAAAACAGCAGCTGATCCGAGCGTCGTCAATCCGTATCCTAGAGATCATTCGCCATCTCGAAGTCAATGCGGATCCAGTGTTTCTGGATTCAGTCATCAACAATCGGTTGCCAACAAAACTGTAGACAGTCAAGTCACGCTCAAGGTATCAAACACACAAACAGTACCGTCACCTCCAAGAAGGACATCACGAGAAAGCAAATCCATCCATTCAACTTCTTCTACAACCAATCCAACCAATCCATATTCTGGACACAACAACAAAGAGTCCACATGGAAGGCTTTCAAAAGACTCGTCAAGGGAGGGCAAAAGGCAACGACCACTTCTCATCACTCCACGCAGTATCCTTCCACACCACAACGAAAACATGCCGTTTCGTACGATACCGCACAAGCCATTTTTGGTGCCACATGGAGACAACACAGATCTAATTCTACCTTGAGCAATGCCTATCCAATCCGGAAGCGGATCGTCAGTGATGAAGGCAAGCATCGATTTCTTGGATATCATTCCACTCCCACCAACAGAGAATCCTCCAAGAATATATGGACACGATGGTCTCAATCCTCCTCCTTGTCTTCATCATCCCTGTCAGTAACGACTTCCGGTAGGAGGAACAGCCAACGACGCGATCGAAGTCACGTATCTTCTTCTGGAACGGCCTCCGTTCCTGGATATCATTACGGAGGACACTCTCAACGTCCCATTGATCATGTCATTCGAGGACGACTGGACGGTGTCGATATTCTTAGTCTTGGACCTGTATCCAGGTCAAGCCTACCGGCCTTGTCCGAAACGGCACAGCGAAACATGGACAAAAAGTCAAGCTCGCCATTTGCCTACATACAAAAAGAAGAAACCGACCTGGCCAGGAATGGTGGTGATGGAAAACAATCCGATGGAAACCATGCCGTAGATCCACTACAGATTTGCTTCACTGACATGCCATCCACAGCAACACCAGCCGATCTTGTGGCCGATATGATTTGGACCTCGGGTGGAAAAGACCAGCCAGAAATTTTGTTGGAAGGCTTCCATCCCGGTGGTAGCGATCGCTGGACGGTTCGCATCAACAACAGCAATATCCACATCCAAAACAATCACAATCTCCACCAGGAAGATCAGTATTACTTGTCTTCCACTGGGTCGCACCAATCCTACAACGACTCGAGATGTCCCCCGACACTCCAATCCACGGTCGATGATGATGAGTCAACCGCGTTGTCTTCCTTTGCCACCGAAGATGGAAGTTCCAACATGCCAACCAGCATATTATGGAACAACTTATGGGGAAAGAGGGCTACCGCTCCACCCATTCCCTCTCACATGCAAACTGCACCAACCACCATTACCAAATCGACAACAGCAACGACAACGGATGATGACGACCCCTTCTTTCAAAATTCGGAATCGTTCGACGAGGAAGATGAAGTGTTGAAATTCGCCTCCAGTTGCAACGTCCCCTTTGATCTCGACGAAGACGCCTTTATCATAAACAGTCCGGATCATTTGCAATCCGTACATGAACTCGCCATGGTCTCACTTCAATCGAGGCATTTTGATGCAGCACAAAAAACCTTTCAGAAACTTTTGCGAGGATTGGATGGATCCAAAAAGTTTGCCCACTTGGTCGGCAGTACCCATCATAACATTGGCATGATACAGTTGCTCCACGGCCAGTTTGCTGACGCGGTCAAGTCCTTTGAACGTGCCACCCAAGCTCGCATAGAATGCTTACCACCTGATCACCCAGATATCGCCGTATCCTTGCAACGGAAAGCCACGGCCTACTTTGCCCTAGCAGCATTCAACAAGGCAGAAAGCTGCTTGGAAGCCGCCATGAACTTTTTCCCCAAGGACCATGTCACAAGAGCCAAAATACTCAATAACATTGGCGTCGTCCGGTACCAACTTCAAGATTACAACAAGGCACTCAAATCGTTTACGTCGGCGCTTGAAATGCAACGCCAATGGTTAGAGGGACCAGTGAAACGAGAATCAATCGTCTACGATGCATCGGTCACACTCATCAATATGGGAAAGGTCTACTTGCGCAAAGGAGACTACGACCTGGCGTATTTTGTGTTTGAGGAAGCCTGTTTGATGCAGACGTCCTCCTTCCGGAAAGATCACGACATTGTACTTGTCAGCCTCGATAACATGGCGCGAGTCCATGCCAAGAATGGCAATCAAGCGGAAGCCTTGAGAATATTTACCAGCCTGGCACGATCTCAAGAGGCACGATACGGGGCCGATAGCGAAGCATGTATCGAAACCATAGGAATGAAAGGAGTGGCTCATTTCAAACTCTTGGAATTTGAAGAGGCGATGGAGTGCATGAACCGTGTCTATCGTTGGCAAAAGAAGCACTTGTCCTTTTGTCATCCCGCTACCAATGTTACCAAGGAAAAGATAAAACAAATCCAGCGGTGCATCAAAGGAGAAGAAGAGTTGTGGGTTTGAGGATGATGACGATGATGAGCGTTTCGCTGAAAGGCCAATCCAGCACTATTGTTTGATCCTCTGGTATGATCATAAGTTTCAAAAGTATCTCTTACCACGCATTCCTTCATAGGAGGAAATTTGACAATAATTAATCGTAGAACGTGAATTTTTCCTCTAAACGGAGCCGGCAAACTCATAGAATTCGGCGAAGGAACAGGTACAATTCGTTCTTGTAGACTTTGTCGGGAAAGTGTCCGCATGGATGGTCCGCTTGCAAGAATTATGCTTTAGCTATGTGGGAGGGATCGGGTTCCAACTTACTCCGTAGTTTCTTCCAAGAGGGAGGAAATCATATTTTGTTGGGAGACGAAACTACTTGTTTGGCTCCGTTTGCCTGGCCCAATAAGCATTCCCTCCTATCGCAGGTCTCTCCCCCAACGGATCCGCTCTCCACAGCATAAAACCTCGATTTGCATCATAAAAATGGAACTTGATGCCGAAATTGTTTGGTTTGTACTCCAATCGATTTCCTTCCACATCAATTTTTAACGTTTCGAGATACTATCGTTCTTTGAAAACCATCTACTAACTTCTGAGACCTCAGGTCCTTTCTTGATACTGCTTGTTGTCCACGTATTCGAAAAAGCAATGATGCCAAATGCCAACAGCCACATACTACTCTGGTGGCGATCTTACGGTCACTTTTTTGTTTCTGTTTACACTCTCCTATCGTCCTTTTTTCCTTTGGCCAGTACCAACTTGACGGTGGCAATCAACGTCACGAAGGACTTAGCAACGCACAACCCATAACAAGTAGTGTAAACAATGAGAGATTTTAAAAATTGCCCCCCCCCGCGCCGAAAATTATACGGAGTATTGTTGTCTCCGCCCCAAAATACAACGGAGGAGGTTTGTTTCATCTTTCAATAAGATCAAAGGATTGCCCTTGCTTTCCCCCCTCTGACTAACTGTAATTACTGCAAATCCGAGCAATTACAGATATATTATATATTAGGAAGTAATTTAGCACTACCGCGTCCCTCGAAATAGTGTATGTGGTCCTTGGTGGGAATGACGTGCAATGACAGTTGCATGTGCAAAAAACTACAGAGTACTCCGTACTCCTATTCCGACTCGAGCAGGTCCTTCAAGAAAGCAAACGTGGCGGCGAACTCAAAAGGGTCGTCTTCCGACTCTGCTTCAGAAGGGGGGTGCACTGGTGTCCTTGTCTCGTCGTTCGCGATGCCTAAATTTTCCTGCTCGATGCTAGAGGTAGTTTCCATGGCCACAAGTGGCTCCTCAGGCCTTGATGGAACATCTTGGACGACCGCAACTTCCTCGTTGGCGACAGGTGGAGACTCCATACGGCCAATTTGGACAGGCGACGGACAATCCTCAAGTGGGATGCCGGTAGAAGAAGCCTCAACATCTCGATCAGGAGGCAACTCTGGGATACAGTCGTACAAAGAATCCATGGACTCGTTGACCTCGTCGGAGTGGTTTGTCCCTGTAGCGACGGGTGTAAGGTTACCCTTGACAACCGTAGGAACGTTAGAACCGTCCTCGACAGTGATGATATCGGCAGCATCATCGTAGATCTCCTGAGGCATGGACGGAACATCTTGGACGACCGCAACTTCCTCGTTGGCGACAGGTGGGGTCTCAATACTGTCAATGCGGACAGGAGATGGAGAATCTTCGAGTGGAATGCCAGTAGAAGAAGCCTCAACATCGAGACCGGCAGTCATCTTGAGAGCCCTCAGACGGAAATAGCGAGCAGCCCAGCGACTGATGGTTGCAGCTGCTGCCTTCTTGAGAGCCTTCCAACGGTAATGGCGAGCAGCCCAGCGACTGATGGTTGCCGCTGCTGCCTTCTTGAGAAACATCAAATGATGATGGCGAGCAACCCAGCGTGTGATGGTTGCAGCAGCAGCTGCCTTATTGTCACGATGCCTGTCGGCATTTTCTTCCCAAGTGGCCTTGACGGTTTTGATGAGTGCCACCATATCTCTTTTAGAAATGGGGTCATCTTCAACATTCCAAAATTCCACTTCTACGATGTTGTTGTCGTTCGTAGTGAAGATTATTCGATCTTTTTCTCGCGTTGCTTTCAGCAAGAGATAAAGCTTGCACTCTTGTCGATCTCGATCGTTACCGCTCTTTAGTTTATTGACAGTATCGCGGAGATTGCCTCTCCCATCGAATCGCGAATGGACGATAAGTGGGTCGCAGGATCTCCTGTTGCGAAGTGTCAGACCTCCGGCTGATCCATTTGGAATCATGGTGGGTTCCAAGTAACCGCGTTTGAGCAATTGTAACTCCTCTTGCTCTGCCATGGTCAGGTATTCGTGGTTGGGATCGGCCATGATGTTCGTTGAGAAAAAGTATTGAATTTGTGGTTACTTTTTTGAAAGGTGTAGTAATCGATCGAAGGAAAAATAAAATTATGCAGTGTCCTCGAATGTTTTTCCATCGCATATATTCGAAAGAAAAAGAAAAAAAAGCAGACGAGACACTTCGATTTTGCATTTCGAAACAAGATAAACGATTGACCTGGTGCTTGGAAAAAGACCCGAGACCAGAAACCGTCACTGTTGAAGACTTATGAAATCGACATTCGGTTAGTCAAGACTGTTTAATAGCTCGAGAACATCAAGACCATGATTCCTTATCATGTTTCCGGTTTTATAGAAACATGCAATATATCAAAGGAAGGGTATGGGAACCTTTAACAACCAGATATATCGATTGTACCTATAGCCGATCTTTCGACAGCTTTTTTCAGACCTTTTTTCGTCCAAATCGTCTTGAGAAGCATCATCCGATGCACACTGCAGTAGTCTACCTTGAATTTAGTAGAGTAGTCTACCGATAGTGCCGACAAACGACGACGACGACGACGATGATGAATTGCAATCCCAGCACTCCCAACTCTGATGACTGGCAGTTGTACGACGTGTATGATAGGAGGTGTGGTCTTTTTCTTCTTGACATTTTCATCACAGTCATTCCACGTATACACCATTTTCAGTTAGTAATTACCGTACTACCGTAGTCGTACAGTTAAAAATGTTGCATTTAATTGTGGCACAGGGTGTGCAGTCGACTAACCAGCAGTCATTAAAAGACGACTACGGTATGATACTATGTAGCTACTACCGGTACGTAGTAGGTGCTTCGAAGTAGTAGTCTACCGGTAGACTACCGTAGTAGAGTAAAGGACATTTTCGAATAGGATATGTTAGTATTAACTGTAATATATACATGTAGTACAATAGTACAATACACAGTAACAAAGAACTCCTGGGTGTTATCATACTATCAATACCTAATTCGTATACCTAATCCGGCGAGTTCCACGTCTGGTTTGTGATTCGATACAGGACGGATTCGGCGAGCACGTCGATCTTTATTATTATTTTACCTCATCTTTCTTGATGTCAGATTCAAAACCATCAACCAACAACAACAAATTCAAAAACGATCATCACAGTTGTCTTCCCATCAACCATTCACAGTCATTCAAAAGATAATCTATCATGAAGCGTAAATTTTCGTTCATCTCAAGCGATGTAGATGGACCTGTCACCGCCAACCCAACATCCTCTTCCTGGGATCAGGTGCGCCAGCGCTTCCAGATCATCGAACAAAACGACCGGGTTACAGAATTCAACGGTCCACCGCAAATGGCGTCGATTCCAGCCGCATCGGATTCCGTGCCCCCTTCCGTTGCAGGAAACCAAGGTCCGCCGCAAACCGAGTCAATTCAAGAATCTTCAGCTTTTCTGCCGCAACAGCAAGCGGAGACCATCGATGGAAGCTCACCCAATGAGAGCGTCGAACGAGACTACGAGAAGGTTATAGAGGAACGGGACAACTTCGAACGGATGGCAACGTTATACAAGAATCAGCTCCATTCTTCTCGTTGCCTTTTGAAACTTGCGTTCTCAGGAGTGTTCCATGCGATCGATGCATCGCCGTTGTGTGCACAAAAAGGTGTCGCCACGTCCGATCGGCCTGGGATGCACCCCTTTACAAGTTCTTTGAACACTTTCTTGCGTATCAACAATACTTGGGAGAATGCTGAGACGGCTTTGGATTCCAACAAGAGCAGGAAAGAGAAGCATAAACTTTGCCTCGAGATAATGGAGCAGTTCAAAAGCTTCATGCTCTCTTATCCTGGGATGGCAGAAATTCAGGCTGTTGAACCAACATTCAAACAGCAAGCTGAAACTACCGAACAACCATCCACCCCCGGAACTATCAAACAATCATCGGTCCCCACGAGCAATGATGCTCCCATGATTCAAGCGACTGCCGTAGGATCCACCCCCAGAACTATCAAGCAAACATCGGTCCCCGCGAGCAATGATGCTCCCATGATTCAAGCGAATGCCGTAGGATCCACCCCCGGAACTATCAAACAATCATCGGTCCCCGCGAGCAATGATGCTTCCATGATTCAAGCGAATGCCGTAGGATCCACCCCCGGAACCATCAAACATACATCCGCTCCCACGATTCAAGCGAATGCCGTCGCATTCACTGACGAATTTGCGGGTCAAATAAAATACAAGCCAACTTCCTCGTTGGAGCTAGTTGCTGCCCCAGTTGCTGCATCCATAGCTTTGTCAACCGTCGAATCAGCCCCGTTGAAAACTCTTCCAGACCAACCGCCACAGACGAAACCGGCAACGAAAAAATTTCGCACGGAGAAAGAAAAAACGCGAGCAATTCAACAAATTCTACACAAGTTGATGCCCGTTGGTGTTTCTCTCGAAAAGAATAAGGATCATTACGCGGAGCTCCAAAAGGCACTAACACAACCAAGAACGGAACAACGCGCCGAGCTTCCTGGTGGTATGACGATCCGACAACGGGTTAGCAAGTCAGTGATTGACGCTGACCGGTCAATGGGCGCCGAATGGGTAAGAAAGGCAAAAACGCTTCTTGCCAAATATGGGAATGAAGAAGATCTCCACCGGCTATTATTTCTAGTGGAGCGTCACTTAAAATATACAGAGGGTCATCCCGGACTGGCACTGGCGGAAGTGTTTGGAAAAGAATCACGCGATGACGATGACGAAGTTGAGGTGATTGATCCTCCACCGCAAGCTAAGGCACCTGTCTGGGATCTCGAGAACCCGTCGGAAGTGGCTCAATATTTATCCGGTGATCCTCGTACCGATATCCGGATCAAAAAAGAAGTACCCTCTCCCACGAAGATTGCCGGATTTTTTGAACAAATTCAGTTGGATTCCAATTCGACACACAACGTATTGTAGATCTGGTACAGGGACTTGTCATACATGTGGACCTGATTCATGTCCCAACAACTCTCTCGAAGAGATCAGGCACTATCTGCCGGAAATTCTGCTATCGCTGGTATAGCCTTAAGCGATTGCAGTACTTACAACAAAAATAAAATTGCAGTAATGGAGAGTCTTTTTTCCACGGGTACTTGGTAACAATAAAACATTTCTATTTTTTAAGATCCTTTCTCGAACATGATTAAACATATACTTGGAAACGTATGAATGGCTGTGAGCGATGACTCCTGATGGCCTGGCTTCTTGTTTACGAGTAGTAACATCAAAGTCACCCTCCAATATTTCACACGTTGACAAAGGGTTCATCATCTTTCCCTTCCTCCTTTCTGTATGAGCATCAGAATTCAGTTTACTAACTGTAAGTATCTGTGGAATATGTCATGCGCAACTCGAACTCCCAACCAAAAGATACTACAAAGTATCTATAACAACAGCTTCCCAATTTCAGAAAACTGAACCACCGGCTGAAAACATAGGATTACTAGTTACGACTACGGTAATGCAAGTACTTGTTCCTACAATTGTACTATGTGTATGGTAGAATTCTTTTCGTGTGTTGCATCTATATTGCAATTTGGTTGTTGTAGTAGTAGTAGTAGGTTGTATGGTCCCAGTCGAGACAATAACAACGCCTAGGTAGATGATTATTTGGCAGTACCAATTTGATCAGTGGTAGTTTTTGGTTCGTCGATCTGTTAAGAAGTTGACGACAGACAGATTGAAGATGTATCTGTCTGACCCTCCACACGATCAATTTGTTTTGGGGGACGAGAGAGATGATCTACCTACTAGTTGGCTTCCTCTAGATCGGGCAAGTCATCTAGATCTCCATCATCTCCATCGTCATCATCGTCGTCATCACCACCGCCTCCAAAGTCTCCCATGCCGTCGAAATCGCCCATTCCTCCGGCACCTCCTCCCATGGATCCCATCTGTTTCATCAAGGCTTCCATGTCCATTCCACCCATTCCGCCCATTCCTGGCATTCCTCCTCCCATGCCCATTCCACCTTCCAAATTGCTCATATCAAAGCCCTCGTCTTCTTCGTCTTCATCTACATATCGATCCCAGTCGATCTTGACTTGATTCTTTTCCAATGCCTTGTCCTTGAGCAATCGTGGCCAAAACTCGTCTTCTTGCTTGTCCTTTTTCAAAATGTGCATCTGAACCGATCGTGGTAGGACCTTGTAGGTCGATCCATCGGCATCGACAGCTTTGAAAAACTCGATATCCCTACAATTTTCGATACCGTCCCATCAATGGGACGGTATGGTATGTTTTTTTACAGCGCCTACACAAAAAATCATACCGTCCCAATTTGGGACGGTGTGAAGTGATACCAGGGCTACGTAGCCTCCTTTCTACATACCGTTTGAACATACGTGTTGTACTAATACGTCGTACCTTACGTCAAACTACTCTCTAGTAGAGCTAGCTAGTAGGCAATAATACTACTACTAGCCATCAATAGCTAGATATTACTATTTCAGTTGTTTCTTTTCATACTAATAGAGGTATAATGGTACTAAAACTATCACCTTCGTAGTTAACCATCAATCCTCAATTCTACTCCTTCTCATCACTTCCATCACTGTATTCTTCCATGTCTAAGAAGTCGTGTTTGTCTTCTTCTTTTTCCTCGTCACCGTGTTCCTCTCCATGCTCCATTTCCATTAGGTTCTCCAAAACATGTTCGACAACGTTTTCAACGGCATCAAATGAATCTTGTGGATCTTGTGGATCGTTTATTGCCACCTGAGTCTGGCTTCGTTGGGTCTGTTGGCTCGTTTTTGCTGGCGAATGTCTCTTGATAGAGGCATTTGTTGCGTGAAGCTTCCTTTTTTGTGCTTCATCATCATTCATCTCCCTTGCCACCCTGAGGCGCTTCCTACATTTGCTCCCCTCTGCCTCCAAATTGTGGCGTTCATGCCACAATGCATGACACGATTTCGCACCCGAATTTCCAACAGTTTTTTTGCACAGCACAACCATACATGTTGGGCACATGTATGTGCTGTTGTTGGCTATCTCTTTTGACTTGATAGTGGATGTTCCTGGAATCATCTTTCCAGGGACAAAACACAATACACATTTCCTCCTCACCACCTTTTGGGAAGTCCCGTTCTCACGGATTACTGGTTGGACGTCCCTGATACGTTGGGGCCTGTGATCCACAAAAGTGCATAGCCTCAGTTTCTTTAGGAATGGATCGCTAGCAAACTTCTTCAAAGCAAATTTTCTGATTGGCCATCCATGCTTTCTTTTGTACTCGGAAAATTCACTCTTGAACTGCCGTTCTTCCCTTTCTTCTTGTGGTACGTCTGCCGGAAACAGTGGGATGGCCTTCTGTGCCGCCAAACACCTTAGACATTCCAAAGCAACATCTGCAACAAAATCTTCTACCCCCACAAAGTTGTTGAGTTTAGTTCTCACCTGTACTAATGAAGGGTGTGACCCGAGCGCACGTAGCCACGGTGAAATCACGGTCACTGCCTGATATGCTCTCCAGGCATTGACCATGACCGCGTCCAGCATTCTGAAGACGTACTTTGCTTCAAAAGGACCCGTTGTGTGAAACGCTACCCTATCCGAAATTTCCGTATTCTTATCAAGCCCTGGTTTGTGCTTGTTGTAGCAATACTGCGTTGAATGCTTGTAAATTGACACTGGCTTTGTTGGTCGCAGATCTCCCTCTTCTGTGGTTATGAGTTTCAGGTGCCCATAGTACAGTTTTGCCCTTGTCTTCAAGATCGTTCGCTGGGGGTCAGTCACCCAATCTGGAAAGTCACTGTCCATCAAAATTCCTCGCGCAATAACGTCCTTACACAGGTTTTTGGCATATTCATCTCTTTTTTCGGTAGATATTCTGATGGCAACAATTTGAACGATGCTCCCCTGCCCCTCTTCCAGTTTGCAAACAACGAACACACCATGTTGAAATCCGGTTACCAGAGCTTGATGGAGCACTTGACTTCGATTGGCGGCAGGAACGCAATCATTAAACACCGCATCACCATAGTAACAATTGACAAAACTGCCATGCTTTTTCCGTGCCAGTTCTGCTTTTGCAATTGTACTTTCGGAAACCCTCGTTTTGATCTCCAAACAGCACAGTACTGGATCGGGTGCGTCCTCCACAACAAGACGACAGATTGCATCAGGTGATACCCCAATTGCATGATTCCTGTTCCAGCGTAAGAGACCCACTTCAAAGATTCCCTTCATGCATTTCACAGACCACCTCAGCCTGTCTAAAGTGGGGTTCTCGTTGCGGGTACCACTTGCCATCATGGCGGTGCTTTTGTGGCGTCCAAACCATGATACTATGCATTCCTCCATAATGGATGAGAGAGCCGCTCCGGACGGTTCTGCTTCATACGTACCAATTTTTCCTGCCATTGTCCCTGAAAGTAGCATTGATTTCATCAGGAACCAGTCTGCGCACCGCTGCCCAACTGTTAGGGGCTGTGCGGACTGCAACAGAGCCTGTTCGACGGATGAGCGTTCCGGTGATGGTGTTTTGGGGGAGAATAACACGTTCTGGTCAAGATGCTCATTGCGCTCGACAGCAACGAAGGTGTACGGGCGGTGGTTTTTGGATGCAAAAAATTTTAGGTACTTCACTGGGTTCTTTCTGTCAAAGACTTCCCTGAGAGCAATGGCGTATATGGGTTTTTCTCCCACCTTAGTTCACTCAGCAATGCGCACTTCTTCTCCGAGCATTGGGTCTCCCCGCAGGTTCCAATTCTCGCACAGCAGTGTCTATGAAAGGATTTTCTGTTGATCCACGCCCCTTTTGGTTTTCCATTTATTCAGGGTGGAAATCCATTCATCGGGAGTGTTGAACGGATGCCGAGAACCGAGTGTCCCAGCAACCGTAACAACGTGAAGGTTGCGGCTAGCGATTGCTTCCACACTGCTAAGTTTTCCATACCCTCGATCAAAGGCTACTTCAAGATCGTTACCAGAAGCGGTAGAGAGGGGGAGTGTATGCAGCAGCTGCTCTACATTCTCGGGATCATTCTTCACACGCAATCTCATCCCAAGCAGGACACTTGATAGGGCACATGCAATGCAATCAGCCACCGGGCCCTCTTTCCCCGCCTTCCGATTAGAAACAACCTTTTGCTCCACGTCAGAGGCACGGGAAGCAATGAGTTCGTCGTCAACAACAATAGATCCATTTCCGTGGTTGAGAAGATTCGATGCACTTCGAGAGAAGATGACGACCTCCAGTTCATTTAACTTCCGGAGCATGGCTCCTGCTTCCATCCACACGTCACTGTCTTCTGAACCTGTTCTCCCAGCTTGGGAAAATCCACGGATACAGGATTGTATGGTAGCAAACCTATGAGGATCCATGATGATTATGTCCAGGCTCTTTGAAAGAGGAGGCATGAAGTGAGAGAAGGACTTGTCATTACTGAGATTGAAGCGGGACCGATACCACCTGGTGTAGAGAAACTCCCTATATTCGTACGGAACGAGGGGGGGGAAATTCCGCTTCACGAGCATTTCGGTAGTGAATTGTTCCAACCGCACGATTGCAACATCGCCAAGCAGAAGTTCGAGTATCGAGGCACGGCTGACCTCCTTTCCTAGTGACACCAACGAGGATGTCACCTTATCTCCCATGTTCCGGAAGGTCCCACATATTCTCTCCGCAAGGTAATCATCGGAGAAATCCCGGGCGAGTACAACTTCGTACGGATGACCGTGGTCCGTTATCTCGGTCCATCCATCACGGAAGGACTGAATGTCAGCAGGAATTCCGGTGAATGGATCAGGTGGCATGTTGAATATTTTGGAGAAGTTTGTCACTAAAGGATAAAGAAATGTTGTGTGAACAACAACCCATCAGTGTTGTAATAACACAACCTCAAGGTTGTTTCAACGAAAACGTGATAGACGATGACGTTTCGAGGAGCGGGGACCGTCGTGTATTGTGGCGCGCAAAACTTTAACCTTATGCCTAAACATTCCGACCCAAAAAATTCGACTCAGTAGTAACGACGGAAAAGCAGTCTGACAAGGGAAATCAAGGTGGAAGTTCCTCAGCATAGTAAGGAAGAAGAGTTTGGTGTGGTAAGAAACGTCGATGTTGTGATGAAAACCAATTTTCTGTACAACTAAAAATCGGCTCATACCGTCCCAAATTGAAACGGTATGCGAAATCGGTTAGGGTTGGAAATAGGCCACCGTCCCAAATTGGGACGGTAGGGATATACTCATAGAATTCGGCGAAGGAACAGGTACAATTCGTTCTTGTAGACTTTGTCGGGAAAGTGTCCGCATGGATGGACCGCTTGCAAGAATTATGCTTTAGCTATGTGGGAGGGATCGGGTTCCAACTTACTCCGTAGTTTCTTCCAAAAGGGAGGAAATCATATTTTGTTGGGAGACGAAACTACTTGTTTGGCTCCGTTTGCCTGGCCCAATAAGCATTCCCTCCTATCGCAGGTCTCTCCCCCAACGGATCCGCTCTCCACAGCATAAAACCTCGATTTGCATCATAAAAATGGAACTTGATGCCGAAATTGTTTGGTTTGTACTCCAATCGATTTCCTTCCACATCAATTTTTAACGTTTCGAGATACTATCGTTCTTTGAAAACCATCTACTAACTTCTGAGACCTCAGGTCCTTTCTTGATACTGCTTGTTGTCCACGTATTCGAAAAAGCAATGATGCCAAATGCCAACAGCCACATACTACTCTGGTGGCGATCTTACGGTCACTTTTTTGTTTCTGTTTACACTCTCCTATCGTCCTTTTTTCCTTTGGCCAGTACCAACTTGACGGTGGCAATCAACGTCACGAAGGACTTAGCAACGCACAACGCATAACAAGTAGTGTAAACAATGAGAGATTTTAAAAATTGCCCCCCCCGCGCCGAAAATTATACGGAGTATTGTTGTCTCCGCCCCAAAATACAACGGAGGAGGTTTGTTTCATCTTTCAATAAGATCAAAGGATTGCCCTTGCTTTCCCCCCTCTGACTAACTGTAATTACTGCAAATCCGAGCAATTACAGATATATTATATATTAGGAAGTAATTTAGCACTACCGCGTCCCTCGAAATAGTGTATGTGGTCCTGGGTGGGAATGACGTGCAATGACAGTTGCATGTGCAAAAAACTACAGAGTACTCCGTACTCCTATTCCGACTCGAGCAGGTCCTTCAAGAAAGCAAACGTGGCGGCGAACTCAAAAGGGTCGTCTTCCGACTCTGCTTCAGAAGGGGGGTGCACTGGTGTCCTTGTCTCGTCGTTCGCGATGCCTAAATTTTCCTGCTCGATGCTAGAGGTAGTTTCCATGGCCACAAGTGGCTCCTCAGGCCTTGATGGAACATCTTGGACGACCGCAACTTCCTCGTTGGCGACAGGTGGAGACTCCATACGGCCAATTTGGACAGGCGACGGAGAATCCTCAAGTGGGATGCCGGTAGAAGAAGCCTCAACATCTCGATCAGGAGGCAACTCTGGGATACAGTCGTACAAAGAATCCATGGACTCGTTGACCTCGTCGGAGTGGTTTGTCCCTGTAGCGACGGGTGTAAGGTTACCCTTGACAACCGTAGGAACGTTAGAACCGTCCTCGACAGTGATGATATCGGCAGCATCATCGTAGATCTCCTGAGGCATGGACGGAACATCTTGGACGACCGCAACTTCCTCGTTGGCGACAGGTGGGGTCTCAATACTGTCAATGCGGACAGGAGATGGAGAATCTTCGAGTGGAATGCCAGTAGAAGAAGCCTCAACATCGAGACCGGCAGTCATCTTGAGAGCCCTCAGACGGAAATAGCGAGCAGCCCAGCGACTGATGGTTGCAGCTGCTGCCTTCTTGAGAGCCTTCCAACGGTAATGGCGAGCAGCCCAGCGACTGATGGTTGCCGCTGCTGCCTTCTTGAGAAACATCAAATGATGATGGCGAGCAACCCAGCGTGTGATGGTTGCAGCAGCAGCTGCCTTATTGTCACGATGCCTGTCGGCATTTTCTTCCCAAGTGGCCTTGACGGTTTTGATGAGTGCCACCATATCTCTTTTAGAAATGGGGTCATCTTCAACATTCCAAAATTCCACTTCTACGATGTTGTTGTCGTTCGTAGTGAAGATTATTCGATCTTTTTCTCGCGTTGCTTTCAGCAAGAGATAAAGCTTGCACTCTTGTCGATCTCGATCGTTACCGCTCTTTAGTTTATTGACAGTATCGCGGAGATTGCCTCTCCCATCGAATCGCGAATGGACGATAAGTGGGTCGCAGGATCTCCTGTTGCGAAGTGTCAGACCTCCGGCTGATCCATTTGGAATCATGGTGGGTTCCAAGTAACCGCGTTTGAGCAATTGTAACTCCTCTTGCTCTGCCATGGTCAGGTATTCGTGGTTGGGATCGGCCATGATGTTCGTTGAGAAAAAGTATTGAATTTGTGGTTACTTTTTTGAAAGGTGTAGTAATCGATCGAAGGAAAAATAAAATTATGCAGTGTCCTCGAATGTTTTTCCATCGCATATATTCGAAAGAAAAAGAAAAAAAAGCAGACGAGACACTTCGATTTTGCATTTCGAAACAAGATAAACGATTGACCTGGTGCTTGGAAAAAGACCCGAGACCAGAAACCGTCACTGTTGAAGACTTATGAAATCGACATTCGGTTAGTCAAGACTGTTTAATAGCTCGAGAACATCAAGACCATGATTCCTTATCATGTTTCCGGTTTTATAGAAACATGCAATATATCAAAGGAAGGGTATGGGAACCTTTAACAACCAGATATATCGATTGTACCTATAGCCGATCTTTCGACAGCTTTTTTCAGACCTTTTTTCGTCCAAATCGTCTTGAGAAGCATCATCCGATGCACACTGCAGTAGTCTACCTTGAATTTAGTAGAGTAGTCTACCGATAGTGCCGACAAACGACGACGACGACGACGGCAATCCCAGCACTCCCAACTCTGATGACTGGCAGTTGTACGACGTGTATGATAGGAGGTGTGGTCTTTTTCTTCTTGACATTTTCATCACAGTCATTCCACGTATACACGTATACACCATTTTCAGTTAGTAATTACCGTACTACCGTAGTCGTACAGTTAAATGTTGCAATTAATTGTGGCACAGGGTGTGCAGTCGACTAACAGTAACCAGCAGTCATTAAAAGACGACTACGGTATGATACTATGTAGCTACTACCGGTACGTAGTAGGTGCTTCGAAGTAGTAGTCTACCGGTAGACTACCGTAGTAGAGTAAAGGACATTTTCGAATAGGATATGTTAGTATTAACTGTAATATATACATGTAGTACAATAGTACAATACACAGTAACAAAGAACTCCTGGGTGTTATCATACTATCAATACCTAATTCGTATACCTAATCCGGCGAGTTCCACGTCTGGTTTGTGATTCGATACAGGACGGATTCGGCGAGCACGTCGATCTTTATTATTATTTTACCTCATCTTTCTTGATGTCAGATTCAAAACCATCAACCAACAACAACAAATTCAAAAACGATCATCACAGTTGTCTTCCCATCAACCATTCACAGTCATTCAAAAGATAATCTATCATGAAGCGTAAATTTTCGTTCATCTCAAGCGATGTAGATGGACCTGTCACCGCCAACCCAACATCCTCTTCCTGGGATCAGGTGCGCCAGCGCTTCCAGATCATCGAACAAAACGACCGGGTTACAGAATTCAACGGTCCACCGCAAATGGCGTCGATTCCAGCCGCATCGGATTCCGTGCCCCCTTCCGTTGCAGGAAACCAAGGTCCGCCGCAAACCGAGTCAATTCAAGAATCTTCAGCTTTTCTGCCGCAACAGCAAGCGGAGACCATCGATGGAAGCTCACCCAATGAGAGCGTCGAACGAGACTACGAGAAGGTTATAGAGGAACGGGACAACTTCGAACGGATGGCAACGTTATACAAGAATCAGCTCCATTCTTCTCGTTGCCTTTTGAAACTTGCGTTCTCAGGAGTGTTCCATGCGATCGATGCATCGCCGTTGTGTGCACAAAAAGGTGTCGCCACGTCCGATCGGCCTGGGATGCACCCCTTTACAAGTTCTTTGAACACTTTCTTGCGTATCAACAATACTTGGGAGAATGCTGAGACGGCTTTGGATTCCAACAAGAGCAGGAAAGAGAAGCATAAACTTTGCCTCGAGATAATGGAGCAGTTCAAAAGCTTCATGCTCTCTTATCCTGGGATGGCAGAAATTCAGGCTGTTGAACCAACATTCAAACAGCAAGCTGAAACTACCGAACAACCATCCACCCCCGGAACTATCAAACAATCATCGGTCCCCACGAGCAATGATGCTCCCATGATTCAAGCGACTGCCGTAGGATCCACCCCCAGAACTATCAAGCAAACATCGGTCCCCGCGAGCAATGATGCTCCCATGATTCAAGCGAATGCCGTAGGATCCACCCCCGGAACTATCAAACAATCATCGGTCCCCGCGAGCAATGATGCTTCCATGATTCAAGCGAATGCCGTAGGATCCACCCCCGGAACCATCAAACATACATCCGCTCCCACGATTCAAGCGAATGCCGTCGCATTCACTGACGAATTTAAAATACAAGCCAACTTCCTCGTTGGAGCTAGTTGCTGCCCCAGTTGCTGCATCCATAGCTTTGTCAACCGTCGAATCAGCCCCGTTGAAAACTCTTCCAGACCAACCGCCACAGACGAAACCGGCAACGAAAAAATTTCGCACGGAGAAAGAAAAAACGCGAGCAATTCAACAAATTCTACACAAGTTGATGCCCGTTGGTGTTTCTCTCGAAAAGAATAAGGATCATTACGCGGAGCTCCAAAAGGCACTAACACAACCAAGAACGGAACAACGCGCCGAGCTTCCTGGTGGTATGACGATCCGACAACGGGTTAGCAAGTCAGTGATTGACGCTGACCGGTCAATGGGCGCCGAATGGGTAAGAAAGGCAAAAACGCTTCTTGCCAAATATGGGAATGAAGAAGATCTCCACCGGCTATTATTTCTAGTGGAGCGTCACTTAAAATATACAGAGGGTCATCCCGGACTGGCACTGGCGGAAGTGTTTGGAAAAGAATCACGCGATGACGATGACGAAGTTGAGGTGATTGATCCTCCACCGCAAGCTAAGGCACCTGTCTGGGATCTCGAGAACCCGTCGGAAGTGGCTCAATATTTATCCGGTGATCCTCGTACCGATATCCGGATCAAAAAAGAAGTACCCTCTCCCACGAAGATTGCCGGATTTTTTGAACAAATTCAGTTGGATTCCAATTCGACACACAACGTATTGTAGATCTGGTACAGGGACTTGTCATACATGTGGACCTGATTCATGTCCCAACAACTCTCTCGAAGAGATCAGGCACTATCTGCCGGAAATTCTGCTATCGCTGGTATAGCCTTAAGCGATTGCAGTACTTACAACAAAAATAAAATTGCAGTAATGGAGAGTCTTTTTTCCACGGGTACTTGGTAACAATAAAACATTTCTATTTTTTAAGATCCTTTCTCGAACATGATTAAACATATACTTGGAAACGTATGAATGGCTGTGAGCGATGACTCCTGATGGCCTGGCTTCTTGTTTACGAGTAGTAACATCAAAGTCACCCTCCAATATTTCACACGTTGACAAAGGGTTCATCATCTTTCCCTTCCTCCTTTCTGTATGAGCATCAGAATTCAGTTTACTAACTGTAAGTATCTGTGGAATATGTCATGCGCAACTCGAACTCCCAACCAAAAGATACTACAAAGTATCTATAACAACAGCTTCCCAATTTCAGAAAACTGAACCACCGGCTGAAAACATAGGATTACTAGTTACGACTACGGTAATGCAAGTACTTGTTCCTACAATTGTACTATGTGTATGGTAGAATTCTTTTCGTGTGTTGCATCTATATTGCAATTTGGTTGTTGTAGTAGTAGTAGTAGGTTGTATGGTCCCAGTCGAGACAATAACAACGCCTAGGTAGATGATTATTTGGCAGTACCAATTTGATCAGTGGTAGTTTTTGGTTCGTCGATCTGTTAAGAAGTTGACGACAGACAGATTGAAGATGTATCTGTCTGACCCTCCACACGATCAATTTGTTTTGGGGGACGAGAGAGATGATCTACCTACTAGTTGGCTTCCTCTAGATCGGGCAAGTCATCTAGATCTCCATCATCTCCATCGTCATCATCGTCGTCATCACCACCGCCTCCAAAGTCTCCCATGCCGTCGAAATCGCCCATTCCTCCGGCACCTCCTCCCATGGATCCCATCTGTTTCATCAAGGCTTCCATGTCCATTCCACCCATTCCGCCCATTCCTGGCATTCCTCCTCCCATGCCCATTCCACCTTCCAAATTGCTCATATCAAAGCCCTCGTCTTCTTCGTCTTCATCTACATATCGATCCCAGTCGATCTTGACTTGATTCTTTTCCAATGCCTTGTCCTTGAGCAATCGTGGCCAAAACTCGTCTTCTTGCTTGTCCTTTTTCAAAATGTGCATCTGAACCGATCGTGGTAGGACCTTGTAGGTCGATCCATCGGCATCGACAGCTTTGAAAAACTCGATATCCCTACAATTTTCGATACCGTCCCATCAATGGGACGGTATGGTATGTTTTTTTACAGCGCCTACACAAAAAATCATACCGTCCCAATTTGGGACGGTGTGAAGTGATACCAGGGCTACGTAGCCTCCTTTCTACATACCGTTTGAACATACGTGTTGTACTAATACGTCGTACCTTACGTCAAACTACTCTCTAGTAGAGCTAGCTAGTAGGCAATAATACTACTACTAGCCATCAATAGCTAGATATTACTATTTCAGTTGTTTCTTTTCATACTAATAGAGGTATAATGGTACTAAAACTATCACCTTTGTAGTTAACCATCAATCCTCAATTCTACTCCTTCTCATCACTTCCATCACTGTATTCTTCCATGTCTAAGAAGTCGTGTTTGTCTTCTTCTTTTTCCTCGTCACCGTGTTCCTCTCCATGCTCCATTTCCATTAGGTTCTCCAAAACATGTTCGACAACGTTTTCAACGGCATCAAATGAATCTTGTGGATCTTGTGGATCGTTTATTGCCACCTGAGTCTGGCTTCGTTGGGTCTGTTGGCTCGTTTTTGCTGGCGAATGTCTCTTGATAGAGGCATTTGTTGCGTGAAGCTTCCTTTTTTGTGCTTCATCATCATTCATCTCCCTTGCCACCCTGAGGCGCTTCCTACATTTGCTCCCCTCTGCCTCCAAATTGTGGCGTTCATGCCACAATGCATGACACGATTTCGCACCCGAATTTCCAACAGTTTTTTTGCACAGCACAACCATACATGTTGGGCACATGTATGTGCTGTTGTTGGCTATCTCTTTTGACTTGATAGTGGATGTTCCTGGAATCATCTTTCCAGGGACAAAACACAATACACATTTCCTCCTCACCACCTTTTGGGAAGTCCCGTTCTCACGGATTACTGGTTAGACGTCCCTGATACGTTGGGGCCTGTGATCCACAAAAGTGCATAGCCTCAGTTTCTTTAGGAATGGATCGCTAGCAAACTTCTTCAAAGCAAATTTTCTGATTGGCCATCCATGCTTTCTTTTGTACTCGGAAAATTCACTCTTGAACTGCCGTTCTTCCCTTTCTTCTTGTGGTACGTCTGCCGGAAACAGTGGGATGGCCTTCTGTGCCGCCAAACACCTTAGACATTCCAAAGCAACATCTGCAACAAAATCTTCTACCCCCACAAAGTTGTTGAGTTTAGTTCTCACCTGTACTAATGAAGGGTGTGACCCGAGCGCACGTAGCCACGGTGAAATCACGGTCACTGCCTGATATGCTCTCCAGGCATTGACCATGACCGCGTCCAGCATTCTGAAGACGTACTTTGCTTCAAAAGGACCCGTTGTGTGAAACGCTACCCTATCCGAAATTTCCGTATTCTTATCAAGCCCTGGTTTGTGCTTGTTGTAGCAATACTGCGTTGAATGCTTGTAAATTGACACTGGCTTTGTTGGTCGCAGATCTCCCTCTTCTGTGGTTATGAGTTTCAGGTGCCCATAGTACAGTTTTGCCCTTGTCTTCAAGATCGTTCGCTGGGGGTCAGTCACCCAATCTGGAAAGTCACTGTCCATCAAAATTCCTCGCGCAATAACGTCCTTACACAGGTTTTTGGCATATTCATCTCTTTTTTCGGTAGATATTCTGATGGCAACAATTTGAACGATGCTCCCCTGCCCCTCTTCCAGTTTGCAAACAACGAACACACCATGTTGAAATCCGGTTACCAGAGCTTGATGGAGCACTTGACTTCGATTGGCGGCAGGAACGCAATCATTAAACACCGCATCACCATAGTAACAATTGACAAAACTGCCATGCTTTTTCCGTGCCAGTTCTGCTTTTGCAATTGTACTTTCGGAAACCCTCGTTTTGATCTCCAAACAGCACAGTACTGGATCGGGTGCGTCCTCCACAACAAGACGACAGATTGCATCAGGTGATACCCCAATTGCATGATTCCTGTTCCAGCGTAAGAGACCCACTTCAAAGATTCCCTTCATGCATTTCACAGACCACCTCAGCCTGTCTAAAGTGGGGTTCTCGTTGCGGGTACCACTTGCCATCATGGCGGTGCTTTTGTGGCGTCCAAACCATGATACTATGCATTCCTCCATAATGGATGAGAGAGCCGCTCCGGACGGTTCTGCTTCATACGTACCAATTTTTCCTGCCATTGTCCCTGAAAGTAGCATTGATTTCATCAGGAACCAGTCTGCGCACCGCTGCCCAACTGTTAGGGGCTGTGCGGACTGCAACAGAGCCTGTTCGACGGATGAGCGTTCCGGTGATGGTGTTTTGGGGGAGAATAACACGTTCTGGTCAAGATGCTCATTGCGCTCGACCGCAACGAAGGTGTACGGGCGGTGGTTTTTGGATGCAAAAAATTTTAGGTACTTCACTGGGTTCTTTCTGTCAAAGACTTCCCTGAGAGCAATGGCGTATATGGGTTTTTCTCCCACCTTAGTTCGCTCAGCAATGCGCACTTCTTCTCCGAGCATTGGGTCTCCCCGCAGGTTCCAATTCTCGCACAGCAGTGTCTATGAAAGGATTTTCTGTTGATCCACGCCCCTTTTGGTTTTCCATTTATTCAGGGTGGAAATCCATTCATCGGGAGTGTTGAACGGATGCCGAGAACCGAGTGTCCCAGCAACCGTAACAACGTGAAGGTTGCGGCTAGCGATTGCTTCCACACTGCTAAGTTTTCCATACCCTCGATCAAAGGCTACTTCAAGATCGTTACCAGAAGCGGTAGAGAGGGGGAGTGTATGCAGCAGCTGCTCTACATTCTCGGGATCATTCTTCACACGCAATCTCATCCCAAGCAGGACACTTGATAGGGCACATGCAATGCAATCAGCCACCGGGCCCTCTTTCCCCGCCTTCCGATTAGAAACAACCTTTTGCTCCACGTCAGAGGCACGGGAAGCAATGAGTTCGTCGTCAACAACAATAGATCCATTTCCGTGGTTGAGAAGATTCGATGCACTTCGAGAGAAGATGACGACCTCCAGTTCATTTAACTTCCGGAGCATGGCTCCTGCTTCCATCCACACGTCACTGTCTTCTGAACCTGTTCTCCCAGCTTGGGAAAATCCACGGATACAGGATTGTATGGTAGCAAACCTATGAGGATCCATGATGATTATGTCCAGGCTCTTTGAAAGAGGAGGCATGAAGTGAGAGAAGGACTTGTCATTACTGAGATTGAAGCGGGACCGATACCACCTGGTGTAGAGAAACTCCCTATATTCGTACGGAACGAGGGGGGGGAAATTCCGCTTCACGAGCATTTCGGTAGTGAATTGTTCCAACCGCACGATTGCAACATCGCCAAGCAGAAGTTCGAGTATCGAGGCACGGCTGACCTCCTTTCCTAGTGACACCAACGAGGATGTCACCTTATCTCCCATGTTCCGGAAGGTCCCACATATTCTCTCCGCAAGGTAATCATCGGAGAAATCCCGGGCGAGTACAACTTCGTACGGATGACCGTGGTCCGTTATCTCGGTCCATCCATCACGGAAGGACTGAATGTCAGCAGGAATTCCGGTGAATGGATCAGGTGGCATGTTGAATATTTTGGAGAAGTTTGTCACTAAAGGATAAAGAAATGTTGTGTGAACAACAACCCATCAGTGTTGTAATAACACAACCTCAAGGTTGTTTCAACGAAAACGTGATAGACGATGACGTTTCGAGGAGCGGGGACCGTCGTGTATTGTGGCGCGCAAAACTTTAACCTTATGCCTAAACATTCCGACCCAAAAAATTCGACTCAGTAGTAACGACGGAAAAGCAGTCTGACAAGGGAAATCAAGGTGGAAGTTCCTCAGCATAGTAAGGAAGAAGAGTTTGGTGTGGTAAGAAACGTCGATGTTGTGATGAAAACCAATTTTCTGTACAACTAAAAATCGGCTCATACCGTCCCAAATTGAAACGGTATGCGAAATCGGTTAGGGTTGGAAATAGGCCACCGTCCCAAATTGGGACGGTAGGGATATACTCATAGAATTCGGCGAAGGAACAGGTACAATTCGTTCTTGTAGACTTTGTCGGGAAAGTGTCCGCATGGATGGACCGCTTGCAAGAATTATGCTTTAGCTATGTGGGAGGGATCGGGTTCCAACTTACTCCGTAGTTTCTTCCAAAAGGGAGGAAATCATATTTTGTTGGGAGACGAAACTACTTGTTTGGCTCCGTTTGCCTGGCCCAATAAGCATTCCCTCCTATCGCAGGTCTCTCCCCCAACGGATCCGCTCTCCACAGCATAAAACCTCGATTTGCATCATAAAAATGGAACTTGATGCCGAAATTGTTTGGTTTGTACTCCAATCGATTTCCTTCCACATCAATTTTTAACGTTTCGAGATACTATCGTTCTTTGAAAACCATCTACTAACTTCTGAGACCTCAGGTCCTTTCTTGATACTGCTTGTTGTCCACGTATTCGAAAAAGCAATGATGCCAAATGCCAACAGCCACATACTACTCTGGTGGCGATCTTACGGTCACTTTTTTGTTTCTGTTTACACTCTCCTATCGTCCTTTTTTCCTTTGGCCAGTACCAACTTGACGGTGGCAATCAACGTCACGAAGGACTTAGCAACGCACAACGCATAACAAGTAGTGTAAACAATGAGAGATTTTAAAAATTGCCCCCCCCGCGCCGAAAATTATACGGAGTATTGTTGTCTCCGCCCCAAAATACAACGGAGGAGGTTTGTTTCATCTTTCAATAAGATCAAAGGATTGCCCTTGCTTTCCCCCCTCTGACTAACTGTAATTACTGCAAATCCGAGCAATTACAGATATATTATATATTAGGAAGTAATTTAGCACTACCGCGTCCCTCGAAATAGTGTATGTGGTCCTGGGTGGGAATGACGTGCAATGACAGTTGCATGTGCAAAAAACTACAGAGTACTCCGTACTCCTATTCCGACTCGAGCAGGTCCTTCAAGAAAGCAAACGTGGCGGCGAACTCAAAAGGGTCGTCTTCCGACTCTGCTTCAGAAGGGGGGTGCACTGGTGTCCTTGTCTCGTCGTTCGCGATGCCTAAATTTTCCTGCTCGATGCTAGAGGTAGTTTCCATGGCCACAAGTGGCTCCTCAGGCCTTGATGGAACATCTTGGACGACCGCAACTTCCTCGTTGGCGACAGGTGGAGACTCCATACGGCCAATTTGGACAGGCGACGGAGAATCCTCAAGTGGGATGCCGGTAGAAGAAGCCTCAACATCTCGATCAGGAGGCAACTCTGGGATACAGTCGTACAAAGAATCCATGGACTCGTTGACCTCGTCGGAGTGGTTTGTCCCTGTAGCGACGGGTGTAAGGTTACCCTTGACAACCGTAGGAACGTTAGAACCGTCCTCGACAGTGATGATATCGGCAGCATCATCGTAGATCTCCTGAGGCATGGACGGAACATCTTGGACGACCGCAACTTCCTCGTTGGCGACAGGTGGGGTCTCAATACTGTCAATGCGGACAGGAGATGGAGAATCTTCGAGTGGAATGCCAGTAGAAGAAGCCTCAACATCGAGACCGGCAGTCATCTTGAGAGCCCTCAGACGGAAATAGCGAGCAGCCCAGCGACTGATGGTTGCAGCTGCTGCCTTCTTGAGAGCCTTCCAACGGTAATGGCGAGCAGCCCAGCGACTGATGGTTGCCGCTGCTGCCTTCTTGAGAAACATCAAATGATGATGGCGAGCAACCCAGCGTGTGATGGTTGCAGCAGCAGCTGCCTTATTGTCACGATGCCTGTCGGCATTTTCTTCCCAAGTGGCCTTGACGGTTTTGATGAGTGCCACCATATCTCTTTTAGAAATGGGGTCATCTTCAACATTCCAAAATTCCACTTCTACGATGTTGTTGTCGTTCGTAGTGAAGATTATTCGATCTTTTTCTCGCGTTGCTTTCAGCAAGAGATAAAGCTTGCACTCTTGTCGATCTCGATCGTTACCGCTCTTTAGTTTATTGACAGTATCGCGGAGATTGCCTCTCCCATCGAATCGCGAATGGACGATAAGTGGGTCGCAGGATCTCCTGTTGCGAAGTGTCAGACCTCCGGCTGATCCATTTGGAATCATGGTGGGTTCCAAGTAACCGCGTTTGAGCAATTGTAACTCCTCTTGCTCTGCCATGGTCAGGTATTCGTGGTTGGGATCGGCCATGATGTTCGTTGAGAAAAAGTATTGAATTTGTGGTTACTTTTTTGAAAGGTGTAGTAATCGATCGAAGGAAAAATAAAATTATGCAGTGTCCTCGAATGTTTTTCCATCGCATATATTCGAAAGAAAAAGAAAAAAAAGCAGACGAGACACTTCGATTTTGCATTTCGAAACAAGATAAACGATTGACCTGGTGCTTGGAAAAAGACCCGAGACCAGAAACCGTCACTGTTGAAGACTTATGAAATCGACATTCGGTTAGTCAAGACTGTTTAATAGCTCGAGAACATCAAGACCATGATTCCTTATCATGTTTCCGGTTTTATAGAAACATGCAATATATCAAAGGAAGGGTATGGGAACCTTTAACAACCAGATATATCGATTGTACCTATAGCCGATCTTTCGACAGCTTTTTTCAGACCTTTTTTCGTCCAAATCGTCTTGAGAAGCATCATCCGATGCACACTGCAGTAGTCTACCTTGAATTTAGTAGAGTAGTCTACCGATAGTGCCGACAAACGACGACGACGACGACGATGATGAATTGCAATCCCAGCACTCCCAACTCTGATGACTGGCAGTTGTACGACGTGTATGATAGGAGGTGTGGTCTTTTTCTTCTTGACATTTTCATCACAGTCATTCCACGTATACACCATTTTCAGTTAGTAATTACCGTACTACCGTAGTCGTACAGTTAAAAATGTTGCATTTAATTGTGGCACAGGGTGTGCAGTCGACTAACCAGCAGTCATTAACTGTAAAAGACGACTACGGTATGATACTATGTAGCTACTACCGGTACGTAGTAGGTGCTTCGAAGTAGTAGTCTACCGGTAGACTACCGTAGTAGAGTAAAGGACATTTTCGAATAGGATATGTTAGTATTAACTGTAATATATACATGTAGTACAATAGTACAATACACAGTAACAAAGAACTCCTGGGTGTTATCATACTATCAATACCTAATTCGTATACCTAATCCGGCGAGTTCCACGTCTGGTTTGTGATTCGATACAGGACGGATTCGGCGAGCACGTCGATCTTTATTATTATTTTACCTCATCTTTCTTGATGTCAGATTCAAAACCATCAACCAACAACAACAAATTCAAAAACGATCATCACAGTTGTCTTCCCATCAACCATTCACAGTCATTCAAAAGATAATCTATCATGAAGCGTAAATTTTCGTTCATCTCAAGCGATGTAGATGGACCTGTCACCGCCAACCCAACATCCTCTTCCTGGGATCAGGTGCGCCAGCGCTTCCAGATCATCGAACAAAACGACCGGGTTACAGAATTCAACGGTCCACCGCAAATGGCGTCGATTCCAGCCGCATCGGATTCCGTGCCCCCTTCCGTTGCAGGAAACCAAGGTCCGCCGCAAACCGAGTCAATTCAAGAATCTTCAGCTTTTCTGCCGCAACAGCAAGCGGAGACCATCGATGGAAGCTCACCCAATGAGAGCGTCGAACGAGACTACGAGAAGGTTATAGAGGAACGGGACAACTTCGAACGGATGGCAACGTTATACAAGAATCAGCTCCATTCTTCTCGTTGCCTTTTGAAACTTGCGTTCTCAGGAGTGTTCCATGCGATCGATGCATCGCCGTTGTGTGCACAAAAAGGTGTCGCCACGTCCGATCGGCCTGGGATGCACCCCTTTACAAGTTCTTTGAACACTTTCTTGCGTATCAACAATACTTGGGAGAATGCTGAGACGGCTTTGGATTCCAACAAGAGCAGGAAAGAGAAGCATAAACTTTGCCTCGAGATAATGGAGCAGTTCAAAAGCTTCATGCTCTCTTATCCTGGGATGGCAGAAATTCAGGCTGTTGAACCAACATTCAAACAGCAAGCTGAAACTACCGAACAACCATCCACCCCCGGAACTATCAAACAATCATCGGTCCCCACGAGCAATGATGCTCCCATGATTCAAGCGACTGCCGTAGGATCCACCCCCAGAACTATCAAGCAAACATCGGTCCCCGCGAGCAATGATGCTCCCATGATTCAAGCGAATGCCGTAGGATCCACCCCCGGAACTATCAAACAATCATCGGTCCCCGCGAGCAATGATGCTTCCATGATTCAAGCGAATGCCGTAGGATCCACCCCCGGAACCATCAAACATACATCCGCTCCCACGATTCAAGCGAATGCCGTCGCATTCACTGACGAATTTGCGGGTCAAATAAAATACAAGCCAACTTCCTCGTTGGAGCTAGTTGCTGCCCCAGTTGCTGCATCCATAGCTTTGTCAACCGTCGAATCAGCCCCGTTGAAAACTCTTCCAGACCAACCGCCACAGACGAAACCGGCAACGAAAAAATTTCGCACGGAGAAAGAAAAAACGCGAGCAATTCAACAAATTCTACACAAGTTGATGCCCGTTGGTGTTTCTCTCGAAAAGAATAAGGATCATTACGCGGAGCTCCAAAAGGCACTAACACAACCAAGAACGGAACAACGCGCCGAGCTTCCTGGTGGTATGACGATCCGACAACGGGTTAGCAAGTCAGTGATTGACGCTGACCGGTCAATGGGCGCCGAATGGGTAAGAAAGGCAAAAACGCTTCTTGCCAAATATGGGAATGAAGAAGATCTCCACCGGCTATTATTTCTAGTGGAGCGTCACTTAAAATATACAGAGGGTCATCCCGGACTGGCACTGGCGGAAGTGTTTGGAAAAGAATCACGCGATGACGATGACGAAGTTGAGGTGATTGATCCTCCACCGCAAGCTAAGGCACCTGTCTGGGATCTCGAGAACCCGTCGGAAGTGGCTCAATATTTATCCGGTGATCCTCGTACCGATATCCGGATCAAAAAAGAAGTACCCTCTCCCACGAAGATTGCCGGATTTTTTGAACAAATTCAGTTGGATTCCAATTCGACACACAACGTATTGTAGATCTGGTACAGGGACTTGTCATACATGTGGACCTGATTCATGTCCCAACAACTCTCTCGAAGAGATCAGGCACTATCTGCCGGAAATTCTGCTATCGCTGGTATAGCCTTAAGCGATTGCAGTACTTACAACAAAAATAAAATTGCAGTAATGGAGAGTCTTTTTTCCACGGGTACTTGGTAACAATAAAACATTTCTATTTTTTAAGATCCTTTCTCGAACATGATTAAACATATACTTGGAAACGTATGAATGGCTGTGAGCGATGACTCCTGATGGCCTGGCTTCTTGTTTACGAGTAGTAACATCAAAGTCACCCTCCAATATTTCACACGTTGACAAAGGGTTCATCATCTTTCCCTTCCTCCTTTCTGTATGAGCATCAGAATTCAGTTTACTAACTGTAAGTATCTGTGGAATATGTCATGCGCAACTCGAACTCCCAACCAAAAGATACTACAAAGTATCTATAACAACAGCTTCCCAATTTCAGAAAACTGAACCACCGGCTGAAAACATAGGATTACTAGTTACGACTACGGTAATGCAAGTACTTGTTCCTACAATTGTACTATGTGTATGGTAGAATTCTTTTCGTGTGTTGCATCTATATTGCAATTTGGTTGTTGTAGTAGTAGTAGTAGGTTGTATGGTCCCAGTCGAGACAATAACAACGCCTAGGTAGATGATTATTTGGCAGTACCAATTTGATCAGTGGTAGTTTTTGGTTCGTCGATCTGTTAAGAAGTTGACGACAGACAGATTGAAGATGTATCTGTCTGACCCTCCACACGATCAATTTGTTTTGGGGGACGAGAGAGATGATCTACCTACTAGTTGGCTTCCTCTAGATCGGGCAAGTCATCTAGATCTCCATCATCTCCATCGTCATCATCGTCGTCATCACCACCGCCTCCAAAGTCTCCCATGCCGTCGAAATCGCCCATTCCTCCGGCACCTCCTCCCATGGATCCCATCTGTTTCATCAAGGCTTCCATGTCCATTCCACCCATTCCGCCCATTCCTGGCATTCCTCCTCCCATGCCCATTCCACCTTCCAAATTGCTCATATCAAAGCCCTCGTCTTCTTCGTCTTCATCTACATATCGATCCCAGTCGATCTTGACTTGATTCTTTTCCAATGCCTTGTCCTTGAGCAATCGTGGCCAAAACTCGTCTTCTTGCTTGTCCTTTTTCAAAATGTGCATCTGAACCGATCGTGGTAGGACCTTGTAGGTCGATCCATCGGCATCGACAGCTTTGAAAAACTCGATATCCCTACAATTTTCGATACCGTCCCATCAATGGGACGGTATGGTATGTTTTTTTACAGCGCCTACACAAAAAATCATACCGTCCCAATTTGGGACGGTGTGAAGTGATACCAGGGCTACGTAGCCTCCTTTCTACATACCGTTTGAACATACGTGTTGTACTAATACGTCGTACCTTACGTCAAACTACTCTCTAGTAGAGCTAGCTAGTAGGCAATAATACTACGTACTAGCCATCAATAGCTAGATATTACTATTTCAGTTGTTTCTTTTCATACTAATAGAGGTATAATGGTACTAAAACTATCACCTTTGTAGTTAACCATCAATCCTCAATTCTACTCCTTCTCATCACTTCCATCACTGTATTCTTCCATGTCTAAGAAGTCGTGTTTGTCTTCTTCTTTTTCCTCGTCACCGTGTTCCTCTCCATGCTCCATTTCCATTAGGTTCTCCAAAACATGTTCGACAACGTTTTCAACGGCATCAAATGAATCTTGTGGATCTTGTGGATCGTTTATTGCCACCTGAGTCTGGCTTCGTTGGGTCTGTTGGCTCGTTTTTGCTGGCGAATGTCTCTTGATAGAGGCATTTGTTGCGTGAAGCTTCCTTTTTTGTGCTTCATCATCATTCATCTCCCTTGCCACCCTGAGGCGCTTCCTACATTTGCTCCCCTCTGCCTCCAAATTGTGGCGTTCATGCCACAATGCATGACACGATTTCGCACCCGAATTTCCAACAGTTTTTTTGCACAGCACAACCATACATGTTGGGCACATGTATGTGCTGTTGTTGGCTATCTCTTTTGACTTGATAGTGGATGTTCCTGGAATCATCTTTCCAGGGACAAAACACAATACACATTTCCTCCTCACCACCTTTTGGGAAGTCCCGTTCTCACGGATTACTGGTTAGACGTCCCTGATACGTTGGGGCCTGTGATCCACAAAAGTGCATAGCCTCAGTTTCTTTAGGAATGGATCGCTAGCAAACTTCTTCAAAGCAAATTTTCTGATTGGCCATCCATGCTTTCTTTTGTACTCGGAAAATTCACTCTTGAACTGCCGTTCTTCCCTTTCTTCTTGTGGTACGTCTGCCGGAAACAGTGGGATGGCCTTCTGTGCCGCCAAACACCTTAGACATTCCAAAGCAACATCTGCAACAAAATCTTCTACCCCCACAAAGTTGTTGAGTTTAGTTCTCACCTGTACTAATGAAGGGTGTGACCCGAGCGCACGTAGCCACGGTGAAATCACGGTCACTGCCTGATATGCTCTCCAGGCATTGACCATGACCGCGTCCAGCATTCTGAAGACGTACTTTGCTTCAAAAGGACCCGTTGTGTGAAACGCTACCCTATCCGAAATTTCCGTATTCTTATCAAGCCCTGGTTTGTGCTTGTTGTAGCAATACTGCGTTGAATGCTTGTAAATTGACACTGGCTTTGTTGGTCGCAGATCTCCCTCTTCTGTGGTTATGAGTTTCAGGTGCCCATAGTACAGTTTTGCCCTTGTCTTCAAGATCGTTCGCTGGGGGTCAGTCACCCAATCTGGAAAGTCACTGTCCATCAAAATTCCTCGCGCAATAACGTCCTTACACAGGTTTTTGGCATATTCATCTCTTTTTTCGGTAGATATTCTGATGGCAACAATTTGAACGATGCTCCCCTGCCCCTCTTCCAGTTTGCAAACAACGAACACACCATGTTGAAATCCGGTTACCAGAGCTTGATGGAGCACTTGACTTCGATTGGCGGCAGGAACGCAATCATTAAACACCGCATCACCATAGTAACAATTGACAAAACTGCCATGCTTTTTCCGTGCCAGTTCTGCTTTTGCAATTGTACTTTCGGAAACCCTCGTTTTGATCTCCAAACAGCACAGTACTGGATCGGGTGCGTCCTCCACAACAAGACGACAGATTGCATCAGGTGATACCCCAATTGCATGATTCCTGTTCCAGCGTAAGAGACCCACTTCAAAGATTCCCTTCATGCATTTCACAGACCACCTCAGCCTGTCTAAAGTGGGGTTCTCGTTGCGGGTACCACTTGCCATCATGGCGGTGCTTTTGTGGCGTCCAAACCATGATACTATGCATTCCTCCATAATGGATGAGAGAGCCGCTCCGGACGGTTCTGCTTCATACGTACCAATTTTTCCTGCCATTGTCCCTGAAAGTAGCATTGATTTCATCAGGAACCAGTCTGCGCACCGCTGCCCAACTGTTAGGGGCTGTGCGGACTGCAACAGAGCCTGTTCGACGGATGAGCGTTCCGGTGATGGTGTTTTGGGGGAGAATAACACGTTCTGGTCAAGATGCTCATTGCGCTCGACAGCAACGAAGGTGTACGGGCGGTGGTTTTTGGATGCAAAAAATTTTAGGTACTTCACTGGGTTCTTTCTGTCAAAGACTTCCCTGAGAGCAATGGCGTATATGGGTTTTTCTCCCACCTTAGTTCGCTCAGCAATGCGCACTTCTTCTCCGAGCATTGGGTCTCCCCGCAGGTTCCAATTCTCGCACAGCAGTGTCTATGAAAGGATTTTCTGTTGATCCACGCCCCTTTTGGTTTTCCATTTATTCAGGGTGGAAATCCATTCATCGGGAGTGTTGAACGGATGCCGAGAACCGAGTGTCCCAGCAACCGTAACAACGTGAAGGTTGCGGCTAGCGATTGCTTCCACACTGCTAAGTTTTCCATACCCTCGATCAAAGGCTACTTCAAGATCGTTACCAGAAGCGGTAGAGAGGGGGAGTGTATGCAGCAGCTGCTCTACATTCTCGGGATCATTCTTCACACGCAATCTCATCCCAAGCAGGACACTTGATAGGGCACATGCAATGCAATCAGCCACCGGGCCCTCTTTCCCCGCCTTCCGATTAGAAACAACCTTTTGCTCCACGTCAGAGGCACGGGAAGCAATGAGTTCGTCGTCAACAACAATAGATCCATTTCCGTGGTTGAGAAGATTCGATGCACTTCGAGAGAAGATGACGACCTCCAGTTCATTTAACTTCCGGAGCATGGCTCCTGCTTCCATCCACACGTCACTGTCTTCTGAACCTGTTCTCCCAGCTTGGGAAAATCCACGGATACAGGATTGTATGGTAGCAAACCTATGAGGATCCATGATGATTATGTCCAGGCTCTTTGAAAGAGGAGGCATGAAGTGAGAGAAGGACTTGTCATTACTGAGATTGAAGCGGGACCGATACCACCTGGTGTAGAGAAACTCCCTATATTCGTACGGAACGAGGGGGGGGAAATTCCGCTTCACGAGCATTTCGGTAGTGAATTGTTCCAACCGCACGATTGCAACATCGCCAAGCAGAAGTTCGAGTATCGAGGCACGGCTGACCTCCTTTCCTAGTGACACCAACGAGGATGTCACCTTATCTCCCATGTTCCGGAAGGTCCCACATATTCTCTCCGCAAGGTAATCATCGGAGAAATCCCGGGCGAGTACAACTTCGTACGGATGACCGTGGTCCGTTATCTCGGTCCATCCATCACGGAAGGACTGAATGTCAGCAGGAATTCCGGTGAATGGATCAGGTGGCATGTTGAATATTTTGGAGAAGTTTGTCACTAAAGGATAAAGAAATGTTGTGTGAACAACAACCCATCAGTGTTGTAATAACACAACCTCAAGGTTGTTTCAACGAAAACGTGATAGACGATGACGTTTCGAGGAGCGGGGACCGTCGTGTATTGTGGCGCGCAAAACTTTAACCTTATGCCTAAACATTCCGACCCAAAAAATTCGACTCAGTAGTAACGACGGAAAAGCAGTCTGACAAGGGAAATCAAGGTGGAAGTTCCTCAGCATAGTAAGGAAGAAGAGTTTGGTGTGGTAAGAAACGTCGATGTTGTGATGAAAACCAATTTTCTGTACAACTAAAAATCGGCTCATACCGTCCCAAATTGAAACGGTATGCGAAATCGGTTAGGGTTGGAAATAGGCCACCGTCCCAAATTGGGACGGTATAAAATGGTAGGGATATACTCATAGAATTCGGCGAAGGAACAGGTACAATTCGTTCTTGTAGACTTTGTCGGGAAAGTGTCCGCATGGATGGACCGCTTGCAAGAATTATGCTTTAGCTATGTGGGAGGGATCGGGTTCCAACTTACTCCGTAGTTTCTTCCAAAAGGGAGGAAATCATATTTTGTTGGGAGACGAAACTACTTGTTTGGCTCCGTTTGCCTGGCCCAATAAGCATTCCCTCCTATCGCAGGTCTCTCCCCCAACGGATCCGCTCTCCACAGCATAAAACCTCGATTTGCATCATAAAAATGGAACTTGATGCCGAAATTGTTTGGTTTGTACTCCAATCGATTTCCTTCCACATCAATTTTTAACGTTTCGAGATACTATCGTTCTTTGAAAACCATCTACTAACTTCTGAGACCTCAGGTCCTTTCTTGATACTGCTTGTTGTCCACGTATTCGAAAAAGCAATGATGCCAAATGCCAACAGCCACATACTACTCTGGTGGCGATCTTACGGTCACTTTTTTGTTTCTGTTTACACTCTCCTATCGTCCTTTTTTCCTTTGGCCAGTACCAACTTGACGGTGGCAATCAACGTCACGAAGGACTTAGCAACGCACAACGCATAACAAGTAGTGTAAACAATGAGAGATTTTAAAAATTGCCCCCCCCGCGCCGAAAATTATACGGAGTATTGTTGTCTCCGCCCCAAAATACAACGGAGGAGGTTTGTTTCATCTTTCAATAAGATCAAAGGATTGCCCTTGCTTCCCCCCCCTCTTACTAATTACTGCAAATCCGAGCAAGTACAGATATATATTAGAAAGTAATTTAGCACTACCGTGTCCCTCGAAATAGTGTATGTGGTCCTGGGTGGTTATGACGTGCAATGACAGTTGCATGTGCAAAAAACTACAGAGTACTCCGTACTCCTATTCCGACTCGAGCAGGTCCTTCAAGAAAGCAAACGTGGCGGCGAACTCAAAAGGGTCGTCTTCCGACTCTGCTTCAGAAGGGGGGTGCACTGGTGTCCTTGTCTCGTCGTTCGCGATGCCTAAATTTTCCTGCTCGATGCTAGAGGTAGTTTCCATGGCCACAAGTGGCTCCTCAGGCCTTGATGGAACATCTTGGACGACCGCAACTTCCTCGTTGGCGACAGGTGGAGACTCCATACGGCCAATTTGGACAGGCGACGGACAATCCTCAAGTGGGATGCCGGTAGAAGAAGCCTCAACATCTCGATCAGGAGGCAACTCTGGGATACAGTCGTACAAAGAATCCATGGACTCGTTGACCTCGTCGGAGTGGTTTGTCCCTGTAGCGACGGGTGTAAGGTTACCCTTGACAACCGTAGGAACGTTAGAACCGTCCTCGACAGTGATGATATCGGCAGCATCATCGTAGATCTCCTGAGGCATGGACGGAACATCTTGGACG
The DNA here is from genome assembly GCA_019154785.2 of Nitzschia inconspicua. NCBI lineage: Eukaryota > Bacillariophyta > Bacillariophyceae > Bacillariales > Bacillariaceae > Nitzschia > Nitzschia inconspicua. The sequence goes on from JAGRRH010000018.1 coordinate 708,607, forward strand.
ACCGCAACTTCCTCGTTGGCGACAGGTGGGGTCTCAATACTGTCAATGCGGACAGGAGATGGAGAATCTTCGAGTGGAATGCCAGTAGAAGAAGCCTCAACATCGAGACCGGCAGTCATCTTGAGAGCCCTCAGACGGAAATAGCGAGCAGCCCAGCGACTGATGGTTGCAGCTGCTGCCTTCTTGAGAGCCTTCCAACGGTAATGGCGAGCAGCCCAGCGACTGATGGTTGCCGCTGCTGCCTTCTTGAGAAACATCAAATGATGATGGCGAGCAACCCAGCGTGTGATGGTTGCAGCAGCAGCTGCCTTATTGTCACGATGCCTGTCGGCATTTTCTTCCCAAGTGGCCTTGACGGTTTTGATGAGTGCCACCATATCTCTTTTAGAAATGGGGTCATCTTCAACATTCCAAAATTCCACTTCTACGATGTTGTTGTCGTTCGTAGTGAAGATTATTCGATCTTTTTCTCGCGTTGCTTTCAGCAAGAGATAAAGCTTGCACTCTTGTCGATCTCGATCGTTACCGCTCTTTAATTTATTGACAGTATCGCGGAGATTGCCTCTCCCATCGAATCGCGAATGGACGATAAGTGGGTCGCAGGATCTCCTGTTGCGAAGTGTCAGACCTCCGGCTGATCCATTTGGAATCATGGTGGGTTCCAAGTAACCGCGTTTGAGCAATTGTAACTCCTCTTGCTCTGCCATGGTCAGGTATTCGTGGTTGGGATCGGCCATGATGTTCGTTGAGAAAAAGTATTGAATTTGTGGTTACTTTTTTGAAAGGTGTAGTAATCGATCGAAGGAAAAATAAAATTATGCAGTGTCCTCGAATGTTTTTCCATCGCATATATTCGAAAGAAAAAGAAAAAAAAAGCAGACGAGACACTTCGATTTTGCATTTCGAAACAAGATAAACGATTGACCTGGTGCTTGGAAAAAGACCCGAGACCAGAAACCGTCACTGTTGAAGACTTATGAAATCGACATTCGGTTAGTCAAGACTGTTTAATAGCTCGAGAACATCAAGACCATGATTCCTTATCATGTTTCCGGTTTTATAGAAACATGCAATATATCAAAGGAAGGGTATGGGAACCTTTAACAACCAGATATATCGATTGTACTTATAGCCGATCTTTCGACAGCTTTTTTCAGACCTTTTTTCGTCCAAATCGTCTTGAGAAGCATCATCCGATGCACACTGCAGTAGTCTACCTTGAATTTAGTAGAGTAGTCTACCGATAGTGCCGACAAACGACGACGACGACGACGATGATGAATTGCAATCCCAGCACTCCCAACTCTGATGACTGGCAGTTGTACGACGTGTATGATAGGAGGTGTGGTCTTTTTCTTCTTGACATTTTCATCACAGTCATTCCACGTATACACCATTTTCAGTTAGTAATTACCGTACTACCGTAGTCGTACAGTTAAAAATGTTGCATTTAATTGTGGCACAGGGTGTGCAGTCGACTAACCAGCAGTCATTAAAAGACGACTACGGTATGATACTATGTAGCTACTACCGGTACGTAGTAGGTGCTTCGAAGTAGTAGTCTACCGGTAGACTACCGTAGTAGAGTAAAGGACATTTTCGAATAGGATATGTTAGTATTAACTGTAATATATACATGTAGTACAATAGTACAATACACAGTAACAAAGAACTCCTGGGTGTTATCATACTATCAATACCTAATTCGTATACCTAATCCGGCGAGTTCCACGTCTGGTTTGTGATTCGATACAGGACGGATTCGGCGAGCACGTCGATCTTTATTACTCATCTTTCTTGATGTCAGATTCAAAACCATCAACCAACAACAACAAATTCAAAAACGATCATCACAGTTGTCTTCCCATCAACCATTCACAGTCATTCAAAAGATAATCTATCATGAAGCGTAAATTTTCGTTCATCTCAAGCGATGTAGATGGACCTGTCACCGCCAACCCAACATCCTCTTCCTGGGATCAGGTGCGCCAGCGCTTCCAGATCATCGAACAAAACGACCGGGTTACAGAATTCAACGGTCCACCGCAAATGGCGTCGATTCCAGCCGCATCGGATTCCGTGCCCCCTTCCGTTGCAGGAAACCAAGGTCCGCCGCAAACCGAGTCAATTCAAGAATCTTCAGCTTTTCTGCCGCAACAGCAAGCGGAGACCATCGATGGAAGCTCACCCAATGAGAGCGTCGAACGAGACTACGAGAAGGTTATAGAGGAACGGGACAACTTCGAACGGATGGCAACGTTATACAAGAATCAGCTCCATTCTTCTCGTTGCCTTTTGAAACTTGCGTTCTCAGGAGTGTTCCATGCGATCGATGCATCGCCGTTGTGTGCACAAAAAGGTGTCGCCACGTCCGATCGGCCTGGGATGCACCCCTTTACAAGTTCTTTGAACACTTTCTTGCGTATCAACAATACTTGGGAGAATGCTGAGACGGCTTTGGATTCCAACAAGAGCAGGAAAGAGAAGCATAAACTTTGCCTCGAGATAATGGAGCAGTTCAAAAGTTTCATGCTCTCTTATCCTGGGATGGCAGAAATTCAGGCTGTTGAACCAACATTCAAACAGCAAGCTGAAACTACCGAACAACCATCCACCCCCGGAACTATCAAACAATCATCGGTCCCCACGAGCAATGATGCTCCCATGATAGGATCAACCCCCGGAACCATCAAACATACATCCGCTCCCACGATTCAAGCGAATGCCGTCGCATTCACTGACGAATTTGCGGGTCAAATAAAATACAAGCCAACTTCCTCGTTGGAGCTAGTTGCTGCCCCAGTTGCTGCATCCATAGCTTTGTCAACCGTCGAATCAGCCCCGTTGAAAACTCTTCCAGACCAACCGCCACAGACGAAACCGGCAACGAAAAAATTTCGCACGGAGAAAGAAAAAACGCGAGCAATTCAACAAATTCTACACAAGTTGATGCCCGTTGGTGTTTCTCTCGAAAAGAATAAGGATCATTACGTGGAGCTCCAAAAGGCACTAACACAACCAAGAACGGAACAACGCGCCGAGCTTCCTGGTGGTATGACGATCCGACAACGGGTTAGCAAGTCAGTGATTGACGCTGACCGGTCAATGGGCGCCGAATGGGTAAGAAAGGCAAAAACGCTTCTTGCCAAATATGGGAATGAAGAAGATCTCCACCGGCTATTATTTCTAGTGGAGCGTCACTTAAAATATACAGAGGGTCATCCCGGACTGGCACTGGTGGAAGTGTTTGGAAAAGAATCACGCGATGACGATGACGAAATTGAGGTGATTGATCCTCCACCGCAAGCTAAGGCACCTGTCTGGGATCTCGAGAACCCGTCGGAAGTGGCTCAATATTTATCCGGTGATCCTCGTACCGATATCCGGATCAAAAAAGAAGTACCCTCTCCCACGAAGATTGCCGGATTTTTTGAACAAATTCAGTTGGATTCCAATTCGACACACAACGTATTGTAGATCTGGTACAGGGACTTGTCATACATGTGGACCTGATTCATGTCCCAACAACTCTCTCGAAGAGATCAGGCACTATCTGCCGGAAATTCTGCTATCGCTGGTATAGCCTTAAGCGATTGCAGTACTTACAACAAAAATAAAATTGCAGTAATGGAGAGTCTTTTTTCCACGGGTACTTGGTAACAATAAAACATTTCTATTTTTTAAGATCCTCTCTCGAACATGATAAAACATATACTTGGAAACGTATGAATGGCTGTGAGCGATGACTCCTGATGGCCTGGCTTCTTGTTTACGAGTAGTAACATCAAAGTCACCCTCCAATATTTCACACGTTGACAAAGGGTTCATCATCTTTCCCTTCCTCCTTTCTGTATGAGCATCAGAATTCAGTTTACTAAGTATCTGTGGAATATGTCATGCGCAACTCGAACTCCCAACCAAAAGATACTACAAAGTATCTATAACAACAGCTTCCCAATTTCAGAAAACTGAACCACCGGCTGAAAACATAGGATTACTAGTTACGACTACGGTAATGCAAGTACTTGTTCCTACAATTGTACTATGTGTATGGTAGAATTCTTTTCGTGTGTTGCATCTATATTGCAATTTGGTTGTTGTAGTAGTAGTAGGTTGTATGGTCCCAGTCGAGACAATAACAACGCCTAGGTAGATGATTATTTGGCAGTACCAATTTGATCAGTGGTAGTTTTTGGTTCGTCGATCTGTTAAGAAGTTGACGACAGACAGATTGAAGATGTATCTGTCTGACCCTCCACACGATCAATTTGTTTTGGGGGACGAGAGAGATGATCTACCTACTAGTTGGCTTCCTCTAGATCGGGCAAGTCATCCAGATCTCCATCATCTCCATCGTCATCATCGTCGTCATCACCACCGCCTCCAAAGTCTCCCATGCCGTCGAAATCGCCCATTCCTCCGGCACCTCCTCCCATGGATCCCATCTGTTTCATCAAGGCTTCCATGTCCATTCCACCCATTCCGCCCATTCCTCCTCCCATGCCCATTCCACCTTCCAAATTGCTCATATCAAAGCCCTCGTCTTCTTCGTCTTCATCTACATATCGATCCCAGTCGATCTTGACTTGATTCTTTTCCAATGCCTTGTCCTTGAGCAATCGTGGCCAAAACTCGTCTTCTTGCTTGTCCTTTTTCAAAATGTGCATCTGAACCGATCGTGGTAGGACCTTGTAGGTCGATCCATCGGCATCGACAGCTTTGAAAAACTCGATATCAACCTCGTACGGTTTGTCGTCGGACGTTCCGGTAAACTTGAGTTGGGTGTCCGTCAAGACAATTTTTTCATCCTTCACGTCCGACAACGCGATGGTCAAATAGAGCGAATCTTTTCGCTGTGCGTATTTGATGGGAGCTGTGTTGGTAGTTGTAGTTGACATTGTAGTAGAATGGTTTTTATTGAATTGTTTTTGTTGTTGTTGTAAGAGAGAAAGAAAATGAAAAAGATTGTATAGTAACAGGCCCGTCGCAGTAGGTAGCAGGTGAAAACAGCAAAGTTGGTTTTTATGAAAACAAAACAGCAGAGATAGTTTTCATGTGCACGTCGTATCGAATGGATGCAACACAACAGACACCACGACACCACCAGCTTTCAATCGATCTCGAAAGAAGATCTCGATGGTGGCACGTACATACGGACGAACACATTGGAGGTAACAATAATAGAATATGATGCTTATGATGTAGAGTATGATTTATACATAGTAATGCGAGGTACTCGGAGTACTACATTCAACGTAATGGTACTGGAGTACAGTTACGGTAGTACGTATCGGTAGTCCAAGAGATACGACAGTACGCAACTTGTACGTATGTTGACGTAGGAGACTCCCAGTACGAACAAGAACATTGACAGTGAAGATTTGAAGATGGATGATGTTGATTCCCCTCATCATTGCGATCACCCACAACTACTTTCCATCAATGCTTGTCGACAGTATTGTAACGTTGCGGTCGATTGTTTAATTTGTGTAGCAACGCTACTGAATTTTTCTTTGAGAGCATTACTCCAGGATAAGGGAAGGCTGGCTGGAAAATTCAGCTGCGTCACTTCTTTTTTCATTTTGCACCTTCTACCATTAATACCACAAGGCATAAACTGTTGAAACTTCCGAATCAATGCAAGCTTCAAAAATTATAAATAAAAGAAGACAGAAGAATCCATACGTACAACATCTGTTGTCTGCAAACTTCCATTTTTTTCTGTAAAGCAGAATAAAGGCCATCTTTTCATCGCACAGCATCACAAAAAAACAATAGAGAGTCTTTCCTTGTCCCTTTGATTTCGGATTTCGAATCCCTTTTGGAAGGTTCTTCTACAGGTGGTACAACTTTCATCTACATTTCACAAAAAGTATTTGATAGAACATCACATAATGGGTTCGACCGAACGACAAGTCTCATTCAACAATGACAATGATAGTTGTCACAATCACAACAACAGTAATACCGGCCACGAAGGTTTTGATTATTGGAAGGACGAATTTTCTGGCAAAATTCAAGAACTTGAAGTCGTATTGCATCAGTACCAAGATGACCAATCCGTAGTAACAGCAAATACACGCAAAAAAATTCACAAATTGTTGAAGCATGCAACCCAATTGTTGTCTCATCTATCGGAAGAAGCTCAAAGTGTGTCCAAGAAAAAGGACGCACCGTTGCGACAGGAGCTGATGGATATTTATCAAGCCTGCAAGATGCAATTGGAAACCTATCGATTATTACAGCAGCACATCCTGATGGATAATAATGATGATATTATGCACAACAACGAGACACATGATACCTTGGAAACTTCACGACGGTCCAAATCTGAATTGTGGGATCCAGACGCCATGGAACAACGATACAGCAACAACAACAACTATGACAGGAGCAACAAAGATCAACGGCAAAAGGTACAGGCCAATACACAGGGCAAGGTATCGTCGCAAAACTCTCGATTAAGGGATGCCATGCGGAATTTGAGGGAGACACAAGAGATTGCCACCGAAATCACAGGAGAATTACAAGGACAGCGAGTCACTTTAGAAAATACCAAGAACAGCATGAATTCTATGAAGGACATGACACAACAAGCCAAGGGATTGGTCAAGAGTTTGAACAAAAAGTGGTGGATGAAGTGGTAGCAAAACAAAATGGCTGCTTCGTAATAAAAGTCAACAAGCATCCGCTTTTTAGAAAAGTAGATGATGTAAGTAGCAATAGCTACTGGAGTAGAGAGTACATTCGAACATCGTGGCCGACCAGAAACAGCCCGGGGGACAATACTACCTCTCCGACCACGGAAAGAACTCACAGTCTACTTGACTGTGATGACAAGTCGTCCGTAATTCTTCGAAGTATTTTTTTTCGTTCCAAACCCTGACATGAAAATATTCCGTACAACGGCTGTTTCCTCCATGCGTTGTACGACGTGATGTGGTATCATACAACGAATGGCGCGAGACGGGGAACAAAAAAAACGTTGAAGTTGGGATGTGTCAACCGTGTGTCGCACCATAGTACGACTCGCATAAGTGTGTTGCTATTCACGGACCATTCAAATTCTGACCAGTCATGAAGCGACATCTTCCTTTATTGGATGGATGGGTGACCTACGGTAGTTCGGCAACATCATTATTCTCTCTCTTACACCCGTTTTTCTGGGAAACTCAAATCGCCGTCAAGATTAGCGTCTGTCCGTCGCATGCACTATTCTAACCGGCAGGCGCGCGCCAAAATTTAAATCACGTTCTTATTTAGTCCGCGCCATAATTTAATTACGACTTAGTTAGCTCCGATAAAGGACTTCCACGAACCAAATCCGTGGAAAGAACTCCAGTAGGTTGTTGCGTTGTGTAGGAATTGTAGGAGTCGATGCGTGGAAAATACTTCTGATGTTTTCAAAAACCCTAGTCCATGGAAAGTTGGTTGCTGCGTTGTGTAGGAATTGTACGAGAGGGCGCGTACAAAATCAATGGATGTCTCAGAACTCTCCAGCACTTTTTTTCCTCTTTTCCACCCTTTTGTTGGATCTTCCCGTCAACGCATACCCACAACTGCGTTTGTGATGTTCGTTCCCAGATGCAATGTCGCTTTTCATTTTGCAAATCACTTCTTGTAGATCATTTTGCGAATCACTTCTTGTAGATGATCCTTGAGTAGTTCTAAATGACTGCTGCGCTGCCCAGCAAGGTTGAGAGCTGTCCGAAATAATTCCGTGACATGTGCATCTGCTGCGTTCTTCTGCTGTCGCAGAGAAGTTACCGCAATTTGTTGCGAGACTTTTAAATTGTGAATGGTGTCTGCGATGTGGCACTCAACCTCAAAGATGGGTTCTTGTTAATCGTTCGTCCCACGAAGTGCCGCCAATACCGTCCTGCGAATCTCTGGAAATGGTACTCCTTTCACTGCCACCTTTTTCTGGACCATGTCAATTCATGTAAGTGCTTTCCCTGGGTCGCCAGTGTGTTGTTGTCGTTTTGGATTGATAGCCATAATTCCGGTTGTTGGGAGAGGAATTCCATTCCCTCAATGTTTATGACTTCGCCGTTTTTGTAGTCTCTTGTCTCTTCCAAACTCATCCGCCATCATTGAATCAAACACCGCTATCCAGTCCTCTGCGCCGTCACTAGAGTGAGTCCATGGAACTTGGCAGAAAACATGTACTCATTTCCCTCTTTCAAACATTTGCAAAGATTGTGCTTTGTAGGATCACCAATCTTGGTCTCATCGACTTTCTCAAACAATAGTTTACACTCCCAATCGCAGCAGCGATCGTACAGCATTTGGAGTTCATGATGGAGACGGGAGGAACGTTGTAACTGTGTTTCCGTGGGGACAATTGTCGTCGTCGTCATTGTAATCGTCTCTAGTTTGTGATACAGTGTGCCGAACCAAAAAAATGAAAATGTTTGAAGTTCAAAAAAAAATCGGAAGTACTACATGTTTTATACGTACAAACTGGTAACTGTAAAGTTTTTTGGAAAGAGAGAATCAAACTCTGGTGTGCCCGGCAGACTCCAAGGAGCCGGCCGGACAGCGCGCCGGCCAAAGAGGGCTTTCGGCGGGCAGGCGCTGAAAGCGATGGACAGACGCTAATCTTGACGGCGATTTGAGTTTCCCGTTTGACTTCTATGATACATTACATTATCATTGTTATTACCATTCTTTCCATGGGACAACTATAATATTATGTCCTCTCCGGCTTTTCCGTCATCGTCTTCTATCTCTTCCGTTGCCTCGTCCATTCGGAGGACTCTTTCCTTTCGAAAATCGAATGGGTCCCTGGCGGATGTAGAGGAAATTCTTCAAACGCTCCGACGGGATGGATCGTCCGTTACCGAAATATTCTGCGAAGATATCGGATTTGGAGACAGACATGTTGTCGAAATGGAAACAATATTGAAAGAATACCATCGTTCCATTCGATTGACCAAGCTGGAACTTCCGTCGAATGGGTTGACACGAGCGGCCGGTCGGACGGTAGCTTTGATCTTACATGCACAGTATGAGACACTGCTGCGACTGAATCTTTCCAAGAATTCGTTACAGTCCTATGGGTTGAATGGGATGATCGAGCCACTGACGAGGCAGTTACAACCCTCACGGTTGGTCCATTTAGATTTGACAGAAACCCAGTTGGGAGCCAGGGCAGCACCCATGTTGGCGTCACTGATACGGAACAATCGATCTATACAAACGCTTTTATTAAGTAACAACCAACTGGGAACAAAAACAATCAAATTGATCGCTCCAGAACTCACCAATAACCCAACGTTGCAGACGCTGGATTTGTCCTACAACAGCATCAACCACAAGGGGGCTTCCATGCTGGCCAAAGCATTGGTATCATCAACGAATTCCAGGTCGACACTCAAAGTTTTGGACATTTCTGGCAACAAAATTGCTTCTCATGGAATGCAAACATTGTGTGAAGTGCTAGTGACGAATCGAACCATTGAAGAACTGAAATGTGGAGCGAACAAAATCGGACAGGAGGGGGCAGCCTTTATGGCCAATGTACTGAAATTCAACTACACACTTCGGATTTTGAATCTACACAGCAATGATATTGGTCCATGGGGTGCCTCGCTCTTGATGGATGCACTCCGGGAGCACAACCGAACACTGAAATCGATTAGCTTGGCATGGAATAACATCGACTCTGTCGTTGCCAAAGAAATGGCACAGGTTCTCGCAAAGAACGATGTGTTGAAGGACGTGGATCTCATGGGCAACAATATCGCGTCGGATGGTGTATCGTCATTGGCAAGTTCCCTCTTCTATAACCTATCTCTCGACAAACTAAATTTGATGAACAACAAATTTGATCATGTCGGAGCATTTGCTTTGACCGATGCGGTCGGACGGCCCACCTGTCCATTATTACCACAAAATCTACTCTGGGAGGACAACTCAGCCATTGGTGATGAGGGAGTTATATCCCTAACGAGGATAGCACAACTCCGATACAATAGAGAACAATGGTTGGATCAACTGATCCGTGACATTGCCAACGATCGAATTCACAGTGTTGACCTCAGTCATCGCAACATTGGCGATGAAGAACTTCTTTTGTTGGTGGACGCACTGGTACCCGAAAACGGCGATCCGCTCCCATTGTTCCGATCCATGATGATTGGTGGTCATTCTCTCCGTCCCCGAAGTTTGGTTCCGTTGGTGGAAGCTTGCATACCGTCTCCGGCAAATGTGATGCGATTGTATCTTAAAAATTGTGACAATCTGGGAGATGATACCATGGAAGCCATTGTGACATGCCTACCTCGGGCCAAATCCTTACAGGTGTTGTGTTTGTTTGGTTGTGGATTGACTTCTTCCAGTGCGAAACGATTGGCAAAAGGTCTAAAAGGGAACACTTCCCTGCGACGGCTGAATTTAGATTGCAATACTATTGGAGACGTCGGCCTGATGGAATTGGCGTCCGTCTTGCCTCATGAGACCCTCGAGTCGTTGTCGGTGAACGAAAATGGTATAACTGATACGGCAATGCGATCGTATGGTCTAACGACCATTCAAGAATTACATCTCAAGAAGAATCGTATCACGAACAATGGAGCACTGTCCTTTGCTCAGACCCTCGGTGGTGGGTCCAGTCGTTTGACTTGGATCAGCCTTCAAGGCAATGAGGTAACACGAAACGGTGCCGAAGTCATCCAACTCTTTTTGCCGGATGGGAGAGCCGCCGTCGATTACTAACTGTAAACAAACCTTCCGACATGGTTCTTTTTTTTTGGTAAAGAGTAAACGATACAGTGGTAGTATTTTTTCTTCCCATCACTTGTGAAATAATAGTACTACTTTGTATTATTTGGTAGTGGTATATCAATAATTAATTGTGATTATTTATACCGGCCATACTGTTGTTCTTCGTTTGCTGCAAGTCGGGCTTCCTTTTCGGCACAGTATTTGGCATATTGGAGTAGCCACGATTCTTCTTCATTTTCATCGTTTCGGTCCTTGTCGTTATTACTTGTCTTTGCAGCAGATGAATCGATGATTGAAGTAGTAGTAGCAGAAGAAGGTGTGTCAGCTGGTCGTTGCTGCTGTTCGAGATGATATTTTTCCGATAGATACGCCTCATATTCGTCCCTCCATGATGAAAAAGTGGACGATGGATTTTGGATTTCGGTATGATTTGTATGGCTTTGATGGGACGTACCTTCGATGTGTTGTCGGGTCACTTCCATGACTTGACTCGTTCCTGGATACGGAGGCATCTATGATACAATAAACGGAAGAAATATGAGAAGAGACGAATAGAAACGACAAACGAAAAAAAAAAACGAAGAACAACAATTGAATGGTACGATTCTCTCTTTCTTGTCTCTATCTCTTGCTTACTTGAACATTGTATTTTTGGGCGATGGCTGGTGGTAAGAAACGTCCACCAATGAAATGTCGTCCGGTAAAGTTTTGGGAACACAGTTTGGGTGTAGTGAGACTGATGAGGATGTCTGGAACGAATCCTGTTCCAGAGACATCACCTTCATCGACATTCCATCCCGATGGAACATCTACGGACAGTATCTTTACTTGATTATTGTCGTCTTGTTGTTGTTGTATTTCAATCATTCGTTGGATCAGTGTCGCAAAGGGTTCTCGTGGTTCTCCATGGAAGCTAAATCCAAAAATGGCATCGACGATGACATCGTACGTGTCGTCAATTGTTCCTTCCTCGGTCGTTGGGAATTCTCCCAGAAACGGAATGTCGACGTTGACACACTGTTGGACGAGGTTCACAAAAAGAGGTTTGTTGGACCGTTTCGGATACACGACGGTACAATCGTACTGTCGGAAAAAGACCAAATGTCGTGCCGCGACCAATCCATCGCCACCGTTGTTCCCCGGTCCACATAGGAACAAGACCCTGCGTTTTCGTTCCGAGATGGGTGGAATTGCCTGATAGACAGCCTCTGCCACGGCCAATCCGGCAAGTTCCATCAATTGTTCCAACGAATATCCCGGTGTCGACATGAGTTCGGCATCCAATGCGGCAGCATCGGCAGCATTCAAATATCCCGTCGTCGTTGGCATGATAGTAGTCATAGTACTGCTGTCACTATGAGTATCGTCTTGTGATGCAAAGAGTGCCGTGTTTGTACAGCTGGAAATATCTCGATGGATACTTGTTGTTGTTGATGATGTTGATGATGATGTTGACGCTGTAACTGTCCGAATGGTATTCGGGAAGAGTACCGATAGGACAACCGAGAATGGTGTTGTTGTTCTTATTGTTGTTGTTGTTCTTGTTGTTGTTGTTGGTATCCAAGCCAGAGCGACTGTACTACTACTCCGAGTAATAGTAGTTCCGTAGCGAAATGAAAGGAACCGTGTAGTCATCAACAGAAGAAGAAGAAATGTCATTCGTGTGTAGAACCACACTGTCGTTGTCACAATAGTACTACCACTACCACTACTACAACTTGTACTTTTACGACTTTTATTCATCCCCACAATGAGTTGGAATGGTTTTTGAATGGTTGGAACGATGTTGGAATGGACCAAGAGAGAGTTGATAGTTGAGATGAGAAGTCCTTGTTGTTGTTGTAGCTACGAAGTCGTACATTATTGTATGTCGATAAGTTGGTTGTGTGTCGTTGTCATTCGTCATGTTGTAGTCATGTTCTTATCATGTTGTCATCAGCATGAGAAGACAAAGAAAGATACAGAAAACCTTAAACCTTCATCATCATTATCAGAGAGAATCCGGAAAAGTGGAGGGGGTATATCTTTCATGTTGAGGGGGTATAAGCTTCTCCCCCATTATTTGAATCAAGAAGAGCAACAACTTTTCTTTCGACTTCGTCATCACATCATCGTCATCACAATCTATTGTTGTGACAGCAACAGAGACAAGACCACTTGTTCTGTCTGTCACAACAACAACAGCAACAACAACATCCATCTTTTCTGAAGAAACGAGAGAATGATTTGAAACGAGAAAGAGAGAGAGAGAGAAATAAAGAAATAGAGAATCAAACAATCATCGAATCCATTTTTTCAAAAAATAAGAAATGTCGATTCGTCACCCACCGAAGAAATGCCGTCCATTCGACAGTATCAACATCATGATCCTTTCGGTAATGAGTGTGTGTCTTTTGTTTCTCTCATGGAATTGTGATGGATATACGACTCCCAACAACAGCAACAACCGACCAAACCGACAAGGTGTTCCTTTTGTACGAAAACAAGACATGATTGGAATCTGGCAATTGACAACCACAACAACATCATCATTGACAACTTCAACTACAATACACAAGGACAATCTACCAAAAGATGATGGTAACAATGACAATGATAACAAGAAGAATCAGAAAAGTATTGTACTACGACTCAATGATGATGGATCCTTTGATCCATACACAACAACAACCACCACAACAATTAACACACGCAAAATGAAGGAACGTGACGCTTCAAAAGTTTACAATTTGGAATCGATATTATCAAGAGGAGGATCTTGGAATTATTGCGACGGAAAATTGATTTTAGCTCCCGATCGTCGTCCAATCGACAACAACAAGGACGACAACAAGAACGACATGGATCTTGGAACTATCATTCACAGTCACGACACACTCTTGACGGGAAAAATTAATGTATATGTGAGCAAATGCTTGCCAGCCACTGACTCCATGCCACTACCAATGGAGGAGGAGGAGGAGGAACATCATCCAGATGATCAGTCTGACACGGATGTCCATCTGTCGGTTCCCTTTGGTAATGTTACCATGGGAAAGTTCATGTACCCACGTCGACACAAGGCCTTTTTTGATCAACCAATGTTGTTCTCCCAAACGTCCATTGGTACCTTTGCCATGAAACAATTGTTGGGGAATCTCAATACAAGACTCAAACAACAAAATCAACAACAACAACTTCAAGAAGAGCAACAACTAAGCAACGAATCAACTCCACAAATGGATCGGAAAGACTTTTATGGTCGTCATTTTTACCTGACGGCAACTCCACATGCAGTCAATCCGGCTTTGGCCGCTCAAGATAAGCATTACAATAAAGACACTGTCAAATATGATGTTCGAGTCATGCCCATTACGTTCCATTCCAACAATACCTTTACGGCCATTGGGACAGAAAAGATACTCCGGGGACGATTTGGCATTACTCAAACCAATGGACAACAACAACAACAACAACAACAACAACAACAAACACAGCAACAACTCTGGTTTCAAGTCAATCTGTTTGGGTTTGGACGATCGGCACCGGGGTCCGTATATAGCGAAGGTCGTCTCTTATCACACGAAGATCAACGGGGATATCTTGGTACGACCATTCAATCCTATCCGGCACCGAACGATCCAACCAACCGGACCGTGTTGTACTTTGTACAAGGCGAATACTATTACGGAACCACAGACCTGAAACGTTCCAACAAGGCACATTCATGGGGAACCTTTTCGTTGCAAGAAATCCATCCTACGTTGGACAAGAATCATTATGCAAGAGATACAGTTGTGGATGACGATGAAGACGATGACGACGACGACGATGAAGAATCCATTTTAGAGAATCTCTTCAAGGCATCTGGAAACAGTAGTATCCGTGATTCGGCCATAAACGACGATGATTCCAACGATTTCTTTCAATGAAAAGTCACTCACTCACTCACTCACTTCCTCTTTTTGGAAATGCAACAAAACATGGTCATAAATGAAAAATCTCCACATCAAATTATATGACAAAACGATCTTATTTGATGATACATCATCCAGTGGACCAAGCACGCACACAAACACACATACACACCGAAAACGGGTATATACCGTCCAATGACTCGTTTGCACACCCATTTTTTTCCCCACTCTCGGACGAAGAAACATCACGCACAAGACGAGACGAGACGATACAAACAGGATATATTTACATTACAACTCAGTTAGTACTGTATCATTGTCACTCCAACAAAACACACCCACACCGAACGAATCCAACATCCCAATGTTACACTTGCCACTTTTCCACCCTTTTCATTTCCATCGAGACTACTATTATTTTATATTCAAAATTGTTCTACGCCGATCAGTGTCCATCATGGTACTTGTTTCATACCAATGAGACGTCACCGTTGACACCACTGACCTTTTGCAGCCAGCCATCCCATCCCTACTATGAAGACTTGACTGACGTTCGAAAATAGCGGTTAACTAGTCTACTACAATGCAATCCTCTACACACTCAAATACTAGGTAGTCTACTACTTCAATGCGCTCTAGCTATCATAGCTACCGGTAGACTACCGGTAAACGAGCTTCGGTAGGTAGGTATCATAGAAGTGTAGTACCGTCGTAGTTGTAGTGATCAATCATTCCCTCTACGAAGAGCGAGACGAAGATCCTGAACCTTACGACTCTTCGGACGTCAGCATTGGAAATTTTACGTACGACGTGTGTACACAAAAAAATTAAACAATACGAATATATAAACGCAAAACAATAATAATATAAAAAGGTCTTGTTTTGCTATAGTAGATCATGGAATACTAAAACATGATGACGGTACATCGTACATAACATTATTATGAATAATATATATATATTAAATTATATATAATATAGAACTATTATTGATGAATTGGAAGAGAGGGAAAAAATAAAATAATAGAGGTATGTTCGGATCGATGGAATTTTGTCGTCACAATCAATCAACAACGACGAAGAGTGCTTGTTGTTTTTACAATCGACACTACTACTATTCCCAACAACACAATCATCATCTCTTGTAAAGTAGCTGCACGAAAACACAACAAATAAACAAACACAAACACACAGAGATATAAAGAAGAAGAGAGATACAAGACACATACACACAATGGAACCAAGACCAATGGAAATTGACCCCATTGATGGTGGTCCCAAAGACAACAGTGGTATACCTCCACCACCACCACCGTCGTCGACTGTCGTTTCGTCTTCTACGCCCGTTTTGATACCCATGCAAGTTTCGGAAGAAGAAGATGCACGTCAAGCGATCGAAATGTTACGAGGAGATGATGTGTCCGCTCGTGTTGCTGCTGCCAATCGGTTAGAGTCGGTCGCCACCGTCTTGGGTGAACAACGTACACGAGAGGTGAGTCAAAAAATCCAACAAACAAACAAAAAGAAACAACAACAAAAGAACATTTTTATGTTATACAATATATACTGTGATGATATTATATTAACTCCTACGATTATCAATTTTGTTGTTTTTTGTTTTTTGGCAGGAACTGTTACCATTTTTGACGGAGGGTATCGATGACGAAGATGAAGTCTTATTGGCACTGGCGACGTCACTCGGAAAAATGATTCCTCAAGTGGGTGGGGGCATGTACGCACATACACTTCTCCCTCCGTTGGAGTTATTGTTGATGGTAGAAGAGATCACCGTACGAGATGCAGCATCTGCCAGTGCACAGACCATTGCGGATTCGTTACCAGACGAGACCTTTCAAAATCAATACGAAGCCATGTTGAAACGACTTGCCACCAAGGAATGGTTCACAGCTCGCATCTCGTCTGCTGGTCTCCTTGCCAAAGCCTATCCCAGGTTGACACCCACGCAACAACAACAACATGTACTCTTATTCGTGAGACTGTGTCAGGACGAGACTCCCATGGTACGAAGGGTTGCTGCCCAACATTTGGGGGAAATGTTGGAAAATGTCGTACAGGCTGTCGGAAGGAAGAGTTTACAGGAAGAGGGTGTTGCCGCAACATTGTTGATTCCGTTGTACGAGGAACTTGCATCCAATGAACAACCGGTACGTACACGTACTACTATACCAATACTCGGACAACTAATTCTGCATCTCTACATAGCAGTCAAACTAACACATTTTTCAAAAAAAATGCATGGTAGGATTCCGTTCGTTTACAAACAACCCAAAACTGTGTATCCTTTGGTCGGGTCATTGGAGCGTTGGTGACAACACCTTCATCAGAAAAATCCTTGACGGAAAATGAATTGGCGTTGATACAGAGATTATTGCCACTTATTGTTGCTACGATAGACGATCGGTCATGGAGGGTACGATGGACCGCCGCAGCCAAATTTGCCAATGTTATCAAGGCGTACAACCCCATTCCAGGTGCCATGGATATTTTGATCCCTGCGTATGAAAAGTTGTTACAGGATCCGGAAGCCGAAGTCCGAACAGCAGCTACCTTCAACTTGGCCCTAGTGGCTCAGGGGTGTGAGACAAAGGTTCTGCCAGCAATGGGAATGAGCACAGAAGACGAAATGATGATGACAACGTCGACGACGACAACAACAACAAACGCAACAAACTACACTGGAGAACGTGTCACATCGGCAGAGCGTCTCGTCAAACGAGTTACATCCCTGACGGAAGATGACAGCGAACACGTTCGGGCGGCTCTTGCCATGGTCGCTACAGAATTGGCACCGATCCTTGGCAAGGATGCAACCATTACACATCTTGTACCACCCATTCTTTTGCTTTTACGAGATGCGGCCTCGGAAGTACGACTCAATCTCATATCATCCTTGGAGAGTCTGAACAAAGTCATTGGCGTCGATCTGTTGTCCCAATCACTTTTGCCGGCCATTTTGGATTTGGCACACGACGGAAAGTGGAGGTACGGAAAAAAGTTGCATTGGGATGGAGGTTTTTGGATTATGCTACCTTTGTGTGTGTGTGTTTTGTCTCACCTACATTTCTCGTTGTGTGATGTTTCCCACTATCTTTTTGTGTTGTGTTGTATTTTTTTTTTAATTTGGTTTAGAATCCGTTTGGCGATCATACAACAAATTCCGTTACTGGCCAAGCAGCTCGGTCAAGATTTTTTCACCGACAAGTTGTCATCCATTTGTGTTGCCTGGTTGGGAGATGACATTGCTACGATCCGGAATGCCGCCACTACCAATCTGAAAGAATTGACGTTGTTGTTTGGAACGGAATGGGCGTGTTACAATTTGATCCCACCCGTTGACGATATTCGTCACAATTCGTCATACTTACGGAGACTCACGGCCGTACAAGGGTGTGCTCAAATGATGGATGCCATGGACCCGGCCATTGCCCAAGTTGAACTGTTACCGATATTGTTGGAGATGGCGATTGATCCCGTTCCTAACATTCGATTCAACGTTGCTCAGTCACTCGGAAACTTGGGGTCTATTTGTGATCTAATGACGTACGAACAACAAATTTTACCGGTGTTGAGTCTGTTGCAGGAAGACCTGGATCGCGATGTTCGTTTCTATGCTGACAAGGCCTCTGCCAAATTGGAAGAAGAGTATGCTAGCAAGAAATAAATCAATATATTATATACTAAAAAATACGACTGTATAAGTAACTCTTGGAAGTAAAGAAGAGATAGGAAGTACGTAGTACATAACAATCTTGTGAATGATGGTAGTAAAGAGTGATTGTTTACAGTTAGTGCGAGTAGTCTACCTACCGGTACTTGACTTGTCAAGATAATGTTTGTTGTATGGAATGGACCGTTTTCTACTACTACCGGTAGGTACACGGTGCTCATCATGAATTTACTCTACGACGATACGTACTCCTGCCTGTGAGTACCGTAGTACGTCGTACGACTTCCTCTACTTTTCAAATTCTCGCCCAAACCATTCTTCGAGCTATGGTGGCAGTGGACCCGTGACGAGGATTCGAAGTCACTTGCTGTCCCCGCACTAAGCCATGACTGATCACGGGCTATCAATCTCGTCACGATTGTGAACAGGAGCGTCTGGACCAGTCATGATTTGACTGGACGAAGTAGATAAAGGATGAAGGAATTGGTGCCGATGCCCCTGCCCCTGTTGCCGTTGCAAGGGGATAGGTCCAAGCTGCTGCTGCTGTTGTTGCTGCGATGGCCGGAAGGAATATTGGCCAGTTTGTTGGTCACCAAGCTGCTGCTGCTGCTGCTGCTGCGGTGGCGGCGGTTGGGAAAAGAATTGTTGGAGCTGGAGTGTCATCTCCTGCAAGTGCCGTCCGTAACTCTCCATGTTCGATTCGAGGCGATTCAATCGGGACTGAAGAATAGATGCCTTGATATCCAACAGTACGAACTGTTCGATGCGGCTGGCAAGCCAGGACAATGTTTTCTGGACACCCTTCTGAGTTTTAGTATTCGCGCACAAATAAAGGGACTTGATTCTCGTTGGGTGTTTCTCGGCAATGAATTCAAATATTGCCTTGAGGCCCAGTTCATAGATATCCATTTGGTCCCGTCCCTCAGAATACTTCTCCGTACCCAAGAGAGGAAGTGCAACCATCTCGACCTGATCCGATTCGGCAAGGCTCAGCGCATTTTTATAGCTGAGAACTAGAAGTTTGTCCAAATCAGGGAAGTTTTTTGGGTCAATGTTCTTGTAGAGGGGGGGGGGAAGCATGGATCACATGGTTGACACCGAGACGTCCCGGCCCGGTCATGAAAGCATTCCCAACATAAACATCATCTCGGATTCGTCTTGGTGGTATATCGTTGAGGTCGTCTCCTACGGCAACTAAGATGCTTTCTTCCACAGTGTCAGGAGAGGGAGAAGGCCATACTCTGTAATTGGCAGACGTGACAATCGCACAGGTCGACTCCGCAGAACCGAACTGGGACAAATCGCCACAAACAAAATGAAGCTTTACTCCCTGAAAGTTTCGAGAGAAAGATTGTTCTGTCATCTCGTCAACTCTGTGCTTTCCCAGTGAATATTATGGAATTCAATGAGAAAAGAGCAGTGAGAATGATCGGCTGGATGAATGAAAACGATTGGATCTATGGATATTCAACAAGTCACAATGGATGGCAATGGCCGCCGACTGAAATAGCGGCCAGTGGGAGTATCGAGACAACAAACCGAACAATTCACTTACTTGGTGAGAATATTGTTTTGAGATAATGGTACGGTCGTTGGATGAAGCTGCTCTTGAAAATGATCGATGCAGATTGGGAGAAGAAGAAGAAGAACAACAAAACCAATGGAAATGAGGATTGTGGCAGTGGAAAATGGAGTGAACTTGTTTTGTTGACGGCTTCGTTTTATGTTATGACAGTGCCGCGTTCAAGTCGTGTCGTACTTCTGTTGAAGCAGAAGTTGAGAGTAAAGAAGTAGTGTCGCTGTTGTGTCGGCCAAGTGTGACCACCCATGATGGACACCCACACACTAAAGAGGCTTATCTAACGACAAGTTTAAAATTAGAAAATAAAGCATTTTAACGATTCATCATCGAAGTTCTCTCGAAACTCTACTAGCGGGCAAACAATTGGCCCAACAAACAACAAACAACGACAGCACAGCAGTCCCTGTTGTATCACTGTGCACTGTGCCGATGAGAGGATGAGTCCCGTTCACGACTTATGTGTACCATCATCAGACGAAAGAGATCGATTCTTGCCAGATATCACACATCCACCATCCAAAAAAAAAACAGCTGACTGACTGTGAGAAAGAATACCTAATGATCCGTAGTGGACTACCGGTAACTGTATGATGATACGAGTAAAAGTCGTAGGTGGTCTTGTCTACCCAATTTCAACCCTCTATGATATCCCTACTTCGTTTTTTATAGACCCTTTTAAGGGTCTATAACGTTCACTCGAGTACCGCATATACGCAAATCGCTTATAGACCCTTAAGGGTCTATAAGCCTTCTACACAAGTCAGTACCGGGCCTACGTACCTATTCACGGGATAAGGTTTACTAATTACTTCGAAGAATCAATTGTCTCTATCCTCTGTTTACGTATCGATTACGAACAAATACACTCAATTACTAGCAGTATTTATTATAGAAACTCATTCAAACTCATTGGGGCATCCTCTTCTTTATTCTCATCCCTGATTGTGTCGTCAATCTCCGTAGGGGACTGATTCGTTGGTTCCATTTCTTGGTCCAACTGCGACTGTGGACCGTCCTTTGTTGGTGAACGTCTCTTGTTGTAAGCGTTGACTGCGTGCTGTCTCCTTTTTCGTGCATCGTTGTCATTCCTCTCTCTGTTCTCCAGCAATCGTTTCCCCTGTCGACTAATCTCGAGCTTCAGGTTTTGCCGTTCGTGCCATACAGCGTGGCAACACTTCCATTCTGAATCCGTTGTTTTGAATTTGCACAATGGCACCATACAAATTCTGCACATGTATGTCGTGCTGCACGATACTCCAACTCCGCTGTACCTTGATTCACGCGGCACCTTGTTTCCGGATACGAAACACAGGACGCACTTCCTGCGTACTCTGCCATCCGGCCCTGGGGTTACACCCGAAAGAACATCACGGATCGGTTCTGCCTTGTGTTCGAATCCAACAAAACTGCGCAATCTCAGCTTCTGCAAGAAGGGGTCCTCAACAAATCTCTCGCGCGCGTTTCGCTTGATAGGCCATGAATTCTTTCGACAGTAGCTCGTGTATTGCTCGAGAAAGAAGGTTTCTCCAAGAGTACGTTGCGTGTTTGCCGGAGGAAAGAATGGCGGGCGGATAATTGTCTTCTGTATCGCAATCAGTCTCAGAGATTCATAGGATGTGTCAAACACAAACTGTCTTATGGACCCCTTTCTGTACAGATGGTTTCTTAACTGCTTCAACGATGGCGTTGAATCTAGCGTGGCAAGCCACGGGGCAATGTCTGTGACGGCTTGGTAGGCTCTCCACGTGTTTACCATCACGGCATCCAGCATTCGAAAGACGTACTTCCCCTCGAAACCACAGCGTGCCGCACATCCAACATTAGCACTAATCTCCGTATTCATATCTAGACCGGGTTTGGCTTTGTTGTATCGGTACTGGGCTGAATGCTTGTACAGTAGAAGGGGCGGCGTTGGATGCAGCCGTCCGAGGATGTCGAGAGCCCAATGTACCGGCTACGGTGATTACGTGCACCTGCCGCTGTGCAACAGACGTAACTCGAGGAAGCTTGCCGTACCCACGGTCAAAGGCAACTTCCAACTCATTGCCTGCACAGTTTGAGAAGGGGATTGTGTTAAGGAGCAGATCAACATTGTTGGTTTCGCTTGTACTACGCAGCCTCATGCCGAAACAAATGCTTGTCAAGGAACATGCGGCGCAATCGGCAACAGGCCCCTCCTTCCCCCGTTTGCGGTTCGATACAACCTTCTGCTCAACATCTGTGGCTCTGGAGGCGATCAGTTCGTCGTCAACAACAATGCATCCATTGCGATGATTGACAAGTGTTTCGACGCTACGCTGGAATATGGCGACCTCGATGTCGTGCATGTGTTTGAGCAACGATCCCTGCTCCATCCACTGTTCTTGCTCATCACATCCAGTCCTACCGATCTGGGCGAATCCACGGGTGCAGTTCTGTAGGGCCACGAAACGAGTAAGAGTCATAAGCTGCCACTTGCCTGATTCCACCCAACGTGGCATGCAATTGTTGAACGCCACTTCGTTGTCAACGTCAAAGCGGCCGCGGAACCACCGTGTGAAAAGAAATTCCTTGAACTCGTATGGAAGAAGCGGTGGATGTTGCCTTTTGAAGAGCATCTGGCTTGTGTAATCCTCCAACATCGCGATGGCACAGTCACCAAGGAGGAATTCGAGAATGTTGGCGCTTGTGACATCTTTTCCTCGTACAACAAGAGCAGCTGTGATACTCCGAGCAATGTGCTCGTACGTGCCGCACATTCTCGCAGCCCAATAATCATCGGAGAAGTCGGACTCAAGGACAACCTCGTACGGCCTGCCATGATCCGTGATGTCCTCCCAGCCGTCACGGAAGGCCTTGATGTCATCAGGGATCCCCTTCCAGGGATCGTTCGGCATGTTGATGGTTGATGATAACAGTTTTCTTGGTTTTCACACGGTGAGGTTATGGCCGTCCTGCGTTACGTCCATGTGAAATACACGTGTGCTCCAGTTCAAGTTTTTGCGAACGAGATTGTGAAAGGAAAACGTGTGAGCAACAACAAATGGAGCAACATTGACGAGCAGGGGGAGAAAGATTACTACGTACTACAGTAGCAGTTTTGCTGGTGGATGGTTTTGGCGCCCCAGAGTTGAGCTGGTGCCGCGCTTCAATTAAACCCTAGCCCTACTCCAACGGAAAATGAAAATTCTTTCTCAGTAGTAAGGAGAGACTCCCGCCTCTTTTTCAACACTTTGAACGTTGTACAATTTTCTTTTTACTTAGTAGAAGGGTTCCAGAAAGACAGAAGCGTTGAATGTTGTCAGAAGACCATTTTGTAAGGAGTAGAAAAACCGTCCTTATAGACCCTATTGAGGGTCTATAAGCATTTTTGACTCAATCGATCGTAAAGCTTATAGACCCCTAAGGGTCTATAACACTCACCACACCCTTATCATGATATACTAACGTATGACTTTTAAATTGGATACGTATGCTCGAAGAGAAAACGATTCCGTGGATTCGGTTCATTCTCTTTGTGTTCGCCACAGCACAGAACCACAATTCCGCTGTAGATGCAGCAGTACACAATAGAATGACATCATACACAGACAGATACACGGAGTAAAATAATACCGAAGCTTCGGCACCGGACGCTATCTTCTATCTTCACACACAACACCATTGTCTCTACTACTGGAGTTTAGCTGGAAACAAGAATCAAAACCGAAAAAACACACAACAGAGAATATTCCAAATCGTTCATCACCTCCATTATCATCACATCACAGCACTAGACATTGACCATTACTACTGCACCATAGACTCTGTGTGTCTTTCAACAATCAACGGCTCTGGCCAAGTGCACCTACCTCCCATAAACATTATAATTGTCTTGTTTTCGCATTTGTGGTTTTTGCAGCATCATCACAGCATCGCAAAGAACCATGGCCCAAACTGACGAGGAGCAAGGGCAACACCACTCGAACAACACCGAAAAGGCTCACAGTCGACATACAACAACTTCAAGTCCTAAGACGTTGGAGTCGGAACGACGACAACTCCAACAACTTTCGGGTTGTACGACTTCACAGAATTCGAATTTGCAAAACGAAAATTGTCACACTCCCGAAAGCCAAGAACATCGACCAACAGAAGAATTTGACGACGAAGGCAATGTCATCAAGGTAGAGAATCTTGTCTTTATTCAGGGGATATTGGGTCAGGGAGCCTTTGGTACGGTACGACTCGCACGACGAAAGCTTAATCATCAACAACAGCACCAGCATGATCATCATCATCATGGCAGCAGCGGGTCCACCACCAGTTCCACTAGCAATCCACAGCCGCTGGAATATCCAGCGGCGGCTTTGAACGACCGAAAGCCTCTTGCAGCAGCAGCACAACGAAGACGGGAAAGAGTATTCACCAAGTCTGCTTCGGAACCTCGAAGGAAAAGTAACTTTTTCCATCCACCCATTTGGGAGGAGGGAACTAACGAAACGGAATCGTCTGCCATGCCAATGTCCAAACATAAACGGGTTCCAACTCACTCCTCCGGTCATGGTGACTCCATTGACAATCGAATGGCACGTCGAAGTCTTTCACCTACTCCACCCAATATTCCAACGCTGAAACAGCCACCTCCCCCAAGAAGTTCACCGCTCCACTTTTCTCATCATCGAACCGTCGGCACTCCCGTTGGCTATAGGAACAGAGGCAGGCGGTTCCAGAATCATCATCACAATCATCATCACGCCCGACATTCTCCGTCGGTGATTGGGAATTTGGGATTGTTCACACGGTCGAAATCCGCCTTTTATCACGACGAACGGTACGACGACGACGATGAGCAGCTGGTGGCAGTCAAAATCTTCTCCAAGTCCATCCTCAAACGAAAGCGGACCATGGAACGAGACAAGTCGACCAACCGAATCAAGGTCAAGACAGCGTGGCAACAAGTCGAACGAGAAATCGCTCTCATGAAAAAATTGTCCCATCCCAACTTGGTACAGATGTACGAAGTGATTGACTCGCCCGAGTCAGACATGCTCTACATGGTACTAGAGTACATGCCGGGAGGCGAAATTCTTACCTATCAGGATGATGGGACCTTTCGACGAAAGGAACCAAGAGCTGCCGATGCTAGCTACAAACAAATTCAGGGAGTCGTTGACGGGCATTTTGATGAAGAACATGCCGCGCTCTACTTTGTAGATATACTGCATGGCTTGGCCTATTTGCACCAGCATCACATCTGTCACCGAGACTTGAAGCCAGAAAGTAAGCACCATATCTGGCAATAGACATTGCATTATGTTGTGTCTCTCTAATACCAGATATCTAAACCGTTTCGTCGTCGTTTTCATTGACACAGATATCCTCTTGGATGCTCGAGGCGTGGCCAAAGTTGGGGATTTTGGAGTGTCACACATTTTTGAAAAAGAGTCGAAGGTTGGGGCCCAGCGAATGGAGTCCATCACAGAAGGCCGGCGATTCAAAGGGAAGGACAAAAAGGCCACCGATCCTACTACGTTTAGCGACTCCTGGTCCGCGTCGTCATCTTCGTCATTCGACGAGGTATCAGAGCACGACAGACGTCCTCCTAAACTAACCCGAAAAGATACCGATGCAGCACTCTCTATGCGAGGCATGGCGGGCTTTGGTATGCTTTCCAGAACAGAGGGGACGTGGTGCTTCTGGTCCCCTGAAATGTGCGAGGGTTCACAATCGTTTTCTGGATATGCTGCGGACATGTGGGCCGCTGGGGTGTGTCTGTACATCTTTGTCACCGGCAAGCTTCCCTTTTACTCCGAAATTCCGCAAGAACTGTTTTCCATGATTGCAACATCCGACATTTCTTATTCCGGATTGGGACTTAGCAACTCCCTTGTAGACCTGTTGAAACGTTGTCTCGCGAAAGATCCAAACAAACGCGCCGGTGTTGGAGATTGCCTCCAACATCCTTTCTTGCAGGTCGCACGGCAGAAACGCGTGAGACAGCTCAGTGAAGAATTCGAACTATCCAACAAACTGAAGATTGTCATTAGCGAAGATGATCTCAGAATGGCATTCCGAACCGTCACAAGTGTTCCCGTGAAAGTCCTTCGTTCTGCCAGTAGAAAGATACAGGAAGGACTGATGCACACCCGAGATCGGCTGTCGATCTCTACGAGCTCCATTACCGATGGCGAATCATTTGTGAAGCAGTTCCAAGAGGGGATTCAGCATCTTCGAACGCGTATGCCATCTATGGGTTCGACGGTTCATTCCGGCGACCCGTCAGGGGATGCAGAGAGCCTACGTGGAGTATTAATTGGCGACAACCCACCCTCAATGAGGGCACCAATGTCCACAACAGACCGAAAGACAGAAGGAGATGTACAATGTCCCTCGAAACAGAGAGTCGTCTTTTTCCATCGCCGACCATCCAACAACGACAGCGACCAATCTTTGAATACGTTCGATGAAAACTCGCCGGTTGTTTCGGAGAGACGCAACGATTCGGAATTAGTCAGCCGGATCAGTCGACTCTCATCGGGGCCGTCGTTTGGTAGCAACATAACGGATGATGTGCCAACAGCACTGTTAGAAGCTGAGAACGAAGAAGAGACTGAGAGAGAGGAAGAGGAAGGGTCCCCAGCCGCCATACATCCCGAAACCAGCAACGCCGACAGTATCCAAGGCGGTGCAGACTTCCCACCCCACTCAATAGGCCAGCGTAACGAGGCAACTTTGGGAGTTCCGATGACAGCCCATGCGTCCAAGAAAAGTTCGAAAAGCAAGAGACGAAGGAAGGGTGACAAGCCGTCCAAGTGTAGTATACAATAATTATATACACCATGTATTCAAATAAACAAGTAAACACATAAAACTGGATGAAAATTTATATCTGTTTGCCTTTGGTGGTGGCAACAATATCCCAATATGGGCCAAACGAGCTAGACCGACGTAACCTAGCTACTCTCTCGTGTTCCCCCCGAAACTTCCTAGACCCCACCATTATGGCAGTGTTGTTTTTACCGCTCGAAAGGAAGAGGGTCCTCATCGTCGTCGTCGCCAGACTTGTCATCATCCACACCTATGGGAGAGGTGACAATATCCAAGAACTCTTGCGTGGTCAAACGGTTGTCAGGACCCAGAGCCGCTGGTCTTGGCACAGAATTTCTTCTCTCCCCCTTCAGTTTGTCAAAATCATCTGCATTGAGGACAGAGTCCGAAGCGTCCAGATCCAAATCCAAGGCGTCGATAGTGCTCACCCGGCTATCGGCCAATAGAGGGGCTGGTCTCGCCATTAATTCGTCCGCTATGGCATCCATGGTAGTGACACGGCCACTGTCTCCCAATGGCTTCGGTCTAGGTTGGTCTCGCATCTCTGGACCGGGGCTTAGTCGAATCTGTTCCGTAGTCTCTTGTAAGGTTTCCATTTCTCTGTTGAAGTAGTCTGGCATGAATTCTTGCTTGAGTCGATTCGATGTCGCACTTTGGTCTCTATTGAGAGCAGCTCTTTTGATCGAGGGTTTGGTCTCGTACGTTTCATTTTGATTCGACGTGTCTCGTTTTACCATTGTTGGACGAGGGATCAATCCATTTTGTTCGGGACCGTTGTATGCGTACAGAAGTTGTTGTTGTTGGCTCTGTTGAGGGTTGTGATCGCCACTGGGCACTGGCCTTGGCGGGCCGTCATAGGATGGAGGTCCCGGAGGAGGTTCGTTGGACCAATTTGGTTGGACATCACCACCGGACCAACTTCTGGCAATGCTCATGTCGACGTTGTATGGTGGACTTGGAGTTGCGCTGTTGGATGGCGATGGATTCCTGTAAGGTCCCGGCGGAACTGCACCACCAGTAGATCCTCCACTCAAATACGGAAGGCCACCATACGCACCCGGTGGAGGAGGCGGAGGTGGAATGATTGCGACCGCTGCTGTTGGCGAGATTTGTTCCCCCCAATATCCAGATCCGAATGCTCCTTGGTCTGCAGGTCTGGAAACGGAAGCACCAATGAGAGGGTTGAAGGAGAGCGAATGCTCGCGCCCTGTGCCCCAGCTTCCGGATCGCTGATGATGCGACCCATGATGGGGGACCGATGGCGGGATGGGATGGGTCCAGCTTCCTGATCGTTGATGCATTCCAGCGACTCCTATCGGTGGAGGCGGGTAAGGATACCCCCAACTTCCCAGACTGGAATTTGAAAATTCCCGTCGCTGCCCCCCGCTTCCGATTCTTCCATAATAGTCTGGCGGTGGTGGTGGAGGGGGTGGTGGACCACCCATACTGGTTTGATGAAATGGTGGAGCCATCCCGAGACTACCGGAACTGCTGTTTCTTCCGGCGGGAACGTGTCCTGGAACAGCTTGTCCGAGTGTTTGTGGAGGTGGATGTATCTTTGCAGGCAAGGAGGTGACTTGTTTTCCAGCCTTGAATGGATCTTGCCAGGAGAAACCTTCTAGCGACACTGCTTCGCCCGTTTCTAAGTATTCCCGACCCAGACTGTGATCCCTGGCAAGTATGGCCTTCTTCACTTTGTCCGTTGATGCTTCTCCTTTGGTCCCCTCTGCGAATCGTGTGGTCTTTCCATCCTCTTCTTCCGAGTTATCGTCATCCTAGTGGAATAATATGAAGAAAGAGACGCCAAAGATGAGACTACCGTAGGCGACGAAAGAAAGAGAAACAATGTCGCTTTCCCCCAAATTCGATACATGAATATACATATACATATATATATATATAGAATCACCTCACCTCATCATTTTCTTCTTCTTGTTGTTTTCGAAGCAACGGCGCCTTTTCTCGCAATGCCTGACTTGTTTTTTCTCTTGCTTTTTTGTCTCCGACATCGTGCCACAATCCCGTCTTTTCATCCAACTTTAGAAATCTTCCAGGTGGCAGCTGTCCTCTCCAGATTCTGATAATTTCGAGCGCCACTAACGGTTTGTCGAGTCGTTTACTGTTGACATATTCCAGCTTTCGGTCTTCGACCATTTTCCGATAGCGTTTATTTCCTGGATGGTGATTGGTTCCTCCTGTGTTCGACAAAAACAAAAAAACAAATGGAACGTAAAATTTGGGTTTAGCAAAGAACAAAGTAGCAAAAACAAATACTAGAACGGATGAAAAAAAAGCATCCCCAGCAGGATCGGTTCCAGATCTGATGTCTTGTTTTTGTTTTTCTTTAATTTTTTAAATTCCATCACTCACCGCCACGTCCATACATGACATCGTTTTCATGCGGTTCTTTTATATCCCGTAATGGCCAGTTGGCGTATTTCTTTTTCAATTCTTCGATACGTTGTTTTTCGGCTTCATCTTTTTTCTTTTCTTCAGCGGCATTTTCTTCTGGTGACTTTCCGTCGTTGATTGTATCTTCTTTCTTGTTGTTGCTGTCTTCTTCTTTGGACGTCTTTTCATCAGTATCATCATCATTGTCTTTCATAACCGCATCATCCTTTTCGTCATCTTCCGATGCAGGCTTTGGTTCTTCGTCAATCTTTTCGTCTTTGTTGTTGTTGTTGTTGCTGGAGGCAGAAATGGTAGCGTCAGTCATGATGTCTTGGTCGGTCTTCTTCATATCACTGTGATTGCCGTCGTCGACTTCCACTACCATAATTAGTTAGGAAACACCGTCTCCGGCAATGGAGTTTATGGGGTTGGGAAGGGGAGTGAAGACCAGAAGTCAATCAAAGAGAGTGTGGTATTGTCTTTGGTGATATGATAGAATGAACAATGCTATTTATACTCTT
Organism: Nitzschia inconspicua; assembly: GCA_019154785.2. Lineage (NCBI taxonomy): Eukaryota > Bacillariophyta > Bacillariophyceae > Bacillariales > Bacillariaceae > Nitzschia > Nitzschia inconspicua. Next base: position 738,202 of record JAGRRH010000018.1, read on the forward strand.
ATTTTATTTTGTGATGATGATGTGATCTTGACTTGCGGAGTACGGTCTTGGGAGATTTGTTGTTGCTAACTTGCAGACCTATCTCTCTCTTGTGTCTATCGATTGCTCTCTCTTTTCATCAACACTCGTTCACTACTACAATAACTCTACTCTGTCGTACACGTTACACTCTACACATGTCACCATGCGAAGGCAAGTTCGGAAGGCAGCGACGATTCTGCAGTGTGTACTGGACGACCGTACAACTGCACGTGAAGTCGTGTCGCCTTAGAGATTGTTACGACACGGTAATGGATTTTTCAATAAGTAAAATAATTAACATCCAATAAATTTTACTATTTGCATAGAACTTTCATGGTGGCATATCTCAATCTCTATAAGTCGTGATTCCAATTCAAACGGTATCGAGTACGACGTATGATAGAGTAGTAGGCGTCAGAAGCGTCTGTCCGTATATCATCACTCTTGCGAACGTCGTAGTGTTTTCTCTATTTTCCACTCATTTTCGTTCTATGAACTTGATATTTTGAATTCGTATCATGTTTGTTTGTTATAAACATGCCAAGTTGTATATTATAAAAATTGATCCATCTTCAAATTCATCTTCGAACCAGTGATGTTGTTTCATCATCACAGCAAAAGATCTTTGCCGTCCAAACACTTTTATTTACATTATTTTTGCTATTATACATTTTGCTGTTACATCAACACAACTGTCCACAATGACAAAGAACTACTACTACTGCTACTGTGGAATGCTCTACTTTACTTTTGCTACGATCCTTCATAGGACATCATCGTTTCAAGTTTCGACGCATCTTCGGTTGTTGGTGTCGACGACGACGACGAAAACTACGACGACGAAAACGCCATTATCGTCGTTTCGACGACAATCCCAGTCTCTTCTGTACATGTCCACCAGTGAAGCAGCATCTACCAAACAACAACAACAACAACAACCTTCGAATGAGTCGCTTGAAACTACTACTACCAAAGTACCCGTGACACTTCTCAGTGGATTTCTGGGAAGTGGCAAAACGTCGACGTTGCAACACCTGTTGGAGAACACGGATGGACTACGAATCGGAGTAATTGTCAACGACATGGCCTCGGTCAACATTGATGCGAAACTGGTTTCGGCTGCAGGAAAATCCAATTCAGGAATTTTGGAATTACAAAATGGATGTGCCTGTTGTTCTTTGGCCGATGAATTGTTGACCACCGTCGACACGCTGCTCGAGAGCCGATCCTCCTCGAAACAGAAATCCAACAAAGACTCAACTGCATCGACTACTTTTGATGCTCTTGTCGTAGAATTGAGTGGCGTGGCCGATCCTGTAGCCATTCAAACCAATTGGAATACCGCTAAACTACAGGGACATCCCGTCACGAAAAAGGCACAACTACAACGAGTCGTCACTTTGGTCGATGCAAGTACGTTCGGGACGGACTGGATGTCGTGGGACCAAGCTGGAGATCGAGATGGGTGGGTCGACCCTGCAGATGAATGTGCGGCAAATCGCAAAGTTCCCGAATTACTGGCAGAACAAGTCGAAGCGGCGGATGTGATACTCATCAACAAAATCGATCTGGCAGGACCCAAGCAAGTTCAGGTTGCGTCGGCCTTGGCAAGAACAATCAACCAAAAGGCCCTCATGGAAGAAGTCGAGTTTGGTCGGGTGACTCCTCTACAGATTCTTGGCAAATCACAACACAAAGCCACGGAGGATTGCGAAGATCCCCAGTGTAAGGATCCATCTCACTCGCACTCTCACAAACATTCGCATTCCTATGAACGCGGCGCGGAAATGACCAACGCGGAATGCAACGACGTAGATTGCACTGATCCCTCCCATTCCCATTCTCACTCTCATGAGCACAGTGGGGACGCTGCCGCATGTAACGATCCGGATTGTACCGATCCATCCCATGGAAATCATGAACATTCCCATTCTCACGCCATCGATGTCGACAACCTTGGCATTGTCAACTTTGTCTATCGTGCCGATCGACCCTTCAACGCCAAAAAGCTCATCCCTCTTCTGAGTACTTGGCCTGTACCTATAAAGGACGACTTGGATTTGGATCTAATGAACGAAACCTTGGTCGTCGATGGATACGCAGCCGAGGGAACGGAACGGGGACCTACATCCAACACCAATCCCTTTGTGGGAGTGCTCCGTAGCAAAGGATTTTGTTGGTTGGCTCCAACCAAATGGTCGGGTCCCGGGGCGGATGTGTGGCGGCACGACACGGCCATGTACTGGTCTCATGCGGGCAAACATTTTGGCATTACGGCTGCTGGAAAATGGTGGGGGACCATCCCCAAAGACCAAATGAAAAAGTATTTCAAGGACGATCCCGCTGAATACGAACGAATATTGTCAGAAGACTTTGTCTCGGAGGAGTTTGGTGATCGACGACAAGAATTGGTCTTCATTGGTGTTCAGATCAACCAAGAAGAAATTACAGACGCTCTCAACAGCTGCCTGTTAGGGGAAAAGGGAATGGAGCGATATCGACAAGAGCTCAACAACTACATGAATACCATCTTAACAGCACCAGCCGGTGGAGCAGGACTGTTTGATGTCGGCAGGGTCGATCATATGGATGTGGAGTAGAGAGACAGAGAGAGAGAGAGAGATAGAATTTGTAGATTATTGGAAGTAATTGATTGGTATTTTGGCCGTGAATTATGACAGCGAGTCGAATCACGGCTTCCTTGCAGTAATGTCTGCTACTTCTAGATGGTCGTCTTTGGAAGAGTAGCATTCCACGGCTTCCCTGCAGCACTGTCTGGTACTTCTAGATGGTCGTCTTTGGAAGCGTAGTACTCTTGGATAGGTGTGAGCGATTCAAATTTTTCCATGAAGGCCCTGAGTTTGGGAAAGTCTTCCAAGGTTCTGATTTTTTCGCTGAGTTCCTTCTTTTCTGCCATGAGGGAAAGCTTGACGTACCACATAAAATCTGCCGGCGATGGTTCATCGGTCGCTGCCAACCAACCCGTCGGACTGGCACGTAAGCATTTTTCAATGTTTCGAAAGTGTCCCGGTAAAACTTCGTCACTGATTTGTTCGTACGATTTTTCCTTGACGTCTGGTGTCAAATCGATACCAAATCTCCTCCCATACGTCAATACAGTCGTCCCGATGAATGTGTCTGTCTCCTGTTCCATGAGAGCATCGACTTTGGCCGCTTGGATGGGATCTACGGGATACAATCCACCCAATTTCCCGAGATATCGCATAATGGCACAACTTTGTACCAAGGAATGTTTCCCATCGACCTCCAACATGGGAACTTGAGAAAAGGGTAATCGAGTTCCCTCCCGCATGGCGAGGAATTCGTCACGTGTAACGAATCGATGATCCTCAATGTCGATTCCAGCATAGGCACAAAGTAGTCGAATGGGTTCCCCTTTCCCCTTGATATCGAAGTAGTACAATTTCAGTTTGGGTTGCTGCTCGTACTTGCGCTTCATGGTTTTTGTTGTTGTTGATTGTTGTTGATTTTTGTGAATTATACTGAAGTTGTTAATTGTAGTTGTGTGACGGGTTGACTGATGCTTTACAGGGTGAAAGGGGTGAATTGTGGAAAGAGAATAACGCGATACGGTATATGAAATAATATGAATCGAGAACATCGAAACTGGCAGCTGGACAATCCAAAGATGGCGCACCAATTGGTAATACATTCATTTTAGTACCGTATCAGTTGATTACGTGTTGTACAACCCGGTAGTACAGTACTCGGAGTCGTACTGATTGATTCGTCGGTTAAATCAGGAAAACGCCATTTCGATGGTTACGACGCGGAATGCTACAGTAGAGTACGGTAACAACGTATCATTTAGTCACACACATTACCGTAGTCTGAGTACGTAATAATAATACTACGACTACCGGTAGCTACGGTAGTACAGTCTACAGTATTATGATACCGGTAGGTATACTCGTGGCATCGGTAGTCAGAAACAGAGACCAAAGGCACAACAACTGCACAAACCCATCCATCCATCCATCCATCCATCCATCCATCCATCCATCCATCCATCCATCCATCCATCCATCCATCCATCCATCCACCCATCCATCCATCCATCCATCGTCATAACAAACAATTACTTTTTTACTGTCATTATTTTACCAACCATGAGTGCCTTTGCCAGGATTGCAGACATTGCCCAAAAAGGTGCCGTGCTCGGCCTCTTTTCTGTCTTTGCCTTTCAGGTATACCAGATCAACGAAAAGACACGAGAATACTCCCGGGAACAGCTCCGTTTAAGAAATGAACATGCCCAAATCATGGCGGAAATCAACAAAAAGGTGGAAGAAGAATCACAACCGTATACCATTGACAAGATTCCGGATCGGTACGACAGGGACGACGATTCGTATCTGAAAAAGACGCCGAAATTGAGCGATCTGGCAAAGCGGAGTACCTAACGAGAGAATTGGCGCCAATGGCGACGAAATGAATTTTTTTTAAATAATTTCGAACAGCGACACAACACAAATAATCTATAGTATGTCGACGGGTTCAAATCCCGCACCAGTATAAAGAACACGTTGCGTTTTTGTTTTTGTTTTTATCATTTGGGATGGAACATAGCAACAATACTCGTTTGGATGTTTTCCCAAAAATTAAAAAAATAAAAAACACAATCATCCACAGTCTGTGTATTTCCGAAGTTTTTTTCCGAGCCGTAAAATATCGAAGTTTCGTCTTTTGGCCTGGCAGCTTTACCATCAGCTTTCTGATCGAGAGAATGGATGTTTTGCTGCTGCCCGTGCTGTACAATTCATTCGTTTACTACAGATACATCAAAAACAAACGCTACTCTGGTATTGCTGTTAAGCCTACCGGTATCTCACCCATCACTTGCTGAATGTCATGATGGATTTCCAAAACGGGAAAAAAGAAGGAAAAAACAGACAGACAGTTGTGGACAGGTTGTACTAACTAATCAACGGGGAATGGCTTTTTGCCGTGGTATGTACTACTCCTACTAGCTACTAGCTAGGTAGGTAGAGTAGAGTAGATATGTCGTAGTACTTGTTGGCTGCTGTGAAGAGAGAGCTACCTAGGCGCAAGCTACTACCTAGAGTAGTTGTATATCGGTTCGAGAACATCGATTCGACATTGCCGGATCGAGAGTGACATGCACAGAGTATCTTCTTCGGTAGCGTGTCGTTTAAGATAAAAAAGAGAGTTGAGACTTTTTGTGAATGAATAACTCCATCATCATGCATCTTACACTGGGATGGAATGGGGTTAGACTACCTAGGTGGTTGGATAGTTTGCATAGTAGCTACTTCGTACTACAACTTGACTAGGTAGGTAGTCTACCTACCTAGTAGTGTATGATAGTAGTCGTAACATCATGACCAAAATCTTGTCCTCTCATCATCTCATCGCTATTGTCAATCATCACTCTACTACTACTACCGTAGTCGTACTATGATACACTCTCACAGGCAACCATCCTCTCTCATCATCCACACGACATGATGTTTCATTTGCACCGACGTTACCATAATATTATATTCAGAGTGCCATAGATTTATCTACTGCTGAAGCGTTCTGATCTTTTCACAGTCAGTAGTAGGTAGTTGGCCTACCGGAAGTATATAGTACTACGTATATCTTACACAGGTTAAAGGATTGTGATTGCAAACACCATGGCAACAGCATCTGCATCGGCACCGTTTCAGCTTCCTACAGCGTCCGAAATTGTCGCAGCAGCCATCCAAACAACCACCAATTCTCATGATAACAATCGTACAAAGAGTGATGAATCTTGTCATCAACTCTTGCTACAATGTCTTCGGTACGGTACTACTAGTACTATTGTCAATAGTACTAACAGTGATACTGGTACTACCGCTGACAATAATAGCACAAACACAACAACAGCAACAACAACAACAAAAACAACTTCTCTACTATCCCATCGACGAGGAGAATGCAGCAGAGTTTTGTTGGAGAGTTGGAACAGCATAGTGTCACTGGAGGCAAAAAAAGAAACGCCTATTACTAGTGGTAGTAGTAGTCTTTTCGAAGAATTTCAGAATCTAATTGTGGACTGTCTTTGGCTAATATCGACTACTATTTGGGAAGAATCCACACAAACGATCAAAAAAACACAAACAACTACAAAAACAACTACAACAACAACAACAACAACAACAACAACAGAGACTGATCCCTTCCAAAATCCGTCTATGCAAGCACTTCTCTTCATCATTACATCTCTTTTGTTGGCATCGACTTCGACATCCACCAGGAAAAGCCGTAACAAGAGAGCTAATAGAGATGAATCTTCTTCTTCTCCTTCTTCTTTGTCATCATCACCACTATCGCTTGCACAATTACTACAAGCCAACTTGTATCCATCTATTCTCGAACGACTCGAATGGAATTTCTCTTCTTCCTCCTCTCGTCTTGCTTCGTCTCCCTCGAAGCCAATCGAGGATCTCACCAAACGATTGAGGATGTACAACACACAACTCAACTACAAACAGCAAAAGTACAATCTTCTTCAAGAAGAATCGGAGGGGTATGCCAAGGTATTGCAATTTTTATTGCAACTCGACCAACAACACCATCCCAACAACAACAACAACAACGAAAACGAAAACGAAAACGAATCCACCTCCAATCGTTTGCTTCATTTGATAGGATCCTTCGAATTGGATCCCAATCGAGTTCTAGACTTGGTGATGGATACCTTGGAAGAAACAATCCACCGACAACATCATCCATCACCACCACAACAACAACAACAAAATAACCAACCAAGATCCCCTTTGGAACATCCATACTCGTCGAATCATGTTCAACGCTTACTCAGTATTATCCAAACATTTCCCATGCACAAAATCGCTTCTCTCATATCCTTCAAGCTCAAGCAAACGACGACGACGAACACCACCACCACCACCACCACGACTACTTTGGATACCACTGTGGCACCGACCAACAATGACAACACCGCTTCCGGAGTCGATACCAACACCCAAACGAAGAAATTCCTTACGACTGTGGCTCTGTTGGTACAGGAAGAGGCACTCGATTTGTCCACCTTGGTGCAATTTCTGGGTCCCGTCGACGGACCAATCGAAACAGCGTACACGGCATTCTGGGTCAAAGAAAAGGCGACCATCCTATCTCTCACGAGGGTCAGTCTCACCGGTTCCAGCAACAAACCCAACGACGATCCCAAACAGTTGCAGAATGCACAAACGTTTCAAACGCTACTGCAGCCACTCGAAAACAATCCAGTACTGTACGTTCTACTCCTTTTGATCCAATACCCTCGAAACTGGAACAACCAAGTAAAGCCATTCCTATCGGATAAAACGTGGAGTCAGTTGTGTTGCTTGTTCCCCGACGCTTTTGGCTCGGCCATTTGCAATGTCGCAAAATCGGTCGTTGACCAATGGTACGACGAACACACCCACTCAAGACCGCATTTGCAAGACACAACATCTAGTCCGTCAACAGGCACTGACGTCGCCGACGACGACGACGACCAAAAACTTGTACTCTCGAAAATGATTGAATCGCTATGGGAACCATTGGCGTGTACTGTTCAATCTGGATGTATCTCTCATCGGCCCGATTTGTTTTGCCAGATATGTCGCATACTAAAGACCGAACTCGAAAAGGTGATGATGTCCAAGAACTTTGAACAAGAACATTTTTCTTCTTACATGTACGATTTCTTCAGCCGGTTCTTGGTACCATCCATCTCCTTGTTTCCTTCCAATCCTGCAATTACGACAGAGCTCTGGTCAGTCTTACAGCTTTTGCCATATCCCATTCGATACAAATTGTATAACGAATGGAAAGGCCTTGGTCTCGGCAGAAGTGGGATAAGCTCCTTGGAAGGCGGGAAGCCACTACCGAACGTTCTATCCGAAGTGGAAGCTGGCAAGGCGGCACGGTACGTCCTGAAACGTTTGTCCAAGGACAACATTCGAGATATGAGTCGACAGCTCGCAAAGGTAACCCATGCCAATCCGCTGGTAGTCTATGCCACGATTCTCGACCAAATTGAAAGTTACGATAATATGGTGGAAGTAATGGTCGAAGCACAACGATTCGTCAATCCATTGGGATTAGACGTCCTCGCATACTGCATCCTTGGACGGTTGAGTGGGTCAAGTGGCGCTGTCAACAGAAGTCGCCTCAAAGGTATGGATTTACAAATTTCACATCGTATCAAAGCAAGCTTTGCGACAAACAGCGTCATTTTCTTTGTTTTTCACACGTCGCTGACTCCCTCATTGCACCGGCACTTGAATATATCATCGCTAAACGATATTATACAACAATTCATTTCACTAATACTTACAGAGGATGGCGTGAACGTTTCTCAATGGCTCCAATCTTTGGAAACATTCACGGGTGAATTCTTCAAAAGACGCCCATTTGTGGAATTACAAGGAATACTTTCCTACTTGATGAAACGCCTGATGGATGGCCATGTAATGGAGCTCGGCGTTCTGAAAACACTACTCAAGGTAGCCGGGGGGTTTGATTTCGCAGATTACTCCCCGGCTGAATCCTTGAGCGAAAACCAATTGTACGGTAGAGCTGGATCATTGACACTCAAAAAGGAGACTATGTCGTTCGGGATCATGGAGCAAACGAACCCAAGAGCAGCCGAAAATATCAAAAAAGTCCTCCAAACTGACGGTAGAGGAGTTTCATTGCTAATATTGATCGCTCAAGCGAGGGATCGCATTCTCTTTGACTCCAAAAGAGGAAATTCCAAGAACATCAAGCTTGCCGGGAACTTGTACGACTCATGCCAAGTAGTTTTGGCCATTCTATTGGAATTTTTAACTACCGACAATGCCTCTATTGACCGAGGGCAACAACAACAACAACAGTTACCCGATCAATCATCGTCGATGTTTTTGAAATTCCTACCATCGCTGCAGGACCTACACAATTCGTTTGGATTGGATTTTGAAACGGCCTGGTCCTTAAGTCGTGCAGCCGCAAAGACTCTGTCATCGGGAGAAAGTGACGGCAGCAGCTCTTCTGCAACCGGACGGTATATACTCACATCGGATATCTGCAAGGAATTTTCGGATTGTTTTCCAGAGGTTATGCTCGATCATGTTACACCGAGACTTCTCGAATTTTTCCAAAAGAATGCGTCGTACGACATCTTTTGTCCCAATGATATTTACTCATCGGAAATTGAGCGTGTGGAAAAGGAGCTTGAAAGGATCCGAGCAACCAACACGTCTGCTGCAAAGCAAGACTCTGGGAGAACGGATACTCTTCAAATCGTATTAGACCAATTAAAGAATGATATACGGTCTCAAGATGAGCACGTCAAGGATACGTTGAAGCAATTGGAGGAAGAGAAATCTTCCTTTTTTGCGTCGGAGGATGTATCTCAGGAGGGTTCCAGCCTATTTTTGATTCGCTGTGTTTTTCCTCGGTCGTTGCTCAGTCCTGATGATGCCATGTATTCCGCTGCATTTGTGTTTCATCTGCACAAAGTTTGGACTCCCGGATTCAGTACGATTCATTTTCTTGACGAATTGATCGCGCTGGTGTCAGGAGCTTTTTTTGGTCTCACTGAGGGTGAGGCCGCCAATCTGGCTGTTCTTCTCTGGCAATGCTGGAAGGTTTTAAGCAAGTGGAGATACGATGAAGGGATATTTGACAAAGAGGTTCTTGGTAAGCCAGGATCTCAAGTGGTGGAAATGCTTGAAAGTGGAGAAAAGACATCCAAGTCCATTTCGTATAACGACTTCACCCAGTTCTATCGAAATTGGCATTCGGCTCTTGGGACTGCTCTTGTTGGATGCTTAACATCAACAGAGTACATGCACATTCGTTCCGGATTACTGATCCTGACTCGGTTGGTTGACGTCTTTCCTACTCGTCCACAAATGGGTGCGAGAATACTTCAAGCATTAAGTCCGTTGCAAGATGAGAACACTTCTCGCCCTGATATACGTGCATCTGCAAATGCTTACGGGATGATGCTATTGAAGGCCAGAGATGACGGAAAGTGGGTCGAGGAAGACGAAGCCGACGCAAAGGCAAGGGCAGAAAAGGACGCAGAAGCGGCAATTGAAAGAAAAAGGAGGTTGGAACAGAACTTCCAAGAATTGGAACGAGATAGCAACCAAATTACTGAAGAGATCGGGCCGAGGGATCGTTTTGATCGTCAACGCGACGGAAAAACTCCTCGCGCATCGACGCAAGCTGATTCTGATGGCGGAAGACAACCAACGGGACGAGTGACAGGTCCAAGTAGTAGTCGTTTGAATGATACCTCGCGTCAGGAGGGAAGGGAATTTCCACGCGACCGAATGAGGGATGACCGTGATTATCGCCCCCCAAGAGAAGATGAGCCTCGAGAAAGAGAGCATCGTGCTGACGATCGAGGCAGAGGGCGTCTTGACGCTGGCGATTGGAGACGAGATGGCAGCAATAATCTTCGTGACGATCGTAGGTGGCAAAGAGAAGCCCCATCCGGTCGAAGTATAAAGCGGAGTCGGCCTTCATCCCCAGAGAGTGACAGAGAAACAGATCGAGCTAACCCCAAGAGACAACGACTGGAATCGGAAGTTTATTCTTCGGGAAGAGGTAGGAGTGACCCGTCTCCACCACCGCGACGAGTAAGGCGGGAAAGTCCTGAACCACCACTACCAAGGTCACGGCGGAGCAGACGTTAGTTTACCTCGATTTCTCGCACAACCTAATTGGAAAGGCAAGCCCTTTTCTATGGGCCGTGCAACGTCGCAAAAGAAGCCTACAACAACTAATCAAATTCATTAATTGTTATTACCACTTCCACTACGTGTGCTCACACTGTGTGTTATGGGAGCTTCATTTTTGACGTATCCTTGGCGATGATGATACTCTGCAATTCAGCAATTGTTGTTTAGGAAATACTTCCGGCTCTCTAATCTTCTCTCGACTTGTGATCATCATCTTCGTCTCATGAATCATCAACTTTTATCCGATAAAATAATAAAATTCGTGCTGCACATTCAGTGTTATTCGTATTGAGAAAGTTGGGACAATTTAAAGCCTTTCAATCCCATAACATCACGAACGAAGCCATCGAATGTGTGGCATGTGGTCAGATTCATTGCCTGGCTATTCCTTATGGAAACGGACATATGGAAAGTGAGGGGTGGTGGATTGTCGACATGAACACGGCCAAAGCAACACACATAAATCGAGCCCTCGGGCTGAAGTAAGGTTTTCATTTTTTATTTGAATCACGTGTGTTGTCTATTACGGTAGTCGTTCCGCACTCCTCCGATTTAAAGGTTCTTTGAGTGGAAATTTGATTGATTGATTGACTGATTGATTGATGATTGTCAAGTGATTTTATTCTTTACTTCTCTTGAACTAGATAGCTCATCCCGGCAGGTTACTCTTTCGTGTACTATTGAATTAGTCGTCAAACATAGCTGCGACTTGCGCAAGAGAATCCGAATTGTACGATTGGGACCCGGGAGAATGCGTCGGGTTCATGGCTCGTGTGACTGCAGCTGCGGCTTTTTCGCCTGCTAATTCCTCGTTGTTGAATCGTAGATCGAACTGCGGCGGCATCTTTCCCTGCATCTTCAGATCGACTGGCAGAGGAGGATTTTTGTACCGCATATCCAGCTTCTTTGCGAGTTCCAAGCAAAATGCATGCATCGTATTCCTACTGTTCAAAATGGGGACGATATTTTGCCATGCTTCTCGATGACGCAATGCCGTTGTATACTCAATAAATCCAAGATCCGCCTCAATGCGAGACACCCGAAAACCAAGCATACTGGACCATTCACGAGGTCTGGCACGAACAAACTTTTCAACTGCCGAACGGAACATCTCCACCTTCACAAACAATCCAAAACGCAAGAGAAAATGAGACGTCGGCGTCGTCGTCCACAAACCATGTTGCGCTGCAACTCTATTCGAGATGTTATCTTTCAACTATACCTTTCGATAGGGTGTTTCGATTCCGAATCGCATCACCACGTACACAATAGCATTTGGAGATCTCGCCCCGTTGATGATACGAGACTTTGCCAGCATCCCGTTGGCAATAGTTGCCCGTTCACTGGTAGCCGCCAAACACAAGGTAGTCGTAAAGAGTGTCACATCTTCCACAATCCAACCTTGCGAGCCGGCGTTGTCCCCAGGAATTTCTGGATCAGCAATGTTGATGCGATCACCAATGCCATACGGGCGTTGGACAACAATTAGAAGAAGACCCTGGCGAAGAAACGATTTGAAAGAAAGAACGGACGTAATCAGTAATCGCCAACTATTACCAAAAGAAGACCACATGAGATGGAAACGGTAACAGACGTACCTCAAAGTATTTCGAGCTTGCACTACCAATCATAAAAGCAAAGGCCAGAATAATGCTGGACACTGATACAAACAGTGCAAAAGGATCAATATTCAAAACCCACAAGATGATGCAAACAAGCAAGACATAGAAAGCATAATTGAAAATCGATTCCAAAGCTGCAGCAACAACAAACCATCAAGGTGAGCAAGTTTTTTCGCGGGCGTCCATGTCCAATAATCCCAAAAAGAAAAAGCGCAACTGGATGGTTCTCACCTCTATCGATCTTGGTACTTCCAGCAACTGTGGCCCTCAACAGTCGTAGCTCTTTGTATACATTATCCACAGAACGCACAAAGTCTACCAATGAGATCTCTCCATCTCGGTCTATGTAATTCACGACAAACGAAAAGAATGTGAACGAAATTGACGAATCAAACTTTCTCAATAACCCACACCAGAAACATTTTATTTGCCACTTACCAGGCCGGAAGATGCGAATCAGTTCCTTTGTCTTTTCGGCGTCGAGGTTGCCGCTTCGATCCATAGCAATAAGAGCAATTGTATTGAAATGAAGCATGCCTCTTAGACCACTCTCTTGGAGCATTAATCGGTCATACAATTTCTGAGAGCATTGCACACATGCCTCTCGTGTATCCGCCACTCCAAACGCACCACCAAAGGGAAAATCCGTGTCCATGTGAGCTAGGGCACGTTTGAATTGCATCACCGCACCAACAGAAGCTACCTCCTACCAAAACAACAACAAGGAAGCGCAAGAACGTTCGATGGTCGTTAGACAACAAGACAGGTAACAGTTTTTATACAAGCTGTCGAGCCTCGCACTTACGTCAGCTATCGATGGATTTTGGCGAGACGGTTCTTCCCACTGTCCCAACAGTTCGCAAATTCTTTGTTTCTGTAAAGACGTTAGGCTTCCAGTGTAAGGATCGATATCGGTTGGATCGATGACTCTTTCCATATCGTCTGCACTCTTATTGTCTTCTTGCGATGACCGGAAGGATTTTCTACGAGAGATTGACAAATTGTCGTCGTCCGAATGCTGGTTGGAGATTTGGATAAGTTCACGGAGTCTCTCATCGGCAACTTGGTTAAGCAATACACTGCTGCAGGTCTTTCCTCCCGAAAAGGTGTTTTGTTCTTCCAACAATCTACCCAAACGAGCAAGCTCGTTCAATTGCAGCATTTTGTTCATGATGGACGTGAGGCTCTGAGAGTAGTTGGCAAATGTCTTTCGGCCAAGATAAATACCGACCGCCATACGTTTGACGGACACTGCCGCGCCGACAACCATTGCGACAGCACATACTCGGTAGAACGCCAAGCTTGATGTGACGAACCCTGGCGGATTTTGCTTGTTAAACAGCCCAATGTAGGGTTGCCAGAACAGCCAATGATTGGAAAAACTACTGTCTCCGACAGTCAGCGCAAAGTTGTACATTCCAAAGCAACAGAGGAGAAACGGCCAGCCACCTTGTAATATTTGTATGAGACATAAAACGATATAGCAATAATGGAAGGTTAGTTGCATCGCTTTGGTCTTCAAGTCACTGTTGATCTCGAACAGGTGTAGCAGTTTGACGTACGTGATTGAACAAGCAGCAATGTTACCATGGGCCCAAACAATCGAAGTGTGATTTGAGTTCGAAGTGCAAAAAAGTCAATGACAAGTGATTCTGTCATTTTTGACAGACATGCAATCACAACTTGACGACATCCAATGAACAGGATCCACCAGGAAGCGGATGCGTTTTCTTTTCGGGGATCGCAACCCTCCACTGGACATCTCCCGTATGGAGGATTGTCACCCTGATAATGGTGTTGTTTTGGCAATAACATCAAACAAAACAATGGGTTAGTCAGTCGAATCGTTTATTTTTATATTTGTTTTGGATAGGAATCGTGGCTTTGCAGCTGCTGATGCGGCGTTTACTGTTAGTGTTACTGCTTGCTTTGATACGTACCAAGTAGAAGAGTCCGGCCGCAATACAAGATGCTGGAATCATAATGTATGCCAAAATGATTTTGACATACATCCGTAAGGATTGTTTCCTTGGATTAAGAAACTTGTTGAACACATCCCATTCTTCCTTGACCTTGTCTGTGTGAATGATGCAAAAAAAAATGGTTTGGGTGATGAGACAAAGAACGTGGAAAAAGGATGGATGTTAGGTTTGGTAGCTGGCTTGATCTGAAGAATATATAAATGAATCTATACGTACTGGCATAGGGTAAATGTTTGAATGGATTCATCGCCCTCTTTCGTCGTTTCATCCAAGCCAATCTTGATCTCTTGTCGGTACCATCACGATCGCCATCATCACTATCTCCCGAGTATTCCATGTCGGAGTCGTCGTTACTTTCTTTATGGATACCTTCTTCGACATCGTCTTCGTTGATGGAAAGGTGCTCGCCGTTGGGAGTGTTCCTATCGTCCGATTTTTTTATTTCACCCAGATTATCCTTAACGGCTCCCCATCGACTTGTAGAGGCAGTAACCGATGATGGAAGATTCCGTTTCGATTTGGAATCCATTGTATTTAAGCGTGGTCGGGTCGTATTGCTTTTGTCGTCTTCCACGACTACAACGGAAGAGTCTTTGCTGGGGACATTCTTCTTGTGGGCTCTATCAAACAAGGCACCGGCCACATCAAAGATATCATTCGAATCGATTTTTTCTTCGTGGTGGTCGTGTCCGTGATGATGATGATGTCTCTCAACCTGATCGTACGATTTGAGTTCCGAAAGGGCCGACGTCAATCCAAAGAGGGTCTGTTCCATCGTCATGGTCCGTTTGTGTGTCATTTTTTCGGTCGGTTTCGTCGTCGTCTGTTGATGTTCCTTTTTGGCGGTTGTTGTCGTCGTCGTTGTTGCTGCTGCTGCACGGGAACTGTTTCCGTCCCGTTCGGATTGTTGTTTGGGCGATGATGTAGCTGTAGCTGTAGTAGGAGATTTGAGAATGAGTCCATCCTTGTCTTCAATGATAAAATCATGTTGCAGTTCATCCATGGGTACTTCTCCCAAGATGGAAGCTTCGGTTCCGGCATGTCGATGAAGTGGATCGGTTTCGTCGAGGTGTCGGATCAGATTGGTTTCGGCCTGTACTTCGCCCTTTTGAATCATCTCGTTGAGATACGAGTCGACTTCGAGTTCCATATTGGCAGGATTTTCCAACGATCCCAACTTGTGATCGTAGTTGCGATGAGGAGGCGATAACGGACCACCCGAACCGGGACTACTGCTGTCATTGTTGGATGATTTTCGTTGACCCAGTGTCGTTTTGGGAATGGCAAAACGATTGTTGGTATTGCTGTTGTTGATGGTAGTGTTTTTGAAACCAGGTCGAATGGGAGGTCTGCCACTACCGGTAGTGATAGTGTTAGTATTATCATTTGTACTGGATGGAACTGGTACCGAAACACCTCTGTTTACCATGGATGGTTTGTTGATCTCGGCAGCAGTATTGGTTGGTTGATTGAAAGGAGCGGTAGCGGTAGCATTAGTCTTGACTTGTGGCATGGGAGGAATTCCAAGATCCCAAGAAACACCCCGAAGATGTTGTGTTGGTTTGGGAGAAGATGTATTTCGTGCCTTGATGGTATCTCCAGCGTTTGCGTTGGATTGACCCGATAACCATGCTTCCAAGGCAGGATTGGTAGTATTATCATTCCCTCCCAACATTTCCATCATTCTTGATTCTTCTTGTTGTTCGATACCAATCGTCCGAGGAGCTAACATGGTCGTCATCGAACCTGCTGTTGCTGTTGCTGTTGGAGCTGTTGCTGTTGTATTCCTATTCAAACCAACAAGAGAATTGTTGGTAGGAATGAAAGGAGACGAAACAGCGTCATTGGAGTCGATCTGCTGATGGTTATTGCTGCTGTTGTTGTTGTCTCCATTCTTCTTTTCTTCATGGTTGGATTTGGAGGACAACATACTTTCTCTTTTGGTTAGAGTTCAGTCCAGTCCAGCGCGGGACGTTGTTGCTCTATCTTCTTCTTATTATAGAGCACCGGTACGGTAGTTTTACTCCAGTAGAGTTCTGCTATCTAATACGAAAGATATTGTAGGAAAGGAACTACAATCAATGACTTTTTTGTTGATTTTGTTGTTGTTGGAGTTGACAGTGAGAAGTGCGTTTACTGTTAATTTGTGGTTGTTGCCTGTTTTACTGTTACGTTGTTGTTTCTATCTCTCTCTCCTTCTCATTTTTCTCCTTCTTGTTGTTCGTATTCTCATAAATACACAAACTAAAAAATTATTATGTACGACTACGTACCGTTCGCTCTCTACGGTAGCTACCGTAGCTAGACTTGGGAATGGACTGGAGCAATTTTACAGTTAATTATTAACTACGGTAAAATAAGAACGACTGAACTGACTGTGAATAATAAAAAAATGAATGTGAGAGGAATGGGAACATGACGAAACAGCAGATTGCAGGTCGACGGAATCAATTAACACTAACTGTAAACACTTAACAGTAGATGACACTTGTATCGGCCACAAGCCACAAGCAACCAAATCATCATCATCATCGGAGTTCTACAAGGCCTACACACGCGACCAACAAGATCGGATGGTTCTTCACCATCAGAAAACTCAAAACACACAAAACACACGGTTCTATTCTTCAATTAGACTTACAGTTAATGTCGTTGCAAGTACCATTTTCCCCGCAGGTAGTTTGCCTCGTCTTTTCGTGAGACTTGTTGGTATCGGATCCTCCGCATGCATGAAAGTTTCTCTGTAAGAATTATCATACAAATCTAATGAGTTTGTGGAATGGGAATCTAACTGAATTTTGCTTGACAAATCTATGGATGCGGCATCTGGGGCACCAACATGCTCGATTGACGATGGAGGTTGGTTTGTCTTTTGTTCGTCCCTCAATTTCGGCGATGGATGCGACGCCATTCGTTTCGACAAGGTGACAGAATTTTGAGCACAAAGTGGCGATGCACTGATCACATGGAACACACCTGCGAACCCAAACAAAAATAATGCAACGTAAAGCATGGAGTGTTTGCTTGTATTCTGTCGCCATCCTTTCAAAGTTGTCTTGTCCAGCAACAATCTTTTCGCAATCCTGTTCGACGCTCTAATTGGGTGTACTTCCACTGATGGACTCCAGGATGATAATAACGCACAAGCTGCACAGCCCGTGTTGATGATTGCGAGGGAGATGATTATTAGATTTGTTGTACGTTGTGGATCAAATAGTTGGCGAATCTGGTGGATGCAATGTCGTTGAGTCCCTCAAGCGTAGAATTGGCGCCTCCCACTTTAAACAACTGATAGAGTGAAGATTTAGCAGACCTTCTAATCGTTGGGTGTCCCTATGGTGTTGCTGGCGATGTAAAGTTCTAAGTGGCTTAGTTCGTAGCGGGTCTCGCTATGGTGATCCGTTTTTGATGAGTTGGGTTTCTTGCTACTAGGTGTGCTTGAACGAGAACTCGAGCGGCGTAGTTGAGGGCCTTCAAGATGATCTTTCACATCATGCTTTATTCACGAAGCTCTGTCAAGTTTGTTTAAGGTTTTCCCCTCCCATTCGTTTCGATTTCCCCTCCCATTTCGGATCAATCCATATACCACTCCCTTTAGCAACCAACCTCTCTTGCTGACAGCATGCCATTTCATTCAAAGAAGTCCAAGGCAGATCTCATAGCAAAAAGAGCGGGAACATTACCTTACTGGAGTTGTTGCACAACATCAAAATGGAATGCAACATTGATTGTATTATTTGTCTGCGCAGGGTTCATGACTCGAACCAAAGCCATGTCATCTGAGATGGATAACAGGCAGTCGAAGAAACGGCTTCCACCCTCCGACGTCGGTCCGGCGGAATCTTCATGGGCGATTCTCCTACTCACTCACTAACTCACTCAATTACCATTGGATGTATTCTGGATCTGTACAGAAGTCGATTCCCTCGACGATCATTTTCCTGCAGTTTCAAATGCCCAGACTGGATCCCTTTCAATGCTGATATCTGGGCCAGAATTTTCGCAAGTAGTCACGATCACCATTTGATCCAAATGCCAACGAATTGTTCGAAACGGACTCAAAACCTTCTCTTGGGTCCAAATTGGTTTTCCAGAGAAGGATGTTCTCCTGGAACTGGGCGAGGCCCCAATTGTGGTTCAACCGCCCAAAGTTCACATCTGACATTACGTCCTCTCCTCCATAGGGAGATCCGTCATCACTTGAAGCGATAAACCTTTTAAGAGGCTGGCATATTCCAGTAGCAACTGACGAAAATGTAGAGTATCACTCCTTGGTTAAAATGCAACTTACAGTTACCAGATTGAGAGTAGAGCAATTTACGAACGTGTGCGTGAAAACACAACCGTAGTAGGAGACATCGGAGAAGATAATACGTATTATAGTACGTAGTAATAATATTATTACTACGTTACCTACCATACAAATCCTCCAGTCGTTGACTGTGACTGGTACTCGCTGATGGAGGTGCTCCAAAAGTCGATCCTGAAAAGAAGAGAAATGTGAATGATGATAATCCAGATTATAATCATTACATTTCTAGTGCAAAATGATGGAGAAAAACAACATGAAAAACCAAAAGATGAAATCTGACCGAATGATGTAAGAGGTGACGTAAGAGGTGGATCTGAAGTAAAGAGGTAAAGAGATCGTGAATCAAAGATATCACGGGACTGACTCTCAACTGACACCGATACACCTCAACACTCCCTCTCAAGCGTAGATGCCGATGGTACAAGAAGGAGGATCACCAACCGCAAAGCTGTTTCCGAATCACAACAAACTTGTTCTTAGTAAGAGCCTTGGTGAGAATATCCGCACGTTGAAGGGCAGTGTCAATCTTAACAATGGTGATAGGATGTGGACCAGCGGCAACAAGCTTGCTACGAAACCAATGAAGCTTGACAGCATAATGCTTCGACCGAGGAGTAACGCGACCAGGTTCGAGGTGGGCAAGAGCGAGAGCGCCAGCGTTGTCTTCGTGAACGGTAGTGCGAAAAACGGTGGAGTGATCGGTGTTAACGCCAATCGACGGAGCAAGGGCGAGCAGAAGGTCTCGAAAGGGCAAGAGTTCACGCATAGCGGAGGACAAGGCGGAGTATTCAGCTTCCATCGTAGACGTCGCAATGTCACCTTGGAGTTTGGAAGACCAAATGACCGGACAGTTGGCGACACAGATGGAGAAACCAGTTCGCGATTTCACGCAGGAGGGATCAGATTTATCTTCATGGGGCCAGAGACCTGCAAAATCAGCGTCGACATAACAGTCGATGTCGAGCGTATCGCTAGGACGGAGGACCAGGCCGTCTTCAATCGTACCTTTAAGGTATCGGCCGATGCGTTTCAGAGCCAGTTCATGTGAGCGGCGAGGATGGTGTGTAAAACGGGCTGCGGAGCTCACAGCAAAGGCAATATCAGGACGGCTGTTACTCTGGAGGTAACCGAGCATGCCAATAACACTAGCATAATTGAAGGAACCATCAGGGGGGTCACCATCCAAGTCTTTGACCAGAGGGGTAGCGGCAGCGGGCGTGTGAACGGCAGGTTCCTTTTCAATACCAAGTGCGGCAATTATACGCAGGATCAGACCTTTCTGCGTCAACTTGATAGAACCATCGCCTTGGTCACGATGAATATGGACGCCAAGGAAACCAGCGACAGAGTCCTCGACTTCCAGGGCCATACCATTAGCCTCAAGTTGGGCAATCGCTTCGTCAATCCATTCAATACGTGGACTCCAAAGTAACGTGTCATCAACGTAGACAACACAGACAACTTTGCCGGAGACAAACAGGCAGGGATCGGTATCAGGGCTTGGATTGCGGAATCCACAGGCTTCAAGGTTGGATTTCAGGTGAAGGAAGAAGTTGCGAGGACTTTGTTTCAAACCATAAAGAGAGCGACGGAGCTTCAGAACTTTTCCCTCCTCAGCAAAACCACGAGGCATGCAGACATAGACAACGTCATGAAGAGGAGCATGGACGAAGGCAGCAGTATAGTCAACTTGGCGAGAGGCAAGACCCAGAACTTGAGAAAGAACCAAAAGGAGACGCACGGTCGTCCAATTAACAACAGGAGCAAACGTCTCAAAGAAATCAACACCCTCAATTTGGCGGTGACCGCCAGCGCAGAAACGAGCCTTATATTTCCGAACACTGCCATCAGGAAGGCGTTTGAGTTTGAATGCCCAGGTACTTGGCAGGACGTTCATACCGGCAACGCGATCGACAACATCCCAGCAATGCATGTCCATGAGTGTCGCCAGTTCAAGTTTCATAGCCTCGAGAAAGCCGGCACGGTGGGGACCACTCATAACTTCTTCGTAAGAAGGATTGTCCGCTTGACTAGCCTTGGAGGCAAGGAGGCAGGGATGCAAGTCACCGTCAATCTCGTTAGTAAAAGGATCAGTGGCAAGATTGAACAGCGCCATCATGCGGCTGTAGTTGGTCGGAGAAGGAAGAACGCGAGACTGGGTCCAATCGAGGGCCATCAAGACGCTGTTCTGGAGGGCAGAGAGCTTAAAAGAACTGTTGGCGTACTGGAGGTAACGGCGAGTCGGGCGATGAGGACGTTGTGAACGCCGCGGCGGAACTGCGGAAGAAACTCCCTCTGGAAGTGACGGCGGCGGATCAGGAGCCGGAGGAGGCGGATCAGGGGCTGGTGTGGGCTGAACAGGAGCCGGAGGAGGCGGATCCGGAGCAGGTGGAGGCTCCCTCTGGAACGAAGCAGGAACATCATCCGGAGCAAGCCAGGCAGGATCAAGAGGCGGAGGAGGATCGTAAGCTGTAGGGTCGTCAGAGGAAGAGGGCAAGAGATGTTCGAGACCGATAGAAATGAGTCGAGTCCAGAGAGCGTCGTCAAACGGAAGCGCATCATTCATCCCAGGTGTGAGGGAGTTGAAGACAGTGGAGAAGAGCTCATCATAGACCACGTGGTATTGCGGGGAGACATGACCGGTGCGCAAGTTCAAAATTCGGCCAACGGAGCTGGAGTGGGAGGGCGAGACCCCGAGGAACATACCACGACGGGACCGAGGACTCCATTTGGGAAGTTTCTTACCGTCCTGGAGCGTAGGGTCAAGAACATAAACAGGGCAGCCCCAAACACGGGAGCGCTGAAGATGGCTGTAGTCGTCAAAGGTGGCGCCAGTGAACAATTCGATAGGGGCAAGCAGGGAGTCTTTCCTCGGCAAGTGGTTCCAAAGGTAGACAGCATGTTCAAGCGCGAAAGGCCAAAGATCCAACTGCGCCTGTTCTGGCCAATGGAGAGCGTGGTGCAAAAGCATCGCCCGAGCCCATTCGGTCACAGTCTGGATCGAGCGCTCGGCAACACCATTTTGATGATGAGCACCCACACCGGAGAGAGATATCGTTTGATTCTTGGCCACAAGGTCAGCCTTAAATTCGGCAGAGTCAAAAGGCATGTTATCCGCACGAAAGGACTGCAGTCGATGACCACATGAATGGGCAAAGCGTTCAAAAGCAACCTTGGAGTGGATCGTTTCGCCAGCACGGAGAGAGACTTGGTTCACCAGAAAGAGAAAGGAGGTAGCATGATCAACGAAGATCGTGCCGCCATGGTATTTATCTTTCGAAGATTCCTTGCCAGCAGTGTGGGGAAGACGGCCAGGGACAGAGGAGACATACTGATCAACGCTGATACAATCACCGGGATGTAAGTCGTCGGACCGGATTTGCATCGCGGGAGGGGCAATGCCGCCAACAGGGCCGGGAGGAGTGCGACGCTTCAACTTAGCCAAGGAACAGGCAGCACAGCACGGAGGAGAGGCGGTGGAACAAGTCGTCTTCGTCGTGAGGATGTGACGGCGGTCGGTGCGAGGAGCACTGGCCAAGCGCTGGACCCAAGAGAAATGGCTATGCCCGAGTCTCCAATGCCAAAGAAGAAGTTCTTTTTGAGACGAAGTGAGGTTCTGGTTTGTTTCATCCGCAACGGAGAGGGCGACGGTAGGAGCACTGCCAAGAAGCGAGGCATCATCCCGAGTGAGACCAACAACAGGTTGCCAATCCGGGAAGAGATACGGCAGGTGATTATCGGCAAAGGGAAGAGACAAAACAGAACCATCATGCAGGGTCAGCTCGGTACGATCATGGGTGACAGTGAGACGACCACGGAGGCCCTCTTTGAAGTACGTCTGAGGGCTGAGCAGGCGGACTGGAGCGGTCCGGACAAGATAGGCTTTGGTCCGGATAGTGCGTACGTTACCAAGGAAGTCACGGACTTGCCATTCAACGGTGCCAACTCCCTCCACCACGGACGAACTGCCCAGACCTTGAAGGGACGGGAGATCGGGAGGAGAGATGGGACCGATAAAATCGTTGATGTCGGGCGTGATGCTAACAGAGGCACCAGTATCAACGACGACAGGAATGACGGAGTCGTCAAAGAGGTGAAGGATGTACTGATTTGTGAGTGACGGAGGAGACCAAGAAAGATCGGCAGCCTTGAAGGTAGAACGTAATGAGGCGGCGGCAACAAAAGCAGCTTGGGTAGAACGGCGCTGAGAGACTGTCTGAATAAGGCGATCACCGTGTAGAGCCTGAAAGTGTTGGAAGTGCTGTAAGGGAGGCAAGCGGTCAAGCAGGGAATCAGCTTCGCAAGAGGAGAAACGGAAGGGAGCTAAAGGGGGCGAAGCATCATCCGAGAGCCAGGGAAGAGTGATGCAGGGTGGAAAGCGATGGAGGCGGCGCTCGACACGTCGGAGCAAAGAGAACTGAGCCAGGCGACGGCGAGGAGGACGGTAGGTATGACGCCAAGGGGGAGCGGAAGGAAGAGCAAGACCGCAAGAGATTTCCCAAGGAGGGGCAGCAACAGGACGTAGCAACGGACTTGTACAAGGGCCAAAAGTTGAAAGGCACAAGGACAAACTGAGGATAAGGATGAAGGCAGAGAACCAGAGAAGCAGGGGCGAGAACACGCTATCATAGATCTCAGACAAAAGGACATGCCAGAAACCATCGAGTGCGGAAAGTGGGTTCATAGTGCCAAACATCCAACCAAGCCATTGCCACGCCCGTTGGCGTCAGAAGCCAAGCTTTTGAAAGTCTTCCTGGAACTTCGCAATGAGCATTTGCGCATGAAGACGGCGAGCAGCGAGAGTAGAGTCATCAGGTTCAGGGGCGACAGCAGCGACAGCAACAGTAGGTGCAGAAGGAGCGACAGTAGGCGCAGAAGTAATCACGGAGACGGGAGCAGATGGAGCGGCAATGTTCACAGAGGGAACAGGTGCGGCCGTGACGGTGGGCGGCGCAACAGAAGCCGAAGCAGAGCGAGTAGAGGGAACCCAGCGTCCTTTCTTAAAGTGAAAGAAATGAGGACGACCGTCGATGATGGCATCGGTGGATTCCCCTCGTTTAGGACGGGGAGGCCACTTGGTACGACGGGCAGGGGTTGCAGGGGCAGAAGCAGGAGCAGCAGGTGAAGCAGTAGTAGAAGCAGGAGCAGAAGCCGGAGTGTTTTTGCGGGCGAGTTTGCGAGTCTTGTCCATACGTTTCCTGTTGGCACTAATGCGGGCCTCATCCCGAGGGAGAGGACAGGAACGAAGCAAATGAGGGCCATCGCAGTTGTGGCAATGAAGGCGGGTCAGGAAAGCAGCAGCATCAGTGGGGGACGTGAACACGGGAAACGTAGCGTGGTTCTGTTTCGTGCCGAGCCAATCACCATTAGTTAGCAGATCTTGGTAAAGGCGTTCAGCGGCAGAGAGAAGGAGGTCAGCCTCAGTCCAGACGTAGGTGCGAGCAACATCAAACAATTCCGCATTGCGTTCCTCAGTAAATCGGTTGGCGAAATACGAGGTAAACGTGGGGCAGGAGGCGGTGGCAAGGATTTTATAGATCCGTTTGGTGAGATCACTTGGAACGAAGGAGATTTCAAGACCGGAGGCGTCACGACGGCGGATGGCCTTCAGACTGCGGACCAGAGCTCGAAGATGCGCGACAACCTTTGTGATATCCTCACCGGGGTAGGAGGAGATAGTCACGGTGTTTAGGCGATCGACGAGAACACGGCCGACAGATTCGTTGGCAGCGACAACTTGGTGGATGAGCAAGTACAAGAGCAAGGGTCCGCCTTGCTGGGCGGACGGAAAGGAATCATGCTTGGCCCGGAGAATAGTTCGGAGGTCAGGGGCCATGCGAGCGTACAAGTACGTCGCCGAAAGGTCCAAGTTGGGACAAATCCAGGGGTCAGCAGACCAAGTGCGAAACCATGCGTTGCTAGCAAGAACATCCGTGATCTGGAGAGCGCCATATTGTGCAAACAGATCGGGGCGGTCGGAAGCCAAGTGGGCGGAAACTGTAGATGGCGTGGCGGACATGTCAGTGAAGAAAGCAGGAGGAGGAGCAGGGAGGGGCTTGACCAAGCGAAACACTTCATAGAGATCATACTGGAGGAAATGTCGCGAGACAACTTCCAGATTAGCATGAAGATCGACGAGAGAGTCAAGGTTGGGGGTATGCAGGTCCATAAGGGAAAACAGTTGCGGGGCTGAGTCGGCAACAATGTAGGCATTCGTCTTGAGGAGCTCGGTACCAGTCTGCTGGAGGCGAGCAGCAGAGGTGATCTGAACATAACCTGATTTTGGAGGAGCAGTGATGGGGACCGATCGGACTCGAAGCGGCGCTCCCACGTCGAACTCGGCAGTTGTAACGATGGTGGCCGGAGTAGGAGCAAGGAGGTCAGAGGGCGCAGAAGGAGCAGTGAGGGAGGCAGCTTCGAGAGCAGCCTGAAGGTCCGAAATAGTGGCAGCTTCTAGAACAGCTTGAAGATTAGACACCATAGGACGGAGACCGTCAAGAGCAGAGGCGTCTTCAAACTCGTCATCGGAATCAGTGTCAACGCCAGAGATCAGGACCGAAGGTCCGTGCAAGTCGTCAGCGTTCGTATGATTCATGGTCGCAATTTCTTCGCCTATCGATGAAACCGGGCCGGCTGTCAGAGTCAGGGCACAACTCCTTCAGCACAAGCTTTCTGTCAATCGAAGTCGGGGACAAAGATCAGAAAGGTTGAGCGGTGCCCGGCCCAACTTGATTCCGATACTTGGTCTACACAGAAAGCGTTCGCGAGACGCTTAACTGCTGCAGGCAGGGTGTGGAGCAACACCGAGAAGAACAAAAGATCAAGCGTAATGCTTGGGCTCGTAACCTGAAAAGAAGAGAAATGTGAATGATGATAATCCAGATTATAATCATTACATTTCTAGTGCAAAATGATGGAGAAAAACAACATGAAAAACCAAAAGATGAAATCTGACCGAATGATGTAAGAGGTGACGTAAGAGGTGGATCTGAAGTAAAGAGGTAAAGAGATCGTGAATCAAAGATATCACGGGACTGACTCTCAACTGACACCGATACACCTCAACAGATCCAAAAAATTTGATTGGAAAGTGTTCTGATCTGACTGTGAGAGTGAGTGGTGTCTACCACGACGGTCCCACTTATTTTTTTCATTTCTTCCCTCCAAAAACAAAAACTCATTTCCTACAGACGTGTGTGAAGGTCGGAGACGGATCATCCCTGTGGTCAGAGTGTATACACGTCTTTTTCGTCCACGAAGGCCTAAAGAACCGAGATATCATTGACTCTTCGATGAAAGAAACGATTCTTTGAAGAAGCAAATCCAGGGGAACAGATCCATAGACAAACAGACGGAACGGGAATGTTCTTTGCACGGAAAAACAAGGAGGGGGGCATCTTGGACGCTATTGATTCCTTTTGTTCGTGCGAGCCATTCTGGGATTGTGTGTTGGACGATCGGCAATTCGACGATACACCATCGGCAACTGACAAATTATCTACCACTCATCGGAACATTATGATGCGAATACCCAGTTGGAGAGGACGAAGGATACGAAGTTTACGAGGACGACGATCGAGATCCAGATCTAGATTAGGGAGAGACGACCAGAGGAGATGGTTTGTTGGCGACTGATAGTTTTGAGAACATTTCAAAGGAACATCCCATGACCAGATGTGTTGGTGTCGGAAAAAGAGAGACAAAGGCAATTTCCCAACGTTTCAAATGTCACAAACACAACCAACACAATGGGGCCGTCGTGTTTTATGATTTCCCATGAAAACTATATGTTGTATGCAACCGACTGTAAAAGAACGCGATGGTTTATTTTCATTATTTGTTTCCCGTGAGAAAAGTTTGTCTTCTTTAGTGTGGCGTGTGGGTACATGTTTTGATCGCGTAGTGATTGATTGGTTTGATGCATCCAAACAGACAAGCACCCTATTTTCTACTACGAGTGCCACCGCGGGACTTGTTTTTTGCCCTGGGTGTCGAAGACGTCCCAGAAAACAACGGTGTGGTTGTTGTAGTAGTACCTGGTGTCCCTCCAAAGGATGGAAAGGCGGGTGCTCCTCCAGCAGGCGCTGGTGTAGATTGTTGCCCAAATGATGGTGTCGGAGTGGTTGTAGATGGCGCGGATGTGTTGTTCGTGTTTCCAAACAGATTTCCGGTACTGGGGGCGCCGAATAGCCCGGCCGCTGGAGCAGGAGGTCCCGGTGCCGGCGTCGACGTTCCAAAGAGGCTACCACCTGGAGCCGGAGTAGAGCTTCCAAACAAGCCTCCACTTGGTGCGGGAGACGAGGTGGTACCGAATGAAAAGCCAGTGCCAGGGGATGGCGCAGAACCAAATAATCCTCCCGAAGGTGCGGGGGTGGTGTTGCCAAAAAGGCTGCTTCCAGGGGCGGGCCCTGGACCAGATGCTGTTTGTTTTAGATGAAGAATGTTCATTTTCTTGATTTCTTGATCGATGCTTCGTTCATACTCGATTTTTTTTCGTCTGTCCTCTACCAACACGTTGTTTCCTTTTTCGGCGCGGTTGTATAAGTGACGGAGTTCCTCCGTTTTCAAATGCACCGTGCCAATGTCGTCTCCTACCTTCCAAATTCGGTTGTCTTGTGCGCGTACAATAGATGCGACATTTTCATCTTTGGGGGAGACTGAACCCATGGCTTCCATTGTTCGTTTGAGTGTTTGCACTCGACTGTGCAAGTCCAACGTACGGTGTTCCGCTTCGTGCAACAAACCCCAAAGGTAAGGAGAAGGCATTTTCTCCACCTGATCGACCTCGACCAATGTATTATCCAAGAGTCGTTGAAGATTGTGATTGAACTCGGCTTCCGTTCGCCTGGCTTCATCAGTCGTCGGTTCGGGCTTCAGAACTCGCTTTACCCCCAACCGTGCGGCAACGACTTCGGTCGGCCACAAGGCATTCTCGTAGCATTGCATGCAGGTTTTCTCATGACGTTCCTTGACGGCTGATACCCCCTCCTTGAGATGTTCGAGTTTGACTTCTACTTGTTTCATGTCAGTTCCAAGAGTCCCAATGGCTGTAGGTAAGGGTACTTCCCCGGCCGCTACGTCGGCCTGTTGCGCGTGCTGGTCGAGTAGTCTCGGAGCCATGCTCGACACGGAAAACATCGTTCGCTTGTGCTGCATAATGGTGGAATACAATCGATCAATGGTCTGTTGATGCTCTGCCGGGAGAGCAACGTAATGCATCTGCCCGGCCAATGTCGGTTGTGCAAATTGTTGCGGGATGGCTGGGGCCGCAGTTGGTGGTTGTGGTGTTCCAAAAGCAGTAGCAGTAGATGACATTGATGAAGATGCTCCAAAGGCCGTACCTCCAAAAGTAGAAGTGCCACCTCCAAAACCACCAAAGGAAGGAGCCGGAGCTGAAGATCCTCCAAACAAACTGGGAGCAGGAGGAGCTCCAAACAATCCAGTGGATGGTGCTGCTGGTGCAGAAGAACCAAACAGTCCGCCAGATGCCGGTGCCGGATTGGGTGCTCCAAAAGCTCCCGTGGACGGAGCTGGTGCTCCAAAAGCTCCAGTCGAAGGAGCTGGTGTTGAATTCCCGAATGAAAATCCTCCCGTTGATGAAGCGGGAGCCCCAAATGCTGGAGTGGTGGACAATGATGGTGCTGGCGTTGTACTTCCAAAGGCGGGTGCCGGGGTTGCTGGAGTACCCCCAAAGGAAAACGATGGAGCGGGAGTATTAGTCCCTCCAAAACTAAAAGACGACATCTCGTTGTTGCTTTGAGAACCGGTGTTGGAGTCGGCGTTGGTGTCAAATGCAGACAAAGAAGAAGTTGAAGAGAAGGATGACAATCCGCTGGAGTTGGTAGAGTTACTGAAGTTGTTGTTGCTGGAAGCCCCTGTTATTGCTCCTCGTCTTGGTGCTGGCATTCGACTGCTGTCACCAAGCTGTATAATCGCAAATGTTATTTATGCGTCTATTGTTGTTGTTGTTGTTGTTGTTGTTGTTCGTCCCACAATCACAGCCGCTCTGTGTATCGCTTGATAGATCTAACATCTAACAGTTCTGACTGCAACAATCAATAGTTTCCCTTTCCATCACCACACCACACAACAACAAGCGATCTGATCCATCAGTTCACCCGCTGCGTTGCGGTTTGTCCAAACGTCCACCAAATTCATTGGGGGAGTTGCCCCCTTTTAGTGGATGCTGGCACGCGCGAGGAAGGTCAGATCTTCAAAATTTTGAATTTGAAGAGCGTCCATCATCTTCACAGTCAACAATCTGTTATCTGTTCTACCGTATCTGCCATCAACAGTAGTAGCATTTGTCCTCAGGAGACAAACAAAACAACACTACCGGTACTACCCTCTACCGCACGACTACGACAACACCAAACTGACTGTGAACTCCACCGCACGACTACCGTAGGACAACACCAAACTGAAATCTTTGTAGCTACCTTTCCATTTATTTCCGTTTCATCCCTCTTGTTGGAGAGCAATGGTTGGTAGTAGGAATGTCAAGACTCGACGACAGCCGTCACGTTCCCCCCGGATGAGAGAAAAGTCACGATGGGCCAATCCCAGTGTAATGATACTATTGCATCGATGTGGTACAGCAATACTCTCTCTTTCGGCCGTGGTGCTTGTGCTGGTACAGTATTCGTTTTGGGGAGACAACATCCGACAATTGGATTCTCATCAGCAAACCATCCGCACTGGATCGTCATCAAAGGTTGCTCCAACGAATCCACACAGTATACCGTTCCATTGGCACTTGAAGGGGAGTCACCATGCCACTATTGTTCCATCAAGAAGAAACGTGTCAGCCATACCAGTTGACACTTTTGATGTTTCCGACAGCACGAAACCTCTTCCTGTCAACCCACTCTTGCCCAACAATCGCCTTTCTCTACGCTTGGATTGGACCAACCTCACACCGAGTATGGATCTTACCCACAGGATCGAATATTTACAATCCGACTGTTCACGACCCATGGCAGACTTTGCGTTCCGGACTCGATATGGCCTCGGTAGTGACCTACACATGTACACTCGGGCCGTGTGCAATGCACTGGAGAGAAACACACATCGCATTCGAACAGTCGGAAACTGGACCTGGATGGATCAATCCAATTGTCGGAATGATGGATTGGGATCTCCCATGAACTGTTACTTTGCCTTGTCCGAGCTACGTTGTCCAAAAGATTTGGAGTGGGCCGTTTCCAACCCAGACTTCGATGTATCTTCTGCAAATACTTCTTGGAGCAAGCCCAATGGCAACATTCAATGGCAGTGTCCGTCCATTCTTGGTCGAAAGGGCAGTGAGGATGACGACGACGACGATAGTATGATCCAACTGGCGACCATGGAATATTTGTTTTCTAGAGTAACACCGTTGGTCTATCAAGAAGCTACACGACAACTCAATCTTGTCTTTTCGGATACCGTTCCGAACGATCTCATCACTGTTCATATTCGATGGGGTGACAAGGTTGCCTTGTACCATGGCAAACACACTCGGCGACCGGAAATGAAAAAGACAGAGATTCACGAGTACATGGACGCTGTTCGAGACATTTTGTCTCGTCGACGCAATACCACAGGGAGTGAAGTAACGTCCGGAGCAAATGTGTACTTGGCGACGGAAGATCCTGCAGCTGTAGAGGCGTTTCAAGCGGCCATGCCACCGGATTGGAATCTATTTGTAGACCGTTTCTTGGTCGAAACACAGGATCATCGAGTCGACGAATACAATGGTCATTCGAAGATGGCAAGACAATTAAATGGCAAACCAGGACTATTGGCTTTGGCCTCCTTGCTGGTTGCGATGGAAGGAAATGATTTCGTGTTGACTACAGGGAGCAATTGGAGTAGGCTGATGAATGAATTGCGCAGAGCCATTGTCGACCCACGGTGTGGCAATTGTACCACCATGATAGACTTACAAAGATAGCAACAACGACGAAACATATAACAGCGTGATAACAGTAAATGCATTGTCCCTAGTAATAACAAATACACTGGGCATTTTACTTTTGAAAAAATTAAATGACAAATTGTTGCTTTTGTTCATTTCCAATGACCCAACTTGTGACAACCTCATCCCCTACCCTCACGTTCCATCGATGTCCTTCGTACGTGTTGGCACTGAGTGGCTTATCAGGGTGTAACGGTCCCCATTTCTGGCTCTCGTAGTACAGTTCGGCATTGGCCATTGCTGGATCTTTTCCTGTATTCACGAATGTCGCGAAAAGCTGTTTCGGTCCATTGTCAGAGAGTGTTGCCGGATCAACGTCGTCCCGAATGGGTGCTCCCTTGTAGCCCTTTCGCGGGGTGTTCCAGACCCACAAATTAGCTGCCCATTTGGTACCATTCAATACGGGGCAACCACCATGTTTCGCATTCCTATCCATTTCTCCGTTGGGATGTTGGCTATAAAACAAGACAGCTCTACCGGCATGAGGTTTGATCGCCAGCCTGGTTCGACAAAGTGCCACCATTTCTTCCTCCCACGATCCTTCGGTAATCCCAGCCAACTGGGTATCACCATTTTTTCGAAGTTCTTTGATAGCCGTCTTGAGGTGTGTTCGGTGGTGAGGGAGGACGTCGTTGGGCCAAGCCTCGGAGAATACTGTCTCACCACCGGCACCATCTGGAAGATCTGTCATGTACAACAATACTGTAGCGTACCGATTGCCACCCTTTTTGGCCGATTCGTAGTCAAAGGTATCTTTTTTCCCCGGATCGGTCAGGTAGTCTTTTGTTGAATGAATGAAAACAAAAAAAAAGCACAACAAGATAAAACAGTAATATAGTGTGTGAGAGAACAATGAGACGTCCGTGTCGTTTTTACAGTTGTTCTAGATTGGGTGTAATTACCATCATGTTGGATATATGCCTGAGTCAAGTTGTACCGTAATACTTGCAGTCCATCGTCATGGCCGTCCCAGTACTCGTCGTAACCCAACAGTTCGAAAATGCGCTGTTTCAGTGCCAACGCCACCGTTCCGTGAGTATCGAATCCATTTTCCGAGGTCCGCTTGGTAAACACGGCGTTTTCGGTTGTTCCCGTGGTACTTCTTTTGATCCGATGAGTGGGTGACGTTTCATTCAAGGCCCGTTGAACGACCGCGTCGGCTTCTTCCGGGGTGAATACGTTCAGTATGTCAAAGACACGGGGGTTGGTCGACAAGACTTTCAAATAGATGGGTTTGTTCACGTCCGGCAACAACTTCAAATGATCCAATTGGAAAATTTCTCCCACATAGGCTGGTGCAAACATGAATACCCGTCCCGCAGGAACTGCGTACAAGTGAACTTCGGTGGTAGCAGTTCCCTCTGCCTGTGTTGACGTGTCACAATCGGAAGCGTCCTGGGGGTTGGAACAGGATGAAGTTGAAGAAGACCGATTCTTGGCCGTTTCGAGAAGGGCTTGAAGCTGTTCTCCGGATGTAATTCTCAATCCTTCTCGGGTATACCATCGACATGGAAGTGTTTGGTGTTGTGTCTTGATCAATTGTTTGTGATCCAACAGGATGGGCGTCAACTCGGGGCCTCTGTCACAAAAGGTATAAAGCGATCTTTCGTCGTCGTCGTCGTTATTGTTGTTGGTTTGTTCTTCCAAATCTTCGTCATGACAACTGGAAGTTTCCGTATTCAAAACAGATACCATTTCATCTGTAAGGATTGTTTCCAATTCGTACTTGTTTTGAGCCGTCGACGACCACTTGTCAATCTGTTCTTGAGTGACCAAACGAGTCGTTCCACAAGGATCGGGTTGGCCGTTCAAGTGAATGACAAATGAAACAACAGTATTATTATCATCACCATCTGCGGCTGCAACCGGAAAAGACTTTATTGCAATTAAAAAGAGACAGCATATTGTAGAAAGGAAACGCATCGATTGTCGTTGCAACTTCGTCATCATGGTGGGCGGGGGGGATGATAGAAGAAAGAGAGGTAAAAAAGAGAACACGAAACTGCCGTTGTGGATGAAACAAAAAGAATGGCACATGGCATTGTATGATATCATACGGTGTACAGTATAATAATATAGTGTGTCTATTACGATGTGTACATACTTCGTAGTAGACTACTTCGTACTTTACTGTGATGAGAGGACCGCCGTACTCGAGTAACTTACTTAACGCACTACTAGTAGTCTACCGGTAATACATAGGTACCGTTAGTCATAACTACAGTGAAAGGTATGTACTTCGAGTTTCCCCGAAAGTGAGAATCCCCCATGAATGAATTTGGTTTGTTTGTGTGTGTACGACGATAGCAGTCTGTAGTCTCTCATGTCTCATCATAACAATCGTCCAACTTCACATGACAGTTTCACCATGTTGTACTCCGTACTCTAGTAGTATTAGTATTAGAGATCTCCTACCGGTAGTTGTCCTGTCCTTTGCCTGAACAGCGATAACAAATATATAAATTATATTGACAGACTCCCCAATTTCGATGCTCTGGATGCAAATACTGTTGCTTCTAACCTCACTGCAACGACGACAACACCATCGAGTTGTACACAGTTTCAACGCCATTTCCTATACGGGTCACTTTTCTCAGCTGAAATCACTATCCAAACGACAACTAATGTCTTCTCCATTCCAATCTCAACAAGAACAACAACAACAACAACAACATCCTCGACTTCAATTTGTTGACATTGGTGCCAACTTGATGGACGATCGATTTCAAAAGGGAGAGTATTTTGGTAAAGAACGTCATCGGGCCGATTTTGATGCTGTCTTGGAACGTGCCATCCAGGCCGGCGTCACACACATCATATTGACAGCAGGAACCTTGGAGGAAAGTCGACAAGCGGTACAAGCGGTACGAAACTATCGACAAAAACATATTCCAAACGACGACGACGACAACAACAACAATGACCAAAGGAATCTGTTCTTGGCATGTACCGTTGGTGTCCATCCGACACGATGTCAACAAGAATTCATTGACAATGTCGTTGCGACAACACGGACCGCTGACACGGTCCTTGACGAGTTACGACAAGTGGCCGAAGACGGTGTTCAGGATGGAGCTGTGGTAGCATTGGGAGAGATGGGACTGGACTATGATCGGCTCCAATTTTCGCCCAAACACGTACAACAAGAATTCCTTCAACGGCAATTGGATGTCTTTTCCTCGTCTGCTGCAAGCGATACGGTCAAGTCATTACCGTTGTTTTTACACAATCGTAGTGTCGGCCGCGATTTGGTACTAGCGTTACAACAACATCAGCAGCAACAACAACAACTGAAGCAGAAACCGCAACTTCCATTGCGCGGTGTGGTACATTCCTTTGATGATACCTTGGAATTGGCCCAAGAGTTCATTGCCATGGGATTGTACATTGGATTGAATGGATGTTCATTGAAGAACGAGGACAATTTGATGGTCGTCAAGGAACTGCCATTATCCAGCATTTTAGTGGAAACAGATTGTCCCTATTGCGAAATCAAGCCGACTCATGCTGGATACAAGTACGTCCAAACATTCTTTGACAAACGAACGGAGAAAAAATTTGTACCAGGAATGGGCGTCAAGGGACGGACCGAACCCAACCACATCGTTCAAGTAGTGGAAGTCATTGCTGGCATCAAGGGACTGTCGACACACGAAGTGGCGAACGTGTGCTATAAAAACTCACTCGACTTGTATGGGTTATCAACATTGTTGTGAAGTCAACGGTGTTGATGTTTACTACTCCAGTACGAACAACAACAAAGTAAACAATCAGAATCAAATAATATGGCACTCCATTTTCAACACTTTCTACCACGACGTACTGCGATTACTGTCGTAGAACACACTCTTCCCGCTCTTCTCAATCATACCGGTACGTAGTACTCTCTATTGTTTCGTTTGAAATTGGAGCCATAACCCGATCGATCACGTTGCAGCACTCTACGATAGTACGAGCCACCGTACTGCTAGGTGTTGCCTACGTCGTCCCACCAAACCCTGGGCCTGAACTGTCCGCCACCAGCTCCTAGCCATTGTCGATCCTACCTACTATGATGAATTGGAAGATGTCGCCTTCGGATATGCCGACTTGGCCACACGCCACACCAACGCTTCTAACCCACCTGATCACCGAATATGTTATTGGTTCCATAAAGATGAGTACGGACCGAAGTCTCTATCCGAAGGTGAGTTGAAACCTTGTTCCAAGTGCTGCTGATCGTAGTAGTGTCCAGTGCCCCGACCTTGCTGCCACTGCTGCTGGTGGTAGTACGGGGTGTATGGGTGTTGCTGCGACGCTGGATAGATTTGGGCGTTTGGAAATTGATGGCCTCGCGGCTGTAGATGTAGGCGAGGCGATGACGGTGACATGTACCGGTAGCACTCCATTGCGCCTACAGAAAGTTTCGAAAAAAACACCAACTGGAATTGAATGGCCGACAAAGGACTTGATCTTTGTGGGATGCACTTCCCCTTTCCAGCTCTACTCTGTTGCACTTATGACAGCTCGCTCTTCATCCCCCCACTTCCTCCAAGTAGGCCTTTGCCACTTGAATGGTGGTTGGCGCCGTCACTTCTTCAATTTTTTTCATCAACAATGTCATCGTCACTGATTGTGAGGTCACAAGAAGAGGATAATGTTGTGACGACAAGCGGAGAAGCCAACAACAGAATCTCACTTGTGTACGGTATCATAATACGTCGATAACTGTAAGCTAAGCAAAAAATAATGTGAAAAATAGACTACTACCGTACTACGAAAGTAGCCCTGTAGGGTATTTGGTATGTACATACGTACGTACGTACGTATGTACGTAAAAAGCAGTACCTATTACCGTATCACGTACTTCGTATCAGGCAAAACAAAATACGTCGTATCATCAACAATCAATCACATCAACAATCAACACATCCACTTTCACTTCGACATTCACATCCCCGAGTTTTTATCCCTTCCTTTCATTTGAAATATATTTCTGCAGAGCAATCCAACCAACAACAACATGGCTTCTTACCCGAATAATATAAAATTCCTTCAGGATCAACTGAAGGATTTGCGAGTACAATCCATGGTTTATGCGAATCGTCTCGCCATTCTTGATGAAGAGCGCACAGGTTTGGCATCCGTTATCGAGAAAAACAAGTCACTGGAGGCTACTTTACAGTCTATGCTCGATAAGGAATCGCAAATTAACAACGATAACAACAATGAACATTTCGCCATTCCTCTACCACCAATACACGACTTTCTCGAGGAACACCATGCCAGCACACCCGCACAAGTCCCCCCTTCCAAGACGGAGCAAGAATTGATGCCGCATCCTGAATCGAGGAATGTCCTTACGATCCCGACATTTCCATATGAGTGCCATAAACCGCATCTCAAGATTGACGAAAAAGACTTTGGACACCTGCAGGAGATTCTCGAATTACGCATCTATCACAGGACATCAATCCATTTGGCTTTGGACGAGTTGGTGAACATTGATACTTCCAGTGGGCAGTATCGAGTCACAAGTTTGCACATAGGAGACGAAACCGCAGAAATTCCTCGTTGGTATGATCTGCCTCATCTTCCAGTCTCGCTATGCAACATGGATGCATTAAAAGAAATACATGTATATCACGCACGACTGCAAACACTGTTTTCCGAGGATGAAGCTGATGACTACATGAGAGTCGTTCCAAATCTCAGAATTCTTCACTTAGTTTCAATGTCACGACTGCAACATCTTCCAAGAAACCTTGGATCTTTTACAAGCCTAGAAAAACTCCACCTATCGAGATTGCCCATTGATGCTCTGCCTGATAGCTTGTCGTCATTGGGCACAAGTCTTGAATCAATTACAATTACAGATTGTGAAAATTTGACTGATCTCCCCAATGGGTTCGGGCAGCTTCACAATCTCCAACATCTGGAAATTAAGTCAACCCCAATCCATCAGCTACCAGAAAGTTTTGGGGACCTTAAGAGGCTTCGACATCTTGACATGGATTTTCAGCATCTTACACAATTACCAGAGGGATTCAAAAACTTGACCAACCTTCAGACTCTCAAAACCGGAGAAGGTACCTTTCATTTTTCAGTGCCTCACCTTCCAAGTGTAGAATTCCTGGAGACCTCTGTATCCAATCTCCACCAATTTGACCAAACACAAACAAAGGACATGCATCTGCATCTTCGTTGCTGCTGCCAACTGACAGACGAAGCTAGTGTGCTTGATTCTAATTTCGATTATCTTACCATATGGAGCCAGGTGGCGGTACTCCACCTCGATTTTTTGGGTTACACCCCCGACTACAAGTTGTATGAAGGGTTCTTCTCGAGTGTCCACCAATTGCAGGCCTTAAAAGTTCGGTGTCACTATGTAGAACGGGATGTCTATATAGATGAAGTTGCATGCTTGGAGAAACTGAAATCCATTGAACTGAAAAGGTGCCATCTTAGACCGACACACTTTCTTTTTCAACCACCGCAACAACCGAATCTCGAGAAAATCAGTCTTTCGATAATCACTGGTGGCTTGGAACTGCTGCCACTCATCAAGGCACCGTGCTTGAAGTCATTAGAAATGAGTTTTTGTTTTGCCCTGGATGATGCAATGTTTGCCAACTTATGCACCAAGTGGATTTCTCATTTTGAATCACTTCACACAATGGATGTTAGAGGCTGTTCTATCAGAAATATCAAGCCAGAACATGCCCAGCATCTTGGGAAAACCGACCTACGTTGCATTGACCTGAGATATAACCCAATTTGGGATGGTTCTGACGATGAGTTGGAGAAAAAGCTGCTTCCACTGGTCCAGCACTGTCACTCTCTTTGTGATTTTGGTCATGATTCTGAAGTACCAGCAAGTGTTGCATATCACCTTTGTTGGAATTCTTTGAGATGTCTTGTATTGGGAGGACAGAGAATTTGTTCCAAAGGTCTCTGGGCATTGATACTTGAGAATGCCACGAGAGGCATGAGTTTGGTAAGCTCATGCAACAGGCACATGAGTCAAGCAGAAGTAATCTATGTCCTACTAAAGCAACGTGCAGCAGAAGAGCTGTTTGGGAGCCTGGATGTGGAAGGGGAAGACGGCAAGGAGGTTGCAAAAATAATGTAATTTTCTTCAAGCATTTGATGCCAAATGCTCATTGGCTCTGTTACAAAAGAACGAACTACGTCGTAACTGTGAGTTTCTTTTTCATTATTATTGTGATTTTGCCAAACTAGGCGCCTGTGTAGTTCTGTACCTACCTAGTTAGCTAGAGTAGGAAATAGACTGAACTGTGTGAATCGATTCGACACAAACACAAACGGCAAAATCTGGAACGACCTGAAGAAAAAATGACGTCAACGAGCACACATCAAAGGATCAGAATCGAATTTTCACTGGAACATTTTTTTTGTTTTATTCTCTCTCTCTCTGCATGAACAGTGCACGACCTCTGCTTGCTATGATATCATAGCGGTAGTGTGGAGGTGGCTGGAGTTCCTGTTGTTTAAATATTGTTGTAGTCGTAAAGACTCTTGCAGGACATAGAGTGTGACTCTGAGACATGCGACGCTATTCCCCGATTATGACTCCATTTATCCCAAAAAATCAGACGATTAATGCTGCAGAAGATATCTTTGATAAAGTCCAGTCCAATCCATCCAATCTTTTCACTGGGATGTTACAGTTAATCATTACACACTATCATTTTGCGCAATACGACTACCGGTACTACCTTAAGTAGAAAATAGAGGGTGGCAGTCTCGAAGTCTTTATTCTCTGCGTCTATTTGAATAACCAAGAGAACAATTGACAGTGAATTGACAGTTAATCTGCAACAACAAAAACGGCTACGATCGATCGCTATGAAGGAATTCCTCTTCCATTGACCGTGAAAGCTGCGTCCAATGTATTTTTGTACGTATTATAGTACGGTAGTCTACTACTGAAGTATTTATTTTCTACGAAGTATTACAACTACCTCCGGAGTACTACGTAGAGTTCTCATGCAAGTCTTGGTAGACCAGTAGCTTCACTCCATCTACCCCGCCCTCTTGCTGGCCATCATTGTTTCGATGAGAATATGACGGAACGACTATCCAATGATTCCGTTCTGGTGTCCCCCCAATCCAAGGAGGTGACGAAGACACGGCGAGTGACCAATTCTTCTAGCGGTAGTGGAAGGACCAAGAAAATATTGATGAGACATTATTATGAAGATGCTCCCAACTCAGCTCCTGCCGTTATTGTACACAAGCGACGAACTAACTGTAATCACAACAAAATGCTAACAATGGTGGCGCAACCAACCGTATACGAACCCGAAGAAGAAGAAGACGACGAAGCGTCGTGCGATACAGCACCGATTCATCATACTCTTCTTGGGGATATTCATCCTTCCGCTAAAAAGAGATCTTGGACTCCGAAACGAATCATCGATGCTCAGACATACCATGATGAGGAGAAGGCGAGACAGGTACAACATCTTATCAACGAGTGTATCCAGGAGGACAACAACAACAACAACAACTTACTATCCACTCCTCATCAATCCACGACGGATTGTATCGTAAATGCAGAAACAGAAACCTGTCGCTTGAATGGCAGCGAAGGTGAGAACGTTGAAACTACGGATACTCCCGTTCGTCGCACATGGAAAGTCAAGCGAATTATTGACGCAGAAACGTATCGAATGGAAAATCCCGATTCTATCCCACCTCCCATGAACGACGATCTAAAAGAATTTCATGAAGCAACGATAGACTTTACAATACAGGTTAACAACAACAAGTGTCCAGATCATGATGGACAAAAGAACAAAGTAACAACACGACGAAAAAACAAACAGATATTCTATGATTTGGAAGTCAATGAAAGCAATCATTCGACAATTTCGGTCGACTCTGCTGCTTCGGATGGTCTTGCAGGAAGATACCAGAGCCTTCGGTATAGGAATGCTTCCAAGTTATTGTCCAAAACGACACATGGGTCCACAGTGATACAGTCCTTTGGCAAAACGAAGAAAAACTATTCGGAACACTGTACAACAACAAAGTACGTTACGACAAACGACGAAGATGACATCACTGCAGCTTCGACGAGGTCGACAAGATCCTCAGGATCTCAGGAGGACCAACATCACAGCTTGACGGTCAACAGGACCCATCAAAGAAAAGTATCCGATGAGATTCCTTTGGAAAGCTTCCACTGTGATGATGGACATGACTACAACGACGATACTATAGTGTGTACAGCTACAGCAAACCATGTTTCGAACGATGACAAGTTTGCTACAGCAGATCACAAACAAAAGACGTGGAAGGTGAAACGTATCATCGATGCTGAAACGTATCAACGACAACAAAAGTCGAGAGAAATCTTTCGTCAAAACCTTGAAAAGTTCAACAAGCCAGACCTCGAAACACCGGCACTATCGTTCACGTTGCACGGTATGATAAGTCCAAAACAAAGTGTCAAGTCGACGACTACATCACCCTCCTCTGCAATGACTTCCGACGCTTCTCCATTGGCAACTCAAAACTTGAAAAATGGATCCTATGAACGAATCGAAGTCTCTTGCTTTCAAAAGGATCCAACAATGGTTCAGACACCACCTCTTGTCGAAAAGGCATCTCTGAGCTTGAAAGACAAAATTGACATGTTTAGCCAGCATCAAACTCAGCCCCCTTCATTCTTGAGTGCCAAACACATGAAGAAACTTGTACCGATAAAGAAGGAAAAGCAGCAGTCAGCCATGAACAACACGGCCAAAGACCAAACATCCCTGACCAAACCACCTCTATCGCCAAAGAAAAACAAAAACAAGCACATGGCAACGAAGGCTGCTATCAAGCGTGGGTTATCCATTGAACAACCCACGATCAAAGATCTTCTCCCGCCACCCAACAAGAGCCTAGATGTGAAGAAAGAAGAAGAGCAAGAACGAAAGAAAGTCCAAAGAGCGAACAGCTGTCGACGCGGCCGTTTGAGAAAACAGAAGTCCGCCCTGCTCAATCAGAAAAGCACACAGAAAAAGTCTGTCTTCGTTCCCATTTCTGCCAAACCAGAAGAAGATCTCTCGACATTTACCCTCCCCGTGTTTTCCAAGGACTTGGAGTCGGTGGAGCTCATTAAAGCGGCTTTGCGACACAACTTTGTTTTTGACATGGATGACGATGAAATGGATTCGTTCGTGAATGCGTTCGAGCAAGTTACGGTGGCAAGTGGAGAAGTGATTATAAAACAAGGGGATGTCGGAGACTACTTTTATATTGTTGCGTATGGATCTGTCGGCTGCTTTGTCAATGGGAAAAGGGTTAATTCGATCGGCCAAGGCAAGGCGTTCGGGGAAATGGCATTGCTGTATACCTGTCCAAGGGCCGCGACTGTTGTCGCCGAATATCCATCGACGCGCTTGTTCCGAGTCGACCAAAAATCGTTCCGTTTTGTGATGCGAAATCATACCCGAGAATCGGAGAAAATGAAAGAAAAGCTTCTTCGTGGTATTCCGTTCTTGAAGCACTTGGGTGAAGAAGACTTGCACCGTCTTTCTTCCGTCATGACTCCTTGTCTTTTTGAGACCGGAGACTACATTGTCAAATTCGGCGAACAAGGTGATTCATGCTATGTTATACAAGATGGAAAGGTCCGGGTCACAGATATCGTGGTAGGCAATATCTCCTACGAGGATGTCAATCTTGGAGCCGGGGATTATTTTGGAGAGGGTGCTCTTATTTCGACCGAGCCTCGCGCAGCCAGTGTGGTCGCAATGACCAAAGGAACCGCTTTCGCAATTGATCGAGCAATATTCCGAAAAGTCCTTGGCGACTTTGTTGAGCTCGTCGCCAAATCCCAGGACCGACACAAACTTGTAAGTGATGAGAAGTATTGATCTATTGTACCGAGTGCAAATATGCGTTGTCTAACACCCGTCGTTTGTTGGATCTTTTCGAAGGAGGGAATCAAAGTCTTCCGCGACTCCAACTTAACAGCCAAAAACTTCGACACGCTTGTATCACTGTTGAAAGACAAGAATTTTCGGGCTGAAAGAATTATTTTCAAAGAAGGAAAGCCAGTAGATAGTGCTCTCTACCTAGTAAGAAAGGGAACCATCCAAATTACTACGCTGGATGGCAGTCGAACCGAAGAAATTGTTCCGGGTGGGTACTTTGGTCAAGAACAGCTCCTAGCCGACGCTCAGGGCAAACACAAGTTGGCAAAATACACTGCAACTGCCGGAAAAGAAGGTTGCGTCTGTGGAGTCCTTACGTTGAAAGACTGTCGGCCAGTCTTCAATACCAAGAATATGGAAGAAGGTCTACATGCTGGTGGAAGTGTTTACAGGCGAATGAAGCGAGCCTCCATGATTGGTTCGATGGATTTGGGCTTATGTCTCACGGATTTGAAGAGAGAACGCATGCTTGGCGAAGGAGAATTCGCTCAAGTCTGGCTGGTCTCTCGATCCTCCAATGGAACTCGCCAGGAATATGCGTTAAAGGTACCCCATCTTTGCGCTTCAAGCGACGACGCAGAAGAAGCTTTGGAAGCCTTTCGTCGGGAATCGATGGTCCTTCAACAATTACATCATCCCTTCATCGTGGATCTTCATCAGACGTTCGTCAAGGAAGATGGATCTATGGACATAATGTTGGAAGTTGTCAACGGCGGAGAACTGTGGAACCGCATTCATAGGGAAGGATCAGACGGAGATTGGGAGTCTGGCATGACAGAGCACGAAGCAAAGTTCTACGCCTTTTGTCTTGCGGATGCATTGGCGTATATTCACAGAGAACAGTTTGTCTTTCGTGACTTGAAACCTGAAAACATTCTTTTGGATTCCACAGGCTACCCTAAGCTGGTTGACTTTGGTTTTTCTAAGTATTGTCCAGATATTACCTTTACTTTCTGCGGAACACCGAATTACTTGGCACCCGAGATTGTGCGCAATCACGGTCATGGAGCTGGTGTTGATCACTGGAGCCTAGGAGTGGTCGTGTACGAAATGGTCACTGGAGAAAATCCCTTTTACTTTGAAGACATGGATCAGATTGCTCTCTTCGAGTCGATTGTGACCGAAGACTTCTATCCTTTACCAGAATCGTTCAATCCTGACATGAAAGCCTTTATTTCAGAGTTGCTGGAGAAAGATCCTGTTCAACGACTCGGATCTTTAGCTGGCCGAGAGAGTGACATCCTTCATCACAAATGGTTTGAGGATTTCGACTTGGAAATGTTGCGCAAGAAGGAGATTAGGGCCCCGTGGATTCCACACGAAGCTAAATAAAATGAAGGATACATTTGACGTAATGATTTTTTCCCTAATGCTGCGTTTTGTTATTTTGACAACATGCCGCCTCCTGACCAGCTGTAAAACATCATCACGATCCGGGATTTGTCCCAATAAAAACAAAAAAAAGACATGGAAAGAATTCTATGTAGTTGGAGGCTTCCCGACTACCGAAGTACGGTAGGTTTACGGTACCACCACCATCGCAAATAAATACTGTCGAAATAATAGACTACAATACTATTAATACCTCTCTACCGTAGAGACAGTGATACCCT
Organism: Nitzschia inconspicua; assembly: GCA_019154785.2. Classification (NCBI taxonomy): domain Eukaryota; phylum Bacillariophyta; class Bacillariophyceae; order Bacillariales; family Bacillariaceae; genus Nitzschia; species Nitzschia inconspicua. The sequence continues at coordinate 781,381 of JAGRRH010000018.1, forward strand.
CTATTAATAAGGACTTCAGCTGCCGGTAGGTACTTCGAGGTACTTACAGGTGATGCGACGTTCACAGTAACAGTAAGTACAGGTACGTCGTACACGGAGATTGTAAAATCTCACCATGGTGGTGTATGCGTGTCACTTGAGTTGTAGCACAAGAACATGGCGATATTTGTGGAACATCATCTCCGTCCTTGTGTGTTCACCTAAATCTTCTGGTACGAAGGGTAATACTCACAGTTAGTACGTCATACTGAGCAGATGAAGTTGAAGTAGGGGTGCATCTTCTCGGACTTACAGTCGTTACTCTACCGTAAAGACTCAGTACCGGTAGTCATAAAACTTGCTGTTAAATGTAAATCAACGCTCTACGTCGTATGATACGCTATCACATTCGGCACATTCGGAAGATTCGTGTCGAAATAATTGCTGTCAAAATTACGTAGTAACTGTAAAGTCGCAAGCTTTTTATCCCGTCAGCGAACTCTCTTTCCTTCGCACACCTTTTCCCATACTAACAGTAAAAATTGGAAGTCGTTTAATCCTTTGTCCTCAATCTTTTTTATCGGCTTTGACATCAAATATCCTACGTTTTCACATCATTATTTCACCTCACAATCAATCTCGTCGTCACTCTTCTCTTTTCTCTATCGAAAATATAACGTACCATCATGACAACTGCCGACGTGGAGAATTGCCAGTCTTCCGCAACCACCGAAGCCAAGAAATCTACGTTTTATTCTTTACTGAAAAGGTGGAAGAAGTTGGATGATGGCAGTGCATCATTTGCAGTTGCCAAACCAAGGAAAAGCTTCAAGAACAAGGAACAAAATGGAGTGGCCATCAAGGAATACAAAACGAAGATCCGGTCAACGGTTCAAACCCGTGAAAAGTCCACCAACAAACCAGCGCATTTGCAAAATATCTTTGGACCCAACGCAAGTCAAGAGCACATTCTGGATTCCAAACGACTCATGTTCCAAAAATCTCCCGAAAATGTGAAACTTATTGAAAGGAATATCTCTAGCAATTTTTTCTTTCACGACATGGATTCTTGCGACCTTCCAATCTTTATCGATGCGTTTGAACCTTTCAAAGTCAGAGAAGGAGAGCACATTATAACACAAGGTGACAAGGGAGACTACTTTTATATTGTGGGGGAAAACAGCAAAGTGGCTTTTGAAGTCAATGGTGAACGAGTCGGCTATGCAAGTGAAGGTGACTCCTTCGGAGAATTGGCTTTGTTTTATTCGTGTCGTCGTGCAGCCACCGTGATTGCCATCTCGCCCATGACCGAACTTTATCGAGTTGACCAAACGACATTCCGAGCGCTCCTCCACAAACAAACCAAGAAAAAAGAGGCAGAAAAGATGAAGCTGCTAAAGGCAGTCATTTTTTTGAGCGAAATCAGTTCCGTCGACCTGAAAAGATTGGGACGAGCCATGACATTGATCCAATTTCAGCCCGGAGACTGCCTCGTGAAAAAGGGCGATGAAGGCGACGCCTTCTACGTCGTGTACGATGGTCAAGTAAATCTGACCGAAATCTCAGTTGGAAGTGCCAAATTTGATGATTTGACGCTAACCGTTGGGGACTACTTTGGAGAGCGTTCGCTTGTGACGAATGAGCGAAGAGCGGCCAATGCCATTGCCAAAACAAAAGGAGCAGCCTTTCGAATCGACCGAAAGACGTTTGAAAAGGTACTTGGGAAATTTTCTCGTGTCATTGTCAAGTCACAAGATCGAAGAATCCTGGTACGTTCTGGGGAAGGAATGTTTTTTATTACTTGTACCTCGAGACGAAATTATTTGCACTCAAAAAGGAATTGCTTTGTCCACTAAGGAGGGCATCGAAATCCTGAAGAACTGTCACCTGGAGCCGAAGCAATTCGAGGCATTATCGCACATTATCGTTGAAAAGAAAATCAAGGCCGGCCAAAGGATTTTTGGCCCTGAAAAGCGAACGGATGCAGTTCTGTACCTTTTAAGAGAGGGATCGGTTGAATTATCCGGCAATCGATCAGATGTGATAAAGCCAGGAGCATACTTTGGAGAAGATTTGTTTTTGTTGGGAATGGAACAAGAGGAAATATCTGGGAAGGTATCCCCGAACTATACTGCAATCGCACGAGAAGATTGTTTGTGTGGTGTTTTAAGGTTCGGTGATTGCCGAGCAGTATTTGACACAATGAAAATGGTGGGCAGTAAAGACAAACTACAGTCTCATGCTGAAGGTTTGAAAATCGGCGTTGACATTGACCAACCCGAAACCCATCATAAATTACCAACAAGACAGTCGACGGAACGTTGGCTTGCTCGGACGTCTACAGACAATCTACGAAAAGCGGTCAGGGATAGTATGAAAATGGATCAGCTGGATCGACATCATGTTCTTGGAGAGGGGCAGTTCGGTGAAGTGTGGCTGGTCTCAACTTTCGTCACTCCAAAGTATGGCCAGCAGTATTTTGCATTGAAAATCCAAAAGAAGGACGATGAAATGCGTGGAGATTCCTCGGCAGCCATCAAAAGAGAGATTAGCATACTTGGATTGCTGGATCACCCATACATTGTTAATCTTGTTCATTTCTACGAAGACCAGGAAACTGTAAATATTTTGATGGGCCTCGTTCAAGGATGTGAACTCTTTGACGTGATTCACACGGAAAATGAGGATGGTACATGGCACTCAGGAATCCCGGAAAGCGATGCCAAGTTTTACACTATGATTGTCGCAGACACTCTCGACTACATTCATAAAAAGCAATTCGTATATCGTGATGTCAAGCCCGAGAATATCTTGATTGTAAGCCAGTCATGTCTGTGTTAAAGGTTGTTATGAAACTACCAGACTCACATCTGCTCAATTTATTACAGGATAAAGATGGGTATCCCATTATCTGCGATTTTGGTTTCGGTGAGTGAATGCGGCTCGCCAGCGTCAACAACTTCTTTCCTACGTCAGCATGCTAACGAGCTTCGTCTTCCTTTTCCAGCCAAGTTTGTTGAGGACAAAACTTACACACTTTGCGGAACACCGAACTATCTCTCTCCCGAAGTCATTAGGAACCGTGGCCATGATGCGGCTTCTGATCATTGGGCTCTGGGGGTGCTTGTATATGAGATGGTGGCTGGAGCGAATCCATTCTTCTACGACGGTATACCGCAGATGGAATTATTTCAGTGCATAGTTCGAGAGAAGTTTCATCCTCTCCCGGACGAATTATCAGACGAATGTTTCCAAGTCGTTGATGGACTCCTGGTAAAAGATCCGAGTCAGAGGCTAGGATCACTAGCCGGCGGTATAAACGGTAAGGAAATTATGTGGCGGGTATTTGGATGTTTTCATGGTTGAAAAGATAATAATTTTTTGTTGTCGTACCTGTTTGTTTTTCCAAGACCTCATTTCAATGAAATGGTTCCAAGAGCTCGATCTTGATGAATTGAGACAAAAGAAATACCCTGCGCCTTTCAAGCCAACCGCAACTTCGCTCGACACTCTTGCTGAGAGCACGTAAACGAATTAGCTTCTTGGCGTCAACTTGGTATAGCGACATCTTCCCTCCTCTTCCTCCGAAAGTGTTTTCGAGCCTCTAATTCCATGTTTTAACCGGAATGGGGAAGACTGGCTTTCCTGTGACAGTGATCATCTTGTCGCATCCACCTGAAAGCACTCAACAGTATTTGCATCACTGGAGATGCAGCAATCGAAGGAGACTATTCCCTATTCCCGAACCATGGCCTCTGGTTTCTCTTTTCATTCTAGTACCTTTATCGGTTCAGGTCGGGTGAGACACAGCATGTTGGACGCTGGAATGGGTAACTGCGATCCTAGTGGACGCACTTCATTTTACCGTTCCAATTGGTCGAAACTGCGAAACTGGCATTTTCAGACAATTTCCAGTGAATCAGCATGGTTAGAGGACGAGGACGGTGTCGGTAGTGATAGCCAGTTCGTTGGAGGTGGAAATTGTACCCGCTTGTGGATATTTCTATAGTGCTTCCATTGACTTTAGGGTGGTTCTGTTTATCATACGAATAGTCCCGAAAAGGAAGGAACTTCGCCAGATAGCAGTGCGCTTCTTTGTACTTCGAAGTAATGATTGACTTTCGTCGGTTCTGTTAACAGTACTTTACAGTTAACGAAGTACCTACCTACGCAGTATCTTTTTAGATTTGCTACGGAGCATACACGGAGAGTTGATTTTTGAAAAATTGGACGAAGTGGAGTTGGCAGGCGAAATGAGAGTGTGTTGGCGCATCTCATTTCTTCTTCAAATTCGACCACTTGACGGGTCTGCTTTTTTTTGTGCACACAACACAATCGTCCGGGAAAAAAAGAAGAAAAATTCTCTCACTGGACGGACATCAGGTCCATGATCGTTTCCTGAACAACAAACGTCGAAATCCACGATGTACACAGACTAGCGTTGAATCAAACAAGCAACTACTTATTCGGCAACGATAGAAGAAGGACTTTATCAGTTGCACCTACTAAGAGTACTTTACCACCACCACCAAGATGAAAGATTTCCTTGAGCAGATCGAGGCGAGATTCGACAGCAGGCGTATTGGTCAAAAAGCATGGCCGGACCTGGATGAGGAGACTTCTGTACCCGACACTATTGAGATTTGTCAAAGCTATTCTTCTTCATGGGGCTATGGTGACGACACCGAACACGCCGCGATGGAATGGGAAGAAGTCTCATTGCCAGAGAGGAAAATGGAGAAACCAAACGTTTCTGAGTTACAGGAGGCTGATCTCCGAGAGTGTCGCAAAAAAGAACTGAGAAATTTTGGGTTGGAAATGATGTGCTGCCTTACTGTTTTGATCGTTATCGGTGTGGGAATAAGATTCATGTGGAGACAGTACACCGCTCCGAGCATGGTGCATAGCTGATCGCAAAACGCAAAACAGTACTTTTTCTCCACACACTTCGTTGTGTGCTTCCACGTATGAGCCAACCATAACATCACGGAAGCGACTCAAACTGCGACGACTGGATTTCATGTGTTAGAGATCAAGCATAGATTCACCACCCGATAATGTTCCGCACCAAGCCCGACAAGGGAAACTTTCCGTCTTGCCCGAAATACACTTTCATACGCCAGACATGTCAAAGTCACACGTCACCGATCACACAGAAACTTCCTCTCGCAAAGGCCGTACTATCCCCTCTGCTATGGAGGCATCATTTTCGCCACCATGTGTGAATCAACCAGCGATTCCTACAGTGTCGTCCAACAATACAAGTAACTTCAATGAACACGAAAGAACGTCTTGCTTTCACTCCAACACTGAAGGCATCTCTCGAAATTTCTGACAGACAATAGCATCCCTTGTCCTAAATTCCCGGACCTCATCATGTGGATATCTGAAGCACGCGGCAAGCTGCGTCGATCTTTTCCTTTCGAATATAACACCACAACAACATTCATTTGAATCGAGTCGACGCTTGGTCCTCCTCGCCGCCAGCTATGTCTAGACTTCAATGTGGAACATTGTACCGACCCCGGGGGTATTGCAAAGAAGTTTTTATATTTTTGTTTTCTAAATACTTTACAGTTAGTCCAATAGTAGGCTTAACTGTAAGTGCATCCAGACAGGTGAGCAGTATCGCACTACGGTGACTCATAGTTATTACTACCCTCGGAGTAGTACTGTACGTCGTCGTACGTACGACAGTATGATGATGATGTTTGTTGTGTTTTCTACGAGAAAAGTACATTCCAGTTGTGTGGGAAATCAAATTTGCATCCGACTGGACTCATGTACGACTTACAGTTAGCTACGGTAGACTCTCTCGTTGCTTTTTCAACAACGATCCTCACCCACACATCACTTGCACCTTGCAACATTACTACGTAGTATCATCACTGGTGTAACCTGTCAGCTCCATCTTGTCCAAGTTACCAGACAATGGCTCTGACAACAGCACTAGTCGCTTTTGTACGGCTTGTGACAACAGCGGCTCTTTTGGCTGGTTCTGCTCAGAGTCTCACTGTCTCCAGCCTCTCCACCATTTCTCCAGCAAAAATACCAATCGGCTCGTCACGTCTTATGGGAACGAGTACTACCAGTTCTGTTTCTCGTACGGAAACGACACGGAACATGTTCCATGACTACGATAGACCGATCGTTCTGATTGGATGTTCCTCCGAAGGGAAGGAAATGAAACGACTGGCCAAGTCCTTTCTGGAACAGTACTTCCCCCACATGTTCTTTTCATCTTCGACCGAAACTTTAATTCATCAAGCATCGACATCGACAGTATCGGAGTCTGTCGAACAAGACCAGAAGATACGATCCATGGTATCCAATGAGATGGGCGGCTGGCCGAACTTCATACTACTGGATTTTGCAGAACTTTGCACTGTGGACGTCGAATCGGAACGGACACAACGAGAGTCCGAGTTTGTACGACTGGCCAAAGAGCTGTATTCGCAGAAAGGATTGCTGTCGATATATATCAATGTGGAGACAGAGTCTGGCATGTCCAAAGACTGTGTATCACTCAAGAAACGGTTGGAGAATGACGTCCTCCTCAAGTATTCTGACTATGAGCTGTGCATAAAGAACGAAGGGATCCTACCAGGTTCTGATAGCGCAGACGAGCTGGATGGTTGGGAACACATCAAATGGGAGTTGGCGAGATTGGTCGCTCGGGCTCGTTTGGAACCCGCCACTCCCGGATCCAAATCTCCGTCTGTCAACACGGCTCATCTAACCATGGGCGACAACACCTTCTTCCTGTCACTGAGTTTCCCAAAGATCGAGCAAGTGAAGCCTTATGTGGAAGAAATGTGTGTCGACGTTGATGCGATGGAATATCGCACCGATCTTCTTGACTGTCGTGATAGTCGATTTGATCTGATCTATGGAATGCAACAACTGCGAAAGTACTGTCGACCTCACGTCATTCGAGTGCCTGCCCTACCGTCTTGTGGTCAAATGCTGGAAGATGTCATGCCCATTGTGTACACGGTGCGGACCCAAAATCAAGCTGGGACGTATCCCGATGATCAAGAGGGAATTGCAAAAATGTTTGACATGTTGGAGTGGGGGTTGCGTGCCGGTGTGGAGGTCCTAGATGTCGAAAGTGCGTGGGACAAGGCCAAAACGGATGCCTTGTTGACGCGAGCAGAACAACGTTACTCAAGTCAAATTCTGGGAAGTCACCATGTCGTCGGTAAAGAGATCACGACGGAAGAAGCCGTCGATCTATTTCAACAGTGCGCTTTGGATGGTCGTGCCCATGGCGCCAAAGTTGTGTTGTCCATCGAGTCGGCAGACAAGGACAGAATGGCGCATCAAGCGGCACTGCTATCCTCGAGCATATCTTCTCGTGAAGGAAAGGCTGTGATACCCAACATTTCGTTGATCCTGGGAGAAGTGGGAAGGTTTTCTCGGGTCATCAATTTGCCGTTCACTCCCGTCACACACGAGTCGCTACCGTTCAAGGCGGCACCGGGCCAATTGACGGCTAGCGAGATCATGGCGGCACGTGTGTTGACCAAAATCATTACCACCAAGAGGTATGCGATCTTGGGACACAACATTGCGTATTCGGTGAGCCCACAAATGCAAGGATCTGCGTTTGCAGCGGTTCGACTGCCGCACCAATACGGCCGAGCCGATGTCGAAACGGTGGAAGAATTCGTGGAATCCAATTTCTTCAAGGATCCAGCCTTTGGCGGATGTAGTGTGACGATTCCACACAAACAATCCATCATTCCATACGTGGATGTCATGAGTGAATCTGCATCGATAATTGGTAGCGTCAACACCTTGATTGTAGAAGAAATCGTTGACGGGGAGTCGGACACTGTCCAAAGGGTCATTCATGGCGACAATACCGACTGGAAAGGTATCTACAACCCTTTGGAACGAAAGATCGGCGTCCGCACCGACGAGGATACCTCCCTCGAGTACGCTCTTATTTTGGGTGGTGGTGGAACGGCTCGAGCGGCAGCCTATGCCGCTTCGAAACTCGGTCTGAAACGGATCTATTACAACCGAACTCCTGCCAAAGCCCAGGATCTTGCCGATTCGTTTGGTGGAACGGTCGTATCGAGTTTGGAACAAGGTCCCTCGGAGGATGATACGTCTTCCGAACCAAGAAGAATTCTAGGAGATGTGTTACCGGATGGTGCCAGGATCCGAGTCGTCATCAGTACGTTACCGGCCTCGGCCGAATTTGTGTTGCCGGAATGGCTATTGACAGCCGCTCATCAACAACCATCATCGTTGGGTCCGGTCATCTTTGACGTGAACTACAAGCCGTACCAGACGAAACTACTCACGCAAGCGGAAGAAGCCGGATTGGATGTGGTTCGTGGATCTGAAATGTTATGGGAACAGGGCGTGGGTCAATTTGAGGCGTGGACGAAGCGTACGGCACCGTATGCTGTGATGAAAACCGTGGTCCTGCAAAACTGTCTCCCCCAACCGGAGGATCCGGAATCCTTTCGGTAGCGGTCCCGTTTTTTGTGATGATTATTAAAAAACAATAACAATGGTTGTCCTGCTAGTAGTAGTAGTACTTCGTCCTGTTATGATACGTTGTAGTATCGTATCGATGACTTGTTGCCCAGCTACGGTACTTATATATATTATAACGAACTGCAAAGTGATTTTCTTTTGTGATATTGACAACATTTGCAGGGACAAAAGATTGGAATAGGGTTGTTTGATCTATTGTTGTTCCAACTTTCTACCATAATAATATAGTCCACTACTCTCGAGATACTGGATTTTTTTGGGTGGTCATTACTACGACGTACTACTGTAATTACTCTTTTATTGTTTTTACTTTTGCGGTGGTTTCGTTTTACTCGACGACGGTTTCTGTTTGCAATCCCTTGAAGGAGGAGACGGGGACCAGCTGTGCCAGGGTGTAAAGTTTCTCGTCGGCGTCTTCGTCTTCGTTCCTCTTGCGGGAGAGTCTGACACGGACCCGGGTGGGGGTGTTTTTGATGCCCGTCGCCCATACGTACTTGTTCAATCCGGCATCGATTCGTACGTCCTGTGTTCCCATGGCCTTCTGTGCAAACTTGCGAATTTCCTTGACGGCACGCGGGGCACGACGCTTGTTCTGGATCTTGTGCGTACGCTTGGACAGTTGGATCGTGTAATCCCGAGTCACCAGATCGGGTTTGGGAGCACCGGTCTTTGCCATCTTTTGTTTGTTATAGTAGAATTGCTAACAATTTAGTTACTACTTGATTGGTGTGTCGGAAAAAAAAAAATTGGAAGCAGCGAGATGGTGTGAGAGACACGTTGCTAAAGAGAAGATACAGTTCAAGACGTTGGAAAATGTGGTTGGAATAACAATTTTCCAACAGAAGTAAAGAAAAATCATCACCAGCACCACTATCCGTCTCTTTCTCCCTCCTCCTTCTCCTCCATCCACAGTCAACGTCAGGCTTTTTGTTGAACGAACGACACCAGATACATCCCGACGACATGCAACACATCAGCAGCACTGTAGGTTCCGTTCCCAACAGTACGATTTGTTTGAATCATCATCTTGGATGATATTCGATACCCTTACCTTTTCCAGATGACAAAACACTGCCAGGTAGTAGTGGTAGTTGTAAAAGGCAGTAACAGAAAACGACCGTTTTTGCGGCTGCGGTTGTTGCTTGATGTCCTTCTACTTTGCGGGTGTGTATGTAGTACTATGTAGTAGGTACGATCTGGTCGATTCGATTGTGTTTTTGGTTTACCACTTTTCTCTGTTACTACACATTTGAACATTGTCTACTCGTTTTGGTCGAATTGGTGTAGAGGAATTTGGAATCTCATATATTTCAATCAATGGCAAAATTGATTACAGTTATTATTAATTAAAGTTACTGTTCGTTCGGTTCGCGCCAGAGTTTTTTACCCTGAACCTTTATCAAGTACGAGATCCAAAAAATGGGAGGGAACCAATGATTTGAACCGATATCGTCTTAAGTAAATAAACTTGGCTGGCGCTGACTATCGTTAAAACAATTGAATCCGTTTCGTTGCCCTCTCGGAAGTCATTCCGGTGTGTTCCCGCAAATCAATCAAAAAATAATAAAAAATCGAGAGAGAGCACACCCGAAAATCCCGGTAGTCTAACTATTGAATAGCTCTTCGTTTCCATCAAGAAGCAACTACTGGTACTCCTCTCTGGTAGCTACCGTAGCTAGCTAGGTAGCAACCGTGGAGAAAAAACCGTCCTCTCTTTGTAAAAAAAAAGAGGAAAAACAAGTTGCTGTTGTTGGTGTTGTAGTTGTTGTTGTTAGGAGGAAGTCTTGAAGATCCTGTCCGGGCCAGTCGGAAACAATCATCAAAGACAAACAACAAGCAGCCCGTTCCATCTGTCTTTCACGAATCGGTAATCGATACCCTACCCCATATTTTATTGTTTTGCGATTGAGAAACTCGAGTTCTTGTTTTCTATTTATCTCTCTATCTTTCATTTGGTTGGTTCCGTCGGAAACGTTATACACTACTACCGTAGTAGGTTTTGTTGATTCCATCATCATCATCGACTGATTTCATTTTTCTGTTGATACAAGAAGAAGAAGGAACCATGAAGGATCATCTCTTTTCTCCCTCACAGCATCATCATTATCATCATCCGCAACATAGTACAACGATGACATCGACAACAGGAGGAGGATGTTCGGACGTCGATGTTTCGATGGACGATGACGGACATTCTGTCAATACAGTCAACACTGTCAATACATCCAACAATAACATGAATCAAAACAACAACAACAGCAACAACAACAATTGCAACAATACCAGTGTCAATACAAGCAACGAATGCATGTCCATTGCTTCTCCACCTAGAACTGTGATGCGTACTGTTACCCGTCGTTCTCTTACTGCTGCTACTACTGCTACAGCCACATCAACTTCAACAACAGGAGGACCGTCCTTGTCGGCAAGTGTTCGTTCGCAACGACTTCGAAGTCGCTTGTTTGAAGAAGATGATGACGAAGAAGAAGAAGAAGACCACCTTGTTCCTCGCTTTCTTCATCGAAAAACTTCTGCTATCAAACCAATGAGTCTCAATTTAGATTTTGACGCAGAAGCTGCTGATTCCGATGACGACGAAAACAATCATAAAGCTTCTCAAAAGGGACGATCTACCAACACGATGATGTCTTCTCAAAATCGATCTCATCATCATGCTTTGGACACTTCTTCTTCTCTCACAGCACCACCAAACCATTCTGCTTCTATTTCTGCTTCTTCTATACCCACGAAGACACCACATCGACCTTCCAATGCCGTTCGGAAGCGTTCTGCCGAACAATTCGACCTGTACACCAAACAATGCTTGAGTTTCGAACGAGACGATCACGATAATAATTGTGATGAGGATGTCTTTTCTGCCGCAGAAAGTCCCGTCGATATGTACGCTTCTCCCCACATATCACCAGCGTCTCCTCCCAGCACTGGAAGTCGCAGCAGCAGCAGCAACAACAACAGTAACAACAACAACAACCCAAGCAGAATCTCCTCCATGTATCGATCTCCCTCCTGCATGCAGAAACATATCAGAACAAACGTAGGGAACAGCCAGAACCTTTCCTTTCACAAGTCACCGTCCTCATTTGTCACTTTGGATGGAAGGACGGTCCAATCCAAAAATCCATTCTCACCCATGATTTTTGAGGAACATCCCACCCCAGGAAGTATGATGGACACAACAACAACGACGACGACAGCATCATCATCCACACATATCAGCTCGGCAAGAGCCAAAATGGAACTTCGCTCTTCACCCTCGTCTGCATCGAACGCAAACGAATCGTTATTTCTCAACATGAACGATTCGTCCTTGAGTTTACCAGCATCCCTCACTGGACGAACAAATGGCACTGCCAACAACGGCACTCCGGGAGACGGACCCCGGATGCTACTCCCACGACACACACTACACAAGAGAGACACCAACAAAAACATGCACAACCCCCAAGCATTATCCATGATGGAGGGTTTAACAACCATCAATCCACAACAACAACAGCTGCAGCAATTGCCGAAAGAAGACCTCTTTTTCATCCAACAAGAACAAGAACAACAGCATAAAGAATTCTACTATACGCGAGATGGATATCCAGAACGGACCGGTAGATACTCCTTCACAGGATCACCCATCAAGGAGCATTTGGAGGCAACCGTCCATAGTGAACGAAATAATAATTCTGACACTGCCACTAACAACAAAATTCCATCCAATGTCTGCACCAACATTCATAAAATAAGACGTCGGACCAAAGGCGACGATGTCGTAGCAGCTGCTGCCCACGGAGAACCCTCCTGGAAACGACATGGAATCTACATTCGAACCAACAACCATCATGACGACGACAACAACAAAAACAACAACAATTTTCGGAACGACAGTCCCGACGATCACATCAGTCCAACGGACGTTGCCAACTTTCCTCTCTTTCGACCCACGCCGTCCGACACAAAGACTTTACCGCCCACACCCTCGAAACCTGTACGCCGTCCGCCGTCCAAGAGATACACCCCGATTCGAAAATCAACCGGACCTCCACCAACGCCAATGCCTGTCATACGAAGAGCACGCTCCTTTGATGACGACGAGTTTGGAGATGCCCCCGAAAGACCCGGAGCCCGTCGACACTCTTCCGGCAGTACCATGGACTACCTAAGTTTGAGTCCGGGAGGCGAGGGAGGACAGCCACATTTGACTGCCGCCACTGGACCACCACCGTCGCGATTCTACTCCGACTTTGACATCATTTCGGAACTCGGCAACGGAAGTTTTGGAAACGTCTACAAGGTCCTTTCGCGTCTAGATGGGTGCATGTATGCAATCAAGGTGGCCCATCGACCCGCCAAGGGAATGGCAGACAAGGATCGCATGCTCAAAGAAGTATATGCCCTCGCGGCACTCAGTGATCAGGCAGACACTGCAACCTTTCACATCGTGCGATACCACCAAGCGTGGATGGAAGAGAATCGCCTGTACATCCAAACAGAACTCTGCACAACGACGTTGCAGGCGGAAATGCAACAAGCATCTCCCTTGGCACTACCCCTGGCTCGAAGATACAAGTGTTTGAGGGAGATTTTGTTGGCACTAGAGTATATTCACAAAAACGGAATGGTCCACCTAGATATCAAGCCAGAAAATGTGTTTGTACGTTTCCCGTGACTGAAAAAAATGTCCTGTTCGTCCGCTCGTAATAACTGTGCTCGAATCATGACTAACATTTCATTTTCCTTTTTTTCGTCTCGTTCCCCTTCCCTTTGCTTCACTACAGCTGAAGAACGATCAGTTCAAATTGGGAGATTTCGGCCTCGTGTCCAAAGTCTCGTCTCACGATGTTGAGGAAGGAGATTCGCGCTACATGTCCATGGAACTGCTCTCGGGGGATCATGCCGATCTTACCAAGAGTGACATCTTCTCTTTGGGGATCACCATGTACGAGTTGTGCATGGGAGGAAGCAAGCCATTGCCATCCAATGGTCCGGAATGGCAGGCGTTACGATCCGGTGGCGTCCCTCGATTGTCCAATACACCCGACGAACTACACCAAATCATGCTAGCAATGATGCATCCGTCGTATCAGGAACGGCCTTGCGCCAGCGAACTGCTCCAACGTCCGCAACTTTTGAGCGACGAACAAAAGATGCTCATGCTGGAGAGAAACAAGGTCCTCCAGGCAAACCTAGCTTTGGTGGCTCAGTCAAGACGGCTGGAGCAACTGGCTCCCGCCCCGGCCGTGCCCAAAAAAGGTCTTTTGGCCAGAAGAAACACATGGTCGTTCTCGTCCTAGTAGGTTCCACCACGCATACATAAACTAGGAGTACCAATTTTAATGCATGTCGTGGGGATGCCCGAGAATGATTATTACTTGTATGCTTATTACTAAGTCTTGCCTCTTGATATAGAATCGTATCCTTCTTATTGTGGAACGAGAGCAAAATTTTGGAAAAAACAGTGTTCTAGCTGTCCTTGGTATCAATGGTTTGCCAATTGTCGCAAAGAAGATCGGACGTGTCTTCCGAGCCGTAAATGTTCTCATGCGCCCACAACGGTAACTCAAAGCACCTGTCCCACAAAACAACAACAACAAGCAGAAACGGTCGATTGTATGTGAGACTTTTTGACGATTGTTTTCAAGAAATAACAACTCCACGCCACATTATACCGTTTGCTTGTTGAATTTTTTGTTGTTGTTCGCCTTACCCTTTTTGAAGCGGAGGATGATAATACGTGGTCTTCTTTTCGTTGGATATCATCTCCCTGTACCGTCTCGAGACGGAGGCATAGTCCGCCGATAATGACGGTTCCTTTTCACCAAGCAACAACCCAATTTGACCGGTAGGATACGAGCTTGTCATGATACTCCCATACCTCGTCCGTTTGAAGCCACACGCTTCCATGTTTCGTCTCCAACTTATTATACCACCAAGAGACGTTGGAACATTAAAGGACTCTCCCTGGAAAACAGTAGAGTATTGAGGAAATAAGAGGGAGAGGTGAGTTTTTTTTCATTGGCGAATCAAACACAGCAACAAATCGACAACGAATCGACTCATCCAATCGATGCTCCTACAAAACACAGAAACGATCCTACCTGAATGTTCAAAATTCCATTGGGCTTGAGGATCCGATGGAGCTGGCAGATATGATCCTCTTCGTAGAGGGCTGCCGACGGGAGTGTCGTCATGGTCCCATCCTCTCCCACGACAAATGGATCGCTCGAGTCTTGGATGATGACATCGTACGTTCCGTCTGCCGCATCCCGAACGAATTGCGCACCGTCACAAATGTGCAAGAACGCACGTGGGTCCTTCCAGGCGTCACCCCACTGTGGGAAGTATTCTTCGCATGTGTGGATGACATCCTCGTCGAGGTCCACATGATCCACGTGTTCGACACTGTGGTGTTTCAAAACCTAGTGGAATGCACGACAAGAAAAGACAACTTAGAAAAGAACAAAAACTTCCGGATAGAATCGTTCATTTTGGTACTACCACATACCTCCTTTAGGACGTATCCATCGCCACCGCCGACAATCAAGACTCTCTTGGGATTCGGATGCTGGAACATGGGAATATGGGCCATCATTTCATTGTAAGAATCGGCGTCACGTTCCGTGACTTGAATGACTCCGTCCAACACCAAGATTTTACCATAGAACTTGGACTTGTGGACTTCAATATCTTGGTATTTCGATTGTTTCGAAAACAGTAGGGAATTCTCTGCCAACTCTATGGCTTGATAGAATCCAATGGAGGTCTCTAACTCTCCTATCCGGTTGGCAGGGACATCATCGTACGTGATGATGGGAGATGCCGCCGCCGCATCGGGTCCTCCAACAGAAGCAGCCACAGAATTTGCATGAAAAGCTACAAGCGCTGTAGCTGCGCCGGCGACGGTCCAAGGCTTTGTTGTAATTCTCATCTTGTAAAGAGCGTGTATTATGTCAACAACGGGGGTAGTACTACTGTCACTACCTATCTTTGGAATGAACAACATATGTTTTGACGGAGAGTATTCTGCAGATTCTCTCCTGGAGTTCTCATAATAAAACCGTTCTACTACTAGAGGAAGCAGAATTCTTCCAAGAGCGGTTTGACGTGACATAATAAACATCGTACGACGACTCTAGTATCTATCTTCAAACGGGTAACCAAATTCTTGTCGACGAAAATCTTTGACGAGGCACTCGTTGAGTCCCTCAAGACTTGGAGAATACGACTCCCAATTAGAACGGACTGCAGACCCTGTATGATGTACATACAAAGCCGACACGTGAACATTCCCGTATTGACGTGACCTGACAAGAACAAAGAAATGTGGACCCATCCGACTCAACAAACGTTTGATGTCCGTTGTACGATCACACGTGAGGCTGTAGTACCGGTAGCGTGATCAACTGTAAGTACCAGCACCTGGTACGACCGTACGTAGGTATCATATGATACGTACACGAAAGTTAAAAAATCACACTGACTGTGACTGTGAGACTGTGTGATTTCGAAAGGACTTTTTCAGATTTTTAGATTATACAAACTGTCGTGAAATAGTATAATTCAACGAAGTTTTATTATGATACGTATTTAGTCCAAAGAAAGAGAGAAAATTAACTGTAATCTTCGAGAAAGATCATGCCCCTCCAGGACGCCAGCACAACAAACTTCGCAACAGAGCCATTCGAAGGTGACCATGACTGTCGCGGCGGCTCCGCAGAACATGCTGAGGCTGAGACAGGAACGATTGTTAGCTACGTAAAGTGGTAGGTAATACAGCCTAATAATGACTACTGATGACTGTGAGTAAAATTAACAGTGTAAATAATTATGCAGCTGCTGCTGCTGCAAGTAATAAAGAATGTTGTCATTATTGATGGGCATTATGTCTTTGTGGAAGATTTTGGGGAGGCTGGGAACAGCGGGACTCTTATGTTTGGGTGGGATTACAATGTGGATGATGCAAAACCCGTGGGAGTATATTATGGGGTATTTCCTGTTGGAGACAGCAAGAACGGTTTTCATCCTCGTGGAGTGATTGTGACGCTTCCAAATCCAAATGAATGCACTTGGTTTGATCCACTACTTCAAGACGGATGCGAATAATAGTACTTACTGGGAGACTGCTGTTTCCAAATTGGCAAAATGTGACTGACTTTCAAGACACGGAAGAGAGTTTTGTGACTGTCCCCTTGCATAGTCAAGGGCTGCAGAACAAACGGGATGAGACAGTGGCAGCAATGAAAGCTGCTGATGTACGTTGGACACTAAAGTTGACAGCAGACAAGAAGTAAATAACCTTGAACTCTCATCATGTGCTTGACAATTTTGTAGTTTTTCAAGTCGCCACCCGTAGCATGAAAGTGGGAAATCATGTTCAAACCTTGTTGACGGGACCAATATCAATGTAATTTGTCTGTAAATCTTCCGCGTCCATATACTCCAGCGAAAAGTCCACTCCCATCTTTCGCACGTGTTTCTTAAAAGGCTGGAAGATGCTCCACTCTTCGTATCTAGCAAGAATATTCTGCACCGTCTTCATGACCCAAGGAATGGGTGAATAATTATCTGTCTCGGCTATCCAATGGCATGTCATCATCCATGGAATAGCAGAATAGTCCTTGTATTGAGGATATAGTTCGCGACGGAGATCGGCAATGAGGGGGTCTTCTTCTGCCTTGTTATGTACATATCGATTTCCATACAAATACCCCATTGGAAGGTACACCATTCTTGCATGACACCACATTCTCCCGGGATGGAAGGGAAACCAGTTGGGAAGAAGCCACATTTCGGGTGGCACCGAATTTGTGCCCTCTCCAATCCATCACTCCCAGCAAGCACAAATAGAATTGCTCCAGCTACTGGTATACAAGGCACCACCGTGCTCGTCCAGAAAGATCCGAGCCAAAACGCATGCTCTGTGATCAGCAGGGACCCCGAGCAACATCCGCAAGGCCACGTACATCAACACAGATCCAAAGATGGTGGACGGACTTTCGATATACGTTCTCCATCCTCCGTCTACTTGTTGATGAACTAGAATTTAGTGTTTCAACAGAGTCACCTGATCATCGTCCAACAGCTGCTGTGGCTTTCCCATAATGTACCAGGCAACGACCAGTCCAGGCAGGAGAAAGTGCGGGCCGCCATAGTCAGCTGCCCAATCTCCATCTTCACATTGCAACATGGTGTAAAAGTGTGCCGCTTTGTGGCAAGCTTCGTAGACAGTAGTGGGGGGTGACGATGATTTCTCCATATTGGGCGCTTTGTTTCCTGGTCTTTGCAAGTATTTTCGAATTTGCTGTGCTCGAAAGATTTGGTCGTTCGAGTTGGGGTTGGGGGATGGATCGAATCCAAGTTTGGATCTTCCGCCCGATGCCATCGTTTGGACAAGCTCCTCATCCGCACCGTTATTGGAAGTGGACTTTCTACTTGGTGACACGGCACCTAGAACTCGACTCAAGAGTCCCCCGCCATTCGAGTCTACAAAGCTTTCCTTTTCATTGTCATGGACATGGAACAATGTTTGTCGTCCAGTTGGTTCTCCTGTCAACTTTGGGGTTTGTTCTCCAGATGAGGAATTCACTAGTTCTTGTGCAAACTTGCTTTCTGTCGCTTGATGTGATTCTTCAGCCACCAAACATTTCCACCCGTTCAAGATAACAGGATCCAAAGTGTACGGTTGCCCTCGCTTCCATTCAGGCCGACGTTGGATCTTGTGGGGACGGGGTCCTCCAGGCATACTAACTGCACGCATTACATGGTGAATGACGAACATAATGGCAGAGTATAGAGTCACTGGAAAAATGCTAGATTGCACAATGGTGGGCATTTCAAAAGCGTTGCTATTCTGTGCCCCAAAGGCACGCAAAAAGGCATCCCACAGCATCATACATGTCGAAACATGACAGGCAAGTCGCAACGGCGGGCTAGGGGCTCCTTGAATAGCATCGTAACTTTGGATACCGACATTGTCCTTGAAGTAATGGTATGGCCACGACCACAGGTTGGACCCATGAGCTCGCAGGCCAAGTTGATCGAGAGGTTGCAATTTCAGAGCAGTCGCCAAGTATAATGTTGTGATTAACAACAGGCAGGACAGGGAACACAATGTGAAACCTAGCGACAAGGTGGAAGTTTCCAAACTGCCTCCGACGACATTACAATTTGCAAGTGGCCACATCTCCATGGTCAGTTCCAAGTTAGTTGACTGTGAATGCGTCGTATGCCTTCTACGGTCTGTCTGTGGTAGTTCGTGGTTTGAATCTACCGCCGCAGTCCTGGAGGGGCATGATCTTTCTCGAAGATTACAGTTAATTTTCTCTCTTTCTTTGGACTAAATACGTATCATAATAAAACTTCGTTGAATTATACTATTTCACAACAGTTTGTATAATCTAAAAATCTGAAAAAGTCCTTTCGAAATCACACAGTCTCACAGTCACAGTCAGTTTAACTTTCGTGTGTACGTGTCATATGATATACCTTCGTACGGTCGTACCCGGTACCGGTACTTACAGTTGATCACGCTACCGGTACTACAGCCGTACGTGTGATCGTACAACGGACATCAAACGTTTGTTGAGTCGGATGGGTCCACATTTCTTTGTTCTTGTCAGGTCGGCTATCAATCCATGCCCTCTCTAGAGTAGTACTGGAGTAGATTTTTACGACGGTAGTCGAATAAGTCGAGGTCGTCATAATAATGTCATAGTAGACCATTTTGGAAAAAGGTCTACGATTTTTGGAGAAAGGGTGAAACCAAATTCGTACTCCAAAATTGCGCCAGCACGCCCCAGACGGTTACGCCGGCACCACCGAATTTCAAATATCGTCAATGATCGCGTTCCGTCTAAATAAAAAACATGACTGAGCGCGAAGTACCACTTTTCTTCCTGTGGCATTTTTCCAATGATGTTACTACGTACTCGGAGTAGAAATGAAATGAAGTCTGCCCCACAATTTTCACCACTAATTTTTTATCAACCCTCATCCCATACCAACCCTCATCCCATATCAACGATAACAATCCTTTACTGCCCGCGACGATGCCGAATCCATCGGCCTCTCGTCTGTACAGCGACCTTCAGAAGCTGCACCACGATTCCTTGAATTGGCAGTGCAATCTGTTCTTCGATGACGAGATCAACGAGCAAACTGGAAAACCAACCATGAAGCATGATCTCTGCGAAGTCCTTGCCGAAGGATGGCCTTTTAAGTTTCCTGCAAAGTACCGAGGCCTTGCATCTCGAACGCAACTCATTGTTGATCTCAAGTTAGCCGCCATTCAGTGTGGATTTCGCCTGTTCACTCGAAGTTCCGCTGGCACCACCGATGGAGAAGTGCCAGAAACCAAATCCATGTGACAAGTCCAGGTTAGCCTCTACTGCGAGCAGGGCCAGTTGCACAGATGTATGAACGAGCAGGAGGAGAACGACATGACTGATTCAGTCCAGTGTGATGAGTCTGCCAGTGCAAGTGGTAAACAGAAGTACAACACTTCTACCAAGAAGCCAACCACACCCCATGATGTGTGCCCTTTTCGCCTAAACATCTACTCCGTATATGGTTAGTGAAGAAGCTCCAGTTGACCCCGGGAGATGGTTCGTGTCGCACAAAAATGTTAATAAAAAAACCTGTGGCTGCCACAAGGGTCACGTAAAGCTCCGTCCACATGAGTTGCACAACTACCTCACCAACATGTCCGAAGAAGACAAAGAACTTGCAAAGAAGTGTGTGAAACTTCGGTTCTCTGCGTCTGCAACCGCTGCCCTCCTTGATTCCACGAGAACAACTTGTTCCACCTACCAAGCCGACCAGATATCCTACTTGTCCCGCCTTCTTAGTGAGCTTGGCAAACCCAACCGATCAACAGCTCATCCAGAACACGGGTGTGGGGACGACTTTTCCAAATGGTACTCATTCACTGTGTTACTTCCACGCTGTGATTTTTGGGTTCAATCACAGCGTCACTTTGCCCAAGCCTGTTCCAACACCAGAGCAAGCACAGGCCATTGAGACTGTTCATTGTTTCGTGAAGTCATGGTTCTTTGATCTTGAGTCAGAGGAAGAGTACAACTACTCTCGTGCAGCACTCAGGAAGTACCTCATGTTTGGGAATGGGAAAGTACTCCCCCAACACACTGTTGACTCCATTAGTAGTTGGCTGACTACATCTCTGGAAAAGTCCGGCAGCATGTGGCTAAATAATCTGCGACTGCAGGTTTGCACAGTGAACTTGAGAACAACCTCCGTGAGTGAGGCAATGCACTCATCTTTGAAGTCGGGGTTTGATGGAGTAAGAGCAGGAATAAGGACAGATGTGGCCGTGAACACAATGATGGACAAAACCCAAAGATTGCTACGGCTGAGGAATGTATACAACGCAAACCAACTGCTCAAGAAAAAGAAGTGGTCAGACATGCCCACAGCAGATTTCCTGACAAGATATTGCCAGGAAATGGCAGAAGAACAATGGGACCTACGATTTGAATATGCCGTGGTTCATGAAAAGACGGATGAGTGGTGGGTTTACTTCCCACACACCAGTTCTAACGGGCTGTCGGATCCTCCCAGGTTCACAAGGCTTTGAAGTGTAAAGCTGGTGGAGCAGAAGTACCTTTGGTGCTCTTGTGGCTTACCATCTCGTATGAAGTACCCTTGCCGGTACATTTATGCAGTTACTCAAGAAGTTTTGTTGAACATGTTTGGGGTTCGGTGGCACTCAAATTTTCAGTACCACTATTCCAGAGATACACACTATTCCAGAGATACACAGTGGACTGCTTGCTACGGTGGCCTAATGGAAGATGAGTATGAAAGGACCAAGAGGGGAGGAAGACCTATCAATGTAGAGAAGTTGGAGTTTCTATCCAAGACTCTTGATTCTTGGATACCAGTGGAGCAGCATGGTAACCCACTAGTACTGCAAGCAAAGAACCTTCATCAACTAATGCAGGAAAAGACGTTGGCTATCAGAGGAATGCCGCTTCCCTGTGCTGGTGATGCACCAGAGGCTTTAGAGACAGCCCACGAGATAGAGATTCTTCTCCTGGATCAAATCAGGGAATTGGAAATGTCCCAGCAGAATGCAGCAACGTTGATGGTCGCACACAAAGACACATTCAATGAGCAGACGTTGGACTTGCTACGTGCGTGTCAGAAACTTGCAGGTAACACGAAGGAGCGTCAGAAAATACTTGTAAATTCACTTGAGCAGGCACATGGCTTGCTAAGTGCAGTTGTTGCATCACTGCCAGAAAACCGCAAGCGTGATTCCATTATAGCTTTCCCGGTGACAGGAAAAAGCAAACAGCAAAGGGAGAAAAGAAAGAAAACAGAGGAGGCCATTAAAACAACAAGTATTGGTTTTTTCAGTTGACGGTGTTTTCATGCGAGGAAATATTTTTACAGTAAATAACACTTATTAAAAAAATGCAAAAAGAGTTGTTTTTTTCGAAACGCGCTCAATGACGATTCATGTTGATAGGTGTGCCGGCGTAACCGTTCGGGGATTGCCCGGCGCGATTTCCATTGTACGAATTTTGCGCCCGAGTCGTAGACCTTTTGCAACCCTAATGGAGAGTTCGCCTAAGCCGCCAAAGTCCTGAGACGGCCTAAGCCGCGTTGGCCGGGCTGGCTAAATTATTCGAACTGAATTATGTTGGTCGCAACGAGACCAAAGAAACGTTATGCGCCCTCAATGTATCTTTTCCCTCCATCGTCACCATGTCCATCACATCAGGCCTCATCATCAACTGCAGAGATCACAAACAAAATACTTCAAGTAATCTCGAACTTGCGTCTCCAATGACAAAAACCAGTACAGTACTACAGTCTTTTACCCGCCATCCCCATCGTTGCTGATCAAAAGCTTCACCAGTTCACTTTATCAACCGACCTCCACAATCAGCCCATCACTAACAACGACAAAAACATCCTCATCCACCGCATCAGCATCAATCATAACGATATCATCATGGCAACAGGTTTAGCTGTAGCCGATGTGCGGAGGCTCCATGCTACCGTGCCAAAAGGCTGAAGAAGCAGCAACAAACCGCACCTGAAAAGAGGAGGAAGAGAAACACCACCAGAGTAGGCTGCAGCTTCCAGGTCTCCTACACACATATGAACCGCAAGGAAAAGAGAGCAGACCAACCCATCAGAATAAACGCCTCCACGTGTTACCACCACAGCAATGGGATCCTCACAGTCATGGCAAATGGCCAGAGAATGCCTGCTGAAATGCCAAGACGCTTGGTCAGGCCCCTGTATCCGCCAGGCACATCGTTGGACTCCAAGCAACTTTTCAATATCCCGCTGAAGATCAAACGGATGCTGGCCAAGGGAGAATCTCAGAGAGCTGTACCAAATATTTCAGGACTTAGCCCATTGCATCAACAAGGTTAGGGACCCCACCACGAAAGATCTACTGGTCGGCACGGCTCTCAAACTTAAGGATATTACTGTTGGGAACGTGGAGCAAGTTTATTCCCAGCCAATATTGGATAGACTGCATTCATATCTTTACCTCTTCGGCAGAACTATGGTCCCTCAAGATATGTTTGCACAGGCATCCCGCGGAATCTCACATCTAGACGTTGACGAAGACGGGGAGACCCAATATGAGCCTGGGGCAGCAGCTACTCTCAAAAATTCAAAACCACCCGGGGCAAACGGAGGTAGAAGATACCGAAGTCGAAATGAGAGAACGATGGATATGATGAAGGCAGCCAGGAAGAGAGAAGCCCTATGCTCCCTATGTCTAAAACCAGGGCACAGAGTTGTTAAATGTCCCAAGATCAGCGAAGCTAAAGCAACTTTGATCGGGCCTGACTCGCAATGTGGTGGAAGTGTTTGTTTGGGGGGAAGGAGGCACGCCCGTGGGGGAACATTGTCCTGCATATTATCCAGTCAACAAGGTTGCCCAGTGGATTTTAACAAACTGCACTGCCAGAAGGAGGAAGAAGCACATCCTGTCCTGCCTGCAGAAACCTGTACAGGGGCTATCGAAACATGTGTACGACTATGGTACAAGCCCATGAGAGTGGGCTGATAAATCATTTAACTGTAAAAAAAAGGATTTTGGACTGTTGATATAATAAAACCATTGGTTGTCGATCTTGCTGCTACTCTCTAGTGTTGCTCGTAAAATTGATATAATAAAACAATTGGTGCTTTTACGTGTCGATCTTGCTGCTAGTAACTCCGTGTTTGTACTGCGTGCTTCGGCGCTGATGAGTCGGGAGATGTGCACATGTGGAAATACCAGTAGAAAATAACGCGAAGACGACAATTGCTACTACTGGAACATGCGGGCATTCATCTTACATAAAAACCTAACCTCAACCCTAACTGACTACAATATTTTTTGACTATCCCTAATGATTCACTCGTTTAGAATCGAATGAAAAAAAAATCCCACGATCCAAAATTCAGACGATGACGAAAAAAATTCAGCAGATGACGAAAAAAATTCGTCATCGTCTGAATGTGTTTCGTCATCATCTGAATTTTTTTCGTCATCGTCTGAATTTTTTTCGTCACTATATTTGGGGATCCACATCAGAAGGGGGATCAGCCCAGCTTACGAAAAATTCGGAGCAACTGCGTTTTTCACATGATGTTGTGTACGACGTGTACAACTACCAAGGAAATGTCCATCCTAATCGAAGTCCAACGTTTGATCGAAGCAATGGTCTTTGAATAGGAGGCAACTACCAACGGAGTCAACTTTGCCCTCCAGCGTGTGCAGTTTGAGTCATCTTCGGTGCTGTTCGAATGTTCTTGTTGTTATTGTTTCGGTTTCGAATAGCGCTTTCCCCCAATCCACTGCTCATTTGCAAGGTTCGAAGTCGAGACAGCACATCTTCCTCGCCGCTAATGGCCCATGATCGTCTTCTGTTAGCCATTGTGAAAGTCTTTGTGTGGTTTCATAGAACTCTCTCAACACGACGAGTAAATAGTACTACGACGATCAAAATATTGTATTACGCGTGGTTATAATGCTTGCAGTACTAGTGTGACTTTGATAAAAGGGGAACAAAAGAGGGGGTAAAATCGTGTCCCAAAAATTTTTAATCATCGTCTGAATTTTTTTCGTCATCGTCTGATTTTTTTTCGTCATCGTCTGAATTTTCTTCGTCATCACTGTCATCTGAATTTTTTTCGTCAATGACGATTCGTCATCGTCATATGAAAAAAAATCGAAAATTAGAAATCTATTAGGGTTTTAAAAAGCCTAATTCTGTCAGGTGAAGCGGTACTGAAATATTCATTTCTACTCCAGTAATATTTTTCAGAAGAATCCCCGCATGTTTCCGTGATACAATTATTTCATATTCATGGAATAATTAAAACTCCGAGCAGAAATCAGTAATTTTACAGAGGCATCAAGAAGAACAGACAGACGCGAATGATGGAAATTCTAATATTCGTTAACGTATACAACATAAAATTACTTAGGGAAGGGGCCTGGGTGTGCATGCTTGTACGAATGACACCTTCTCGACCAATCAGATCTCGTTATTAGGCCGGCTTAGGCCGTCACAAGAATTTGGCGACTTAGGAATTAGGGGCTCCCCCTAATGGAGTTGAAACAAACCGTCACCAGTCAGTCTAGTTAGGGTGGTCGTGCGAGCCATCCATCTCATTTATTTAACGGATCGGAAGCATCGTGGTCTTTTTCACCGGATCTTCCAGTTAATAACTGTATGAAATAAATGCTCTCTTACAGTTAGGGTATGATAATTATTAGGAGAGGATTTTTCGAATAAGGATAGGATTTTTGGAATTAGGAGGAGATTTTTGACACGATTGCTTTTAGGGGGGATTTGAATTTCATGGTGACGTAACCCGGAAACTACCGCACACTCTCTCTCTACCGTATTCTCTCGCTTGGATGAAAGAGGAGCGAATAATAATAATGACCCATCCATCGATCGTGCGAAAAAGGTTGAGAAGGATCGATTGTTTTTAGGTACGTAAAGTGGTAGGTAAACAGCCTAATAATGACTACTGATGACTGTGAGTAAAATAAACTATGCAGCTGCTGCTGCAAGCAAGTAATAATAAAAATAGAGTAATACACCTATCGACTGTGAAATCCTCTGGGTAGTCTCCAGTCCACAAAACACACACATTCGCTTGTTCATCAGAAACAGAACTCGCTTCGGCACAACACCACAGTTCATACACAAAACAACAACAACAACAACAATTTGGATAACAAAGACAAGTCCTCCAAGAAGAAAAGAAAGAAGCATAATATGGAAGACGAGCATGTACGACCACAGAAATACTCGGATCTTCTCGAGTATCTCAAGACCCAGTTTGATGGCATCAACAAGAATTTTGATGACATCAACAAAAGGTTTGATGACATCAACAAGGACATCAACAAAAGGTTTGATGACATCAACAAGGACATCAACAAAAGGTTTGATGACATCAACAAAAAGTTGGATCTCCTTGTTTCTCTTTCTCCGGCAGCTGTCATGCAACAAGTTGAGCCTGTCTTTGTTACATCTTCACTATTGGAGGACAAAGCTGTTTTGGAAGGTGGAGAGTCTACCTGGTCCTTCCTGCAGCGTGATGATGATGGCACTCTTTTGGCTGTAGGATCGGTACATTGTGGTCTTTATTATGGATCGATGCACCCAACTCTAGCATTTGTGAATCTTCCACAGATGGTAGTCGATCTTGGTGTAGAAAAGATCGGTTTCCTCGAGCCGAACAAGATCCAAAATCCTATTCCATACAAACATGATGTCATGTTGGTACGGTTGAAAAAGAAAGTATCAGATATGATGTTATCAGGATTGCCGCAAAAGTACCAAGTGCCTGATTCCGAAAAACAATTCCGTCACATGGCAGGGATGTCCAACAGTGGTATCGTTAGCGGCAAGAATGTTGTCATTATTGATGGGCATTATGTCTTTGTGGAAGATTTTGGGGAGGCTGGGAACAGTGGGACTCTGATGTTTGGGTGGGATTACAATGTGGATGATGCAAAACCCGTGGGAGTATATTATGGGGTATTTCCTGTTGGAGACAGCAAGAACGGTATTCATCCTCGTGGAGTGATTGTGCCGCTTCCAAATCCAAATGAATGCACTTGGTTTGATCCACTACTTCAGACGGATGCGAATAATAATACTTTCCCCACGACCCTTACCATTTTCGACCAAAAAGGTATCAGAATCTGCAAAATTTTCCATAATGAGAATAGTGATCCTGCATCATGTGTACTGGAGGATGGTGGATTGTGGCCAGGAGTTCTTTTGGAATTTCGGGAGGAATATGAGAAATTGAATTATTGTGGTTCCATGGACACGGGGAGTCGTCGTTGCAAGTAAAAGTCACACACAGCGAGAACGAAATGTTACATGTTCACGATTTACAGTTAACAACCAGTGCCGTCCATGGAGAGTCTCGTCCTCGAACAGAATAATAATCATCTGAATCATTCTAACTGCAGAGCTATTGCAATGGCCACAACAGTACAAACTAAAAGAATCAAACGGCCACTACTACAATATAATATATAATGCATCCAATTCATCATTTCTTTTATTGTTTGTCGTTGTACATGAGACGCATTTCGTTCAACCTTTGGCACGAGATGAAAGTCATGCCCCCCCCCCCCAAAAAAAAAAAAACTGCCTTTTTTGTATGTGATAGAGTGTCGAATCTCTCTCTCTCTAACTACCGGTATTCAGTTTTGGTTTTTGTTGGATTTTTTTTTTTTTTACTTTCGACAAATCGGGGTGGGTTGTGGCGCACAACACAGCAAGAATCCACTCCCAAAGTACAAGACGCACGCCGCAAGATTGTACGTCGATCCCAATCCCCATACGCATTCGGCATTCTCGCGTTGCCTTGACTGTCGTCGAAAATTCTCCCGGATTTTGACACGCATCGATGCCGTATCATACATTCCAAACTTAACTTATTCGCCGTCAAAGTACTTCGCCGTTCTACGCCGGCTTTTTAAATTTTCGAACGGAACTAAATTGCTCGCAACGGGACCAAAGAAACGTTACGCGCCTGCACAGACAATGATGCCACTTTAAAACACAAAACAGAAAAACAACATCCTACTTCTCTCTTCCCTTCATCATGGACAAAATTTTCATCTCGTCTCCAATGACAACAAATAGTACAGTATTTACAGTCCTTTTTACGTGCCATCCCCCCAACCTCGCTGATCAACAGCTTCATCAGTTAGCTTCATCTCAACCGACCTCCACAACAATCCCATCACTAACAACGAGAACAACATCATCCACCGAATCATCAACAATCATAACGATCATCCACCGCATCATCAACAATCATAACGATATCATCATGGACAACAACATTCGCATCAATCAATACGACTCCATGTCCTCGACAGGCCCTGAAACCCCTTCTCCCGGCTCTCCGGCCTGGTCACTTGAACATTCAGGGTAACGCCCCTGCTGAGGCGAATCATGCTTCCATTGTAGCTCGGGTTGGCAGCCTGGTAATGGAACCCGTGATGTTGCTGGAAAGTCTCATGGAGCGGCATCTCAGCATTTGCTCTGAAAGGAACCACTGCATCTCCCTACGCCACGTGCAGTGTTTGCAAGGAGAAATGGGCTGCCCGCTGTTATCAGCGCACAGCCCTTGGAATATCACCCCGTATCAGTGAGCCATTAGCAGAGGAACTACTGGGGCCAGATCACCCACCTGAAGAAGACAATGGTATGTCACCTGAAGAAGATGATGATGCATCTATGAGATATTGTGGCTACGGTGATGATGACGTCTCAGTCGGAGAGGAGGAGGTGTCCGTGGGGGAGAGGGCCTGTGGGGTTGTAGGCGAAGAGGCGTCGCACAGAGAACCAAAACGGGGGTATAAGGCCAATCCTTATGTACACAAAATAGACGCGCATGAGTTGTGCAACTCATGCAAAATTCGGATGTTTTAACTTCCTTAATTATGTACGCGACATGAGTTGTTCAACTCCTGTTTTTGTCTGGCCTTCCATCGGATCTCTACCTGGAGGGACCCCAACTCGTGCAGTTCCGAATGGAGTTTTGCATGAGTTGCACAACTTAGGGTTAGGGTCGATATTTCCACACAATTACTAAAGGTAGTAGTATATGGCCTAATACATCGAATAAATAATGCAACAAGCAACAACCACCACAACATTGTCCATCGCTCGATCGATCGCTGGTCTCCTTCCTTCATGCTACCGGAGTTGCCAAAGGACCTTTGGTTTCTTTTTCTTCCATTTCTTCCTTGTTTGGCCCTGCGAACATGTCTAAGAAGAAAGTCGGGAAAGCCACCTCTCCTACGGGTGGAAAAGTTGAATTTGAAGCCGGTTGGTTCATCATGAAGGAATTCCAAGATTCCATTTGCTTCAGGGCATATGATGCTGTCCAAGGCCTTGGCGATAGTTACAGCCAAGCGCAGTTGCAGGAACTAGCTTTTCAGAAGTATCATGGTAGTGGAGAAGATAGCTGACAGCCAAACTTACAACAGATAAGAGCGTTATTACCGGACGAACAATTTGGGCGAAAGGCCTCCGTGTGCAAGCCGCTGGAAGAAAGGTACTTGCGTACTGCAAGAAATCGTCCAAGTATAGCGACCCAAATACTAAGGTGTCTGGAGAGCAATGGGAAGATTACTTGAAGTTCTGCAGGTACAAGATGTGGAAGGAGTCGCAGCAATCCGGCAGCAAAACTAAATCGTGTCCTCCTCGTGACGAAACATCTGGAATGCAGGAGCAAAACAGTGCTGATGGTGTGGGTGATGTAGAAGATGACGACATCCTCTCTGCTCCCCCAGATGTCGAAGAGAAGGATGAAGAAAAAGAAAGCACAGAAGATTTGACTGTGGAACTCACAACAGATGAGGAGGAGGCTGCGATCAAGGATTGGAACAGTTCTTGGATCTTTCCTGGCTATATGGCCTGGGCTTTGTGGGGACACATTCCCAAAGATGGCTTGGAAGAATACAAAGCTGACAGCTTCGCGACTTCTGATTCTTGCACACGCAAGAAAGGTGGTGCAAGCGCAGCCGGTAGAAAATCTATGAGAAAGGCAGCTGCCAAAGTGGAAGATCAGAAGAGGGAAACAAGCATGTTGGATGGAAGCGGTAGCGGAATAGGTGGACAAGAATCTCTGAAGTTAAAAACTTTTGCCCTAAGACAGGAGATTAGCACTGCCATGACTACAACCAGCATCGTCAGCAAATACAATGCGATGAAAGTTTCGTTGGACAAGCGGGTTGCGTTGATAAGCAACCGAAAGTACTCGATGGAGAAGCTTGTGTTTCAAAAGCCTGAGTGCTTCGATGACCACGAACACTACTACGCTACGTACGTTCCATACAAGGTCTACATGGACTGCGAGACTGAATTGGAGGAGTTAACTGACCAGTACAAGGATCTGGATGATCAAATGCTAGCAGAAATTGAGGCAATTAACCCAAAGAACGAAACAACGAGCGGAAGGAAGAAAGATTCTGGAGAATTGTCGGCCTCCCCAACTAATGACCTCTCAAATGAAGTGATTTTTCTTGATGACGAATCGGAAACAGCACAGCTTACATACAATGATGACTAACGTCAACCAACAGCACAGCTTACATACAATGATGACTAACGTCAACCGACGGCCCAAATAAATTCCGTCTTGAATGCAATATCAAAGTGTTTGATTGGTCTTAGTGTCAAGGCTGCACATTGGCGTATGGTTCGTCCATTTGTAACCTAGCTTTGGGCCAGATAATTTCCTTCTTCTTGAATGCAATATCAAAGTGGGTGATAAGTCTTTGTCTAAAATCTGTCATGTCCATATGTCTCACAATAATTGCGCCATCCTCATCTCGAACGAGAGAACCTTGGCAATCAACAACTGTAAAAATTCATTCTCGTCTACTGCTAGGCAGGACATGTTGCTTGCAAGGAAGGGAAACGCAAGGGATCGATCAATCAGGCCTTCATTATCATTGTGCCATCAGTCGTCGGCGATGTGGACGGACCAACATCAACCAAGATCAACTCCAGTAATTCAACTCAACTTCAGTACATAAGGACTCTATTTTGATGAACGTGCGAGAGTTAACTCATGCGAGTACATAAGGGAGGATTTTTGCGCAAAAACGTCCCAGAGTTGCGCAACTCATGCGCGTTTTTTTTTTGGTGGAACATAAGGATTGGCCTAAGAGACAGAAGCCGAAATGAGAAAACTATGGGTCAGATGAAGGAATCCAGCAAGAGAGCAGGTAGGTAACGGTAGTAGAAATCACTGGAGAACAGACAGACGCACATGATGGAAATTCTAATATTAGTGACCGCATATAACATAAATTACTTAGGGAAAGGGCCTGAGGGTGCTGGCTCGTTCGGATGACACCGTCTCGACGAATCAGATCTCGGTATTTGGCCGGCGCAGATCGGCGGAGAACTTAACGGCTCCCTTCCTTTGTTGTTGTTGTTGTCCCAACAAAGGAAGAGTTGTCAGGATTTGTTGAGAGGCAAGATGATGTGTGCAGGGTGGTGGTGTCATCAACAGTAACAAATACTGTTCATGTTTTTTTCTTCTTCTTTTTGTTGTGTGAAAAAAGTGCAAGACAAGACACACACACACAAAAAAAAGCACGTACAGTCCCAGTACCCATGCTCCGCAAAAGGCTAGTCATCGGTTTTACAGTTACCGTACTCGAATTATTGTATCCGACTGCTTGTCCACCAAAGTGGAACAACTGCGGAAAATGATGACCACATCAAGAACAAAATATCCAAACACACAGGGTTGGTTTACCTTGCTTGGTTCTTTTCTTCTTTTCTCGGTGGTATCGAATGCTATTCCAACAACAAGCGGTAATGGCTCCAAAAAGGATGATTTTTTTGTTCCAACAGATCGACCGAATTTCATCCTCTTGTTCATGGACGATCTTGGATATGGTGACATGGGATTTACAGGACATCCGACTACCCATACACCGAATTTGGATCGATTGGCGTGGAATGGAATGATGTTGACCACGTGGTATTCAGCTTGTGCCGCGTGTACTGTAAGTGGAAGCAACGACAGCGACCTATTGTCCAAACAACAAACAATGCAGATCATAGAACACTCCCATAGGCACACACCGAAACAGAACTACCGTAGAAGAAAGTGATTTATGACACACTCACACGACCGCATTTGTCGTTACTCATTGTAGGGTTCGAGAGCTGGATTAATGACGGGACGACAATGGCCTCGTACGGGCTTACCATGGGTCCTGGGTCCCGTCGACAGAGGAGGCCTCAATTTGAATGAAACGACCATTGCCGAGCATTTGAAGCAAGCAGGATACTCTACCGCAATTGTTGGAAAGTGGCATTTGGGGGCGCGTCACATGTTCCTGCCAGCCAATCGAGGATTCGACTCCTATTTAGGTATCCCATATTCAGACGACATGGGCGACGCCATTGCCAGCGATTGTCCCGCCAAAAACAGCGGCTATGAACATGAAATCCCCAACTCAGATGAAACAACCATCAACAATCATGTCCATTCAGCGTCGAGCAATAGAGAACAATGGATAGAGAAGTACCGTAAAATGGGAATCAGCAATGGGGTTGTTGACTTTGACGAATCGGGTGATCAGGCACAATACCATCTGCCCTTGGTGCATCAAGAGAACAACAAAACAACGGTCCTTGAACAACCCTTAGACTTCACTGTAAGCACCGAATTGTTTGGCCGGGATGTGGAAATGATTTCTAAGAACTCAATAACTCACATACTATTAAACATGGTCGTTTCTGCCTGTAGACGTTAGCGCAAAAGTACAACGACTTTGCCACAAACTTTATCCGCCAACAAGCGGGCTCGGACGATCCTTTCTTTCTCTATGTCCCTTTCTCACACGTCCACATTACATCACCATCCCAAAACGAGTGTCAGTACGCAGGTTGTGACTTTCGAAATTCCACAAAGCGCGGAAAATTCGGCGATGCTCTGGCCGAAGCCGACTGGATCGTGGGGAATATTCACCAATCACTTCAGGAAACCAATCTCGAGCACAATACCTTGATTCTATTCACCAGCGACAACGGTCCTTGGCTGAGTCGTGGATTATCCGCAGGTAGCGCTGGAGTGTTCACTGGACGATACGCCGGATACTATGACACGGGTAAAGCCACTACGTGAGTACATCCTATGACTGACTAATGATACCTGTTTTATCTTTTCTCGTCTTACCAATTGTTTCTTCTCTTCCTTTTCCTTAAGGTGGGAAGGTGGCATCCGAATGCCAGCGTTTGCCTATTGGTCGGGTACAATCAAGCCTCACAGCAGGTCCTCCGAGATTGTTAGTTCTCTCGACGTGTTCCCGACCTTTTCTGCTTTGGCCGGTCTACCTCTGCCCGCGGATCGACCGTACGACGGCAAAGACTTGACGCCAGTCCTGTTGGGAGGTCCCTCCAAGCATAAGGAGAACTTTCTCTTTTTTTATGGCGTTTGTCATATTGACGAACCGTACTATACCGTCACCGCCGTTCGGCATGGCAAATACAAGGCACATTGGTGCACGGCTCCGGGTTTGCACGGCGGCGAAAATCAGACGTACGTCAAGGTCTACGACAAGTACCCTCTTTTGTTCGATGTCGAGAAGGACCCTTCGGAGAGTGAGCCGTTGAGTTCTGGCGGAATGCCCAAGGATCCCGAGCACCAAGCAGCGATGGATCGAATCGTCAAAGCGTATGCCATGGAACGAGCGACGTTCGTTTTCGGATCTTTGGTGACATATCCAGACGAACCGGGTGAAGGTCCTGCGAAGTACGGTGTTTGTTGTGATCGATCAAAAGGCTGTTATTGTCCAAAACAAGACGGACGTATGAACAAACCGAAGGATGCCCCATTGACAGGATCTTTCATGGACATTAGTACGAAGGCTCACCATGATGCGTACCATGATCATTTGGGAGAAGAGGAACCGTCTCCACCAAAGACGCGTGTCCAAAGATTTTTGCAACAGCAACAACAGCTTGTCCAGTAAGAAATGTGACAGAGATAAAGATTCTGGTATGGATCGTCAAAGTTTCCGCAAGGCTAGGTAGACTACTTCGAAATATATTTTTTATACTACTAGTGCATCATTGTTGTGATGAAGGACTGAACAACGTCTGTCCCTAGTGCGTCAGGCACACCCTTAGCCGAACCAACATCATGCTGATCGCTTCGACTCAAGCGATCATAGGGAGTTAAAAAATCGAGGCGCGGTTTTCCAAACTCTCTCTCTCTAGTAGAGAAAGGGCCTGTGATCAAAGCTGCACCAGTCTTCGACAGCAAAACTGGTCAACCATGGCCCTCGGGAAGATTCCAAAAAGTAAGGATCGGGCCAAAAAAGTTGTGAGCAATATCGGAAAGGTTGTAGAAAGGAACTAAAGCCAACCCTTATGGCGCACACGTACACGTACACGAAACCTCAATTACGCGTAGGTTTTCTAAATGTTATGACCTTATGGATCACGGAAGTAGACCAAAAAACGTAACTGTAGTTTCGTGCGACGAAACTTCTGGCCGAAAATCACGAAACCAACGCCACAGTTTCGTTTTTTTTTGTGGCTCTCACGGAACTGAACGACAGCAGCATATCACAGCAACAACGATCCAACAGCCGATTATCAGCCAACAGCCAGAAGCTGCCCCTTTATCAAAATGACCGACAACATCAAATTCCATGGGCCCTTGATGAAGGAGTTGCAGCGGTGTGCTGCATTCAGAGCTTATGAGCACATTATGAGCAGTGGAACGACTGTAGGTGGATCCGACCTTGAGGAAGCTCATCTCAACTTGTACTTTAGTGATGTAGATGAAGATCATGTCGGCTTTGCAGAGCAGCTGGTGAAAGGTACGGATGCAACTTCTTCTTTCCCCTCCGGCAAAAACTATGAAGACTACTGTCATTTTGTGAGGGAAGAGATGTTCAAGGCAAGAGAAGATTTGGCCAAGCTTGACAAGCTCAATCCTGAAGAAGCTGAGAGAGTTATCAACAGGGAGGCTGAAGCAGAGACAGAAGGTGAAGGCGCATATGATGTTGATGATAGTGCCGAAGCTCACATAAATGAGGAAGAAGAAAAGATGCCAGATAACTTTACTTTCAAAGGTTATATTGCATTTGTTCTTTGGGGCCCCATCCCTCCCCCAGAATATGCAGGGAATGACGACTTTATGGCCACAGCCTATGCTGCCAAGTATAGGAAAACCCTCAAAGCTGATGGAAGAGCTGCAGCAAGAGTTAGTGAGGAAAGGGAAGCGGCGAAGGAAAGAAGTCAGGCAACATCTACCCAGGCCAGAGGTATACCCAAGGAGGAGCTTTTTTTCCAGTGCCAAATTGCAGCTCACAGGGGTTGGCAGCAGAGTCAGACTGACTTGAGAGAAAAGGAAATCACCTTCACAAATATCAACAACCGCATTCAGCAGCTTGGTAGAGCGGTCATGGATACTCAGGGTTATTTCCCTCCTCAGTGGTTCCTTCATCCAGAAGACCACATGGACAATGTTCTCTTCCAGAGGACTTACATGGCAATGAATAAAAGGTTTGATGCCCTTGATCACCAGGGAGATCTTCTGGTCAACCATGAGGAACAAATTAAGGCCAAAATAGCATCAAGAGAAGCTGGAAATACAGAGGAGGGAAATATCTTCAACACTTTCATTGATCGAACTTTAGAGCCCATGATGGCTCCAGTGCTTCGAAGAAGCAGCGGTGCTCAAGGCGCTAGTGTTAGATCTGAAAGTGTTGCATCTCTTAGACGCAGCGGTGCCGAAGGCGCTAGTGTAAGATCTGAAAGTGTTGCATCTCTTAGACGCAGCATTGCTGAAGGCGCTAGTGTCAGATCTGAAAGTGTTGCATCTCTTAGACGCAGCGGTGTGGAAGGCGCTAGTGTCAGATCTGAAAGTGTTACGTACGAAACGCATGATACTCCTTCTACTGGCAGAAAAGAGACAAATGATGGTGATGATTCAAGTATTGGTGGATCGGAATTTCCGGTTAGCGAGGCAAGTGACGCGTCGATTGAATCAACAATGGAAGAGACCCAGCGAACGATGGAATTAAAAAGAAAGAATCCAGATATCTCTACCGAGCGAATTGGCGTACCACCGACGCTCCTTCTAAGCAAAAATGAGCATAACAAGAAAAGGAAGCAACGCAAACCTTAGAACGCAAACCTTAGAACGCAGGATCCAATGAAATCCCAAAGATTGGGAGTGTTAGCCTATTTAACCTATAACTATATGTCTCGAGGAATGAGTCCTGTTCTGCTAGGCCAACTAAGCTCCCTCTTCTTGAATGCAATGTCGAAGTGCTCAACTAGTTTGGATCTGAATTGTTGCATGGACATTTTTCGAACAACCATCTCCCCATTCGAATGTGACACTCTTTCAACAATGTTGGGCACAACCTCATGGTTTTGTTCCTTCATCATGTCTCCTCCTATTCCCATCCCAGATGTATCATAGTTCCTCCTCTGCTGTGGCGATAGAAGTCTTCTGATTGGTCTTGGAATATATCTTACATCATAATCGTCGTGCTTACCCAGATCTCCTTGCCAATCAGATGGAACACCTGCGTTCCAACTCTTGTCTAGCCCATCAACCTCTAAAAGCCAGTTGTGCAACGCACAACAAGTTTTCCAAATCCTATCAACCTCCTCCAAACCACGAATTCTTATTCCTGTCTTGAGTATTCTCCATCTGCCCTTCAATATACCAAATGTGCATTCAACATCTTTCCTCATTGATTCAAGCCATTGAGAAAATCTAATCTGACTTCTCTTTGTTGTGATCTTCATTGGTGGTATAGTAATGGCCCAGCTATGGTAACCGTTGTCAACTAGTAGCCAAACACCTCTGTAAGTCACTTTTTTTACAGAATCTTCACCATCCTTCTCATAAAGCTCAAAGACATGATCCCCCAAGATTTTACCTTCCTTCAGGTCCATGGCAAAGTCATCAAAAGTTATTAAGGTCTTGTCATTCCATCTTGCAGGATGACCAGTGGTGGTTGAGAGAATTCTTCTTCTATGGTTGACAGTTAGATTGAAGCTCCGAGCAGTATATGGAAGCTTATGGGACAAGTGAGACTGCCTCTCCTTCCATGAAACCCTCTCGCAAGAAATATGAGTTGCATCCATTGACCCAATTGCACCGGGAAAACCTGCAACAAGATACTCATGACTGTGATTCTCAAGGTCACTGGCTGTTCTTGGCTCATTCACATGTTTTTCAAAAAGGACCTCTGCACCAAACTTGATAAATTGATGAAAAAAGAGTCTGATTACCTCTTCACTAATGGCAGTATTCTCTGAAAGGTCATCAAAGGTCCAGCCCCTTCCAAGATACCTCAAAGCAGTTAGAACTAGAAGTTCAATGGGGGCACAGGGATTTCCGACCGCATCTGTTTTCCCAGGAGTCCATCTTGCGAAGTACTCATCAACATGCTCAATGACCAGATCACAGAGATCCTCGTATGACTGGTAAGGCATTCTGAAACGGGCTCTGAATCTTCTATGAAATTTTGCACTGTTGATCTGTGGGTGAGCAACATACATATTGTACCAGCTCGACATTTTGGGGGACAGGACGCTGGTTTTCCCTTCCTCATTGGTATAATAAGCAACACCTTTCGGCTCTCTCCTTTGAAGCTTCTTGGGTGGGGCGGAAGTGGAAAAAGAACGCGGAGAAAATGGACTCAATCCCCTGGCAAACTGTCGTGTCAAGGAGAGGCCATGGTCAAGCATGGCCTCGGTTGTTGCGATCTCTTCAGCCTCATTTAACTTTCTCTTGTACTCTCCATACAGGCCTGGGTCCCATTCTCCTTGTTTAAAGCAACTGGAGAGCGATCCTGCCTCAAACTGTGCTTTGGAAATTGCCATGAAAGGAACAGAGAAGAAGGCACCGCCACTCTCATCCAAGCTCATAAAGGTGTTCATTGAGATCGTGTTCCTGCTTTATTTACAAGGTCTCTTGGTCTATCGGCGTCTCCTTGGTTTAATAATAATTCACAACAACTGGACATCGAAACATCGAAATATCGATATCGAAACCATTGGTCCTCGTTGAAACTATTGTAGTTACGTCTAGGTGTGTGGTTACGTGGACGATAAGGGGAATTTATCGTTGTGAAAAAAAAAACGTAGACGGAACTAAATAATTTCGTTTACGTGTTTACCGTAAGGGACCAAAAAACCAAACAGTCTGCACACTTAAACGTAAGTGAAAATTTAGGGGTTACGTGTACGTGTACGTGTGCGCCATAAGGGTTGGCCTAATTGTTGCAATCGATTAGATAAAAATGAGATTGAAGGTCACTATTGTATAGCCTGTATTGCAATCGTATTTTGGAAAATGACCGCCGGCACAGCTTCTGTGGTGGCGTCGCGCCATCGATTTTATTAGGACGACTTGCACGCTTTTGTGAGGTTGTTCTGTGGCCGTGGATGGTGGATGGATGATGACGAGAGGAGTTTGCAATTATTTTTTGTCGATACACCATCGAAAACCAGTATAAAACAGATCCCAAAGTACTACGTATGACTAGTAGTTTTCATTTGATTGAACAACGTCACAGTAACGGTACAAAGCTTTCTGGATGGAAAGAGACACCTACTTCTTTAGCATAGCTGTCAATTGATCAAACAAAGGAAGATTTGAGACGAGCCATGGAAAATCCCTATGAGGCGCAACGAAATTTTTATGGCGACGAGAAAGGCCCTCCAATGCTGTATACGGCTGAAAAATCTGCCCTATTTCCAGATCAGCCAACTTGGAAGCCTCCTCATCCTAAAAAGAAGGTCAAGAGGGAAGATTCAAAGCAGTCACAACCTCCGAATGCTCTCCTACGAAGTTTATATCCAGAAGTTCGAAAACGAAAGGATGCCATCAAAAGTGGAGCAACACAACTATCGCCGTGTCAATTACCTGGAGACTTCCCCCCTGAACTGGTTCATCGGGCGCTCGCTACATATTCGCTGCTGCGGACGTTGAGTATTCCATTACGACTCTCTCCTTTTACACCAACCGTCTTTTTACGGGCCTTGTATTTGCCGGTTCCCAACAAGTTGCTGGGAGAGATACATGTGGCTCTATTGCGGATACTCCTTCCACATTTGCAACACGGGTATTCCTACAAGGAATCTGGTGGGGGCGTGGGAGTTGCCAAAAGGCGTCACCTCGACAATGTGCGATGGCCACTTCGGGCAGGTGACAACTTGACACACCTGGATGCGCACACCTGGCCTGTATTCTATGACGACTACTGTCATTTGACAGCCGATCGATTGTGGGATAGTTATCATGGAGGGGAGCAGGACACGACATCCAATTCGCGATTCATTGACTTTCGATGTTTGGGGTTGTCCGATCTGGATCTAGACTACGGAGATGAAGCAACTGTTGTATCGAAAAACAATACTTCAGCTGCAAGACCCTCCCGCCCTTTGAAAAAAAACAGTTACCATGAAATGGAGGAAGACGATAGCGACGGCCAATATAGTCAGGAGAAAGGAACAGCAGTCGCTTTCGCTCCGAAAGTCGTTAAAAAGCGAGGGAGGCCGCCAAAAAAGAAAACCGTAGTGACATCTCAATATTCTGCTCAAACACATGACAAATTTGCCAACAATCCCGAGATCGAAGAACATGAAGACAAACCTAACGGAGATTCCGACGATGATGATTGGGGGCGCCCCGTTGGTCGTCCAAA
The DNA here is from genome assembly GCA_019154785.2 of Nitzschia inconspicua. NCBI lineage: Eukaryota > Bacillariophyta > Bacillariophyceae > Bacillariales > Bacillariaceae > Nitzschia > Nitzschia inconspicua. The sequence continues at coordinate 820,619 of JAGRRH010000018.1, forward strand.
AAAGCGCTGTCGTGACCAAAGCCCAAATCTCAAGTCTCCTTTGGTACCGGAGGTAAGCCTTCCTTCGAATTCCTTCAATTCCACTGCAGTAACTACAGACCAAAACAAACAGGACGATACAGAGCAAGTCGCTCTGGCATCAAAAGACTCGAAAGTAGCCCCTGCAGAAAATGCAGAGCCGGTCATAGCAACGCATGTAATGTTCGAAGTTAATTGCGGCGAGCCGGAAAGAATACGAGGTGGGGGTAATGAAACCAGTGATTCCGAGGCTCGCGATAGCAGTAACCGCCACCGAAAAAAACGTGGACTGCCTATGCACAACCACTCTCAATTTCAACAACAACAACAACAGCAGCAGCAGCAGCAACAGCAGCAGCAGCAACAGCAACAACAAGGTTGTGATGTTACTTTTGCTGACTCGCATCAACTCGGTGTCGCAGATCAGTATAACGCCGCAATGTTGCTGCAAAACCAAAGACAACAACTTCTTAAAGCGATGGGACAACAACTCTTGTTCCAAAAATGGCAATCGCAACAGTTCACTCATTCGACAGTCGATATGAGGAGGAGATTACCGTTGAATCGATTCAACCCGCAGCAGCAATTCCGTGCACTTGACAATGAAGAGCCGTACATGGCAAACGATGATGTTGTTGCTGCTCTACAAGAATTCATCAGAGGTGATAGTGCCGGTGCCATGAGCTTGGGTACGAATACGAACACCAGTCTCCACAACACAATAAAAACAGAATCAGATTCCGAAGAAAAAGAGTTCGACACTCACAACTGCAACAATGATGACAAAGAATTCAACGCTCAGGTCGAGGCCAGCTGGTGGGTGCATTTCGAGCCTATAAAAAGACTGAGAGCGGGAGTCCCATTCCATCGACTTTCTCTGGAGCATAAAATGTGTATACTTGAATTCCTTACGGACGAGCTACTGCAAATGGAGGCCTTTTCTGCATACTTTTCCCAGAGACACGATGCCACTGATTCGCTAGAAACTCCTTATGGCACTGCACCAACATGTGACGATCTGGCAAATTTACAGAACGATGACGAGTGTGGAGTTTGTGGTCATGAGGGAGAATTGCTTTGTTGTGACGGCTGCATCAATAGCTATCACAAAGAGAATGCTTGGGTATGACGTCAGAACAAGAATTGGGAGATGGAAAGTGGCATTGTCCGGAATGTCAACTGGTAGACCCCTGCAAGTTCGGGCCATTACGCGGTGGGCGAAAAGGTTTGTTGGAGTGGTTCAGCGTTGATGACGTAAAGGCGGCTAGAAAGAGAAAATCTGCTTTGCAAAACGAATTTGTTGGCCTGTGTGAGAGAGATGAGGCAGCTGCACAGCCAGTACACGATACAAACCCAACGGTATCAGGCTCAAACGACGAAGCGCAGCCCAAGATTGAAGAGCGACCATTTGACAAAGAGAATGCCATACCATTGATCAACGCAGAAAGGGAGATATGTACAAAAGTGGAAACCATGGAACTCCTGGTTGTTCATGGATATGTATTTTGTCGACCTCGTTCAGACGTCCTGCATTTAGCTAAATCCCCGAATTCCCTTCCAGAAGAGCCGCGTGTAGCTTGCAGTGAAGGAGAACTGAGATTTCTTTTGTCTGAAGTTGTGGAACTATCAGAGGCCTGGCCGCTTTCACAAATTCCACGATCTCAGTTGTTGGAATCGTCAAGTTCCGTCTCATCTGTTACCAAATACTTTTCTTTGCCTTGTAGGGTGGATCCTTTTTTGTACGACAACAAATATCAGGGTGCCCCTGCTAACTTTTTGACAAAGGCAGGAGGTATTCATCAGGTTGCCCGCTTGCAACGCCAGAATTATGAGAAGCAGTGCCATCGGCCGAGCACTGCACTGCTTTCTGAAGTACTGCTCAACGATCTATCGATGGATCAAAAGATTAGTAGATGTTTGACATCGTCCTCGATGCTTTTTGATCCATTACAATTAATCATCGGGTATATTCTGGAACTGGAATATACGTTACATCGCGCATGTATGATTGATCCTTGTTGGGATGGTGGGGAATACGTCAGCAAAAGTGAAGCGTGGATCACAAGTGTACGAGCTACTAAGTCGATTCCGAAGTTAGCTAGGTTATTGCTCAGACTCATCAATCACGCGAATCCTAGGATTTTCCAGGATTCGTGGTTTCACAACCCTCATACTAAGGCCTCCGATCCGGACGCATCCTTTTCTGCCCGAAACTATGAGGTTTTACCCGATGATTGGAGCGTTACAAAGGAGATGGAATTGCGAAAATGGCAAACTACACCTCCAAAACTTATCTTGGGCCTTTGTTCAAGTGGCGGTAGCTCTATTGATGGGTTTGCCGCACAGATACGATCAGACATTTTCATTGCAAAGCCATTTCATGCTGTCAAAAGTAAACGGAAAATAAAAAAGAGTCACCGTGCCGAACCTGTTGTTCAGGAAGAGTACGAAGGCCTAAAGCATGAGGGCCCACGTTCGAAGGATAGAGTCATCTCACGTGCAGAACCCCCTCTAGACGAGCTTGATGATGATCAGAATGACATGATAGATGACCAATCATCCGTAAACGGAAGGCATTCAAGTGATCCAAACAATGAAATGGAAGATGAAAAGAAAAGAGAAGAATGCCTCGGGATGAATGGCAAAGTTGTCATTCCAACTACGAAAAAGGACGAATCAAAAAGTTCTGCTGATGCGGATGGTTGCTTGACTGCTTCTGCAGAAAGTAACGACCCGATGACCGATTCGCCCAGAATCGACATTAGACCGACGTTCACTGTCGAAGATACGGTGTCCGCTGATCAAATCCATCATCCGACCTTCCAACACATGACACCCAACTCTCCTGATAAGTTGCAGCCAGCGCATGATCTTAGCCCTGCACTGTCGCCTATGAAGGTATCTACTACATCTAGTCAAATCACGGTGAAAGACTCGAATGCTTATGAGATATCTCAACAATCCAAAGGGTACGAGCTGGACGACGAAGGAAAGAAGGAAAACCTGGTTCAAGACGAAAGGCAACTGGATGGGTTGCAGTCTGCTTCCAAACACAGCAATCCCCCGTCCATAGAATGTGACCAGCAGCAAAACGAACAACTGAAACTAGATAACAATGTTAATGGCAATATCACGGCCGAGGGTACAGGCATCAAGGAGAACGACGCGATAGACGGGTTTACTCCGTCGCTCAAAAAGACCAAAAGGAAGAAGAATATCAAAGTACAAGGCGCCAAGTCGAGACTAACTACAAGACGTTCTGGCAGGTTCGCTCTTCAACCACCTGTCCTAAGTCCAGCAATTGCAGAAGATTCTGAGCAACGCCAGGTAAGACCCACTCCCGATATTCTGGTTGGGATGGCCTTGCAGATCGAAAATGCCAAAAAACGAAAGTTGTTGGAGCTTGAAAAGCTGGTGAAGGGCCAATATGTTGTTGAAGGGATATGGCCTATCGCCGGAAGGCTCATTTTCCCCACAATGGGCGACTTGGCTCATAATGGTGAGTTTGAAAAATTGCTTTGAAGTCCGTAGAATCGACGTTTCGTCTGAAACTCATCTTTTGGTTTCAGAAATGAAGAGACTTGCGAGAAGAGCTGGAAGTGTTATTGCACCAGACTTGGCGTATCATACATCTCATGAAGTCGCACAGGTGTGTGTTGGTCATATTTGGAGGAAACGCATATCTTCATGTAAAGAATTTGAAGAACTGTTGCTTTTGATTCGGATCCTGGAGTCTTCACTGGACCGACAGGTGAGTTGGCACGATCTAGACCAGTTGAGATGATTCTTCTACAGTTTATTGACTCTCTTCCATCTGTCGACGAATAGGCAATCCACTCCTGCGAACTTGCTTCAAAGCGAGGAAAAGCTGGCATAAAAAAGTTCATTCGATGCTCCATGCGAAATCCTTCCACTGGGACAGTTGACCACTTCGTGGTGAACAATAAGAAATTCAAAGGCTGTTGGGTATCGAACAGCGAAGTAGACGCGTCGTCACTCGTGTGCAACCTATATAAACGTCGACAATTGAGAATTCAACATAGGTTGCGACGGTTGCGTGAGAGAGATGAGGCTATTCTGGAGAAACAAAAGGCCGAGAGAGCAATTCAGCTTGCAGAAAAGCAAAAGTTAATTGCAGAGAAAGTGCGTTTAGCAGCTCAGGTGGAAGTCGATCGAATCGCCTTGCTGAAAAAAAGGCAAGAAGAGCAGACAAGAAAAGATGAAGAAGCAATGGCAGAGAAAGCGCGGTTGGCAGCTCAGGCGGAAGTCGACCGAATAGTCTTGTTACGAAAAATAGAAGAACAGACAAGAAAAGATAAAGAAGCTGAGAAAGAAACAGGTGCAGCAGTTTCAGCATCAAAGAAAAGAAAAGAAGGGGTAACAATGTCTAGTCGCAGCAGTGGCAAGCAAATTCAAGCGGCGAAACTAAACAATAACATACAAATCGCACTGGCTCGTCACATCGAGGAAATGCGTCACCTTCTCGGAGACTGTATCAGACGCGGGATGGTTAATATCCCAGAATCCGAAGTCCTTGGCATAAGACGGAAGACGATGGCATGTCTGAGAAATTTTGCGACTGGTCTAGAGCAATCCAATGCTGCCATGGGGACAGATGAATTCTTGATGAAACTCATCTTCGAGAAGGAAAAAGCTGCTGCTCAAGATATAAACCACTCAAATCAGTACCCTGGTAACGCCTCGCATGCTGGCAAAATCAATATGGTTGCCTCTGTATCTGATCAGATATCTCAGACGCAGCCTCAAAAATCGACGCCGCAGGTGGTATTGAATCCATTCTCACCACCGGCTTCATTTTCGTCGAACCATGCCGTTTCTTCCATTGGTATGAACAATCCCCAAAGGCTTTCTAGCACCCAGATCGATGTTCTCAAACAGCGCAAAGTGATTTCTCACTCACATGATGTGACGAGACTTGTTCAAGGAGGCGCAACTTTATCAAACGAAAATGGTCTCCCATTCCAACTCCCGAGAGGCTCTCAATTTGGGGGTGTAATTTCAAGCAACCTTTGCGATCATTCGAAGTCCGACTGCACCCCAACCGGGTCCACATCGAACCCCATGGGTGCCTTCAGTTTTGATCTTGAGCCTTCTCCGATCAATGAATATCCCGTTACAACGTCAGCACAATCCATTCTCTCAAACACCCCCAGCTCAGATGGTGCCTTAACAACGCAATGGATTCACCAACAACCAATACTCTCTCATATTGGTCGTCCGGAGCATGCCATACATCATCCCCGTACAAAAACCTTGCATCACCAGGAGAATGGAGAATATCGTGGCCCGATTCACAATTCTCACGGCCCACGACACGAGTTCGTCAATCCAATGAATCTCTCACAGTCAGCGACAAAGCAACAGTTTTTGGATGCCTATTCACAGCAAATGCATCACATTAGTAGTGCAGCGACGGAGCGAGTTACCATGGCTAATCCTTCGACTACACCATCATCGTACCCACAATCCGCATATTCCATCGCAGAAAATGGGCTGTCGGCAAGTAACCGAAGAATTGGTAGTGGCATGTCACCATTTGGCAAGACGACCGTTAACGGAGACGTTTTGATTGGAAAAGGTGGAGATCCGCCGTTAAGTTCTCAGACACTCCACCAAGTCATGTCGCAGCAACAGAACCGGTTTGACTCAAATAGGTATCAGCAGTATCAGCAACAACACCCAAGTTCGAGCACAACTCAATGCCAACAATCGATGCAGTATCCTTCTCCGAATCCAATGCAGCAGGGATATACCCAACCAAATGCTGCTGCTATCTCAATGCAGCAAGAATACCAGCGGCATTCACTCCACCAGGATTCGCTGCAACAGCAACAGCAGCAGCAACAACAACAACAACATCTGTACTCTAATCTCCAGGCAATGTCTACAGAAGAAATTCACCAACAGATACAGCGCTATCGTCTTCTTCTTCTTCAGCAGCAGCAGCAGCAGCCGTTGCAACAACAACAGCAACATCAACAACATTATCACCATGGCCATCAGTTTCGGTAAAAGAAGTTATAAAATTTACTATGGATATAGGACATCCACAATGCGAGGAAAGAAGTTGCAACACTCTATCAAGTTCTTGCAGCAGTGGAAGTCGTAGTCAATCAAGAAACGGAGTAAAGCAAAGGTTAAAAATCCGTATTGTCGTGCTGTGGTAATTATTGCTTCTAGCTAGAGTAAGTTGTATTGACCATACTTGATTGGGACCGTTAGCCGTGCTCATTGACATGTGAATGCCGTAGCAAAATGCGGTCAAAAGAGTATGTTGTCATTCGTGGAGGTGGTTGGCATGTACGACTCACAACTACAGAGTACCGTACCACCCCTAGTAGAGTACCGGTATTTTTTTGAATAGTGTGAAGCAAGGGTATCTAACACAGCATCCACAAAGGGTAATTCCAAAGATGGTGTTGTATTATTAGCTCTTGTAACGTTATCTATAGGGAGTATATCGCTTTTAGGGAGGACTGGTTGCCCCCCACCAAAAAATGACCATTGACGAATGTTTAGCAGCAGCATTTGCTTAGCACTTTCTAAACTCAACATTGAAGGTCCCAAAATGCCCACCAGGGCTTCTCCACTGGTCGTCCGTTTAATCTTTCGTTGTTGGTGACTCTACCAATCAAGCAGTTTTCCCTCCACATGGATTGTCCTCGCTTTGAATGGAACATCAAGTCTTGCGTGCAATCGACTGCGCCCCCCGTTCTTTTCAGAATCGGTGCTTTACCCGCCGGATGTTGATGCATATATTCCGTGACATCATAAACATCGTCTCCGGCGACAATCCAAGCTGATCCTTCTGTATTATGGAGAGCAATTTCACGTCTCGAATAATATCGCAACGTCCTGTTCATGTTTGAAGTCGCGGTGTCGTCATTGTACACGTCCTGCATTGGTCCTTTCTGATCGCTTCGTTGCCTTTTGGACCGTCTCATTTCCGTCTCATCCTCTTGTCGATCGATGTGTATTGCCATCTTTTTAACAGTCTCTCTTGGTCTTTTCGAAAACAATTAGTATTATATTACCAGCTCTTGTAGAGTGGATACAGAGCAATCTTGTGTGTCAGTTTCTATTTGTGCGATTTTCCTCTTGTGAGAAAAGTGTGAAGGACAAACTGCAACAACTCGTTTTTCTTTTCTCGCTTTGCTTCGAACCGTTTTCATCACTTCACAGTTCAATGACCGCCGCCGCTTGATGTTTCACCGATTTCTCAGAGGAACAACTGCGTACGAGCGAAGCACGAGACGTGTGTCCATTGCCGTATGTCGAGCTTGGGGCCATAATGTCGAAATTAACCTCCTTGAAAAATTGCATGATTAGAGTTTTGGACACGCGCCAGGCACACGCCGCAGCCAAGGATCAAGTCCATCATCGCATCACCTTCAAAGTCAATCTCAAGAAGAAGAAAGGTACCATCAGTAGGTAAGAACTACAGGTACCGACAGTCTACCTAGGTAGAGAGGTACCTCTCTACCTACCATAGGTAGAGAGAGAGCTGCGGAGTAGATTCCATGATTCCATGTCACATGTCAACCGCAACTGTTTTACCGTGTACGGTAGACTACGGACGGTACTTCTTTCGAGGCTGCTACTCCGTTATTACTGGCAGGCAATCAGAGATACTCCCTCCGTCTCACTTCTATATTCCTATTGAGGATGCCGTGCCAGTCAGAAAACAAAAATGAAGCGTGCCGAGCTGTGTAGACCTCCTAGGATTTCCACAGGGGATGGCGCGACTCATTTTTATATGACCCGGCTCGTTTTTTATGAATATTTAGAAGAATGCTCGACGACTGTTTCAAAAAGCATTAGAGAAACTAAATTTTTCATTTCACGTTGTGACAACATCAACAAAAGGAAACAGAACTCTATCAGAGACTATTATTGAGAGCATCAATCAACCAGGATGTCGAGTGGATACGTGCTTGCCTCTGCAGTTACATCCAACGATAGTGGCAATTGGTTTTGTCGTTCCAGAACTTTTTTTTTCATGTGAGGGATTGTGTAGTCGTTGTCTCCTCTTTGGTTGATGACCTGATTCATCACACTCTGCAGTGTCAACCAAATTCGATTGAGTTTCTTGGCTGGATAGTTCTTGTAAGTTTCTTCTACCATCTCAATCAATTCAAGACCGTCCTTTGGAGCTGTCTGGTAGTATCTTGACTGTAGAGAATTGAAAAAGCCAAGATCATTCACATTCAAATCTGGTGACTGTGCCGGTTGTGTGTACAGCTTCACAGCAGTTGGATCTCCAAACAGTTCTGTGACCTTTGCTGCAAACAACGGATCGTCATCTGGTAGATGAGCTTTGGCACCGTCTTGCTATAATATAATGTTGTTGTCTATTGGCATCTTCTTCTTCACGTCCGGTAACACAAAATTAAAAAGCATATCTCGGTACAAATCCCTATCCATGTTGACGTTAAACCACTTTAGATCTCCTGGTTGGTGACCATGGCTTGCTCTCACATACATGTCGATTTCTCCTACTGGATAGATTCCAATTAGTCCATCAAACTCCTGTCTCGTTGTATGATTGAATCTTGGTCTTGCAAGAGCGGAAAGAAACATGACTTTAGTGATGTGACTCTTGTGGGACACTGATATTGCCTTAGGCGGTGGCTCGTCTTGGGTCACAATACACCGAAGCCCGTCCCGTACAAGAAAGAACCATTTTTCATCAATATGAATCTCGTTATACATGCTCTTGAACGTCATTTCAGCCACAGAATTGATAGTGTTCTTGTCGATCTTTGCGATGCAGTGAAACAGCCGATTGAGGCGATGATCATCGTTCAACTTCGGCTTCAAAGCCATGGTATGAACCTTCAGTTTCTTCGACTGTTTCATTCTCCAGATGGTCATAACTGGAATACCAACAGCTCCAGCAAGAGATCTGATGGTTCTTCTAGCGGTAGGATCAATATTCTTGATCTCTTGCAACAGCATGTCTCGGTCATGCTTCGGGTTTCTTCCAGAATTTTCGAACTTCGTAGTAAATGCCGTTTCTGGAACGTTTGCAAGAAGAGAGACAGGGTCAAGAGGGGTATTGGGTTGATATCCCGGTATTTGCTTCAGCGTTGAATACCACAGATTAGCAACAGTTCTTGGATGGATTTTGTGTGTTTCGCCAACAGCTTTAAAACTTCCGTGAGGTAAAATTTCTCGCGACACCCTCACCACGCACGCCATGAATACATCTTTTTTCAGCTTTTCGGTCATCGCAACCCTCTTTTTCCTTGTTGTCACCATTTTCAAAGTTGTTGCTTATATTCAGAGGAAAGAGATTTGTGCTGGTGTGATCGTCGAATTTTCACTTGCTGGGGAGATCCGTAAGAAAAAGGGTGGATTGTTGGCGGCTTCCTTACTTTGAACGGCTCAACGGACTGAAAGACTTAATAATTCTAAATATAATATATACATGGAAATATAGCTTATAATGTGAATTTAAACATGATAACAGCCATATGTTCTAAGTAGCTTGTTGGCGGTTTTTTTTATTTAAAGTTGTGAAAGTGTAATATAGAAGTGAGACGGAGGGAGTAGTTGTTATTAATAATGACAAAGTCGTCCAACACAAGAATAATATCTTCGAATCCGGTGTCAAAGCCATTCGTAAGGGAAACCATACTTTGTTGAACCGCCTCTAAGTGAAAAAGAGGGGCTCAAGAAAAAGGACCTACTACCGTTACTTTCGTCGTACATGATGAAAGCAAGAAAACCCAAGACAGCAACGCAGCAACAACTTTCAAGTTTGGATTGAGCAGCTATTAGAAGTATCGAATATTGATAAAATGAACATGAACAGACAGAATTGGTCAAGGGAATGATTTGGTGGTACACTGAAGTGTCCTTGGTATTGCGATCCTGTCTCTCATGCGATGAAACGACCATGATTGTGGGTGATGTTGCTCACTCCAACAAAATCCCAATCCCAATCAACCTCAACCAAAGCAGTTCCGACGTACAAATTTGGGTCAATCGACTACTGCAGTAGAGGACATGTTTGCGTGGCAGCATTTTCAGGAGCAGTCGTTTCGGATCGAGTGTTGTTCTCTGTTTGAACTTTGAACTATCAAAAGTCCAGTGATGAATTGATTGGCCAGCCTTGGAATTGGACACGTAATCCCCGCAAGGACTATCAATGCTACGTATTTTTTGCCACACGTGTCCATGTACAGTGACAAACTCGAAAAATGTAAATTCGACTCCCTATCGGAACTTCCTTCCTTCATTCTCCGCCGGAGGATTGGGGCTGAACATATAGTATGGCAATGATCGAGTCTTCTTGGTGGACAAAACTTGAGGTATCCCACGATTCCGTTCAACTGAACGCACGTCTTGGCAAAAAAGCTGACAAGCTTATCGATCACATGGAACTAGGAACAGTCGTCGAAGGACAAGTTTCCTTTCCTTCGCAAGACGAAATCGAACGAAATTTTTCTCTTTCCTACAACCCGTTGCATTCTTTTGGGTTGCCAGTGCGTGTATCTGAAAAGTTCGGAGAAAGTTCCTGTATGTTATTCAGCATGTTAGTACATGGAACTGGCGATGCAGCAATATCGGAAAGTAGTGTGGGGAACAAACCCAAGTGAGCCAGTGCAGTTGGTTTTGACGTCGGAAGAGGATGTCATCATGGAGCAGAGGAAGAGCTATGAAGAAAAACACTACTTTTCCCTTGACCTTTGTGGTCAATGACAAATATCCGATGCCGGGTTCTGGATTCGGTTCGGATTTGAAAGAGCATCGTACGTCTGATTTTATTACATTGTTTCATCGATGCTCGCAATCAAGATGCAACTCCAAGCCAAACACCTCATTGGAAACTGTGGCTCTAATTTCCAAAATGCTAATGCTGGACTTTATTCGCTCTGGTGCCGGGGTGGTGCCAAACGCAACGTTCGAATGTCTTTCAAGACAATGAAGAACTACGTTTTCGGATGTGTTGCTTTTGAGTGTAAGCCTGGCGATGCTCAGTACGAAATGAAACAAACAGCCGCTGATTGTGCCTAATTGCTGGTTCATCAAAAAGAATGAAATTTGATCCAAAAGAAAGAAATGTTAGACGATTATTCATACGAAGTATATTTTTTACCTGGAGTAAGATCTTTTGTACGAAGTAGAGTACCGGTAACAGAAACTGTAAATAACGGTACGAATTTTCCACTGTTATTACAAGTACGGTACTGTTAGTCTACCTACCGTAGGTAGTAGTCCGTAGGTCACGCGTAGGTGTCCGTCCATCAACCATCATTGATGACGTGTCCTTCTCTGTCCTGCTATCATACAGTTACGTGTTTGGGATGACGTGTCAAAGAGAAAGAAAAAGACAGATGACATCCACTGTCATCTCATCCCCACTGCCTTGACTCTATTGACTGTGATGAATTGATGAAGGTACATACCTATTTAAGAGTCGTAGTTTACAGTTAATACCTGCAATGACCCTGGTAAGCCGAAAAGATATCATGCTGACTGTGAGAAATTCCTTGCGACATCGTTAGCATTCATATCGATTGTATTCTCTTAATCTTGTTTGTGTTTATTTATTTTGCAATGACAGTTATACCTATAAGAAATATTTTTTTTAGCATTGTTGTTGCTTGTTGGAAAACATTAACAGCTATCATCATTGCTGACTCGACCCCCATGATGACGAACAACAACACAACAATTGAAAGAATAAATGGAACGTCAATCCGAACTGACTGTGAAAAAGAGCTAGCTAAAGTAGAGTCTACTAATACTGCAACACAACAATACATCATCACATTTTCCATCACCTCATTTTACAGTATATGTGCTGTAGCTCTTCCTCCCAGCTCCTTTCGCTCTTCTCTGATTAATACTACGAAGTAATCATCGATACACTAACTGTAAACGAACATCAACCAGAAAGAATGGTACAACAAAAGATGGACAACAACAATAACAACAACAACAAGAATCATAACGAGGCACCGTTACCGTCCGATGCTGAAATCACAACATCATCGGCATCGTTGTTGTTGTCACTGCACAAAAGTGCCTCGGAAGGGAATTTGTCCAGAATAACGGCTACCACAGCCGCTGGGACGAATTCGTTGTCCATTGGAAAGACACAACAACAACAAGAGGAAGAAGAAGTAGAAGAGTACGGTATCGATCACAATAACAACAACAATAACAACGATATTGATCGTTTGACGATATTTCAACTCGATTCTTGGTCCGACGACAATGAGGTTCATTGCAAAAGAAAGAATCGTTCTGGGGCATTGTCACAAAAATCGTCTTTCTTATCGGGTCATGAGGATGCTACATTATCCATAACCACCACTCCGTCGTCGTCGTCGTCGTCTCCTCTCTCCGAACAAAAGTTGTCACTGTCACGACCTATTCATTCTCTTCCCGAAGGTATTCCATCGGAGGTCATCATCATTCGGGATCATACCGAAACATCACTTCGGGGATCCATACTCTGGAGTGACGACCTTCTCCAAGACGGTAATGATCGGTTGCAACAACAACAACAAGAACATCTGTATCGAACACTCCTCAATATGTGCCGGGAAAAGTTACGAGCAACAAGTCACGAAAACGACACGCTGCACGAGTTTCTTCGACAGACAAAGGGATACGTCGAAGATTTGTTGGTACAACGGGACGAGCTGATACAGGCCATTGATCAATTGGAAGAAGATGTGTCGCAACGATCGGACCAAGAGTTACTCTTGAAGGTCATTATGCTATGCAGTCTTTTCATGTACCTGACCGGCGGATCGCCCAAATTTCTTGTGGCGGCCGTCGGATTACATCTCTTTGTCACATTCGTCAATCTACTATTCACAACAACATGAAATGTGTGGAACTGAAAAAATGGAACGAAGACCTTGTTTGCAAATAAAACTATAATTTTGGGATTTTCTTTGGTGGAGTTTTTTTTTAAAAACACTCACAGTCAAACGGTAGTTTTCATATCATTTTGTCAGTCCTATGACTTCGACAATCGTTCCAGAACGTACCGTTCACTGAACGCTTTCGTATGTGGAAGAACATGTTCTTCCCAAAATTGCTCCTTCAGGATCGTGTCGTTGTTGTGATCATCATCTTCTTTGTGGACCGAGTGAGGTTCATCAGTATCACGATCCTTATCCTCAACGACAACGACAGCATCAACCAAAGGTAATCGCAAATTGACTCCAGAACTAAATTTCCACATGCAAGATTTCAAAATGTCTTCCAACCAAACCAAACCATCCGTTGCTGACGTAGTGGTAGTAGTAGTAGTAGTAGGACTTTGTGGCATGTCCAACGTCCGATGATGTAGTTTCTGTAAACAATCCAAACAGTCTTGTACCCGGCTCGGATGATCTAATATGGCAGTCTTCAACACGGAAGAACAATGAAAGTCGATTCCTTCCGTGGTAATGTCAGAAAAGGCCAGCCGCAATAATCCAGTATTCTTGTCATTGTTGTTTGGTGGTTTGTCATCCTCACGTGTTGTTGTCAACGAGGGTAGGATCGAATCGATTCGATTTTGGCTTTGATTGGCCGCTGCTTGATGGACGAGTGTCGGAACTTGACTCCAACAACAACTTGTTTTTGTACTAATCAACTTCTTGGGTCGCATTGTGGTTGTTGTTGTTTTTGTTGTTGTTTGGGAGGTTTCTTGGCAGTTCCACGAACAAAGCCGTTGTTGGGTTGTTTCTGGCATGCTTGAACTCTGATGAAACAATCGATCGTTCCACAGAATGGCGTATCGTCGAAGCATCTTCATATCGCCCGGCATGCCACCGTAAGTACTCCGCATGAGTATAGCCCAAAGGAGAGTGTCCGATTCACCCAATCGGACGCTTGGTTTTCCCTCCTGGCTGGTGCTGCTACTATGGAAGGAAGTGATGGAAAGAGTTTGTGGTTGTGACTGGGAAGGCGTCAAATCATCATCTTTGTTGACGGTTGTTGTTGTTGATGATGATGTTGATAAAGTTGGACTATTCAAGGGATCTCTCCACGGACAAGACGCAATTTCATAGACAATTCCGAATAGTCGTTTGGTCAACAAAGGTGGTATGGTATATCCCTTGGACGACGCCATCATGAGCCATACCAATAAAGGCATATCGGGATGAAGAGTCGTATCTTCCAACACGATGATGGGCAATCGTCTCAACAGTTCGACTTGAGATTTGTCCCATAATTCCATGGCCACCCGTACGGACGGTAAAGGTTTACGTCGTCGTATACTCTTCTGTAAGATCGATTTGAGGACGGGAACGCTGAGACGTGAATGATGTCGAACCAATCGCATCCGATCCTCCGCTGCTGGTGGAATGGACGTACTGACAATCACTTCGACGGGATGTTGCATATCAACAGTAACATTATTTTTTCGGACTAGAATAGATGACGACCAGGCGATTCGTCCCAAGGATGATGATGATGGTTGTTGTTCTTGTTGCAGGAATATTAAATCGCAATCATTTGGATCGTTCTTCTTGTGGTAACATGTGACTGTGACTTGTCGTCCATTGTCATGCAAATGCATTCGTTGCAAGAGTTTCGGAGGAGGAGGAGGATCAGTGGTTTGTTGGGCGGCAAAGACTTGTGCCGATTTTTTCATCATGTGTACAAAAATGTTATTGTCGTCGTTATTTGTATTGTCGTTATTGGTGTTGAGATTGCTGTTGATGGTAGAGGTGGTTTCCGTGATGATGAGTGAGTCGTTACAGAATTCATCATTGTTCGTCTCACTGTCGGAGAGTTTTTCGGGTTTGTTGTGTTCGGTAAAGATGGTTTTCTTGTTGGACGATGATGCATGATTGTTTCTCGTTGTTGTAGTATCAACGGAATGGATTTGTTTTGGTTGTTGTTGTTGTTGTCTATCTGGAGGCAGATGAGAGAATGATTCCATAGTAGTAGTAGTAGCAGTAGCAGTAGTAATAGTATCATCATCTTGATTTGGCTGTTGTTGTGACTGCTGCTGTTGTTGTTGTTGCTGCTGCATTACCAAAAGACAACGATCCACATGCGTGTTGATATTGTGACTAAGAACATGGTTTCCGCATCCAACGGGACAAGGAACAAATCGACTGGAAAGATTCGTTCTTGTTGTTTTTGTTGCAGTTGACATTCTGGAATTGTTGTTGTTGTTGTTGTTGTTGTTGTTGTTGTTGTTGTTGTTACTGTTACTGTCTGGACGTTTTCGTTTCTGTTTTTTCGTGCCACTGCTACTACCGCTACTGCGGCAAAAGGAGGAGGAATGTTGCATGAGCTCGGAAAAGGCGTCGTTACAATTATTATTGTTGTTGTTGTTGTAGTTTGGACTACTACTAGTCGTAGACGTGGTGGAGGGAGATTGTAGAGTCAACTTGGACTTGTTGTTGTTGTTGTTGTTGCTGTCACTGTCACCGTCGCCATTGCGGTCACAGTCTCTGCCGTTGGTCTCTTCCATGATGATCGGTTTGTTGGTGACAAACAGATACTAGTACACAAAGTGCTCGTAATGATAATACTATTATAAGAGACTATTGCGACTTATACGACGTATGTATGATTGGATTGGCTTGGCTTGTGCTTGGCTTGTGCTTGCTACCGGTAGTAGAGTATGGTATTACGTGAAACACCAGTTACCTCATACCTATTCTTGTCGTTCGCAGTCAATGATAGTATGATCATTCTTGTGTTGTGCTATTGTAGTATCATTTATTAGTAGAAGCGACTTGACTTGTTGTGTATAGAGATACTTGATTCATGGTGGTGATGTTTGTGAAATTAATTGACTCTGTGAGAGAGAGGATGGTCGATGGTCGATGTGAAGATGGTCCGTGGTGATTATGACGTAGTACTACTACTGGCTAGGTACCTACCGGTACTACCGGTACCGGGTACGGTAGAGTAGCTAGCTTGGTAGCTACCCTACCGTAGCTACCTACCTGGTATCATAGCTACCGGTAGTAGGTACGGTAGTATTATTTAACGTCCTCCATACTCTACTGTTTAGTAGTAGAGATAAAGAAAGATGCCGGTACTATTACGTCGTATCGTACCGTGGACCGTGGATCATCAACAATTGTAGTCGATTGAGTCGCTTTCATGGTCTTGCCGTCCTGCAGCTATGTATGTATCTCATCTCACACAAATCTGATCATGGGCTTCGGATGCATCATTTACTGTTACTACTACTACAGGAAGAAAAGGGTGCATGTTTGATAAAACATACTGTAGTAGAAAGTGTTGGAGTTGTCAACCACAGTCTACTAGCTAGACTACTACCGGTCGCTAGCTACCGTAGGTAGGTAGATCCGATCGTCTACTCTCAGTTGATTGATAGTCCGTTCTTGCACACAGAGAGATACACACACACATACACAAACACACATACACAAACACATACACAAACGCTGGTACAACAACAACTTTCACCATGAAGGCCCTACCTCATCATGAAGACATTGTGGGTAGATCTCCGTACAATGTCAACGCATGGGTGATGTATCTGGAAGAAGTAGACGCCATGATTGCAGACGCCGTTGCTGATGCCTCCAAGGGGAAAAAAAAGAATACGACGACGATGATGATGAGTGACGTTTCCATTTCAGAATTGGTCCAGTTACGAGACATGATCGGTAAACGATCGTTACAACTATTGCCACGATCGTATAAATTATGGAAACTTCAATGGGAATTTGTGACGTTGTTTCATCCATACTTGGAGGACGTGACCACAACCACAACCACAACGACGACAACCACAGGCAGTGGTGGTGGTGGACCCAAAATCGTTCTGAGTTGCTTTGAACGAGCCGTCGTGACACTTCACAAGTTTCCCCGCGTTTGGATTCACTATCTCGATTATGCCCATAAAGTGTTGTTGTCAACGAAAAAACAAGGTTCGACCACTATCAACGATACAACAACAACAACAACAACAACAACAACAATACACAACAACAACAACGAAGAAGACGCTTCGTATCATCATTATTATTTGATACATCCGACACAACTTCGACACTTGGTCAATCGAGCCTTGGAGGCACTCCCAGTCGCACAACATCAAAAGATATGGCCGACCATACTCCGATATTATCAGACATCACCGACATCGTCCGACGGTCCCGTCGCGTCTCTCATTCCGAAAGAAACCAAATTGTCTATACTTCGACGGTACATCCAGTTCCAACCGGCTGCCACCAAGGAAATTGCCGACTTTATCTCCGACGAATTGGGACATTGGGGTGAGGCTGCCTTGATGTACGTCGATCTCATGAACACCAGTAGTAGTACTACGACCGATACCATGTCCTCACGGAAAGATTTGTGGATGGCATTGGCCAAAATTTGTACCCGATACCCCGTCGAAACGGAAATCGGGTTGGACTTTGATGCAATGGTCCGAGCCATTCTTGCCAACATTTCCGACACTACCGTCACAACAACAACAACAATAGAAGACAACAACAACAATAACTTTTCTTCTTCCAACACTGCTACTACAACTCCCGGGGCGATCCGTTATTTGCCACAAGAAATGCAAGGTGTACTGTGGAGTCAACTGGCCGATGCATGGATTCGACGGGGTGAGTTCCAACTGGCACGGTCCGTCTACGAGGAAGCCATCGAAAAGGTTTCGAAAGTACGAGACTTTACCATCCTATTGGATGCCTACTTACAGTTCGAAGAGGGACTCCTCGAGGCGACCATGGAACGTCAAGTCGAAGAAGAAACAGAAAAAGAAGAACGTGGCGATAACAACAACGACGATGATACTAATACGGAACCAAATTCAGAAGTACAAACGACGAACGACGAAGATGATGATGACGACGACTGGGATATTCTCTTACGAAAAGATGGAGACAAGGGTCCAACGTCCATGACGGACCTCGAACTTGCATTGGCACGTGCGGAAGACTTGACGGCCCGACGACCGATATTACTCAACCGAGTATTATTGCGACAAAATCCCGATGATGTTGGAGAATGGCTCAAGCGGGCAAGACTGTACAAGGAAAACGAACAAATCCATCAAGCAGCCGGGGCATTGGAGGAAGGCTTGCGAACGGTCAAGGCAAGACGAGCGATCGGAGGGAATCCCAATCAGATGGTGCTCCAACTAGCCAAGATTTACGACGAAGACTGCAAGGACGTGGCCAAGGCACGAAATCTCTTCGATCGAATATGCAACCAGTGGATGTACGAGTTCAAAAACGTCGATGACCTTGCCGAATGCTTCGCCGCTTGGGTCGAACTGGAACTTCGAGAAGAAGCATGGGACGATGCTCTCGACATTATTCGATCCAGTGTCGTGGTTCCACCAAACGCACCAAAATGGACTCGGGGACTGGCAAAGTCCATCCGACTCTGGGATTTGCTTCTAGACTTGGAAGAGTCCTTGGGCACCGTCCAATCGACCAAAGACGCATACAATCGAGCTATGGAACAAAAGATTGCGACGCCTCTCCACATACTGAACTATGCCAACTTTTTGGCCGAGCAAAAGTATTTCGAGGAATCCTTCAGCGCGTACGAAAGAGGAATCGAACTCTTCAGCTTTCCGGGAGTTAAGCTGATTTGGAAAGCGTACCTAGATTCCTTCCTAAAGCGATATGGTGGAACCAAGGTGGAGCGAACGAGGGATCTGTTCCAACGGTGCTTAGAGGCATGTCCTCCAGAAGACTCGACCGAATTTTTTCTCATGAATGGCAAGTTCGAAGAGGAACATGGGCTGGTCAAGAGAGCATTGGGAGTGTATCAACAAATGTGTCAAAAGGTACCGGCAGAAGAAAAGTACACTGCGTATCAACTATTTATCGCCAAGACAGCCAAATTCCTTGGTCAAACCGCCACCCGTGATATATACCAAAACGCCATTCAAGATTTGGAAGACAGTCCTGCGTCGAAGTTGTGCCTAGACTTTGCTGAAATGGAAACTTCATTGCAAGAAATTGACCGTGCCAGAGCTGTTTTGACGTATGGGGCCCAAATGGCAGATCCAAGACGAAATGATGAGTATTGGAACACGTGGAAAGAATTCGAGATTGCTCATGGGAATGAAGAGACCTTCAGAGAAATGCTTCGTGTCAAACGAAGTGTCGAAGCGTCATTTTCAACTGTCAATTACAATGCCGCAGAAATGAGCGGCACTGCCGCCAAAACAGAAATGCTGTCTAACGAGGACGCGATGAAGATGATTGCCGAACGGGAGGGAATGGAATATGAGCAAAGGAATGCCGCCTCTTCGACCTTGTCTGGTTTTGTTAGTGGCAAACGAACCGCCCAATCGGCCAATCTGGAAGACGTTGAAGAACGCGTGGCCAAACTTCGAAGGGCGACCGCCGTCGTCAATCAAAATAATGACGTAGATGCGGATGATGATGGAGACGCCGATGAGATTGACATTGATGATGAGCTTGATGACGACGAAGAAGAAAAAGATCATGGTGGAAAAGAATCTGATATCCCAGAAGAATCCAAACCAACTGTATCTAATGTCAGCACCAAAACTGTCCCTGCAGCCGTTTTTGGTGGCCTCAAGGACGACAGTCAATAAATCGTTCCGTTAAAGCCAATCACTTACATTTAGCTGCACTTACTTACAGTCAATACGATTTACTCAGAGCAAGTAGTACGTTTCCGAAGTATTTGTGGAAGGCGGCTGAAATGGACGTTCTCATCGAGCAGCCAAACCGCACAGCACAACAAAAGCCGCTGCCCAAGGGTGGTATAGTTCCTTTACAAAGATCTGTCGGATGAGTTGCTCGCGTGGTTTTGCTTCTTTTGTCGCAGCGTTGTGCGCAACCTGCTAGAAGAGTTCGTCTCAAAGGTGGTTCACAGCATCATCATGCATAGCCGGTGTCCAACTTAGATTGTCTTTCTCGAAAGAGGACTTAGGGACGAGAGGGGGGAAATTGCCTCTGGCTGCATGATTCTATTTGGTTGGAATGGCACTAATTCATTGAATATCTTTCATAGTTGTGCTTGGCATGGAAGGTTTTATCTGCAATCCGCTCTGTTGGCAGTAAAACATGCTTCTTCAGAATCCGTGCAATCGTAGTATTAAATACGTCGTACTGGAGCTTTCATTACGAATAGTACGTATCAGAAATCGGACGTGTGGAGCCAATATTGAAATTCTACCTGGAGCTTGCTTGCAACAATTTACTAGAGACTACACTGTTCGAGTGTGAGAGTCCGAGGCTTTTTTAGGGCAATCCGTTGACCAGTCTTATCATGGATGTTTGGTACTAATCAACAGACGTATCAATTTGATCTAGGATTGCTTCAAATTGAAGAGGATTGATCTCGTTGCTTCCAATGATTCCCAAAAGAATCAGAAGCAACCGATTTTTCTATTACAAGAACAGACTTCCTCCCAACAGGAGTATCTGTTCGACGGCACACATCAGAGATTCTAACATGGTGCTAGAAGACGTTGAAGACCATGCGGCCAACCTTCGAAGGACGACCAATGGCATCAATCAAAAGAACATGCCCATGAAATCGACGATGTTGGCAAATAATCCAACCTACCAGAATAATCCTGTCGCTGTCCCTGCCGCCGGTTTTGGTTGCCTCAAGGATGACAGCCAATAGATTGCTCCATAAACCCTGTCATTTTACATCTTACATCAGTAGCTACAATTACTTCATACAGCTTAAAGTAATACGAATCCCAAGCTGAAATGGACATATCTCATCGAGCAGCCAAACCGCCCAACACCACAAAAGCCGCTGCCCAAACGTACAGTTCCATTACAAAGATTTGTCGCAGGAATTGTTCGCGTTGCTTTGCTTCTTTTGTTGCAGCATTCTGTGCAACTTGCTGTTGATTGTCGAGCCACGTAGGCAAAAAGCTGTTTCGGAAGGATCTGTGCTCACCAAACTTGGAATTCATATCATCCATGTCGTAGTCTTCTTCGCAAGATTCCAATGCATTCACTCGTTGATACTTGGCATCTGCATCCATCATTTTCAGCGTCTCCTTCTCCATGTACAAAAAGCCCCAAAACGTGCGTCGAAGAATTTCACTGGCAGGCAGTAAGACACCCCAATAACTGTTGACGTCACTCGTTGACGTCAAGACGGTCCGACTTCTGGTTATGTGGTACGCAGGAATGAAGCAGCACATCCATGTGAATCTTGTGATGGTATTGTACGCAAAAATCTTCCAGTAAAAGGAATCTGTTTTGTAGAGCCGCTGTTGCCGGAGCTGAATATGCCTCCAACTTGGTATTAGGCTTCGTAATCGTTGGTATCGATCCAAAACAGGCTGTACGAGGTACATTTGCAGCGTCAACAGGAATCTTGATTCCGGCCGAAAGCTCGTGGCACAGCAAGACAACCCCTCGGGATCCGACACACCCGAGTCGGTAACAATGGTAATGTCGCGCTGGATCTCAAAGAGTTGCCAGTCCATGACGACATCCCAAAAGATCTGATACAGCAACGCTACCACGAAACAGGATATCCATATTACAGACTTGCGTTGTTCTGGATGGGTCATCCCATAAATAATCACCAATGAGGATATCAAGTACTTGAGGGAGTTTCCCTGATAGGGCCATCGTTGATTGCTGTCGTAGGCTTGTCGAAGAGTCTGTAGGTACTTTAACCAAAGCGGGAGAATAGCAAAGGCAGGCATGATAACATTGTGCAAGGTCCACGAGTCGGCCAACATCTCTCCACTTTCTGTCAGTCCATATTTCCCCGTGATTGTTCCGTAGATGACGGTACAGTAGTAGCTCAAGGCAAAGAACAAATCTTGGCCGGGTCGCACCCATGAAGTCAAGCAATCGCCGATAAACTCGTCCCGGACCCTTACCGTATGAAAGGGTGCGGTAAAAGTGAATTTCATGGTCCCCCAGAATCGCATTCTTCGACTAGGTGGTATTACTGTTCTGACAATCAAGACACTCAAAAAGATCAACGGCAAGATCTTTGCCGGTGTCTCTGATTCGTCCGCTCCTTGAATGTGGTTGAATGCTTCGATGAACAAGTGAAAATTGAACAGTACGGGCATGCTTAGGTCCAATCCTGCACCAAAGACTGCTGGTCCTGATGGCGCGTATGCTGCGTTGGTGTTGTTGGAGGTGGATGCTGAAGAACGAAAAAAGAAAAATGTTCCCAAGCGAGCAATCCGCGGATGGTTTTCGCCCCATCGCTGTATCCGATTGGGTCTGGCCGGTGTCATCATGGAAGCATCGGGACCATCGGAAGGCTGTTCATTGGGTTCAAAAGTGCTGCGATGCAAGAGCATTTGACTCCTTGTGGGTGACGTATCATCGTCGTCGTCGTCTTGCTCATCCATATCCCAACTTGTAGTATGGTCTCCGTTTATTGGTTGATCGTGCAATGAATTGGGGCGACCGTTTTTCCACTTTGTGTGATTGCTGTTATGTTGGCTATTCCCAAGCAACGACTCTCCCTGGGCTGGTGCATCCTCTCCGTCAGTCGATGTATTGGGCAGTATTTCTGTTGTTGTTGCACCAGAGTTTGCAGTTTGTGATCCCTTGGCCAAATTGGACAGTTCAACTTCATCTTCCGATCTTGATCGTCGTTTCAATTCCCCTTGATGATGGTGTTTGTGATGAAGATGATGATGGCTTCCTCCAGCAGCCATGTCTGCCTCACGAGTGGTCAGAGGCTCGGAGAATTGTCGAGAAAAGACTTCCCCTGCTCCTCCTCCTCCTCCTGTCAGATTGTTTCCATGTGAGGCTTCTGTTACCACCGATCCTTCCAGTACCGGAGATGGTAACTGTTCTATGAGAGGTCCCTCAATACCATGTTCATGTCCATGTTGGGTACCGGGTAAGAATATTAATTCGTCACACGCTACGCCATTCCTTCGCCAAGTCCGCAATGAATACGCGGCCATCATCAACGTGAATGCCAACAGGGCAGGTCCTTGAATGAGGAGAGTATGAAAAGAAGAGTTTAGAAAAAATCACGATCCGTACCGATCAGTCACAAATACATTACAATGTAATAAGAGTCCATGAAACTGAGATGGGAATAGATCAATCAAGACACTCAAGACATCTCTATTTACAACGATCCTGTCCATAAACTTTACCTCGATAGACACGCAGAGAAGACACGTCGTGTGTTTTGGTCGTCAGGTCATACGCCAAAATGCATCCCAAAATAAACAGGGCGGTCGCTTTGGGTTTCAAGACCCGTTCGGACATGACAAATGAGCCAACAGCGGCAACCACAGAGACGTCCATGGTGGGGAAAAAATCAAATCAAATCAAATCGAATCGAATAAGCAGTAGTATGTAGTATTGTTGCTTGGTGAGAAAGAAAAAAGAGGGGGAAAAGACCAGCAGCAAAATAAAAGACACCGTCACGTCGGAATGTTGGGAAAACGTGATGCAAGGAGAGGAGTATACTGAGTCTCTCTAGGTAGTAGTAGTAGAGAGAGAGAGTAAAATTGAATATGACAAACGTTGAAAAAAAAATTAACTGTAACAAATGGAACGATCAAACGGAACCACGAACCGGGGACCGGGGGTAGCAGCAGCAGCTTCCCCAGCAGTCGCTTCGGCTCGGCGCGGTTGTGACCAAACTTGAACCAATACATATAATATGCATACGTCGTACACTGTGATCATAGCGTGTGAGTACCGGTAGGAATGTCCGTCTCGCGAGATTGATGAGATTTAACGCTAACTCTAATTTTTTCCATTGCGAGACAACAATACGCACATACGCGCCACTGATACGACTAGGTAGTAGAGTACCGTACTACAGTACCGTAGTCTACCTAACTGTGGTAAGTACTGTGTACATCGTATCATACACACGATACACCGGTAGTCATTGACAGTTCATGAATGAAGATAACAGTAAATGAGATATTGATAACACAAAATCATAGAGGAATAAAACGAAATAATCTCAGTGTATTCAAGTATTTTCTTTTATGATCGATTGCAAGTACGTAGTATCAATTTTGTGTGAAAAGTAACCCATGGCATCCACTATTTTAAACATGTGCTGCCGATAGCTACTTCTCTACTACTTCTCTCTCTCGTACGCTGTGACATCTCCTGGGGCACCGTTGCATTGATCGCGCAACGAAGCGATTTCTTCCTTCCATCTGTTGGCATTCACCGCGGCAAGGTAATTGATAAACAGCTCTTCTCCCTCTTTCAAATCCCGAAGAGGAGAAGAGTGAGTGAGTGACGTTGGGAACCGTTCGGCGGCGGGGTTGTATTCATCGCCATGACGGTACTGGATACGAAGAAATTCTTGGGGGATCTCCGAGCCATCAAATGATTCGGTGACAGTCAGGTTCATGGAAAGGTTGCTCTTTCCGGAACATCCATGATTCAAAAAGCACATGCGGTTCGAGTCGACAGTGCTTTCTTGGCGACCCTGATTTTTTTTTAATTTTTTATTTTCAAAACGAGGAGGAACGATCCAATTATTGACAGTGAGTTTCAGATTTACACACTTTTGGGAACATGCAAAAGACTCGACAAGAGAGACAAAAACTCACGTGGAAGCTGGTCACATGACCATAATACAGACTGTAGAATTGCATGATTTGAATCTTGTGCTCATGTCCCAACTTTGCGACCATTTTTGTGACAAGATCGAAGCAAAGGGGGTTAAAGTACACAGGGTGAACAGCATCGTCAAGAGTCAGGTACGAAAACTTCGATATATCTTCATTGGCAAAGACTCCTCTTCCAGCATTCTCTCCTAGCGTACTGGCTCGAACATCAAAAGCAGTTGCAGGGACGTTCGGTCTTTCTGGGTCAAAACCGTGTCCTTCTGGGCAAAAGGTCGAGTCAGGGTGGGTCCTGCAAAACACAACTTCGCTAGCTCTATTGGGATGAGAATATCCTTGCATGGTCGCTGAATCAAAATGCACCAATGAAGATTCGCCACTTTTGGTTGGCCATATTCTCTGGCTAATCACCAGGTCCATGTGGCTGATCGGGCTGAACCAATTCGTTCGGGACATTTCGTAGTCCCGAAAGGCAGCGACAAACTGCCACGGTTTGGAAAATCCAAGATGCCCCTAGAAGTAGAAACCAAGAAAAACAGCACATCATGGTTCCATGAGATACAGTCGACTTAGACTGTGTGTCGCTGATATGGCATCCGCGATCGACGTACCTCTTCGTAGTCCACAACACTCTTAAAGCCGAACTGAGGAAGACTCTCGATAAAATCAAATCGATTCTTCATGACGGAATGCTTCGCTGATGGCAAATTCAGACCTGGTGCTTGTCCCATTTGCGCCACAAAAACACCACGATCAGAAATCAACTCTGAAACGAGAGAAGTAAAGTCTCCATACTCGGCCGGTCCGGCAACATAATACCTGAGGCGATTCCACAGTACCAAGAAAAGTGAGACGGACACCAAACAAGCTCTTTCTATCGACACAATAAGTCATCTGCACTTACGAATCATCCAAAATGATGACATCAAAGTCATCTCCAATATCGCCTTTGTTTTCTTTCTCGGCCCAATCGAAAATATCGCTGTAGATTACTTCCACTCGAGGATCGTCAAAGCAGTTTGCTCTTGCAACTCCTTGATTCGTACTGCAGTCACTGTATTCGGGGAACAGTTCTCTGGTGATTGACACAAGCTGTTTCTCTTCTTCGATCATGACAACTTTTTCGACAGTTTTATGCTTCAAAACTTCTCGCAGAGCAGCTCCTCCTCCGCACGACAGCAACAGAACCCGCTTTGGATTGTCATGAGCGAACATTCCTGGATGAACCAGAGCCTCATGATACGGAACTTCTGCAGATCGACGCGATTGCAATACTCCATTAACGAAGAGGATTCGGTCGGGTTGGAAGATTTCTTTGTATTGCGATTCGTACGAGTTGTCATTTTGCAAGGATCGCTTGTACGATTCGAAGGTTTGATACGTCGGGCGGAGGACATCATACACATCAATCCGGCCACGTTTGATATCATCTGTCTTCTTGGTGATGGAAATGATTTCCTTCTTGTATTCCGTCATGGTTCCGATGGGAAAGGTGAACAAATCTGCCAATTCCGCGCTGGTCTCATCACCAAATCCCCTGACTTTGTACGCCCAGACGGTTTCCGGTCCATCCGAGGTTGCGGGAACTCCAAACAATCTCTCCACAGCCTCCACGATCGGCAACAATGACTGGGAACCACACGTGAACAAATCGAGTGTGACGACTCCCTGGGATGGCCAAGTATGGAAAGACACATGACTAGGGAATGGAAATGCCAACGTTCCGACTGTGAGTTGGAATGTATATGGAGGTTACGTTTGATGAGATGATCGTATTGTATTGTGTTTTTTTGGTCTTACCTCTCGAGGAGCACACCCACACACGAAACTCCACTTGGTTGCAATCCATGACAGTGGTACGAAAGTAGAGTCAAACCACAGTCTCCTACAACATCCAACATTGCAGTCGCCAAACGTTCTTCGGATGCCAAGAACTCGGACTGTACATTGCGAATATCCATGAGCAAATGCTGTCCTGCCGGTAAGTGTACTTCTTCGTGGTCCTCGACGGAGGATTCGATTACAACCGGCTCTTTGCCTCGACTGCACGAGGTACAAGTTTCCACATTGTCCGCGTCACACGTTTGGTTGGTTCCGGGTACCAATATTTGTGGTGGGGAGTCGCTCTCTTCCACCACAACCCAACGTGAATTGATAGATGAAGAACGAGATGTATCAAAATTCATGGAGGTATATATGGTATTTGGGATAGGTTTGTTCTTTAGAACAGGGTTGGGGAGTTTCATGACATGATCCTTGCTGTTTCCGGTAATGGACAGTCCAGACGACCCACCCAGGGACGACAACTGTTGCTCATGGATCAATACCAGCTGTTGGTGTGGCCCATCAATCAATATAAGACGAGCTGTCTTCCCAACGGCATAAGCTAACAAGGTGCAACTGAGGAGACAAAGAATGATGAATCGAGTTGTCACCTTCACGCGGAACCCATCGTCTTGCGGCGTTCCTTGACGAGCGTTGCTACCTTTGTTGCCTCTTCCATTTGGCACTCTCGTAGGAGCCATTATCTTTAGTCTTCTTGTTGAAAGAAATGTTTGTTTCTATCAGGATATTTCTAACGAAGAAAGTGGCTGATGTTTGAACCAAGACGAGTTTGTGAATTAAAAAAAATGATGGAGCCAGTAGTGTGGTATGCGTGAAATGGACATCAACGACAACAAGTATCATCGCTGTTCGTGGTGGTGTGGGAGTGGGAGAGAAACAAGACGGTCCTTTTTTGTACGTGTAGAAGTTTCTACAGTAGTTCTTGCACAAAAAGGCACGCGTAAAAATGCATAGAAAAGCGTGCCACCATTGCTAAACCCAAGCGAAAGCCCGCCCAACGGTCGGCATATGAAGCGTGTCGCGCGATGTCTCAGTTTCAGCAAAATCTTGGAGTAGGACAGACTGCCGTACCGTCGTATCAGAACTTCACAGTCAGTGCGGTACCTAGTACCGTAGTACTACGTAGTACGTACCAATTTCATACGATGTCCCAACTCTCACTACGACGTGTACGACTAGAGTAGTATTATTGTGAATACCGTAAGATCCAATCCAAGTAAGAGGTTTCGCGTGAACGAGAAGAGGGTCACGAACAAGGATCAATTGATAGCACGTTTCACTGTGTAGTTCGCTATTATTGCCATCCAATCATACATCCAATCAATCATCATCATTGATTGCATTCCTTTGATACATCTTCCTTCATACTTCGTATAATAATCTATATAATACTAAGTATTATGGTCGTTTCGTTGACAGTGGAGGACGTCCACCAAGCGATTGATGAATGCACGTTGCAATCGTCGACACCGTCAACTTGGCGTCGCATTATCCAACCAGAGGAGTGGGCGCTTGCGGAAAGTATCTCCAGATGCAACAATCCACCCAGACACAACAACAATTGCAACAATGATTGTAAGAAACCTCCCTACTTTTTTGGCATCCAGTCGATCAATCCTCTTGGGGACAACACGTCAAAGGCATCATCCTCGGCCAATAATCAAATGCCCATGATTATCTGCACATTTTACTTGGCATACAGTACATGGGACGCACGAATGTTATACATCGATCAGGTTGTTGTTGTCGGTGATGGTTTCAATGGCGAGAATGGTGACAATGATGACTGCGACTGTTATTCTTCCGAGGAAGTTGGGAGGTTGTACCGGATTCTCGCCAAGATTGCTATCAAACTGCACTGTGCTCGTCTGACATGGAAGGTAAGGGCAAATATCTATGATCAAGGTACACAAAGGAAAAAACAGAATACAATTGTACACATTTCCTCTTTGACTTTGTTTGACTGGAAACCAAAAATCTAATCTCTCTCCCAATCGCCATTTTTTTCTTTCTTCTTCTTGTTCTTCTTACGGTTGGTAGGAAAAACAAATACCGAAATGGAGCAATCCCCAACATCCTCCAGGATTTCTCAAGGAATGGCTCTTCCTTGAAATGGACCGTGCCGCCATGACGGCGTTTCTCAACAGATCGGGTATTGATACACATTCCATAGCCACAACAACAAATACGTCCATCACCCATGACGAGACAAACAAAGTTTACTTGGATCGGTCGTATATGGAGCAGATTATCAACCAGTGTCTGGACAACGCAGACATGACCACCAAAACTCAACGACCGAACGTCACCGTTCGATTGGCGGGTCCCAACGATGTGGACTCGGTATCACATTTGGTCCAGCAGTTGGCAATCTACGAAAATGAGCCAGATGCCGTCAAGGCCACTGCCGAAGACTATCTCGTAGACGGTTTGAATGCTGAGTCCAACGAAGCCTTATTTTATTGTCTACTAGTCGACGTTCATCTAGACGGTGCCACCAACACAACAACATCAACAACTTGTGGCATGGGACTGTTCTATCTTGGTTTCACCCTGAATGAAGGGTCCTTTATGTATTTGGAAGACTTGTGTGTGGAAGAATCACATCGTGGATTGGGATGTGGAACAGTCATTATGGAACGACTTGCACTCATTGCGTTGGGTCTGGATTGTTGCAAATTCACTTGGACAGCACTCGATTGGAACACACCAGCATTAAATTTCTATAAAAAGATGGGTGCGATTGTAAACGAGGATGGATTGAAAATAACGCGGTACTGCGGAGACGAGCTTCGGTCGTTTGCAGCAGCAAGTTGAAAAGGTATCATACCTCTGATGAAATTTTTGAATTTTTGGCACAAAAGAAAAGGAGAAACTAACAGTAAACAACAGAACTATTCTGCTACTAGCAACTGCAACAAAATACCGGTACGGTAATGATATTATGTGTTCAATGTTGCACGTCGATTACTACCTAAGACTGCCGTCCTATATACTACTTACGTCGTAATGCCTGTATTGATCATGAACTAACAGTAAGAAGTATCATAGTATACGACTCTCTACGATCGTAGCAGCGGTGTATGATAGAGGTGTAGAGTCCTCAAATTCATGAAGAAGGATAGGGTTCCTTGGATTCTCATCGCGTTCACAGTCAACGAACAACGCGAACCACAACTTCGATCGAGTTCGTTCATCATCATCACACAACTGTCTTCCAGGAGTGCTTCTACTAGCTAGGTAGGAGCTTCTTTGCACGATGGTTCTGTTCATTTGCCGACTAACTCCTTCCGACTAAATAACACAGCACCGCGGAAAGGCAAACAAAAGCAACAAAAGCAAGAAGAAGAACAAGAATAGCATTAACAGTAATCCGTCCTGTCCAACATGTCACAGGTACAACTTGTCATTTATGATCTATCGCATGGGATGGCACGGCATCTATCTTCACAGTTCTTAGGGGGACCGCAACACGCCATTGAAATTATCCCTCATACAGCCATCGTCGTTTTTGGCCGTGAATATTTCTTTGGAGGTGGAATTCAGCATGAAGATCCCCAACAGTTTCGACGAATGGCACGTATGCATCCCATACAGACCTTGTCATTGGGAACGACGTCTGTGAGCCGAGAGGAATTTGAAGGATGGTGCGTCATGGCCACTCGAAATGGACGATACACGGCAGCATCGTACGATCTTTTGCAACGAAACTGCAACAATTTCTCTCATGAGGCAGCCATTGAAGGATTACGACTTGCTCAGGGGGTACCAGAACGGATTCTTCAAGTTCCGCAAAAGTTTCTATCCAGTCCCATGGGACAACTGGTTCGACCGATGCTGGAGAATATGCAAGTTTCTGTTGGAGGAGGAAGTGAGACTTCTGCTCCATTTGCAAACACACGCACAAGTACATTTGATACGCCGGCAAGTGCTATTGCCTCTGCCCTAGCCACAACCGTCACAGCTAGTAGTGAAAACCCTTGGGCTGATATGGGTAAATCCAACAGAACGATTACCACCACCACTACTACAACAATAACTACATCTGACAGTCCATCGGAGCCTTCCACTGCGTTTCCAAAAGGAACTCCAACCCTGGATTCATTTGACAAACCCCTGGTTTCCAGTGATACAAAGACGGTTTCTCTTTGTGTTAAGAAGATAGTCACAACTTTACCGGATGTGGAAGATCAAACGATTCTGCAAGAAATCGGAACGGCTCTGTCTACGAATGCCAAAGAAGTCTCTGCAGCTCAAGTCGAGGTTGTTTGTGATATCATCTACCAAAAGCTGCTACTTCCGACAATGGGGGGTACCAAGCCACATGCGCCGGTCACATTCGTGTTGATGTTGTTACGAGTGTTAGTTCTTCAAGCAGCTAGGCCCGACGGTACCGAGACAGATTCGTCCGTTTCCCGCTGCATCGATTGGATATGCAAACATTTACAAACCTCCAAGGACCATTCTGCCGTTTCGTCAACAGCCAGTCGTGCCATGGCGTATCTGGTGTTGGCAAACGTAGCATCGTTGCCTGGCATTTATTATAAATTCCCCTCTAACTTGATGGAAACATCCTTGTTGGTGGACTGGTCTGTGGCGTTCCAATCGCGTCCAGAAGTGCGACAGGCTGCGGCAGCATTGGCCTACAATTACGCTTTGACATCTCCATCGTTTTCGGAGGATACCGTTGACCACGTTTCCGATCAACTTGTTTCTTTGGTATGTGCTAGTTTGGAGGGCCTAGAAACCGAACCGGACGAGACGACAAAGTTGCGACGACTCCTCGTTGCCGGACGTATCCTAAAACCGGTCCATGGCCAAACGAACACTACCATACAGTCGCTCATGGTGGAACTAGGATTTTTGGATGTGTTACAAAATTTGGTGGACTTGACTGTGAGTGTTGGTGACAATGTTCAATGTCGATCTTTGGCAAGGGAGCTGAAGCTACTGTTACGGTCCACTCCGTGAATGGTGTCGCCCTAAACCTCTGTAAGATCGTATTGACGGTGAGACGACGTTTTGAATGGTAAAAATAAAATAATTACAGTTATCAATAATTACGTAATCGTATTACGCGTATTACGCAGTACATAAGAAGGTATGATCCGAAGGTGTCATCACTGTCTCGGCCTCTCGCGACCAACCGACCTTTTGAAGGGGGAACTTGTCCCGATGCCATTCTCGATGATTCCGACACACGTTGGGTATCATCACAAGAGTCAAATAATAATGCATCATTGTTGTTGATGTTGTTGTTTGTTGTTTGCGATAATTTTCCCTACTTTTCATATTCCGTACCTCTCCGGTCCCTCCCCTCATCAACCACTACTGCTCGACATCTTCCAACGTTGATACTACTCGGTACGAAACCATGAGCAACAATTACATCCATTCCAATGCTCCCACAAATTTACAGTTAATAAGTGGATCAGCTTCATCAAATGTTACAACTCCGCAAAGCAACTCTGACCTTTCCTCGGAGAGTCCAATGGAAACTCCAACAAAGACCATCGATCCTGATTCTCATCCTGTCGTATCACAACATCATCATCATCATCATATTGAAAACAACACTCCTTCAAAACAGAACATGAGTACTGGTGCAACTGCCGCCGCTACCATCGATACCGCGTCGGACCTTTCCATTTCATCCCTAAAGTTACCCACTTTGCACCATTCTACGACTGGTAGTGGTAGTAGTCAACAAGAGAAACACACCAATGACCATGACAACAACTCTACTGGTACTGCTGCTACTGCGCAATCCACAGCGAACCCATGTTTCAAACAAGATCCAAGTCGCCATCATTTACCGTCCCATCCGCTCTCGTTAAAACCACCACCGGTGGAGCTTTCACTCCACCAACAGCCAAACAGTAACGAACGAAGCAACAACCACCGTAGACAAACATCAAAGAGCTCTCTTAAATCTTCGTCCTTTGTCACAATACCTCCCGATACTGTATCCATAGAAAGCGGTCTCACAATACAAGAGGATGTCTTGGCGTTGGCTCAGCAACAGAATACTTCCATCGAGGCGACAAATGCAACAACAACAACAAACACCACAACAAATACTACTTCTTTGGAAGAAAGGGCTCAACAAATCATATTGGAGGCTCGACGACAGTCCTCACGGTCCAACCTGGTCAACCAACGAACGGAAGAAATACTTCGACAGGCACGTTTGGCAACTTCCGCACAACTGATGATGCGACAGCAACGAGCCATGAGCAGAAACTCTTCTACTACGTCCAGGACCAACAACACTGTCGATACTCACCCTATCAACCAAACGGACACAAATGAAGGCATAAACCAGTCCAGCGATGATTCGAAGACCTCTTCCAATGCAACCATGGATTCTTTGAAACGGATCACGGACCAAAAAGGTACAGATGGCGATCAAAGGTCCATCTGTGATGATAATGACCAAAAAGATGATGATGACGACTGCTTTAATGGTGATGACAATAGTGATTCTGTCCAGTTGTTTCACACCCATTCCGCAGAAGAAGTGTTGGAACTTGCCACGTCGCTGTTACGGGAAGCCCAGGCTCAGTTAGAACAAACCAACGCGATGGAACCACTCAAAAGTTCAACCGTGACATCCTCAGCCCCTGCGTTGGAAGTACCGGGACTGATTTCCACCCCACCTCGTCGTCGTACCAGAGACAGAGGTGAAAACGAGGCTAATCCTACCCAA
The DNA here is from genome assembly GCA_019154785.2 of Nitzschia inconspicua. Taxonomy (NCBI): domain Eukaryota; phylum Bacillariophyta; class Bacillariophyceae; order Bacillariales; family Bacillariaceae; genus Nitzschia; species Nitzschia inconspicua. Next base: position 853,723 of record JAGRRH010000018.1, read on the forward strand.
TATGGTGAGGGCACACCACTGGTCGGTGGTCCGACTTTACCAGACTTTCAAGCAGCGAGTCCTTCCGACAGCGATATTGCTTCGTTGGACGACTATGACAGGGCAATTGACAGGTTGCCGTCCAGATTCAACGAGGAAGGTGTGCCATCCATGTCACGAGAAAAGATCTTACGGATGCTCGATGGAATGCCGCTGAAATCCAACACAACCACATCAACCCCCGCACAAGAAACAATTCCTAGCGCAAACACTGCTTCCTCAATAGCGGACGCGTCCGGTCACAGTGGCGCTGTTCCCTACGTTTCTACCGCCATGAAGCAAGCTCCTCTAAAGCCGGTGGTCATTAAATCTTTGGATGTCAAACAGCAGCCAGATGATGTCAGCACCATTGGAAGTTGGTTCAACTACTTGTTAGGGGCCGTCAGCAAAGACACTGAAACTGACGATTCAACTGCATTAGATCCGTTTGCCGTGTCGTGCGGGTCGCCGCAGGCAGCACTGTTTCGACCTCACTTTCCCACTGTCGGCGCCTCACTGGTAAGAACAACGAATTTGCAACCAGTGCCGCCATCCTATCCAGAAATAGTATTGGCATCGAGAAAGATAGATGAGAGGCTACAGGAATGGGTGGAAAACCAATTCAGGCAAGAAATCAAATTGCCAGAAGATGGTAGCTACCAATTGGGCGAATCCAAATCTATTGTCGTCCACGAAATCATGAGAGGAAATTGGACCTGGTCCACTGCCTGGTCCCCCGACGGTAAACGGTTGGCCATTGCTACCGAAAACCATCACTTGGCTGTCGTAGAAACAACAAGCTCGACCGTTTGGAGGGTGAAACATGATCGGCGAATGTATGGGCCGCCTAAAAAAGGTACCACACAATCGATCAGATCAATTGCTTGGGGTGATAATTTCATCGCCATTGGAGGAACTGGAAACGCAGTTTCAATCCTCGCTCCGAATGATCCATATCCCATTCTTCATACCATCACTCCCACAGGATTTGTTGGATCGATGGACTGGCTGCCGGGAACAAACAAACTTTTGATCGGATCTCGACTAGGCAAAGCAATTCTCGTAGACGTTTGGGTACCCGATGACTGTATAGAAGAAAGCCAGATTTCGCGCGAGGTTCAAAGTACAGTCTTGCACACAATCGACCGGGAAAAGGCTTGGGTGAATGCTGTTCAGTTCAGCAGAGATGCAATGCACTTTGCTGTGGGGGATAGCAAAGGAATTTTGGGAGTTTATGCTTTGACGTTTCCTTCCACGGGTCAAAACAATCTGGGGATTTCAAATGTTGCAAACTTCAAACTGGAAGACTCTATCCTTGATCTGGAATGGTCGGCAGATGGCCAATATTTGTACGCCGGAGGCGAAGATTTCGCCCTTACCAATATTGCCACCCAGCACTGGGAACCTGTTCACAGAATCAAGCGCGATCGATGGGTCCAATTTGTTTCCTCATCCTTTGGATCTTCGCATGTTGCAGTCGGAGGGGTTAGTTCGGAGGTCTCCATTCTCGATGTCAACAGAGGTTGGGAAAATGTAATCAATATCGGTTTGAAAGGTCTGGTTCCACTTTCCGCAAAGTGGCACCCCCGCGACCAGTATTTGGTGTTGACAGGACAAAACAATAGCGTACTTGCGATTGAAACAACCAACGCCCGCCACGTTACTGGTCATTTTCTCCGATCCGTCTACGCAATACGGTCAATTGTTTTTTCGCCCGACGGTCGTCTTGCAGCTGTTGGTAATGAAAGCGGTATTGTGACATTGTTCACTTTGACCAAGACAACGTTTGTATGTGCCTACGAGTTGGTAGTCGATTTTACTGGATCGCTCTCCATGGAATGGAGTCGAAATGGAGCATACATTGCAATCTCTGCTGGCAACAAAGTCGTGATCGTTGCGAGAACCGAGACACTTCCAGGTTCTACTCCACCCAACACTTCAGGATTCTTTGTGGCAAAGGTCATCAAAGATTTAGGCCTTGTACACAATGTCTCAATTGATCCAACCAGCCGGTTTGTAGCTGCTAGTGGAACGAAAACACGAATCCTTGACGCCACTTCCAACTTTAAAACTGTTCTCGAAATGGAGAATGGCGGTACAACATTGGCCAATTCATGGTCACCGGACGGTCATTGGTTCGCTGTGATAGGTTTGGATCACAGTCTTGTCATTTATGACACTTCTCCAATGAATCTATCAAGGTGGCAGTCGGTGTTTTCGGTGAAGATAAGTCAATCGGGCCTGGCCCTTGCGTGGGGACCTTCATCGATTGAAGGACTGCAGTACTGTGCTTACGGAGGAGAGGACAAGCGCATCTCCATTGTTGAAATCCGGACACAAGAGCGGACCTGGGAGACTGTCATTGATATTCCAAGGGAAGGTTCAATTAACGCTCTCGATTGGAACGAAGACGGACTAGTCGCTGCTGCAGTCAGCAATGGAACCGTCACAATTTTGGACTTATCTTACCTTCAATCCGGATTTGCTGTAAACGAGATGGACTACAACTGGCAACGACAAGCGTTGACTTGTTTAACAGAGATCCGCCGAAACAAAGGTAAACAAAGCATGACGACCGTGAAATGGATTCCATCGGTACGTGGCTCCGAGAGTTTGCTTGCATTTGGAGGAACGGATGGGGAACTCGAGATACTCGATCTGACAGAACGAAACAGGTGCAGAGGATTTCAAAGTGCGGAGAACCAGCAACGATAGTAGTGTTCGGGTATGATGGAAGTGTTTAAACCATTTGGACAATACCTACAATAATTGGTGAATCTAGTTTATCATTGCTTCTCCTTTTTGAAGATATTGTTCATCAGTTTCTTCGTTACGTCTCCGAACTTTGTAGAAGGCGGCGGCATGAGCAGACTAGAGATGAGCATCAATTCAACTCTGATGAACTGGTTTGACTTACCTCGTACTTGTCCTTTCCCGTAAAATTGGTAATGGCCTTCTTGGTGATATCTCCAAACTTTTTGCAAATGTGAATGGATCAAAAGCGATCGAATGAGCGACAGTAATTCGTAGTATAATACAGCAATATCCAAGTAGCCACCCTCATTATGAATCCAAACGACATGCTGCGACCACAAACATCGTACCTGATACTGCTCTGCTGCCTCCTTACCCAGAAAGTCTTCCACCCAAGCTTTCCTTTGATTATTCACTTCACGGCTGATATCTCCAAACTCATAATCTTTTCCCAAATATTGTGAGACACGGTCTTTCACACGTCGATCGATCTCTTTGGACAGATCACCAAATTGATAATCACCCTCTTCCTTGCCGCAATACCTCGCCAGGGCATTCTTCACCCGCTTGTCCAATTCCTTGGAGAGATCTCCCGTTTCATAAGGTTTTCCTGTCAACTCACTTGTCAATTCTTTGGCTGTTTTGTCCATAACTATTACCAAATCTCCAACTTCATAATCCTAGCCGTAGTACATTGTAATGCAGCGTTGGCATGAGGGCAACGGACGTTGAACAAACAAAACTTCGATAGGAAGTATCAACTCACCTCTTTTCCACGCATTCGAGCCACCTCTGACTTGACACGGCTGTCAATCTCTTTGCTAATGTCTCCCACCTCATAATTATCCTTTCCAAGGAATTCTCTTGCATTCGTCTTGATGTCTTCAATCACTGCCGTTCGAATAAGTTCGGAGAGTTCTAAGGTCAGGCCTAGCCACTCGTCGTTCTCTACCAAGTTTCCTACAGCTTTCGTCTTCTCCTCTTGGGTTTGTGGTGGTGTACCATCCATGGATGCTGTATTTGTGTCAGGAATAATGTTGTTAGCATCAGAGCCACTGGAAAGTCCAGAACGGGGACGTGAAATGGATGATTCCCAATTGGAGTTACGGGTGAAAGCATTCCTTCCTCTCGCAGCCGATGAAAGAATCTGAAATCCTTCCGAGACAAAAAAGAGTGTGCTCAGAACAAAGATCCCGAGTATTGACGACAAGGATGACACCATTTTTCGTTTGTTTGTATTAGTGAAACGCAGCGCAGCTGTACAGTTGAAGATTGCGTCGATGTATAGAACTTGGCTGCTGTCTGTCAAATGTGTTCTGTTGGATTTGTCGTCTCTCTTCGATGGAGGGCCGATGACTCCATGAAACTGAACTTGTGATGGATTTGTCGTCTCCTGTCGTGTCGAAAAGCTGGTTCATCAACTTTTAACAGTAAACGACGAGCGACGAGAATGGCTACCCTAATTCACTACTACTTAAGTACCTAATATTTCTTGTAAAAAAACTGATGGATGATCGAAGAGGTCAACAAGCGCTCAAAGAAATTCTTCGATGCTCTCTATCATCAATCACATACATATGATACACTCGCTACTGTTGCAGCCTCCAGACGTGGCTACAGGAGTAGATCCAGTCTTAGCTACCATCATTTCGTGCAATATGTCTCCATTAGACTTCAATCATTACTACCTAGAATCTTCGCGTGCCCTTATACTTGTTCTTCTTTTGTCCACCTCTGTGGCTCTTGTTCTTGCCTAGTCTCTGAATGGCTTCCATTGCGGCTTTGTCCACAACGGGCTTCACGTCGACATAATACCCCAAACCTTGACTACCCATCTTAAAAACGTAGCCTTTCTTGGAACCTTTGAATTTCTTGGCCTTGATAAAGTCTTTTGTTGTTTCGTCACCTTCATCGTCCTTCTTGTGTTCTGATTTTTGTTTCTTTTTGGGACTTGCTTCGTCCTCGGCGATTTCTTTCTTTCTCGAGTCGATCTTCTTTGTCTTGGTATTTCCAGTGGCATCTTTAGTTTTCTTGACTACTTCGTCCTTCTTGTGTTCCGTTTTCTGCTTCTTTTTGGGACTTGCTTCATCCTCGGTGATTTCTTTCTCCCTTAGCTCGGTCTTTTTTGTTTTGGTACTTCCATTGTCATTTCTAGTTTTCTTGACTGCTTCGACAACATTTGACGTCTCTCTTTCAGAGGTATTCTTTGGCATCGAGCTATTCGAAGACAGTTTCTCCAATGGCTTTGTATTGGCAGTACGTTCCTTCTTTCCCTTTTCTTCTTCTAGCTTCTGCTTCTTGAGAGCCGTCAATAGAGGACTCTTCATGGATCTTTTCTTTTTGTTAACTGTCGTCTCGTTGAGATCACCGTCTAGTTCTGCCGACACATCCGCAGTATCTGCTCCAACGCCGATGTCTTCCTTGATGCCAGCCAGTTTCGCAATTTCTCTCAACGCTTCTGGAGTCTTGTTGTAGACAGGAAGCGAAATGCTATCGGCCGTCTTGATTCCAATCAACTGAACATTGGCCCATTTGCGTGGCATTTTGGAAACGGCCTCCTTGGTAATTGCTACAATATTTTCCACCAACTTTTTTTCCTCCATGCCGGTGTGTCCGGCTCGTATCGTAATGCAAGTTCCAGTGTTGACCGTCATGTATGTGGCACTCAATGCCTTTTGTATGGCAAAAGGCAAGGCTTTTTGACGTGTCAAATCAATAGGAACGGGCAATCGTTTGGTCTTGATAAAGGCCTTTCCCAGCGCCTTGCTGAGCATAGGTAAAATACGGTCGTCGGCCATGAACACATTGTACTTGTGAAGAAGTTCACGCTTCTGCTCGTACGTCGTATATTTCTTCCGAAGCGAGGACAACGTCAACACTTTCTTTACGCATGACATGTACTGCGGGAAGTTTTCAATCATTTCTTGGCACCAAGGCTTCGCAGAATCTTTGACAATAAGACAAATCTCTGCCTCTTCGATTTCGTCTTCATTTTGATTGCTTCGATCTGCCAGCTTGTAAAAGGGATGAGGAACAACAATTTGAACCGGCTTGGGCTTGGAGTGACCAGGTTCCCGTAACAGTGTGAACTGAACATGCACAGGTCGTTCATTTCCAAGCAACGACAACTTTCCATCGGATTGTTGCGATTTCGTTTCATGGTACTTGAGAACGGCGGCTACAGCTTTTTCCACCAGTCCCGTATCTAGCGTCGTATCTGTTGCCATGGTCGGTTGGATCTTCGACCCTTTTACCGTGGTAGTTCTGGCGTTGGTCGCTGTTTTCGCCGTCATGTTGGTTGTCTTGAAAAAGAAGAAGAAATCTACGAAACTGGGGATGTGGAAGAGGATGAAAATCAAAAAGGGAAAGAAAAATTATCGCTCTTTTGAATGGCGGCAGAAAAGAAAATGAACTCGATGTCTGTCCTTCGAAGTGAGTTACTAACCTTAACTCTTTTGGTGAAGTTTGAATGAGCGTTGGATTTGGCCGTTGGCGAGACTTCTTTATGTTTCATCGCCACCAATAGCGCGCCTGGCCTGCGAACAATCCCAATTATACCTCACATTTTGTTTGCATCGTTTTCAACATCAGGATGGAAGTCGTCCGCGTCCGCTCTTTCACTTCTTCCCTTGTTCTTCCAACAGGACAAGAACCTTCGAACCATTTCCAAATACCTCCCATCCCAATGAGTGAAAAATAGGTGTTTATATCTTCTACCAATTTGAGATTATTTAGGAGCAAAGAATGAACATCTTGTGCTCTACTACTAACGTCGAGGTCGACGATGACGAAGTTGATGCGGCCTTGGAATGTGATTACGACGAAAATGTAACAACATTGTATCAAGCGATTGAAAGCGAGGCGTGGGTACCAGTTCTCGAGTTTTTAGAAACGGGAAAATGGGAGCATATGTTTCAATCGGACCCAAATCCTCCATTAAAACAAGCTCAAACGTGGGTAACGAGATTTGAAAATGGGAAAGTACGTTGGAGCTTACTGCCAATACACTTGGCCATGATCAAAAATGCACCGACGAAAGTCATATCCAGTCTACTGAACTTACATCCCTTGGGGGCAAAGAGTGTGGATGATCAGGGCAGTCTACCACTGCACCTTGCTTTCAAATATGGGGCATCAGATCGAACCATGATCGATCTTATACAACGATTTCCCCCAGCACTTTTCACCAAGGACATACGGGGGCGAGTTCCTACAGATATTGATGGGACGCAAAAGGAACGCACTACTTTGTTGCGAGCAATAATCAAAGCAACTACAGCCAATATTGAATCTAGACACAAAATTTCCGAAGACAAAAAGTTGAACGATCTCCGAGAGGATCTTATCCTGAAAGAGACTCGTAATGCTTACCTCGAGAACCAAAACAGTGAATTGGAACGACGCTTTTCACTGTTGAAAACTGAATTCCTTAAATTACGAAAGAAAAACGAGTCACTGTTGGGGGGAAAGAAAACTCAAAAGGTGTCTGGCTGTACAATGCAACAATCCACACGCCGCCAAGAACTCGAAATGCAGAAACATCTGGATGATAAGGAAACTCGTCTGAACAAAAAATGTTCAGAAGGTAGAACCAATGAGGAACCAAGCTGCTTACAAAACTATCAGTTAGGCCGTTATGATGCCTTAGAGGTCATCGATAATACTGGAAACAGACGTTCAGTTCCTCAAGATTTTGCGATTGGACCGAAAAGTAGCCAAGATATTTCTACTAGCGCTCGAATGTCTACGGCAGCTGAGTCGCGATCCGACAATGAATCTACGGTTCCACTCGAAGAAAATCACGACGAAGAAGCCAACTCATTTGCTGCCACTCTCCGAAAAGGATCTTCTACAAGGAATAAACGAACCAGCAGGACACATCAAAAGTTACCGCCCGCTGAATCGCCGTCTAGAAACCGAATTCTTGGGTATAAATCTACTTGGACTGGAAATGTCAGTCTCATTCCAGAACCCCATCCAGGGACAAACCCCCGAAAAACTCGAGGCTTTTTCAAAGGATTTTCGGGACAGATTGAATAAGGGAAAGGTCTGCACAAGAGATGCATTCCGCTGCGTTGGGAAATCGATGTCGTCGGTACTTGAAGATTCCTTGTCATTCAATATTGATATAAATCATCGTGGTAATGAGGTCATGTGGCTCTACGAAGTACTACATACTAGCTGTCACTAATTCCCGATTCTTCGAAGTTGGATCATCCAATCATCCCCTGCGGGCGAGCGAAAAAGCTGGGACTGCAAAAAAGGCTCACAATGTGGGTGTAGTGGTGTATAAAAGTTCTTGCGGGAGGAGAATAATTTCTTGGTGAAACTAAGTTTATTTTCTTATAAACACTTCGGACACAATACGGCTAGTCCAGCAAAAGGGATGAATGGCAACGCAGCTCACTGGTGTATGGAAGGCGAGACAACATGTTGAGGTGAGGTTAATAGTCTTCGAAAGCATATTACCGGGTTTGTTTGATTTCAGCCTTTTGCGTAGTACGTGTCATACTATCTCGTACATTTTAGAGTTCAACTTTCTGTAATGTGGGACGTGAACTATGGTAGGTACTACTGAGTACCGTAGTTGCATTTGACTGTGATTGTGATTTGCTACTACGTACTCCGGTATCGGTAGAGTACCCTTTCTCTAGGTAGATAGACTGGTCCATTCATGACAACCCGTCTTTCTGTAGGTAATGTGTTTTTGTTTTCTTCTCGCACAATGCATCTCTTTTAACAGTAAACACAATGAGAACAATTAAACTCGCGGTAGTCTAATTAACTGTGAATAAAGCGAGGCCTCTTCTAACAACCACTGCACTATCTAACATTCCAGCTGCAACTTCGAAACTGCCTATGACTTAGCGGCATCTACTACGACTACCGAAGGTAGTTTTGGCTTCTAGGTCATCACAGTACCGAAGTCATGTGATACTATGCTTCACAATGCGGATTCAATGCACAACAAAGCAGTTCAGTTTATTGTTCATCCGTTCCATATCTGCAAGATAACACGTGCCACAATGACCGTTGGGCAATAATTTTCCAACCAATTACGCACGAACGACTTAACAGTACGATTGGGACGTGTTAAGTATAATATAATCTTTATGCAAATCTTCCGATCAACACAAGCAACGCATTGTTTTTAAAAGGGCACGCTTGTTGTCCAAAAATTGATCGATCTCAGACGCAAGTTGTTCATTTCTCAGAACACATCAAACCAACTACTGTACCTGTAGACTACTGGTACGGCATTACCGTAGTGTGTATGACATACCGGTAGTTCCTTCTACTTACAAATTTGTGTCCACCGTAGCAACCCAGGAATCCTCAAGAATCTGATGAACGAAACAGATCCTTTCTCCCGGACCGTGGCTAAAGCGAAAGTGAAGTTGGAGATTGTTACTACAAAGAAGAGTTGCAACGTTGAACATTTTATTGAAAGTGCTGACGCGACAACATGAGCAACTCCATGATACTGTTGGTCGTCCCTTCTCGGGCTCTGTCATTTTCTATCATTGTGTGCATTCTATTGGTTTGGTGGCAATATATGACGTCCTTGGACACTGTTGTCGGACCATCGCATCTTGATTTAGGAGGCGATGTGCAATTTCTAGTTAGAACACGTCAATCCACCGATCATCGAAAGCTCTTCCCGGTTCCTGAAAAGTCTCGAAAGCTATTTTGGGTTAGGAAGAGCATCCACGCCAAACTTTACGAGCCAGTTGTCCGAGCATTCCATTCAAGAGGATATAGTTTGACAGAAGATCCCAAACGAGCGCATCTGCTGTGGTCGGATCATCCGTTCTCTCCCCTGTACCAAGAATTGAAACCGTGGCAGCGGTATTCCTGGATTCCAGATATTGACCAATGGGACGACAAAGACTCAATGGCATACAACATGAACAGCTACTTTGCTCAAAGAGGGGAAACGCCTCATTTTAGCTTCCCCGAAACATATCTTTTGCATGATAAAACGGAGTTCAAGCGCTTTCAGAAGCGTCTTCGCAACGGAGGAATCAACGACCCGTGGGTTTTGAAGGAGCCAACAGTCAACCAAGGCAAAGGAGTAGTCATTGCGGGGCCCCACTCCAAACCGTTGCTCAACATTATGAACAGCGATCGCTCAAAGAAGAAACGTAGAAGGGTGGCACAGAAGTATATCTGTGATGAAATGACATACTTTGGGAGAAAATTCGACTTTCGAATTTTTTGGTTGGTTGCAAGCGTCGATCCACTTGTTGTTCTCTACCAGACAAAGCACAATTACGTCCGTGTTGGAGCAGCCGCTTATGATGAAAGAGACTTCTCCAAGACTCAATCTCACCTTACCACTCATACTTTTGGAGCCAATGAGATCAAAGCGACGTGGGACGAATTCAAGGTGTATATTGAAGAATTCCATGCGCTGCAAGGAGATCGATTGAGTCACATTAAGAATCCCTTTCAGCATCTTGAGAACCAATCCAAGCACGTCATTGCCCTTCTTGCAGACGCTTTCAAAAATATGACGTATACCACACGAGGAATCTCATCACAGAATGCTTTCACTTGGCATTCGGCTGATATGATTGTTGACAACGACCTTGACGTGTACATCATCGAGGGGGCTGATGGTCCAGGAAAGGACGAAGATTATGATTTTCGAATTCAGATGCATAATACCATGTTTGGAGACATGATCGATATCGTTGAAGAGGTCGTAAGACGACAAGAGCAGGGACATTCGATCGACGTTCAAGCCATGCAGAAAGATGGCGTTCTCGGCAGCTACGAAGTTGTATACGACGATGGTCGGATGTACAACTATTCCTTTCATCGATCTGCAAAGAAAGGATGCAGTATTTCTGGAAGTAGTGAGGGAAGCAAAAACACTGCTGTCAACGTCCCAGATGAGTTTGTTGAAGTCTTGCTCACAAAGGCATCTCTGACGGCGCTACCAAAGAAATCGATCGATGAACCGGTCAAGACCTTCTACATGGAAGGAAGGACTAGCCAAAATGGTGAGCCTATAGCGCGCTCACTGAGGAGTAAGGGTTGGACTCCGGTGGATGATTATTATTCGGCACAGTTAGTCTACGAAACAGAAGTTCCGAATAAGTTCCCAGATGATCTTCAACCGTGGCAAATTTTCAATCATGTGCCTAAAGAAAGAAAAACTTTGTCGATGCTGCAATCCCAAAAAGATGAAGCCCAAGTCTGTGATCCGATGCTGTTCAACGGGCGGAAATTTTCCGTCGAGGTTTTCTTGCTGATTGTTTCACAAGATCCTTTGATTGTTTTCTACCATGACGGATATCTCGACATACCGTATGACGAGAAGGACGAGAACGAGTTTTTACATCGTCCGAAGCAAGATACAGCACCCCGCTCGACTGATGGACTTGATCCGATCTGGAGAGGCTCTTGGATAAGTTTTGAACGCCTTCTCCGTGAAACCTCGATAGATTCACCGATGCTTCATGTGAAGGGACAAATGAAGACCCATCTCATCAACGCCGCAAAGCACTTCAAGAAACGGAAACAAAAGGCAGTGACCCCTGACATGGCCCATTCCTTTGGTATTTACAAGGCGAGTTTCAACTTAGATCGCAATCTGCATGTCATGAAGCCGATTGTCCACGAAATGTATATTTACAGTGAAGGCTATCAAGAGATAGTGGATTTGCACAACGACGTCTTTGGATCAGCATTTGATCTAATGGAAGCATACAACTCCACAAGTTTTGACTTCTTGACTGTGTTGGACTCTGCCAGAGGGGGTTACGAATTGATTCTGGATGACGAGACTGGAGAAGAATTTCAGTATTCGTACGAAGGTCGACCAAGTCCTTGCTGATGAAAATAAGCGTCATTTTCCCCCGAGCTCTCTAGTCTTGTAAAATAACTCTTCTATATCAGTTAAAGTTGAAATAGATTGTCGTTTTACGAGGACTTTGAAGACAAACGGTATTCGCATAGCGACATACCTTCCAGAAGCAGGGCATGTGCGCATTTTGCGGCGCATCGTCGCAACGCTGTGCGTATTGCCTCTTCTATAGGCGACGGTGTTGCTCCAACCCCCAAACTCTTCCGTTGCTCTCGAAGTCCAGAATGCGAAGAATTGCTCTCGTATCAAACGATTGAATACCAAGAATCCAATGATTCCCGAAGGATCACACGTTTGCGCTACATGTAGAGACCACAGAGACGCTCCGTCAAAAAATCCAGAGCCCGGTTCCTTTTGGAAGGACAATTCCCTCTCGTCTACATCTTGTGGATCCGACAATCTTGTGACCTATGGCCTGCCGACGAGCATTGAATTTGTGAATCCTCGTAAGATCCTAAGCTCGCTTCGTATTGAAAGTGATTGCAGCGAAGTTGCGTCCGTCAAAACAGGCCGTCACTTGAGCAATACGGAAGTTTTCTCATTCAATTTGAAAAACGCTGGGGTGGAACTTCCTCTGGCAACTTTCCTTGCAGCTGTCGCCTCATTGTGCGACCCCTCTCGTGGCTCTTCCTATGCCGTCACCCAATGCGGTCACCCCAACAGATGTGAAGCTCCGATTTTCAGCTGCAAATATTTCATAACGACGACAGTCGTCGCACAATGATCATAAACTGAGACGGTTCACTGCTCTTCCTCTGTCACCACTTTGTTATCTTGGTTCTTGGAGTTGAAAATCGATGTTACATTGTATGATACATTCTCTGTTTGTTCGTCCTTGCAAGTGCCGAAAGTTGTCGCTCCTGTTGTATAATAATAGATTGAGCCAAAGTAGACCATACGTTGTACAAAAAATCATACGACTGTACTGGTCTTCACGGTAGTAAGGTACTCATTGTAGCACCGCATGATACCGTAGTAATAATACCGGTACGAAGTGTTGCATGATTGATGGTTGGAACCGCGCAAAGGACGGACCGATACCAAAGAAGGATACCCTAACTGTAACTGTAATCATCACACAGACACACAGACACTCTCTATGATACCGGTAGTAGTCTACTATCGGTGCACGACTTATGATGCACTGTAACACTGTAATAAGCTGCTTCATCCCAAAAAAAAACAGACGTGATACCCCATGGTTTTGAACGAAATTCATTGCTGCCTTCCAGAAGCAGTAGAGGCTCGATTGTGTGGTATTGGTGATCGTCGAGCCTTTGCCAGTCGAGCCATTAGAGAAGGTGAAGTGATACTTCAGAATCAACCATTGGCATATGCACTTCTGGGGGACCATCACTTAGAACGCTGTGCGTATTGCCTGTCTACTGCTGTTGCAACCAACGGCGTGGATCCCAACCCCAAACTTCTCCGTTGCTCTCGATGTCAACAAGCCAGGTATTGTTCTCGTGACTGTCAAAAATTGGATTTTCCGTATCATAAAATTGAATGCCAAGAATCCAATCTACTGTACGGAAAAGATGACGAAACAACGATGTTTGCACCAGATCTTCTGGACAACAACAATGATGCTCGATTATTGGTTCGAACCTTTTTAGCGTGTCAGAAACATCCAGAACGGTGTTTCGTTTCCAAGGACAATGCTTCTTTTTTATCAACATGTTGTGGATCGGAGCATTTCCAAAATTTGGCCATGACTGACAACGACGAACATCACGGAATCGTCGTCGACAATTATGGACGAGACCAAGCCAACCGTGCATCAAAGGCGATTTGGGATCAACGTCGGGCCTTACAGAAGACGTCAACCACATCCCATGCGAAGCCCATTCCAAATCGATTGTCCGATCTACGAGACCTAATGGAACAGGATTTGAAACGCTTTCGTTGTAACAACTTTGGTATTACCGACTCGTTGGTTCGAGTGTGTGCCAGTGGAGTGTATCCCTTGGGAGCTCTTTTGAACCATTCCTGTACTCCAAACTGTCTCCTTCGATATGCGTTTGGGAAACATCGATCTCCCTATATTCAAGTCGTGGCAGCGTGTGACATTCAGCAAGGAGAGGAACTGACGCATTCGTATACCGAACTGGTAGCGCCCACCAATTCTCGACGAGCAAAGTTGAAATCATTGTATGGCTTCAACTGTCAATGTCCTCGATGTGATCCAACAGGAAATGACACTCGATGTTTCTTTCAATTACCCGCCACGTACAAGACCATGAAATCTACGGATCTCGTTCGATGGATTCTACAGCACTACAACCCGTTTGTGGAAGGCACAGACAGAGTCGAAAGAATGACTTCATTGCAAATAGAACAAATCGTCAAGCCTTTGAGCGACAGCCACGCCATCAAAGTAGCTCAACACAACCTTGAAACGGCGCAACTTTGCTTGGTGAATGGGTCCATTCAAAATGAATTGAAGGCCTTGCAAGAGGCTGTAAAGGTACTGGAGCAGGCTTCGGAACTGGATGAACCAAGTCCTCTCGGTGCCATATCGTCACCGGAACTGTACAAAGCTCGGGGGGACCGATTGGGGAGCTTGATCGTTGCTGGTGAATGGGCCGAGGCGGTGAACGAATGTGAATATATAGTCGCGTTTTTGTGCCTCGCTTTGCACAATGTCACCAACCATGCCTTGATGGGATTACAACTATTCACCCTTGGAGATTTGTACGAATCTAATGGGTGTCTATCGGAAGCAAAGTTAGTCTTCCAATGGGCCTACAAGGTACTCCATGTCAGTCATGGACCGGACAACGACATGACAAAGATACTTATTGAAAAGGGGAACTGACACTACGATAAATATTATTTGCTGCACTTAGTAGAGGAAGATTAGTAGGTTTCAAGCAATCTAGCGCTGTTCAATCCATCCTCGTTGTTCTGCAAGAGCTTTGAATAATTCAAGAGGGCTTTTTCCATGCGCTCTCTTGCTTTTTGCATCTTCTCCTTTTCCTCGTTATCACACTCGGAGCTGTCTACTGCCACTTGTATCAAATTGTACAACGTGTCGATCAAATCATATGGAACATAGTCGATATCACCTTCCGACGGCAGGCGTCTCGTCTCATTGTCGGCATTTTGGATTCTAGTGCAGTGCCGATTTAGAACCGATGCAACCAGATCGGAGGCTTCGCAAAATAGACTTTCGTTGATGTAAAGAGAAAGTAATCCTTGAGGGTTTCCCAGATACTGTTGGCTGTTTCCGATGCGACGGGGCGCAAAAGCACCATTAATTGAGTCCTCAGCGTCCGCTGCAAGGAGGAGCCTTTGCAGCCACACCGGGAGGCGAGCAGCGTCGTTTTGTCGAAGTATGCACTCCGCAACTTCAAGGGCAATGGGCGTCTCTGCAGTCGAAAACTCACACGTTAAATTTCTCATAAACGTCGAGAGTGCGGCCGCAATAGCTTCCCCAGGAAGGGAAGCAAGAGCGTGTGATCTTGAAGTGGCTGCGTAAAACGGTGCTCTAGATGTCTTCCCAAAAGAATCATTGGCAATCTGGAGTTGATTGAGAGTGGGTCTCAACTTGCTGCCATTTGAAACCTCAAACGAACGAGGAATTAGCCAACTTTTCAAAAGATCCGCTACGTAAACAGCGAAAGTATCGAGTCCATTTCCGCGCATTCTTCCGTATTTTTCCTTATACTGCTCACACATCTTCAGAGCCAGGATCAAACCTTTCTGATAGTACCCACTATCAAACAAAAGAGCGATTACTCTCTCTGTATCCTTTAGTACAGAGTCATTTGAACAAAATGTTTCAATGACCTTTGATTGAACAACACAGCCATCGAAATACGCAGTTCGCAATCCGATCGCTCGGATAGAACTTGTTTCCAAGTGGACCGCACCCCTGTAATAATAAGTATCATCTTCACCATCATCCCCGCCATGATTACTATTGTTGCGGGGAAGACCTGGATTGTTCGGCACATAAGCGCTGTACCAGCCATATTCGCCAGTAGCAACAAAACGGGCCATTGGATCTTTCACAAGCATTGTGGCATTCGCCGCAGCAGTAGACGACAAAACCAGGTCATCGACAATAAGCGTGCTCTTCAAGTTTGCAATGAAGGAGTCTTTCCTCGTTTGAAAACAGCGAACCGCTTTTTCGTACCTCAGGCTCATTGCCTGCGCTGCCCTCTGCCATTGCAACTGTGATGCGTGTAATGCGTAGAGCGCCCCTTGGTAGTCTGTGATGGCTCTGATTCCAGACGAAGAAGCCCGCGCCTCATAATTGTCTTGTTCCGCACTATAGTGGATTAGGACTTCACATGCGATGGGATATAAATCTGTAATGTCTCCAGATTCTCCTGATCGGAATGGTCTACACAAGCGAATCAAATCGAGCAGCCCGCCTTGGTCTACCATTGCTTTTACTAGGAGCCCCAAATTGTTTTCGCGGTCTGGCTCAAGAGGTCTCTGGAAACAAGCATCGTAAGCTTCATTCCAGCGAGCTGATCGAATGGCAAATTTTAGTTTGGATGCCCACAAGCTCCTATATTCATTCGATTTGACGAGAAACGATTCCGGGAATTGTTCTCTTATCTCAGAAATAGCGCAAGAAGTTACATCAATGAGATACTGGTAGTAGGAAGCCTCAATGACTGGATCCAGTGAATCTCCGTTTGTGATAAGTTTCTCGAACATGTGAATCCGGAAATGGACACGTGAAATAAGCAGAAATCCTTCTGCAACGGCCTGGAGGATAGGCCGAATTTCCTCATCTATATTTTCCACCCGTGAAAGCAGCCGTCGGGAGCATTCGAGTTCCAAAACGTCGCTGACTTCTGCAGAAGTGGAAGTCGGAAGAAGCTCTCTTACAAGCGCTTGAAGATTTCTTCCGTCCGATGGATCGGTTCCAGAGCTCAATTGAGATAAATATGTCAGCCCTTCATTCATCAAAACAATATTCAAATCGTTTCTGGACGAAAAGGCTTGTGGTGACAGTAGTTGAGAGGCCAGTTGCAGCATCTTCCTCTTCTGTCTGGGCGGAAAAGAATCTTTCCGCAAAGCCTCAAGAAGGCACTTTGCCATTTCTCGAGTTCTCATCATCAACATTTCCGAGGAATCTTCTGGAATGCAGAACTCCACCATTGGGGCTAACAGCCTCAAGGCTAGGCCCGAATAATCGAAGGAAAAAGCAGAGCCTCCGGGATTTGGAAGAGCGGACAATTCCGGCAGAAGTGAATCGGCGCCTTTTCCTTTGTCAGGGAATACCCTTGATGTGAATACCTCGACCAGCCCTGCAACAGCCCATGGAAACATGCTCTGATAGTTTGACGCGGTCGGATCGTTTGCAAGGCTAATCACATTGGCGTCAAGGACTGTTGTCCTCGGATTATGGGGCCGTAGAACTCCCGATGGCGGATTTCCAAAACTGGGATCAGAGGAATTTAAAGGCAAGACTGAACGCTCGTGGAAATGTATATTGCGGGTGGTGGCATTCTTTGCATCTACGGACATGTTCAACTGCTGAGAGGATGTCCACAATACAGAAATCACGCTCATATAGCGGCGAAGTGCCACCTTATCGACGAATCCTTCTGTGCCAAGAGCAGAGAGCAACAAGCATTTACCCAGTTGTGCACGGCGGATAGCATCAACGGTTCGAACAATACTGGTACAAGCAGCTTGTCGTAACTGGTTGTTTGGAAACTCTCCAGCATCGGTTGGTCCAAAAACATTCAAGTCTAGATCGGAAGAGAATAACAATTCTTGTTGGTTGCTTCCTACCCAATCAAGGATTTCACCAGCATTTGTAGCTGCAACAAGTGCATTCCTTAGGTTTTGAAGATCCCCTTGCTTGTAGGCCGCCCATCGTCCCAAACATGTCAAATCGTCTTCAATGGAACTTTGGGGGTATGGCTTCAAAAGGAATCGAGACACATAGGTTGCCACTCTACCTTCAATATTGTACAGATATCGGGACTTGCTGGGATCTGCTTCGATACAGGAAAGAATTCGGCTACAGGCATCGTCCAATTCCAAATACAAAGGGTTCGCCATTCTGCGTTGACTGGGCGGCGCCAAGATAGATGAAACGCCACCACGCAACATCACTGGAAGACCATACCTATTCAGCCAAGCAACATGAAGAGGCAATCGCAAATTATGTTCCTCTTCCCAAATTTGACGTAGCAACTGTCTCCATCGATTTTGATGCGTTTCAATTTCCGTAAGAAGACCGTTTTCTGTCTGGCCCTCAATGACGATTTCTTCACCTATTTCCTCTTTGGGTACTTCTTCTCGACTGATCCGGACGTACGATTCGTAAACTGACTCAAGCATTGGCTGTGAAGAATTGGTCGCATTTCTCCCATACTTGTTTGTGAAGGATGAAATCCTCTCCCGATATTTATCCCTTTTTCTCCATTCATAGAGCGTCTTGATCGTCTCTAGCTCGATACTCATCCCCTGTTCGCGACGATAATTGGACACCAACTTTGAAAGAGCCCGACGTATACAACTGTCGGAAGGAGGCAAGACGGTACCATTGCCGCGCGGAAACATTGGCCGGAAAAGAAATTTCAAGTGCAACGCATCCACAGCATTCAAGGCTTCGTCAACAGAAGGCGACGACTCTTCTTCGTCAAAGTCTGCTAAGACAGTCTCTCCGTAAGAGAGAGCATTGATTCTGTCCCGTTCGACCGCAGCAATCTGATCCAAGCTGTCTGTCGTCATAAATTCTGGTTGTGATCCGACGATGACAATATGATCATGCGGATACATGACGACATGAATCCCAGATTTGTTTTGAGAATTTGTACCTTTGCAGTATTCAAAGACAGCGCAAAGGCTACACCTAGGGTCAGTCGGATTGAAAGCCATACTGACCACATTTTGGACATCATTTGGAATCCAAAGTTCCAACGACTCGTCAAATGATGAGGTTATCTGACCATTGAACGCCCAAATGTTGCAGGCTGATTCGCCCTCGAGAATGGAATTGGTCTTGATGTACAACCCAAGAGCAAACGTTTGGCCATATAGCCGAGCGGACATTGCGACAGAATTTCTAGCATCGTTCCACGTAGACGGCGAGGGTAACTCCTTGGCAATTTTGGTACAAACGTGAAAAGGACGTAGCGATTTGTCGGTGTCGACCAACCACTTTCTGATGCTCGCATCAGAATGGATGGTAAAAACTACGTCTGTTCCTTCGCTTCCTTTCGGTTTATTCGAGGACACGCACACTGCCGCTGTAGGTGCCATGTCCACCACGCCGTTATCGATCCTTCCAAAGGCGAAGTTGGAAAAATCAAGAATTCTCTGCCGAGCTTTCATATCCTCTCGGCACTGACTTTCTGTCCACACCTCACACTTTCCGGAAGTCATCCAGTCAACAATCATGAGTGATGGTGATAGAGCAATCACAATATGATGTCTTTTGGAAGACAAAAATTCGACCATGGTAGGTCGCAATAGAGCACTAGTAATGTGCGATTGCAATGCGACTGGAACGTACTCCTCCGGAAATAAGACCTTCAGAGGATTTGCCATATCGAGGACAAGGTTCTCGTCAAGAGCCAGCGATACGATGATCCCTTGCGATCCCACCAGTACCAAACGAAACAGCGGCGGTGAAAGTGGAGCGGCTTTGAAAGAAGTAGGATCAATTGAGACAGCTCGGGCAGAAACCACGACAAGGTCACCAGTATTAAGTTCCACAGTCTTTGGTGCGCCCAGCTGGTTGTTCCCCCCTGTGGGAAATAATGCAACACTAATGACTTCTGGTTGATCCACCAGTGCACTAGTGGTTACCAAAAAGTTTTTTCCCTGTAGTTGGACTTCGGAGACACTGGCTGCTTCAGTCAAGGCTTCGTCGACCACATGCACATCATCGTGCGACGAATCCACCGCGGACATTGAATTTTGACTGGTCATTGCCAAACAAGATGCTCGGTAGTCCACAACATAGCGCGGCGGCGGGTCCATGATGTTGTTCGGGAAGAATATGGGGATCTCTTTCATGGTCATTTTTGCTGTCATCAACACTTTCACGTTGCGGCAATCAATCTCTCTGCTCCCCCCTGTCTTCACTAGCGCAAGATGAGCACACGAAGGACTGATTCAAACTGGCTAGAGCGATTATGTGAACGGCAATGCAACAGAGCTGATTCTTGATGAGAGCTGTGATGTTGGTATTGCGTGGATGATGGATTCCTCTCTGCCAGCGAGAAGAAAAGTCGAGGCAGTCGAACGATTTTCGAAGGACGGACTACCGGTAGATTGAGTCGACTCAAAGGACTAGTTCAATCATAACTTTGGTAGTCTCTATCATACACCGTAAAAACGTGAGCAGTTTCGAAAAGGTTTTAAAGCGCGACCTTCCTCCACCAATCATAACACTGCAATAGTAATCATAAGGGTCGAACTTCGAAATCTGTTTCAAAGAAACGGAAAACCTATCAATTCCAAAGAAGATTGGTTTCTCGTTTCGGACATGGTTTTCGACAATGTTGGAAAGAAAAAGAGGAAAAGAGAATGGAATTTCTTCAGTTCCAGAGCTCACTTTTTTCGATTCCTACCGTAGATGTTGCCCTGGGATGCCAGTTGCAGTCTACAGTAAATCGATTCAAGTCCTTGAGTGAGATGCCATGATGGAGAGGTCATGATGATTGTCCCGTATTGCCAGCCAAGCATTGTGCGTGACAGGTATTGTTGCAGCTTCTAATGTATGGGGCAGGAGACAACCATGAACCCACATCTCGTTCCATTGGATCACATGCCGGTGAGTGGCAAGTGACAATGTTCGAACGTCGAGGCTCCGCAGTTGAACATCACCACGACGTGATACGACTTTCGGTATTTTCAGGCCGCTCAAGTATATTGCCTCAAAAGCAGTAGTCTATAACCATGAAGCGTTTGGAGACGACTCACCACAAGTCCCAGCTCGAGGAGTGCCACGATGCGCTCCTTTTACACTACGGTGTAAATGGTGCTACTGTTCACAGTAGACGTTGCCCTGGGATGCCAGTTGCAGTTGTCTACATTGACTTATGAAGTCCTTGAGTGAGATGCCATGATGGAGAGGTCATGATGATTGTCCCGTATTGCCAGCCAAGCATTGTGCGTGACAGGTATTGTTGCGGCTTCTAATGTATGGGGCAGGAGACAACTATGAACCCACATCTCGTTCCATTGGATCACATGCCGGTGAGTGGCAAGTGACAATGTTCGAACGTCGAGGCTCCGCAGTTGAACATCACCAAGATGTGATGCGACTGACGGTATTTTCAGGCCGCTCAAGTATATTGCCTCAAAAGCAGTAGTCTATAACCATGAAGCGTTTGGAGACGACTCACCACAAGTCCCAGCTCGAGGAGTGCCACGATGCGCTCCTTTTACACTACGGTGTAAATGGTGCTACTGTTGATATCAACATGAAAAAAGAAGCAAGGTGACAATGAGAGAGGGTTCGGCACATGCGAGTGCCGGCACATTTGCAAGGGAATTTCGAGAGCCTTCGGACTGTACAGTCACAGCCGCCTTGGCCCTGTTTCTTGTCACAATTCTCAAGAATGCCATTGGAATGTACCGCCGTTTGGTGTGCGTAATGCCGCGAGACGGGGACAAGTCCGTGTCCTATCCATGTGGTAGGCGATGGCATTTCTTTGGTCGAGTATCGGGCTTTTGTGACTGTAACGGATCACTTACTGCTTCAGTGATACGAGTCGCGGCTCGAACTTGGCCATACCAAAAACAATAATAACCAATTAAAAAACGAAATGCAATCGAAATCACCAACACTTCTCCGTATATTGTAGTTTTGTACTAGTGTAGTAGAATCGATTCGATTGTGCCATTTTTGAAAACAATGTTCTTGTTGTTGTTGTTGTTGTTGTTGTTGCCGCATTCGTCGTGTTTGAGTGTATTGGTACAGCACAATCCCCATCTGTTCTCGAGTCATACCAGTTGGTCTCTCCAAATACAACAAACCATCTCACAAGCTGTCATACACATAAGGTACGACGCACCGAGCATTCGGCCAAGCTGAAGGGCCTGCAGATGTATAAGGCACATCATGGTATCTTGCTTTTTGGACTGTCGTTGGACGGCCGCTGCCCTGATTCGTGATGTTGCTGTGGCTTTCGTTTTCTCCACAGAAGGTGTGACTTTGGACCTGTTTGTTTACGACACAACCTGCTGGTGGAATGTGGAATCAAATCAATTCCAGCCACGCTCCAGTCTGGCGTCTGGTCGGCTGTTTAAGCCTACGACGTATTCTTCTCACCAAGTTTTCCAGTGTATTGATGTCATTTTTTGGCTCTCCCTTAAAGTATTGTGCCACTGTGATATTGAAGTACCGACGCTGGGCTCGGAGGGGACGCACGATGACGTTCCCTTGAGGGCGTAAAGTCTACCTTTTAAGTTGCCTCGATTTGTTGTATACGCAATACCGCAATACGCACCAATCAATCCATTCTCGAGGTACTGGAGTCGTATTGTGTCATCATAATATCAGTGGAGTCTTTTCCGATCGCTATTGGTGGCAAGGTGGAGAGGGGAGAGAGCTCATTGCTGCTTGACAGCTTGACGGATTGACAATGTTATCGAGATACTACGGTTCTTATGTCTTTCGTATGGGTCCAAACCGCGCTGTACCTCACAGTCAAATTGAAAATCTTCGACATGGAGCATGGAACACAACTTCTTTTGACATCAAGATGATGACTTTCTTTGGAAAGACGATTGTTGCGGCCGCTCATACCAAGGGGAACCTGATGACAATGAAAAAAACAATGACAACACTGCTTTTGGAGGAACATCCATCTTCCAACAACAAGAATGAGAATTGACTGTGAAGGAAGCGAGAGGATGATGGTAGTGCAAAAGGACAGCCAAGAATTCCATGTCAGACCGTTCCTCAAGATCTAAAGCAAGGAAACTCACCAATCCAAGGCCATTCATCTTGAATCTTGGTTGAACGCATGAAAGCCTTGTCCTACTTTTGGTTGTTCCAATTTTCCATGTTGGCATAACATGATATATGATAGACAAAATAAACACCTGATTCGTTAATATAATGATGATCGCAAACCGATTGGGAGAATATGAAACGTTGTCGAAAAAATTAATGACGGTACTTGCTCGGTTTCTTCCAAATGATGGGTGGTCGTATTGGGTTAGGGTTGGTAACCCCTAGCAAATTAATTTCATGAACTGCGATTTCACAGCATTCGAGCCATGTTTTCCTATTCATTTCCAAGGTAGCGATCTGGTATGCCTTTAAAATGAACATTGACTTTTGACGAATGACTAATTTGTCATAGTTCGAACAAACATTATCTGGATCTCGTCCATGGACCAAATCCCGCCAGCCTTCAAAATGTTGTGCTCTCTGAAGTAGTTTGATGCGTCTCTCAACGGCTGAGAGACAATTTGAATCACACTGTCTTGGCCTGAAAAGCTTGTAGGCCTCTGGCGAATCCTAATAAGTACCGCACACTGATTGCTGCCGTGGCATATCAACATGATCAGAATCTTGTTGACGTTCATGGCTATCACTTTTCGTGTTCTTGGGCATAGAAACATGATCAGAATCTTGTTGACGTTCATGGATATCACTTTTCGTGTTCTGGGGGTTGACACAATAAGTAGCCCGACGTTGAACAGATGATCCGTTTTTTTCCTGCTCCAGCAGGTGTTCGACTTGTGGAATGTCGTTTGATTTCAGCGACCGAAATGAAATCAAACTCTTCACCCTTTCCACTTCTTCTTTCCACTGCTCATCAAATAAAGGGTATTCGGCTTGCTCACCCGGCGGCAGTATGATATAATATGATTGTTTGGAATATTTTGCTCGGAAGAAACCAGACAAATTGCTTCCGTCGAAACGATCGATCAATTGATACTTCTGAATCTTCGAGAGGAGAATGTTCAACAATCGGCCATTCATCACCATGGAAGTATCAATGACAGCGGCAGCACGAATGGCGTCGATGATGGTATCCACTGTGATCCACTTGTTGCAAATCTTGGGACCATTTGTCGGGTGGTGGATGGTCAGTTCCAACGCGTGCCCCAGAATTTCCTTTGTGACCTTTGGTGCGTCATCTGTCAATGGCAAAACCATCGCACCAATCGGCCCCGCCAACATATATCCTTCCAAAGGATATTTGAAGCAGATCAGAAGAGTCGAGGCTTATTGATCAGAAGTTGGCTATAGAGAAAACGTCTTCTCAATGATAGTAAGAAAATGTTTTTGTTGTCATCAATTTTTTCATAGATGCACTACTTAATCGATCTGTCCGGCGGCGGGATATCAAAAGATCAAAATGACGGTCTACGTCCAGACTCTACCAGGTGTACTTTTTCCTACGGCGACACGCTTCCAAAATAATCAAGCCATACACCGTCGTCGATGTCGAAAAAATCGTATCACAGTCAATCGTTTTCACATAAACAAGAGGGATGTCTTTGCTTGGTGTGTGCTCTACCTCTTTATCCATCGACTCATCAATAAAAAAGTCCTTGTGATAACATTGGTATATCATGTCTGTTGGTGTTGTTGTTTCACAGACATTCTTGGAGGGATTGTCTTTGGATGTGTCTATTCTAAAATCGCTACTTCGACGACACCGGACGAGTCACGGACGAACATTGTATTATCGACGAATGGACATGGCAGTCCGTTGTCTCCAAACGACGTATAACATTGTCGAATCGACTACTCGACTGGAAACTTTGACACGAACTGTCCGTCAAAAACATCATCATCAACATCATCAATCGAGACACAAGAGGAAACAACGAGACAGGGATACAGATGAAGAATGGACTTTACGTCGGGACAACAACAACAACAACGAAAATGACGAGTCGTTATCTTTTTTGTGGCAAGAATTTCAAACTTTGGTATCTATTTACACCAAAGGTATTCAAGAAATTGTTTCTCGAATCATACATGCCAGCAAAGCTTTATTTTTGGAAGTCAGTCGGGGGTTCTTTTTACCATTTTGTACAGTTGCCTTGAGTGCATTGGCACGAATACGAGCCATGGTGTTACATATTGGACGTCTTGGATTGATGCACTTGAAAAATGAGATCCAACCAGACCTAACAACCCTCCTTTCCCAACAGTCTATCATCATCACCACGACATCATCATCATCATCAACAACAACAACAACAACAAATACCAAGAATTGTCTCAGCACGGTGGAGTTTGAAAAGTACATGAACGAATTTCTCGATGACGACCAGAACATCGACAAGAACAATAACATAGACAAGGTACAATGGGATGAAAACTCGTTGTTAATTTCTTTGGGGTTGTCACGCCCGCTATCAAAATCAGGCAAATCCACATCCCGACAAGATGCTAACAACCTCTCTGCAATCAGTCTTGAAGTGGCTACCGGTAGCAACGATGTTGGGGTATCAATGGTCATTCGCAACCAAGCATCCAAAACTTCCGTTGTCGATACATCTACAGGATCACCAGGAGAAAGTAAAAGCACGGGTCTTGACGACGATAGAATAGATGACAATATGAAGTTTGTACAATCCTTCAAAAGGAAACAACAACAGCAACAGCAAGAAGAACGACCAGACTCACAGTCAAAACAGAAGGTGAAGAAACAAAAGACCATGTCAAGTGCTAACAGCAAGTCATCTACCAAAAAGGAAAAGAAGAACAAAAAGAAACAAAAAGTCAAAGGCAATTTCTTTGACGATCTTTTTGATTCCTGAAAAAAAAACACGCGAAACAGAAAACACCCGTTGAGCTGGACTCTTGTACTCCAGTTGTTATAGATAAGATTTATAGTATCCATTCATGTGGCAGGCATTTGTCTTTCCAACCACCGCCAGCACGTCCCCTTTTCGGCAAACGACAATCGGTCGTCCTGTTCCTTAGTCCCTTGTACTCGTGAAGTTTCGGCAACAACGACGGAAATCGGACAAATTCTTTCGAAAGGACCTTCGAATGTCCCTTGGGTCCCGTGTGATGAAATTGTATCCACGTAGAATGATTGCAACACCAATTCTGGTACGAATCGTAACATTGGATGGTCGGATCCACCTCGACCCATTTTTCTTCGTCCTTCGTTCCTCCGACGGTAGAAGTAGTATCATTCATATTACTACTAGTGCTATCATTAGTAGTATGCATAACCTTTTGTTGAAATTGAGGAATGATTTCACAATAGACGTCCTTCCAGATTTTGTTTTGTTTCGACTTGCCATACGCGAGGGACATGGGCAACGTTTGCACAAAACTTGATGGCCGACCAGCAATCACAATATCGGCGTGACTTAACAACACCATGTCGGTGAAGGTGTCGGTCCATCCTTGAAGACACGAGGAAGAATCATCCCCAAAATGACTTGTATTGTCATCAGTGTTGTATACGCGGTTACTGGTACCAAACAAAACTCCCCCGCCCTCTTGCGTCCGTCCTTCCTGCTGTAACTCCACCACGGACACGTTGATCAAAGCAAATTCCTTTCGAAATCGAGTGACCATAGATGGAGTGTCCGTAGCAAGAAATATCAGTGGGTCCTTTACTAATGGTCTTGACAACAACGACTGTTGCAGTAACAACCGTACTTGATGCACCCACGAATCAGGATCGGCAATATCTCTGCTCTTGCGTTCAAAGTCTCCCGACTCTCCGTTCCCCGATCGAACATGAATGCCGAGAACAGTGGCGTTGGTAAAATATCGTTGGACGAAATCGTCGACACGGTGTTTGTACCGAAACCGTGTTCGTAACGATTCATACAGCTCCAGGTCCGACTCGATCTTGTCGGTACCGCAAGGACACAACTCCGTAGAAGTGGTGGTGGTCGTCGTCGTCTTTGTCGTCGTCGTACCGGAACCTGTTCGCACAAGAGCCGGAAATCCAGGAACTTCGTTATAGAACGGTAACAGTAGATTTTGGGATTGCACGTACGCCACCTCCGATGGATGGTACGGACGAAACAGATACGAAAAGACTTCCACGGGATTGCGTTCTCCACACCATCCCCAAAAGCTCCGCAAAGAGAAATTGTGTTGCTTTGCTACATAGGCGGCGAGAGACATTCGGATTAGACGATGTCCAAGACCACAGCATGCATAAAAATCGACAGATGACAAGCTTTCCAGAGGATTAGTGGTGTGAGATGTCGTTGTCACTTTGGGTTTTTCTGGACCAGACATCTGAATCCGAGGTGGGGAACTACCCGATTCTGGTTCCACCAGTGTCCATGTCCACAGGGAAAATCCACCATACAGAATCATCAGTGTGACTAGAAATAGCCGTTCGACGTTCATCTTGACGTTACAGGGAAATCTTTTGCAAAACGATGAGGTAAATGCAGAGGCATCCTTGTCTCGTCGAGTAGAATGACGCATGATAGGATGTCCCTGTTTGGACATTCATTCACACACGAAGCAACCCATCAAAAGCCATAGACAAAAGAAGTCACATCAATGGCAAAGATTTCTGGGAAGTATTTTAAACGGGCCATGAAAGATTCACATGCATGTCAACATGTCACCGGTTCCTACAAAGTACGTCGTGGTAGTATCCCTGCAAAAAAAACTCTCTCCACACATCAGACGAACAACAACAATTGAAGACCGTCGAAGATGAGGCCTCATGATGGGAGAGTTTTATTTTTTATTGCTTTCTGACTGGAAGATGCGCTGTCGCGCGCCGGGGAAGGATTTCACAATTCCACATCGCCCTGTAAATTTCATTTTCACAGTCAATTTCCCCCTTTTTGAAAAATTATTCCACGTGGAGAAGCATCAGAGATGACGTGATTGAATGGAAGATACGACAAATATTATTTTGTTTCGGTTGCCCATCACATCCTCCTTGCTCTTTCGTCGAGGGCAAACATCATCATCATCTTCCAAAAACCGTCAGCTACTTTATCAACCATTTTATTTTGTAGAACCACAACCATGGGCCTATCACACTCGAAAAGCACGGCGTTGGTGCTTTGTGTGGCAATCGCCACCTCCATGAATGTCGTTGACATATTTGTGCAAGGCGCTCAATTTCCTCGATCCTTCTTACCTCCGGCACAACAACAGTCAGTGGCCTTTTCCGTGGGAATACGGACGGAGATGTCTCATGTTCTCGTACTTCGAGGTGGAGAGGCTAGTACGACCAGTGATGATGTTGCATCGGTTGCAGCAGCTGCAACAACAGCCACTACTGATGGGGACGAGCAGTCATTGGACGAAAAGGTGTTTGCG
The DNA here is from genome assembly GCA_019154785.2 of Nitzschia inconspicua. NCBI lineage: Eukaryota > Bacillariophyta > Bacillariophyceae > Bacillariales > Bacillariaceae > Nitzschia > Nitzschia inconspicua. The sequence continues at coordinate 881,595 of JAGRRH010000018.1, forward strand.
GCCATGAAGAAGCTTGGACTGGCACCGCCTACAGACGCGATCGAAGACGGTACAGCCTCGATGACAGAGGCTTCTATGGAATGCAAAGACGGGGTTTGTACTGTACCTGAAACTTCCGACGCTGCGTCGACCACGACACAACCATCAGCCGCCATGGTGGATCCGACAGAGTTGTCGAATCGACTTTCTCAAGAAATGGACGTCGATGCGAGGTTGAGCATGGCGGCGTTGGGAGCAACAGCTTCCATTGTAGACGGTGAACGTCGATATAACGAAGAGGCAGCACGTAAGATGATACAACAAGAATTAGACTTGATTTCTTCCATTCCGGAGGATTCGGAAAACGTACAGACGCTAGTCCAAGAAGGATTCGATCCCTTCTTCTGTCGAAGAGCCTTGGCGTTTGCCGAAGAAAATCTCGAAGACGCCCGTGCCATCTTGATTGCCGATCAAATAGACGAAGAAGAAGAAGCAGAGGAACGGAAGAAATCTTCTTCGGATTCTTTGGACTTTGTGGAAGTCAACGCAAACTTTGATCCAACCAAACTGCCTACGACGACCGAAGCAACAGCTTCGCCGGCTGCACCCAGTAGTTCCACCGGTGGAATGCCCAAGCCTGCCCTCAAAGAGTCGGTCGTCTTCGAAGCGACCACTGCTCAGCTACAAGAGCTAGTGTTGGAATCACCCGTTCCGGTCCTGTTGGATATTTACGCCGACTGGTGTGGACCGTGCAAAGTGTTGGGACCGGCATTGGAGGAAATGGCAATCAAAAGTGGAGGGATGTTTCGATTGGTCAAGGTCAACTCTGACAATGAGAGACCTGTCAGCCAAGCATTGGAGGTCACTGCCTTACCAACAGTCTTCGGAATTCGGGACGGAAAAATTGTTCACATGTTTCAAGGAATGCCTAGATCCGAAGATATGATGAAGAATTTCATGATGGGATTGTTTGGAGCTGCTTCCTTTTCTCCGCCTGTCACTGCCCAAGAGACGGAAAAGTACAGGGAGTTGACGAACAAATTGATCAAAGCGGCAGGTGCTGCTTCCTTTTCCTTCTCAGCGCGAGAAAGGCTGACGGACAAAATTACAACCAAGCTGGATGATCTCGTTCAAGACGACTCGGTCCCGGATGTCGAAGGTTGCGCCATGCTCATTCGAACGTTCCTGAGCAATATCATCAACAATCCTTACGAGCAGAAGTATCGGAAAATCAATCTCCAAAACAAAGTCGTTGCTGCCAAGATTGGAGCTAATGATTCTTGCCTAGCAGTTCTAAAAAGTGTCGGCTTTGCAAAGTCGGGTACTGAAATGGTTCTTGGAAAGGGCAAGAAAGTCATTAATATTGCACCGTTAGCGGTAGCAAGAGATTGCATAGATAAGTGGATCCAAAGAAATCGCAATGAAATGGCTGCCGCTGCAAGAAAGCGGAAGGACGAACAGGATCGTGCGCGAATCCTAGCCGAAAAAGAAAACAGCTTGGAAGAAGACGAGATGGAGGAAGAAGAGGACGAAGACCAACCAACAGAAATAGATCCCAATGCTTGTTCTCTCCGCCTGCGTCTGGACGGGAAAAAACAAATCCACGAAGCAGTTCTTTCCAAGGACGACCCGCTAGAGAAAATACTGGAGATTCTGAACGTTGACACGGACGAGGAAGTTCAATTGACATGCGTCGCCAAAAAGCTTGTCGTCAAGTCTAGTGAAACAAAAGCATTGTCCATGTCTCTGGAAGAGCATGGATTGATGCCCTCAGCTGCCATTGTTGTCAAGATTGGGGCATCGTTACCCGCCGCATCCAAAGGAGCGCCAGGTTTGAAGGCTCGAGCGGCGGAGAAGAAACAAAAAAAGGGGAGCCACACGATGCATAGCATTGGGGTTTACGCCAAAGACGACAATAACAAGGCGGAACTCATTGATGGCGGCGGAGGTGTTTGGTACGAACACGACATTACCGACGACGAAGCAGGAGACGAAGAAAACAATGGCGGAAAGGACGAGATGAAGACGGATTCGGGAGTTTCCAATTCCGACTTTGAGACCACTGCCGCTAATATCACCGAGGAGAGTGCTTCTACCAACAATAACAATAGTACGTAACAACAAAACTTCGTTGAGTATTTACAGTTGAACGGTTGCGGGAGAACATGACACTACACAAGGAGCTACTCGGAGTACTTTTTAACCGCCTAAAAACACATCACCATTAACAATACATACCAGTGATAGCCTTGAGTCGTTGGTTGGTGCGTTGGAGCGTTATTTTATGAACAGAGAGAATGCTCCGTGACGCGATATCCAGTTGGTCTCGCTCTGGTATCGTAATCTCTCTCTTTCTACTGGGGTACATACCAGATACTAGCTAGAGAGAGCCTGCCCGAGGTTGGGGCTTGCGTGTCTTCAAGGCTTTACTAATATGTTACTGTGATGAAACCACCGACCACCGAGGCGCACAATCTAACTTATGCTTTGCGTGTTCATAATAAAATAATAGAAGCATCTCAGAACAACGACATGCTGTTCTGAACCGAAGAAATGGATTGTATGTCCCAGCTAGTCTCGATGTCTCAAAAGCGGTCGCACTTGAAGTAGGAAACGATTGTGTGATCCAATCGCCACTACAATCTGTCTACGTAGCTAGATTACCACAGCTCGTGGATCCTGTCATTTAACAATTGGGAGTGGCCACTGTTAATACGTGGTATAGAAGGCGAATTCTGCATGGATTATTTTTAATCCCCAAAGCTTTTTTGGCTCCTCTCGATCGAAAGTCGCTTTTCAACACTGCTTAACAATAAAGTCCGTTCTTATAAAATCAACTCATCATGGGAGAGTTTTTAGAATGAATTGGGAATCATCGACAATGCCGATTGTTTAACGTTCTGTGCAAATTGACTGTAAAATTATGAATATACTTAACTGTAAGTGCATGGATCGGATCAGCAGATCTCGAACTCTCACTGGTATAAATTATGATTTGGTTTCGTTTACGAAAAACTAATACGTAGTGTAGTAGTAATTGCAACTACGTACGTCGTTAGAAGACTTATTAGTTAGTATGGGATATTAATACAACGGCAACCAACTCTTCTGTTCCTTCTTCTTTTCTTGGACCAACAAATCTCTCGGTCTGTGTCACCCAGACATCATTAGGGACAACTGACGCAACACCAAACCCGAGCACGTCGCTGTTGGATTACGGTCGTTGTTGGATGTATTGTGACTAGGGGAGTTCAGCAGAGTAGAAGTGAAAAGATAATCAGCATTCGGTTGCTCATCTCCGAACTCCATCTTCAAGCGAAAGGCGACGCATACACGGCTGCGAAAGGTCCAGTCAAAGCGCACCGCGGTGAAGTCTTCCCTGTTTCATGCCCCGATGTGCTCGAGTCTCCAATGGATCATGCAGATGGAAAGAAACGGGGTCAGCAAGGATATCGGTCTTCGATCTCCTCAGGCCCGGGGAGGCGAAAATCACTACCACAAGTCCAATCGTCTCAACAAGCGGCATCGTCTTCTCGGGCTGCCAAGAAACGACCGTGGCGCAAACCAAAAGACATGCCAAAGAGACCGTTATCGGCGTACAATCTCTTTTTTGCCGAAGAACGAAAAGAGCTTCTCAAGAACTTTGAACGAGAAAGCAGCGAAACATTCCTGTCTCCAGATGTTTTCTCGGACAGCCAACGCTCTCCGTCCGAAACCAAGGGAGAAAAGCTTGGATTTGCTGGTCTTGCTCGAACGGTAGCAGCTAAGTGGAAAAGTTTGGATGCTGACACCCGAACCAAGTACCAAAACCAAGCTAAAATCGAGAAGGCTAGATACAAAGAGCAGATGAAAGCATACAACCAAGAAAAGCTGAGAGCTCAGGAGCAGGCCATCATGGCAATCTCCATGGAACCTATCGGGTCGTCCGCTATCTGGCCGGCTTCGACACAGATAATCGCTAGTCTAGGGAATATTTATGACTCGACCTCCGAACTATCACAGCAATCGGGGATTAAATCGATGGAAACTTCAGATTCTATTCCTGGGCTAGTCAAGGGATCCTATCCTAACTTTGGGATACCTCAAGACACTTTTCAAACATTTTCGGAAATGGAAAGCCTCCAGCATACAACAGGTACATCGATCTTTCCTGCACTTCAGTATCAGCGAACGAACCAATCACAAAAGTCAGACAACATTTCCCAAGTGGCGACTTCAACAGAGATGGCGCATTGGAGTGACGACACAACCTTTGCTCGGCGCCTTTCCCAGCAAAGGGACATATCGAGACTTGCGGCTGAGCTAGGACAGGATCAAGTGGATTTCTTGTTGCGTTCGTTACGGCAAGACGAAGAGTGAAGAAGTTCGAAAACCTCTGAATGAATTTTTTTAAAGTCATAACACGCAAACGGCATTTGGAAAAGAAATATATTCATGGTGCTTTGTCTGTCGCCTCGGGCCAAAGAGTCGCATCGATGCTTCCTTAAGCATCGAAGAAAAATTCAAGGCGTTCGGATTATTTTGATACAGAACTTCTCCGGAATAAATGCAATTCTATGCTGGTGCGACCAAAAGTTGCTCCCACAACCAAGATCGATAGGCCTGCCCTACTAGTCTAGTAAGGCAAAGCAACAACAAGGTGCATTCTCGTCCAGTAGTGTCTACTTAGTAGAACAAGAGATTCCGCCATCGGAAGACTCTGAAACGTCCACTTTCAAAAGACGTCCAGGTACAAGCGTAACAAGAGAAAAACACCAGTAGCAACTGTGATGATAATCCTCACCCAGGCCAAATATTAGGTGGAGGTATGAATTTTCAAGCAATCGCAAAAGAGTTCCAACAACTCAAACATTCCGACGGTGAAGAACGACAAACATTGGATACGTGTATCGCCAACATCTTACTTGTGGAGAACGGCAACTCTGACAACGTTTGACAATCATTTCCTTCAAGTATGACCAGGAAGCTGCTCAGGTACAGATGCATTCACCAAGATGCAGTGCAACCATAATTTGCTAGAAACTTTGTTGCTATCTTCACCACAAAGGACATGTTTGAATTGAAGGATAAACCAAACATCCGGTTCCGTATGCACATCGATCGATAGCGTGCTGACGCATCCGAGTTTCTTTCTCTAACTGTGAAAGATTGACGATGATCATTGTCAATGCTGTCAAGAAAGAGAATCGAAGATTTCCTTAAGCGACCAGAAAGATTGTGTTTCTCTTATTTTGTCGGAAGGAGGCCAAGGGAGATAAGGAAGAATGCCTTGGCCTGAATTCTGATAGAGTTGCGATGGGCACTAACATTCATGTGGAAGAAATACCTTATCATTGGAAATTCCATCGGTCCTTGACATGGAAGCTTTCTTTTATGATACAGACACAATCCATCCTCTTGGTTAGAAGACATCAGCATACCCAACATATTAATGTTGTTATTGCTTCCTTCCCAGCATTGTACCACCTCACATCTGACATTCATTGGTATGTGCTGTTCCTTGTATTTTTTCAACTTTCAAGTTCTGAATGTTGGATGACGGAATGCCACTACCTAGAGTTTGGACTTTTCCTTATTCATGGATTTTTCGCCTTTCCAGTTCTGAATGGTGTAGAACGGAGTGCTGAGTGGATGGAACGCTGTTGCATGATTCGCCTCGCCCCCTTGTGGGCAAGGCGGGTGAGTTGACTTCTCGGATAACAGTTGATTGTCGGTATGGTCTTTCAAATAGAATTTCTTCACCATTTACCACTAGCTAGCTATGAACAGAGGACGATGATCACTCTGACGTTCGACATTAGGTTCACAATATTTTGTTCATACTATTTTTGGGGAAACCTTTTCAGTATCACCAGGATTGCATTTACTGTTAATGACCATTTTCTGTGGACGGCGCAGAAGGAGTTTGGACGAGTGCCCGAAGGGCTTTCTTCAAACACCCTATGTTGTAATTGATCAAACTCCTTTTTCGAAAGTTCTCAGCACGCGTTATACAAACGAGTGCAAGCATAGTGTCCACCTCCTTGAGGTACAATACCTGTCATTATGTTTCAAGCAGCTCTATGGGGTGAGGAAACGACCCAAACACATTTGCGACGTATTTTCAAACAAGCAAACAAACAAACAAACAAACAAACAAACACAACGAAACAAGCAAAAGAGTTGAATGATTGGAACGTACCATCCCATTGCTCAAACGAATGACGCTGGCGCTTTCACTGTCATACGCCGAGTCCGGATCTACCATTTCCTCTTCCAAGTCTTCTACTGGAACCTGACTAATCAACGTCCCCACCAATTCATCCGTTGAGGATGTTGCGGCAGCGGCTGCTGCTGCAACGGAAGTATTGTCACCTCCCTCCTTTCGAAGCGATTGCTGTGGCGTCGACGATTCTGCTGGATTCTTGTTTGTGTTTGTTACTGCATTGCTATCCATGGCAGTGTTGTTGTTGTTGTTGATCGAAGTTGTAATTTCACCACCGGTATTTCCAAGTTCCAAATGCGACGGTCCGAGTCCGTATATTCCACTGACATCCAAGACGACATCAATCATATCCGAACATAGTTCGACACTTTGCATATCGACTGGTCCAGGGTCTGTGCTGATGTATAATTTGGAGACGACGTCGAACAGATATGCCTTTTCCATGGAGCAGGTACTGACCAATACATTCAATAGATTTTCGAGCGTTGGTAATTGTGGGATGAGTCGTTGGACGACTCGTGACAGTGCCTCGTAGATGGAATGATCGTATATGCTGGTCAAATGGTACCGGATGTGAATACTATCAGGACTGACACCGGCATCGTTCAGTTCGTCTGTGACTTGGGTCATGATATCTCTGCGACAATCGTACTTGCTTTCGTCACTCAAAAAAAGTTCTCCGTCCACTTTATTGATGAAAACTTCGATGACAATGTTCGGGTTTTGTTCCAGAGCCCGCGTGACAGCGTTGGTGAAGCATTGCAAGACATGATCGTACGGTTCATCTTGAGCGTCAACGACGAAAATCAACGACGTGGCTCCCTGAAAGACGTTTTCATCTTCTCCCTCTCCGAAATAATCTCCGGGAAAGTCCCACACGGTGAATCGACAGAGTGCGGTATGATCGACGACGGCCCGGTCAAGATTTTGTGTCGCTTCGAGTCGAAACAACGTCTCGTGTGGGGACATTTTGTGAAAAACGACTTTCTATCTCATCAAACATAATATTTTAGAAACAAAAAAGATATTTCTCTGTTAATGTTAGAGACACCCCCCAAAACAAGAAACGTTGTGCAGGTTTTTTTCACTACACATCATCAATGATGCACTTTACTATAAACTGTTCTGATGATGACTGACAAACAAAACGCACCTGAATACTCGTTTTCCCTCCTCGTCTCGGTCCCATCAACAGGATTCTTGGAAGACTGAGTATACGTGGATCGTCGTCGAAATTCCCATTGGTGTTGGCTACATTATCGTCGGAATGCTGTTGTGTCGACCCCATCAACAATCTCATGCCATCGTCGTCACCTCCCTCTGTGGGATAGTGTCCTTCGTCATGATGATTATGATGATGATGATGATGACCACCCAAATATTCATTGTACGAATCTTCGTAGTGACTGTAATCGTTGGACTCCATCATGATGATGGTGACTGCGACTTGGTATGGAATACTGCGTCGGTAGTAGTGATGGGCAGAATCAGAGGTACCAATGGCAACAGTTTCACGGGAGAGGACAGCCAAGATGATAATGATGATGATGATGGATGTCGTTGTTTAAAGAAGTGCATGCAGTGTGTGTGTATCATACGTTGGATCCGGGCACTCTCAATTGCTACGTATTAGCGGTAAGTACGGTAAGTACATATCCTACTACTAAAGTAGTGATCATTAGTTACAACTCTACATGCAACCGTGTAGGACATAGTACATGTTGTACGTAGACAATAAACAACGCGAGAAAATAGCAAGTAAAAAAACGTTTCATTTTCCTATGTAAAAAATATTGGAAAGAAAAATGCAAGTCCCGAGAATAGTCCATCGTAGCATTTACGTTTCAAAATGCACGCAAAAAAAAACATAAAATCGACTCCTGAGCCCCTTGCCATTCTTGATCTTCTACGTTGTCGTGGTTGGACTCCCAAGGTTGGATGTTACGTTGCACTTTCCCCTCCTTCTGTCAGAATCAATAATCTCCAGTTTGGGGGGCCACCAAGATTGTCCAGAAGAAGGTCCTGAGAGGGGAACCACCACCTGGTGTTGTCAAGGCCGAAGAGCCGTAGGCAATTTTGGAATTCATGAATGATTGTAGCCTTGGATCAGTCTTGCAGGCACAGTTCAAATTCTACTAATGGTGCACTGTAGGAGATGGACCTGATCAGCGCAGTAGTTTGTGAGCATTGTGATGTTGTTCTGTGGCAATCAATTTGGAAGTGTGAGAATTACACAGAAAATAAGATTGGCAAAACAACCATACGACTCGCATTGCTGCTGTATCTCTGCTGGTATTTCCTTGATATCGTTGTCCTGAATCTGCAGTGTACTGTAGTGCTCAAAGGCAGGGCGGGCCAAGCCATCCACGCCATCAAGTCCGCCCGTGGAAAATCAGACAGGCAAGTCAACTTTTTAACGCATGTTTGATTTTCCAGACTAAAAACATGAAAAGGGACTTGCTCCACAGACTACAGATATGACGGTTTGCAATCATGTTCCCTTTTTGTCGTTTTCACCGGTCACGAATCAAAACATGGAATCTGCTTGCACTCCTCATTTTGCGTCTTCTTTCATGCCATGATGTCAAAATCTGTGGAAGGCGAACTATTGCAGTTGCGAAGAGTCGTACGCAGCGAATCGTCCACAACTGTCAGCAGCAGCAGCATCTGCTTTTTTACGTAGAGCACATTGTCGTGCAGCGTAGAAAGTAACCTACGGATTAATCGTAAGAAGAAAGTTTTATGTTAACATCCGAATGTTCGCAGAGAGATGAGAGATGGTCACACTGTAACAACATCATCCTGTTTTGCATTCCGATTTTCGTGTTTCCGCGCAGTTAAATCAAATATCAGTATACACGATCGCGACAGTCTTTAAATCGAGATGATTCAAAAGAACAAATGACGATTTAAAATGGATGAGAATTTCCGTTAAACTAGAGATTTAATGATTTTTCGAAAATTGTCCCGCGCGGGTCTACGACAGGAATACTCCTATGTAGTAGGCAGTATCTCTGTAAATGTTTGGTGGGCAATTGTTTTTTAGTTACCTTTTGTTTGGCCGGTGTCATTAATTTCCTAAGTACCTTGCCATGCGCAACTCAGATTTAGATTTCTCTCGAAATGGGCAGTTGACATACGCCTACATCTTTTGTTAAGATTGGCAACGGTTCAGGCAATCTTCAGTTACATTTTATGTAGGAACTACGTTGAAATTCAGTAGAGGGATACCAGGTAACTCCAAACAGTAGTTGGTCCCATCCAGTAGAAAATGGTAGAGATGTGTGGTTGCATTGTCCCTACATACCGGGGGACGTGCAATGCGAGTTGCATATGAAATTTATTACGACGGTACTAACTGTAAGTACCGTACCAAGTATGGTAGTACGAGGGGTAGCTACCAGTGTGAATTCTTTGGTACTACTGAGTTCAACGTACAGAACCTTAATTACAATACTTAATGTCATATCCTAATAATTAAGCAAAATGAGAGTATGTCGAGCCCCCTATCGATTCACTTTTGTCCACCATCCTCGGCTGGAAGCGGACGAAAAATTGGAAGCCAACGTTGGAATTTTAGGAGTTGGTGTGTCTTGTCTTTGTTCGAAGGGGGTGTCGCGATAAAAAATACGTAATAAAAAAAATGTCATTCTATCACTACGACGTGTTCTTGCACGAGCCACTCCGTAATAGTAGTACTCACTTGCCCGTCATCATGAGTTTTCATAGTGACCTCTCCGTTTCGTTTACAGTTAATTCATCAGTCAAGTTCATCATCACGGAAACAAATTCATACACGGTATTTATGTCAGTATATTTTCACAACAACAACGACAACAACAACAACAGTGGAGTACAGAACACCTACAGTGTCTGGGTGGAATAGCGATACTATACATCTGCAGAAAAACGCTATTGGCACAGAAACATTAGTTGCTGGAAAGAGAAGTGGTTTGGGGTAAACCGGTGGAACGGACGAAAGAAGAACCGTCCATCGTTTTACCGGACAGAGTTCTCTCTCTGGTCTCTCTTGAATGGCATTGGAAAGAGGCATACACACTCTGTCATCAGTTGCCATACACCACACGTGGACACTAATATAAGCTGCGACATACTACTACACTATCTTCCTTCACAGTCATGTCGTCTCTGTTGACACCCAAACGGCGAGAGCGCGCCAAACAAAAATCACGTGCCGCTCACAACAACAACAACAACAGCAGCAGCATGTCTCCTGGTATTCGACCATCTTCGTCTTCGACATCCTCTGCCAGTTACACACGTTCTGGACGATACCAGGCAATGTCCGATGACGAGGCATCTCCCCCGAGGAACGGTGCTGATAACGTCCAATCATCGTCGAATTACCCTTACAGAAACAGTAGTACCATTCCACCACGAACTGTAACACCCACCGGCTCGGAGATTACGGCAGCATCGTCCAACGCTTCTTTCAGTCAAAGGAGACATTTTCTTCTACAACGATCCAAACATCGATCATGGGGAGACGATCATCATCATGATGATGATGATGAAAAAGAAATTCGTCGTACGGTTTCGAATTCCAGCATGAACCGAGGAAAGACAAATGTCAAGAAGACACATGGCAGAGCGTCGTCGATCGGCACTGGACCGGTCCTTGTTGTCAACACAACACCCTCCTTTATGTCATCGTTCCGACGGGGACGTGGTTCTGCACAATCGTATCAGGACGGCGATCTTGAGCCGTTCGACGAGGACATGCCCATGGACGAACGTATGGACCGAAGACAGGAGGTTCCGCAACATCGTGGGATGCTGCTGTTCCAAAGCAAATCCGCGGATGCTGACACTCGAGCGTCCTATCGTAACATGACACCCAGCAAGGAAGTGGCGGACATTGTCATGTCTTCCTCCTCCAACGATGGCGGCGATGGGACCGGTATAGGACGTATCATCGCCGCCCTCAATAACGGATCCAACTCCCGTCCCAACAATCTCAACCGTGAAGAACGAATTTTGTGGGATGCCTTACAAACGGCAATGGTCAACGATCGAAACGAACACTTGACCAAGAGAAGAAGCCTGGAACGGTCGCTACAAGAGTCGACACTCAAGCTAGGACAAGCCACAGCACGAGAAACGGAATTGGAACTCGAATTGGCCAAATCCAAATGCGAATGTGCCGATTTGGAACACAAGTACACCATGGCCTTGGCCGAAACTCGAGTTTTGATCGGACAAAAAGGAGGAGTAGAGGGTGGAATAATCCCAGTCGATGGAAATAAGTTCCAGAATCGAATCGAATCGTTGGAAGAAATACTCAAGGAAAAGGAAGATGCCCTCAAGCAACAACAAAACGATCATGATGCCGAAGTTCGAGCCATTCAACGAGTTTTGGCCGATATTACATCCGAAAAGATGAAACTCGAAGATCGACTGGCTTCCATCGAACAAGAAGCCAAGGAGGGGGAAACAAAATCGTCGCTCCCTGAAAACACCAAGAAATCGTCATCTGATTTTCCCTCCAAAGATGAGGATGAAATCAACGTTGCAAATGATGTCAGTGATCCTGACATGGAAATGAAGTCTAAGATTGAAACGCTAGAACGCGAGCTGCAGGAAGCCAAGAGCCACGCCAACAGTGTCATGGAGGAAAAGAAATTGCTTGTTTCTGAAATTGACTCGGCCAAGAAGGATGTCGCAAATCATGTCAAGGAGGTCGATACTCTCAAGACAATGATCCACACCTTCCAGGAACAAATTGCATCTGAAAAACAGGAGAAGGAATTGTTGCGAGAACAAGTCAACAATCTCACTTCTTCGCCGTCTGGCAACCAGACGGAGTCCCCAAAACCTGAAATGGACCATCCTAAACCAGAACATTCTAGCTCAGCAGAACGAGATGACGAAAAAGATGATGATGATGATGATGATGATGATAACGACGAAGCCAAGGTGAGTCCTGCTGAACCCAAGGACGATGAAGTCACAAGTTTAAAGCAAACTTTGTCAGAGACCGAGTCTTCCTTGGAAAATGCGAAGAAAATCATTGCTAGTTTGGAGAACGCCAATGGATCTTTGACCATGGACTTGCGCTCCAAACTGAAGGCGAAAGAGGAAGAGCTTGCTATTGTACAGAAAGAATCTGATGAACGCAAACGCCGGCTCGATAGTCTAGCTACAGAGTTGCGCGATCTGCAAAGAAGACAAGGCGACGTAGAAGAACTTAGTCGAAGAACAAAGGCACAACTGACGAAACAAAGGGCTTTGGTGGGACATCTTCAGGCAAGCATGACTGATCTGCAGGCAGCGGTTGTCGTCCACGAGTCGTCGGTGTCCGCAGAGACCGGTCTCGCTGACAAGTCCAGCATCGAAGAAATTTCCGAAATCCTTGCGGACGCTTTGAATGCAGTCAAGGTTACGCTGGAATCAACTGTAGATCTGATTGAGGACTCTGATGATATTTCTGTCGGAACAACAGATGTCGAAATGAATTCAGAGGTTGGACGTCACATCGATGCAATCATTCGAAATGACCGAGAGGCCGCTGCAAAGGAACTTCGCGCTCAATTGGATCAAAAGAGAATCGCGGTAAAACGCCTAGAGGAGGCTTTGAGAAAGCAACACGAGGAAATGAAGAAGATGAGAGCTCAGCTGAACAGTCGAAATGCCGGCCACGGAGAAACCGAGGAAGAGTTGAGAGCAGAAATTGCAAGCCTCCAGCAGCAGTGTTTGACAAATATGGAAGTCCTAGCCAAGAAAGAACGAGAACTGTCGGTCCTGAGATCAAGCCTCAAAGTTGACGATAACGACGCTGGTTACATTTCAGATGACGCAAGTGATGACGAGGATGACGGGGGAGACTCAAGTGGCAGTATGCCTTCCCCGACTGACCTAGATTCATATGGACCTGCGGAAGCAGAGGCTTTTGCTACTATCCTCTCACAAACAAGTGGAGGGGCAGAGGTGACAGGAAGAAAGCGAGAATTGGCCGCTTTGAAGTCCCAACTATTGAAAGCGTTGAGCGAAAAGGAAGCTGCAAGTAAGGATTTAAAAGCAGAGCAAGAGTCCCTTGCCAACGCCAAAATGATAATATCCTCTTTGGAACAGGCAAATAAGGGGATGATGGAAGACTTGCGCTCTCGCCTCCATGAAAGCAATACTGCTATTGCGTCGCTTCTCGAAAAGTCCATGGAACACGAGAAGCAAGCTGAAAAGTACCAGCAGGAACTTGAGATCCTCAAAGATGAGAAAAATGCGGAGAGAGAGAAGCTAGAAAGTGAAGTGAGGAGGCTACAAGAGCAACTCTCAAAGCTGACTGTCTCGTGCCATGAAACAAGTTCTCCGACAACTGGTAACAAACCCATTGAAGAAAAGAAGGAGGAATTGTTAACAGCTGATATCTAATATTTGTCTAATTCTGTCTTATTTAATCCAAACTTTGATTCAATCATAAACTAATCCACCATGACGAAAAGATTTTGTTTGCAGCACTTAGCAGTGAATTCTTCCCCCTTTTGAATTTCCCTCACTGGCGTCGCTCTGAAGTAGCCTTGGATCTGCCGGGCTTTAGCAGGGTTGTATATGTCATCAAAAGCTTGAAACTCGGCCTTGCATTTATCAACCAGCGGCACTGAACCGTCAATAAGTAATTCTGGAATCGGTTCACTGCCTATATTGTTTGCGTCATTAATATGGCAATTGACAAAGCAAAGGGGCATCCTGTGAATCGTCACCCCGGCAGCTCCCTATATACACAAAAAAGATAGTCAGTCAAGTTTGGTGGGAAAATGTGACAAAATCTCACAAAATAGACATACATGATCAAATTCGCAATAGCCAGCACTTTGCATGAGATTATCCAGAAGTTCTTTCCAGAAGAAAGAGATGACGCTTGCTAGGCGCATTGCTAGAACAACTGATTTGACATCGAGAAAAATATTTGGCACAACTTTCTCAAGACCAATGTATGTGTCCTGGTGAATGTCAGTCGTTGTGAACACTCTGGTTTCTGTTGGGCTATTGACGCCATTCACTTCCAGTGAACTGAGTGGCAAATCTGGCCTTTCTGGATCAAATCCATGACCCCTCAGACACTCGTGGGAGCTAGGATAGGAATGGCAGAAAGAAATCTCACTTCCTTTTGAAGGATATTTATAAGTTTCCATTGTAGCTCCATCAAAATATAGGAATGGAGAGACCATTCCAGAAGCTACCATGCCCCTCTTTTGAATCTTGAGCTCAACCTCTGCACTGCTGCTCAACCACTCAACTGATCCCCTGGCTTCCTTGAAGGCCACAACAAACTTCCAAGGAAACATAAATCCACTGTGACTTTCTTCATAGTCACGTACAACTTTGAAACCCATAGACGCAAGCATTTCAATGAAGTGCAATCTGTTCTTGTCGATTGAAAATTGTCCAGAAGGAGAATGGATAGTGTCTGCCTCTCCTACTTGAGCAATCAGGATACCTTTTGAATCAAGACCCTGGCTAAAAATTGCAGCTCCGGCATCGTATAAAGTTTCTGCAAATTCTTTTTGTACTTGAGGGTCTCTGTAAAAAATCAAAACCAATATGAATTTTCTTGTAAGAAGTAGAGCACAAGTAAGAAAATTCTCCAGATAATGTTGTTTCACTCACAATGCATCCATGATGATTACATCAAAGGGTTGTTCTGAAGACTCTCCTCGTGTGTTTGAGACAGAAAATCTATCAATGAACCACTTAAAAGCATCTTCATAGTATGTCTCAACTCTTGGGTCATCAAAGCAGCTTTTGCTTCCTCCCAATAACATACTGCAATCACTCCAAAAAGGCAGATATTCTCTGGAGAGTGTCACCATCTGCTCATCAATATCAATCATCACCACCGTTTCCACTGTATTGTGTTTCAAAACTTCGCGCAATGTGGCTCCTTCTCCTCCACCAATGATGGCAACTCGCTTTGGGTTCTTATGTGCAAACATGGCTGGATGCACCAATGACTCTTTCACAATCAAGTAATGTGCAGGCTATGTTAGGCATACCTGGATCAGCATTTACCCGTCAAGAATAAAAGCACTCACCATGGTAGGCAGCATCGCCAGACCTTCGAGACTGAAGTATCCCATCTAAGAACAAAACTCTATCTGGGGCAAAGAAATCTGGATGTTGTGCTTCATATGATCCATCATTTGAAAGAGAGTTCATGTATGATTCTAAGCTTTGTACACCAGGACGCAGGACGTCATAAACATCCATTCTTTGGTAAGGTGTAGAAACAGAAAGTACCTGTTGAAGGAAAAATAAAAAAAGGGGATTGGTTGTTGCAAAGTTTGAAGTTGAGCAAGGGAAGTCACTGTTTTAAAACACCCGATTGAACTGGTTGACTGCATACCTCTTTCTTGTAATCTGACATTTGACCCACAGGAAATTGAAACATGTCTGTCATCTCAAAACTGTCATCGTGATCGCTAAATCCTCTGTATTTATGAGCCCACACCATCTTGGGTTGTTGCTCTTTTTTGGTGGCCTTGGAGGAAGCCACAGCAAACAGCTGCTCCACAACTGGCACGGCATGTAGCAAAGAACTCGGTCCACATGTGAATAAGTCAATGGATATCACTCCTCTTGATGGCCAGGTGTGAAAGGAGACGTGCGATTCCAAAAGGACTCCTGCACAAGAAACACCGTTGGGCTTTAGTTTATGGCAATGGTAGGACATCAGAGTAAGCCCACATTGGCCGACGAGAGCCAACATAGCAGTTGCCAGTCTCTCTTCCGAGTTGAGAAAGTCAGCGTCAATGTTCTCCAAATCAAGTAACAGGTGTTGTCCAGATGGTAAATGCTCTTCACTTTCGATCTCTTGGCCAACCAAAATGGTTTCATTTACAAGATCAGTGGCAGGATTGGAGGTACATTCCAACACTCCAGCGGAGTTGAGGCATTCCTGTTGCCCGTCGGTGTCGCTAACAATCCATCGTGAATAAGTTGTGGCAGATGCCGTATTAAAATGCTTGGAAGTATACGTAGTTTGGGGAATAGTCTTGCCTTGTTTGATGACAGGATCTGGAAGGTTCATCGTCTTTTCGGCAGAAAGATCGTTGAGCAAACCAATTTCGCTATTCATTCTGTGCATTTCATTGGAACTTTCGTCGTACGTTGTCAGCGGATCTCTATGAGTCACATCCAAAATGGATATCCGAGCGATCTGGCCGATGACAAAGGCCACAATGCACGAGGTCAACAATGTTGCCCAGAAAAATTCTTTTTTTATGTATAGCATTTCCGCCGTTTTGACAATTTCTCCATCTTCACTTTCCTTTCGCGTCGCGGTTTTTATTTCCATCGTCATGATGGGGTAGATTATTGTATTTGATCTGCAGTTTGCCAAGCAGTACTACTACCGTAGTAAGATAGCGTGGGAACAAGCAAGGTGTATGAGAACTTTTCACAGATTGGAGTTCAGCAAGAAGAGACGCGTACACTACGACTTGGTACGTCGTAACGGCTAAACGCTGGCTGGTTCTAAGGGACCACGTCGAAAAATGAGACCTTGACGGTGAACGAACTGACTGTGATGAAGAATCGTTCTACGGATTGGGCCTTAACTGTTATTACAGTTACTACGTACTCCGAGTAGTAGTTTACAGTCAATGAGAATCCGGATGTTTTTGGTGTCGTACTACTAGCTACCGGTACCGGTAGACCGCTAGTAGACGACCTACTATGTTGAAAATGATTCTCTCTTGCGTTGAGCGACACTTGTGGTCATGTGGCACGCTTTCCTCGAAATTGCCCCCAGAAGCACGATGTGGAAAAGTATGAAGGGACACTGTTGCTACGAAAACGAGAACTTATAATTAACGACGACTCTACAGTAGCTACGGTACCTACCGTAGAGACTAGGTACCGGTACCGTACCGGTACATATTTACCGTACGCTATTTTGATGGTTGGCACTCCCAGTTAACAACTTAACAACGGAGTTCTAACTGTAACTACGGTACTATGATACCTACCGGTAGTGAGCAATAATACAAGGGGTAAATGCGGTTTTAGCCTATTGCCAAAACAGGAATTCCCGCGCGATGGCTACCTATCCATTCGCCAAAAAAGGTTTTCGCGCCTTAACCGTTCGCCAAAAAAAGATACGCCCGCTCAAAATCCGCCAGCACTACTACGGGTAAGTTCGCGCTAAAAATTCGTATTAGCCACCACTGTAGCTACGTAAAGTTGCTGTCATCTCCATGTACGAAAATTGCTCCATCCCTCCAACCGCGACACAGAATGCCAAAAGAAACTTTTTTCAACATTCGATAGCAAAACAAAAGTAAATTGAAATCCATCGCATCTTCAGATCATTCATCGCAGATAATTCACGATTTCGTTCCTGTTACAACAACAACAACAACAACAACAACTGCTCTCTTCGTTTTTGCTGAACATTGTGAGCATGAATCCAATACCGTTTGCCGACGACCCCGTTCGCGGAAAACCCATCTCCCTGGCCACGGGAGACGTCGAAGGTCTCGACCCTGGCCAATGGTTGTCCACCTCTCTCGTGGACTATGTCCTGCAAACATCACTGGCTGGTAAGCTACCCGACCATGTACTCATTGGATCTTCCAACTGTTCGACGTACTTCAATACGTACAATTCGAAACTTCGCAACGAAGATGATGCCCATTGTGTGCAGCAATTGCGTGATGGACTGCAACCCTACGCCGAGAGTGGGTACAGGTTCATTTCCGCAGCTTGCTACAATTCGCATTTTTTTGTCGTCGACATCACTTTCGACAATCGTCAATCAAACGTTTTCCAAAGGGTGAACGTGTTTGACTCCTTGAGCTCCACAGCCAGGAGGAGGGCAACCGCTGTACTACACCAGGTCCAGAAATTTCTTTCCGGCTTTTGTTTTTACAAGCTCGGCCACCACCAGTCACTCCTCCAGGATCCGGACTACAGAAGGGAACACAGGTTCTAACCAAAGCTTCACGCTTAATTGGGTGGACGGAGTGTGCGAGTGTGGTGGGTGGCAGATGCACGGCGTACCGTGCGTGCATGGGATGGCTTACTTCAGATGGCGAAATGATTGGACGTTGCAACAGGTGGTGGAACAATTCGTCGAAAAGTGTCACATGTACGATTACGAACAGAAACTTTATAGTGGAAGCTTCGTTCCCGTTTGCATGGACATGTTACAACCGGACCAAACGACGTTGCCGCCAGATGTTGAAGGAAAGAGAATGGCTGGTAGACCGAAAACAGTGAGACTGCGGTTGAGATCCCGCTACTCTCATCAGCCAGATAAATCACCCATCGTGTGCAGCCGTTGCCACCAGCGCGGTCACAACGCAAGAACGTGCCAACGGAGAGCGGCACTTGCAAAAAATACCGAAAATGCAGATACGGCACAAAATAGCAACAGTGTTTTGTAATTTACAGTTAAGGGTAACCGTAACTAATCTTAACCCTTTTTGTGAAAATTCCGTTGCAGCAGCCATTAGATAATTGTCATCGGCTATTTTCGTCTTAAAAATTTTTGAACGGGAATGTCTTTTTCGACGAACGGTTAAGTCTGGAATATCTTTTTTTGGCGAACGGTTAAGGCACGAAAACCTTTTTTGGCGAATGGATAGGTAGCCATCGCGCAGGAATTCCTGTTTTGGCGATAGGCTAAAACCGCATTTTCCCCATAATACACTTTACTAACTAGAGCTAGGACTACAGGACCCCGGTTTAGAACAGCCCTAAATTGATATCTATTCAATTGGTCTTTTAAGGTTTATGTCTATCCCTAGTTCTTTTTCGTACAAGAAACGGCCGTTTTTGGTCACGAGATACGTCATGCAGTCCCGGCAAAAAAGTTCTCCGCTTTTCAAAAAGCGGAGAACTTTTAAAAAAAGCGGAGAACTCATGGACAAAGCGGAGAACATTTGAAAAAAGCGGAGAACATTTGAAAAAAGCGGAGAACTCTTCAAAGCGGAGAAAAAAAGCGGAGAAAAAAAGTGGAGAAAAAAAATTGGGAAGACCGTATTGATTTTCTCGCAGGACTGGGCCAGAGTGTGGATCATTGCTTACTGTCGATGGAACCCGCGCCCATTGCTGGATCGAATAGCATACACGTCCGGACTGGTCGCAAGACCGGACTTTCTACTCCCACAAGGCCGGACTCAACTATGAGCTAGTAGGAGTAGCAATAGCTAATCCTCGTCTTCTTTGGATAAATAGACCTTTTAGGGCCGGAAAAAGTGATTTGAAAATCTTTCGTGACAAATGCTTGAAGGAGCGCCTCCATGAGCAAGAAAACTATTGGTTATCGAGGGTACAAGGGGCATCGCTCATAATGAATGTAGTTCGACTGTACTTACAATGATCATGAATCCCAAGGAGTAAGAAAGTTCAAATCACTAGCTAGCTTTGAAAACGACACGGAAACTTTAACAACATGACGAAGCGCTTCAATTGCTGGCGGTGCTTGTCCGCCGAAAGATTTCGACATGGTGGTGTGGATCAGTTTGGGACGTGCTTTGAAGCTGTCTGCTGTGTGATATGTCAATATCAGTTGAAAGATGTTTCAATTGAAGATATTAAGGAAGAGGATTGAACTATTATTAGGAGTAATAAATACTACCGTAGGACAAGAGTCGCTTGGACGTGTAGAGTGCTACTAGCCTAGTCTACCTAGTAAAAAGTTGAAAGAATAAAACCCACGATCGTATTCACAGTGAAGACATCTGCATGCATTAAGGGGGGGGTAGAAACTAAGTAACAAGTTATCAATTTTTATTCTCCGCTTTTATTTTGGAGTTCTCCGCTTTTTGGAAAAGCGGAGAACTTTTTGAGAAAGCGGAGAACTTTTTGAAAAAGCGGAGAACTCATGGACAAAGTGGAGAACTTTTGAAAAAAGCGGAGAACTCTGCAAACCGGAGAAAAAAATTGGAGAATTTTGAATCGTTAGGGCTGGAGTTATTCATTGACTATGATGAAAACCTTATTCAAATATGAAAAAGGGATATCAGACTAAGGGGAATTTCAGACATTTATTAAGGTTAGGGTTGATTAAAACCAGGGTCCAGCACTCTACTACCGTAATATTCTTATACGACTTACAGTTTAGTACCTGTTTGCTTTTTGGCGCAAATGATCAAGATAAATAATACTAAGTACTACGTATTTGTTTTCGTCACCTCGTTTGCCTACGCCATCCACAGACGGATATCTGCCAGTCGATTTGATTGACTGTGAATATAACATTTGCGGTCGTTAAGAAAAGGAATACACTGTCGACATAATTGAATTGGCTTGACGATGACGCACAAGGTCAGCAGTTTCTGAATCAATGAACCCATCAGATTTTTTCAAGCCACTGATGCATGAAAGAGCTGGATGTGCTGGAATAAAAACTCCCTAAATTCAAATCAAATAGAAAAAATGTGAGGCATGGCAGACGCAATTCGCCAACATGCAAATTTACTTCTGGTGTAGATACTGCATTGGCATTGTTGCACTCACCGTTGCTCCCTTGATTCCATACGCATCCGACATGGATCGCAAAGCGGTATTTCTGCAAATCCCAACCCCACAGAGGTTCTCGACGGTTGAAACAACAGTTCCCGTTGATGAATCCACGCCAATCGAACTAACCAGTGATTCCAAGCCAAGGTGCCAAGAAGATAGTCCTGGCTGGGAGCATGTGCTCTTGTTATCGGCATCCGTTATACCCGAAATTGTCTCAGTCAACAATCTATTGATTGTGTCCTCTTCGAAACCTTGTCCGACGAGACAAGTCTCGAGCTTGACTGGATTTCGACAATGATGTACCACCATTGCCTTGCTTGGGTACTTGTACTTGTTCATCGTCGCCCCATCGAAATATCGAAGCGGGGAACTACCATCCACTGTGGGGATCATCCTTTGCCGAATTTTTAAACTGACCAGAGCTTCGTTCGTGAACAATGATTCCGTCAGCGGACCGGGGTGCTTTGATGCCATCACAAAACCCCATGGAGCATAAAATCCGCAATCACCCTGCAGTGCGAGTCGCAAAAATTAGTTGTAAAAAAGTTGACATGCACTAAACCAACATTTTTCTAGATCTCGACAACGGGATAGTATCCATACGCACCTCTTCATATTCGGTTATTTTGCGAAAACCCAGCCGTTTCAATCCGTTGAAAAATGACCATAGGTTCCTGTCTACGAATGAGTCATAGGGGTCATCCAATTCTGTTGCTTCGCCAACCTGGGCAATGAGAATTCCATCCGCAGAAAGTCCGTCATGTAGCGATCGATAGAAGACAGCATCCGTGTACAGGGCTTCAACGATTTCTTGCACTCCTTGAGGATCCAAGGCATCCATAATAATGACGTCAAACAAGTCGGGACTGCTTTCAACAGTAGCTTCTGGGCCGAAACGGCTTTTGAACCACCGAAATGCATCCTCACAATATAGACTTGTTCTTGGATTATCAAAGCAGTTTGGTGTGCTGCCTTGAATGTTGCTGCAGTCGCTCCACTCTGGTAGAAACGTTCTGGAGGTGTTCACCATCATTTCATCAATATCAATCATGACTACTTCTTCAACAGTGTTGTGTTTCAATACTTCTCTCAAAGTGGCTCCCTCGCCTCCACCAATGATAGCCACACGTTTGGGATTTGCGTGTGCAAACATGGCTGGATGCACCAAGGATTCGTGATAGGGAGCATCGCCTGTCCTCCTAGATTGCAGTAACCCATCTAGATAGACAATTCGATCAACGATGTTTTGATCATTTCCGGAATCAGTGACATCCCAAATGGAAATGTGTTGGAATGGAGTTTGGACGGAGGCGACCTAACAATTCCGTTCCAAAAACAATGAGAAACGTGATGATTGTGTTTTAACGGGATGAACCGATCGTGGCAGAAAGCACGTACCTCTTTTTTGTAGTCGATCATGGTCCCGATGGGAAACCATTGCAAGTCTCCGAGTGCATGGGCATCTGCCTCGTCAAGCATGTCGTGAAATCCTCTTGATTTCACCGCCCACAACATAGAGCTGCTAGCAGCGGGATTGCTACGCTGGATGTAATCCAGAAAGTAGGTCTCTATTTTTGTGACAGTGGCTCTCACGTTTTCGGATTCGTCAGCGGTAAACAGGTCTAGCAGAATGGCGCTGTTACGTGGGAAACTGTGCAGCCATACATGATGCTGGTCTTCTGCTACACCTCCTACCACTACGTTTCCCATTGGTGTTTTTTGTGAGTAGGTGTATTGAAGATCAAACGATCCAAATAGTTCCACCACGTCCACCATTGCATGTTTCATCTTATCTTCAGATTGGAGGAAAGAGCCGTCGATTCCGTGAAAGTCTAATATGAGATGTTTTCCAGTAGGCGACAGAGAGACTTCTTCATCGTCCTCGTCATCTTCTTCGTCATTATCCTCTTGGTAGAATTGATTATCATTCCGAATCCAACCACCCTCGTACATGGATGCTGCCTGGCAACTATTAACATCACTCGTAGTATTGTGGATTTCCGTCATATGCGATTGCAAGGGTGGCGATTCTCCATGCGGGTAGACAAGCAATGCTGCCATGGACAAGGCATTTGCATTAGAGAGGTGAGTTTTTGCTGATGTGCCGATCAAATAGGAGATCCATGAGGAAGACACAAGTACCACAACCATAAAATGAATGGTAACATTTGCTCGATAGGGTTGCAACCCTGGCTTTAGTTTTGCCTTCATGGACCCATCTAGGGTAGTTGGAGAATTTTGGGTCTTGCGTGGTGAAGATCTCGATGATAGCGCCATTGTACTGCTGAAACGATCACAACAATCGAAAAATGAATGAAATGATGATTTATAACACTACCTACTGTCACAAAAGTGTTCCCTAGCTAGCTAGGTAGAGTCTTTCTTGTTTCAAAATAAAAGTAGTTTCAGTAAAAGTTTATGGCGAGAACATGTATCTTTTCTAACAAAGAAGTATGTACACTTGACCCGTGCACAAGTAGTTGTTGATGCATTCGTTTAAAGATGTGCTTTCTTGTAGGTGTTGGATTCACAGTCAATCTCTTCTTTCCGGACATTTGCACATTTTTTACACGGGTACAGTAACAAATATCACACTTTGGAAACGCGTTATTTTTGGCAAATAACGCATATGTCGTTGTGGTCGTTGGAAATGTGAAGTTAATTTGTACATTGGGACACTCCTTTTCCAACGACTGCTCGAAGGTGGACATGGGATTGCACGGGGCACAAGCACCATTTTTGGGTTTCATGCACGTGTCTTTTTTCTATTTATTATGCACGCCGTTATGTTAATAAGTTGTTCTCGGAGTATTTGTTCCAAGTTCTCTGGAAATCTTCAATCTTGGCAAAACAATGATTCCAAAATAATTATGAAGATACCGGTAGTCAAGTACTGACTGTGAAGTTGTTTACACGTGTGATGCATTGCTCCGTGTTCCTGTTTTCCCATTTTCCCTCTCTACTCTAGTAGTAGAGTAGGTCCCTTCTTGGGATCAGAAATTATCATGTTTTATGGGGGACACCGTTCGCGACTCTACTATTATTACTGTTACGTCTTCACAAATACGACGTATGTAAAATGAGTGTGACCCTTTTGCTATACCGATTACGGTATTTATTTGACTGCTATCAAAAAATAAACGGCAGCTCTACCCTCTACGACGTAGCTAGGTAGCTAGTAGAAAGCTAGTTTCTGCGTCTGCGTCTTGGATGTAAAGATATCTGCTCGTTTCTAACAGCTTTTTATCTGACCATGCATTTTCCCACAACAAAATGACACTATTGTTATCGGCATCATAGTTCGCATCGACGCAAGTAAGATATCGACTTCCCGGCGGACCGAAGTCTTCGTCTTTGGATCTATCAGTTCTGCACAAGGGCGTGTGGCATTTGCTCCACCAGAAGGATTCCTGATTGTTGATTTGCTTCCCCTTTTTTGAGAGGTATCCTTTGCAAACGGAACAGTTCCGCGCGTTTGAATTGCTAATCTTCCTTCCCTGCTGCTCCTGTTGTTTTAGTGGGTGGCTTGGTTCTTTCTCCATCCTTAATGTCACCAAAAATCCTTGTGAGGCGTCAATCGCCTGTCCCATTTTCATTTCCAACGATGAGGAAGCGCTGCTTTGGTTTAGGCCACTGTTTCAAGCGACCACATATTTACATTAGGAACAGATTCTTCTTCTGGATTTTCACACGGCAACCAACCTTAATTCTCTCCTCTACTTTTTCTCTTCTATCTCTGTTGCCTTGCTGTAGTTACAGGAGAAGCTTTCCTCTTCTTGTTTCCTCCAGTGGCTCCAGTGGAGGAGTCAAAAGCCGAGATAGTATTGGTTATGGTTAGACTCCCACTACCCACTACCAGATGGGTTGTTGATCACACGACTGGCTGCTTCCTTTTCTGCTAATACATCCTGTGTAAACGAAATGCCTGATGCCACATTAAATCCAATGGGTGCATTCGAATCATCATTCGTTGTAGGGGAAGCAAGAAGATCCCCTCGCAACTATTGATCACCAACATGTGATGGCGAATCAAGGGGCGATGGAAGAATACAAAGCCCAGCCGCCGCCGCTTCCTCTACTCCCTGCTAACTCACACCCGTGTAGCTCTTCTGCCATGGCTAAAGAAGAAGAAAAAGATAGATGAAGGAGCCGGACGTTGTCAACACAACGCAGATAGTTCGTCCAATGAATGGCGCAACGATATTGCATTGCAAATTTTCAGAACAATATTTCTCTATCTAGCTACTACCTAGTCTGGTAGCTCTCTATCTACCAGTATAGAGCCCGTGCTTCGGCTGTCATTACAACTAAAATAACTGTACAAAAAAAATTGGGTACTTCTACATGAGTGAAGACGACTGTGTTGTTCGAAAGACAAAGCTACCTACGGTAGACTACTCTCTACGTCGTAGCTATAATAGACGTAGGAGAGAAACTACGAGAAGTGGAAACTGTTCGAACATGTAGTACAGTGTATGTATACGTAGTAGTGCTACCGTTTACATGATATTATTTGGATACCAATAGAGCATCCACACGGGTAACCAACAACTAGGAGAAGGATGAACAAAGTTGGTAAACAAACTTCTCTACTCTAGCTAGCGACGTTCTGTAGCTATACGATCATTGATTTCGAGGAGAGATTTCCAAGATCATATCCTTGGTTCAGTTGGGCGTATTAACAGCAAGCAATAACTATGCAGACGAAGAAGTCGAGCATCGGACGGCTTCATCCAGTGCCAGAATGACATTTTCTCTCGAAAATCTACGCTTGAAGCTATCTACCTTTTCGTAGGAATACATCATTGGAATATCATACTCCTGGCGATGCGCTCCGTCTTTGCGGTCAGAGGAATCGAAAAGTAAAAGCTTGTTTGGATGTGGCAGTGAGGACGAAGGCGGTTGAGATGCTTCGAGAAACCACTCGTCAATTGCAGCTTTTAGTTTGGTGTCAGGAATGAGATCGGTTTTTGACATAATTTTACCTGTGACTGGACAACACTTGTTTTCCGTCAGCCAAAAAAGAATCGCAGATCGTTCAAAACTGATACCATCATCGTTGGTTGTAGTAACTGGATCCTCCATACACTGAACAGTAAGCGGGCAACAGAACCGATGCGGTAGGGAATTCTTCGCTCCATCTTTGGCTCTCCTAATGCTTCCATTTTCAACCCTAGTTCTAACAAGGCTTCCCGAGTAACAGACTTTGTTTTGCTTCGCCCATCTCTGAATGGTCCATTGAAGCGTCTTGTTCAGAACTAAACTGGAACGATTCATCGGCATTCCAGATATAGGACAAAAGTTGTTTCCCATTGCCATCCATTCCTCAATAGCCTGTCGTTCAAAATGGTGACCATGCTTGCTTCTCATTGGTTCTTGCATCAGCGTCTTGGTCAAATCGCAAACAAATTCGTTAGGAGGATTGGAGAGTGATGTCATGGTAATTGAATGGAGAAAAGTACCACCTAGCCTTTTCTATGGTGACAGAAAATGAAGAGTAGCACCAATGTAAAACTCTCCTTGCTTACATCGGTTTAGTGAAGCAACCAAACTCTCGGTAGCGGCAGAAGTACCGGTAGCCCAGTGAACGGATATCACTACCTGCTTTTTTACTCTGCGAAGTCGCTGATGATTCGATTAAAATGCTGATCTTGCATCTGAAAAATACTGTTTACAAAATGTTACTGCTAGTACAGACGAGACGTTACGACCGAAATTATTTTCTACCTACCGGTAGGTAGTCACCGCTTCTTACTGTTAAAAACGCGATCTTTTTTGTTGTTGACCGCGAAAGGATTGGGTGTTAGTACTCCGAGTAGTACGGTACTACAGTTGTGGGCGGTCTTATTAGCCATAAATAGATTGCTATTGCGGTTCGCGATTGATGCAGCTTCAACGGGCCCTTCTTGGTTTTGACTGTGAGAAACATTGTTACTCTTCTTCGCTGCATTATCGAAAGAAGAATAATAATTTCGATCGGAATGGTGAAATGAAAAAGTAAACTACGTTTCTTTTTCGCAAAACAATCGACGAAAAAGGAGATACATCTAAGTCGATATTAACAGTAAGGCATTATTGTTTCATTGGTTGCTGGACAAACCAGAAGAAGACTTAATCTTGACACTGACTGTGAACTGACCGTGATTAGAAGAACAACAACTTTGGTTAGCAGAACGTAGTTTTGGTTGTGAGAAGAAAAATGTTTTCGATCGAAGTGACGGAACTACAAAATGACATGTTTGAGCTGCTTCAACTCTTCCTTTGCCTCCTTGGCTTCCGTCGATTGAGTGACAGCAATTTGCAGGAGCTCAAGGCAATTGGTCAATGCCCAATTTTCTGTCACCGTGTCTTTTGGGATTTTGAAATCGTCCAGCAGACACTTCTGAATTGCCTGAAAGTTTTGCGGTACTTGAATCGCCGGTTTTGCGCAATGATGAAACAACATTTTGCATCCTTCCTTCTATCTCCTCCATGTTCCTATGGAGTCCATCTTCTACTAAAAACCAAGATCCCAAAGCATGGTAAATGTCCGAGGTCCAATGAGTCTTGTCCGGGACAAAAGGCATGGCGTACGTGTTGACCGTTTTCATCTCAGTCCACTGTGTGTCAAGGACATGGGTAAATTGATGAAACGTCCAGTTATCATAGTTAAGATAACGCACCTCTCCTCCTCTGGCCAGAGACTCGCCTACGAATACCAGCCAACAGCGCTCCTCCAGACTCTTGCCTTTCCTGTTAGTTGCCTTCTGTACTTTCTCTAGCAAAACAGACTTCTGGTTAACAGCCGCAAATGGATCACCCAGAATAACTGGGCCAATAGAAAGACTGTTGTTTTTGTAATGAGGTACGACAGGTTCAATTCCAAACACTACGTCATCTCCATAAGCTGTCTGAAACTTCTTGCATCTCTTGAGAAACGAATTTCTCATGGCACACCACCAAGGTGTTACCTGCTCCTTTGGGGCATGGGCTGGCTTCTTGCAACGAAGACCTTGATGGAAGCGTTTTTCACACCAACAATGGACGAAGACTGCCCAAGGCCCTGGACGCAAAGCCTGGACGTACCGTCTTTCGGCTGCGAGACACCTCCAGATTCAATAGAGCGGCTTCTTCCTCAAAATCCTCCCCATCAGAATCCCGGTTATCGCCGTCTCCAAAAAAAGGGTCGATGGATGACATGATGTCTATCTAGTCCAGAATGACTGGTGATGTGCCGATGATGTGCCGACAAAGGCGATTCCGCAGAGCAGGTGTCAAGCGGTGCCAAAAGTCCAACGATGTGCCGACGAGGGCGAGAGAGGGAGATGGGCGATTCCGTTTCCCCCTGTTAGACTCGCTCATGATCACATCACAAACTTCGTACTACTTCGTACGTACTTCAGTAATACTTCGTACGATATGCGGAACGTCTGATCCGTCGTCCGTACGGTTCTATCCTGAGTGCTATCCGGAGCGGTCTGTCCGGCCTTCCTTCGCTCATTATTGTCTCTGCCCAAGAAAAAGACTAGAGCAGGTACTTCGTAATACGTAATGCATCATAGCGTTCATTCATAAACTACCAACTACTGGTACCGGTATTATAATATGGTCGTGGTGATACAGGTTCTGTAGGTTGGTACTCTACCATTCACATTCGGACCCAGAAAATCAGAAAACTCAGCATCTGTCACCACTTGTTTACTTTTAGGTGATATAATGAAATGAGATTTTAAAAACGCTCCTCGTTAACGGCGAACCCTCGTCGCCATTTCTCAATTCATTTAAATCAAGACTCAATCATGATCGTCTACAACCAAAACAGTTTTTCCTAACCATCGCTTGCAATCTTGGCCAGGTGGACAAAATCAACAATCTTGAAGTCTTCGTTAGCATCCTTCAAGATAGCATCTGAACCGTCGATACAAACAAGTTCACCCTCAACGCCAACGTCAGCGCCGCCAATGACCAGCACCATGTCTTTCTCTTTGGGTTGGATTCTTGAGACTTCGTCAAAGGATACAGTCTTCGTCGATTGATCCTCCAGTTCCACAAGGGCAGATTTGTCTGGATTGATCTCTTTGATGACGGCAGGGCGGTCGTCCCCCTTGAGTTGAACGCACACCCGTTCCATGAACCACACTGCAGTCTCATCATTGTCTCCGGCATGGGTCTCAAGCGTTGTACCCGGTTGTTCAAGCTTTACTGGAACAGAAGTAGAAGGCTCCTGCTTTGTAGCGGTTGGCGTCCACGTCCCTCCACTTTGAGAGCTGCCCCAACCAGAATCGTCGTTGTTTGGAGATCCAAATGGTTGCGATGTATCGGCACCCCATGCACTGCTTGCCAATTCTTCCTGCGTAGATTCATGGTCCAACGCACCAGGCCTCCAAACTTCGTCCGACATTGAATCGTGCATGGGAGTGGCTCCTCCGTGCATTGGAGTGGCTCCTCCGTGCATGGGAGTGGCAGCCGCGGAGAAAGCTGCTCCTGGACCATTGTGCATATTAGGGTCGTTTTGGTTGACTTCTTCTGTGGCTCCAAATTTGTCGCCAACGACAGCCACACGCTCTCGAACCACCATGACCTTCTTCAATCGCGAGTGAAGTTCAACCTGGACATGCGTCGCCGTTGCATCTGAGACTGCTCCTAGGTACCCTTTCCATTGTCCGGCTTGAATTCTGACAGTCTTGCCGATCAAAGAATCTTGGCCTTTTCCTCGTACACCTGCAGCCGGACCTCTGGATTGAGACTGGGGTGTCGCGAATGGAGACATACTCCCGTCAACACCCGCCACTCCCCGGCTTTGGTTACGAGATCCAGCCAACAAACAACTACGACTTCTTACAACAAAAATACCGGCAGATTCTGTACGTGTTTGCGAGTACAAGAACAGTTGGGATCGACTTAGTCGCTTGATGGTGGCAGCCTTTCCTTTGTGGGGACCTTCCGCAACATTCACCTGGTCTCCAGAGCGAATTTGATTTCCTTGTACATCCAGAGCTACTGCGCGGTTAGACATGGTGTTGCGCTTCCCTCTCAGCTCTTCGGGGCGGACGTCACGACTGACACCATGATTGTTGATGACCGTGAAGTCTTCACGGCCAACACGCACAATAACACCTACTTCATTCGCTGATCCGCCTCCACTGAGCATTACTAAGTCGTATAGCTGGTAGCCAGCAAGTTTGTCCTGGCCTGAGTATTGTTCTGCTGATTCCCGGAGCTGCGATGTCCGAACGGAAATCTCTTTGTTCGTTACATCTGTCAGGACTACTGCCGTAAAGTCCTTGCCACCGTCAAGCTGTTCCACAGCGACCACAGTCCCTGTCTCATTGGCATAGCGTCCATCCATGACTTTGACATGTGCTCCAACAGCAATGTGCTTCCGGACTTGGTTGGCGAGAAACTCGATTTCTCCAGTGCCTCCAATATCCAGCGATGCGTCCATGGGCTTGATCTTCAGCGTCGTTCCGTCCATGCTCATAATTTTACCTTTCATTCCTACCAAGTCACCCTCGACGACTTCGACTTTGTCTCCCACAAGTAGGCCGCCGGAGGCGGAAGTAGAAGACTTTGAAAGGCCTGCCTTTCCTTGCAGCTCTGACAATTCATCAAGCAAAGACCCTGCAGCCTTCGAGCCTTCATTTTCATCATCGCCATCTTCGTCTTTTCCTTTATTCCGCTTTCTAAACTTTTGCAATTCGTCCAAAGTTGGCGGATCTTCATCTGTGCACGGCTTGACCATTGATCCAACGGTTACTTCTTTCAACAAGTACCCGTCTTGATAGTAATTATTTTCAAAGAAGTCGCAATACATATCCATGCCTGGAAATCTCTGTCGAGTTCGTTGAGCCGCAAATCCTAACGTTGCCAACTCTTGCTCGTTGAAGAATTTCTGGGGAGGTCGAACAGTCTTCTTTCGGACTCTTTGTTCTTCCTTTGACAAACCTAGTGCAGCGAGGTCTAGACGTGGAACGCACTGCACAATGCATTTGAGGCCCGATTCACGAACGGCAACTACTAATGCAAGATCACCTTTGTAGTGACCCCTAGTCATTCGAACCCACTCGTTCTTTGTCACTTCAAGTGGAAAAGGAGAGGAAAACAGGCTCTTGTAATTAGAGGGTGGCAGCAGAAACACGCACAGATGCTTTTGACAACATATGTATGCTTACCTGGCTTTTTCTTGGGCACAACTGTCATGACTGTAGTCATGTCCTGGATTGGGACCAGTCTCATTGTGTATTGCAACAAGCCTCGCACCCCGTTGATTGCCTCCACCACCGCGGGCTCGCTGTAACTTTCAATGTAAATCTTTCCTTTTGTTTGAGCTGCGATCGCACCGCAGATTCCCAAAGGTCTTCCTTGTCTTGCATAAGCGACACATTTATTCATTATCTGTATGATGAGTTCCTGCTCTTTTCCAGTGCTACAAGACACCATCCACAAACTTGGATCAGAGACAGAGGGTACTAGTGATTGTTGGGAGACAGCGTTTGTGACTTCGGGCCCCCCTCCTTCACCTTCATCAACGTCATCGTCATCCCTAGCGACGGATGCACCACTAGCTCCACCAGCTCTTCCAGTTGGTCTGTGATGACGCTGATCCAGCATACGCCGATCGACTGCGGTTCTTGACATTCTATGCCGATCTTCAATTTCTTTGGCCATTTCAGCGACGGAGCGTTCCTCTCCAAAGGAGAAACCAGCCTGTGCACGTCGACGATCTTGGCGTGCAATCATTTCTCGAGTCTCTTCGTCCATCTGCTCTTTTCGAATGTCCTCGGCTGTGTAGTGCTTCCTGACGACATCGTCAGGGTCGCGATGAGTGCCATATGGCTATGAAAATATTTTTGTATTGTTGTATTTTTTTTGTAAATTATTGAAACGGGAGAAAAATGGCCGTTCGTATTAGATACCCAAACAACGGCGAGTCGAAGCAAACCGAAGACAGCTCTACACAAAACAAACACACACACGCTCAACTACAGGTGAGCACTCGTACCTCATCTTCATCTTCGTCTTCATCATCATCCTCTGCTTCCTCGTCGAAGAAAGAGGAGATTTTGGATCGCTTGTTGCTACCCTTTGCAGACGATCGTCTACGCTTTTTCTTGGATTCTTCTTCGTCTTCCTCTTCTTCATCTTCGTCGTCTTCTTCATCATCTTCCTCTTCATCTTCTTCTGAACTTAAATTAGCATTGGACTTTTTAGATGTAGATGGTTTATTGGGAGGGTGTTCATCATCTTCATCCTCCTCCTCCTCTTCATCCGACGAATCGTCGTCATCGTTTTCTTCTTCTGATGGAGGAGGACGCAAATGCTTGCCCACACGGAAGAGCTTTTTACCTCTATAGTAAATATCAAACGATAATCGTGAGATCTTCACGAGTCCTTGTCTCCCAAAAGGATATCAATCTCTAACAGACACTTGGAATGAAAACATCAGCGTTACTTACGACATGGTGCTACTAAGATATTGCGGACAAAAACAAAAACAACGACAACAACAATGAAAGTTGTTTTGTAAAAAGGAGGGTCAGGTAGGACCGCTGCAACAAAATAAAAGCAAGAACTGAAAGTACCTCCAACAATGTACGGTCTTTCGATGGTATAAAGACTACTACCGGTAGACGACCGGTTCCAAAGTTGACCAAGACTCAGGATACTGATGCAGGATACCAGCAGTACGTATCATATAACGGAGTTTTTTTGTTTGCGGTCGACAGTGTGTGAAAGACGCGACGATGTTCCATGTGAGCGACGTCCAAGACCAACGCCTGACATGCGACCGGTACCGACGGTGGGTCTCGCTGTGAATTCTTCCATGAAACGTACTACCGCACACATTACCGTACCGTAGTAGTGGTCGGAAGGTTCAACACTTTCCTTGTGGCATGGACCGCTATTAGTTTCACATACAAGTCTGTTAAACTGTAAATGAAAAAATTGACGCGAAATACTACGTAGTAACATACACGGTAGTTGCGAAAGGCAGAAAGCCACTAGCTAGCGGAGTGGGTCTCATACGACATCTTTTAACTGTAAAGCCTCCTCAATCGCCGGCAATGCATGGAGGACGCCATAACCGTAAAATGGAGCTCACCCACGATGTTGAAGGATGTTCTGGTACTTTGTCGCAGGCAAGGGCTCCGCCAGTCCCATTGCTTCATGGTATTGATCATGATGTGCCCTCGTTCCCAAGTTTAAAATTCCGGAATTATGATTTTTTGGGCAGTAGCACTGCTGAGACCTATCACAGCACAAAGCATACTGTCCTGGCCCTTCACCTTCTTCATCGGGTTCTTGAGATATCTTCCCGAATCGGAATGTAGCTCTTTCATTGGTATACGCGGCCAGAATTCGTTCCATCGCAGCGAAATCTTCTTCTTTTGGCGGCATGGCATTGACACTGATTGGCTCCGATTCGCTTGGATCCTTCTCCACATCGAACAACATGGGTGGGTCGTACCTCTTCGTTGTCGAAGCATTAAATTGACCGATTCCGGGGGCTGTGCACCAATGGGCCTATGGAAGCCAAACAATTCCAGGAATCATAATATTGTAGATAACATTGTGAATTTGAGGGAATTACTGCATCAATCGGGAACGTCTACACATTATTCTCACCTTGTATTTCCCGTGCCTCACGCCAGTGACACTCCAATAAGGCTCGTCGTTGCATGTACCATAGAAGAATAGGAAGTTATGTTTCGATTGACCATTTTCCGTCATCAAAACCTCCGACATGTCCTTTCCATCGTACGGACGGTCTGTGGGTAATGAGATTCCTGCAAGCTTGGAAAGTGTTGGAAACACATCCAATGAGCTCACCACTTCGGACGAGCGACTAAACGGAGCAATCGATCCCTTCCAGTAGGCAAATGCAGGTTCACGGATCCCTCCTTCCCAGTTCGATCCTTTGCCAGTATTGTCATATCCATCATGAAGAGAGTACCGACCCGTGAACAAGCCTTCCGATCCTCCAGACAGCCCGCGTATCATCCATGGCCCATTATCACTGGTGAACAGAATGAGCGTATCTTCCTCTAGCCCGAGATCTCGAAGCCTGTTCATAATATTCCCGACCATCCAGTCTGTTTCCGCCAGCGCATCTCCAAAGGCACCTCTTCCGGTGGTGTTCTGGAAGGCACACCCTGCGTACTGCATCTCTGGTGTTGAGCCAGGAGCTGTAGTATGAACGTGTGAAAAAGGAACATACAGGAAGAATGGCGAGTCTTTGTGATCCTCAATAAATGTAGTTGCAAAGTTCGAATACTTGGAGCTAAGTGTGGTAAGGTCGACTGGCTGTTCCAAGATTTTTGTCACGTTCTTTGCTTGATATACCAGTGGAAGCCATTTCTTTCCCGGGTCGGGCAGAGTGGCTCCCGTTTCCGTCGATGTGACGGGTCTGCTCTCCAGGAGTCCAAGTTCTTCGTACATTTTCCGGCTTTGCCAAACATCTTCTGCGTCCCTTTTAGAGTCCACTTCATCTGGTTTCCTTTCCTCGGTAGTACGTCCATGGCACTGAGATTGTCGACCGATTCCCATATCGTCCGAAAATGGAATACCAAGGTAAAAATCAAAGCCGCGATTTCCTGGGAGATACACTTTTCTCTGGCCAAGATGCCACTTCCCCACAATAGCGGTGGAATACCCAGCATGTTTCTTCAAGTGTTCCGCAATAGTGATCTCTTCCATGTTCAACCCATAAGGACAGTCCGACGGAATCACACCGGGCAATCCAGTCCTGGCATGTTGGCGGCCGGTCATGATTGCGGCCCTACTTCCAGTACAAACGTTGCATCCGCTGTACCAGCTCGTTAGAATCTTTCCAGACCAAGCGAGTCGATCGAGATTGGGAGTGTGAGTTGTGGGATGGCCGGTAAAACCAACATCGCCGTAACCCAAATCGTCCACAAAGAATAGGATGAAGTTCGGTTTTCGAACATCATGGATGTTGGATACCGACGAGGATGCGGAGGATAGGAGAATCAAAAGATACAGAAATTGCATGGTAGTAACGTTTGATGCAAAAAGGAAAGGGGAGGATCAGTACAGATAGATGTCGTACTACTGCAGAACCGATCCTACTTTCATCAATCAATCAATCAATCGCCTGGTTGTGTCTGTCATCTGTCGCATTGATCTTTGAACGAACAGTTGCCATACGTGCACGTTTCAGCGACATAGGTACCGTCGTATCTTTTGAATATCTACTTCCGAGTAATACGAAGTCGTAATCAATACACTTTATTACGACTTACAGCACCATTTTTTATAATCCCGTAGTCCTCGGTAGTTCCTTTGCAGCCCTATCATATCCATGCGATAGATGATGAAGTCTGCAGCTTATTTTCTCTGACGCTTGTATCGGTGGCATCCATTTATAAGAAATTTTCGATTCAGGTCACTGTCAGAATGGTGTATTTCCCATTCTGACTACAACCATAAAGAATGCCGTAACAAGATCGTATTTCAGAGCTATCCATCCACCAGTAGCCGACGTCCATTCCGCAAACAAAGAATTGTTGGCCCATCCACATGATCCGCAATGGGGCGGGGTAAATCATTCAAAAAGTTCTATTCACTCCTTACTCAGCTACCCATCACACAGAACTGACAGTGAAGAGACGCAAACAACACGTTTCACTCGAGTGGTATCGTGGAAAGACTGATGTTGCAAACGACACATCAATCATCAGTATCCATGTCGGTTTCGGTAGGATAAATCTGGTATTGAAATGTGCAACGGCAGGACGGGACATCGTACACAATACGGCGTTGTTCATCGGCCCGACTCTTTTTCCGGTAGGCCCTGTACCAATTGGAATCCAGTAGCGGACGATTAGACTTGTCGGGGTCTTGATTTCCACACTGTAGCAAAATTCTGAACGAGACCGAGTCTGGCCAATTTGTAGAGGCGACCCTACCAACGGATCCCACACTGCAAATCAAATCCCGAAGGTCCTTTTCAACATCGGCGATTGGTGCCTCGGTCTTGGTGTCAGGATCAAATGATATATAGTATTCTTCGTATGATGTCATGTTGGTTTGGTTGTATATTTCCACCACAAGTTCGTTGCAATCATTTTTAGAAATCAATTCCGAAACGATCGCTTCCACTGCTTCGTTGATGTACGATACCACATCTGGATGACGGCACACGTGGCATTGAGTCTCCAGGAACCGAGTGGAAGCAAATGTGTCCCGAGGATAGACTTTACGAATATACAAAAGTTGATGAAGAAAGATTTCCAGTGCTCCTTTCCATAGAGCTGTCAATTCTGCCGCGTCCTCTTCTGATGGCTGTTCAGCTCTACGATTGCGTTCTGGTGCTGTTGTAGCATTTAATCGCCCTTGTTCTTGCGGTGTAAATTGTACCCCTTCTCGCTCCGAGCTTGTCCCTCCCGATCGATACTGTATATATTCCGCCACGCTCATTGATGAGGTCTGATCATTTCTTCCCTTTCCCGTTTCTTTCAACGTGGTCGACACGTTGGGATCTGGATCTGCAAAGAATGCCAACGACGTCCTGGTTTTGCCGGAAGAATTGTTGCTGCTGTCAGTAGTATCTTTGTTGACATCATAGTGTACCACACGATGAAGTGTTGCGAGCAACACCCCTTTGGTCCATTCACTCAACAGCGATCCGATATTGACGACTAGTGCCCCTTCTATGTACGGCACTGGAATCCATTGGCCGTTGACAAAGGCTTGCAAGCCCGGAACCCCGTCAGTGAGTAGTAGCGTCAAACTCCCATAATCCGAATGCTCTTTGCAACGAATCTTCGCTCCCTGTGTAACAACGACGGACTCTTGTGACGTGTTTGGGTGCCTCCTAGTTTCTGTGCCAGCAATGTTTTGGGTGCCATTGGCGTCATCCTTGTGTTCTGTCACAACATCATGGTACTGTAATAATCGTAGCACGCTGTTGCGAGTTTGATGCAAATCGACCAAGTAACTCTTGGAGGGAAGTTTCAAGCCAAGAGCGATGCATTCTAACAGTTGCATTTTCAACGTTTCGAGAGCCTCGACGTATTCGGACAAAACCTTAACGTGTTCCGGCGCTGTTGCTGGTGGCAGATCATTCAAAATCGATTCTCTGGAATGACAATCTACCATGAGGTACTGTTTGGGATCAGTAGGATGGTCAATGATAGTACTGCTGCTGCTGTTCGAAGCTTTGTTGGATTCGAAAATGTTTCTAGTGACCCGAATCGCCGATTTCTGCAGATCCAACGGAAGAAAGGGCGACGATACTAGCAGAAATCCACTCGTTTGCAAAGCATTTACCACGCGCTGTGATAAATCTTGCATACGTTTGCCAGTGGCATCATCTTCGTAAATGGACGCCGACAACTCAATCAAGGGAATCGCCGTCGACAACATGTTGATGCTGCTAGTAGAAGAACTGAATTCGTTGGTCGGCACGGATCGTCACGTTGGATAGAAATTCTTTGTTCCCGTCAAGCTGTGCGACAGAAAGTGACACCTGAAACTTGCTTCAAAGTCAGTGGAATGTCGATCCAATCAACAACCTGGGCGGAGACAGGAGATGAGAGATACAGTAGCAAAATGTGGCAGTAGGGAGCTTTGCATCCTAGCTAGCTCTAGCTACTCGTAGGTAGAATAGATTGTGATTCAGCAGCGAGTCATACTCCTACTATTACGTCGTATGATACATCATCATGAGGAAAGATTTTTTGAGACGTGGAAAAAGTGGAATTTTTCATTTCAATAGACAGTAAAAGCGAGATTCCCAATAGTCAGATTCCCACTTCGGAAGAACAAAACGTTTCGACGACGTTGCGACGATGTCACGCAGGGGACAAAGGCTTCTTGATGATGATGTGATTCTATTGTTTGTACGAGTATGATACAGCTCTCAACATGAAACAGTACTACCTCATCGTTTGTCTGTGGTAGTACTAGTAGATCGACACATCTACTTCATAAAGCCTGCTTGGTCCAGAAATTTTAAGGAAATAAAAGCTAGAGGAAGAGACATCTCGCAGACGGTCCATCCGTTCCACACTCATAAAATAGAACTCTCGATCAATTTTTGCCTTCACCAGTGGCTTTCTCTGGAATATTATTTCCTCTCATCTTCTTTCACAAGATTCTGCTCGAACGTTTTTGTTTTTATTTCTTTAACAAAGCGAATTGTCTATCTAGTATGATTCCATCAATATCCACAGCTGCGTTGAGTTTACTCTTTGCCATTGTCTTCCCAGTGAGAACCATCGAAGCATCCATTCAAGTGGTCGATTTAGGTCGTGTGTACCAATCGCGTCCCGACAAGTATGTTGGATTGCAGATGCGAACCGGACTGGAATATCCCGCGAGATTACAACGAATATCGCAGAATCCACACTTGTGCGGTAACCAGCCGTGGAATGTGACCGTCCCTCATGATGGACTTCCCGGTGAGTGTTAGGAACTAAAAAACAATACACACTGGAAGACTCCTCTACTTCTACGGAAGACTCCATCTTACCAATTCTACTCTCTTTTGTTTGCTGGCACGTTCCTTCATTCATTCTTTCAAAACAGTGGCGTTGCTTGTCAAGAAAGGACTTTGTACTTATACAGACAAAGCAGAGTTTGCATCACGATACATCCATCCTCCTGGTGAGTGCTGTAGAAAACTGTCAAAGACTTTTTTGTTGTTCAAAGGATTGATCACAGTGGTGTTGCTGACCTTACGCTGCTTCATTCGATCCCAGGTATTGTCAAGTTCTTGATTATTGACGGAGAGAATAGTATTCGAGACGAAAACGATGAGGAAAATTTTGATGAAGTTATTGTTGAGGGTGAGACTCCCCACGCCACTGCCCCTACCGCTCTGGATGATGAAAGTTCTGTTACTCTCCAAAAACGAAAACGACGTGCCAACGACATTTCGGTTGCCGTTTTGCACATCTCGTATCGTGCAGGATACGAACTCATGGAGATTGTCTTGGGCGAGGAGCGGGCCGTGAAAAGTGCAGGTGGAACGCGAGTGGCATTGGACGATGTTAGCCCAGCAACGAGTCAACTGTTAATGATGCTCTGGATTGGCCTTTGTGCGATCATCATGTGTGCCGCGTGTTGTTGTCTCGCTCATGCCATTGCCAATCTTCTGGATGCTCACAATCCCCCGGACGATCAACATCAGCAACGTCGTCCACGAAGACGGCGACTGACACTGGAACAAGTAAGAAAGATTCAGGTTGGAGTGTTCGATGGCACCAAACTGTTATTTGAGGCACCGACCAGTGCAGAGTCGGCGGAAGAGGACATTCTTGCGACGCCTCCGACACCATCTTCCCACTGCTTGGATTGCTGTTCCATCTGTCTCGATGAATATGTACCTGGTGACAAGCTAAGATGCCTACCATGTTCGCATGCTTTTCATTCACGGTGTGTCGCCAGATGGTTGATTGAACGATCATCAACTTGTCCCCTTTGTAAAATGGACCTTTACGAAGAAGAAGAGGAAGAGGTAGAAGAAGGGGACCCAACAAATGCTGGACAGCAACCATCTGCTACACGCGGCCTGTTCAGTTCGTGGGCTTCTATTCCACCAGAAACAACCACAACAACAGCAGCAACAACAGCAGCAGCAGCGACGCTACAAACTCCACAAAACCAAGAATCCTGGTCCCAATCATGGAGAAGTAGAAGGGAACTTATTGTTACGTGGGGAAGAAATGTATTTGTATCGCCACGGCAAAGGAGACGAGCCGCGGCGTCACGAGTCAGCGAGTCGTTGGCAGAACCATTATTGAGCCAGGAAAGTCAACCTCATAATGACGCAAATCACAATGCCGAGTCGCCCGGACCTTTGGGGCAGATTGTCGCTCAAGATCAAACTCCAGTTGCTGTGGAAGAGCACGAGGTTTAAAAGTACGTTGTACAATATTCTCTTGGAAAATTGAATGATCTTATTGGGATGATTTTTTAATTGAAGAGCCACGCCACATTTTTTTCGCCGTGGAGTGTTTGGATGAAGGCTGGCTAAAGGCATTACACCTTGGCTCCTTCTCTTTGAATTATATCCGATATTCGAGTAGGGGATTATTTTTCTTTCGAATCGACCGTATTAACTCAAAAGTGGCTTGGTTTGGTGACACGTATCCAGCATCCGGGTGTACCCGTTACCTCGACATTTCTCATTTCTATCAACGTACTTATGCAAGAGAGTACGGGAAAAGTTCATCAAGACGTGCTGCAAAATTCCGAACGTGGCGATGATAGTTCCATATCCTATAAGCTGACAGTGTTTGTCGAATTTTGGGAAGGACACCTCCCACTTTGGATTCTGTTGATAAATGAGCGGTTTCTGGCACATCCTGATGATGTCACTTGGAGCGAAGATTTATTTTACCGTTCTTTTTGTACGAGGAGCACTAACCAATAGCAATTTCGTTTTAAGTCATCTGATTCCAAACTATTTGACGTTCCGCTGTAGTCATTCCCTAAGCACAACTAACGAGAGCTTTGTCGACGTAGTCACTCCAACGAACACGGTGAGGGTCTTTGTTTAGCTTGACAAGGACTTTTGTCACCGATGATTTTCAATATATTTCCCCAGGATCCAACATGATAGTGCGCACGGCTCGTTAGATGACCACCACTGCACTAACATCCTTAGAAAAAGTCCATTTACAGTTTCATCTTTCTCACCATTGCAGGCATCTTCTTCAAGGTCCATTTCTCCACTCACTTGACTAGAGTCGCGCATGGTGCTGAGTTATTGCTTTTCATTTGGCGACTTTGAATCGGCTAATTGTGCTCGTTCAAATGTATGGGCTCGAGCAGAAGAAAAGCTTTGA
Source organism: Nitzschia inconspicua (assembly GCA_019154785.2). Classification (NCBI taxonomy): domain Eukaryota; phylum Bacillariophyta; class Bacillariophyceae; order Bacillariales; family Bacillariaceae; genus Nitzschia; species Nitzschia inconspicua. The sequence continues at coordinate 922,062 of JAGRRH010000018.1, forward strand.
AAAGAAGTGAAAAAAAGAACAGGATTAAAAAAGGACTACTATGTTGTACAGTATATTCAATTAAAACTTTGAGTGAACTTATTATAATATCTTTTCTAACTGCAGAGCCACATCTCGGTTTTACTGCGCCTTGAATCCTTGTCTTTGAATTGTACTGTCGTATACTCAAATTGGGAAACCATTTTTCTTTCAAATCTGTTGCGATTAGTTGACTAGAGTCACTCTTAGTGTTGAGTTCTTGGAATTGACTGGGACGACTTTTCATTGACTGCCTTCATTCGTTTAATCACAGCACATCGGAGATTGTAGGAGCGAACGGCCGACCGGATGGTCGTACTGGCCTTGTTGACCACCAGTAAAGCCAAGGGAAGTCCCGTGAACCACTTTGCGAGATCTTTGATGAAACATAAAGGTACGAGCCGCCCTTTGAATGATCGTTGCAGCCACCACTTGACGATGAAGCTCGTTCCAACCGGCCGAAGAAGCTTCCTCGAGACGATGGTTGCGGTGTTGGTGAAGAGGACTGACGGACTGATTCTTCCATCCCTCGAAAAGATCATAGAATGGAAGTTCACGATAACAATCCATTGGGTCTATTGGGATGGGGGATGAGTTCATCGCAAGATACGGTGTAGAAACATTCACCGCAGCCAGGAAAGGATCCGTTTCCTCCTTTGGTCCATGGTTCCGGTTCCGGTTCCGGCAGAGAGGGCTGAACGACTGATAATTCAACCCCAAGAAAGAATCATAGAATGGATTTTGACGATAACGATCCATTAGGACTGTTGGAACGGGGGATGGGTTCGTCGGAAGAAACGGCGTAGGAGCATTCGCCGCCGCCAAGAATGGAGGATCAGTTTCGTAAAAAGGGACGCTTCCGTTATCATATTCATCTAGAAAGCTGTATGCGCCATGGACGTTGAGGTCAAACCCATCCAATATACGACACAATGAAACGGGGGAAAGAAATTGTTCTTGGTTGTTGTTGTTGTTGACGATACAGGAATAGAGGGTCGGTCTTTGCACTTGCGAGAATGCCGACGCTTCGGGAGAAATGCCATCGTCTTCGGAGACAACGCGGGCAATTCGCGGCGACGACGACGACTGTCGGGACGTCATCATGGTGACACTTTTTCTCTTTTGATTTGACAACTAAGATTGCTGATGTTAACGGTGCTCGTGTTTGCTTTTGCTTGCGACAGTAATAGTTTGACAGAGAGATCGATCCACCGGTGAAAACGATGAAAATAAAAGACGAAAAAAGCAACGACTAGTTTGTTCAAAACTCACTGTCAATTCAATCGTGGGTCGTATCAATACGGTGTGCCGTCGTGTCTTCTCCGTGAGGGATCAGGATAATGAGGATGACCGATTTAAATTACAGTTTAGTAGGAAGGAAGGTGATGATGATTTGATATAGAAAAAAGCATAAGAGTTTTGAGAGTTGTCTTGTTTTTAAAACGATTTCTAAGTGGAAGTAATTGTAGGGAATAGGATAGCACCCCTAGTAGTAGAGAACATTTTACTGTTTTTCCATCCTGCTACAGATATTTTCCCATTGTCTCGTCGACGTCCCAGTCCATAAGAATGGATGCTAATCTCGGAGCAGGAACTCTGGGAGGCTGTGAGACTGATGACGATGCCTTGCTCTGGGCGAGTCGGACAGGTACTTGACGATTGGCCGTGGAATTCTTGGTTTTTGGTTGGGAGTTAGAGCTAGCCTTGGTGGTGGCAGCTCCAGATTGGGTGATGGATCGAGATGCGGCTGTGGTTGTTGTTGGTGACGAGGATTTCCCTATTCTGGTTGTCGTCGTGACAGAGTTCATACCTAACGTTGCTGCCTTGACAGCTCTCAGGTTGGTTGGCACGTCCTCTCGGATCCGCCATTCCAAGGCTGCGACGGGAACTGGACCCTTGGGTCGTACATCGACAACATAGGAGCACAGGGTTTCCACCTCACCTGTCGCTGGATTTCGTTGTTCCTTGACAGTCCATGCCCCGTCAAATTCGCTAAAGAACTGACTGTCCACACATTTGAAATCGATCTTCCTCGCCATAGTGACCGAACTGGCAATGATTCGTTCCGACATATCCATGGTGACCGAAGCGGAGAAATCGAATCCAATAATCTTTTGAGCGCCAACTTGATACAGACGACATTTGTACGATCCATCGCCCGGATTGCCGGGTCCATTCTCTCGCACTATTTTACTTTCCATTAAATTGGGAACGTGGATGGCCAACCGGTTGTAATCGGTAAGAATGGACCAGACAGACTCCAGAGGAGCAGGGACGGATATTTCTCCGGCAATTCGACGAGAATTGGGAGACGTCCGTTCGATACGGACGGCCACTAGCTCACAAGAATCGCTATCATTGTTGTTGTTGTCACTCTGCTCGGTTCCTCCGAACCACCAAACATTCAAAGCAGTGGTAGTCGACGAACAAGATGGACGAGCAGAAGTTGTGAGATGGGACGTTGCAATGTTGGTAGGACTTTGTAATCGCCGTTGTCGTTCTGCTGCTGATACTGTTTTGGTGGATGTTGTTGTAGATGGAGACGTCAAAATAAAAGCCGTGGAAACGTTCCAGCAGCTACTACTAATGCACAGCAAAAGAACTGTAGCAACCCACGAGCCAATGTTTCTGTTTCTGCAATCATGAGGCAAGGGCCGACGACGACGATTGGATGATGAGAATCGCCTCTTGTGGTTCTTGTTGTTAATATGCGACGCTGCTGCCGCCGCCATTATTGTGCACTTGTGGTAACCGTGTTATGATGACAGTAATAAAATGAAAGATATGCCGGAATTTGTGGAATAAAAACGTTTGTTTGTGAACAGTGGCAGTAGGAAAAGGTGAGGACGCAAGAGGGAGAAGTTCTCGCATGCATGTGACGAAGAGTTGGAACTTGGAACAAGAAAAACACTCTGCCACGACAATGATGTGTTTGCATCGATCGGATCGTATCGTATCGAGTCTACGACAGAGTATGATACACCAAGATGGCGTCAGCACGAGAGAACAAGGCGGATGTACGGGCCTTCAAGAAGAACGCTGTACGTTTTAAGTAGTGGTGTGTTCTTCGTCCAATGTCCCAGAGGGGATATCTACTCGTTGTTTAAAGGTGTCAGATGACGTGGTGAGTAGTGTACGCTAGTATACTAAAGATAGGGATCATTAAAAACGCATCTTTCTACAACTACCTACCTACCGGTACGGTAGTCTCTACCGGTACTGCTATCACACACGAAGTATCTATCATAGCTACCGATACCATCCAGGCATGACAGAGCAAAATCCGAATTTCAGCTATGATGTCTTGTAAACGTTGTGGGAGAGAGTCAGAAAGGTGACATTGAGCGATACGGCCTCAAAATTCAACTTCTTTGTCAGTAAGGATATGATCATCTAGAGTGTATAGTAGAGTAAAAGGACTTTCGAATATGGTTGACAACACGTCATGCCGTGGCTGCAATGCATGACATGAGTCGTGTGATATTTTTTTATGTTGCAAATTTGGAAAAAAAGTGTTTTTAACATCAGAGCATGTCTGCTGTGTTTCTCTGTCATATCTTACGATGCGGTTGTGGCCAGGAATCTAGATTGTTGGTTCGCTTGTTGAAGGACGACAAGAAGGAATTCTTTTTCTTGTAAATCTTGATCAAGAGTCGTTTTGGTTTGACGATGCACTTGACGTCAGCGACGTCCCCATACAGCTTGTCAATCTTGAGTCGAAATAGGGGATTGTCACCATTTTCACCACCGTCACCAGACGAAGCAGTAGTAGTTGGGGTTGTTGTAATCTTGACAACCAAACCTTCCCCGGATAACGTTGCAGTAACATCTTCCACAGATACGTCTTTCCACTCTAAGAACTCTCCAGGTCGCTTGTCCGGCAAGACATCAATGCGAATGGTAGCAATGCCATTCGAATCGCCGGGGTCGTCCCACAAATACTTGGTTATGTTGCGGATATTGGTATCTTTTGCAGTGACAATTCTTGAGCTGTCGGTTCGCGCTGTCATGGACGACGTTTCTGTACCAACGATATTTTCCGCATCCTCGCTGTTGCTACTGCTGCTGTTGTCTTTGCACTCTGCGTCATCAATTCTAGCGGTATTGTCTGAAATCCTCATACCATTCTTGCTCAATAATCGCGGTCCGTTCATCCGATAATCTTCCATTCTTAGGCCGTCCTTGTATCCACCAGTGGCATTCGGGTTGTTGTGTGCATAATAATACTTGCTACCAAAGGGTTTGTCGCTATAGCCCATTTCGTTTTTGGATCGTTCGTCTGCACGTTTGCCAGCATCCCAAATATTCTTGAGTTTAGCGGTGCTTCGTTTGGACGACATTGAATTTTGTTTTGTATTAGTTGTTGATGCTACATCATCAGATCCATTCTTTCTTTGATGGTGTACGAAGAAAGCACCGAGTCCAACGATCAACGATACGCCCATCAAAATCAATGCTTGTGTTTGGCTGATGGAGGACACCATCGTCGGATCCTCGCCGTTCCTTCTCATCAAAACCATTGGCAGTGATGCCGCGAACACTCCCAGGAGACCAGCACACATCAAACTCCATAACATCACGCTGTTACTGTTGGATCCCTGAGAAATCATTATTGCCGCAGTCCACGAATATTCAGCATCCAACGAGAGAGCACTCTAGCTCTAGTAAGTCGTAGAGGGTTGATGGCTCGTTGTATTTGTTTCTGGAATGACGACGACGGAAGTCATTCGATGTTTTTGAAACCTGATGAGAGACTCCGTTGGACGTACTTCATACTACTGTACGGTAGGTACCTAGGTAGACGTATGCTCGAAGTAGTAGGGCTTGGTTAATCAAGCCTTTTATTACGAGCGGTTGTAAAAAGTGAGTGGAATATACTGTGTATGATATATTCCCCGACGCCGCCTCAGCTTCTCTGCAATCCCAGTGATGTCATGTGCTCGATAGTCTAGGTACGTACGTATGCCACCATAGAGGTGCTAGGTTGCTACATATGTGGCGGCGTAAACGTAGTATCTAGAGAGGGAACGAAATGTAGCTATGGCGAACTAACATGAGTTGCCAGAGCTACAGTTCACACAAGAGCACAAGGCCTGCTTTTTGAAAACTTCGAATCTCCATTGCTACGTTGTAGCGATGGGGATTGCAGTGTTGCAGGAATTGTGTGCTTGGGTGCTGTGTGTGTGATGCCTGCAACTCTGGTCTTGTGTCTGTCCTCCGCCCGTCTACTGCTCGAATCCCGACTCCAAACACTAGTCCAACGGCGGACAAGACCTGAGCATGCAGGCAATGATATTATGCACTTCCCTTGCCTGCACGCTTCTGGCTTGTCGTAGAAGATACGTCGTAGAGTACAGAATTCGAAGAACAGCAGACTTATAGGCCTTAGGCTCGTCGTCAATCTCTTTCCAATAGCATCGCTGTACAGCTAGTAGCTTAAGGAACAACCAATGTTGTTGTGGACCGAATCACTCCTCCGAATCAATTCGCTTGGCTGTAATGACATGACTGTATACGGTGACAGGTTTGGACGGCTCCTCAAAGAAAAGAGCGTCTTGCGGATCCAAATATCCGGCCGTTAGCAAATTTCCCGTCAAAGTGTCGGGATCATTGGGGGTTTCTTTCCACGTCCAAAAGTGTGCATAGTTGGTACCCACCTGACGTGGAATGCCCACCGTCGATCCCGTTCCAAACGTCACCTGGCGAATGTATTCGCTGCAAACAAAGATTTGGCCGGTAGCACCATTAGTTTCCGTTCGTTGAAGGAGTTCCGATTCACGACCATTGCAAAACAGCTCAATCCGTTCGGCGTTGGTGGTTCTGTACTCGTAAAAGACAATCGAAAGTCGGTTCGGGTTGACCTTGGAATTGTATAGAACTTGCTGCACGGCAGGATACCCCAGATGACTGTTTATGGATGTCGTCAAAGTGGTGTTACGATCTTCGAGGCCCGTTTCGCGGTCGATGCGGATGGTGTACTCCACAACGTCCTTGCCCACGTCACTCAATGATGCAATACTGCATTTTTGGAAACCTGGAATTTGAATATCTTTCGTTAATCGCTCCCGGGGAATCTTTGTAGAAGGAAACAGGTATCCACCGTATTTGAGGGTCACATTCCACGTCCCTCGCATAAATTGCGGGTACACTTGGGCTGGTGGAGGCAAGTTGAACACGGAATTGGTGAGAAGAGCTGGATCTTTTTGCGACAGCTTCTCTGCCAAGCTACCATAACCAGAGGCTGCACGGGCGGGAGATGGTACTGCAGACACGGAGCCGAGAAATGCCGTGTGAAATGCGCTTCCTCCAAAAGTACGTCGCGGAATTTCCTTTTCTTGCTCCAATTTTAAGTTAGGTACCAAACCACTTGTCAAGCCCATGGAGAACACGGACAGGAACAAAACGAGTCCGTATCGTTTAGTAACCACCAGATCAGTGATGCTTTTTCTCTGTGTGGCAGGACTGACATTTGAACATAAAACTCTAAGTGTGGTTGGCGGGAGAAAAATAATGTTTGCAACAACTGGCATAAAGAAACGAGTAGTATGTAAGAAAAAAGTTTATAATCCAACACCTACCTACGTCGCATCTTCACGAGTACAGCAGTCGCAGATACGGCGGCCAAAAGTGCCATCGAATACAACCATGTGTGTCTGCCGTTGTTTGCATCCTGTGATTGCTTCGAGTCCTTGTTGATCCTACAGGCTTCAAAAGAAGGAAAGGCAACTTCTGGTGAGAGTCTGTCTTCATCGCGAGACTTTCGAACGAGCTGAAGCATTTCATCTAAATGTTCCTCCAAGGGCAAAGACAGAAAATAACTGATCTGCTGGACTCCAAATTTTGAGGTTGGACGGTTTTGGACAATCTTCACCAAAAAATCTGTTTCGCAAACGAAACCCGGCAGAATTCTGAATTTTGATGCCACTGCTTCCCTCCACTCTGCCAGTTGGTCGTACAAATGTCGCTGTGCCGGTGACCATTCCTTGCCACCCATTGTGTTCTTCTTGATCACATCCAAGTACGTTGCGTTCTTCCAGTGGTTCTCGGGTCTGTCATTCCATATGGAAAGGCATTTGTCTTGACTAGATGAAATGACTTGCATCAAGTCCAAGTTCATTCGAAGGTCTTTGGCTTGACAACTGGTCAAAGCAATGCCACTGCATGCCTCTTTTTCGTGACCTTGATCGTCATTATCGATGGGAACATTGTCAAGGTTTACACAAGACTCTTCTCCATCGTCGATCTCATCCTCTTCATGGAACGCTCGTATAAGATCGCGCAGTGCATCCGTCTCACTCCCTTGAGGATTAGTGGCATGGTGTGAAAGCTTCACCAAGTCACGCATCATAAGCTTTCGCAGTTGGAGTAGGTAGTGGACGTCATACCTTCCATACAGTAACATTGGTTCTGTCAATGGCCGTTGCGTCCAATCGGCCTTCTGATACGTCTCTTTCAATGTGTTGTACGTTTCGCAGTTCGGGAGCCCGTAGCGGGCACAAAGAGACGCTAGGCCTTTATCCTTGATGTTGAGCACACGCGCCGCTTCGATGGTATCAAACAAGTTCACGATAAAGATCCCAAAATCGCGATGTAGCGATGGCACATCGACCCCGTCGACTCCGTGCCCGACTTTGACAATCCTCTTGTCGGCAAAGATGGGGGCCAGTCCGCGTACTCCATCCCATACACCGTCTGCAAGCACATCAATGATGTATTCTCGTCCGTCATCCGTCGCCAGCTGTATGAGGCACGTGATTTGCTGTATTTTGGATTTACAGAGGCATTCCAGATCAAACGCCAGTTCACTTGGTTTGTTCGCTTCCAAGTCAAGAATGCATTGTTTCAAGCTTTCTTTGGACTCGATCCATTTCCAATTACTATCTTGTGCTTTTGGTGGTGTAGTGTTACTAAGACTCTCATCTGCCATGCCGATCAAGTCTACTTGATCGATTTCATCTCGTAAACACTTCCCCGGTTGGTCGATGAGCTCGTAGATGAGCTCGGTTCTAAGATTTGTGACTTGTTCTCGCTGTACATTGTCTCGCTTGATCCATGGTTGCAACGTTTCCAACTTTTTCTGCGACATTGCATTCGTTTCGATTCCAGGGACATGACGCAGGCCGTCGCGAAAAACAGAGAGGGCGAGGTATCTGTCGCCACTACTGATGGGATTTTCAACACCAACATGAAACAGCCCCAACTCATCACACAACGAGTGAACTTGACGACGGCTACGACTATCAAGCGTTGATGGCAGTGCAAGAAATGCTTCCTCCAAAATAGAAGCATCAAATCTCGGAAGTTCGGAGCCAAAAATCAAAATTGGTTCGTCACTGTCCATAAAAGATGGCTGGTGGCTTGTAGTGTTGGAAGTTTCAACCGTCAGTTTGTGGTGATCATAAACTCGATTCTTGTACTCCTGCAGGTAAAGTCTCAAGAGATTCATTTCACGAATCGAAGAGGGGGAACTATGGTCGCTTTTCTTCTTCTTCTTCTTGTTCTTATTCTTCTTCCTCTTCCGCTTCTTTTTTTCCGGCTGTGGTTCGGGCGACGTGGAAGAGGTGCGGGATGCGGCGTCTTCATTCGTTTTGTCAGAAGTTGTTGCGTCAACACTTCCTTCAGATGAACCACTCGAGTCTGTCTTGCTTTTCATGCTTCCATTGCGTCGCATCTGCGAGAAAGATGTTAATAGACCATGTAGAGTGTTCGTTTGTGCCCCACTTTATTACTGATCAGCATGATAACTATCGTCGATGCTGGTAGGATCGATGGGATCTACTACGAAACTTGTGTGTATCACAATCAACGTATTTGAACAACGACATAGTACTATAGCTAGAGTAGAGACTTACGTACTACTCTTCCGTCGGGGTGGTGACGGAAATGAAAAGATCGTGATGATCTTTTGATTTTATACAGTTAGTAGAAAAAATAGGTACAAGTACGACAGTAGGTGTCAAATCGCTGAGCTGTTCTTGGTCAGCTGATTGTTCTTGCGTTTCATGTCATACACGGCGCATCTATGATATGTCGAATGTAATAGGTACTACGACCGTAGTGTAGCTAGGTAGCTAGTTTCAGTAATGAATCCTCCAACTTCAAACCACTGTACTTTGTACTTAAGTAGTGATCATGGGCCCAAGCAGCATCTCGCAGACAACTCAAGAAAGCGAGTGTCTTATTAGAATCTGATTCAGGCTTCACCCCCCACCCCCACTAGCTAGTAGGTGGCACGTCTCTACTAGCAGTGTCGCTCTGTCATAGGGAAACAACACTGCGCCAGGTCTGTGAGTCACATTCAGGTTAGCCAGGGAAATTTGGAGTTGGTTTCTCCGAGACTGCTACTCCGGAGTACTACTCACCACATCATTATTTCGTATCAATAATTTCACCACCAAACTAGCTAGGTAGAAGCTACTGCGTAGTATCTATGGGATCATCCATCTGTGCCTTCAAGATTTGAAATTCTTCTCGGGCCCAAAGTAAAAATTGATCCGCATCTGGCACCGCCCATGGCTCAGCAGTGACTGTCAGTGATATTTGTTGGTTGTATGAGGAAACCACAACTCCTAGCGGAATTCCAGGTGGTAGCGGCAAAAATCCTAAGGTTGTTTGGACAGTACGGCCATCAAGATGCATCATTTGATCGGGCCCTCGAACATTGGTGACCACCACACTGGCGTTGGCATGCGCCTTTTCAAACAACCAGGATGTCCAAGATGATGTTGGTGACCTTGAAATATCTTCCTCATCGGCAAGAGAGTGCACACCACTGCCACTGCTGGTCCAGAATCCCATCATACTGGCCGTGATGTAAGCCAAGAAGGCTGCTGGAGTTTGCTTGCGTTTGGTCAAGATCTCGCTGATTCGTTGTAACCTCTGGTGTGCTACTTCGGAAGGAGATTCCGAATTCTGGATTCCTGATTCACAAGGAACGCGAGAGACCATGGCACCGATCTTGTTGCCCATACTTTGTCCTGGTAACAGAATACCTCCATATATATGAACTGGTATCACCAGATTCATGTAAGGTAACTCCAAGTTGTCTTTCAACCATGGATTGACAGTACGGTGATACCGCAACAATTTCACAATTGCTGCGCTGACACAGCTGCAAAAGACATCATTGATGGTAACTCGGCTCTTTGTCTGTTTCGAGTAGAATTCGGCGACTTGTTTCGCCTCATCGACGGATGTAATCTGCATCCATGACAAGCTTCGAGGCTCGTAGATCCCCTCTTCTGGTTTCAGGCCCTTTCGTTCCAAGTATGCCCTTTGAAGAATGTACCATGGATTGCGCCGGTTGGGAGTCCACGAGACAAGGTAGAGGTATAACTGATACCCAATAGCTTGCACACTCCCCCACAACCAATAATGAAAGAAGTACAGAATTTTTTTCCAAAAAGACGTCTTTTTTCGTCTCGACTTGAATTTGGCAATCTCTAAGAGTATCCGTTCTTGAATTTCATCGCCTTCGTCCATCAGATCACCAAACAAGGCACCCAAACTAACGCCATCGGCCATGCAATGGTGTGCTCGAAAGAAGAGCAGCGATTCAACATCGGCTTGGTTGTTTTGTTGTTCTATAAACTCGATTCGCTCGTTGGGTATGGCCCCCGACTGGCCAATGGCACCGCCTGTGGCCGTTCGGGCTTCCCAAAGTCGAATATCCAGATCCAAAGGATCCTTGATGGCATCATTGATGCGATCTTTTAGCTCGGTACGTGGAATAATGGGATACAAGACTTGTTGTACATGGGGCAATGAGAAGATGCTACTTGCCGATAGGGGATCTTGCGACTGGGATGGAAATACGAAATTGTTGCGTCGGGCATCCAAATGTGCCGAGAATCGGGGATGTTTTTCAGCAACTTGTCGACTCCTGTAGAGTTTCACGAAATCCTGTGGCTTGAATGGCTTTCCAGTCATGGCCAAAACTATCACGGGGATGGAAGGATTCGATTGAGTTTCACTCAATAAAGAAAATCTACCGACATTTGTCATTCGTCGAATAATCCCAGTTTGCATTTGGAATTCTGGAAGCTTGGATATCTTTGGAAGAGACCTTGGAATTTGGGATGTGTTTGTTGTGGATTCACAGGATGATGTAGTGGACTTTGGTGCTGATGAGGTGGCCATCCAAAATCCTGCGCTTGCTGCACAAGCGCCAACCGCAGCCAATGCGGATTTTCGGGCCCCTAGAAAAAGGTTCCTGCTTGCAAAGAGTGTCATGAGCGTAGATGGACTTTCGTGGCCTCTTTTGACGTCACAACGATAGGAAATTCAGTGAATACTTGTGATGGGCGTTTGATGTGATGAGGAGAGGTTGTCGTAAACAAGTTGTCGGCGCGGAAAATCCAAATGGTATCCCTTCGGCTCAAATATCCAATACCCTAACTGTGTATCATAACGCACCAGTAGATCATTACGCCATACTGTAGTACATACTACGAGTACGTACTACGTAGTACGGTAGTATATACTCCGAGTACGACCATAATATTATTATTGTTATGATGGGTATGTCGTACTAGACGTAAAATATAAAATGGCGAGATGCAATAACAGTAGTAACTGTAAGTAAAACATAAGCGATCCTGGCCGGTCTGACAAGCTACCTACCGGTAGCTCTAGGTAGCTACCTACGTAGCTGGCAGTCTACTCCACCGAGTACAACAAGCAACTACCGTACCAGCAAGGAAGTGCTCGTAGAGTAGTTCTCCAACCGCTGATCCCGGTAAAAAATAAACTTGTTGTTGACTGTGATATAGTTATTATTTATTTTATTTTATTTTATTTTATTTTATTTTATTTTATTTTATTTGGTTTGTTGCAGATGCTGTTTCTTCCTTCTTTGTTTGACAAAATTGCGTACAAATTGTCGTTGAGATTCCGTTTGGGGAGACTTGGACAAGGCCGTTGGCATGTTTTCAGCTCCCTCTCGGGTATCATATCCCGCTTGGATCCAGCCTAATATGGTTGGTGCGTCAAGTTCGGGAAATAGCAGACTGAGAAGACAACTTGCAGTCAATCCAACGCGGCCTCGTCCACCCCAACAGTGTATATACACGGCCGCCGGCGCCGCTGCTGTACCATCCTCGTCCTGCTGGTGTTCGTCCAGGGCCGTGAGAATTCGGAGGAGAAGTTCGTTCAAGGACTGAGAGTTTTCTGGGATGGACAAATCTTCAATCGGCCAATGCAAATACTGACACTGACGCACATGTTGGTGGCTGCTGCTGGTGGATGTTGTCGAATCATGATTTGATTGTGAAAGGATGGATTCCACTATCGGTGCGTAATGGACGAACGGTCGTGGGAATTGTAGTCGAGATGTCAAGTCTGGTAAGTATACTTGACCTCGTTGCTCCCTCCAACGTTGATAATCGTCTTGAGGTGGGATTTCCGATTGGAGGCTGACAAACATCTTCACATTCGCATCCTTCAATAGGGTTGTCAAGTGTGCTTTTACCTCCGTCGAGGAGGGACCGTCAACTTCTGGATTCTGTCCGGGATATTGACCGACCATGATACGACCGGGAATAATCCAGTTACAAAATCCCCGTCGTTTGACGACTCGAGTTTCATTGATTTTTTGATCCGACTGAACAAAAGAAGACGGAAAGAACAAATCCTTGGGAAGAGGATTCGGTGGTGGCAAATCATGAGGCATCATCGTTGCCCGAACGGATGCTGCTCGATGCAACAGTGCAGCGTCGAACGCAGACACTACTAATCTTCCCATGGGCCATGTAGATAACAGGTTAAGCAGCAGGAAGGCTCTACTAGTGATGAGCATCATGGTTGTATCCCAGTTTATTGGAATCTGTTTGTGTCGGTTCGGAGTTTTTTCGTTTTTTCGTTTGTTCACCAGTGAGGATTTGCAGACGTGGATATGGGAGACTGTCCGTCTATACGTTTTGGTTGACCCGAGTCGAATCAGGCCTCACACAGTCACTATCACCGCAGTCATCACTCTACTCATCATCGCAGTGATTTTGATTGATCTTATTTATTTTATTTATTCACAGTCAATTGTTTATGTTTTTTTAAACATTTTATATTTATTGTACTTGGTCTTTCTGTTTTACTGGTAGTATTGTTTCCTACTGGACTACGCACTGTTGTCGTTCAGTACGCTCGACGAGAGGAACTACCGGACCTACCGGTAGTAGTGTTGTTCCGGTACTCGGAGTACGACAGTAATACGGTAACTACCGTAGCTATCATTTTATATTATGTGTGGAGTGTGGAGGACAGATCGATCTCTACTCCCCATCTCTGTGGAAATCAATCATCTGTCGGACGATCCATGTCGGTCTCTCTACTACCTAGAGTGGTGCTACAGTAGTTGGTTGTATGCATCTGTCTCTCTATCCTCTATCTTTCATCTCGCTGTCTCAGTGTCTCTTTCCAACAGCAACAGCAACAACAATACCACATCCACTGGTTTGTGGAAAGTTGCCGATTGACTCCACCACCCGTCGAGTGAAGGAGAGACTTGCCTTATTTTACATTTCATTCAATTGTCTATTTGTTGTTTGTAGAGGAATACTACTAGTAGAGAGTGACCATCTTTCGGTTCTATTCATTGATCTATCTGTCCATCTTACTACGATACCTCGTGACTTGTGGCAGAATTGTTCGAGAAGAGGACGGACAGGACCATTGCTCCAATCGACGTGTGAGTCTGGGCAGTACTCTTGCACCAAAGCATACAAGTCTTTGGGTTGAAGGATACCATCCAATTTATATTATATTTTACTACGGAACGAACCACCCAATCTGCCTGTTTTTGTACTACACTATTTACTGTTAGATCCACGACGCACGAGTATGGGGACGAAGCTGAAAGATTGGATTCTATAGAAACAAACAAACAAACGTTACAAACAAACGTTACAAACAAGACAAGGCAAGACAATACTCTTGCCAACCAATACAAGACTCGAACAAACACTTCAGCACTTTCATTTTTGTGTGTAGAATTCGACAGTTGTTGAGGAATCCGTACAACAGAAGTAAAGCAACATTGGACACATACAAAAAACAAAGATTGACCAACTGCTGTTGTTGTAGCTCTCTCTCTCTCTCCGAGTTTGGTTGTCTTTCATTTCCAAATACAATTTTTCAGGGATCATCCATATTCGTCGTCACCGTACACGCTACTACAGTACTAGAAACGCTACGAAACCATGAGTGAACGGATGATTGAGCTCCAACGAGCCAAGCTCGGTTTGCCACCTGCTGGACAACCTGCATCACTCCCAAGTACATCCGCATCGCCAAAGTCGTCTCCGAATAATCCAGCTTCCACCAAGAAACAAACACCCGCACAGGCTGCTGTGGCTGCCATGTATGCCGAAGATTCACTAATGGAACGATTCATCAATCGATTACAAAAGCGCGACGATAGCAATCCTGCGTTTCTCACGGGAGGCGACAACAACGCCAACACGGGAGAGTCCCGTGGACCGACTGTCCCCACGGCCCTATCAAGGAGGATGCTGCAACGGCAAGGTGTCGGGTATCTGGATAACACCGTCGCAGCAGTTGTGTCCGCTTCGGCGGACCGGTTCCTCGCAACTGTCTTACAACAAGCTGTGGCCTGTCGGGATCAACGGCTCAAGGGTGCTGCCATGGCCAGGGAAGCCGCCAAACATCGGAAACGACATATTCAGCATTACAAGGAGGATACCGATGATCGAAAACGACGAAAAGAGATGATTCAAAGTGCCAGAGAAAAAGTTGCCACCACGACAATCAACAAAGCCGAGGCCTTGAAGAAGGGGGGAGCTGCCAAAGCTGCAGTCGCCGACGAGGCGTCAGCAGAAGGCAAAACTACGGCGACTACTACTACTACTTCTGCTGCTTCTGCTAGTAATAGTAGTAAAAAGAAGGCCCAAAAACCCGAAGAAGGACCTGTCAATGGTACCAAGCTAGATCCAGCAACTAGGAAACTCGCCGACGAAGAAGAGGAAGACTATGATTCGATTGACGAAGAGGAAGAATACTACCAAGAGCTCGTGGGTGATGATGCAACCGGGGGACATGGTTTAGCTGGGGACAACGGAGACGAGGACGATGACGATGACGAGGATGATACCTTGATACTGCGTGACATAGTACGTCCTCTGGAGGCATGGAACTTTCACCTTACTGGAAAAGAGGATTTGGAATCACACGACGACGACGATGACGACGACGAAGATGCCGACGAGCGGAACGCCGACGTCGATGGCGATGAAGGCAGTGCCACGGAGGTGCCGACTGGACAGACCCCGGAGAACGGAAAGGACGACGACAGCACGGCTGTTGTCAATGGGACAGATGGCAACAAATCAGACGGCGATGACCATGGCACGGACGGAATCAAGAAGGGCGCCTCGTCATAGCACGTGTTTTTTTTTTCACGCACGACGGAAACATGTTGTTGCGTTATTACACACAAACCATGCCAAGTCGGACCAAAGAAAAACCAACACTGTTGTTTCCATTTGAGGTGTGACCATCATATTATTATATGTTCTTTTTACAACAGAGAGACAGAAAAAGAGATAAAGAGACTAAAGACTCCAAATGATGTCTAACAGTTATAGAAAGAAAAAGGAGAGAACCAGTCCAATGTGCAAACCGTTAAAGCGGTGCTTTGTTCATTTTTTCTGTTTTCCTTCGTTTCACCCCAACTCCTTTCTCCACAGAATGATTTCTTGTTGCTTGAAATATCGTCGATCTTCCTCGTCTACCAGAACTAGATTGAGAAAGTATCGTACCGAGAAGCGATTGTTGACGTTGCTGTAGGTAGGAGTTAGATCTGCTGGAATACCTCGTAAGGACAGCTTGACCGGGATGACTTCTCCCTTGACGGGTGCACCGTCCATGATCTCGTACTTGACCAGTGTTTGCGTCTCGGTAAAGACATTGGAAGAATCGTTGGACGGCTGCATGGATTGCGGATTGCCACCAATACCAGCACCACCACTCCCGATTTCACCACTAGTCTCTCGTCGAATGACAGCAAGTTCCATGTGCTTGATCTTGATGCGGACCAATAAAAAGTGGATCTTTCCGAATATGGTATCCTGCAGATGATGCACACGACGATCGTATTCGAATTCGATGTGGAGACAATCTTCAATCCCAACCTCCATTTTGATGGCCTCATTCTGTTGTGGTGGCTGTCCCATGACCTGTATCCAAATGTCGTGTTCCTTTTGGACGGGAGGTAAGAACTTTCGTTCTACGATCACTTTGACAAAATATCGTACGCTGACATTTCTTCCTCGGTACGATTCGTGTTCCTTGTCCATATTTCGAAACAGAAAGGGGATTTCCGTGGTGGATTGATACAAGACGCCCGGTGGTGCCAGTTCTTTGGAGAGTGAAACGAAATCGTAGTGCGGTCTGCCGGTATCATTGACACCAAAGCTCATATCGATCCGTCCAATGAACTGAATCTTGATCCCGAGATGATCCAATTTCTTCCCGGGAGGCATGGTCAAGGTGACAACTCCGCTGACATCTTGGTGTTGTTCGTAGGCAAAGATGGGTGACTTGACTTCCTGGAAATCACCGGACGCCGTCATGATGGGCGTCACGGCTGCCAGTTTTTGTCCGTTGGGATGTTTGACTCTCCAGAACGGGTTTTTGTGTAGCTTCCAACTGGGGAAATGATCCATGGGGACGATCGCTCCGGGTGTTTGTAACTGTTGAGGCGTTGGGATGGTCCGGATATCGATTTTGACGCCTCCTGTGCCGGTAATGGCATTGAGAAGGCCACCCTAAGAGAGTAGATGCGATCAAAATATAGGAATAAAATAAGAGAGAGAGAAAAAAAACAATAGGTAAGATAAAGGGCAAGGCAAGCGAAACAGTCGTGATTTTGCACATGGAGATTGGGACCATTCTCACAGTCAACAAATTCACTCTCACAGTCAACTACTTCGAGAGAGAACGATTCAAGCGGTTCCGATAACTTACAACGTCCATGATTCCTCTCGAGTATCTTCTAGATAGCAACGGATCGGTACTGTAGGTCAGTGGTCGTTGTGAGGTAACCGGAGCAACAGAAGTAGTAGCAGCAGGAGTAGCAACAACAACAACAACAACAACACTTACTGTTATAATAGTACGGAGTACGACTTATATAATGATACAAACATTATAATAGTAGTACTTAGATTATTATATTATAATATGTAATATTATATATATTTTTGATATTATTGTTGCGCAAAAGTTGAAAGTGAGGCTCACGCGCGCAAAGCGGGTTGTCCATGATTTTTTGTTAAGAACTGTAATAATTATTTGAATTCATACGGGTATGATACGCTACCAACCGCAGTCTACCGTACTACGATCGTACCGGGATGTCTGGTGTCTACTTGCTACTTGCTATGATAGCGTACTCATCTTGAATCTGCACTCGATTGTGTGCTTCTTCTCTATCTACTAGCTAGGTAGCTACCGGTAGTACGACAGTCAACAATAGTAATCACCATGGTCGTCGCTGCTTTGTTTGAGCAGATAGTCCCCTCCGAAAGAGGACTGACACGAGACGACCGACTTGTTACTGCCAATGAAGACCAACTATGGCTTCAATATCATGCGATGGACACGTCGTCGTCGACAATGACAACGCATCATAATCATTATCCCGTCGTCCATTATCATTCCACAAAGAATAGTTCCATCCCGCCTCGTCCTACTCCTTCCCGTGCGACGTCTATTTCCTGTTCGTTGTCCCAAATTCCGTTACAGGGACCTGGTTTCGTTTCAACAACAACACCACCAACAACAACAACACCACCAACAACAACAAGAACCGCCGTTGCCGCAACACGACAACGACGAAAACGATGCAAAGCCACCAAATGTTTGGCATCCCTGGCAGCAGACTTTGACGTTATCACCGACTGGACTTTTTACTTTCATTGTCGACACGAAGATCAAACCTACCGGGAAGAATATTATCATCAAAATAATGTAAACAACAACGAATACGATGGTCATAATAATGATGACGATTATCAACGGCCCTATTTGATTCCTCCAATATTGTTATGGATCATTTGGATTGTATGTATTTTGGGAACAGTGTTATGGTTGATCTTGGCCACCGATGGGAAAGTGGCATCGCCAATATTGAGAGTCATGGGATATGATAAAATCAGTATGGGATACGTCCTCTTCTTTTCTGTCATCGTGGAAGATCTTCCCCAAGTCATATTGACCTTTTTGGTGGAAGATTATTTCGAAGAAAACGGTGAATTCAACAACTATGCTCTGGTCAATGTGATTGCCAGTTTGTACGATACATTGATCAAACTGGCCGAGGCCTTTGATGAACGAGCTGATATTGTGGAAACCGGCATCTGGTGCAAAGAGAGTCTATGGGCACACAAGAAGAAGGTGACTTGTGTGGTTCCGATTCCTGTTCCCGAAGATGGCGATGACGATGACGACAATAATTTACAGTCAGTGAAAAGAGATTCCATCGGTTTGTCCTCCTCTGCCCTACGATTACCTGTCAACTCGCAAATGAGGAGCCCTAGTACCAGTCGGATGCATGTGACCAGCATCCGTTCTTCAGTTCGTCAAAATCTCCTGGAGGAAGCCAAAGAAATTGTATCCGAAACAAAGCTTCCACGTCTCCGTTTCCTCTCAGCCTCTAAGGACCAAACCGTTCGATTGTGGGATACCAACGCCCAAATGATCGGTCACAGACGAAGCAAGTGTGTCAGAACATACCGGGGACACATGGATAGTGTATCGTCCATTGCCTTGGTAGAGCTGTCGGAGGAAAAACGACAACTGGTGGAAAGTCGGACTGACACGGCCGTGAGTGATTGCAAAGCCGGATCATCACGAGCAGATGCGCATTCAAATGGATGGAATGAGAAACCGATGTACTTTTTGACCGGAAGCTACGACGGGAGTGTCCGACTGTGGAACTCAGCGTCGGGAAAATGTTGCCGCAAGTATACGGTCCCCTTCCTAGAGGGAGGTCTGCGTGCCGTGAAAGTTACTTGTCTTGCCTATCTGGGGGAACAGTTGACGTCATCACAGCATACGACACCATCTTCTTCACTTCGGGGGATCACACCGCCCGAAACCCCTCAAGATCTGTTTGTCAGTGGCTACAAGAGCGGAAAGATAAGACTGTGGAATATTTTGACGGAAGTATGCCTCGCCGTTTTTGAGGGCCATAGTGGCAAAATCCACTCCCTGTGCTGCCTCCAGACTGCAAATCGATTTGCTTCCGCTTCAGAGGATGGTACCGTCAGAGTTTGGACGGCGGAAACTCCCATTACTTCGTCTGGAACTCTTCCAGTCTGTTTGTCTGCTTCCACAACAGACTCGGAAGGTTCGATCCGACCGAATGACACAAGCGTAGGATCTCAAACCCATACAAAACAATCGGTCGAAACTACTAGGCAATCCGCACTTCAGACATTTTTCGGTCACGCTGGACCAGTTCTTGCCGTGGCATCCGTATCGCAAAAGGTCATTTTAACGGGAAGTACCGATCGTTCGGCCAGGGTATGGAACATCGAAAATGGCTCCTGCCTTCGATTTTTTGTTGGACACACGGAGGCTGTCACCTGCGTGGCAATCGTGGACAATGTCACCTTCTTGACTGGGTCGAATGACCGCACCATCAAAGTGTGGGATGGACTTTCCGCTACCTGCATCCGAACGTACACGGGCCATACTGCACCGGTAACATCGGTATCGACAACATTGCAAAGCGGGACATTTATCAGTTCCTCAATAGACCTAACGGTTAAAGTGTGGGTTTTCACTGCGATCATGCCGATTGTCAGGAATGACGATGGAGGTACACTGAACGACCTTTTGGGGATGGATGATTCTATGGCATGCATGACTTGTCAAAATCGCCAAGTTGACGTTGAGGAGAATGCAGAACCCTATCTAGTAGAAAGCTTTTCACACCGGTAAAACGTTTTCCCTACGACGTATTACCTAGCTGATATCACGATTGTCTAACAGTAAGTTCCAAACAATCAATCATTAGAATCCAGAGGAAGTCTATGCTATCAGATCTGTACGAGAATATTGACTAAACGTACTATTAATACTACCTAGCAAACGATTCAAGCCCACGGTCCAAGGGTAATAGCTACTCTGCCCCGATCATGTTACCCAGTCGAGTGTTTCGAAGGCCACTGTGGCTTTTACGTTCCAAGGGGCCAGCACAATGTTCTAGAGGAAGCTGAACCTCCCACTCCCGCATGCTTCGAAGAATTCCTAGATTCACAACCGGACTGGAGCCCCGACATGCTCGGCGCCGTAGTATCCAAGTTCTCCTACGAAGAAATCGCATCCAAGCTCCGAGAGAGCCAACACTACCCTTCATCGGCGTGCGACGGCTCCGTAGCCAACAACCAAGGCACCTTCGGATGGTCAATGAACCTGAAGAATGGTATCACTACCATGGAGGGGGGGAGCGGCCCCGCCTTTGGATCACCAATGGATTCCCATCGCAGTGAAGCATATGGGAAATGCTCCATTCTTCAGTTTCTGTTCCTGCTCAGAGAATACTACGACTTGACTCTGGCACCAATGCATGTATACTGCGACAACCAAGTCTTGATTGACCATGTTAACGAAGCCCGTCAACAATCCCGTCCCCAATTTCCCAACGACGTCCTCAAAGCTAGCTGGGATGTTCTGCAGGCGGTAGTACGACTTGCCAAACTGCTCCCGCAGATAACATCCCACCACATCAAGGGCCATCAAGACAGACAGATTGCCATACATAACTTGAGCCGGCCCGCGAAACTCAATGTCCAGGCTGACAAAGTGGCTGGAAACTACCAGCGTCTTTCCTCGCACAAGAACATCCCAGCTCCAATGATCGACGGCACCCACTGCCACCTCATCTTTAATGGTCAAACAGTCGCCTCCAAACACCGCAAGCACATCCTCAGAGAGGAACTCAAGACATACATAATTCAGAAGACTCAACGTCGGAAGCAACATATGTAGACATAGATTGGCAGAGCCACGAACGTTCCGTTAACACGTTCAAAGACGGCCCACACATATTCCTTGCAGGTTTCTACAAGAATGGCTCACAGTGGGAAACTCAGTATTCAGATACGACCCTGTCAAGCACCCCAGTGTTTGCCCACCCTGCGATGAGCCCATTGAAGATTCTAAACATTTCCTCACATGCCCCAACCCAGAGCGTCGCAAATGGCATGCGACCCTTAAGACATCCCTTCGGCACAGATGTGATTCAGTGACATAATCCGCCTCATGCGGGACCACTGCTACAAGGAATGGATAACAAGAAACAAAGCCAGACATGGTAAAGATGCCGAAGAGAAGGCCCAGCGACGGCGAGAAAAGGCTCACCGGAGAATTCGAGACCTATACGACCTCAAGCCCAAGTGTTCCCTCCAAGCCCAGCGACATTATTTTTACCCCACAGTGGAGGACCATTTTCGCAAAGATACCGATGCAAGAAACCTTGAAAACTTGCTGGAAACATACGAGCCGATGATCATGCAAAACGTCAGACACCGTGAGACCAATTCAGATCGCCGCCTCCGCCCGATTGACGAAGTCTTTCGTCTCATAAGGACCGCACCTCCACGCAACCCGACACCGATGATGGTATCACGACAACGTACGCCAACATTGACAACTCGTCCCATCAATACATATTTCCTTCCCAACAGAATCACATCACCAACTCCAACTTTTGGAGACAACAACAACCATAGCGAGAACAGCCTCCACATCAAACACCCCGACCACCACAGTAACCCGACCACCATAAATACCAACAGACACACAAACAAACACACAAACGCATAAATATGTTCATTCTCATCTCACATGACCCCCTCTCCAACCAGATGAACTTTTCCTCCTCATGTAGGAGGTTTTACTTCCATTAACACAGGTCACTCCCTGCAGTGCATCGTCGCCCGGAACTACCAGTAGCTAGTAGTTGGCAAAGCCATAAAATAGATTTTATTTGATATTACAGTTACTACTACCTAGTAGTGTTTAAAAAGAATTTCAGTGTTGTACTAGCCAGCTAGATTGCAATTGTAATCATCACAATAATACTCCACGCTCCAGTAGGATCAATCATCCTTTCCTTACTAGCTAGCTAGCCTAGACCTCTATTAGTAGTAGTTTACAGTTAGGTAGTAAAACCTCTATGAAAATAGCTTCATTGTTAACTAACAGTAAGGATTGGGTGAGTACGGAGAAGGGCAGACTCCTCTTGCGCGACCATTCAAAAGAACGATGCTTCGTCTGCTACGACGAATGTATGATACGTCGTGGTGGTCTTTTTCAAGACACACTCATCACTTCATTCTTCATGCTGATGTGTGTTGTCGACAATCTATCATACTACTACTCGGAGGGTACTTTTACTACCGGTATATCTGCATCGTAAATGTCGTCTTTTGCAACTACTTGAGATCCAGTGCCATTATCATCCACTTACTCTCATAAGAAAAAGACAAGTGAATTCGAGAAAAGCGAGTCTGCGGTCTAACTCCGCTCTGCAGTCTGCAGAGCTTCTAGTTGTAAGCAAAAATGAGAACAGCACATCGGCTCGTCATTCAATCTCATCGTTCGGTTCGATCGAGAATCCAGTGTGGGTGTCCGATCCACCATGACAGGACGGATATTCAAACAAAGAATGGACTGATATCACGCACAAGAACTTCTCGACCAGGGGATGTCTCGATGAAGAAGTTTCAATCCCGATCAATGTTCTCCTTTCTTTCACCCGAAATCACCGAGTCACAGCCGTCAAATGAGAAGAACTTTGACAACCGAAACGGTAATGATCCATCACCGCTCTCCCAAAATTATAAACTCTCCATGCCTCCACGACAATCCACACAAAAACTGCCTTCAAACGGAAAGAACCGACAAACACGACAACAAGAAACGTCCTTGTTGGACTTTGAGGAGAAAGAGCTCCTAAACAGTCCAATCGGATCTTTCCAAACATCGACTTGGCTCCAAGTGGAAAGTTGTTTGCGTTCTCTTCGAGATCGAGAAGAGATTTATAGGGCGTTTCAGCTTTTGGATAGGGCAGTACAGGAACCGGATGCTAGGATACAACCGACCAGTGACATGGTGTACGGTCTCGTCCAGGATTGGCTTATGATTTATATCAGGCAGCAACAAAAGTATCAGCGAGCAGCGTTCAAGAGTAAACGGAAGAAACACCTCTATTCAATCAATCGCGAGGAATCCTTATCGGGCGATCAACGACCGACCTTGTCACCCGTGGCGGTTTGGAAAAAAATCGAAAGGTACCAACGAAAGGGAATCCAGATGGAGTCTTTGGTATACCAAAAAATCATTGACGCCACTTCGCACGTAAGATCACGAAAACCGAACCATCCTAGTGGACCCATACTTGCGGAAACAATCTTGGAAAACATGATGGCACAAAGCGAAAGAAAGAATCCACTGTTAAGGCCTTCCGTGTCCGTCTTTCGTGCGGTCCTAACATCGTGGGACCAAGCCGCCGCTTACTGTCCAGAAGTCGCCGCCAACGAGGCCCCGCATCGAGCAATGGCCATTCTCAACAAGCTACGAGCACTATATGATTCCGGATGGGGGGACGATTTTCTTCCCGACAAACTATGCTTTTATAAAGTCATGAACATTTACGCCCACTTGGGGGACGGTGACCAAGTGGAATCCCTACTGGAAGATCTCTACGGACTATACATTGACCATGACGCCAACTTGTATGATCTGAGACCGACTACACCCTTCTTTTCATTGGTTCTCTATGCCTGGTCTCGTTCCAGTGACCCAGACGCTGCCGAACGTGCCGAAGCTATACTGGATCGCATGCTTGAAATAGAAGCCCAAAAGGAGATTCGCAACTTCACAGTGGAAACCAATTGTTTCAACATTGTCATCATATGCTGGAGTAAGCTCAGAACGATCCAAGGAGCCAAAAAGGCTCAAAAAGTGTTTGATCGAATGGTGGCATTTTCCGTGAACGACACGAACAAAAAGCCGACTGGTGGATCGTACGTTGCCTTGCTTACAACGTGGTCCCGGCATGATCCGTTCAAAACTGAAGCCATTTACAGGACTTGGACGGAAGAGTACGAAAAGGGCAATACCGACATGCGACAGGATTCGGACCTTTTGAAGACCATTGTTGCCTCATGGTTCAATTCCAATGAACCGACCAAAGCCAGACGGTGTGATGACCTCATCCAGGAAGCCATACAACACACTGACTCCCAATTTAAGCCCACAACAGCTATCTTTAATATGGCTATTTCTGCTTGGTGCAACACCAAGACTGTCGACGGTTTGCAACGAGCCGAAGAATTGCTATTGCAAATGGAAAAATGCAACACTGCGTCGCTTCCTGATGTCTTGACCTACTTGTCGATTACCCAAGCTTGGGTCAGCCTTGGACGAGTCGAGCGTGCGGAAGAGCTCTTGACGGATTGCTTTCTTCAAATTGAGGGTCAAAATAATTGGCAGCCGGAAAAGGCCACTGATGCGATTGACAATTCTGAAGAACATAACTCCGATTCGAGTTCAGCCATGTCCTGGAAAAGCCGTCGGTTTGGGCGTCACAGGCCATCCAAAACGGAAGTTCTCAATTGTGTGTTGAAGGGGTGGCGTTCCAAAGCCGACGTTACACCCGAGGCTGCATCTAAAGCGGAACAGTTATTGCTCTCCACACATTCGTTTGGGGTAAAACCAAACGCTGCGTCATTTCAATACGTCTTGGATGCGTGGCGCAAGCACTATAAACACTTTCAGGGTGAACATAAGAGTGTTCCAAAAATTGAAGACGTGCTGGCAATGATGGAACGCCTATCTCACAATTTGGGTGGGGATTACAGCTTGTACCTGAAGTTGCAAAGAGACTGGAGGTTGCTTTCCATACGCTAGACACTCTTTTTTGAATGGCTGTTGCCAGCTATTGAATTTTGGGTCTTTTATTTCATACTGTTAGCGTATCTGCAAACGCAAATAGCGATATGTCGGAATCACATTAATTCAGGAGGTGCTTGTAGACCTTTCAAACGCTCCAACGCGTCGGACGCTTCTTCGGCAATATCCCACAAACCTTCATCCTGTAAGCAGCTTTTGAACACGGCCATTTTGACAACACAAAACTTTCCTGCCGCGCGTTCTATCGCTTTTACTCGTTTCAATAGGCCTGCCTTGTTCATTGTCCGCACTCGCATGAGACAGTGCTCGTAGGTAGCGGTAGGATTTTCTTTGGCGGCCTTTTCGACACCCGCGTCCATCATTCGCACCGCAGCTCGTTGACGTGCCTCTCGGCACTCTTGAATCATAGCTTGTCGCTCTTTTGATCGTTCTTCCTCTGTCAAATTATGTGCATCGCCACCCTCCGGGCCTATCCCTTGCAATCGAGCCGATTTTCGTGCGGGGCTTTTGATGTGTCTCTTTTCCGAAACGGCTCGTCGTTTTCTCTTGGACGATGTTGCTGTTGTTTCACCACTTCCGGCAGGTTTCCAGTCGGCAGTTTGGTCTTCTTCGGAGATGACTTTTTCAGAAAATACACCCCAAGCCGCGGCATTGGAACGTTCTTCTTCCAACGTCGAAATTAGGCCCAACTCCCTCAGTCGCTTGTTGTTTCGGACGATGTTCTGTGCTCTCCTGGACTCGTATGCGGAAAGCTGGTGGTCGGATGCCATCATTGTATATATTCCATCGTCGTCAGGCTATCGTAGTGATGCACCATCCAATTGACTGTGAATTGACAGCGAAAACTACCACGGTACTCGAAGTACGTATAACATCAAGAACTTTTTTTGGGAGCGAAGTTCCGTTGTTTCAAAATATTGCGACTACTACTAGTCGTAGCTACGAAGTAGTTTCAATTGCAGGCGTCTCAGGTTTGTCTCTCGTCCTACTACGTACTACCTCTACGTTAGTACCGTAGGTAGATGATTTTCTGATTCACAGTCAGCTGCCTTCCAACAGGATGAAGTTAATTCGTCGCAGCCTTCTCACCAAATGACGATGGACAGGTCACCGCTCTCCCAGTAGAGCTTCACCATCGCATGCACGAATGAATGGCTGCAGTGGTGATACTCGTAATATTGTTGGCTGCCACCCATGTAGCTAACAGCAGACGGTACCTGAAAAATGGCAACACTACCACCATGGAGTGGGGAGCGGCCCCGCCTTTGGATCACCAATGGATTCCCATCACACTGAAGCATGTGGGAAATGCTCCATCCTTCAATTTCTATTCCTGCTTAGGCAATACTACGATCTGAATCGCCTATACAAATCTACTGCGACAACCAAGCCTAGCTAGGTTGACTATGTTACCTTCGCCCGCGAGCCATCCCGCCCCCAACTTCCCAACGACGCCATGAAAGGAAGCTGGGAAGTTCTGCAGGCGGTAGTACGACTTGCCAAACTCCTCCCGCAGATAACATTCCACCACATCACGGGGCATCGAGAAAGAGAGATTGCCCAAGATAAATTGAGCCGGCCCGCGAAGCTCTACATCCAGGCAGACAAACTGACTAGGAACTACCAGCATCTTTCCTCCCACAAGAATACTCCGGCTCCGATGATCGAGGGTACTCACTGCCACCTTATCCATAATGGAAATACAGTCGCCTCCAACCATCGCAAGCACATCCGCGACGATCGCCTCACCCAGGGACTGAAGACCTAACTCTCATTCCAAAATTTATAAAATGGTCCTTCCGCAGGTTTTCAACTCGCAACAAGACAACCAGCCTTGCAATCTGCCTTCAGAAGTAATGTCGCTCCCATGGTTCAAGCGATTGGCTTCGATTCCACCTCCGGAGCTTGTGGGACCAATCAGTAGGCAAGAGTCCGGAAGCTCTCGCAAGCCCGACTTAATGAAGGAGAAGCATTCCGTTTCTGATGCATTACTGACGTCATATAAGTTCCTGTAGGGCGGAGAGCGAGACGCTTGAATTGTGGCTACCAACGCGGGATAATTTTCGCCAAAAAGAAGAGGTGTGAACACATCCTTGCCAGCCATCTAATCGAGATTGCTTCATCGGCGAGTCTTGTGGTTGGATGATCTGGGAGCGCTGGCGCACCAGATCCCAGAAAGAGAATGTTGGACTGACTCCATATTACTCCTTCACTTGGCCCTTGAATGAGCTCCAACGCAGCGAGTCGCTACATCTCTCGTAATACTTCTACCTTGATTTGTTTCGATTTAGGTAATAGAACTATAATACTTAAGATTTTATTTCATAGCTTGAGACCAGCAGTTATGAGAGCTACTTCAGCGCCAAAAATAATGGAGGTGCAGTTGTTGCTCCCAGCAACACGCCCCATTTTGCTTCTTCTTCCAAGTTTGGACATCAATGTCGTTACCAATGTCCATGTCGTGTGTAGATCATAATGTTTTGGCTCAGCTCCTGGCTGTGGCGGAAAGTGCAACTTTCGACAACTTTCACTTCGGTATGGAATTTCCGCAGCAACTTTCTCGAACGAGTTCAGAGAAGCCATACTACTTCCAAAATTCAGTACAGGACCACGGCGTTCTAGCTCCAAACAGTATATGGTCCCAGATGGGTTTCAAATGGTGTTGTTGCATAGTTGCATTCTCTTGACATAACAGAGGACAATACAAAATCAAGGATCCTTTTGGGCAGTGTCGATTCTGTCCCAACCTCGTATAGCATCCATGGTTCACTTCTGAGTTCTCGGTATGTGCTATTTACTACTACGTATGGTGATAATCAGCAGTATCATGCATTGACAAAACCTTTGCTGAATCACAAAATGCAAAAAAGGATTTTTTTTAATTCATTGTTGGTGGATGAGCCAGAGGTCTTTTACGACAGCTAGCTAGCTATCAGCACTCCAGGACATTCGATTGTCGATATTCATTGGCTTTAGCAATAATAATTTGGGCGACCTCATTGACAGAGAAAAGAAACGATAAGACCGCGACATGAGGTAGCTACAGGTCCTTGGGTCGAAGGGAGAATATCGTTTGGATCATTCGCCAACATCTCTTTTTTCAAGCATCGACAGGGCTGCCAAGTCACCTACGACAATCACTGCACTGCATTAGATTGTCGACTTCATTCGCTGGAGCTATGATTCGAACGACATTCCGACAAAGAAAGCAACGCAAAGATACGTCGTACAAAATTAAGGAGGCCACAGGTCCTTCTGTGGGTGGGCGGAATGTGTTGAATCATTCACCACGTCTTTTGGTCGTCCCTTATGCGTTGTTGTGGAAGTCAAAAAACCCTGACAAAACTGGAGACAAACTTGAACGCCATTGTCATAGTTAAGTGAGAGGCGTGTCGAGTTTGTGTTTCATGCGAAATATTTTCAAGGTTGCAATAGTAATATATACAGGATTGGCTCTTCGGAAATGCCAAAGTTCCTGCTTCCATCCCCAGCAGCCTGTTCCACTCTATCCAGGCACCGACCCAGTTGTGAACGCTACGTCTGGTTTAAAAACACACAAATACCCAACAGACCACCGGTGGTTCGAGCGCATCGCAGAGGTCATGGAATCATCGACCTTCAACCATCGAAAAACTTGACCAGGATCGGACATACGTACAAACATCCACGCCAAACAGAAATATCAACACCCTGCAGTCCAGGATGAAAATTGCCATGAATATCATCTATCATCCTCACTGCCAATTCTGCCAAATCGAATATTCCCGTGCAAGCAGCTAGTGAAAGAGACCTTGAGATATGCAAGAGCTCTCATCCTCTTTCACTGGATGAACTTCGACGAATCACAAGGTGCCACTGACCACCCTGCGGAATATCATGCTTGCAGAAAAGACAAAAAGAAATGTGAGGAGCTCTCATCCTCTTTCACTGGATGATTGCCAAAAAGGAATATCAACAACTGCACACAAAAAAAAAACATAACAGGAGGCCCAGGTGACAGCGTTCCGCAGATCAAAACAGAAAGCACAAGAACTTCAACTTCGACGAATCACAAGGTGCCACTGACCACCCTGCGGAATATCATGGTTGCAGAAAAGACAAAAAGAAATGTGGCGACAACTCGTCCGCTTCCTCAACCCAATGGATGTCCAAGAAATGGAATCACCACCATACAACCATACGCGTTCTTCGGACGCAAGGAATACAACCAAGGGATGACCACCCAAGAACATCGAGGCTGCCCTTTTCCAAAGAAATCGCGCTCACTTCAGACAGACCAAGAGTACCCCACCCATATTCTCGCCCCTGCAAGAAAAGAGATGTTTTTTCAGCTTTCTACCCACGAATCAGAATTACTAGCTAGTGGAAGGAGAAAGCATACATCCTGATGATATCCTCGTTGCAGCTGAAGCCTCGATGCTTCGACCCTGAGAACTACGTCAAGTCATAATAGGTATTATTATGTAGTACCGTACTACGTACAGTACGACGTAATGAAAATAACTGTAAATCTGGACAAACAAGAACAACAGGAACGTCGTTATTAACTGTAAGTCTTTTTGGATTTCAAACCGAAGATTAGGGATAATGTCACGAAAGTGGTTTGACTCCTTCGACCATTTCGGAACGGCTGGCTTCGAGTTTGTCTCTCGTCGTCTTTCGCGATGCTTATCAGAGAAGTGATGAGAATGCTTGTGCCTCTTGCTCATCCGATCGGCCCTGCCGTCAAGTTTCATCTCTCCAATACTGGAACGGTCATTGTACAATTTCTCTCTCAAGTGAAGCTCATTCCATCGACAATTTCCTTCTCTATCTATACAGACACTCGACTGACGTTGTTTGGCTACCATGGGCATGAATATATTCCGCATGGCGGGCGACATGTCGCACCTTTTCAGTATCATCGTGCTGCTGTTACGGCTACGCGTTGCCAAGAACGCTCAGGGTACGACGAACTTTTTGTTTTGCTTTTGTTGTCGTTGTCAGTACGTCTGCAGCATCGTCACCTCTTTTCTTTCTTTTCTTCTAACATACCGTACCTCATCAAAAAAATCAAACTGTCAGGAATATCCGTAAAGACACAAGAACTGTACCTGGCGGTCTTTCTTACACGATATTTGGACCTCTTTACAAGTTGGTTTGGTCTGTACAACACGGTCATGAAAATTGTGTACATTTGCTCGACAGCGGCGATCATTTACACCATCCGATACAAAGAACCCATCAAAACCACTTATGATAAGAGTCAAGATTCCTTCTTGCACTGGCAATTTGCGGCGGCTCCCTCTGCTGTCTTAGCTTTGATTGTCCATCTGATCGGATCTGGCATCAAAGGCTTCAATGTGCTAGAATTGCTGTGGACCTTTTCCATCATTTTGGAATCGATCGCGATTCTACCTCAGTTGGTCGTCCTGCAACGTTACGGAGAAGTAGAAAACTTGACCGGAAACTATGTCTTCTTTTTGGGGGCCTATCGAGCGTTGTACATCCTCAATTGGGTGTACCGATCTCAAGTGGAACCGCATTACCGACACCATTGGTTGACGTACATTTGTGGCATTATTCAAACAATTCTCTATGCCGACTTTTTCTATTATTACATCAAGAGGTGAGTGGATTCGTTTTTTGAAACTGAGAAACGAATGAAAATGGTGTGTGGATTCCATTCAATAAGTCAACATTTGTTTTGACCTAAATCATTGTTTCTCGTTTTGTTGTCGTTACAGCAAGAGAAAGGGTGGCAAGTTCTCCTTGCCCACGACAAAATAAAACGGACGATGCGTCTTGCCAAGATAGAGGAGGGGGAAGACACAACAGAGAGCGATCCTCAGGAATAAAGAGTGCTTCGTAATAAATATTATGTTTGTCCATTTCCATTTAAAATCCAAGATAAATATTGATAAAACAATCCATAGCCGCACAAAGATCTATTTTCATTGATGAATTTAGCTATCCAAAAACTACTTTCGTCTCCTTCGTGCCATTCGCCGAGCTGCGTCTTCCTGACGACTCCTCAACAGTTCCATTTGCGACTTGGATAATACTTGCATGGCATCCTTCTTGATGGCAGCCTGCATGGCATCCTGATCCTTTGGGATTGGTTTTCCCTCTAGACGTCGTTTTCGAAGTGCCTTTTGCATCACATCCATGTTGGTGATCTGTGACACCAAAATGGCGATTTCCTCCAGGGTCTTGTTGGCCGCGGTGGCCACTTTGAGCCTCTGCAATCGGTCCATTTCGATCAGATCTTCGGCCGTAGCGTTGGGACCTAACACTTCTATGAACGTATCGACGACTTGGACAACTTCTTTTGCCATTTTGATTTCCTTGCTTTGCATGAAGGAAATATTGGCAGCAAAGCCGCTCAATCCTCGCTTCAATTCTTCGCGGTAATTTTCCATGGTGAATACGTCCATGTTGGAAAGTCGTTCCATTTGCTCCATGTACCGTTTCTGCTCTTTTCGTTCGGCTCGACGTTTCATCCATCCACTGATTCCACCACTGCTGCTGCTGTTTTCTGATGGAGAACCAGACCCAGACGACGGCGACGATAACAAGACTGGTGATGACGATGAATAGTAGCAGCACGAAGAGGATGAAGATGGGATGGCGACGGATACGACTCTCACCACCGAGGACGACGATTCCGGCACGACGAAGAAACCACCACCAAAACCACCACGCCCTAAATGTCGTCGAGACGCCGAAGCGGCCGATCGCAACAGGATCGAGCTCATCTCTTAATATATACTACCTATTCGATTGAAAACGACTACCGGTAGTAGATTGAAAATGGTGATGATGAGTATGGGGATCATCATGTTGCATTTGGACACTACTGCTGGACGTGCGACGTACGTGCAACAATGTACTACAGTACTGCAGAAGACTACCGGTATGATACTACAGTACGAAGTACCGTAGAATAGACTGCACAAGAAGACAGGTTCGTACATACGATTCGTACTGACGGTGAATGAGGCCTTTGATCAATGGTCCTTCGAAATAATTCTCGAGCAAGAAGCAAAGAAAATCTTGCTGCTTTTACAAATCGATCATCAATCAACCAAGATCCAGTGCAGTACAGTACAAGTACAGCTCTCCCATCAACATGTTACATTCAACCTTGCCGCCAAGGAACATGAAAGCTACTTTGAATGTACTGTTACTGCTCACGGTAGTTTTTTCTGAAAGAACTATGATTGCTGCTGCTGACTCAACTCCACAACAGGAACCTATTGATCAACAGCAGATACCATTAATCGACCTAGGGCCGTGGTTTACGGAGAAACCCATACAATCCCAGACCAACTCCAACATCCAACAGGAACGATCGTCCCTCGAACTGAACAAAGAACAGTTAGAAGTCGTCGAGAAGGTTCATCAAGCATGCCGACAAGTTGGATTTTTCTTGATCCAGAATCATGGCTTCGACCAGTCGGTCCTAAATGATACATGGAAAGCATCCCAAGAATTCTTTGCCATGTCCACGGAAGAAAAAATGCTCCATAAGACCAACAACGAGGTAGAATACCCATATGGGTACGAGCAATCAGAAAGCCTCGCTAAAGGGAAACAGCTCGATAGAGCAAGTGATC
This sequence comes from Nitzschia inconspicua, assembly GCA_019154785.2. Classification (NCBI taxonomy): domain Eukaryota; phylum Bacillariophyta; class Bacillariophyceae; order Bacillariales; family Bacillariaceae; genus Nitzschia; species Nitzschia inconspicua. Next base: position 954,617 of record JAGRRH010000018.1, read on the forward strand.
AAAGGATACTCTTGGACGATGCAGTGACTTCCGACAGTGACAACAACAACCATACCGATGCCTTGTTGATGATGGGAAAGGATCTCAAGGAAACCTTTTCCATTGGTCCAAACAATCCACGATCAGGAATGCCTCCTCGTCGGTGGGTACAATCACCCAATCTACCACCCACCTTTCCAAGAACCGTAGAAACGTATTATCGACACATGGAACGATTGAGTCTCGTGTTGCTCGAAATTTTCGCTCTCGCTCTAAATCAGGATCGATCCTACTTTGAAGACAAGATGGATCATCATCAAAGTGCGCTACGACTCGCACACTATTTCCCTCTCCAGGAGCCAAACGGCAATTGGCACGTCGTACGAGCCGGGGCTCATACCGATTATGGTGCACTCACCATCCTCGCCGCACAAGACCACGGACTGGAAGTCATGTTACATGACGAATGGATTCCGGTACCACTCCTCAAGGACACCTTCATCATCAATCTTGGCGATTTGATGCAACGATGGACCAATGATAAGTGGATCAGTACCATGCATCGGGTAGCCATGCCGTCAACGGAGGCAATGGAACAACGGTATTCGTTAGCATTCTTCGTCAATGTCAATGGAGATGCTGTCATTGAGCCGTTGTCATCCTGTATCGACAGTACTGAAGACATCACTACTAAACACAAGTACCCACCCATCACTGCCCGAGAGCACTTGATGGCAAAGCATCTGGCCAGCATGGGAGAGGCGGAAAACTCTCTCGTGGGAGACGAGCTGTAAATAAAAAAACGTGGGTCGGTGCGGGGATGTTATTTAATTCAACCACAACCATAACCTAATTCTACTACGGTACTGCCTCTACTGCAATACGGTTCGTCGGTATCATTATCCTTGTCCTAGCGAGATACGTTATATTACGTTACGACTGCCAATGCCCCAAGAGAAACTGCCTGTCTCGCAAAGGCGAGCAGTGTCAAATCACAGACAAACGGATTGGTGTTCAAGTCGGCATTGAGTGACCGTAGTTCTGAAACTGGCGTAGAATTGTTGCCATCCTTGAATCGAGACGCGGCAGCAAGAATGTCGGCCTTGGTATCTTCTCGAATGCACATCCCGACTTGCCCGGAAAGGTCGACCGATTCCTTCTCTTCGGCGGTTGCCGCACGTAACACTGTGTTCCATGTGACCCGAGATGCTGCTTGCGGTCCCACACATTCGGTGGTTGATGATGATGATTGTTGTTGGATGGGGATACCCCCCATGGGGATACTTTCTTGAATGAGGCTCCGTCGCAACGGATCATCCATCTGCAAATGCCGTTCGGTCCGAAACATGACGTTTCGCTCAAGTTCTTCTAGTGTGATTTCCCTTTTGAGAATATCCATGGCTCGATCAAGCTGCTTTTGGGCCTGTTCCCGATTGTGCAAGGGAAGCATCGACTTTCGGCTTTCCATGTCTTGCATCAGTATAGCTTGTGTGAGTCGATGAACCGTTGCTCCGAGCGTCCAATCGAACGTGGCAGTGGCAATCGTAATGTGCAAGCTCAAGTCGTCACTGGAAAAAGCTTGATGGACATGTCCGCGAGGAATGTACAAGACGTCGCCTGGTCGGAGCGTCTTGGAAATACTGGTTGGTCCGTTTAAAACTTGAGGTGGTACCGGCAAATCGGGTCGCTTTCCCACTTGTTCATGAGGATAAGGATACGGAATGGGAACATCTTGGTAGACGGACCACTCCTTTTGTCCCAACAGCTGTATCACAATGACATCCCTGTCGTCCGCATGTGGATTGAGTGTTTGACTGAGTGGTGGTGTCAAGTACGTCTGAGCAAATACGTAGGGAAAGATCGACTGTAGATCAAGACACAACGCGGCGATCCAAGGAGAAATGAGGTCAGCATGATTCTGCACGATGGAACAGCCATCCAAGTAGGCGGAAAAGAGTGTTTGGGTTGTCCCGTATCGTTCCATGACGTCCTCGAGTCTTTGAACGTTCCCATCCATCATTACGACGGGTAATTCCAAATTTTCTTCATTTCGGTCAAGCAGCGGTGCTCGTTGCATCAACTCGGTAAGTACGTTCCATGCTTGTCGAATCGTTTCCTCTAGAGGTTGTGTCTTCATTTTCTTGGCATCAAAAGAAGGATCTTTGGGCTTTTCTCCCACCTTATTTTTGTCGTCGTCGTCTTCCTCTTCTTCTTTCTTGATGCCAACACTTCTCGAGACGATCTTGGGTTGTTTTTGCCATATTTTATCGAAGAATTCATCCGTGGACATTTCTCCCAGTATGGATTGAAGTACTTTGGAAGATTTGGTAGTACTGGCACCGTCGGTAGATGATGACGCCGGTGGACCACGAGAGACAAACATTTGTCCAACAGATTGTCGTCGTTGCAATGGACGTGTCATCCGAAAGCCTATGATCGATTTGACAAAGAAAATCGAGACGAACAAGACGACAACGCCAATGCGAAACATAGTGACGGCAGCGTTCCTTGACGGATTGATGGAGCGACTAAAAACAGTTGCCGATTCGATGGACGGATTATTGATTCCTCTTCGTTTCAAACGACAGAAAAAATTGAACATTCAATCAATGAGGAGGCGCAGGCTATCAATATCACAATCTACGTAGTAGCATTGACAACTCTCTTTCACTCTTTTAGAATCCCAACGAAGAGTTGGACATGGATGTGTTAATATGTGTGGTGTGAAGTTGATGGATTGACTGATCGAGATGATGACGTTTCTTTGTTTGATCGATCGAGTCGTTTGTTTGATACCACGAGGCCCTCGTCCATGGGCTACGTACGTACCGGTAGTAGTACTGGAGTAGGTATCTTGTACTGAAGTACTACTAAAGTAGTCTACTACCTACTCCGGGTAGTACGGTAGCTAGCTAGAGTGTATGGAATGTGGAATGCCATGCAACGTTCTACTATTACTACGGGTACGTAGGACTCTTGGAACTACCGTACTACTGGTACAACATCAAAGACTACGGAGTACCGGTACGTGGACTCTAGCTAGCTACCGGTATCATCATAGCTTTCCGAAATATTGTGAAACAGCCTGGAAACTGGTGGAAATACAACACACAAGCGGTACTTGTTGGTGCTGCATGCCATCAATCATACCGTTTACAGTTAGTAATACGAAGTACGTACTATTCATACTGTCGTAGCAAAAAGGAATTTCGTTGGTTTCAATGTTAGCGTTAAGGTTGAGAAACGTAAAATGGGTTTCTGTTTTCTGGTTACGGTTAGGGTTGAGAAGCGTCTATTGGTAGAATTTTCAAAACAACATGAAAGCAATACGATCGCCTTCGTTTGTCTTCTTCACATTCAACCGTTCCTTCGTAGCTCTCTCTGTCATAATATCTCGATAGAAAGAGTCCAATTCAGCTTGACTGTGAGATCGAGTACTGTGAACGCATCCAACATTCACCCAGCCAAAATGCAGCAGCCAGAACCACAACAGGAGCCACAATTTCCATCCATCCTGGAAGCAATCCACCAGCATGAACAAAAGGTTGGACGCAGAATTACTTCCGAAGAAATGCAGCTACTGGAGCGAGAAATACAGAGACGCGAGGAAATTCAAATGCAAATGCAGCAGCGACGCGACGAAATGCAACACCAACTGAGCGCAATGCAGCAATCCTGCAACATGGTCAACCATGTCGCTAGCAACAATACATGGCTTGTTGCTAAATCCATGGGTTATGCAGTCGGACCTCAGCCTGGTCCTGTGCACTTCCAAGGACAACCACCAATGGAGTCATTTCAAGGTACTTCGCGTTCCATGCAACCCAACGATGCAGACATTCACGGTTCACCACCACTGACGTCGTTTCCAAGTTCCACGTCGTTTCCAAGTTCTTCGGCTTCCATGCAACCCAACGATGCAGACATTCACGGTTCACCACCACTGACGTCGTTTCCAAGTTCCACGTCGTTTCCAAGTTCTTCGGCTTCCATGCAACCCAACGATGCAGACATTCACGGTTCACCACCACTGACGTCGTTTCCAAGTTCCACGTCGTTTCCAAGTTCTTCGGCTTCCATGCAACCCAACGATGCAGACATCCATGGTCCACCGCCACTGGCTTCGTTTCCAAGTACTTCGGCTTCTAAACTTCCAAACGTTGCTCCAACCCACCAACGTATGGAGTGCACCCCAAACTCTTCTGGGCAACAAGTTGTACTTGCTCCTTTGCGTATCGATGATGAAGCATCTACCGATGTGAATCAAGGCTTGGGTGCTTCAATGGAGAGTGAATCGGCTCCGAGTCTTAATGTCGGGAGAGAAGCCAAAGAAGGGGAAAACGCAGGGCAGGTTGCATTCTCGAAACCATCGCCAAAGGAGCTTTCTTTCCCTGGTGGGAGAGATTACAAACAGCCACCAGACGATCAACTTGCAGAAAAAACCAAATGCCCCGCTAATACGAAGAAGGGCCGGACATCTATCGCTGATAATGCGCCAACAAATGGGGCACGAAAAACACAGAAAATGCCCAAGGTAAGTGAACTCAAAAACAAGAGATCGTTCATTATTTTCGTAATACAACATTCCTAAAAATTGTGTCGTGTCTCATCGTTTGAACACAGGCAAAACCCAACGTCGATGCATCAGAATGGAGATGCTTTTTCTCCGAACAGACAAAGGGAGTTTCTACGATTCGTGAGGAAGAACCTCCTGCTGTCGAAAATGGAGATTCCATCCAACGGGTTTGGTTCGACGAATGTTGGGATTGGGGGCATGTGGAATCTTCTTTGCAGAAGTTCGCAAATGAAACTCCTGGCCATGACATCGCCATAGTTCCCTATCATGAGGGAGAATCGGCATGTCTGCAATATATGAAACTCCGGGGCGGTCGAATTCTTGACGCCATACTCTCCGGCCTTCCTCAAGATGAAAAGATTGCGTTCTTTTCTCGTCATGGTTCCCCTGCGGAAGGAACAAAGACGATGATTCCATTCTTGGCCATCCATGCGTTGAAGAAGGGAACTCTTCCTGACCTTCCTGATACAGTCGAATTGAGGGAAGAGAGCGGGAAAACGACACGTTTGGAGTTGAAATCCCGATCGGCTTCTTGGAAGAAAGTTGCATGTGATCTACCGGGCGGTGGAAAAGCGTTCGTATTGACTCGCCGTGCTCCACGCCGCGAGAACCTTGGCTCGGCATTCGGAAACAATTCCACTCTGGTGCTGCCTGTTTCGGACTTGCCCAAACTTGGAAATCCAGCAGGTAGATTTGAAATGTCGCTGATCGGTGGCAAGCTGGTGACTCCCAATAAAGCTTGTGAATTGGCTTTGGAGGACCAAAACAATGCGATCGACATTTTGGTGGAAGACGAGGTTTGGAAAAAAGCCAAGGAGACCTTGAACAAAAGACAAGAAATCGATAATTATCTGGAATGGGGCAAGGCAGACAGTACAACGTCGGAGGAATATGTGTCTCATGTAGTTCCAGCATTGATGGAACAGATGCTGACGTACTACGAAGAGGAAGACGAGCAACCAAAAGTTGTTGCTGTGTTCAAATCTCCGGATCAAGCCCAGGCCATCGAAAAAGAGCTGAAAAATGTGGTCACCGAAGCCTACAACAATTTTAAGACTCCCCGAATGGACAGGGATCGATTCAATCTTGCCGAAGAGGAAAGTATCAAGAGCGGAAAAATCTATCCGCAGAATCCGTATCTCAGAGAAACACATCTATCGCTTCCACCGTTTGGCCAGGATATGGGGAACAATTCCATTTCTCAGTACGCCAGAGCGACGGAAAATACCATCTACCCTCCTCGCATCGACCAGAAGCGACAATACGGGGAACTAATCTACATTCTGGATGGTCTTAATTTAGAGAATGAGCAGTCGCCATCGATTACTGTCTCCCCGCGAAGTAGCGAAGGTCCTGTTGTTTTTCTTCAGGGACACGAAGTTGCCCGTTTCTGCGAAAACGGGCTGAAGCTCATATGTGCTGCTTCTTATAAGCGTCACAAGCTACAAGAATTCGTACACCAACTTGTGAAAGTTCATGACGATATTCGCAGCATGTACGAAAATTCCGACATGTATGAAATGGTCGATCACAAGTTACGCTTTGTTTTGGAAGGGATTCCAAAAGCGAAAAGTCTTGCTTCTGGACCCGGCGGTTCCGTGGATGAAAACTTTGTGGTTCACCTCAACAACGTTTTATCTTTGACTGAGGAAGCCATCGCCAAAGTCGATCAAGGGTGCGCACTGACAGATTTGGGCACCAGTGAGGTTCGCTCTGTCTGTTTGGATCTCAAAAAGATTCTACTTGGCATTTCAAACCGGATTTCGAACGCTGGGCAAGAAATGTCGAAGATCATCGGAGACGAAAGTTTCATCCAGATGAACGAACACCAATTAGAAGGTGTTCTATCCGGGAGGCAAGAGCTGGCGTTTTATTTAGACGGACAACGCTATCCTTTCCATGTCTTCAAGGATCTGTCGATCAGTGATTTGAATTCGGATCAAGATGTCGAAATGCTTTGCATTGAATACGACATCGAAGCGATCGATAGTTCCACCGGTTAGGGTGCCAAAATGAAAACTGTAATTACTACAGTAGATCAGAACCCCTCTAAAATATAAGAAATATTTAAATTTTCCTGACAACACGCGACGTAGTTTTATTAGGTAATTAATTGGTCAAAAACAGGTAGTGTACTTCGGTACCTACCGTAGTTACCTAGCTACCGTAGAGCAAGGATGATAGTACCCTGGATTGATACAGTTGCGGGACTCACTTGGATTCGAAATTCCCTGTACAAATCGTACACAAATTTCACACGATGAAATTTAAAATCAAATTTCAAATTCACTGTCAGTGGATACCATGTGCGCGTGCCAACCCTTTTCAATGACCTTTGCAACTTTTCTCATCGACGACAACCACATCACAATTAATTTTCGACAACAACACAATTAATCTTTTTTTGTTTACGACAACATCAATCTATTTGCAGAGAGTCGAAATGACCAGAAAACGCTACAACATCGGCCAGAAACTCAAGTTGTTGGATGAGTTTGAGACATTGCGGCAGCAAGGCTGCAGCGTCAATGACGACCGCACTGAACAGCTTGCTTGTCTAGTCTTTTCTGCACGGACACCGTAACCAAGAGGCGTCGTACCGGGAGTTTTGCCAACCGTATTACGACAACTTCTCCCAGGGAAGCCGTAATCCTTGTCTGCATCACGGCCACCACCTAGACTTCTCCTTTTCTGGCAACCCCATTCGATCCGTTCACATAAAAGGATACATTTCATGGCTCGAAAGGCAAAACCATTTGAGTGGGTACAATCCTGTCAGGCGCCAAGCATTGCTGCCAAGCGATGTATCTGATATCCACCATTACCTGCAGGGCAGGCAATATGATCTTCAATCTCTGAAGTTCTACGTGATGATGCTGAATTCTCTGGAGGGTGCCATGCGCTACGTTGGTTTCCAGTCGGTTCAGTTTTCCAACTTTGAAGACCACAGCTCCATGTGGATGATATACAATGACGTTGGCATTGAGTATCTTGTCCAAAGTGTGATGGAAAAGAATGACAAAGAGAACCCCAACTGTATAAAATCGGGTTCAAACATCGCCACCCAAAAATGTGCTTTTTACGCCACCTCCTTGTGTACGTGCACTGTTCCTCCCATCGGGTTGGATGCCTATACCCAAGCCAAGTCTGCCACTACAACGAAGCTACCACCGTACCCGTTGACGCTGGCAACCCGTCACTGTCCGACAACCACCCTGTTACGTATACTGACTGTTTGGGCTGGATCAAAACCAGGCTCAAGAACGACTGCCGAAACACGCTTAACGGAGCATACAAATTCGGAACGCACTCACTGCGTGCCACCTTTTATTTGTTTGCCGCCCTGGGAGGAAGTGAGGACTTCGGCGAGTTGATGCGCAACGCTCGTCACAAACACGAGCCCACCGCGCGAAAGTATTACGAGGACGCCAAAGTAATTAGAGACGAGGTGAAACGCAACGCCACACTTGCTGCGGCGCAGGACATCTGGCCGTTCGAGAGCCGACTTTTACAGAGAGCTGGTGCAAACCTCGAACGTCTCGAAAGGTCCGACCCAGCCCACTTGTCTGTATCCACGCTTGCAGATGCCGCCAGAGTCTTTGTTGAAGACATGTTGGGTGTGACTTCCTCCAATCCCAACTATCGCACCCCATCGTATCTTCTGGAACGTTCTTACAACAAGGATACCAAAAACGTGCGCCCCGAGATCAAATTTGAACAGTATCTTCACAAGATAGCACCCCCCGAGCTTCATGCACAGCTCCTTTCTGCGTTTCACATTTGCTTGAATGCTTCCATTGCTGCGTCAAATTCGCCTATCAACCACCAAATTTCTCCTCCGTCCAATCCTACTCCTACAACATCACCACAACACGGAGGAGCTGGTGTTCGTGACCGGGTCACAAGGGAGATGAACTCCATGCCTCTGAGAGACGAAAACATGTCGCCTCCACCTGCTACTGCCGATACCTTGAATTTAGGAAGACCTACGATCGAGATTTCAAGCACCAACAACACAGCCCCCCCCCTCACTTCCCGGCGCCAGCATTTCAGACTACCTCTCGCACATCCTGCTCTTTACTCGAATTCCCCGCTCTATGTGGCGATGCTGCCGAGGATTTGAACACCGTAACTCTACAGTTGGTTGTCTTCGATCCAGTCTCATCTGAGAAAGCCAGAAACCGGAAATACTATCGTCTCGCGGACCGGTGTCTAGACGCCATCACCCATTTGAAAGGCAAGATTGTGATACGTGCCCTATTCCGTTTCGTAGTAGAGATTGCCAAAATCGGCATCATGGAAGCAACAAAGCAGAAGTCACCTCGCCCAGGTGAAGATGGCCTTTATGACGTGGCGGAGTGCTTTGATTTTGGCCGCCCTCGCCTCCGTAAGGAGCGTCGACTCTTTCAAACTACAAAAGAAAAAAAGTCATTTCTGATGACTTTTTACAGGTGTCTTTTCCGCTGTCATGGATTCCAACTGAACTCTTTCTTCGGGGCAGTGGACACCGATACTTTTAAAGCTACGGCCTTCGAAGGATGTCCCAACTGCACATCCGAGGATTGATCATCTATCATTTGAGTAGGTGTGGGTTGTTAAAAGCGTAGTTCGAAACGCTGTATCGTGACGGAATAGGACGTAGAAACCGTTTTTTACATCTTTGAGGCCAAACTTTTGCAACACTCGCAAACAGTGTTTCTGTTTGTGTCACGGGACATTCATTCGAATTCACATGAAATGGTCAATGCGGTTCTTTTTTATAACCAAAACGAAAACATATTGCCGCATTGGGAAACAACCATCTTCACACCAAGCGAAGATAAACGTCTTTCTGTCTTTACGAAAAAGCTTGAAAGGTATTCAAAGACCCCTCCAGCCTCGGCTGCGCAAACTACCCACCATACTAATTGGTTTGGACGATGCAGTTTCATTGATCACCACTTACCAAAACATCGTGTCGCATCGAGAAGCAGTAAACCCCGAAATCGGCGGAGATAAACATCTTTGGGTCGCCATGAAACCGCCTGGAAGGAAGTCAAGAACACCATTTCAGCCTTGGACAGGCAAGTTAATTACGAGATGTCATCCAATGGACGATGAAGTTTGGGTGTGGTACCGTTTCACAAACATAATTTCGTACAGAGAAATAATCATCTCGAAGTACGGCGGAGATACATGTCTTTTGGTCCTCGCGAAAACGTTTGGGAGGGGTCGAAAACATCCTTTGTGGCTCTACCAAGCGACATCCATACGAAGTTGCATGGAACGGACGATGGGATTTCCTTTTGCTATCATCATGCAAACGTTCTGTCGTGTTGATGGACTATCATCTCGAAAGACGGTGGAGATACACGTGTTTTGGGCGTGATCGAAACTTTTGAAAGGCGGGAAAAACACGCTTTCAGCATTGCTTAGGCGACATCGCTACGAGGTTGCATGAAACGGACGATGTGATTTTTTTCTACTATCTTTATACAAACGTTCTGCCGTATTGTTTTATCATCTTGATAAAACACCATCCCGAAAAAGGGCGGAGATACATGTGTGTGGGACGTCACGAAAACATTTGGGAGGTAATCATGAATACTCTTTGTGCCGCTGTGTTTTCGTTTTGAGAGGGGTGCTCTTAGTTTTAGATACAACTGATGTAGTATTAAAAATGAGCATGCAGCCAGTTGTTGGATTGACAGTGATAAAGGATCAGCCTGGCTAGTAGGTAGTCTCCCAAGTATAAACTACTCATAGAGTGATTTACAGTTAAGATTATGAATTCGCTTGGATAAGACCTGATCCCTATCATGGTAGTGAACTCTGGTTTGTGAGAGGTTCGCTACGCCGTTAGGATTAGAGTGATTTTCAGTTAAGATTATGAATTCGCCTGGATATGACCTGATCCCTATCATGGTAGTGAACTCTGGTTTGTGAGAGGTTCGCTACGCCGTTAGGATTAGAGTGATTTTCAGTTAGGATTATGACTGTGAATTCGCCTGGATATGACCTGATCCCTATCATGGTAGTGAACTCTGGTTTGTGAGAGGTTCGCTACGCCGTTAGGATTAGAGTGATTTACAGTTAATAACTGTAATATAATATTATAATAATATTAGAGGAAAATGCGGTTTTAGCCTATCGCCAAAACAGGAATTCCTGCGCGATGGCTACCTATCCATTCGCCAAAAAAGGTTTACACGCCTTAACCGTTCGCCAAAAAAAGATATTGCGAACTTAACCGTTCGCCGAAAAAGACATTCCCGCACCAAAATTTTTAAGACGAAAATAGCCGATGACAAATATCAAATGGCTACTGCGACGGAATTTTTCACAAAAAGGGTTAAGAATAGTTACTGTTACCATTTATTTACAAAACACTGTTGCTATTTTGTGCCGTATCTGCATTTCCGGTATTTTTCGCAAGTGCCGCTCTCCGTTGGCACGTTCTTGCGTTGTGACCGCGCTGGTGGCAACGGCTGCACACGATTCCTGGTATTCGTTGATAGCCACCAAGACGTCGTCAACTGTTCCGAACACCACACCTTTGGAGGAAAAATTATCGTGGAAATAGTTGTCTTCGTAATCCAAAATTGGGTCTTGTTCTTGTCCCGGTTCTTCGGTCGGGCCAAACTCCATTCCAGGGCCCGCATCTGTGTTTCTTTCGGTGGCTACGTTGGCTACTTCCAAGGATCTGGGGCCACAAACCGCCAATTGTGCATCACCGACGGAAGTGAACGAGGGTGGGGAAATCTCAATGGCGGGAGGGGAAGGAGGTGGCAGAGGAGCCGGCATGGAAAGGACGGGGAAGTAACAAGCTATATTGTCCATCGTTGCCCATCCTGGGTTGGAGGAAAGCCCGTGACGCAGAGCTACACGGAAAGTGTCGATATCCGCTTGCGTAAAGACGGACGGATGGATATCCTTGTCGCAAAGTAAGTGCCAAACGACAGCTTTACGTAGCTACAGTGGTGGCTAATACGAATTTTTAGCGCGAACTTACCCGTAGTAGTGCTGGCTAACGCGGAATTTTAGCGGGAGTATCTTTTTTTGGCGAACGGTTAAGGCGTGTAAACCTTTTTTGGCGAATGGATAGGTAGCCATCGCGCGGGAAATCCAGTTTTGGCGATAGGCTAAAACCGCATTTTCCTCATAATATTATTGTGACTGTGAATTCGCCTGGATATGACCTGATCCCTATCATGGTAGTGAACTCTGGTTTGTGAGAGGTTCGCTACGCCGTTAGGATTAGAGTGTTTTAATATGACAATGAATTCACAGTCACTTGGATGAACCGGTAGTAGACCTGAGCGTTGACAGAAACTTATGGTTGCTGGCCCACCAAAGGATAACTCCTTCAGTGCATACTTGGCATCTATCGCCGCTTCGGACTGCGCTGCAGATTCCCCGTTCTTTCCTATGGATGCGTCAGTTGAAGCGGCCTGTTTGGACAATTCCCAATGTGCAGTTGCTTCATCTTCGTTTTCCATATCGAGTCGTTCCCCAGATGATGTTTCCCCTCCTACCTTGGAGCTTGACGTCGGCAGATTCGTTTGTTTGTCGCCCAAACTCTTCATGTATGCATCCAACGCATCCTCATCTTCTTCCTGCTTCCCCTGTCCTTCAGGGTTTTGTGGTAATGAATCCTTTTCCTTTTTGGATTCATTCTGTTGGTCGGTTTCATCATCTCCCGTCGCGGGATCCGTACCATCCAACGGCATTTGCAAAGGTTTGGTATCCATCATCATGGACATCATATTGGTAGCCTTTGGCTTTCGATCATCTTCGTCATCCTCATCAAACCATTCCATGATTATGGAGGGGGGATGGATATGCACTTTTCAATCGAACGATGTTGTTCGATAGCTGCAGAGGAATACAACGGTGGAAAGATACAGACGATTCACTCCGGCATAAGGTTTTTAAGATTTGTAGTGTACAATTGCTGCTGCTGTTTTGCCTCTACGACGTACATCGCCATATTGAATCTGGAGAGCCATGTGAAAATGTAAGACTTTCACTTCTTGACTGTGAACACACCACCGTGATGATGAAGGGAAAATAACATAACAGTAAGTGCCGGTTTGGAAGGTGCGGCGTCGCGTGTGTGCGTTCGCCCCGAAGAGTCGGTTCACACCGGAATGGACTCGCTCGATCTGATCCAACTTATCGAGCCGGCGGCACCGCCAATGTAATAGTAAACCGCCCCACCGGTAGTTGTAGTTACCAATACCAAGTTACAAAGGTCATGCCGGCAACGAAAAACGTGATGCTGAAGGAATGCCTCTTGCTGCAGGCATACCTCTGTTCTCAGGAAGCCGTTCCCCATGAGACAAATTGTGCATGGATAGTTGCCTCAAAGGGGACGCCAATGACATCATCTGAACGCAAAATACGTGAATCTGACGTTTTTGATGTACTTGGCAGTGTTGCTGCCGCACTAAATGTTGACAATGAACAAAACAAGATGTTGTCGCATGTAAAAATTTCAGAAACAACCAACGCATCAGTGGCCGGAGCGATTAGAAGTGCGGCAAAATGCTGTAACATACGGTGAGTGTACGACATCGCACCGTTGCGAATTCAATGACTGTATCCTCTCGATCACCAACTAATAATACCTCCCTCAAAAAGAATACGCTTGGATTTCTCGACCTGGGAAATGTTCATTTTTGTGTGTCGTGAAAGAACGTGGGAACGACTGCATGTATCACACGCTTGTTTGAGAGAGGATACACCCACGGTGACCATCAAATCGACGGTGTTCGTCGAAGAAGGTTCTGTCTATCCCGTGAACACCGATTTCCATGAAGTGAGAGAGGCCCTCATGGAAGTATTAAACGACATCCCCCGTCACTATGTGAGTGTTGACTCCGAAAAAATCATCCTGGGTGAATCAGCCACAATGAGTAAATGGATGGCGTATTTGGCATGCGAGCAACTATTTCCCGAACCTTCCGGCGACGCATTACAGGACTGCAATGTGCAGGTTTTTGGGGAATATATTAGAAGTTACATGAAGAAAAAAAAAAACGGATACAATGTGCATGTGCGACAATTGTGGGACAACCGGTCAAGTTCGATCGAGCTTTGTGCGCCATCTCATTACTAAGGTACATGTTGTAATGTATCAAAACTTTGTAGGCACAACAACGACAATTGCTTGAATGGAATTACACCGCATGGGATTGTCAAGACACCATCGATATTTAATTTATTTTTCAGCCAATTTCATTGCAGAGCAGCAGAAGCGTACCGGAAAACACTTCGGACAATGAAGGTGAACAACAAAGCCCACGTTGAAGACATACACGTACAATGCTGCTGATATTGACGGTGTACCGATGGGCTTTGACTCTCGTCTCAGAAATGTGCATCATTGTCGCTCGATGATTTGAAGAATCCAGTCTCCGCTCCGTATATGAAGGTAAACCGGTTGGGATCAAGTCCTGTTCCGCACAGTAACATGAATCGCTAAACTTGAAATCGTTATCACGGATGCATTATACCTTGACGGGGTGGAAAACGAACCGGAACTGCCTTTTGTTTTTGTATTATGAAATTCTCCCTCCATTGCAAACCAGTCCAGACTTTCGCTAAGACCACCATTCAACAGGATTATGACATCGTGTCAATGGATCAACCCAACCATCAATCTTTCGACGACAACACCGTCACGAACCTGGATGATCAACGAACACGCTCTCTTATCTCTTGGAGGACGACAACAATAGCAGCACCTTTGACAGCCGTTCACTATATTCACCTTATCCATAACCCGCCAACCCACCCTCATTGCAATCACCAACATGGAAGACGCTGCAATTTCTCCGCCGTTGCTTTCTTCGAAGATTTTGAAGTACAAATCCGAGTTATGAATATGCCATGCACACTACTCGCAGTCAGCCCACGATACCAAGTCGCGATGAACTCGTAGAAACAGTTGAAACGGCATGCAATGTTGAAGTGGTCCAGTCCGATCATCAAATTACCAGGACGATTTGCTCCAGTAAGCTCTGACATTCCGCGTCCCATTTGAGGGCAGACAATCTTTACTGTTAGAAGCTTCGTCCAGTTGAGAGGCTTCTTCAACTGTGATCGCCACTGTTGAAAGCAGTGGTTACACTACGATAATGTGACGTCAAGGGTCATTGTCATATATCACGGTATTACTATAATCAATGTATCAAGAAGAAGCCCTATTTGGTGCCGTGAAGGCTGAAAAAAAAAACATATAAAAACCGAATGGGATTCTGTAGAAGCCGTAGTAGGAGGGAAGAGGCAAAACAGAAGTGTTTGAAATATGATAAAAAGAATCATTCCATCGGTCAGTGTGCAATCAATAAGCTTACTCTACTCAAGGCTCTGTTGGCCTCTGCTCGCGCTTAAAGTGATGTCTCTTTTGGAGAAATGGTGTTTGGTCAACCCGATCTGAGCCCTGGAGAGTGGCGACATGATGGAATAGGGCACGTCGTTGACCTTGAATGCAGCAAATACGTAGTCGAAGTGCTAATCACAACGTTGATGTGCTATCACTTACTAAGGAATCATACTGCCAGCACTTTTACAAACGAATTGTTTGAGTGCTCGAAGTCGTCAAAAATAAAAAATAATATATTACTCTTGAATGTTTATGTTATGAACTACGTTGATTAATCCGGTTTGGTGACTTGACTGTTAACCTCTCCAATGCAGGTAGCGATAGCAAAGTCTCAAAAATAAACTGTTCTTCATTTCTCGGAGTACAATTTTACGTAAAATTCAGTGTCCGTTACCCTGCAGTGTAGCACCCATGCCTCGATCCGCATCAGTAGATCCTTCGTCGACATGAAGAGGAGCGAGTGTTCAGATTTTGGAGTTTACTCCTCACGTTGGTTGCTCTGATTGCCCTGAGCAACTTTGAGAATCATAGGCGCCGAAGTGGTTGGAACAGACGCCACTTGCTGTGGGCCCAGGTAGCCTGGCAGATCATGCTGGGGTCCGACTAAATTTCCCAAGCGTTGACCACGAACCCGCAAGCTAAGATTCCCCGCAATGTCGGGAGGCGTGGAAGCAATAACCGCTGGAACCGAATTCCCCAAGGATTGGGCACGAAACCAATCGTTGAAGGCAATCGTCAGGCTTACATGGGCTTGCTGCTGCTTCCAGTATCGCTGCTGCATTTCCTCGCTGGTAAGAGGCTTCATTTGGGATGGGTCTGGTGATAGGCCGTACTTTTCACGGAGCCGGATTATTATGTTGCGAATTTTGTTGTAGTTCGATTTGTTTTCGGGAAGCTGCTGCTTCAACTCTTCTGACAGACGATTTCGTAGTTTGAATGGTGCCAGATTGAGTACCTCTAGTCCCTCTGCTGGGATCAGTACTTGCTCGATTTCGATGGTGACAGGACTCTTTTGTCGCGGCATTGTAAAAAGGGAGATCTGCGAATGAATGTTGTAAGAGATGGGAAGACAACGACAGTGATCGCTTTTTGAATTTTGTGTGATTGACCATCATTGCTTTTTTTGTCGTCTTCTGTCATTGACAGTGAGTACGACTGGTAACGAAGTCGCAAAAGTCGTTACATGCGACGGACATTCCTACGTATTACTACTACTACGATATCATCATACGGTACGGTACTTACTGTTACGTCGCATCATACGTCTCAACTCTCTACTACGACTACTATCATTGTCGTACGGTAGTACTCTACTACCGTACTCTCGTGGGTGCGTAACTCGGAGCAGTACGATGTGTTCCAGTCCTACCGTACTCTCTAGCTAGCTAGCGTACTTGGTAGCTATTGTATCAGCAAAAAAGTTACCGAAATTATGCAAATTCAAAATTGCTGCTGTGAAGATTGCTAGTACGGAACTGTAGTACGTACCTATTGTTCCGAATCCACCGCATTTGTTCGAGGGACCAAACAGAATGGAGCGAACCACCATCCTACATACTACATAGCCTAGTCACACGACCTTTAGTTCTACCATGGAATCATTGGTACCATTGAAAACGAGTCTGCATCCAACAGTCGGATAATAGTTCGTGTTTGGCGCACTACATGACGGAAACGTTCGAAAGCGATGTAAGAACGGTACACATCACTCCTTTGGATGTGTGAGTCTTTACGAGCCTACTTTTTTTGGGGATTCTGTGGAAGCCGTAACAGAGAGAATGGGGCAAAGCTGAAGTGTTTGAATGATGAAAAAGAGAATCGTTCCATCGGTTAGCGTGCAATCAATATTTTACTCTTCCCCGAGGCCCTCGTTGGTCGCTGCTCGCGATTCTGATGGTAATAATATGTCTTGTGGAGAAATATTGATTTGTCAACCCACTCTGAGTCCTGGAAAGCGTTGCCATGGTGGGATTGGATACGCCATTGACCTTGAATGCAGCAACTCCGTACGTAGTAGTATCAATAACAAAGAATTGCTGCTGTGCCGCTTTTGATCACAACGGTTGATATGCTACTATATCGTATTTAGGAATTCTACTGCCAGCACTTTACTAATGTATTGTGAAAGTACTCCAAGTCATCACAATAATGATTTTTACTACGTATTAAGGAAGTTGTGATTCTCGTTCCTTCTCTTTTGCGCACTATCGACACCGAAAATTAGAAAAAAGCCAGATTGATGATTACTCTTTTTTCCGGTTTGGTGACTTGACGCAGCGTATAAAAATAAAATTTTCTTTCGATTTACGAAGAAAAATGTTACTTCCATATCACTCCTCGTCTCTCTCCGTTGTAACACTGACATCAAGATTCGCACCAGTAGATGCTTCGTCGATATAAAAAGGAGTAAATGCTCAGACCATGGAGTTTACTCCGTGCTTTGGTTGGCTTGCTGTTGGCTTGGAGTAACGCTATGAGGCGTGGGAGCTGAAGTACCTTGAAATGACTCCATTGGTGGTTGTCCTTGGAAGCTTGCAGGACAAGGTTGAGGTCCGACTGTATAACCCATGGATTTCGCAATAAGCCATGTATTGTTGCAAGCAACAAAGTTGACCATGTTGCAGGATTGCTGCATTGCGCTCAGTTGGTGTTGCATTACCTCGCTGCTATTGCTGTTGCATTTCCTCGCGTCGCTGCTGCTGTTGCTGTTGCATTTCCTCGCGTCGTTCTTGTTCTCGCTCCAGGAGCTTCATTTCTTCGGGAGTAATTCTGCGTCCAACCTTTTGTTCATGCTGGTGGATTGCTTCCAGGATGGATGGAAATTGTGGCTCCTGTTGTGGTTCTGGCTGCTGCATTTTGGCTGGGTGAATGTTGGATGCGTTCACAGTACTCGATATCAAGCCGAATTAGACTCTTTGTATCGAGATATTATGACAGAGAGAGCTACGAAGGAACGGTTGAATGTGAAGAAGACAAACGAAGGCGATCGTATTGCTTTCATGTTGTTTTGAAAATTCTACCAATTGACGCTTCTCAACCCTAACCGTAACCAGAAAACAGAAAACCCAATTTACGTTTCTCAACCTTACAGTTAACGCTAAAATTGAAGCGGCTTTTGGCTTTTGTAGCGAATAGAAGTCTTTTCATGTCTACGCAAACTACTAGCTAGCTAGTAGATAGCTACCGCCTACCGGTAGTTCCGTATCTAAGAAGTTAACTAACCCGCCGGGTCCCTATTGGCGAGGCAATGCAGGGAGTAACCAGAGGTCACTCCAGATAGGTGGTAATGGGATAAAACTTCCTCTGGTGGGAGGAGGAGGAAAAATCCCTGATCGAGGAGGAGATCAGATATGGTGGTGAGATGGAGCTTGTTTGTTTTTGGTTGGTTCGTTGCTTGGTTGTATGTTCGTGTTGCTGTGGTGGCGGTGTGTGATGGTGTCCTGGCCGTTCGTCTGCTGTTTCTAGTTCCATCGGGATGTACAGTCGATACAATTGGATGATAGTCCTGAAAGCGGGTTTCGTGTTGCGCTGAGATCATGGTAAGTTCCGGGAACTCCAGCATGAAGGTGGAATGCTCAAGCTTGGCCAAGTCCTCCTCTATGGTGCGCTTATTCAAGGTTGGGGATGTCCTCGATTGATCCATTCTCTCGGACTATCTGTGCTCTGTGAGGTATCAATGCTTTTCTTGGACGGGTAGTACAGAAAATTCTTCTATGGTTTTGCCTGGATGACGGTGCCGGGAGGGGACCCGTGGCGATCCTAAAAAAAAGTTAGGTAGTATTCGTTTCCGTAAAGATACAGCGGTGGTCTTCTTCGAATCGAAATTTTTCCAAACACATCGGTGGTGATACAAGAGACTGCAAGGCTCACTGGCCTTTGTTGTTGGAGATCCAGCCGGACCGCGACTACCTTTTGCAACCAACTACGTAGTACGAAATAATGGTAGTCGAGTACTCTCGAGCTTCTCTACTAAGTAAGAGGCAAAAGACTCGAATGGGAGGGGTGCGGGGTTGTAGGTATATCATTCCTGCCGTTGGCACTATTTTTGCTCTTGGAATTCTTTCCAATCTTCTCATAGGCAAAAGGATGATCTCAAAAAGACGATGGGGCTTTATAGCTGTACAACAAGAGCTCTATTAATATAAATAGTATGGTAATAGGAGAAGATGCTGTATGAAATGCTGTGGCGGTGATGATGATTGAATACAGTGTGATTTGCCTTTTGTAGAGAAATGGGTAGAAAACCGTAGCGCAAGAAGGACCGTTAAGTTGGCGTCAAGAAAGAATTCCTTCCGGACGGCCGACCAAAAGTCAGCACTAAACATGGTCCGTGTAACACCCTGGTTACTGTTTGTCAAAAGAAACCCTGCAAACCCATTCGTTCTTAGCGCCAGTTGGTTCCACGAACTCCGTCCAATAGCGTGTCACGGCGAGACATTTTGGCCGTAGTGGGTGGCATAAGATCATGATGAGAGATCCCCATGCGGTCCAAGACGGCAGCAACAGCACATCCTCCCAGCAGAACAACCCCATAGGTGGCGGTGTAGTTGGGCTCTTGATGAGGAGTGTGGTTTTCTTTGACCAGCGTCGATTTGGGCCGCCAGGCAGTGCGAACGGCAGTGCGTTGAGCGATGGTACGTAGTCGAAGCGTAGCGTTCATGATAAAAGTAGAGTTGGTTCTGGCTAGTGGTTAGTATAGATGTTTGTTTGCGAGAAGTTTGTCGGTCAGTAGACGGATGGTCAAAGTCAACAATGACTAGGTAGGTAGTCTACTTGCTGTTCTGGTTTTCCTTCGTGAAGTTATGTTACTGTTCTTTGTTTTTTTGTGTGTGGATGTTGGTGGATCGTTTTGGGAGGGCGGAATCTGGTGATGTTTGAAGTCAAGCATCATCATCAACAATCAATCAATACGGCCTAGTGCAACACTACTGTATCTCTAGCGGCCTTCGACCAAAAATGAGCGACTGGTCGTGCGAACAGGGAACCTTGGGTCAATATTTGAATATTGGTCATTGCCTAATCATGGTCGCACGGAAGAAACACCCGTCGTTCTTCTGTGTTCATTATAAAGGATGTAAATGGTGGAAATTATTGCAATCTCTCTGATAAAAACATGTACTTTGCAGCTTGTTGAAGTTTCTACTTTGCCATCTCGTAGATTTTGCAAATGCGAACCGAGGGCCTGTAAACGCCACACGGGATCAAAAAACCTGGACTCATTCGACCATTAAGCATTGATTCTCCCACGAGTACGACAGTACAATAGTGTACTATGTCAATTAGGTAATACTTCGCATAAAGCAAAGCTCCTCAAAATATGGGCTTAATGTAGCTACTGGACAGTTAGCAAGGGTGGAGGTACTGCTGCTGTTTTGGTAACTGACTGAGATTCACTCTTTACAAGAAAAGCGATGCCCTAAAGCCGCAACATTGATTTGGCTCTTCTCTCGAGAGACGTTTCTATGTATATTATTATCATTTATCGCAGCTGTCCCGAGTCTGCAATCTTGACTTCCACTCTCGTACGACCGCTGTCCGATCCAACTTGTTCTATGGCTCTCACGACACCCATTCCTTCCACTACTTTTCCAAACACAACGTGTTTACCATCTGGAAAGACAAGACCAGTAACAAGAGATGGAAAGGATGAGATTCCTTGGAACAACTGGATCGAGAGTGTTTCATGCCACTGATCACGGAGGAGATGACGAATCAACCACCAGATCAGCACCAAAACTCACCTAACCAAGGGGTTTCAGCAGTACACAAGAAAAACTGAGAGCCGTTAGTGTTGGGACCAGCATTGGCCATACTCACTACAAACGGATAAGGGAGACAAGAGTTCATGGAGATGCAACATTGAAGGAGAAGAAGAAAAACAATGTCAGAATTTCAGTGTTTGCACACCAAAAGTTGGACCGCCCACGTAAATGTTAAGGATCACTTACGCACTCCTGGTCTGTTGACAACATCGAACACAAAATCGCGGGGGGTGGAGAGCTCCTAGAATGAGAGAACACGAGAAGGGAAAAACAGGCAGACATGAAGGTAGACATGTTTCAACGCACAAAGTCCCTTGCGTACGTACCCAGTGTGCTTTAACTGAAAGTTCTCGTCGGCAAACTTTTCACCGTAGATCTGTGTAAAAGATGTAAAAAAGAAACAGTAATAATATTGTCAGTTTTGTAATAATTGCCATTCGAACCTTCCTTCCAAACTCATTTCCAAGTTCCTCAAACTGGAGCTGTCCATGTTGATGTTGTTATTGTTTTGGTTGTAAGGAACGTACACTTTCACCTCCCGTCCCATTGCCTCTCGTAAAATCCCCGCCTTGACACATGAATCCAGGAATGACCCGATGAAAGTTAGACCCCTTGAAATGGAGGAGCTTACCGGATCGTCCCAGACCCTTTTCACCGGTACACAAAGCCCGAAAATTTTCGGCTGTTTTGGGCACAACATTGGCATACAGTCTGACAACAACAAAAGGAAAATAATATGGAAAGGACGATGATGGGGAAATAGAGTGTAGTGAGCAATGATTGACGATCATGGAAGACCCACAAACTCTGAGATTCGAACGAATGACTCAATGGTAGTTAGTTGGACTTACTCCATTTCGATGCGTCCACGGGGACTACCACCGATGGAAATGTCAAAAAAGACGACTGGGTTGCTGTTGTTGTCTTCCGACATGATTGGCTGATGGAAGGTGCTTGACGGTCTGTCGTGGCGTTAAGTGACGTTGACGATGTTTGTTTTCTATTGGAATATTGGAATAGCCGGATTTAAAAAAATTCTGCAGTGAGATGAAATGAATCGAGACAGACAGCGATAGAGTGTTCGGTGCGTGTCTATAATACATAATCAAACAAAACCATAGAACGATCACTTCCGTACGTTGATTCCAATTTGCAATCCAAAGCATTCCGCACCCAGAAGTCTTTTTTTATGGAATCGGCTTACCTACCAAATGGGGCACCACACGGTCGTTTTGCGACACTACTGCCAAGTGCCAAGTCAGTTTGCGATTGTCGACATTGGATTGTGCAAAAATCCTTTCCGCAAGTCAAGAAACAATCATCCATCTGTGTGCACTCACAGTCACGCGATCTTTCTGTTGTGTGATCGATCTAGTCGGATCATTGTGTTTGTTGGAATGACGGTTCGAGTTTTCCGTTTGATGAGAATGCTCGATCGCGTCGTACTACTATCATGGTACTACCGGTAGGTACCGGTAATACCTACCGGCTACCGGTACCGTGATACGATGCGATGTTATTACCGGTAGTCGAAAGAAACAACAACGACAAATACGACACATTCAAACATACACACTGCAGTAGGGTCTACGACACAAAAGCAACATCATCATCGAAAGTCGAAAAAGCAACAACTGCCATCACGTCATCGTTTTTATGTTTTGCTTTTATTATCTCCAAGACGGTCTCATCTCAATTATAATTTGTATCGCAAACCCCTCTACTGAAACGCTTCAAGTTCACACCAACTACCAACATGACAGTTACGGAAAAGGACGATGTGGTCTTGGTCGAACATCGGGACATTAGCAGTAAGGATGAAGACGACATCACTTCGGACAACAACGTCGATACAGCATTGTCTTCTTCGGTTGCTGACAATAACGTCATGCCGGAGCCGTTTCAAATTGTTTCCATTGGATCAGCGGACGATAAATTTGCCTTTACCTTTCACGAAGACAAACTCAATTTGATCATGCAAAAGATTCCACCAGGATGGAAAGTTGCCGTCGTTTCGGTAGTGGGTGCCTTTCGAACGGGAAAGTCGTTCCTGTTGAGTTGGTTTTTGACCTATCTGCACCATTTGACGACCAGCAACAACGAGAAGGAAGAAGCTGAGTTGATTGATGAAGATAATGACGGAGTCACCAAGCAAAAATGGTTCGAGACGATTGACTCCATCGGAAACAAAGGATTTCATTGGAGGGGAGGAAAGGAACGAAACACCACCGGAATATGGATGTGGAGTCAACCTCATTTTGTTCGCAATGACAAGGGAGAGACCATGGCTGTGCTCCTGGTAGACTCTCAAGGGATGTTTGATAATGAAACAACCATGGCCCTGACCACATCAATCTTTGGGTTGAGCACGCTGTTGAGTTCGTACCAAATTTACAATGTTGACAAGCGCATTCAAGAAGACAACTTGCAGCAATTGGCTCTTTTTTCCGAGTATGCTCGGTTGGCTGTACAAGCCGATAGCTCTGAACAAGAAGTCGTCCTTGATGAAAAACCGTTTCAAACTATGGAATTTCTTGTCCGCGATTGGCAACATTTTGAAGAGGAAGAGGACTATGATCAAATGGAAAAGGAAATGGCAGACTATCTGGATCAAGTCATTTCGGAACGTGAAGCAAAGGATTTGCAAGAAACGAGAGAACAGATCATGGCCTGCTTTCAGACTATTTCGTGCTTTGGGCTGTCTCATCCTGGCCTTGATGTTCCCAAGAAAAACTTTCAAGGAGAAGTTGCAAAGATTGATGACGTCTTTTTGAACTTGTTGGATCGGTATTGCAGACGAGTATTTTCCGTTGAAAACCTTAAACCAAAGATCATCCATGGAAGAGAAGTCACTGCTGTGGAACTCGGTGCTTATATCAAAGCGTACGCTGAAATGTTTGCCAACGGAGCTTCCTTCCCTGAAGCATCGACCATGTTGGAAGCCACGTCTGCTGCCAATAACACTAATGCCGTGAACATGGCCATTGCACAGTACAAGGACACTATGAGTCGCATTGCTGGGCCAAAATGTAACAATTACATTCGACCGAAAGAACTTCAGGATGATCATCGTCAACTCATGACCAAGTCGTTGGCGTTATTCGATTCCGTGGCGACTTTTGGAAGCAAGCGAGCTATTGAAGGATGTCGCCAAACGGTCATCGACCAACTGAACGACGAGTTCGAAGTTTACGCCTCTCTGAATGCAGGACGCAATCCACTGGCCGGCTTTGAAACGTACGTTGTTTTTGCTGGTTGTTGCTGCCGTTGTTATTGTTATTGCAAACAGGAACTCATGTGTGTTGATTTCATCATCCTTGTTTTGTGTGTGTGTGTATCTTTCAGATATGCCATTCCCCTCAGTGTTGCAGCTGCAGCCTATATTCTACGGGCCGCTGCCGATTTCTCTTGTTCGCCGTATTCACAAATGTGCCGTAACACTTCCGAGTTGTTGTCACATATTTATGCGGTGGTGGTTTGCTTCCTTGTGATTGTGGGATTTACCAAGGCTAAGCAGGTGAAGGAACTGTACGACCGTATCGTCGGTGCTTTCAAACTGGTCGTCAACGATGGCGGAAAGCAAAAGAAGGACTAGATAGGACTACGGTAGAGTATGTTAAACAACTAATCATTCAAAACGAAGGAGGGGAATGTACGTACAAACCCTCCAAAGAAGTATCGCAAAGAAAGAGCGCATGGCCCCAAAGGAACTGTTGCCAAAAGCTAATACAAATTACAGAGAAATGATTAAAAAGTATCGGATTTTTCAGAGCAGTGGGTGTTTTGCGTGCATAAGCATCCTTCTTCCATGATGTTTTTTTTGAATTCGTAAAAGATCTAGCAGCCACACGACTTGGCTTCGTCTAGGTTGGCAGGTGCCGACGACACTTTGATATCAATGAGATTTGAAGCACCAGCGGCTGTTTTTGCGGCGGCGTTTCCATCGGGACTACCTGGAAGAGCTGTGGCCAATTTACGAAAGAGACTCTTCACATTGTATCCAGCCTTGGCACTGCATTCCATAAACATTAGACCATCCTTTTTGGCACGTTCCTCTCCCTCTTCTGTGCTTACTTGTCGTTTGTCATTTCCAAGATCCGTTTTGTTTCCAACGAGACAAATGACCACATCGTTCCCTCGCTCTGCTCTCACATCTTCCACCCATTTGGCCGTATTGGCGAACGACGCTCGGTTGCTGACATCGTAGACAACCACGGCAACGGACGAGTCACGAATGTACGATGGGATCAACGACCGGAATCGCTCTTGACCGGCAGTGTCCCACAGTTGTAGACGAACGGTACGGTCTTCCAAATACATGGTCTTGGACAAGAAATCGATCCCAATGGTCGCTTGATAATGTCTGTCAAAATTGTCGTACATGAATCGTGTGATGATAGAAGTCTTTCCGACACTTTGATCTCCGAGGAATACCAGCTTGTACTTGGCCAAGGGTGCCAGGTTCCCTGCTCGTCCAGGAGCACCAGAAGAGGTTTTGGCAGCGTCGCTCATGATCTACTACTACTAATACAAGTGGACAGTCTGAGCTGTTGTTGTGGTTGTGATGTTATAGTATGTATGATGTTGAGTATTTTTTGGGGTAGAGAGGGGGAAAGTGATACGTCGTCGTAATGATCATGCGCTGCAATGACTTTTTTCCCTTTAACGGTTGTTGCTGTATTGCTCTGTGGGTTGTTTTTGCTCCCTCTCTCCTCACAAACAACACACTCACGATGCTGGCTGTGAATGCTTCCGATGCTCTTGGAATAATAATTGCATTATATTTTTTTGGGTGTTTTTTTTCTATTAAATTTTCTGTATTTTCTCCAATCGAGAGATCTCACAGTCAACACGAATAACGCCAAAGGCTACACGATTACGTTGACCAAAAATTTATATCCCCTCCCCCAGAACCATCAATACAGCAATCCCAATCAATAAAATACTCGCAGCATATTTTGTGTAATATATCTTAGAAAATACGTCTTAATACAAGCTATCTAGCTAGCTAGCTGAGAAAACACTTTTCCGAATGAATAACTGCACGAGAGACCGTGTATGTGGAACGGATTCTGTAAGAGTTGAACTATACTATTGCTTGGCTTTATACATGCTACAAAGATTTGGGATGAAAAGTCCATTTGAAAACGACCAGCAATTTCTTGCCTTGATGATGAGTAGGGATATTCCATTCACTCATTCCCTCCATCGGATGTCTCCTGCTCCCGCTGTTGCTGTTGCTGCTGAAGCAGTATTTGTTGCTTGCTAGCTTCGATATCGTCTCGTACGGCATTCCGCAACCTTGCCCATGCCTCGCCACGATCATACTCGGAACTCAACACCAAATCGGGCGGCACTTCGACTGACGTCCAACAATCCCCGTCTTCGTATTTCACTTCCAACATGTCTTCCAGCTCTTGTTCGGTGAACTCCATGTAATTGAAGAAAAATTTAACCTTTTCGGAATCCACAGAACAGCTCACACTGCTGAAATCTCCACCTTGATAAATGCCAGAGGTGCCAATTTCGTCCACGCCCAAATCCGAGAGAGTGTGCAGTCCAAAAGCCGATTCTCCTCCCGTATCCCCACCACGAAAGATCAAATTGTTGTAAACTTCGTTGTCTGCATCACTGGGCTTATCCTCCATCATTTCCTTCATGGTAAAGGGGGTGGGATGATCAACATTTGTGGAACTGATTTTGTAAGAGTTGAACTATTGCTTGGCTTTATTTATGCCACAAAGATTTAGGGAACAAAGTCCATTTGAAAACGACCAGCAATTTCTTGCCTTGATGATGAGTAGGGATATTCCATTCACTCATTCCCTCCATCGGATGTCTCCTGCTCCCGCTGTTGCTGTTGCTGCTGAAGCAGTATTTGTTGCTTGCTAGCTTCGATATCGTCTCGTACGGCATTCCGCAACCTTGCCCATGCCTCGCCACGATCATACTCGGAACTCAACACCAAATCGGGCGGCACTTCGACTGACGTCCAACAATCCCCGTCTTCGTATTTCACTTCCAACATGTCTTCCAGCTCTTGTTCGGTGAACTCCATGTAATTGAAGAAAAATTTAACCTTTTCGGAATCCACAGAACAGCTCACACTGCTGAAATCTCCACCTTGATAAATGCCAGAGGTGCCAATTTCGTCCACGCCCAAATCCGAGAGAGTGTGCAGTCCAAAAGCCGATTCTCCTCCCGTATCCCCACCACGAAAGATCAAATTGTTGTAAACTTCGTTGTCTGCATCACTGGGCTTATCCTTCATCATTTCCTTCATGGTAAAGGGGGTGGGATGATCAACAATCACGCCTCTCACGACATAGTCGCCATCGTCTGTTTCGCCCATAGCATAGACAAAGACGGCAGCTTGCCGTAAAAAGTGATGGTACTCTTCGACCGGTGCCAACAAAACGACACCTTCCCGTACGATTGCGTTCGGGCCGCTACCCAAATAGCGAATCTTGGAAGAAGAATCCGATGTCGAAGATGACGACGGTGCTGAATAGAGTTGCATGAATGAGAGGTTGTTCTGCTGTTGATGGTGGTATTTACATCGCCGTTGCGTTGATCTTGAGTTTGCTTGAGTGCCACTCGAATACCTTTTGGCCATAAAGGCATTCGCTGACATGTTCATGGAGGGGAATTGCAGTAGCAACAGCTGCAGGCATAGAACAACCATCAGCGCATGAAAGACGAGCCTCTTGCCCATTCGTTGTTTAATTTTACCGTCAAATTGTCGCTGACACCATTTTGGAGCAGGGACCATCTTTAATGTCGAGATTTGACAACAATATACGCTGTCCCCTTTCTGTGAAGTCACCACCAAGTCGGTCTGGAAACGAAGCTCAATTTCGTCAAATGGATCTTTCCGATACAGCGACAAGTTGCAAAACTGAATCTCCAATGGACGTAACGATGGTTCCTAGCTATCACGATGAAAACAAAAAGAGAATGGAGGACAGTGAGCGCTGGTTGTCCCAATAGATTCATTCGTTTCTTCGCTTTGTGATGAACCAGTAGCAGCAGTGTTGTTTCTGATGTTCTGATCACAGTCAAAGGTGCGGAAAAAAATCGTCGATCCGTCGATCCGTGAAAAAGTCGAATGGGTCATCAATTCCTCAGCACTACGTACTATGAACGTATGTACCTCTATGACATGATCGGTAGTCTACCACTCTACCACTACGTTCTCCGTATTGACGTACGACCGTACTCGGAGTCGGGTGAGTACTATAGTAAGAATACTACGTATTACTGTTACTCCAACTGATCTTGGATTTTGACATCTTTCTTTGCAATGAAAGGTGAAAGGATCTACCCCTACCCCTGAGAAAGTAAGACCGACCATGGAGGATGTTCACATCATATGTAAACGAGGCGGCATAGAATAGAAAGTAACTCTTCTTCCAGACGGGTAAACAAAAAACATTATGCCAGAAGGAACCAGGATTGCAAAGAAAAACTGGTTTCTGCTTGGAGTTGCTTGGTGCCTTTTCTTTTGTTCTGACGATTGTAATTTTTCCCCGCTAGTTTTCGCTGACACCACGATTGATCATGACGTTGTTCCAGGCGACTGGCTCCTGAGGAGCAACGCGGGATATCCTTCCAGAGTGGATGAAGGTATATGTTGGGAAGATGGTCTCTGTGGTCTAGAAATGTCAAACGGGCTCTTGACAAGGCGATGGACAGTGTCATCACCAGCCTTTGGGACAGTCGATTTACTCATGGCAACGACCGCCAAGTCCAACGGAAAGAGAAAACCCAGACAACAATCTATGTTAAGAACGATCGAACCAGAAGCTTCCTTTACCTTATCGTCCTTGTCGATGGGAACTGTCGAATACCGGGTTGGAGATTTATTCTACAATGATACATTCAAGGCATATCTCAATCGGACCAACATCAAAGATCAGTTACGGAAGATAACCTCCGAACATGACAAGACAACATTCCGGTATGATTCACACGACATTGGGCAACCCGTTGCCCCCTTCAACTGGACACCTGGCACACGGCATAGCCTTGACTATGCGTCATGGCCGCCGAAGGGAATTGCTCTCAACGTCCATTTTCGAACACGGAGCAACCGACCAATTTCCAACACTTCCGTTGATGATCCTCAAGAAGTTCAAAACCTAAAAGTGACGATGCATTATGAGCTTTACGATGGAATACCCGTCATGGCAAAATGGATGACCATTCAATCAGTTGACAGCATTGGCAACAGCGAAGCTAAATCCAACAGCAATGTAAGACTATCTTCCGTTACAGTCGAACGAGTAGCTTCCTATCCTCCCTATGGAGCGTCTCTATTACATGGTGCTCTACTTCCTCCGGATATTGTCAATCCATCGCCTTGGTTGATTGCCATGACTGATCAAGCTCATGGAACGAAATGTGCGTGGTACGACGACTTTGACTCGTCCAATGACACATCGACCTCCAAGGAGACGCCGCACGACATGGGAGCCTCCGAGCCGCTATTGATTTGTAATTACACGAACCATGGACCAGGAATCCGGCTGTTTCGTTCCAAGTCTGAGCAAGATGGTGGATCGCACAATCTGTTCCAATCCTTCCGAACACTGTTGTTGGCCACTGACACATCT
Organism: Nitzschia inconspicua; assembly: GCA_019154785.2. Taxonomy (NCBI): domain Eukaryota; phylum Bacillariophyta; class Bacillariophyceae; order Bacillariales; family Bacillariaceae; genus Nitzschia; species Nitzschia inconspicua. The sequence continues at coordinate 983,918 of JAGRRH010000018.1, forward strand.
GACATCGAACGGCACACCTTGATGCGACATCGCATGACACAAGTGCTGCTGCCACACGTCACGGAAAACCCTATTTTCTTCCATGCCGTGTTTGACGAGAGTAATTTTCACTCCAACGATACAACATCTTTTCGGCGTGTGATTGATCAAATGGCAGATGTTGGCTTTGAAATGCTCATCTACTCTTTTGGGTCTGGTTTTGACTTGGAAATGCGAGATGCAGCCTATCTTCAACGAATCCGGGATCAAGTTAGCTATGCCAAATCGAAAGGAATCGAGGTGGGAGGATACGATTTGATCTGCTTGGATCGCGGCCACGACGGCTACGGTGGAAATGTTGGGGACGATATGGCCCGTGTGGATGCTGCGACGGGAACATTGACGGTCGATGCGTGTTTTGCATCCACATGGTACGACCGGTTGTCCGAATACGTCGTTGACTTTATCAAGGAGACAGGAATTACCATGCTAGAGGCGGATGGTCCCTTTGGTGGTTCCAGTTGCGCTTCGACGAATCATTCCCATCACGATGGTTTGGAAGATTCTGTTTACATGCAGACTCAATTTCAAAACAAGTTCTTTCTTCGGTTGAGAGAAATGGGAGTATACTTGAATCAGCCCGACTCTTACTTTTTTCAGGGTGGAAGTCGTACCGGGATGGGTTACGATGAAGAACAATACAGTCTTCCACGATGGAAACAGTTGACGATATCAAGAATGGGACTATACGATGATTTGTATCGAAATCTTCCAACACAGGGGTGGATGTTTGTTCCTCTTACCGAATATCACAGTGGAGGGACCGCGGCCACGTTTACCCACCATCCAGAAGAATTGGAATGGGCCGTCGCACAATACCTTGGAGCCGGAACTGCCGCCTGTTACCGCGGCTCACAGCTTTACAAAAACGACGACGACGAATCCACGGTGGAGGGAAGTCAGATTCGTTCCATATTTGATCGTTGGATCTCATTTTACAAGTCCCATCGAGAAACGATTATCCAGCCCGTGGTTCATTTACGGCGACCCACCATGAATGGTTGGGATGGTTGGCTCCACGTCCATCCACTTGGAATGGTTGAGGTTGGCTTGGCCATGATTTTCAATCCGACAGACCAACAGTTACGAGATATTGATCTGACATTCCCCCTATATTACACCTCCTTGACAGATGAGGTACTCATCAGGGTGAACGAAGGGAAGTCTGTGAGGAAGACAATAGAACGAGACTACACGACGACTCTTGTCGCGAGTCTTCCACCGAGATCCATCCACACCTTTATCTTTGAGAGACCGACTCTGGACGATATAAGAGGCGATTCCTCTGATATGAGTGAGTCTGTGTCTTGATTGATTATTATTTTTATTTTTTCGAGTATAGTTTGTGTTTTCAAAGTCCTTCTCTAGCTAGCTAGCTAGCTAGCTAGCTAGCTAGCTAGAATTCGTTACCGTAGCTTCTTGTTCCATTGTAGTACTCCGAGTACGGTAATTGCGACTGGTATTTTGGTAATACTCTACAATAGAGGGTAATAAGCTGTAACGTACGATCAACAGACACGATACACCATACCTACTCCGAGTAGGTTGGACTCGCTCGGACCGGGGTATACCTCATCCTTACAGTTACTACGTATCATAGGTAGGTACATTCGAAGACGTGGCGACCATTCTTCGCATCATGACGTCATGCGATTACGCCTCTCCACAGGTTTTGGGTCGTCACCTGTTTGCCGACACATCGTTGAACGTCTCGTTGCGTCGATATTTCCACCCTACGTCTTCCTAGTTTCATCATCCCTTGCCACGACAGTTTTGTGGATGAAAGGAATCAAATGCGAAGAGATCATCATCATCATCATCATCATCATCATCATCAGTCCTGTCTCTCGTTGATTCCATCATCTATTGCAAAGAAAAGAAGGATTGTCATCGTCTCACAATCTTCACACCTTTCCATAACAAACAACTATAAGATAGAGACAATATTCTTCTCCTGTTGATCTCTTCTCAATCCGATTGTTTGGTTCTCTCTTGCTTTCTCACTCACAGCAACCACTTACAATACATCATACACATACATTACAAATTATTTTACAGTAAAACAAGACAAACGATGGATCTTTCTTTTCAAATGTTCCGTGACATCCCCAAGGTGGTGAGCTATCACTACAAGGAAGGAAATTTCAATTGGCCGATGATCATTTACATTTCATTTGTACATACAACAGCCATTATTGGAGCGCTCAAGGTGGCACAATGCTCTCCTCAGACTCTAATTTGGGCATTCTTGTTATGGCCAATCAGGTGCGTACCAACGACACAACAACAACGACAACAACAACGTTGAATTGTGATTGATTTTCCATATTATATGCTCACTTGTTTTTGTCTCTGTTGGTTCGTTCTACTTTCTACAACAAAACAGTGGCTTTGGAATAACAGTGGGAGTCCATCGGCTATGGTCTCATCGATCGTACGAGGCACACTTTATTCTCCGTTTCTTCCTTGTCCTATGCAATTCTATCGCCAATCAAGGTAGTATCTACCACTGGGCCCGTGACCATCGAGTCCACCACAAATTTTCCGAAACCGATGCCGATCCACACAATGCCACGCGCGGGTTTTTCTACGCACACATGGGATGGTTGTTGGTAAAGAAGGACCCCGCCGTCGTTAAGGCCGGTCGTGAAATGGACTTTTCGGACTTGTTGGCCGATCCCCTCGTTCGTATCCAAAAGAGCATGGATCCGTGGTTTGCCCTGTACATGTGCTATGTCATGCCGGGACAAGTCGCATCGTACTTTTGGGGAGAAGATTTCTGGAATGCCTTTTTTGTTGCCGGAGCATTGCGATATTGCATCGTCCTCCACTTTACCTGGTTGGTCAACTCGGCGGCGCATCTGTATGGAGATCACCCCTATGATGTCTTGTCGTATCCTGCCGAGAATCCAATCGTATCTTGGTGCGCCGTCGGTGAAGGATGGCACAACTGGCATCACAAGTACCCCTTTGATTATTCGGCATCGGAATACGGCGTGTCGTCTCAATTCAACCCAAGTCGTATGTTCATTGATGCGTGTGCAGCGGTAGGCCTGGTATGGAACCGAAAGACGGGAACCGCCGCATGGCAAATGGGACGAGCGAGACGGGATCGCGACGCCGCTGCAGGCATCCCACTCCCCAAGGCACCCCTACGGCCTTGGGAAGTCCAAGAGGGAAAGAAGGTTGAGTAAATGCGACTCGGATCAGGACGACGATTCCTTCTACGTATACCACGGTGTTTGTAGTGACGCTGTGTGAAGTCCTGGTACATATATTGTTGTAATACACACTACATTCATAGAAAGATTGAATTCAATCTTGTCACAATATTTCTACCATAGAAGTTGTAGGGCTTGATGTCTTCTTGAATTTTCTTTGCACATATTCATCAGTCCTTTATCGAATTGATCCCACTTGGTTGGTGCCCACCTACTTCGCAATCTACTAGTCGAAACTGTGAACTGCTGGTTTCGTGCTGTCACCATCCTCCCGTACTTTCGAAATTTCAGAAAACAGTCCATCCACGATCCCATACAGCTCTCCTACGGCATCTTCCTTTCTAATAATAGAGCATAGATTGAGTCTGCTTGAACTCAAGTGTCGGTTGTGTAAAGCTCACCAACCTCATCCCTGTCGTGGCCTTCTCAAAAATATAAATGCCCAGAGATCGTTCCTGGAGCAAAATTCTCTTTTTTTTTCTTTTCAATACAAAACATCGCTCTCCAAAAAGTTCAAACAAAATGCAGTACACACACGCAATACTTACTGGCACTGTAAATAACATGACCAAAAATACAGAGAAAACTAGACCAGTGGGAGCAACTTCCTTTCCAACTCATCTTCACAGCCAAGTAACCAACACAAATTGGGTTAACGATGGTTCCTACAATGTGCTGGTGTAATTGATGTGATCACTTTCATATGTAATGTCAAGGCCCACACTATGGCTGCATTTACTAGTAAGATAACGGAGATTAGAATCAAGCACACAAACGTTTGCAGTATCTTTGCAGTATCTTTGCACTGACAGTGCAGATGCACATGGTGCTCCTCCATTGTTGCTTGGCGTTCGGGCAGCAAATTAGAAGAGATGCATTCTTGGCTGGATGCGGTGGTCTGGTGCAGGACTTGCATATATTTGGAAGATGAGGCACTGGGATGTCCGGTTTTGAGAGTCCGAAGGTCTGTCAAGCTATGAAGTCCTGAGGGTAAATTCCTTTAAGATGCTCAAATTCCATTTCACAGGATGTTGAGAAGGTCTGTCTCCGCCGATCTAAAGTACTACTAGTACGTAGTAGACTACCAAAGCTACGTACTAGTTGAGCATCAATCCAATTTTTGCTACCGACTACCGACTGTCATACCAAGAGACCAACTACCGTATGTACCGGTACGCCCGGCATGGTACGCTATGAAAGACTACGACGTCCACCAGTTTTACGAAGTAACTGTATGTAACAGTAAATTCTGTTTTCCGCATTCGACCACTCAATATCGTATTATTATTTCTTACACAAACTGGACAATTACCGTGGATTGCGGACGCTTCGTCTCGTTGGCAAGGCACAAACATCAAGTAGAGTGTGAAGGACGTACTGTATCTACCTATAGTCCAACGTCGAGTTTTTAAATGTGTGTCAACAATGGCAAACGTTGTTGTGACAGAAGCGTTGATACTTCCTTCAGAAGAATGCGTGATCTAAATGGTTTTCGAGGTGGAACTGCTAGTAGTGCAGCGAAGTTGTGGCTGATCTACATTATCCTGACAACAAGTACGACGGCTGCTTTTGTATTGCATCCTTCTCACTCCACAACATTGCTTTCACCATCCAATACCCGGAGAACGCACAATAATAATTGTATCTTCAATTTGCAGTTGAAATTTGGACTCAGCAGAAACCAGCAGCATCAGGCTTCGTCAAACCAAGACCGATACTACAAGCCACAAGGATCCTCCTCTGCACCGAAACCGCCCAGGAGTAAAAATGTTGCTCAAGTGATCGAAATAAACAAGATGATTGTTGCTTTGGGAAAGCAGCGAAGATGGAAAGACATTTTGATCCTTTATCAACAAGAAAAAACGATATTCAATAACGTGAACTTTGCGACCGCAATAACTCAAATAGCACGCATCCAATCAGTTCAAAGATCAGATCCCTTGTTTCAAACATTAATGGACGACCTATCGAGCAGAATTGAAGATAACGGAATCGAATGGATGGGCACCAGAGAATTCGCAAACACCATTCATGCATTAGGGAAAATGAAATTGAAGAGCATCAGTGCAAGAAAAATATTGAATTTCGCAACAAGCTCGAACATTGGCAAAGACTTCATTCTTCAAGGTAACTCACAGGGACTAGCAAATATTGCTTGGGCATTTGCAAAATTGGATATCAAGGCTCCAAATTTCTTCAATGCCATCGAGGAACAAGCTGAGTGGTTGGTCAAGGACGGTAGCCCACAAGCTACTGCCAACACTGCTTGGGCATTTGCAAAATTGGATATCAAGGCTCCAAATTTCTTCAATGCCATCGAGGAACAAGCTGAGTGGTTGGTCAAGGACGGTAGCCCACAAGCTACTGCCAACACTGCTTGGACATTTGCAAAATTGGATATCAAGGCTTCAAATTTCTTCAATGCCATCGAGGAACAGGCTGAGTGGTTGGTGAAGGAGGGAAACTCACAAACTACTGCCAACACTGCTTGGGCATTTGCAAAATTGGATATCAAAGCTCCAAATTTCTTCAATGCCATTGATGAACAAGCTGAGTGGTTGGTCAAGGAGGGCAACTCACAAAATACTGCCAACACTGCTTGGGCATTTGCAAAATTGGATACCAAGGCTCCAAATTACTTTAATGCCATTGAGGAACAAGCAGAGTGATTGGTGAAGGAGGGCAACTCACAAGAAGTTGCCAACATTGTTTGGGCATTTGCAAAATTGGATATCAAAGCTCCAAATTTCTTCAATGCCATCGAGGAACAAGCTGAGTGATTGGTGAAGGAGGGAAACTCACAAGCTATTGCCAACACTGCTTGGGCATTTGCAAAATTGGATATCAAGGCTCCAAATTACTTTAATGCCATCGAGGAACAAGCTGAGTGGTTGGTCAAGGACGGTAGCCCACAAGCTACTGCCAACACTGCTTGGGCATTTGCAAAATTGGATATCAAGGCTCCAAATTTCTTCAATGCCATCGAGGAACAGGCAGAGTGGTTGGTGAAGGAGGGAAACTCACAAACTACTGCCAACACTGCTTGGGCATTTGCAAAATTGGATATCAAAGCTCCAAATTTCTTCAATGCCATCAAGGAACAAGCTGAGTGGTTGGAGAAGGAGGGCAGCCCACAAGCTACTGCCAACATGGCTTGGGCATTTGCGAAACTGGATATCAAAGCTCCAAATTTCTTCAATGCCATCAAGGAACAAGCTGAGTGGTTGGAGCAGGAGGGCAGCCCACAAGCTACTGCCAACATGGCTTGGGCATTTGCGAAATTGGATATTAAAGCCCCAAATTTCTTCAATACCATTGATGAACAAGATGATGAGTAGTTGGTGAAGGAGGACAGCTTACAAGCTATTCCAAACACTGCTCTGGGATTTTGCAAATTAGTCTGTAACATAGCCTTCCTCTTGCTGATCAATTGTCGCCATTCCATTGCTCCAGCCACTGCTTTCATTTGGTTCGGTTTTATTGTGTGCAGGAAGAATCATCAGCTGGTGCAGTAATTTGATGAAAGTATATCGGTAGGTGATACCAACTACCAGCTGCCGCAGATTCCCCATCCAAGAAGCTGGCGCAAATCAAGCGATGGCTTTCCATTCATTCAGCACTGTGTTGCCCCCAACTACAAGGAAAAAAACCTTCATGAACAGGGAATGAAATGTTAGATAAGGTGTGGAATTCAAGAAAAAAATACTGGCAAAGCAGATAGGAGAAAGAAAAATATAAAAGGATAGTCACAGATGAGTCTAAGAAAATGTTGGAACGAGATTTTTTCCTTGGTTGAAATCGCTGGGCTTTTTTGCTCCTAATCTAGGTCAACAAAATTATTACTGTACAACTATGCCCAATAAAAAATTATTTTTGGTTATGCCAACTACTACTAGCTACCGCCTAGTTCCGTATCTAAGAAGTTGACTCACCCGCTGGACCCTTTGGGGCAAGGCAATGCAGGGAGTAACCAGATGTCACTCCAGCGAGGTGGTGATGGTATAAAACTTCCTACAGAAGCTCCTACAGGAGAAGGGAAATTCATCTTGTCATCGAGGAGGAGATCAGATCTGGTGAACTGGAGCATGAACACTGTACAACTATTTATATTTATAATGATATAATGATTTTGTTTTAGGCCATATAGTTACTAAGAAGTATTATTTTATGATTGACTCAAAGCGAATATTCGCCCTCTTCCGGTTCCATTGAGTTGCTGTCGTAGTAGGTGTTGGAGAGACCTCCTTCGTAGGCGCCCGTTTCCAGGGGGAAGAAATACTCGCCGGAACCATCACCAGCATAGTCGGGATGGTGGACCGCCGTCAGGCTTTGATAGTCTCGACTGGTTTCTTCTTGCAGTTCGAGCGAGTCGAGTTGTTCCAATTCCCGTTCCGGCGTCCCTTCCTCCATGGGTTGAAACACGAATTGCATTCGTTGCATCTTTACATAGGCTGTCCGGACGGACATGCGGAATCCCTTTTCGAGGAACTGTCGCAGATACGTCACCTCATCGCGATAATCCGGACACAAATGAATAAAGGTGGGAGGGATGGACGGGTCGACTTCTTCGTCGTACCGTTCTTGGTAGGATGTAGGTGATGGTTCGGGGTCCATTCCCAAGGCTCCAAAAGATGGAGCCGTGTTGGCACCCTCTTTGATGTTTGCTACAGCAAATTCATTGGAGGGCAGGAGCATATTGGCTACGGTTCGGGCGAGTTCCTTGGCAGTGGGAAAGGACAACTCCAAGTCGGATCCTAAAATGGTCCGATATTCATGGTCGTATCGACGGTTGTTGCTGATTCTTCTGGGAACGCTCCATTGGAGGGGTTTGATGGACACTTGGTTAGCGGTAAAGTGCTTTTTTACCAGTTCAAAGGCGCCCTGCAACGCTTCTGGTGACTCGTCGGACAAGGTCAGTCGATGCATTCGTCTGGGGAAGAGGGATGTTTCGTGTTTGGGAACCGTCATGACACCGTCAACAATGTCCTGTTGGGATTCGGTTTGTGTCAGTTGCTGTTTGTGGCGTGTCAATTCCTCTTTGGACATGGTGGCAAACTTTGCCGCGATGCATCCCAACAAGCCGACAATTCCCGAGGCCCCGGCTGTTCCACTGCAAGACAGTTCCAAAATGTCTCCTTGGATCCATTGTGGATTGGAGGCCAGATACAGGATGGTGGCGATCTCCGTGTCCATGCTTCGAGGTCCGTTGTGCGCGTTTTGTCCGTTGGACGGTAGGAGATCGATGGTGAAGAGTGCGTCCGTCAAGGCATCTTGATCGGTCCCCTCCCGCAAGATAAAGGTCCTGGGTCCGAACGGCAAAACGTATTCCTTGTTGTCGGGGTCGGGTCGGAAGCGTAGTCGTTCCTCGAGCAATATTGCATTGGGAACTGCCACTTGGGAAGATTTCGACAATCGATAAAAGGTCCGTTGATAGATCGTTTTGCCGGTGTAGTCGGGAATGCCTGGCGGAGATGAGGATGTGGTTGTGTCATCGGCGGAAGAGGATTGATACAGCTGCAACAATGATGGTTGGAGCGGATTTCGATGATCCGTATCCGATTTGGTGGTACGTATGGAGGACAATGCTACTTTTTGTCGTTGGCGGACCGGCGCCCAAGCCGAAATAACAACAACAACCGAAGAGAGTGTCGAGAGGGAAAGAAAAAGGAAGAGGAAAAGCTTCATGTTCTCGCAGATTGACACCGACCAAAAAAGGAGTAGAAGTATTGATACAGTACCGAAGAATGCTGAAACCAACGGTATACAGCTGGAAGGATCGGTAATAACTGATTGGGATCGGTAATGCCTCTATTGTTGATGACTGTTACTATTGTTGCCTCGAGATTAATGTGGTGATGATGATGATAATAGAGATGATGATGGAGAGGGCTTATTACGACGTATTCTCTTCATCAAGATGATGTCGGGGTGCGGTCATCCCCCCGACTCCAGACAAGTAGTGCTCTGATCAGATCCGACCTGCTATCATACAGAATAATAGAGTAATTGTAGCAGAGCGCGTACCCCGGTGTACGTAGTAAATTTTAGGCATCGCGATCTTTTTCGGAGTTCGCATCAGTCACGAAACACTACTGTCCTTCGACCGTTTTGTGTCCCGCTTAAAAGAAACACGTTTCCTACGTCACTTCAACTACCGTACGGGTACCGGAAAATTTTTCTAAATGGTACTTTAACAGTCCTTTTTTCACGCCACATTCTCGCACTCGATGGAACGAACAAATGACCCAGCAAAAAAATAATGTTTTCATTGAAACCATCACAGCAGCAGTGTTTGTTTCCACTACTGGCTTCGTTCTCACCATATCAAAACAACAACAACGTATACTGTCCGTCTACTGCTAACTTACCGGTAGTCCTTTCAAAGCGATATTCCGAGCACAACCACAATAAGAATCGATCCATCATTCACTGCTGAGCGAATACGACGAAGCCGTCAAGTTTGACCATCCCAGAAACAGCGCATTGGTAAGTCTCGTCGTGGCGATAGCGTTCTCAAAGGCAACCGTGCTATAGTTCCGTTTGGCCAGCCGGTCAATGATAATTAAGTGTATTCATGATACTGCAACAAGCTGGTCACAGCATTGATGATGCATAGACGGTTGCCGGCTATTTTAACAGCATTAGGAGTGCCGATACCGTTCCGCCATCCCTTTCATCAAATTGCTCATTGTTCAACTGTCCTCCAGGCATATCTCCCCAATTGTTGTTGAATCGTCTGCTGCATTGTTTGGTGTGTACACAAGACAATGCGTATTCTCATCGTTACAACATTTCTCCTTTCTTTCGCTAGATACTGTAATCATGGAGACCCCAGTTCGTCATCGTCTAGAGTTCGATTCACCAGATAATTTGTTCAACTTGTCCTTTGTTGTAATCCACAAAGTCGAAACAGAAGATGCTGGTAGTACCAGGATTATTGCGCGCCTTCATCTAAACACTTCTTCGACTCCTAGGCTTTGCGGAAGAGAAGAATGGATCTCTGGTGCTTTGGAAAACGATGGAAAAGGATTTGTCCTTTCGATTCCGTCCTTCCCATGTATGGCAGACAAATCAACGACCGTTCACTATGCTTTCCCTCCCGGCATCATTTGCACCAATGAATTCTTCAATCATGATGGCCTGAATGGACAACAGCCAAGTGACGGTACCGTTCTTATCAAACACCGAGGACCAAGCCTTTGCTTTTGGAATGTGGTCATCACTGATCCCAAGGTCCGATTGCCTTTGTCTCTCACTTTTGCATCCTTGCGAAAGCTGATGCAACGCAACCAAATCCCTCAAGCCGATGAGAAGTTTGCCCTCCATGTCATGACGGGACATCGAGATCCTCATGCAATGAAATTGCAACTGAGATCGAACCCACCCAGGGACGAAAAACTCCGTCTCATCGAAGAATTGTACTTTGGGGAATTCGGGACCACCACCCAAAAGCCCTATATGGACGACTGGACAAGTGACGAGCTGGCAGCCTATTGCACCGGACATTGCTTAACCAACTTTGATATGGATCCAGAAGAACGAGACATTTTATGTAATCTTGATTTCTTCCGTTTATTCGAAGAAATAAACTGCAACGGCACTACTTGGTCTGGAATCGATCCAAATGATTCTTCTGTTGATATACGTCCACGTGATTGGGTACCAATCCTGAACGTAATACGTACTCTACATCGTCGATTACGCACGAAAAAAGCGACGATCGAACAGAAGGATGAACTTTTCATCTGTCACTTCTCGTCAGAAGGTTCCGTCACAGGAAAGCTTGTCCGTGATTGGAATGACAAAGAAATTGATGCCTTTTTCGTCGTTTTTTACGATGTTTCCCCGATTTATTCCCGCATGGTTTTGAACACATTCTTTGCGATCAGAGTGCAAGATATGTTACGTAATGTTACTACCGGTGAAGTCGCCGATTTTGACGAGCTACGAGATTACGTGGAGGACGTAGACGATTTTCTTCGCTTGCAGAATGCCATCACACATCTCAAAAATCTCAAGCAAGAGTTTTGTGAGGGTCTCCAGTTGCAGACTCTGTACTCAAATGTTCGAAAAGATCTTCCTGCTCTTTTGAGTACAAGAAGAAAATTGGATGTTCTCGGAGGCACATCTGAATTGCCAGATGATGACGCCCCGGCTGCTTTTGTCGCTGCGAATGCTACTTCTACCAACGAACCAAGTATTCTCATACGTCGTACAAAGTCTGCGTAACTGAGCGGTCTTGCCACATTGACATCCAAGCTTTTGTCATTCAAGATTGGAAGGACAACAGAAATATCTTGAAGCATCGAATTCCTGGTGCTATCAATCCTTCCGACTCCTTACAAAACCAACTTGTTGGGTTCTCCATTCCCGTCACTGCCACTACTTTTGTTGATCCCGTATCCTGTTTCTTTTTCATGCTTTCTATTTGTTCCACAATACATTTACTTCTTTTCTTTTGCTGGCTTTTGGCACAATTTTTCCATTCGATAATCTCCTCACGGGTGTTTCGATCAGGGGAGGGTGTTGAACAAATTGTGCCTAGTTTTAGCACCTAAGAGCGACCGGTTCCATCTCTGTGACATGGTGCCTGTGGTCACTCTTTCTTACTTTAGTTGTCTAGTTGTACCCATATCTACTGAGTCGTCATTAAGTACTACTTTGCCCACTTCTGAATCAAACTCGGAGTGGGACTTTTTCAAAAAAAGTTCAATTAGGTGATGGCCCTGCTAGCTAGATGATCTTTACAGCATGAGCCAGGATTTAACTGTCCCCACTGCAGCTACTCCAACTTTCGCAATCTCTCGACTGCTGACGCGACCTACTAGTATAGTAAGATGTACAACTGGACCTGGAGTTGCTTTGAGGAGGAAGAAAACCATCGGACCAAGGACAAGGGCGGCAGCAACCATTGCGCTGCGCCCCCTTTCTGCTGAAGCAGCAAACTTGGAGAGGAGGACTGCTTCGTCCTTCTTATAAACTTCAAAGTAACATCCAGGATTAATCATTTTCGGGAGCTAAAGATCTCTGATATACTACTTTTAATAAGCAAAAAGAACCTGTGGTTGAGTAGTAGTGTATGGAAAAATATTACCGTACTTCTTCGAAGTACCGTATTACCGGTACCCTATTTTACGGTACTATACTCGTATTGTCTCCACTTTAAAGCTATCATATAGAGCTCTATGATACCCCGTACGAGAGTATGTATGTACCAGTATGATAATACGGTATCTCGCACAGCGATCTTTCTGGGGAGTTCTCATCAGTCACGAACAAGAGCTGTGAATCCCGAATTTATCCACAACCACGTGTAACTCACAAAATAGTTCAATTTTTTTAATTATGCGATTATAAAATATATTTCATATTGCACTGTGATATTACAGTACGTATAATTGTTTCATAATACTGTCGTAACAACTGTAACTGTATCATAAGCTTTTTTTTCTCTCTCTCTTTCCACCGATCGACAGACAAAACATCCTACATGACCATCATCATCATCGTCATCACCTTCGTCACACCATCCAAAATAGAAATACTTCAGTAACAATCTGTCCTACCCATAACCTTTGATCATACTACGGTAGTGGAATCTTCTTTCAGGGTGGTGGTTGCTGTTCTTGGTGCTGCACATAATCAAGAGGTGTGCACAAACAAAATTCTTTTTCTTACTTGAAAGTGGTTCTGTTTTTTTTTGTTTTTTTTTGCAACCAGATAAATGTCGCCGATTGCAACAGCGTCGACCCTTCGGGTACTTCTATTGTGCGCACTAGTTGTGGTTCCCTTGTCGATGTTACTGTCTGTTTGTGAGGCACGCAACAACTACAATACACCACCACTATCACTATCACAGCATCGTTGGCCGATGGTAGCAGGGATCTTTGGGTTGAACAACAACAACAACAACAACAACAACAAGAATGACGAAACGAGACAACAACGGCTGCAAGACAAAGACGGTTCAAGGATTCGTCCACCTCCACCGCCGCCAAGAGCTGGAAGTACCTCTGTCACGACACCCTTTGTTCGATCTACAGTTGTGGGGATGGGACAACAGCAACTACAAACGCCACAAGGACGACAAAGACAGCAGCAGCCCCCGCCGCCGCCTCCACCACCTCCTCCTCCTCCCACAAAGACTGGAACACCAGTCACCTCCTCTGAAGAAACAAAAGAGAACGAGGATCACAAAACGAATGTCATAAAACGAGACATAGAATCGAACGAAGATGTCGATACTACGATTTCATGGGACCAGAAACAACCTGACACAACAAAGTCCTCCTCTCAACAGTGGGCCGAACAAACCACTGGCAGCCATCCCACTATGACACAACGACAACAACAACTACAACAACAACAACAACAACACGGTTATTTGGAATCGAATACGCAACAGTACGCCGCCGAACCAACAAACAATCCACAACAGGCATGGCAGCAAATGCCATCCAACATGCAGCACCCGCCACCTCCTTTACAGTTCTACAACGACAACTATTCCTACAATCAAAACCAGCAACAACAAGAACAGAACTATCCACCAAGGGACGATCCCTTCACCTCGTATCTACAAGACGAACTGAACGATTCCCTAGCGAGAGAGCATTCCCTCATTGAGCAGCTCGATAATCTAACCTCGACGGTGGTCGTCATGGAACAGCGTGAAGAACTTCATACACGACAGCTCGACGTCCTCACCGAACGAGTCATGGATGTCGAAGCCCAAGCGGCCCAAGATCGGAATTTACTGGTGGAATTCGAAGCCAATTGCACGGCGCTTGGCCTTACCGTTGTGGGATTGCAACAAGACCTGGAAGAATGGCAACAAAAGTGTCGCGACTTGCAACAACGACACGACGATGATCAAGTAAAACTCCAACAACTCAAAAAGGCCATCAAAGCCAAACAAAGCCAAGCTGAAGAGTTGGCCATCGCCATGGAACAACTACGGATGGTCGAGAAACGAAGAGAGGCCAATTACTATCCAACCAACCAAAACCAAGCCAGCAGTGGAGGCGTGTTGTCATGGGTTTTGTCATGGTTCGGAATAGGGGGCAAAAGCAGCAGCAGCAATGACAGGTACGATTCCGAAATTCGTGACGAGTCCTACGAAATGGCCAAATCAACTCTCCTGCAAGCATTACAGACGGAACGCTCCAACGTCCATGAACTCGAATCAATGGTAGCGTCTCTGCAACAGAACAACTCTCTCATCTCGGAAATGGTAGAATCCAGAGACAGCATCATTGATGAGTTAAATAATCGGATTGCCGTCTTTGAAGAAGACAAGGTTGTACTCAAGGCGGCACTTCGACAGCTCCAAAAGGAAATGAACGAGGAGGCACCCAAGACGCAAAAGCTCATGGATGACCTGGCTGCAGCCGAACAAGAGATCAACCGACTCAAGGCTGACATCCACGCCATCATCGAAACGCACCAAGACGAACTGGCTACCCTGCAAATGACCATTTCGCAAAAACAAAAGAAAATCACCGACGCCGAATCCAATTTGACTGCCATTGGAACGTACGTCGACAAGCTAGAAGATCGACTCACCTCGTTTGCCGTTACGCGTCGGGATATGGAAGAACGGGAAAAGAAATGCCAAGAAATTGAACGGGCTGCCGAAGAGACGGAAATACAGCGAAAGGCGTTGCAGACTCAAGTAGAAGAGTTCCAGACCCAACAAGAAGAGCTGAAGAAACTGTTGGAAGAACTCGCATCGGAACGAACCAACCTACAAAAGGAAAACAGAAAATTGTCCACAGAAAAAGAGTTTCGTATTGGGGAACAGGAACAATTGGAGGCCAAGTTCAAAGCCTTGGAGACGGAAAAGAAAACTGTTGAGGAGGAGTTGCAAGAATGGAAGGACAAGTGCGAAAATTTACTGCCCGAGTTGGAAAATTCACGACAATCGAGTTCGGAACTGGAGCGACAGATGCAAAGTCTCAGCGAAAAGCAACAACAGTTGGAAGCGTTACAGGCAGAAAATAGAAATCTTGTCGACAACTTTGAAAAAGTCAAAGCTGATCTCGTTGTAGCCGAGGAAGCAAACGCCAAGCTCCAAAGCCATTTAGCGAACTTGACAGATATCCTTGCGGCAAGGGAAACGGAGAGCGAGGAGAAAAGTCCGGACGAGGAGAAAAGTCCAGACGGACCGACTGTTGACACAAAGGTCAATTCTCCATCAAAGGATGAACAACGACCTCCTCCCCCACCACGAGCGAGACCCCAGGCGCCATCGAAACGTACCGAGAGGAACGTCCCGTTGCGAAGTTTACGGAAGAAACTCGCCCAAGCGACAGGTATGCATGGAGTTATAACACCGTCCTCCAAAATGGCACAAACAAAGACAGCAGCAGCAACGCCTAGACCTCCTCGCTCTCCACTGCCACAACCGGGGAAACCACTGCCTGAATCCGAGGCTTCGGCTGGAAAGTCCCTCCCCGGTCCACCGCCACTGCCTTGAGACAGATTCATTTCGAGGCGGCAGTAGATCAATAATAATACCTCACAGCTCTAGATTTCCAATTCTCAATTCTATTACTACTGTATGCTTTAATGAGCAAGGTGAAGATGTAGGTAATGTAACACATCATGTTGTATTTTATGTGAATGATTCATGTCATACATGTTGTCATGCAGTTCTGTATTAGTTAGTTTAGTTTAGCTAGATCGCATAAGCACCTCCGAGACTCTTCTCTTTGGTCGAAGTCGGCAGCTGACCTCCGGATTCCTTGAATCTCTTGCATGCTTCTCCCCGAGCGTTGCCACTCTGTCCATACTTGCACAAGGCCTCATCTTGCGTCATCTTGGGAGCACATTTTGGATCCAATTTCGGGTTGCAGTTTTTGGTGTCCTTTTCCAGTTCCGAGTTGGTGAATGCATCAATGTCGAGAGCAGAAGACATGGAAGGGAACGATGCAACAACGGAAGCCCCAGCCAAGATAGATTGCAGCGCCTTTCTGCGTCCAAACAGGGGTTCATCGATCGTCGTGAAGGATTCCTGAACCAGCGACCGGCTTTCTGGGCGTTGAAACGCATGTTCGTTTCCAGCAAGGGCCGAAACACTCAACAGTTTAAGTCCGCGCATTTTTAGGCTGAGAATGGAGGTGAGGAGACGTAAGAATAATTTTTTTCGGTGGGTAGAGATTCGAAGATTGTGATTACATTAACGAGGAACGAAGGCACTTTGTGGTTGTAGGGTGAAGGCTGCCGTTGAAGGGAACAGGAACGATGATGATGTGCGATGAGTTGTTGGGTGCATCATCCGTTGTGATGTTGTGTTGATGATTTTTATACGAGTACGACGTACGACGGAAAATCAACCAATCAATTTTTTCATTGGATGAACACAACACGTACGCGTGATGTTTGTATGATAGCATAAGTTCATAATACATTTGAAGTGAAATACATACGTTAGTAGTAAGAACTACTAACAGTAAGTACAGTGCTTGGCAATAGGAACACGAGTTATCTATAGCTAGCTACCGTAGTAGCTCTGCTCAGTTGTTAATTACAAAACTCTCACGAGCAAGCGTTAGGATTTACAGCTCCTCGATCATGATTCGTTTTCCATGAACTTGCATATACTGTTTTTCTCTTGCAGTTCCCCGCTATGCCACTTCCTCATGGACCCCGCTGTCGGGCAACGGGACAAACACGGAGTGTTTCGAGCGTCCAACTCTCCTTGAGTGTCCGGGACGACCCCAAACGAAAACTGACATTCGTACGTTTCGTAGTCCGGCGTCATGGTTAACGGCAGCCCCATGTCCTCCATAAAGAAATTCTGGGTCGGAATTTTGCACGAATTGACACAGATACTGGCACAACCGGACTCCTCCAAAAATCGACATCGCTTGACAAGCAACCCTTGATCCTTGAGGATACTTCCGTCTTTATTGACCACGTCATTGATTTCGCATTCCCCCATCAACCACGTACCGCCGACTCTGGTTGCCCAGGCATTCATCCGTGAGGAAAACTTGGATGAAACGATGGGTGAGCTGTACACACAATCACAACACTGATTTTGCACGGTTACCATCTGCAGCACACACACCTCCGGGTAGGGTTTCGAAAAAAGAGTTGCAAATTGACCAGGCAACCAGCTGGGAAACAGAGAAACTAAAAATGGTATCAACAAAACGTATTTATTGAGGGAACTTGCTGTAGATTAGACAGCGCAAAGCATTCTGAAAAGTTTCGATGCTTACACAAGGTAGATTGAGCAATCTGCTGGACTTCTGTCCGGTTGCTGTATCTAGCGTTCATGGCCTGTGTCAGTTCTATCAACCCCAAGTAGTCGTCCTGCATTGCATGTAACGAAAGGACAAGGTAGCAACATGAGTATCCTTTATGATGATTTCGCCACGGTTCTACTTGTCCTACAAAATACGCCGTTTCGACATCCTCCCAACACCACCACCTACCTGCGGCAGGCTCGAGTCAAACCCCACATGTTCCGCGAGTTTTCGCCGAAATACTCGCATAAAGATATTATCCATCAAGCTCCCCAAAGGTCCATGTATGTTATCGTAATCGGGTTTGGTGGCAACATCCGGTCCGGTGACCCACCGAGTGTACGAGGGAGTTGTTGATGCAACGAAGGAAGTAGTGTTGGCCATGCTTCCGTGCAATGATGTAGAGGATCCATAATAATATTGCTTTCTCGCTGATAAGATGTGTCGAGCCGATGTCGATGATGCGGAAGGAGTCCTTCCTGGATAACATCCTATAAAGGATTTTTTCATTGTTGGACACCATGATTGGACTGTCATCGTACTAGCGCTCAGTATCAGAACCAGAAAAGTAGTCCAAGCAGTGGGTCGTAGTGTATGTGGATGGACCATGATAGAATTCGTTATTTTGTTATAGAAGAAGATAATGGGAGGAGAAGATATCTGAAGCTCCAGACGGAAGAAAACTACAACAATCAGTGAACCAAAAACATGACTCGGTTCAAGTTGTTTTCATTGCATTTTTTCTCCGTGCAATCAACGCAAAAAGATCGAGTAAAATGCGATCACCGCAGTAGTACGACTACCGGTAGCTACCGGTAGCACGTACCGTAGCTACGGTAGTACACATACATACATCATCGTCTTCAAGCTCCAAGCACTATCCACCATGATCGGGGTTTCTTCCACTTTAGACTTATTGCTTACTTCCTGCAACGAGGAATGTTAATTTGATGTAAAGCTTATGCAAATGTTTTACTTTTGTCACTCCCCTGACCTACGGTAGATCACCTTGTCGCCTCAGTACTTTTCTGTGGTACAAATGGCGTTGTAGTAACTCAGCTTTGTACTACCAAGCACTAAGAGACAATATCGGAGATGCTACTTGTGCTTGAGGTGGAAGGATACCCGTACACATATAATCTACACACTAAGGTTGCGACAAGTAAAGGATATCAGCACAGCGAATCTATCGATACTGTCATTGCTGCCTTCCCAACATTTGTCTTCTAACATTTGTCTTCTAGCTGCTGAAGATTTCTTTGAGACCTTTATGTATGTTGATCATGGAAGAATGATATGCGGATTCGTCCCTTGTAGGAATGAATGCCCTGTTGCTGCTTTTTCTTATTTCTTTACAAACTATCTACCAAAGCTCAAACAGCCAATAGGCAGCTGGTATAGGCACTATGTTATATTGTTTATTTCCATCAATAGTAATCATAAAACTACTAACTGTTACGTAAAACGAGGTATGTAATACTATTATCAGCCGGGAGCTGAAAACAGGCCGGTCAGAGCTTGGGGAACTGAAAATAGGGAGACAATCAATCTATCAGTGCAACAGAAGAGATCGTCCCAGCGGTGGTACAAGCTACTGGTACTGTCTTCTGCGTGGCTTCTTTAAGTGTGTAGAAGGGGGCTGAGGAAGAGGAGGAGAATGTGTTTTGTATGATTCCTGATATATTTGTTGTTGGAGCTGTCATATCTGTGGAAGAAATGGCATCATGACTCAGCTGAGTGTCGGGTGCAAGGGGGCAGTCTACTATTTCATTGAATACTACTGGTGCTTGACATGGAAGGTTTTTCCTACACTTACTATCTGCCCTATTGGAATGCAACAGGTAGAAGGTATCAACAGACCAAACAGATCAATTTGGATACTGCTGCCTTGCTGCCGCCTTCCCAGCATTGTTTTTGGAAGACCACGCCTCCCATATCTGACACTTCTTACTGGTTTGGACTTTCGATCATTCGTGAGGTTTTTCGCCTTTTCAGTTCTGAGTGGTAGGGCCAACAGAGCATTGAGTGGAGCCAGGCGAGTGAGCCAACTTCCTGGGTACGGAATCGATGGCAGCTGATAGTTGGTATGATATTTTTATTCGTCACAGTTGTTCTCTTTTTGAGATGCTTCGTATTTACTGTTTAGCTTACAGTTACGACCAGTACGAAAATAGTACTCCGAAATCGTATCGATTACAAGTGTAATCCAAAGTCACTCCTTTTTCTGTATACGGACTACGGGCAGGTTTTCTCTTGCCTGTTAAATATATTGTTGTTATTGTAATTCCAAATCGGCGTTTATTGTGATCTACGACAACCGCCCAATCAAAAAGTTATGTTGTAGTTGACTTTATGTTTCTCTTCTTCCTTAAATCGTGAACATGGTCATGCTAATCTCATCTTCTAAGTAACATACCGATATAGCAAAACTTCTCAACCAGAAAACGGAAGTTGTGTAAGTATCGTTATGTCCAAAAAGTCGAAATCAATCTTTAGAGCGATGTAAATCTTCGGAATGGACAGGAAAGTAATGATTTCATCTCTTGTTGAAAGTAAAAACCGATTCATGAATATTGACATTGCTATAGCCTCTAATTTCACGTGCGATTCCGGCACTTCTTCCAACACCGAAGCACTTACACGGTAAAAAATTATCAGTTCTCATCAATTTGCTTCCAGAAGTAGCACCCGCAAAACACCATTATGGGATCACATCTCTTTTGGTATGATCAATACCTCATCCGTGCAACCCATCCCTGTCTCGTTGAAAGAGCACGATGTTTCCTCCAGCACATCCTTCATTGGCTGGGCATGAACCTTTCGACAGCACCATGAACGGTTTCATCTCACAGGCTGTGGCCTCCTTAACAAACAATAAATGCCGGCGTTGTCAACATGTTGGCTGCGACTTGAAAGTCTTGGACTGCGGTTGCTTGTTTCACGTGGTATGTCGTTGCGTCGAGTTAATTCCCCATTGAGTCACGAATCCCATCGTCGTAGTGTCCGCGCGATGAATTCAGTCACAAGACTCGAATCTCCTGAAAATGCACTCACTGTCACAACTTAAAAAATACAAATCTGGTCCTTCTTTACTGACACAATCCTTTGCAAATTGCCATCGATTCTAATCTTGTCTTTGCAGCGATGTATCCAAATATTTGAAAATCAACCTTTGACGGTATGTCCTGGATGCCATTCTGCCATGCGATCTTTATTTTTGTTGCCTATGGATTTTAATGAGATCGATCAAGCCAAGGCCGCCGCGGCTGCCATGGCACCAAGTTCCAAACGTGGCAAGAAGCGAAAGAATGCCACCATTGCTCGATTGAATCCTTCCAATGCAATGGGAGACGATGGTGGAGACGGATCCGATCTTCGAACGGGACGATGGACTACGGAAGAGACTCATTTCTGTGATCAACTTATAGACAAATACGAAAAGGGAGAGCTTCCAGTGTCCGATGGTGTCAAATTGAATGACTTTTTGGCAAACATGTTGAAATCCAAACAATCTAGATTGACCAAGAAGATGAAAAATGCAAAATTGAGTGCCAAAACCTACAAGCATAGTACAGGATGTATCAGTGATGATGCTGAGGCAAAAGAGTTTTCTCAGATTGAGGTGGACTTTTATGAATCAATACAGTGTGACTTGGAACGGGCAGAGATTCGATTTCACATGCAAAAGGAATGGAGGGAACTTTTCAGTTCGTACTGTGTTACCATGGGTCAGAGTCTAGACGCAGATTCATGGTTGTCGAGTGTGGAAGAACTCGATCGACGAGTCTCCCAAGCTAAAGATGCAGCACGAATGGCTCGTCGCAAGGTCATGATGGGACATGCACTCAGTCAAGACTCTATGAATCCGCAACGCGGAGTATTTATTGAACAAGCAATATCGACCGATCCCAATGGCAGTGACATCATGTCCTCCACTGACGCCGCAATGCACACTTTTGCAAACTCTCATAAGAGGCTTAGGACTGGGAAAGAAAGAACCCTGAAGGACTTTTCGTCTCCATTTGTTGGCAAAGTCATTCAATACATCCAAAGACATCAGTTGCCTTTTGAGCACATCGATGCATGGGTTCCTTCCTTTGTGAGTCAAGGCGACGACAACAAACCCTCTGATGGCCCGTCGAATGGCGGAGTGGATCAACAGTGTCGACTATGCTTTGCAGGCTTTGCCAGCACTGAAGTCCAAGTCCCGCCTGATGGCAGCCGTCCTGTCAGCCTCACAAGTCAAGAGCAATTTGACCTTTTGTCATTTGGGGAATATAGCTCCAAGTTCTCGTTTGATGTAGGATGTGGACTTCCAGGGAGGGTTTACTCGACTGGGATTTGCTCTTGGGAGCAGGGGGTTGAGAACGCTCCCAGACATCAGTTTGAGAGATGCGGCGGCGCAGCGCAGTGGGGTATTAAAACAGTGCTTGGTGTCCCAATACCAAGTCCAAATGTTGGCAGAGTTGTTGTGTTACTTTATTCTCGCCATGATCGTGCAAGAGACCCCGAAATGGTTCGTCGTGTTACAGAAGAGCTCACAAAGGTAAATAATTTATGGAACAAATGAAAGGAGGTGTGTTGTTTTGTTTCACTTGCCTAACTTCTAGCTGGCCTGTCGTGCTTCAGCTAATGCCTACCCCCAAATGGAAATTGGTTGTCGATGTTGGATCCGCACCTCCAACACCTGACGACGCAAAAGGGACGGACAAGAGGGTTCAGGAAGTGTTAAAGCTACTGGCAGAACACACCCCTACTCATCGAAATTCCCCTTATTCGCCCTATCTTCCAGGGTTTACGTCGCTCCGTTTATTACTGCTCAAGCGCAACAGGACCAGTCACGACGATGATTTGCTTAGCACCATGTTGGAGTCCTATTCTTCTTACCTTGGGTCTGGCAGAGAGCCAGTAGAGATCGCCTGGATGATGGCACGCGATTATATGCTCCTGACTCAGCCTTCAAACCAGATGAATGGAAGCTCGTTTGTGCCGTTGCTTCAATCTTTCCAACCCGTACAAAACCCCCCACAGCAACAGCAACAAAATTTGCAACTCCAGATAGGTAATGTACAACCATCGAGCGCGATCCCAAACCAATTCCAGCACCAACAGCTACAACAAATTGAGGCCCTACATCATGCTGCTCAACTTCAGAACGGCACGTCTCCCGTTCCACTTGGAGCCGGTTTGAATCCAAGTTTTATAGGGGCTAATTCAATGTCTTTGTTGGGACACTTCGCTCCTAACGCGGGTGCAAATGGCGGCGCGAACGGTCTTGCGGCCTTGACACATTTTGCTCGACAACATCACAGTGGTCTTGGCAACAATTCCCTCTTTCCTTCATCGACCGGTCACCCCAAGGGACAGGAAAAATAGTGCCACTTAACTAGATTCACCAATACAGTTTTCCTATTTTTTATATCGATAGTTTTCTACAGAATGCTGTCACGTAGATGAAAAAACATATGGCGATAAATTATTAAAAAGAAAATATTGTTGTGACTGCCTCAAATTTTAAGGAAAAATATGCAGGAAAGGATAGAAACTTCGAAAGAAGACGATCAACACTTTCTTCGTATTGTATAAAGAAACTTGAAAGCTGTGACGTCTCTCTGAAACGGTATCTTTCATTTTTTAATTGTTGGATACAATGGACAACGCATCATTCACACTGATAGGGCCAAGCATTGGAGAGTTCTGTACATCGAAGTCCAAAAGGTTACCGGACAGAGAAGGAACTTGGGCATGACCCGAGACCCTTCCCTGCCCGATATTAAAAAAACCTGCTCCGATGCTGCTGTTGTTCTGTTGGGACAAATACATGTAGTCGCGGGCAAGCATGACGCCAATGTCTGACTTGGATCGGCCTCCTTGAGCGTAAGAAGTGTAAGAATCAAGCATGGTTTGGGCACGATCTTCTTCCTCGGGCGATCTAGATGGTTTCAATAGTAAAAGTCGCAACGACATGAATCCAGAAAGGTACGGTGCAAGAGCCGAATTCGGGTCTGAAGGCATGAGCTCACCGAGAAGAGAGACCACCTCATCAACACGAGGGTCTCGGCCACCAGCAGACTTTCCTGCTTCGGAGCTAGAATCTAACAGGTCGCCAGCCATGCTACCAGCCGAGGTGTCTTGAGCGGGAGCATGCTCTGCTTCACCGATGTCCACAACGAGCTTCCACTTCGGAGACGGCATCAGCTGCATCAAAAACAAGACAAGGTTTGTTAGGTTGATTATACTTGATAAAACGAATTCTTTACGCGACACAGCCTACTCACTTTAGTGAATTCCTCTGAGAGACGACCAACAAGGTCTTGATCCTTTTGGCGATCGTAAGTCGAATACAAAACAACAACGACTCGTCCAACATTAGGGCTGGCAATAGGAATTCCCACCACAGTCTTGATTCCCCATTGCAAGGCACCCCCACAGCGTTCAAAATGGTGGTGTGGTGCGTTTTGTACACTTTGCTCCCAGGTTGGACGGCCACTTTCGTAGACACGTCCTGGCAACCCACATCCAACGTCAAAAGAAAATTTTTGGCTGTAATCGCCAAAGGCATACAAATTGAATTGATCTTCAGGGCTAACAGGACTCTTAGTCTTGCCATCCTCTGCTACCGTCTCGTCCAAAGTAGCACTTCCAGCAAAACACAAGCGGCAGTTTGGTGCTTGTCCAATGTTGGTTTCCTCCGTTGGGACAAAAGAAGGAACCCAAATGTCCACATGTTCAAAAGGGACATTGTGCCGTTGCATGTAAGCCACGGTCTTTGATAAAAATGGAGCAGAATGCAAAAGGCTGCTCTTGCCGTTTATGTCGGTGGTACCAACTTGCTTCGCCTCCTCTGCCAAAAGTTGAAGAAGCTCTTGCTGTTCGTCAAAATCAGCCTCTAAACCATCAGGACCATGTGCTACACGATCATCTGATTCAGACTTTTCAATAAAGACACCTTGATCAGGATTTCGGCAATCAGTGCGAAGAGCAAATCCCATCATGAGCTTTCTCTTGGCCATGCGAGCGGCATCCTTGGCCAGGGAGGAGCGACGGTCCATCTCTTCAACAGAGCTGAGCCAAGCATCCGCATCCAATGGTTGGTTGATGGAGTTGCAATACAAGCTGAATTGTTCTCGCCATTCTCGCTGCATGTGAAACTTGATTTCTGCACGCTCTTGTGGGTCGGAAATGGACTGGAAGAACAAGTCTTCCAACTCGGAGAATTCCCGTGCTTCGTTGTTGTTCAGGATCCCACCAGCATGACGTTGAAAGGTTCGCGCACTCAGCTTGGCGTTCTTCATCTTTTTGGTGAGGCGAGACTGTTTGGACTTGAGCATGTTACCGAGGAATTCGTTGAGCTTGATGCCAGACGAGATTGGCAACTCCCCAGACTCAAATTTAGCAATCATCTTGTCGCACAAAGCCATTTCCTCCGTTGTCCAGCGACCGGTACGACGTTCCGAGACATATACACCTTGAGAGTCGAGTTCTGGCTCACCAGGGGCGCCCTTGCGCTTTCTCCCCTTGCCACGAGTTGCTGGGAGGATCGTGGTGGACTTTCTTGCATCGTCAATTTCTCGAAAAGACATGGGAAAGAGGGAAAGTCCCGATGAAGGACGATTGCAACAGGTGCATGCTTGCAAAGCAGATCCGTTGGTCGGCAAGACGATACATCGCCTGTAAAGTCGAAGAAAAGAGACTGACTGGGTGAGTGGAATACAGCAGAGACGGTTTTTGAAGTGGAAGATCGCTGAGATGAAACAACCACAACACACAAGATCGCGCGTAACCATGTATTCTCTTTCAAAAGATTTCGTTACTTGGGAAAAACGACGACAACAAAATGATCATTTTCCACATAAGGGATTTTGAGAATGAGACCTTTACATGCGCTTGCGCGCTAATGAAAAATCAAGAACTACCACCAGAAGAGACCAAGAAAAGAAACAACAGGTATGGCCGGGGACGATGGTGATGCCAGCCTAGTAGGGAAGAGCGGTGATCTAAGATGGCAGGGATGTCGATCGTAGCACTCGCATCAAGCTGATGGCGTTGCACAGCACTAGACATGACAGAATTTGGAGGGGCCCTGTATACAGCAATCGTTGTGCGATGCCATCCAAAAAGAACAAGAAACAAAAAATTTGACTTACGCATGTAGAGTACAACCGCATCCGGAAACTCGTAAATCACAGCCCCCAAAACCGCATCTAGAAGAAGAGGAAGGACAGGTAAGCAATTGGTTTTGTCGTTCGAAATTTATCATTCGAATCATGAGTGATGGAACATACCGATTGCATCGAACGTATTCGTCTCCTCCACTCATGGCCAAATTTCCAAACAAGAGGCCAGGGTTGGATACTAGCCCAGCAGCTCCTAGATCCTCATCTAAAGCGTCAAGAGGAGAAGCCATCATTGTGGATGGTGTTTTGTTGGTTGATGTGGGGATCGTTGTTGAGGCAAAACAAACAAAAACCTACAATGAGGTGGATTGGTATTGAACTCCCCTCCGATGATGGTTATGCTGGTGGCCTTGCAGCACATCCCTTGTGAAGTTGTTGGATAAGATCCGCGGGTGTGTGAGCGTGAGTGCGTGGCCACGCATCGGGAATGGTGTCCTACGTAGAATCTGTACTACAGAGTACGCAAAGTTCTTTTCACACCCAAAACTCAAGAACTTCGACAGGGCATAAATATGCAGGGACAGAACTGGAATTAAGGCCAAATCCCAATCAAAACATCATAAATTGTCAACGAAACAACTTTTTAAAGCCCCATGTGCTGATTACAATCTGATTTCTCTTTTTATTAAAGGAATGCAGTAGCGGTGATAACTTGCACTTCGTTCAACAAAGATACGATGTAGACGGGTAGGAACATGACATATTTAGAGCTTACAGTTTAGTCGACCACATACATATTTTGTGTCTTCCGGGGGAAAGTTGTTGGATATTCTCAAGCAGTTGTATTTAAAGAATCCTTTTCTCTTGCCCACCATAATTCCAAATTTTGCATCGATGCACACTGACGCACACGCAGCTGACAGGGAACGTTTTATAATAACTGTACAGTACGAAGTGGTACGTACACTACGAAACACTATACGCACTATTACACTACTACGTACTACGCAATGAGTCGAGGAATCGATTTTTCTCCATTGACGTAATGCTTAACGTTTCTGTCACTTACTAAGTCTTCTGGTTTTTTACACATAACGCCCTGCTGTCCCGCGAGAATGCCACAAACTTTGACGTCGACATCACTGCAGTGATGTGACTCAGCTCAGTCCTGACTGTGAATACCACCGTAGGTACCAACCGTACCGGTACGGGGGTACCGTAGTTTTGTTCCACTATCTCTCCGTCGTATGATACAAAACATACAATACGAGGGTAGTACGACAAGTATTGTTGGCAAAACAAAAAACAGAACGAAAAGTGGTCAGAGCGTCAGAGTGCCTTCCACGAGAAAGCTATCAGCTCTATCCCGTCGTACTCGGAGAGTGCTAAAAAATACGGTAGGTACTAGGTAGTACGAGCAACTTGGTTGACTCGTATGGTCTACGAAGTCGTACTGCTCTATTCCGATTCATTTTTTTTCGTTACGCGTGATTGAACGTTGAACGGAGTGTAAGTGATTGCCTCTTGGATTCTAAAATTGTACTACTGCCTATCCTTGTATAATTATCCTTACACTTAACTGTAAATTTTATTTCTAGACTCGCAAGTTAGAAATCAGTCAAGCCAAGCTGACCTTACATCCAATTCATGTAGAGTTGCAGTTTTCTCTTTTTAGAGTGGAATGTTGGAATGCTTCTTTGGAATCTCCGGCATCTTTTTGGTGCGCAAGATTTTCAGGTCGTTGCAAATGATTTTGCGAGTGTCTTGTGGATCAATGATGTCGTCCACAAATCCTCGTTGGGCTGCCACCATTGGATTCGCAAACCGGTCTGTGTACTCGGCAATGTCCTCATCGACATTTCTTCCCTACAAACGAAATGCGTCAGAATGAGCACGGGAGATTGTGAGGTGGTGTGACGAAGTCAAATTGGAAACATCGAGAAGGAGTCACTTGAAAAAAAGTCGCCCGATTCCCTTGTGCATGGCCTTACCTTGCCGCCATATAGAATATTGACAGCTCCTTTGGCGCCCATGACCGCGATCTCTGCTCCGGGCCATGCGTAGTTGCAGTCAGCGCGAAGGTGCTTGCTGGCCATGACATCATAAGCCCCACCGTAGGCCTTTCGGGTAATGACAGTCACCTTTGGAACCGAAGCTTCCGCATAAGCAAACAGGAGCTTGGCACCGTGTCGAATGATTCCGCCAAATTCTTGTTCGGTTCCAGGCAAGAATCCTGGGACGTCCACGAATGTCACCAATGGAATATTGAAAGCGTCGCAAAAGCGAACGAATCTGGCTGCTTTGTTGCTGGCGTTGATATCCAAGCATCCCGCCAAAGTCAATGGATTGTTTCCAATCACTCCTACAGTATGCCCCTCGAAGCGGGCAAATCCAGTGACAATATTCTGAGCCATATCAGGCATGATTTCGAAAATATCTCCGTTGTCTACGAGCTGTCGGATGACATCCTTCATATCGTAGGCAGTGTTGGGATCGTCAGGAACCAAACGTGCGACTTGAGGAACCAGTCGATCACCGGGATCCGTTACTTCTTTCACTGGCAAAGTCGACTTGTCGTTGGAGCTGGGCAGAAAGTCGAGGAGCCTTCGCATCGCTCTCAATGCAGCAACATCGTTTTCAAAGTCACCGTGGGCCACGCCACTTTTACTGACATGAACTTTGGATCCTCCGAGGTCCTCCTTCGTAACATCTTCGTTGGTTACTGTCTTGACTACTTCTGGACCTGTAACAAACCTGTAGGGCAGAAAAAGTAGTTACGTCAGAGCAGCCCTTAAGGATACTACATACAAACATTTGATCCATCGACCATGCCTTCCTACTTACATGTACGAGGTTGACTCGACCATGAAAATAAAGTCTGTCATGGCTGGACTGTAGACTGCACCTCCCGCGCAGGGTCCCATGATGACCGATATTTGGGGGATGACACCGGAAGCATCAACGTTGGCTTGAAAGACATCGGCGTACCCTCCCAACGAGTCAACACCCTCTTGAATACGTGCTCCACCGGAATCATTGAGTCCGATGACTGGTGCGCCGACCCGTTTGGCCATTTCCATAATCTTGACCATTTTCTGTGCATGGGTTGCACTGAGACTTCCACCGAGAACAGTGAAATCTGCGGTTCAGCATCACCATGATTGGAACAGGGTTTTGAAATCAGTGAGACTGCGATGAAAACGTCAATCCATCTTGCATTCTACACGCGAAAAAGAGTCAAACCATGTACATGACAAGTTGCTCGTACCTTGACTAAAAGCATAGACAAAACGTCCGTTGACTTTTCCATATCCCGTAACGATACCATCGCCCGGATACTTCTGTTGTTCCATGCCGAATTCATGGCAGCGATGGGCTTTTAGTTGGTCAAGTTCATGAAAGGTGCCGTCATCAAACAAGAGTTCCAGTCGTTCTCGTGCGGATAGAGAGCCTTTGGCATGTTGCCGTTCAATGCGTTTGAGCCCGCCCCCAAGCATGGCATTCTGTCGTTCTCGTTCCAATCGTTCTTTGAATTTGAGCTTGAGAACAGAGGGATCTTTGCTGAACGAGGAGTCATCTTCGATGATGGGAGCTGGAGAAGAGGCAAAGGATCGGACTGGTGCGGTCCCTGGAGAGGCCGTTGTCCTGTTGGAAAAGTCCGTCATGTGGTTGGAAAGTAGGGAAGCTGCCGAGATGTACAACGGCCGCGATACAGATGGCGCCATCATGCGGCGATTGAGGCATGATGCCAATTGCCGGCTGGTCATTTGAAGAATCATTCTAAAGATGCCGTGTGTAACGCCGGTGTTTGCTTATGTGTATGGTGGTCGGGGTTCTTCTTTTCTTTGCAGTTTTGTGCGTGTGTGTTTGTATGCTGTGTGGTTGTGGTCGTCGGAATGTTGTCGATCTTGTATTATTAGTATTATTTCCGAAAATGAGAAGAGATCTGCAGAGGCTTTGTGGTAATAACAGCAAGTCCTTGTGCTTGTTTTTTAATCCGAAGGCACCCCGTCGTCGGCGAAGAGGAGGCGAAGATTCCCTCTTCTGGGCTTCGTTCGGGAAAAGTACAAGAGCGTGTGGTGTCAACGAGAACCGTTTCGTTGAGGAGTTCGCATCCACGGGAAGAAGATCGTCTCCACTTGATTCCAATGAATCCAATAACAGTAAATGACTTAGGAAAATGGAACTATATCAGTACTTCGTCGCAAAACAGAATGAAGTGGTTGCATTGTTCCAATCGAACAATGTGTCCAATCATCGACTGATCATGACATTCTACAGGATGTACTCCATCACGTCGTCGATCCCCGCCAGGGAGGCGCTCTGTGGAATCTCTCAACGACTGGCCATTAGTCGCCAATCAAACTTGCATCTTGCGTCGATGAAAGAATCTTTCGATTCGGAACTATTGGCTAAATTCTACAATGAACTCATGATTCCCAATTTTCCATTGGAGGACGAACGTGATGATTTAGACGACTGGATTTATTGTTTGGATCCTGACCAAAAGCAAGACCTTTCGCGGTACCCAACAATGGACGTTTTGATCTTGTGTCAACAACAATCCAATGACAACAACGATGCCGATGGCGATTATAATGGTAGTACCTGTACCAGCTCTGTCACGATTCTCGCTGGTATTGCCTTTGAATACTATCGAAACGCTCAAGTTGGGCTACTGTCTTACATGGTGGTCGCGGCCGACTTTCGACAATTGGGTATATTGCGAGAACTCCATCCCGTGGCTTGTCATGCGATGGAACTGCTCCATCAGGAATCCATCCACAAAGACTCGACAGTGATATCACCCATCAAGGCTATTCTGGCAGAAACAAACACAGTAGATGCGGGAGATGTTCCTCCCGAAATCGTTCGCAAACGACATGAGGTCTTATATCGGTTGGGATACAGGCATTTGCAATTTCCGTACGTTCAACCTCCCTTGGCCGAAAATGGAGAAAGCTTTGACGATATCATGTTGTTGGTACATTGCGGACAGGATGACAAAGTGACCACCATGGAGACGGACATTCTTTACGACTATGTTGTGGACTTTTATCAATCCGTATTCGGATACGATGATGACATCAAGTACAAGCAACATTGGTACTTTGAGCTGGTGGAATGGTTCCGGATACGGCGATCCAAGACCAACATCTCACAAGAATTGCCATGGGAGGATGTAACGACGATGCTTCAATCCGAGATGAAGGAGTCCAGAGGGCAACGATCAAATCAAGCAGAATCCTCCAAACATGTGGTGGTGGTTGGTGCGGGCATTGCTGGTCTTGTTGCGACAGTTACGCTCGCGGAAGAGTATTGGAAGAAAGTTCACGAGCTCGATGACAAAGACGGTCAAAGTGCAGTTCGTCCATTGAAGATATCGTTGTTGGAAGCTCATCCATTTGTGGGTGGAAGGATACGGACTTTTGTCACTGATCCGGCCCATGGCGAAGAATTCAAAACTGTCAACGCCTTTGTAGCGGAGTGTGACAGTGTCAAGAACTTTTCTCCGTGGCCTGTGCCAGTTGGAGCAGAGTTTGTCCATGGTGTAGGCAGCATGATAAACAAATTGATTGAAGACCACGACGATTGGATGGTACAAGAAACCTTCGATCTGTGTGTAGAGCCGGACGAGTACCCGTCTCAGAACTCGTTCGTTCAGCGGCAAAATTCGTTGTTGTTGTGTCCGGAACAAAGACAGAAAAGTCACATCCAACTCTTTCTTGATGGACAATGCCATCCAATTTTAAGAAAGGACGATCCGACAAAAAGTATCAAAAATGGAGACGTCCAAGTTGGACGAAAAGTCGCGTTGATGGATCGGGTGAATGAAATATGGCAAAACTTGCAATATATCGGTGAAATGATGGAAACTTGGAAGCTAGAAAACTTGCCTAGGGACATGTCCCTTGAGGAATACGTGAACGAAAAGTTGAACTCCTGCAATGATGTTGTTTCCAATGAAGACATCCAAAAGATCAAACAACTTCTAGAATGTATGTACGCCAACACGGCCGGAACTAGTCTCGAGCATCTCGGGATTCACGAAGCAAGCCGAGAAGAAAACAATTGGGAATACACCGAGTGCAATTGGCGGACTCAACATGTATTTGCCGAGTTTATCGAGTATTACATATCTCGTATTCAGCAGGTTAATGACGAGTCGAGGGGACTGATTCAAATCAAGATTGAGACCAGCTGTCCTGTTACTGAGATTGGATCATCCGAGGAAAGCAAAGGAAAGTGTGGATCTCAGTTGCTGCGAGTGCAAACAAAAGCTGGAAAGACGATGCTTTGTGAGAAATGCATCGTCACTGTTCCACTTTCGATTCTCAAGTCCAGGGCTATTCGCTTTTCCGATGACTTTAAATTACCGGACAAAATGCAGATGGCTATTGACAAGATCCAAATGTTTTCTGGAATGAAGGCCCACCTGTTGTGGAAGATCGGGATGGACATTGTCAGTTTGACGTACCGAATGAAGACGACCGAGATCTTCTTTTGTCCGGGTGAAATATTTTCGCAAGTGTGGTTGAGGCGGGATGACACTTCTGTTTTCCTCACAGGATTTTGTGTTGCAAACTGTCGTGACAAATTGCTGGGTTTGGTTTCGGGACGAGGTGGTGAACCAAAGGACCAAGTTGCGAGGAGTCTCTTTTTGGACCAGTTGCAAAGAATGTTTGACAGCCACAATGAACAGATCTTCATTAATCCGGAATCCCCCACTTGTTCTGCATTTGCGCTGCATGATTGGTCTGACGATGAATATGTCCAGGGGATTTATTCATCTCCGTCCGTTGGTGCGGGGTGGCAAGATTTGGAAAGAGAGGGTCCCACGCACCCACTTCGTCACTATTTGGCACAGCCTATCAAGGAATCCCTTTGGTTGGCAGGGGAACATGCCAATGTCACGACATGCGCCACCGTTCAATCGGCAATGGAAAGTGGCGACCGAGCAGCCAAAGAGTTGCTACAAACATTGTCGTTATAGGTATATATTATTGATTCCTAAAGTAAAAATAATGTCAAGCATAAAATCCAGAAATTTGGAGTCTCCAAAAACTACATCGGTACTTACAGTCAGTAGGTAGTTGATACTCGGAGTAGTAGTTCAGCAACAAGATTTTTACAGTTAATTTTCGGTTTCAGCGATGAATTGAATCGGATGAATCGAAGAACGAGAGTTCACCGCTACGACGTGGTAGTACCGAAGTCCGTGTACTACATCGTACGAGTTCCGGTCTTGACGGACTTGACTGACTTCCGCCAAAAATTTTTTGGAAAAAAAGGAACACGTGACATCCACCACCACAGTCACCTCTGTAAGAGACTTATAATATCATCGCCTATTCATTCATACTCTCTGTTCAACCATGGGACGCTTCAAGCCGGAAGACTTTGGCTACGACTTTGCGGTAGAAAAGGAAGAAACCGAAGCGCTGGTGACTACCACCACCTGTGAAACTTCGAAGAATGCGTCCATTTCCGTTGAGGTGCAACAACCGACGTCGACGATAATGGCTGACATATCTGCCCAGTCATCGACCGATCCGTCTCCAGTGACAGATGGAGATGCGGGATATAAACTGTACGAAGAAAAGGAACCTCCAAAGGAAGCGGAGAAGGAAGATGACGACTTTCATTATCAACCAGAAAAGCGATATCGAGGTGGAGAGTCGTTTGTCGTTACGGACGATTCTTCCAGTGGCGGAACAACGATCAATGGAATTGCTTGTATTGGTGCATTGTGCTGTTGTCTTACCGTCGCTCTTGTGATTGCTGGAGGAATTTTGATCTCGTACGAGGAATACAAGGATTCCGAGTCTACACTTCTAGCCGGAGCCATTTTCATCGTTTTCGCAGTTGGTGCATGTTTGTGTGGATGCTGTTCGTTATGCCTTGGAGTGGCCACGGATGGTATGAATTTAGGATCTTCTGGTTCAGGTGACTCGTCCAAAGGAGACCCGAATTACAAAGAAGTCAAGGTGCGCCTGCGAAGATTGAACGATCGATATGAAAACGGATGCATGAGTGCGGAATCGAGTTTGAAGAAAGTTCGACTGGATGTCGTCGGACACATGAAGGAGGTACGTGCAGCAGATATAACGTTGTACTTTTGAGGTCGTGTCGGGACAATGTACCTCACTTTTTTAAATAACTTCAGTTCAAGGAAGCGGTAAACAAGGAGGAAAAAACAAAAAAAGAAAAGGAAAAGAAGAATATGGAAGAATTGGAGAAACGTGTTAAGAAAGATATCGAGTCCGGGGTTCCAGTAAAGGAGATTCGTCGAAAGTATCGCCCTGTGACCTTTTTCATTGATTTTCAGGGAGATTTGATGGTATCCAAGCTTGAACTTTTGCGAAAGCAAGTGTCAGTGGTGGTCAATCTCGCAAAACCTGGCCACGACAAGTGCGTCGTCTCACTGACATCCCCTGGAGGAGCTGTGTCCCAATATGGCCTTGCTGCATCTCAATTGGTGTAAGTTTGTTGCCATATTTGTTGAATGTCAAGACTCCTCCAAGTACGTACGATTTAGAAATCGCTCACGCGTTATGTTCGCAATTCGCAGCCGAATCAGAAAGGCTGGAATTCATTTGACTGTTTGTGTCGACAGTATTGCTGCAAGTGGTGGATATATGATGGCAAGTGTCGCTGATCAAATATATGCTGGTAAGAAAGTGACTTATTGTTTGCGTCTTTGTACAAGGTGTCAGCTTTTTGTTCTCAGGACAGTTTCTCTGCTTGATCCGACCTGAATTCGGTTTTTATTTATAGCTCCTTTTGCGGTGGTTGGAAGCATAGGAGTAGTGACACAGATTCCAAACTTTCAACGATTTTTGAATGAACACAAGGTTGATGCCTATCTGATGACTGCTGGCAACTACAAACGAACCATTGATGTTATTGGAGAAGTCTCCGAAGAGGGCAAGGCAAAGCTGACAGAGCAACTTGATGATATTCATGTTGCCTTCAAGGATCATATCGCTCTTGCACGACCGAAGCTACGAGAAAATATTGACAAGGTCGGAACTGGGGAGCACTGGCTGGCAGTCCAAGCCAAAGAGTTGGGTCTTGTAGACGAAATCATGACCAGCGATGAATACCTTGAAAGAATCAGCAGTGAATGCGACATTATTGAGATTTTAGAGAAGATACAATCACGCAAAAGTCCGTTACAGATGTTTGGTGATAGCATTAGCCATGCAGCCAAGAGTCTCACAAACGTGGCCAGTCAAATACAATCCACTGCAGAAGGCCAAAGCCCTACTCCAATGGCGATCGTGTGAGATGTCAAAATGACAATATAAGTAGTTAACATGCTAGGGAAAGATTGACTGATTTCATAGGTTTGATGATATCTACCGGTAGAGAAAAGTTAGTTGACTAATCGATCAGTATTTCACAATCAGTAGACAGATCGACCACCAGTTGCGTCAAAGCAGAATCCTGTTGTGAAGCTTGACTCTGGACTGGCCATGAAACAAACCATCGATGCGATTTCGTCGATGGTACCGCATCGTTTCATCGGAATTTTGTCGGTCATGTACGTAACTTGTTCGGGAGGCATTGCTTCTACCATTGCCGTTCGGACGACCGCCGGAGCAAGTGCGTTGCAAGTGATGCCTGTTTCTGCGTACTCCTTACCGATCGTCTTGGTCAATCCAATGACAGCTGCCTTGCTGGCACTGTACGCCAACATCCCGGCATTACCCTCCTTTCCTGCGATGGAAGCGATATTCACAATTCTGCCGTATCCTTTTGCTTTCATGTACGGCAAGACAGCCTTGCATCCGTTGAAGATTCCATTGACATTGACTCGGAACACGGCATCAAAGTTATTCGAATCCACATCTTCCGTTTTGATACCAGAGTTTCCAACAATCTAATAAATACGGACAGCAAAGAGCATGCATATGAGGAACATGTACCATATTATAGAGCAAATGTGTGCGCAAGTAGTGGACAGGACATTTGTCGTCAACAAGACATTATGGACTTACTCCAGCGGCTTGTACAAGAATATCGATACGACCACCATTGGATTTTGCAATTTTGGACCAAGCATGAGTGACAGCCGTTTCATCACCAACATCACACGCTTGAGCAACAAAGTGGCACGACGGCACCGTTTCATTCAAATTCGAACAAGCCTCGTCTATAGCTGTTGGGTCCAAGTCGACGATATCGACTCTAGCCGCTCCTTCTCGTCCCAATCGTTCTGCAATTCCATATCCGATTCCACGTGCAGCACCCGTTACGATGCATGTCATACCACCCAATTTTCTTATATTGGATGACGATGATAATGACAATGATGATGATGATAAACGAGAGATGGCTGTATTGGTAATAGCGTTTGGTTGTCCTGGTTGGACGTTGGGTCCTACGATTGGTGAGGTGATGGTACCGATTCCATCAATTTCACATTCGACGACATCGCCCGGTTCCAACCATCGTGGTGGTTTGCGAAAACATCCGACACCTGGTGGTGTCCCAGTCGCAATGATATCTCCCGGATACAACGTCATGAATTTGGAAACGAACGAAACGATATCATCGACTCCGAACACTAACTGGTCCGTGTTGGACTGTTGGAGTGTCTCGCCGTTGACACGACACCAAATACCGGTCGAATGTGCCTTCTCTAGAGTCATTTCATCCGTGGTGACAATAACGGGACCGATGGGAGCATACCCATCCATGGCTTTCCCCAACAACCATTGTCCACCATTCTTTTCCAATTGCCAGTCTCGTGCCGACACATCATGGACGACTGTGTATCCACCAATGTAATGGACCGCATCTTCTTTGGACGTGAATCGTGGAACGGTTGTTCCTACCACGATTCCAAGTTCGACTTCGTAATCTAATCTTTCGGTATGAACATCCTTCGCCACGGGGACGTTTGTACCGACCACACACGATCCAAATTTGGAAAATACGACCGGTTCGGTCGGGATGGGAACATTTTGTTCCGTGCAATGGTCGACGTAGTTCATCCCAATACACAAGAATTTGCCGACTAACGATCCGTCGATGGGTGCCAAAAGGTGAGCATCGGTAGCTGGAATTGTCAATATCGACGATGATGACGATGACGACGATGACGATGCCTGTTGAATCAACTCGTTGGCACGTTCCAAGGCGGTTGTTCCCAAAAGGAAAAAGTCACGGACGTTGCTTGCAATCGACGTCAAATCGACGTAGTCTAACGTCGTTGGAATCTGTGCAACCAGTTTGGTCGTTCCGTTATGCCGTACACTTGCCAACCGAACCATGCTTACTGAAATGTTGATGACGATGACGATATTGTATTGTATTGAATTGTGTGAGAGAGGGAGTACGGTATGAGAAGATGCTGTTTGTGATGGGAAATAATAGAAAGATTTCACTTCATTTTATCAAGAGACGATTAACTGTATAAAAGATCTTCTTCATGCAGCAACATTGATTGCGTGTTTGATTTACAGTTATGTGTTGTGTGTATGGAAGATCTTTTCTCTGAGATACCTACTGATGTACTGATGACGATGAGTGTACTGCTATACCGTACAAACATACAAAGATCGTACAGAACGGTTCTATCATCCCATCGGTATATTAGTAAGATACGATAGTATGAAGACTGCCTGTAGATACTCCATACCACCGTACTACCGTACTCCGAGCACCGTATCATATTATTTCTGTTTTTCACAGTCACAATTGTCTACCTATTACTGTAATATAATGAAATAATCTATCTATCTCTTCTATTCGGCTACTCTCTACTGGTAGCTAGCATAGAGAGTCTTCCTTTCATCATCATGATTCATGATGGCTCATTCGTTCGATTGATCAATCGGTCGCTTTTTCTTTCCATGATGATGTAAAAGAGGATGATGGAACGATGACGATGCCATCGAGAATCATCGGCATTTTCAATACTGCTGTTTTTGTCATTCCAGTACGACTTACTTGGGTACTAGTTGTTGCGTTATCATCTTCTTGCATCAACATGATATCGGTGTTGTCCCTGGCATCACCATCATTACTACCACCACAACAACCACAGCCACTTCACAGTCAGCAGCAAATAATCGTTCCTCGTACTATTATAATCAGTCTTCAATTTGATGGATCGTATAGACCACCCAAAGATTTTGGCCATGCAACGATTCCTCGTCGATTTGCCGTGGCAGCTGCTTGTGTATCGTTGGATACTACTACTACCATCGGTACAACAACAACAACAACATGCACACGTAACAAGGATACTAACAGTAAAGTACAACCAATGGCAGTTGTGGCAGCACGGATCCTTCCTACCGTTCCTTTTGAAATGACATCCCAACACGCCGAATACGAAGGATTACTGCTCGGATTGAGACATGTCAATGACCAATGGCAAAAATGGGTTAACTGTAATGGTAATCAACAGAATGAACACCAAATACAAAATCATCATCATCAAGTCGCATACACTACTACTAGTAGTAGTAACAACAGAGAACAACAACAAGGACATGATTCGATTGAAACAAAATCAAAATGTCACCAATTGATAATATTGCGGATACAAGGCGATTGTAAAACTGTGATCGACCAGCTCTCTGGAAAATCTGTTCCAAGAAAACTAGAAAGGTTATGGAAGGAAGCACAAGATCAAATTGAACGGATACAACAACAACAAGAAAGTCATACCGACGATTCGTTGGTGATGGAATACAAACTACTTCCAAGGAATGAAAACAAAATTTGTGACAATGTATGTAACAACTTGATGAGTATCATGTCCAACAACGTGTGGACGGAATGTATCACAACATTGGAAAACACAAACTTTGAGGGGATCGTCGAAACGAATACGAATACGAATACTATTCCTCGTGACGACAGAAACCTAATCGACCAATTTTGGACGACGTACCTCGATCCGTCGAACAGTATCATTCGATATTCGTTGCGACCGCTATTGTACATCAAACTAGCGACACTTGCTACCGAACACAACCATCATGAATCTTTGATCCAACTTGGGGAAACCCTTTGGAACGAGGCACGGATGTATTGTCCTCACAAAAACGGTCCATCCATTGATCGGAACGAATCGTCACTACCGTACAACATTGCCTTGAGAAAGTTCAGTATCGAATGCCAGATCAACGGTTGGATGGGGTTGGGGAACCAAAAGATGGTATCATCCTTACAACGAAAACATCGTCGACTGCTATCGATGGAAGTGGTCGATGCTGTTGGTACTGTTGTTACTCCGTCCCATGCATGGGACTACGAGACATTGCGTCGTCACGGTGAAATAAAAGAAGATTGGGAGGACGGTATTCCACAAGAATGGCGTGAAATGTTACACCAGTGGTTCCAACTAGCAAGAACCACCAACGTTGTTGTACTTGATACGAAACATAATAATAATAATAATAAGGATCCACTGCGTCGTTGGACGGATTGTGATGAAGAACAGGATGACATAATCATTGTGCTGTCAGAAATAAAGCTTGATAAAGAGAATTGAACATTATTTCATTGTTATCTTTCACACTTGTTAAAGATGCTAGCTAGGGAAGAAAAAAACGATTTCCGTCTTTCTCCTTGCTTTCACGAACTTTCCAAGGGAATCGGAGCAGCATGCCACGCAAACTTTCTTCGAACGCCACTGGACATTTTGCGAGGTACTCGAATCGTCGCCAAGGTTTCGGAAATTTCCTTCACAACGGTAGCATGATCCATAGAGATGGTATCGGCAAAGTACATCAAGTACACTTGTCCGGTCGATGCCTCACGGACAAAGCCAATGGTATTCTGTTTCCGCCGTCCTTGAGCATCGGTGCAATCGACAATAGTAATGACGGCTTCCTGGTTGTTGAATGGTTTGCCAATGGATGGTAACATCCACCGTCGACAATTCTTAACAGTCTTACTGGCAGATGTTGTTGTCACCATTGGTAGACTGATTTCCTCAACGGTAATTCGGATATGAAACATCTGCTGCGACGCATGAATAACTCGCGACGCATGAAGAGCTACCTTCCGCAGAGGTTTGACTCCCTTGCCAATGTCACGTTCTGTGTACCAGGCAGAGATCACCATCATCTCCACTCCGTCCGTCCCACCCAGCGTGGCCCTACAAAATCGGTACTTGTTGGATTCGGGGTTGTACGGATTGGGACAGTAGAGGAATCGTGGGGGTGGTACCATACGGCATCGCAAATGAGAGAGCTCCCTTTCGGCTCCGACGGGCGGAGTTGGTAGAGGCAACTCGGTGACGACCATGTCCGACTTGTGCGTCAACCAATGCATAGCGCGACGTACTCTACTGAGACAATGGTTGGGAAACTGATCGTCGTATTCATGTCCATCCATGTCGAGAGTTCGATGGGGTGACTTTGACTTGGTACTGGATATTCCCGAGAGACTGTTGTTTTCAATCGTAGTTTTGACGTTGTTGGTGTTGTTGTTGATGTTGTTGGTAGCAGAAGTAACGGAAGATAGATAGGTAGATGGAGGACTAGGAGAAGTGAAAACAGGATCGGAATGTATCGTTGCTGTTTCTTCAGGTGATGTGGAAGGTGGTGGTACACCCCAGTCGGATCCGCCATCTCCTGCTATGGCAATGACTTCATAGAGACCACGTCGAACTGGCAAGAGGAATCGCGCCATGACAATCTCTTCTTTTTCTTGATAGGACAGTCGGTGAATCACAATCAAGGCGTCCGTTGTAGAGGGCTCCTTCCCACTCTCTGTTTTGATTTGAACATACTTGATCTCGACTATGGGGGACCATGCCGGATCTTGCCGAGTCTTTGGTTCATGGAAAGAGGGATTATTTTCTCCTTGACTCACATGAAAATGTTCTTCAAAGAGGGATCTCCCTAACCTGAAAAATACGTTAGTAGTACACCACAGAAGGGAATGTAGTTCATTAGGTTGTTGACAGTGATAAAAAGAGACAGAGCAGTAAAATCACAACTAGCTAGTAGTTGTATACTACCAGTACCATACCTTTCTATTGCCTCATTGCGATGCTCCTGCTGCGCTAAGCTCAAATCCATATGTAGATTTTCAAAAAATTTAAAGCTCCATTGCAACCTTCCCTGGATGTCGTGGACGGTCAATCCCATGTCTTCTTCGCCGTCGCAAAGGACAATATCCCCCGGGGGGACCATATGCGTGACACCTTGGGACCCATCCGCAAGGCTAGGACGCTTGTACGCTGCCATTCCGTCTCGTTTAATTTGGACAAACACATACACACACTGACAACAAGATCGACGATGATGGGTTTTTCTTCCACACCGTTCTCCAAGTGTACACGCAACAATGGTTTTCTCACTACTCTAGATAGAGTGATGATGAAATTGTATGAAAATACTAGGTAGTAGCGCCCTTTGTTGCTATTCTTGTTGTTGTTGGTGGTGGTGGATACTACTATAAAACACTCGCCAAAAATCTCTCTTGTGCTGATACAGTGATGATGATGAAAAGAGATGATGATGTTTTTTACAGTTAGAAATTTGGCTCGTGGAGGAACGTTCGTTCTTCCGCCGATCATTGTTGTATCACTTGCCCTCTCCATCTCTCTGAATTTTTTTTCTTTATTCTTCTCATCGCCGTGGACCTGCAGTACTACAAGATACGAGAACGCAATTTTGTGCGAATGCTGCAAGATGCGCTACTCCGATGGAGTACGCGTACATGATCACCATCGACCGGAATGTGGAGACAGGGGTCAATTAAGTGTTACATCATCCATTCGAAATGTCTTTCGTCGCCACAACCTTGAAGGCAATAAGTGTCATGGGACCAACAATGGCGCCAACGGACAGTGTCTTTGTGACCGGCCAAAAATGACCGCACAAACTTGCTCTTGGTGCATACCTCTCTTGTGTGTCGAGAGTCCGCAACCAATTCCCAGCCCGTTTGATTATTTTTTAGGAAACGCTTTACAGTTAATACTTTGCGAATTCCGTTCATGTTGCCACAACCAAAAACTCTATAAAAACAAATCTTTTCTTCGGACTTTTTCCTCAACAATGATGAGACACTACTTTTAACGGTACAGGTAGGCATGCCTCTTTAAAGCACACTAAATAAACTGCCGAAGTCGGTGAACTCGCATCAAACTCAATCACTCCCCACTCCCCATGGTACAATCTTCATCAACGCCCTCCGAGCTGGACCAAGTACTTGCTTGGCATCTTCAACCTACCGTTTCTCAAAACCACATCTCCACTTTCCTGTTCTGGTGGAGTTACACAGACGTTCTACTGGTACTAACGGTAGTCGTGCGTGCTGTACAACGTAGTAATTAACGTACCGTACCAGTACCGGGACGTTCCTACCGTAGTACCAACCGTACCGGAAGGTAGTGTTCCATACACCCCTACTCCGTATGTCATCACTAGGCCGGGACTTCGAGTACGATAGTATCGTTCGATTGTACCGACGGAATGCAGGTATCATAGATGGGACGATTGTGAAATTCTGAATTTTACTCTATTATAATATTAATACGTAGTATTCGATAAATATTATTTATTTTAGTCAATTTCATGTTCCTTCTTTACAGTTACATACAGTTTTACAGTTACGTACTCCGAAGTAGTACCGTAGTCAACTAACACTACCGTAGTCGCACCTACGTCTACTACTGTCAGTAGGTAATAGTGACCGTCGTTTGTTGTTTTTAGACGTCAAGATAATTGCGATTTTAGGTGTACCTTCTTCTCTCTACCGTAGTAGAGAACGAAGTTACAGTTACTCTTTCAATTGATCTTATACACACTGGCTCTCTCAAACTAATTAAAATCTGAAGGGTTTATCTTGGCCTTCGCGATATTTCACATGACATTTTGAGTTGCAAAGAAGAAATTGAGAGCACTATGGCATACATACCTTATCAATAGACTGCATCATTGGAAAAAAAGACCTCGTTCTTGCTACTTAGAGGATAAGATACTGCCACAGGTCCAAAATTTACCAAAGATAGGGTACGACATCGGCAGGCTTTCTTTTCATGTCCCCCAAGAAAGAACGGATCTCTGATGGTTACATTTGAGTGGCAACAAATAATTCCTACTACAACGTCGTGCATACACGGCGCAGCAACTTGTTGGGATCGGGGCTTTTGACT
Source organism: Nitzschia inconspicua (assembly GCA_019154785.2). Lineage (NCBI taxonomy): Eukaryota > Bacillariophyta > Bacillariophyceae > Bacillariales > Bacillariaceae > Nitzschia > Nitzschia inconspicua. The sequence goes on from JAGRRH010000018.1 coordinate 1,026,684, forward strand.
ACTTGTAACGGTCTTTATCGTAATTACAGAAAACATTTCGATTTTTGGTAGCAAGTTCATGTCTTTTCCAACAAGAAGAAGTCACGCCCGTAATTCTACTCCTTTTGTACAACCACGTTCCATTCTTCAATCGAGTGGCCTGTCACAATTCCATTGGAAACGTAAGGGTCTCCTTCTACAAAGGCCTTGGCGGCTGCCTCTTCAGTGAAAATGAACAAGGCGCCGGTGGGAACCGACATTCCCACCTCTCCCGTCGGTCCACCACTCAGACAGGTCCCTTCTTCAATCATTTGTTTGGCCAAACCTAAGTGACCTTCTCGGAACGGCCCTCTCTTCTCCAACACATCTGGAACGTAGTCGTATCGCAACAAATATTGCGTTGCTTGAAGTGTAGTTGTAGTAGAATAGGATGAAAAAGAACTTGGAAAGCAACAAGGCATCGCCCCTCTAGTAGAGACTGCGGTAAATGCCACCGTAGAGACTCTTCTCAGGGCATTGATTGTTCCAATCATTGTCATGGGCTGATTCCTTATTGCTAGTAGGCGAAGAGCGGCGTTTCGCAAAAGGCGACTTGAATGGGACTTGCCTGGCGCTTCAATACTACCTAGTCGTATGCATATTGCTACTTCAGCCACGGGATCTTAAAAGATCGTACGAAGTAGAAATTTCAAAATGCGACGGTCGGACGACATCATCTCAAACGTGTGTATGATACAACCAACATCGACGCATGATACCGGTTCGGTAGGTAAATAATTACCGGTACTACTATTATATTACCTAACTGTAAGTCGTATACAAGGTGAAGAAAGATGAAAAATGGTTTTTGAATCCGCAATGTAGAAATCCTGGAGTTGAAAAACTGGAGGCTTGGAATCAAAAGTGTAGTAGGGCAGCATCGGCAATTAAGAATAAAACAACACAACTACATGCCGTTAGATTATGAGCAACAGAATCTTTTCCTCGCAGTATTTTCATTTTTTGAAACTTTTGAGATCCAACTTCTTCTTTGTAGGTGCAACACCCGCCGCAATCTCATAGCCGCTCATGTCCGCACGGACTGCGAACTCCAAGACGGCACGTTCATGATCAGCCATTCCATTCAAGCATGTCTTGAACGGGCCTGGGGTAGTACGTGCGACGTGGGTAATGGCTTGGGCGCACATCCTGCCGATCGAGGCGTTAGACAAACTGCCTTGAGGAGGAGGGTGATTCGGAAGGCCGTTAAAACGAATTATAGCAATGAAAGCTTCAAAGACAACTTCCAGAAATTGCGCCACTTCTTCTTCAGTACAATCCCCACCAAACTGCTGGTAAGAAGTAAGAACAATCTTCATGCAGTCCGCGCAAGCTGTCAATCGTTGGGATTGTATGTCGCGGGAGAGATTGGTAAGGATACCGTAAGCGCGGAAAACTGATAATATCTCTGCACCCAAAGCTGTTGCCAGCCGAGCAATCCCGGCACTAGGCGGCGTAGAGCTCTGCATCAGACCTCTGATTGCAGCCAAAGCAGTCAGTTGCTCCCCGGCATAAGAAGGATTCAGTAGCGCCTTTTCCACTTCCACCAAACTTTTCTCTGCTGCAATACCACCTTTGGCAGCAACCACCACGGACCAAGCGGCCCAATCTCGATTTTTTGCTAGCGTAGTCGCAATGAAGCTTTGATCCGATACATCAACAGATTCGTGTACTACACAATGCTTCAAAAGTTGTTGTAATGAGACACGCACTATCTCTGGGGTATTTTCCTTTCGAACAAACACCGACAAAATCAGAGATAACATGGCTCTGATAAGTGCAGGGGACGCATGTCCATTCTCAACAATCTCAGCAACAGCAGAAGAACATGTCGAAACAATTGTGGCGACCAGACCATTTGAAAGATCCAGCTCACCCTTCTGCAGCATGTCCAAAGGGCCAAGAATCGAAAGAAGCAATTGTGATGGTCGGGAATCCCCCAGTGAGACCGAACGAGCGACTGCAACAGAGCCCAACAAGCCACACGACTTGACAACGAGTAAAGGCATTCGAATATTCAATGCCTTTGATCGATGACTTTCAGGACGTAGTACCGGTAGAAGCAATTTTTTGTACAATAGGATAACCAAGCTCTCGATTTGCGCTCCCCATGTCTCTTCAATCAACAGTAGATCTCTCGACACAGAAATGACATTAATGGCCTCCAAGCACGAGGAAAAAACGTCTTCTAAGCTAACTTCCGTTGCCCAGATAATGCTATCTTTGGTGACATTTCCTTTTGCATCGATAGCAGTTGAGAGGCCCAAAAATGAAATCGGAACGATGACTTTCAACCAGGCTTCACACGCTTCACAATCTTCCTTCGAAACGGTTGTAGCAAGAACGACTTTCGACAGCAAGTCTACCGCCGTCTTCAAATTATTCGCCCATGTCTTCGCGAGAGCAGCTTTTGTGCAATCGTCCATCTCTGAGCTATTAGCGATGGAAAAGAAGCGACAAGAATGCCCGACTGAAATTGGTTCCGTCATAGCTTGTCCCACGAGAGACAGACTGTGTGACAATAGCAAGTTTGCCCCATCGATAGCAATCGCGGCTGCCTGGACTCCGAGACACTTTTCGTCTATCTCCATCATTTTCGAGACATCTGGTTGCGACAATGGAATGCTTCCAAGCGTCCAAACCTTCCCAATCTTTAACAGCAACAACGACCGCGTATTCAAACGGGTTTCTTTGTCAGAAGCTAGAATGTCTGTCGGCATTTCTGAAGTAACTTCAAAGAAAGGCGCCTCCTTCTTTGTGAATAAGGCTGGGCGAATAATGCGCCTCAAAACTCCTTGGTCCTGGCTTGTACCTTTCTCTATGAAAGAGCGCAGAGCATCACATCCCGCCCAAAACAATCGACAAGTCATGTCGTTGACTTGCTCATCTTTAGCTGCCAGAGCGCTTTTGATACAGGAAGATACTTGGGGTACATACTCGCCCAGGAGACTCGATTCAGGCTCATCTGGATCTGGAATCGCTGCAAATTTATCGATGACGTTGGACAGCAGATACATCGCATTTTCCTGGAGGACCCTGAGTTCCACTTGATCTACTGTCGCTGTCGAAGCTACGCATGACGCAGTCAGTAAATCTGCGACGTGAAATGACAGGTAGGAGTTTGGAACTGCCATCCTATTTGTATTGGCAAACTGGTGTGCTCGCATAAGTTCCTTTTGCGCAACAATAGGATTGAAACTTGCTGATTCAAGGAGATCGAAACCACTGGTTTGCCGGCATCTTCGAGCTAGCTCATATAGCGCTATATTGGCAATTTGTGATGCAACGGCCTTTACTTGCCACCGAAAAGAAGATGTGACGTCGAAAAGAGGCTGGGCATCTGACAGTGCTCGCTCCATCGCCTTTTTTGCAACCCGCGAACTATTGTGCACACCGACATTTTCCAATTCATCATCGTTACCCTTAGAACCCAAAGCACCAGATATGATCGTTCGAGAAAGAAGGATGAAACGTAGCAAAAGAGGTTCTGCATTTCGTTGCGATTCTCTTTCAAGGTACAGAAACAATTTCATGAGGGAAGGAATTTCGGACAGTGACGCATCACCGCCGCAAAAGAAAGTTGTTGCTTCTCTTGGTGCAGCAACGCTACGAAATGCCGACTCTCCAGAGTAAGTTTGTTTCGCGACCAATCCGTCTAATGCTGCAAACAGAAGGGACACGGCCTTCATATCACTCCATTCGGCTATTAGTATGTGTGATAACCCAAAAACTTTCATAGCCTTTAACGTAGCTCTGAGACAGACACTTGAAGACTGGCAACCACTGTGTGCACTCCGATTATCAGGGGAGAGCAATCGTGAGTGATCCGGTGTAATGTTCACCAGCATGAATGGGATCGAACAAAGGATTGGATGCTCGTCGTATTTAATACCACCACTGTGAGGCGACAGCAGCACTTGATGGCTTGCAAGAACTTCAAAGAAAGCTATCGCTTCGCATTGGACAACTGGGTGAAATCCCATGGACTCAAGGATGATTATTCCCATTGTCGAAAATCGTTTCGCGATGCTTGAGTCAATGTCCTGCAGGTGTATTAGGAAGGGTGTCAAAAAAGTCATCAACCGTAGCATAACAGCAAGAAAAGAAGCCTCAAAAGCAACTTTGGCGCTTTCATTCCCCTGATCAAGAAAATGTGAAGCAATGGTCCATGCCGATAAGAAATTTTCTTCAACAATTTCAATTGCTTTCTTCAATAAGTGCATTTCTTCAGGATCGATTGCATGTTTTTTGAATATCCTGGAGTATTCGAGCAACAACAAAAGAGCATGCAACGCAGACGTACGTGCAGAAAGCGACGTTGTGCCTGTCGACTGCCCAGAGATGTAAGGAAGTAGTCTTATCATGATTTGAATTGCTGGGAGGGAATCTTCGCCGTTGTCTTTCGGACCACCAGGGGAACCACGGAGTCGAGATTTTGCGGCACGGCGTTCCTTAATCTGGTACGTGTTTCGCTGCATACACGCCAATGTCAAAAGCCCACCAGACCTTCCAGCCTGCGTTTCATCTTGAAGGATGTTGCGAGCTTGCGTTTGTGATGAAGCTCCAGCTATCACTTCGTCCAACGAATGAAGAACCGAGCTCTGCAAAAAATGCATGTCTTCCTTTGCGCCAAGTGTTGCCAAGAATCCCAATCCCTCAGCTGCCGCCCGGCGGACGGAGCTTGACGGAGACGGAAGTATACTTAGTAAAATATTGGATGCTTTGTTCATCCAAGTCGGGCCAAGACCAACCGGGATATCATGGGTCGACTCGTCCATCGGAAGGGCTTTCAAGCAAGAAAGTAGAACCGCGACAACGTTAGTGGTGGCAGCAAGATTGTCTTTTGACTAAAAGATGAAAAGAAAGAGGAAAGGGTCAATACACGTTGCGATCAAATTTCAGTCGAAATACAAGCAAAGAAAACGACGCTCTCATACCTTTCCGGTTCGATCTTGGTCTTGACCTCCTAAGGAACGTCCAACTTGGAAGTAAACAGGTGGAATCAACGACTGCAGGATGTCCATCGCTTTCTGCTGCTCTTTTCCTGACTTGAGTCCAAAGGTCGATGCAAAAGCTTGGATCGCAGCATCGATTAGCCTAATTTTGGTCGAAGGTGAGGGATCAACTGGTTTTCTCCATGTTCCAACTTCATGGAGGACTGTTAACGCCCTCTCCTCTTTATCTCGGGCAGTCATACCAAGCACCTCACTACCAAGAAATGGTTGTGATTTACTGGATTCATTCATTCCTTTTCTTTTCGCTACAAAAGCAGATTCTCGATCCCCAGGGTGCGCCGCATCAGATGTGAGGGCAATGAAATCAACTTCTAGATCTTTCAAGCCACACGCATCGCCGAAACTGCATGCTCGACTGAATGAGAGGGCATCTAAAATCGAATCCTCTTTAGAGAGTAGCGACGGAAGAAGGGAGCAGGCAACGTCATTCTGAATGGCAGATTGGATGTGAACGACAGAAAAGCCGAACACAGAATCTGCAATCATAGGGTAAGATCCCGGAGGTAGCCACGCAAACGCTTCCAATATCGAGGCCTTGGCACTTTCGAGACGTGCTGCGGCAATATAGTTCGCAGGTATGGATCCAAATCTGCCTTTGCTGGAGAAAGATGGGAGCAAACTTTCTAGTATCATGGAGGTACGACTCAAAGCGTCCGGAATCGACAACAGCAATTCGGAACAATACTTTAAGAACGTAACCATTGATGTCAGGAGCGCCTCAATGCACATCATTTCATGATTTGCGCCAAAAGCGTTGCTCTGATAATCCAATTTGCCGACTTTCTGCCATAGACCAAAAATTAATGCGACTTGGTTGGATATGATGTTCGGGCCTGTAGTTAGTAACCCACAAATGAGAGCGAAGCCAGCACGAACGCAAGTGCAAGTTCCGTTGGGACAACTTTCTCGCATGATGTTGTTTGAAAGCGTCGAAACAAGTATCTCACTGACTGTTATTATGGCGTCCAAATCATCCACAGGGAGCCCGCCGGGAAGGCTTGGGAGGTCCCGGAGAATCATGGAGACTGTTACAGCCATACCCTGAATTGCAATCTGCTGTTTCAAAGTAGAGTCAATTTTTACTTCATTCACCTGCGCGTTCCTTCCAAAACGAAATCTGGTCGAAATGCCAGAAGAATCGGTTGAACTTCCCACTTTTGGGGAACTGGCGACTGACATTAGCTCGGCATGCTCCACTTGAATGAAATCGATGATCTCACGAATCATTCGACGTCCTTCAGCAGGGAACTCTGACGTTACTGCAGCACAAACGACAGCAGCTTCATGGCGAACTCCATGATCGACATGCCGAAGGCATTGTACGAGCGCAGGAACCAGTTCTTCGATGGAAGAGGCAGTCGCCTCCCCAAGTGTAGCCAAAAGATGCGAAATTTCGACTAAAATCACCTGCAATTGATTACCTTTCAATGCTTCTTGCTTGTTTTTGCACAAATGAATGAGCTCATGAAGCAAGACGAGTTGGGTAGTTTCAGCAACCAGTTCTGACAGGCCTTCACGAAGAACTCGAGCAGAGAGCAAACGCGCAACACAAGCATCTGACAGTGAAATCTTCCGGCCTTGTCCGAAGAGATTTCTCCCCGCCTGAGTGTTAGAAGATGTCAATGTTGAAGCGGCTACAGCAGCCCCGGGAGTGATAACAGTAGTTGCATCCACATTTTCCGAAATAGGTACACTTCGATCCGTGGGATTCAACTGCACCTCCATTTCTGTTCCAACCATGGATAGAATGATCAAAATGGCTTCTTTATACGACAGCGCCCTACCATCACCGAGAGACTGAATGCTTGATTGAAGTCGCAGCAAATGGATAAGGCTGCGTGCAAAGCCAACTCTGACAGCCCGCCCGCCAGTTGAAAAGTTGCCTCCAGCACGTGGAGCCGCTAGCTCACCGCCGACTTTAATGAAGACGCTCACCAAGTACTTCATCGCTTTGGGAAGTGTATCACAGGCCGCAGCAGGGAGAACTCCTTTTCTAACCCCTCTTGCATTTCCAGCGTCCCCTTGAATAGCCGACGAGTAGTCCCCTCCACCAACATCAGGATCTCGTGGACGGTCAATGCCCACCTGGTTTTTGTACTCGATGGATGTACACATGCACCTTGCCAAAGCTTCGGCCCACATTCCTGATACGTGAGCACTTTCGTCGTCCAAATTTTTGAATGCTAGGGTCATGATGTCCTCTAAGCTCGATGTAGGAGACGCCGCAAGGGCATCTGGAGAGGACGGCGACTTGACATTGACATTAATAACAAGCGGTGCCACTAAACCTGCAAGTTTAGCTGCGGAACTTCTAACTTCTGGAAGCTTATCGTGCAATGCAATTTTCAAGAGTTTAACCACTTCGAAAATAGTCCTGTCCTCAAGAGCACCTTTCAAAACAAACTGGGCAGACCCTTCAACAGATCGCGTTTTCAAAAAGGCCGTCCGGGACGCGACGGCGACGCTACAGGCAGCTTCCATTGCAGCAATCCGATATGTCGGTTCTCCATTTCCACTCGATTTCAGTGCCTTTTGACACAGTTGAATGATATCGTAAGACCACGAGGCAAGTTGTGAAGACAGTTTTGGATCTTCCAACAGGCCACCGATAACTTCCAAAGCAGCGACCCTTGTACCGCCCAGAGCCCTTGCTGTTCGTGGATTCAATCCGGCCAGAACGATCATATCTCGAACAAATCCATACAAATTGATTCTAGCATTACCCGAAAGCCCCTCACCTAAACTATGACAGAGAACAACGCATTGCACCCACACCCTTCGAATCTGATGGACAAGAGACAAAAAAAAAAAATGCATGTTGATCATCAGAGGTGGAATACAGGAAATCAATTTATGACGAGAGTCATTTATATCACTTACCGGATTAGAGAGCATAGGGGGGACATCATTGCGTTTAGTAGGGTCGCCACCGCCAGATGAATTCATGGTGGCAGCAAGGCTGCTTGAAATTCCCAAAAGTTTCATCAAAACTCCGGCCAACAGGGAGGGGGCTGCCACCAATGGGGTGTCTTTCGGCGCGCTGCGTAGCAAAGACCTCAGAGCATGGAGCCGATGAAGTAATTCTGACGAGGGGACCGGCGAGACGGTTGCAAAAGAAGAATGAATTCCCTTGGGAGGATTTGTCGTCGAAAAAGATGAAGAACCGTAACCGATCACTGTGGCCCCTAACAAGGCACCGGCTTCTTCCACTGATTGTGGCATTTCATCTTGGGGACTAGTAGATGCCATGCTGTCGTTTACGGCGCCCTTCAAAAGGTCAGTCGGACAAAGGAGGCTCCAAAAACAGACGGATTACTACGTACTTCTTTGCCTGGGTGTGTGATTGTGATTGATGTTGCGAAGCTCTCGATGCCAACGATCAGACTCACTGCCAGTAATACAAAAGCAACATTAATAATTCGTAGCGGATGGAAATATTGTAAAGGAACGAGAAGGAAATTTTATAATAGTCATACCTCATTCTTGTGGCTTGACGAGAGCGCGCCTGACACACCCAGAACTTGGATGTCCCAGATCGATTCTGGAGACGTGATGATACACGCGGCAATGATCTTTTCTTCCCGTGTGTCAAATTTCTGCGTCTACTCCGGCCGAAACGTTGATTCAGTCTTTACAATAAACTATTGCAATAATTTATCGAAGTACACTAGCTATCAGACGTCAAACGGCACCAATGACATTCACTGCGCCTCGGGATATTCTTTTCAATCATTTCTCGCACGAAAAAAGAAAACGAGAAGCCCAGTAGTTTTTTCCATCACTGCCATCGCTTGCACTACTCCCTTCTTTGAAGTGAACGTCTCTGGAAAGCAAAAAAGAAAACATGATATGGGAAATGTCGTCTTACAAGATAGTCGGCGCCATTGTAATTTGGTGGTTCCTGAGTGGGACGTTTCATTGTTGCGATGGACATAAACTCGCTCGAAACAAAGCCACTCCAGCATCGTCCATCGATTCTGATCACGAAGCTCATGTTCAAACAATTGAAAATCCCCACATCACTCGGAAGAATCAAGTTGTGGAATTTGGGATATTGGAAAGAGCTTCGCTTGAAGTCCGTTTTCACACTCCTAAATCCAAGCCCTCCAAGTCGGTTAAAGGGAATGGAAAAGACGGGAAGGGCTATGGAAAACAAGGAAAGGGGTCCGCGTGTGCCCTCTCTGATGAGTCCTCTTCAGCTCCGTCCATTTCGTCGTCTCCATCAATTTCAGTGGCCCCTTCGTTCTTTCCAAGCGACTCTACGCAAACTCCACTAGTGTCATCGGAGGCTTCTTCATCAGAGCCGTCTTTGGTGCAATCTCTAGGACCTTCTGCAGCCCCAAGTGACTTTCCCACTGTATTTCTTTCTAATTCTCCTACGATTGCACCGTCATCTATCCCACCCCCCGTCCCTTCTACTGCTTCCTCTCAATTCCCGACAACGTTTCGGGAACCGTCGAGCGGTCTATTTTCTACCAACAAGTTCCCCAACGGCTCGGAATCTACATGCAATGTTTCGCCCCCAACGAATCTTGGAGGAACGTTGAAGCCGCAACGGTTGGTCTTTTTGTACTACATGTATGTTCTTGACAATTCGGATGAAGAACTAATCCAAAGAAAGATTCGTGAAATGGAGCTGCGAATTCACAATGGGCTGGTAGAAGAGTTCCTCAAGTGCAGCGTCGAACAAGACGCCGAGCTGGAGATGATGAAACCATTCTACATTTGGGGCATATCTTCCAGTCCTCCCGACGAGATCTTCTCCAGAGGATGCGTTCAAACCGAATTGGACCAAGAAGTACTACCAGCAGAAGCGATGGTTTGTATCCCAGTCAAAGCAAGTCTTGGGATGGTCGCCTACTTTCCAGCTATCCGAAGACGTGACAGGATTCTACAGATGATTACAGACGCTGACGGCCAAGTTTTGGGCGCAACAGGTGAATACCTTGCCATTTCCATGGAGAACGGTGATTTTGATGATGAAATCGCCTTAAAATCAGAATTCAAGGGCTTCCTAATGGCAGCGGACCCATCTAATGGACCCAACGTTGCGGCGGTCAACCAAGAGATCCATGTCAACAAAGTCGATTCCCGTAGAGGAGCGGGAGTTACAGCTATGGCTTTAGCTTGTTTTTGTCTAATTGTCATTGTCCTCTTGACTATTCGCCGCAGAAAGAGGCGAGCAGAACTGTACTTGCAGCATTTGGAAGGTATGTCGTCCTGCTCCGATCTCATCAAGGATGATACGAGTGTTGATCGTACGACGTATATTGTGGGAGATGGAAGCTTTGACTTGGTGGACGGACTTGATGCTCGCAATGACATCTCTAAGGATGTCTATGACCAAGCGCAGAAAGGGAAATTCGACCCAAATGATTACCAGCATGACGTTCATAAAGTACGTAGCAGCAAGCCATGGGCATCTCGACAGTGCTCGTTCTCCTCACACAGTGCCTTGTTTTACTCGTATATTGAACAGTGTACATCCGCATACTGCGCTGCTTGTCGACACGTCCAAAATGTGCGACCGACCTTTCTTCCTTCAGCTGAAGTGTCGCCTGAAGTGCAAGGAATCCTCGAAGATCTCCGCCACTTTCCCTCGATTGGGGACGACAGTCGATCTTACTCGACGCATGATACCGTGGACCTTTAACATTTTCCTCACCTTTTGTCATTGTACTGGAAGGCTATCCTGACTCATGGCGAAGTTATTTTATGGAGCTTCACCTATTGTAACTCCAATCACGTAAACCGGGAATGACAGCAGAAAACGTAATACGGACAATTATATCTGAAAGTGCTTTGTAGTTACACGGCGTTATCGTTATTCGAAGTAGTCATCCAGTTGTAGATTGGACCTTGGTCTCGTTCTCACTTTCTTTTGTGACAGGTGAAAAGAAGGACAATATGGTGTTCGACTGCGAAAGCGATTTGTGTTCCTTCGAGAAAGATCCGGGCTCGGATCGAGATTTTTTGGCAGTTGGGAAACATTTTGTCATTTGCGCTCCGGAAATTTGAATTCCTTCATGATCCAGTAATATTTCTTTTGCACGTGCAAAACCATCAGGCCCTGACCTATACCGATGCGACCATTTCTCGCTAACTTTCTGGCCGTCCGCCGGATTATCGCTCCAACCAAAGCACCACAGGAGACCGCCGTAGCTCGGAGGGGAGAGACCATCCAAAGCAAAGCGATCGTTCAAACAAACGAGTTGCCACAACACATCATGAACCGGGAAATAGCGAGCCTGCCAATGAACTACAGTCTTTCCCCTAAAAAGAACGGCAATGAGACAAATGAATCATGCAATTGAGAGGTTCCATGAAAAGTAACGATGACTATGTCAACTGCGAAACACCGATCTCGTACCAAGTCATTCTTGCATTGTTGTGCAATTCACCTGTATCTACCAAATATCCTTGCATAGCATCCCAAGTTTCCTCTCCAGTTGATGCAGATTCGAGTTGGTTATACGTATATCCTCTAGGGGAAGATCCGTCAACTGTAGGCACGTACAGACTCTCAAGGTGCCGCCTCGCCCAGGGTGGCAACACTTCAACAGCATGATACTCGGGATGTGCAAATGTGTGCACGTAGCTTCCTTCACGAAACTTGACGACTTCGTCTAGAAACTTTTGACACCCCGATGAGTACCCGGGTTTGGTTGCCTTGGCCTGCCAGACATCGTAAATGACATCGAAAATGGAGAGAATGCCTAAATTGAGGTAGCAGCTGATTCTTGAAACTGCATGAGGTGTCACAATCGTATTTCGTCGTTTTGCGTAGTCTTTCAGTCCACAGTCCAGAAACGATTTCCATCGTCGCTTGGCGCTTTCCGACGAACCATGGGTCTGTACACAAGGTGGAACGGTCGTATCTGCACCCGACCACGACGTCATTGCCCACTCTTTGCAATCGGAGATGAAATGGAGCTCTTCGACAGTCCAGGGGCGTAGTCCGGGGGCAAGGGTGTCTTTGTCTCTCCATTTGGACGGAATTGCCTCAAGGACATCCCTGATGACAGATGAATTGTTGTCATCATCCATAGGCACAGTCGATGGGGTGTAATCCTCCAGTAAGAAAAACCTCGGAGGGAGCTTCTGCTGCAGCTCTGGCGAATCCAAGGCTCCATCTCGTACAATCGAGTAGACCTCAGCTTTTCGAAGTGGATCGGTCGCTTGTTGCCATCTCCATGCTTTGGAAGGAGCCCCTGAAAACGCGATATCACCTTGTACAGTCTGTACCTTGTTACGTTGTAGTTTGGAGTTGGGAGGAACAGTGGTGCTTCCATCCACTGTATAGCATGGAACATTGGCGACATGACACGTGTTGACGACGCGTCGTAGAAAATTACGATGCGGATCAACAAATGGTTCATCACATATAACTGCCAAGGCCTGATGACACAAGGATAGATGATGTGGCGTCCTTGCACCTGGACCATGCACTCGAACCGCCACTCCAGCGCCATGTTCTTCAAATTCTTTGCAACAGGATTGTAATGCCTCGATTGTGAAAGCGAGTCGTCGAGCAGTCATGACTGTTGGCGACAGCGGCTGTTTCGATAGATGATGATCATCGAGGACCGTACAGAGCACAACAACAGGAACATTGTGATAATTAGCGAGATGACAGGCTAAAGCAAAAGCGGGGTTGTGTCGCTTTCGTAGGAGAACTGTTGGAAGGTAGAGTATGAACGGGTTCCTCTTGCGTTGCAACGGAGCTGCGGTTCTCCCAGTGACGTTTTTCGACGGCGGAACGCGGCATAGTATCCGATCTTTGAGGGATACAGATAGATCCAATGCATTTAGAATGTCATAATCTGACATTGCAATCCTTCAATGGAATGGTGGAAGAAGCGACAACAGGAGGAGGGAGCTCTTCTGTCATTTCTTCCTTGCAGTTGATGGGTTTGTTCATCCTTTCTTCGTACCAACTGTAGAATATCAGTAGTGAAGCACCAAAAATCGTCATCATCGTCATCATCACCCTTCGATGACTTCGCTGGCAAAAAGAAAAAAACTTCATAAAAAATAGTGACACGAGCTTGCACACGCGCGCTCGCAAGTCGAACTACATCCCGGAACGTTTCAATCAAGCTCATCTCTCTACTCTTCTGCTATGATAGTAGTAGACTAGCAGTGCTGGAGTCAACGTTCTTCCTTAATGGAAAACTACTTTGTAATGTGAATGATATGAAAACAGAAAAGAGCTAGCTGTTAATCTTGACAGTAGCTCATCATGTTTTCTAGCGGAGGCCTGGACTGAAAATCGACCTTATGCTGCTGGGGCAACAAGGTCCTTGGAAATTAGGTACCTCGTGTTGATAAAGAAACCGTCCAATGGCAATTGATGAACGGATTTCTGATCTGCTAAACACATGAGTGTAGAGAGTATCATCTCGAAGCAGCGTGTAGCGGGTTCCTCATTGCCAAGTTGTCTGTGTACCAGAGCGACATTGTTGATGACGGCCAAAGGAAAGAGAACAATGGCCTCACCAAGTTCCTCTCGTAGTAGGTTGAAGCATAGCTCATATAGCCTCAGCGCACGATAAAGGGCTGTCATTGTGTCGCTGACCATAGCGTCGGCTGCAGAGAGGTGATAAGCGAGGGCGAGATTAAAGATAATAATGCATGAAATCATTGACCGTTCTCTATATCCTGTAACGTTCGCAAGTTCATTTCGAATGAAAATTGCCTCTCGATGCAGAAACAGTTCTTGATCGTCGACGTCGTGGTCATGGTGACGTAATCTCATGCTCTTTAACAGACACTCGGTAAGACTGATTTCACAAATATACGCAGTTTCAAGAGGTATCGAAGAAGACGTATCATGTGCTAGTTGGAGGATGCTTTTCATGGCAGATAGAGCCTCTTTTAGGTGCGAAATAGCAGCAGAGTAGCCCTCTGGCGATGATAGCAGCGTCACAGCTCGATTGTTGAGGGAGACGGAGAGCTCAAAAGGATTCATCCTTTGGATGTATTTTGACTTGAATTATTTTGTAAGACGATTCACAGTCAATCACTCATGTCAACTATCCGCAATATCTCCTGCGAAGTTTCGCATAAAATAATCAATAATAATCGAAAGAGCAAAAAAGGATGTAATCGTTCCACGCGACGTTCCCGAAAAAAACCGATGGGGAGTTCGTTTCTTCAGAAGTTTCTCACAATTGACCATCCATGCACCCATTGTGCTACTTGAGGTTGGAAACCGCGCTTCGGATCAAGGAAAAAAATCTGTTCTGCGATCAAATGTCATGCAACAAGCCACTGAGAGACAAACGTCAATTCGTCGATGGACATAGTTTTTACTTAACGTGATGTGAGCAAGGAATTTCTCTCTCGCAGTTTATTTTCGCAATTCACTTCATCGTTCGTCTATTTTCCTTGTTCTTACTCGTGAAAAAGACGAACTCTCTCTAGCTAGAGTAGAGAGAGATTTCTGTAAGACTCGACTTTACTGGTAGCTATGATACCAGGTGGGTGGCGCGTGGCGGAATAACTGTAAATTGCTTAACCTCCATCAGCTATGAATAAACCGCAGAAGGTGACATACCTTCGTCGTTTCGGGACGGAAATAGCAAGGCGAACAAGAAGAATGGAAACATCAGTTTTACTTATTACCACGTGCAGCTTAAATCATAATTTTTCGTGTATCTTTCGTGCAGGAACAAAACTCGCCTGTCGAACAGTACCACTCTATCTTACCGCTACGGTTTACCAGGAGTGGCCGAATCGGTCTGTTGCAGTTCGTCACAAGGCGAGATTTTGTTTGAAAAGTGTTGTTCATACGTCAAGAAACTGCTCACAGCATCGCATCGGTAAAATCGCACAGCATATCCAAACGTTCACAATAGAGAACAGCGGACTATTCGTGGCGAAAGCGGACTGGGTTAGCTATGATTTACAAGTAGTTTGGATGTAGTATGTGAGAGCCTTGAATTCTTGAGGACGTTCACAATGCTTTTTAAAATGATGTGAGCGTTTGAGGTTTTATTTTGTTCTTTCGATCATCGCAGATGGAATTTGGTCGTGGTTTGAGTCTTGTTGGAGTCTACCGGCCAGTTGGTCCGCTCAGATGCCTTGCTGGGCCTCTATGGTAGCTGCACGGCCAATATATTTGCACTTGATCCACTGAGTTGGATTGAAAGATGTTGCATGATTTTCCCCGCTTTCTTAGGGCTAGTATATGGGTCAGCCAATTTCTCGGATGTGGAATCAGTGGCAGCTGGTAGTTGATATTCAATTAAAACAAGTTTTCGTAAACATAATAAATAAATTATATCTACCGTACTCAACAGAAACACAGAAACCGAAGGACGTCACAGCTCGGAAGCAATTCTCATCCCTGAGGCAAACACCAAACGATTCTTCTATGACTATGCCATCGGGGACAAGGTGTTGAAGCTAGTTTACATAAGCAGGTAAGCTTGAACCGCGTGGTATTGAACCATTTGAAATTATCAGGGTCCATCAAAATGGAACCCTGTCAATTCAACTTTCCAAAGGTGTTATTGAACGCATCAATGTTCGCCGCGTCAAACCATACCATGGCCGAGAGGGGTTTCATCTTGCTCGTAAGGTTCCCCTACTCTACTCATACAGTTAAATTGTTTGCAAGGTTCCCCTCAGTGTACCCTTGAGAGGCAGAATGTACATACCATCTGGGACACTGCGTCCTTCCGTCGTCCGTACAGAACATGAGTGACTTCGCCCTGGGCCACTTCCTAGTAGACTAATCAATAGAGATTAATGTTCCCACTGTGTCTGAAAGGTCGATCATGGATGTTTGCAATTAGCTTTTTTTGTGGAATCACAGTCAATCAAGTTGCAATGGATACGTGGCGCTCGTTAGGAAATTGCTGCCATTATCAAGGCTTGGTACAGGTAGGCTTAATGGCAGTTGCATCAAACTATTTACTTTTTTTAGTAGAATTGGCTGCGAATGGCTCTTGAAATGAGCTTCTTGGGCTTCGCTATACTTAAGGTATTCGGCTAGAGATATTTGTTCCAGATTCCTGGCTCTGCAGGGGCAGCTAAGCATAGAGATTAAACTGAAGTCTACAAAATGCCAATGTACTCGCCATTTTTCTCTTACTGCCCCAAAGAGTATCCTACTGTCAAAGTGATGATAAAGAGTGACCTTTGACAACGACGAAAGCGTTCATCGCGGAAATCAAAAATCGAACTAAAACCACCATTTAAGTCGACCTCGTTCTAGACTGACTCGGAGCAAGTTCACCCGGAAGATTTCGTAAGAAATGACGAGATTAATTGCTGCGATTCCATTTTCCTCCGTTTGGTCTTTGGTATTGACTGCAAAGCTTGGTGTTCTTTGTCAAACAGTTCTTGTAATCGCTGGGCGTATTTCATGTCGACATCAATTTTGTCGACCGGAGCTCCGATCACTGTTGTTGATGCCATCACAGCAGAATGGGATCGTTTTGCTCTGTGAACAGTTGAAACCTCTGGTATTTTCTTCTGACTTCCAGTATCCGTGCAAGCTACTGAGCATTGAGCTTTCGTTGTCACACTGGAAAGATACGAAGAGGTGCCTGTTGCAGGCTTCTTCTTTAAGGGTTCGTGAGTTTTGTCGAGTACCAAAAAATCAGTTGATTGACGCGACATTTGCTTCCGAAATGCATTCAAGATAGTACCTTGTGTTTCATCTTTCTCAACGAAGTTGGAGGCAGAGACTTCCATGCCGATGATCGAAAATGCTTCATTCTTTTTGTTTGTTACACGATCTATAATTTGGTTCGCCAGTTTGAGAGCCAGATTGGTGCATTGAGACTGGGTGATATTTTGGGGGATGCTTGTGGAGAGGGACGCTGCGTGTCCGTCATTTGTATTCCTTCCTCCTTTCTCATTCTCCCTTTCATCTGAAACATTCTGAAGATGAAGCCAGCAAGTTAGTGTCTTCGGGTATCGCGTTTCTTCCGCCACCACCCGACCGAAGACTTCCAAAGCGAGATTTCCAATCCACTTTCGAAGGGAATCATACCCTCTTATCGATAAATGACCTTGAAAGGTTTTGCCAGCACCGATTCGCTTTGACTTTGTCCGATCTTTTACAGGGTCGCAGCAGTGGCCCTGCGCCATTTCACTGAGCCAAAGAGCTTTATCTTCATCAAATGTTTGTTGCATTGTCCTCAGCGGAATTTGAGCCAGTTCGCCGACTGTTTGGACACCCAGAATTTTCGAAACTTGATCCCCAAACTTTCCTCCCAATCCTCGTAATCTGCCGATAGGCAATGGATGAAAGAGCTTTTGAAGAGTGTGTTTATCTGCCGGATTGACCAGCGTTTGCCTGTTTGGTTTTTTCAGGCCACTGGCTAGCTTTGCCATGGTCTTATTTGTTGATATACCTGCTGCAAGAGTATATACACCATCGAATTCGTCCGTCAGTGCCTGACGAGCTTGGAGTGTGATCCAGGCTCCGACAGCCAGCGATAGTTCTTGAACTGTCCATCCGGAGTCGTTGATGGAATATCCTTCCCCGCGTCTCCACCATAGCTGTTCGGCAACATCAGCGCTGCTGGAGGAAGAAGAGTCCAATGTTTGTAGATGCGAACCCTTACGGATTTCATTTTTTGAGAGCCGGTTTGTTGCCATATCTTTTTCACTTTCCAGCCCCCCTATGGTCGTCTTGGCCTTGAGCTCGCCATTGTTGCGCATCAGTCTGTCCATTAATAATATCCAATTTTCCTCGTTTTTGCACAAACATTCGCACAACTGCTCGATGGGTTTGGAAAGATCAAAGTAGACTTCGTCAATGGATGCCTTTTCCACAGAAATATGTATGTTGTTCGTTTCTGTACCGTTCCTTCCGCCGATAATGTCTACTGACAGTTCCTCCACTGCCTGATGCATGTGAGCAAGCAGTCTTGAAAACAACCGTTGTGATGCATCACGGTACATTGTGAGATTTGCTTTTCCGTTTGAGACTGGCACCTGAACAATCACCAGGTCGTTCGGGCATTTTTGAATGGCAACTAATCCCCGATCATTCCGTTGAATGTTCTTTGCACGAGCTTCGTAGCTGACGGCAATCAACGAACCGTTAACATTACGCCCTTGCTGCTGAACACGAATATTCCCTTTTTCTCCGTCGTATAGAATCCTAGCTGGATCATTTATCCCCACCTCGTCAAGACTCCCATAGGGATTGTACTGCGAAACTGCCAATGGTCGACCTTTCCAATCCTTTCTCAGTTCTCGTTCAGCAGCGACATAGAAAGCATCCACATCCAAGTGGACAATTATGCGAACTTTTTCTTTGGAGTACATAGCTTTCTCCATGTTGTTTGTATCATTAGTACGTAGTAGCACAAACAGACGAGAACACTTCCACCATCAAACTTTCATGCCGTTTGTGACAAGTGGCGAAGATGAAAGCAATTATTTATTACAGTTACAGTTAATCGATCGGTATGTATGAAGACTTGCTCCAACACTGCAAGTACTATCTTACCGGTACGGTACGTACCACAGTACAAAATTTGAAAATTGGTCCTGCAACCTGCAACGTCCATGCAGCAAGACTTCTTTTCATATTCACAGTCAGTCACGAGACAAATTGTTTCAGAAGGTCCGAAAGTTACAAGTCAAAAGGTATTCTCATAGAAATTTTCCAACAGAACCAACCAAAGATATTACTTTATTGACATGTCAATGTGGATAGTACTGCCTTCCCAGCATTATTTTTGGAAGACCGTACCATAATATCTGGAATTTCACTGGTTTGGACTTTTTAGGCTTTCCTAATTGATGGGCAACATAGTACTGAATGGAAGGAAATCGATTGAATGATCCCCCCACCACTAGCAGCTTCTCGGGTGAAGAAGCGGTGGCAGCTAATGTAGCCTGAAAATGAGAGTTCTTACTGTTAGAATACTAGTCGTATCACAGGAGAGTTACGAGGATCATGAGAGTATTCGCGTAATCGTGATACTTGTATATTGATAGATGTTTGGAATCAATGCACATTTAATGAAATCATAAACTTTCCTTCCATTACGACGAATCAGATGCATGTCCATTGACGTAATGCAATTACTCTGTGCTACACTTGCGAATCGTGGCCACTGCTGGACGAATGTAGCTCATTTGATGAACAAATACAATCGAACATCATCCAAAGCATCGGATAGTCTCCCTTGCATTCTTTCTAGATGACTGTCCTCCTTTATACAGATACTGTTGGTGATCTTCTTCAGCTTCGTAAAATTTGTTGGCTTGCAACAATTCCACTTCGTATCGGTTGTTGTAGTCTTCAAGAAAAGCTCGGCCGAGCTTTCTCTGCTCCTCCGTGTGGAAGTAAATACCGTTTTTGTACTGGAGCGACCTGTCTTCGTCGTCAGTTTCTTCCTCGAAGATATTCATGGCGTAGTGCGATTCGGTCGCGGCCAATCGATCACCGTACACCATTAGCAGTTCCTGGTACGAGACCACACGAGAGTCGTACACGACCATGACGGCCTCTCGATGCTTGGTGTTTCCTCGACAGACCTCTTGATATGATGGGTCAGCAAGGGTCCCTTGCGTGTAGCCTGCTCGCGTCCCGACTACTCCTGGTATTCGCATCATGGCCAATTCCATTCCCCAAAAGCATCCCATGGCAAATGTTGCGATCTCAAACGGAGTGGAGGAAGATTCCTCGTCTGTTTCGAGTCGAAACTCCATCTTGTGAACAGGCATTGGATCGATATTGACCACTTTCAACGAACACGCATAACTTGAACCTGCCAAAGGATGATTGGCATCGACCACAATCGACTCTTGATTGACCTGAACAACCTGGACTTGAACGCCGCCTTGAAGATTCAACGTAGCACCGACCACTATTCTGTCCATGTTTTGAACCTTTTTCAAGTTGGCCTTGGGAATTTGGATCAACAGGTCAGCATGACGTTTCCCAAATCCAGCATCAATAGAAACATCATTGTTAAGAGTCTCCCCAACAGTCATCTTGGTTAGAATCTCATGCAATGCTGGCAGGTAGTTTCCCCAGCCGAGTACCAGTGTTATCCGGCCCGAGGTATCAAAGAGATGCTCCGGAACGAATCCATCTTCCGGTCGAAGATCCACGTCTATGGTGACAATGTCACCGTGCGATGCCCTGTGAGGAGACGAAGATTTACTGATGGAGGTACGTGCCGTAGAGGTGATATGACAGTCTCCATCATCAGGGGATGGACAAGTCTCGTCTGGTTCCATGGATGATGTTGCCATGAAGGTAGACCGTAAAGATCTTCTTTTCCCTTTTGGTTGACTGTGAATGTTCATAGCTGTTGTGACTGTAAGATATGCCGATTTCTATGTACTGCAGTAGTACGACTAGTAGTTAATAGATACCGTAGCAAGGCCAGAGAGAGCAAAGAATTGTGGAAGTAGTCAACTCTTTTGAAGGTGCAGGAAAGTGAACCATTTCGAATACCTAAGAGTACTGCGTATTTTACGTACCGTGGTTGATTTTCAAGTTGTCGTCTTCGGGCCACTCGATGAGAATCAAAAAGAACGCCGAGTCGAGTCAGGCCTCATCATCGGTGAACAAAAAATCACTCCTCTTCGAGACTACCGTGTGATACTACCGATAATTCCGTGTCACTACCGGTACCAGCACGTAGTAGGTACCACTTTTACCGTACTAGCTAGAGTAGCGGTATCATACATGCCATAGCATTGACCTCGCCGTCACATCGCCGGGGTATCTTTTGCTTGTGAGTTGGCATGCCGTACTTTCGTCGTCTTGTTTTTCCGACTATGGAATCTTCACACACAGCTAGAGAGTAGAGAGTAGATACGGTAGGTAGACTGGTACTCTACTAGCTAGCTACTAGAAGTAGCTACCGTATGTACAGTCTATGATACCTTTCTACCTACCTAGCTAGGTCGTAGAGTCGTACTACTGTTGCACCAGCACGACGGGATTTACCGTATACACGACTACCGTAGCATCCTCACATCCTCTATCTCATACCGTCAGCCAAGATCCAACAACCTCACAGTCAATCCGCAGTATCATAACTGCCAGTCAATTTACAGCTAACCACGGATACTAGTAGAGTAAGAAGTACAATACTAGTACGGTACTTTTTTTGAAGTGGCACTTCGTTCTCTTCGTTTGAGGACAATGCCAGAATACACCAGTAGCTATTATATCCTCTCTTTAAATGTACGGTAGAGATTAGAGATATTCGTTGCCAATACGTTGGCTAGACTACGGTCGCTCAAACAATAATATTATCATCTTCAATCCTCTGTCTACCTACGGTAGTCTAAATTCGTCGTTCGGCGGCACCGCAAATTGTCGCGTTTGTGCAGCCACCTCTCTAGCTAGAGAGAGAGAGTTAGAACTACAGGTAGTATTGCGGTAGTTCAGAGTTTGTCATAAATCTGCTTTTTCCTATCTCTATACAAACCCACTTTCGAAAGTGAAATGATGTTCCTCTGTGAAAAGGTGCGTTGCTGCTATCCCTTTCCGCTTTCATAATCTCCTAAAGCTTAAAGCTCTTTCCACGACGAATTGATGTTCATCTGGTCGTAGGATCCGTTGCAAGTTGCTGCTGTCGTTTCCTCATCCTTCCCTTCCCGCCTGCATCACCAACTACCAAGAATGTACTCATCAGCTGAAAACAATCGCTCTTTCCAAAATAGAAATGATGATTATCCGGTGAAAAGGTCGTTGTTATTGTCGCTTCATCCTCCCCCCCTTTTGCATCAGCAACGAAGAATCCTATCTTTAGTTGAAACAAACCCTCTTTCCAAAACAGAAATGTTGATTATCTGGTGAAGGAGTACGTTGTTCTTTCCGTCGCTTCTTCTCCTTACTCTGCTGAAACCAATCTCTCTCTCAACAATGGAAATTATGTTCATCTGCGATACGGTGCGTTGCTCTTGCCGCCGCTTCTTCGCCCTTCTCTTCCACTTCATTGCTTTTGCCGTCAAACGTTGCCACCGCATCGACATAGGATAAGAGTCCATGATTCTTCAGGTAGCCACGATCGCTTCGATGAAGTTTTTCCTTTCGCAAATACAACTTTCGTCCCTGCCGCGCTTCTTCGGGAACCCCTTCTCGTTGTCCATGTGCCGTTGCCCGACGCGTCCACTGCCACAAAAGCGAGTCCCATTTTTTCCCTTGCATTAACCGTCTGATCAAGGTTCTGTTGTACAGCTGCTCTCGTTTCTTCGTCTGTCCCTTCCCGTTCCTGTTCGGTTATTGCTGTTGCCGTCAACCGTCAACCCCGTTGCAGCAGATGCGAAGAATCTTTTCGATCCAATCGGTTAACTCTGTCTTTTGCTGGATTCGCTTCTTCGTCTGCCCCTTCCCTTTTTTGCTGCCGTCATTGTTGCTTTTGCTGTCAAACGTCGATACGAATAAAGTGTACACGATGCTTTCTGCGTCCGCAAACGTAATGCGTGAGATAGATGACGTAATTCTACTGGTGCACTAACTTTCGTTTACCATTTTTTAGATGTCTAGAGAAGCCATCTCTCTAAAGCATTTGCGTATTATTGTTGTTGACGGACTGAAGCCGCCGATGTTGCACGTCGAGACTGCGTTCCATACTGCGAAGATCCGTCAGGACGAATTGTGGATCTTTTCGCTGTAAACAGGCTCGGCAAGATGGAGACGCGCATGTTCGATAGTCATGATGCAGGTCTTCCAGTTGAACTTCAAACTCCTCTGGTAGGGGTCTTTTTTCCTGGAACAGTGAGGCGTCATCGACTATGATAGGGTATTCTTCCATTTCATCAATAGTGTCTAGGTGTAAATCGTCCACTTCTTCGAGATGTTTCCTCAAGGCACGGTCATTTCTCCACCGTCTCTTAAGAATAAATACCAGTAACGTTACCATGATCAATCCGGCGAGAACAATCATGGCTTGACCATACGAGAAGGGCATGCCACTCTGCTTGATCGATTTGCTTGACTCGATCAAGGAACTGGGAGTATCTCCGAACTGTTGTGGATCAGAGAGAGAAGTCCCTCCCAAGCCACCCATATTGACAAACCCCTTGAAATCCGTTCCTACAACTCCAGCGTCCGCTTCTGGAAGAACGGAAAAGGCGGTTTCCAACCAATCCACAAACTGGTAAAAGGCGCTCTGTCCTCCAAAGGGTGTGTTTTGCAAGTTTCGTTCCAGTACACGTCTTGAGTTGTCCGAAAACCAAATGGTGACAGTCATTTGCGCCCAAACTTGATAGCACGCCGTGGCATCCGATGGTCCAGCTTCCAGTGTGCATGGAGCAACGACCAGGTCGGTTCCCGGTCCATCATTCGACAGCATGACAATGGAAAAGGCTTGTTGGGCCAAATCGGAACAATTAAAGGCAACATCTGCCAAGATGTTGTGCAACTTTGGTTGCAATAGCGAGTCGACGATATCTTGTGCTTCCTCCGTCGTCGTCATTGTCGCGTTGGACTCCGCTGTCACGGCATTTTCGTTGAGATACAGAAAGTATTCCAAGTCAACTGTTTCCGTCACAGGCATTCCCGAGGATGCGGGAACGTGGGAACAGCGGGTTTCCTGACCCCCATTCGAGTTGATGCTGGTCTCCACATAACTTTCTGGAGCTTCCGTTGGAGATTCAGAGGGTGATTCGCTACTAGAGGTTGTCAGGTTGGCGACAGGATCTAGAGTTTGGATCGTAGTGGGAACTTGCGTGTCGGAATTGGCTTCTGTGTCACCTTCTGTAGCGGAAAAAGTACTGCTTTCCGTATCGCCTTCTGTTGCCGAAGAGGTACTGATTTCGGTATCTGCAGAGGTGGGTGAATTGGTAGTGGACTCGGTATCATATTCGGTCGGCGAGACTGTTGGAGAGTCGTTGGTCGAAGTGAAAACAGTAGATGTTGGCGATGGAGTTTCATCAAACCACGGCGGAACGATTGTGTGGGAACGGAAAAGGGAAAGTATTCGATGCATTCGCGACGGATTTTCGTCGATTGTTCGTTTGTTCCCCACGTTATTAGCGGCCGATGCAGCAGGTTCCGTCAGCAAGAGTAGCCCCATCACTGTTGCCGTCATCCGAGTGCATGAGGTTGTTGTCATGATGTGCAGTGAGATTGATTCGAATTTCGAAAGTAAGGAAAACTGAAACTTTAGAAGAGATTTGGAGGGTTCTACGACGTATCTCTCTTTTGCGATCAACAACTTGCGACTGTAGTAGGATTATCTTGTTTCAATCGTTCATGTGTTGTTCGGACCTACGTCGTATGTAAATGAGAACGGACAGAAAAATTCCCCTCCTTTCTTGCACGATACAGAAAGCTTTTGTTACACTTATTATTAGAGAGAATAAAATCGATTTGATATTTTGATAAAATATTCTTTACTACGGAGTAAGTATTTCATTCCTACTACCCTCGGAGTACGGTACTCCGAGTACAGGTAGGTGGGAGGCGTTTCTACTACTATGATACGGAAATCCACCCATCAACCGTCAACCGAACGAAGATGATGTGTGTATCTCTCTCTCCCTCTCTCTCGTGCATCGAGAGACTTTTCATTTTCAAAAATTTCCCAAGAATCTCAACGTCGAGCAGAGGCGCCAAAATTGGGAAAAGATGCCGATGGTTTTGATGGCGGATGATGAGAGATTTAATTCGTTTTTTTTAGCGGATTTGGATGAATGGTCAAGTCTGTGAAGGATAAGGTTAGTCAGAATGAGATGTTTCCTATCATACGTACCTACCGTACTACTGGTAGTACTACTACGTAGTAACTATAAGTATGCACTGGTAGTCGTGTATCGTGTAGCGCACCTCATCATACAGTTAGTAGGTACAATAAATAATGTACGACGTGAGTACTGTCGTAGTTTGAAGTTACAGTTAGTAAAACGACACCACCACTCTATACCGGCTACCGTACCGGTAGCTAGCTAGTAGAGTGAATTCTTTTCAAAGTTTCACTTCTCGGTAGTTTTTTTTGGCAGGAACCGCATAGAAGTCAACCATCCATATAGTATGTATAGAGAAAACAGGATTCCCTTTCGACAAAGCTTTAGCTAGCTATAAGTCATTCACGATGAAAATTTTTCAAACATTATTTGGTGATGGCCACTGTATCTGTGCTGCCGTGTAATCTAAGTAACAGTAGTTTCGGGGCCGCCGTTCTACTAGCTAGAGATGAAGAAAAAGATCCGTTTTTTTTTGTGTGGGTATCATCCAAAAACAGTCTTTTCTTGTATCAGGATTCAGGATCGGTGCTCCGGTGAATCATCGTTCTCCTTGTGAATATTTCGTCGCCATGGCGTTGTAATGGTCGAGTGTTTCGAGCCATCGATAGGGGAACCATCCATATCTGACGGTAGAAACATCGTCGTTCTTGTCATCATCGTTCGAGGAGGATGGAGGATGGAGGCGGCACAAATTGTAGGCATTTTGTGGTCCCACACCCTCCTCCAGTACTTCGACAATGTCTCCTATGCGTACTCCCGTCAAGCAGTGAGTGAATCCGTGTGTCTTTCGAACGACACAATATAGCTTGGCGGGCATCTCGTCCAAGTCCTTGACGGAATGTTGTTGTTGAAAGTCTTGTCGTAGCTTTTCATTGATTCCAATTTGTCGATTTCCAAAGATGTAGTCGGATATATTCCATGCTGCAAACAAAATGGGGACCACGAAAATGGACGCCATTGCCGGCCATTTGGGAATTTCTTTGGCCATGTCTTCTCTCTCTTGTCGCTGCTGCTGCTGCTGCTGCTGTTGTTGTTGTATCCGCTTCGATGATGTTTTAGCTGTTGATTTCGTCGTCGTAGATTGTGCACTGGGAGAGTAGGATCCCTTTGTAGACAAATAATATCGTCGATAAGTCGAATGGTGGTTGAACCACCGTCGGTGGATTGGATGGATGGGGACAAGGAGGAAATTTATGTTGGACATTGTTCTTGTTGTTGATGAGGTTGTACAGCATTGATGCAGCGCCGTTGTTGGTGGATGGTGCTGCCACCGCAACCGTCGCCACCGGTATTGGTGCATTCGAAAACTCAATCCATTGGTAACAGGAACTCTACGCATCTTCCTTGTAAGGCTGCTGCTAGCTAGACTATTGAAAACGACGACAGCTTTATGGAACCATGAAGGAGGTGGATAGGGAAGATAATATATTGGAATGGATGCTTGCTGTAAGTAATAAAATAAAAGAACGGAAAGAAAAAGATCAGGGGTTTTACAGTTATTACTGTTAGTTAGGTACTATACGAGTACCGGTAGTATCTTTATTGTTACTGATTACTGTAGCAGCGGTACGTACGTTAGCATTGAAGTACCGTACCTACCGTAGTACGGTATGTAGTACGTACAATTACGATCTAACAGTAAGTACGACCATTACTACTGTACCTATTGGCATCTACTACGTAGTACCTCTACGGTAGTAGTTACCAGTTACCAGTCCGTTCTGCTCACCGTCGTCGGATTGACTGTGAGGGTCAAGAATGCAACAACAACAACGACGAACAACAACAACGACGAACAACAACAACGACTCCTGCTATTTACTGCCTGTTCGAAAGAGAGGAAGAGGGTAGTCTACCGTAACTAGTCTAGTAGTGAAAGCAAAAATACTATTTCTTACTGGTGTGATACACTGTATTGTAAGGCTATTCTGTGAAGGAAAAATCCTATCAACTACTACGTACTCTCTACTAGGTACCAACAATAAGTTGCATCATCAACACAACAATTCGTCACACATAGTTTTTGTGGCACTTTTCATCTTTATTATTTTATCGTATTTTTGGTTGATTGGTTACATCGATTTGACAAAACGGTATTATTTTTATTTTATAAAGAAAACGAAAATAAAACAAGGATGGCATCGTTTTTGTCGTCCATGATAACGTTTCTGTTTCCACTGAAAGAGGGACAGATCGAAGATCATCCGTTGGTTCTCAAGGCAGTACCCGGTTTGACCACGGTACTGGATGTGGCACTGTTCCGGTCCGTGGAGGGACAACTCACGGCGACCATTTGTAGCAGTCACTGTCTTTTGAAGGTATGGTTGGATGTGAAGAAACAATCCCAGGTGGTATTGCAATTGTTGAAACAAGAAGAGGACGAAAATGTTCACAAAACACTGTACGAATCCTTTGCCCGACAATGTTTGGAATCTGCCAACGATGCCATTGAAAGACTCAGTACCGATCGAATGGCACAGGCTGCCAACCTCACCGACCCTTTTGAAAGTATTTCACCTGCTACCAGTGGAGGTGGTGGACATCATCATCATCATCATCATCCAGGCAGTAGTAGTAGCATGTTGAGTGGCGTGGGTATACAGGGAATCTCGTCGGGTGTACTGGAATCCAAAGACGAAACGGGACGACGAAAACCCGTACAGCGACGGAAAGATTGTTGGGAGTCTCCCCGTTTGTATTGTCCCGATTACGTTTGGGCGGACGACGCGTATTCGGCATGTCAAAGATGGATCCGAAGTCTCGACAAACATCCTTTCATGCTACACATCTCGTCGGACACTGTGACACTGGTGGGTGGCAAACACAACAAAAACGTTAGTACAAGTATCCTTCCTACAGAGTCTACCAATTTAATGCCAAAGACGGAACTGGAGACGACTCTTTTACTACAGTTGATACAAGATGATGTTCCGATGCGTTTGTATCAATTCAAGCAGGCCACGGAGGCAGATGTCGTTGTTACCAAGCGACTGTATTTGGTGAAATGCGAGTACCGAGTACCGTTTCGATCCTTTTTGGAAGCGCATCAGTCTTTATTACGGGCTCCTCCCATGGAATTTGTCGACCATTTCTTGGAACAACACGATAGCAAGGACGACCGCAGCAGAGCGAGCGAGTCCGAAAAGCTCAAGACCAATTTACAGGCATTACTCAACAAACCCGAACTTATCGAAATGTTGGCATTGGAAAGGGAACTGGAACAAATCGAATTGCAACTTGGAGAAGCCTTATTTCCATTCTCAGAATTTGCTAGAACGTTAGACCACAAACGGGCGAGGCTAAAGGTAGTCCCAAAACTTGTTGATCGGGACGAACTTCCAGCGCTACAAGAATGTGTTCGAGTACGTGAGCAGCAGCATTTCGAAATTGTCCCATTTATATATAACCTGAAGTGTTGCTCACCCCCCGCGATTGTTTTTTTTTTAATACTTTCGTGCGGTATCAGCGTCTCAAATATATTTTATGTCGCAAAGCAGGTTCTTCCGAGACATCGACGGGCATTCGTCCCCTGCTGCTGGATCTCCGGTTGGTGCCCAGAGACGACGACATTGACGAAACATCATCCTATGTTCTGTTTTCGAATCCAAGCTCCCTGGAAGACCGAATTGACGAGCTGATTGACTATCTGTTGACTCTGTCGAACCTTATCAAAGTCAAGAACGCATTTGCAACGACCAAATCCCCGTCGGGTGTTGATACTATCGAGTTTAGTGTTTCTGTGGAACAGGGCTGCACAGAAGATTTTGATCCGGAACTGTTCAAATGTCAATTGCTAGATTGGTTTGCGATGGTGGATCGCCAACACGAGTTACAAGAATCTCACAAGGACCTTCCGGAAGAAATCCGTCGTGCAGAGATGAAAATGAGCATCGCAGGAGCATCGGCACAATCTTTGAAATTAGTCAAGGAGCGACTGGCGACCTTACAATCCGATCGACAGCAACGGTTTGAAATATTGCAAGAAATGGTCGAAGAGGTGTGCTTACGAGAAATGAATTTGTTTGTCCGGTTGACCCAACCTGCGCCACAAGAAAGCTTAGAGCTAAAGGAAGTTTCAACACCTGGATTTCTTGGTATTCCGCTGGCTTTGGCAGGAGAGACGCTACCATTGGGGTAGGAAGGCGATAATGGCAAGCAAGGCAATATCCCATACCATTGCTAAGTACTACTTGCATCTTGCATGCTGGTGAACGCCGCGACATCATTGTTTTACCGACGCGAATGATTTGGCCCAATCAATGTAACAAAACAGCGGTGCGATTATGCTACAGCACTACTACAAAACTACAATAAGGAAAATTGTTGTTGTTTTCGATTGAATTTCGTTTTTTACAGTTAATTGGTTATTTTTGTTTTTGGTATGGCCAAGTTCGAGCCGCGACTCGTACCACTGAAGCAGTAAGTGATCCGTTACAGTCACAAAAGCCCGATACTCGACCAAAGAAATGCCATCGCCTACCACATGGATAGGACACGGACTTGTCCCCGTCTCGCGGCATTACGCACACCAAACGGCGGTACATTCCAATGGCATTCTTGAGAATTGTGACAAGAAATAGGGCCAAGGCGGCTGTGACTGTACAGTCCGAAGGCTCTCGAAATTCCCTTGCAATGTGCCGGCACTCGCATGTGCCGAACCCTCTCTCATTGTCACCTTGCTTCTTTTTTCATTATTGTTTTTGGTATGGCCAAGTTCGAGCCGCGACTCGTATCACTGAAGCAGTAAGTGATCCGTTACAGTCACAAAAGCCCGATACTCGACCAAAGAAATGCCATCGCCTACCACATGGATAGGACACGGACTTGTCCCCGTCTCGCGGCATTACGCACACCAAACGGCGGTACATTCCAATGGCATTCTTGAGAATTGTGACAAGAAATAGGGCCAAGGCGGCTGTGACTGTACAGTCCGAAGGCTCTCGAAATTCCCTTGCAATGTGCCGGCACTCGCATGTGCCGAACCCTCTCTCATTGTCACCTTGCTTCTTTCTTCATGTTAATATCAACAGTAGCACCATTTACACCGTAGTGTAAAAGGAGCGCATCGTGGCACTCCTCGAGCTGGGACTTGTGGTGAGTCGTCTCCAAACGCTTCATGGTTTTAGACTACTGCTTTTTGAGGCAATATACTTGAGCGGCCTGAAAAACCGACAGTCGCATCACACCTTGGTGATGTTCAACTGCGGAGCCTCGACGTTCGAACATTGTCACTTGCCACTCACCGGCATGTGATCCAATGGAACGAGATGTGGGTTCATGGTTGTCTCCTGCCCCATACATTAGAAGCCGCAACAATACCTGTCACGCCCAATGCTTGGCTGGCAATACGGGACAATCATCATGACCTCTCCATCATGGCATCTCACTCAAGGACTTCATAAGTCAGTGTAGACAACTGCAACTGGCATCCCAGGGCAACGTCTACTGTGAACAGTAGCACCATTTACACCGTAGTGTAAAAGGAGCGCATCGTGGCACTCCTCGAGCTGGGACTTGTAGTGAGTCGTCTCCAAACGCTTCATGGTTATAAACTACTGCTTTTGAGGCAATATACTTGAGCGGCCTGAAAAAACCGACAGTCGCATCACGTCGTGGTGATGTTCAACTGCGGAGCCTCGACGTTCGAACATTGTCACTTGCCACTCACCGGCATGTGATCTAATGGAACGAGATGTGGGTTCATAGTTGTCTCCTGCCCCATACATTAGAAGCCGCAACAATACCTGTCACGCCCAATGCTTGGCTGGCAATACGGGACAATCATCATGACCTCTCCATCATGGCATCTCACTCAAGGACTTCATAAGTCAGTGTAGACAACTGCAACTGGCATCCCAGGGCAACGTCTACTGTGAACAGTAGCACCATTTACACCGTAGTGTAAAAGGAGCGCATCGTGGCACTCCTCGAGCTGGGACTTGTAGTGAGTCGTCTCCAAACGCTTCATGGTTATAAACTACTGCTTTTGAGGCAATATACTTGAGCGGCCTGAAAAAACCGACAGTCGCATCACACCTTGGTGATGTTCAACTGCGGAGCCTCGACGTTCGAACATTGTCACTTGCCACTCACCGGCATGTGATCCAATGGAACGAGATGTGGGTTCATGGTTGTCTCCTGCCCCATACATTAGAAGCCGCAACAATACCTGTCACGCCCAATGCTTGGCTGGCAATACGGGACAATCATCATGACCTCTCCATCATGGCATCTCACTCAAGGACTTCATAAGTCAGTGTAGACAACTGCAACTGGCATCCCAGGGCAACGTCTACTGTGAACAGTAGCACCATTTACACCGTAGTGTAAAAGGAGCGCATCGTGGCACTCCTCGAGCTGGGACTTGTAGTGAGTCGTCTCCAAACGCTTCATGGTTATAAACTACTGCTTTTGAGGCAATATACTTGAGCGGCCTGAAAAAACCGACAGTCGCATCACGTCGTGGTGATGTTCAACTGCGGAGCCTCGACGTTCGAACATTGTCACTTGCCACTCACCGGCATGTGATCTAATGGAACGAGATGTGGGTTCATAGTTGTCTCCTGCCCCATACATTAGAAGCCGCAACAATACCTGTCACGCCCAATGCTTGGCTGGCAATACGGGACAATCATCATGACCTCTCCATCATGGCATCTCACTCAAGGACTTGAATCGATTTACTGTAGACTGCAACTGGCATCCCAGGGCAACATCTACGGTAGGAATCGAAAAAAGTGAGCTCTGGAACTGAAGAAATTCCATTCTCTTTTCCTCTTTTTCTTTCCAACATTGTCGAAAACCATGTCCGAAACGAGAAACGAGAAACCAATCTTCGATTTGTGTTGGAATTGATAGGTTTTCCGTTCGTTGAAACAGATTTCGGAGGTCGACCCTCGTGATTACTATTCGAGTGATTATGATTGGTGGAGGAGGTCGCGATCAAAAACGTTCGTGGAACCGCCCTCGTTTTGAATTGTTTCGAGTGATGTAATTGGAGCAGGAGGTCACGTTTGAAACCGTTCGTGAAACTGCTCCCTCATTCATTTCTTTTGGTAATTACGAAAACCGACGCACGGTACGGCTATCATACATGGTAGCTTCGTACTTACAGTTAGAACCTTAGAAGGTATAATCGAGTACCGATAGTACTTTTGAACTTGAACTATAGACGATTTATGATCAGCAGTGGCACAAGCTCCAGCTCTCTTCTGCAGGGGCTCGAGCAAGCTTGGTGGTCTACTGGAATTGGTGGGGGGAGGCTAAGGGAGAGGAGGAGGGAGCGGAAAGGAAAGGAACAACAACAATGCCGTCCTTTTGCTGCTGCCTGATTCCTAAAATAGATAATAGAGTTGCGGTGGACGCTGAGTTTTCTGTGATGGAAATGTCATTCACAACTCAGCCGAGCGTCTCGTGCATGGGAATTACCAATGTTTCATTGCAAATGCTACTAGTGCTGACGATTTGGAAGATTACTTCTTCATATTCAATCCGCCCTTTTGGGTGGCACCAACAGGTAGAATACATTATAAGCACACCTGGCATGGAAAGTTTCTTGTACAAGACATCACACCCAGCCTATTATTGCGGTTATTGCTGCCTTCCCAGCATTCCTCGTTGCCTTTTCATGTGGGAATGGTGGGAAGAAGACTATTGAGTGCATGGAAAGTTGTGATACCATTTGCCTCAGCTGGTACTTGGTGTAGCCTTATACAAAAATGACTTTTTTACAATACTACCTGCCACTCTAGAGAAGAACGAATGTTTAAGACTAAAGTAGTATTTAGAAAATTGCTTTTTTGCTGGAAATCGAGCACCGCGTGAAGCATCGCCTATTGTACGTTTCATAGTAGCCGTGTTTACTCTTTCGCCTTGACAAGAAATGTCCACACCTTACAAGTATCGCCATCCAAAAGAAGACTGTTGTTGGCAGGCTCCCCCTTACCCGTGATGATTTTGATTACTTCATTGCCGATAACTCCCCCAAGGACAGCACAAACAGGAGCGACTTGTGCCATACCGGCCATGATGAGATCTTCCAATTGTTCGTCGGATAGCGACACTTGTTGTTCCTTTAAAAATTTTTGAATACTGCTTTTGGCTGCCGCTGCCATGTCTGTTGGGTCATTCCCTAACCATACCTGGGATTGTTGTTGATACTCCAAAAGACATCGGTACATGATCCAGGTCGATGGTGGTTGTTTGTGAAAACGATTCACGGCACGGTGCAACGGCACTTGGACCATTTCCGATAAAGGCACATAGTCCTTTAATGGCGTCGGATCACCAAGTTTTTTTCCAATTTCTGGTCGGTATTGATAATCCTTTCCCAAATCGATCATGGCGGCACCTCGAAGCCCAAAACAATCTGCAACATAAAAGGCATGTCCTTGTTGTTGTGTGACGAGTTGTGACAATCGGATGGCGTCCGCCATGGATATTTGCGATGCGACTACCACAGCAAACTCTTTCAAGTCATCTTCAGTCAGTTCTGCCACTGGTTTGGTGATGAGTGGACACGATCCCAACAATGGATTCAGTTCTTCAATGAGCGGTTGAGCAGCATGGGCAGCAGAATCGTATTTGATTTTTTTGGTTGGTTGACCATCCTCCAGTGGCGTGAAGAAACATCGGCAGGAGTCTTGTAGGACGGATGCTGGACGTGGATCACAAACTGTAGCAGCAATGCCAGCCAAGACAAGGTTTTTGATAATTTCTGACGAGACACCCGTCACATGAATGTACAAGACTTTGGATTGACGCATCTTTTTCTGTGCTTCTGCCCCCCAAAGACGAATTTGACGGTCATAAATTTCTGATTCGGAGGGAGTTTTCTTTTCAGAAACCGACGACGGTTGTGAGGATGATGGAGCTGTCACGACATTGTCGTCGTTGTTCGTGACGGAGGTAACCATGGTCAAATGCGGTGGTGACGATTCTTTGTTGATCTTCGAAACCAAAACAGCAACACGAAATGAATGTACAGTGAGTGAGCCGTGTATGAAAAAAGCGGCTGACGATGGAAACTTCGTTTTGTCGACAACCGAGAAAGAGTTGCAGCAGTAGACTCCAGTGTTGTCACAGTCACATGCGAATTCGAAAAGATCCAGGAGGCACACCTTTACATTCTACGCCGTTGTACAGTACCATGCTACCACAGGTATTCGTATCGACACGTTGTCGTTGTACGTTGTATCATACGGTACCATCAACACGAAAGTTTCCACGTGTAAGCAAACTGACACTGTTCCATCTACGTCTGCCCCTCGATCGGAATGAAATCTTCTGTGCCAATCATGTCATACTTCTTTAGAGTACCGGTAGTACCTGTAAATTTCACAGTCCAATCTTGGACGAACGGACTTCACAGTAAAGGATGATGGACCAAACGAACAACAACATCCCCATTCTTGTTGCATCCATCTCAAGACCACAACAAAAGAGGTAAAAATCTTGTGCTACTAGCTAGTATCCCCTACAAAACCAACTTTTGCAGTGACTACCGGTAGTCTACTGGTGAGAACAACAAAGAACGACTATTTCAGTAGTAGTAATACCATGGAAGACTTTTGTTTCTACTCGACCATTGGAATTGAAGGATTTGTTGTCGGACCGTCTCATCCTCTACCATCGGAATATCTGAAAAAGGATGAAGATTTGTCATCATCGTCATCATTACCCTCCACTGGGGAAACATACACGACAGAATCGTGTACGTTCACATCTTGGGAGATCCTTGGCACCATCAAGGATACACCCGAAGACTTTGTGGTTCGTGAAGTGTTGCCACGAAAATTTACCATTCCGGGAATATCACCACAAGATAACGAACGGCTTCGTGTGGCACATATTCCCGATCGGGTACCACCACAAAACTTTACCCAAAATCACGCAGTGCCGACCTCCTCAACATCACCAAATAGAACAGTGACCGATGCAGCTCCAGGTCTACTAGAACCCAACATATTAGATGCGACGACAACAAAGCCCCTGAACGAAAGTAAAGTACCCGATGCAACAAGTACTTCGAATCTTGATATCATTCAGGATTATCTCCGAACAGTGGCTGGAGATGATCACGAGAAAGCAGTAGCATTGCAAGAGGCTTTACAACGACTTCAAGATTGTGCCATGAATCAAATGCATACTGCTGCAACAGCAGCTACTCTCGATCACAACGAAGAACTGTCCTCCAAAAGGGACAAACACGAACAAGACCTATGGATTCCTCCATTTCCAACCTCGTCTTCTAACCAGGTGGACGAGCCGTCGACAGTTCTGGCAAAGAAAAGTGCAAGGGGGGCATTCCACAAGGCTGTGCGTTTGGAGTATCCATGCCTTCAGACAGAAAGCGGGGTTTGGGGAAAGATCGAATCCAAAAGCAATGACAACAAGCACAGAAAAGACGATGTTCAAAAGTCTAAATTTGAGGAACATGGGATACGAGTATTCATTGATAATTCCTTCAATGAGCTGGTTCCCTTCCTTTCGCATCCAAAGGAGGATATGATAAAGCTACTGGCTTTTCGAAATCGTGGTTTTGAGGGAGCAAGAGGATCAAATGGCTCCACCGCCAGAAACGCACCCAAAGGGTCGGGACCAGAAGATAATAACTGGATTCCAAGTGATCCAACATCCGCGGCTTTAAGGCTACGATCTGATCTTTCAAAAGATGACAGAAGAAGACTTCATCAGCTAGTGGCCGCAAAAAACAAATACTTTGATACAACAACTACGCAGATCCATGACAATGACTCGGATAACTCTGAACATGCCTCAGTGCTAGTCGTCCGCTGGCAACGACATGCATTGATGAGGGGGCTTTCCAAGCAAAAAAGAAAGCGACAAGATGTTGAAGAATCGTCTAGCGGAGAGTCTGATGGGAAATTCTGTAACCTGCTGTGTGTAATGAAGAAATATCAAAAGGAACACTTGACGGCCATGCAAAAGCTGACACAGATCCTAAAGTGCCGTCAGACAGATATTGGCTCGGCCGGTATCAAGGATTTACAAGCAGTCACCTATCAATTCATAACGCTGCGCAACATGAAGAGGACACGAGTGGAGAAGGCAAACGATCAACATTTGAGCAGATATGGGATCACATTAGATTTGTTTTACAACGTCGATTTCGTGTTGAGCACTGGATTGCTTGAGGGAAACAAGTTTGAAATTATTCTACGCGACTTGAGACAAGTTCGGGTTGACAAACCAGACACCTCGTTTCCTGCAAAAGAATCAATAATTGATTGCGATTGGGATCATTTACGAGCCATGACCGAACGAGTTCGAACCAATGGATTCATCAACTTTTACGGAGAGCAGCGTGTTGGAGCACCAGGCCTACTCTCGGTGGTTGGAAATCGGACGTTCGATATCGGCAGAGCGATGCTCCAAAAAGATTATCTGAAAGCGATTCATTTGCTCATGGAGGGAACCAGCACAAGAGAATCGAAAGACGTCCAAAAGGTGCGACAAGCGTGGAAAGACAGTAATGGAGACACCTCCGAAACATTGAAAGCATTGCAAGGATCAGACATTATGCCTCGTGAGAAGGCTGTGCTCCGCGGATTGCACCGCTTTCCTGACAATCCCTTGGAAGCACTTCGTTCTCTCAACCACAACATGAGACTGTTCTACGTCAACGCATACCAGTCTTACTTGTGGAATTTGGCAGCTTCAAAACGCATTGCTCTTCATGGCAACCAAGTTGCCTTAGGAGATTTGTATTTTGAGTCAGCAAACGACGACCGCAGCATGGTGAAGGTTGTTCATTCTACAGAAGAACTTGCGACTGTTGGAATCTCGCAAGTCGTCTTGCCCTTGCCTGGATTTAACGTTCAATATCCCGAAAACGAAGTAGGATCGTTTTACAAAGAGATTCTAGATCGCGACGGTATCAAATTTGAAAAGAATGAAATACCAGAGTCTACTGCGAAAGGGAGTTACCGACATCTACTTGTCTTCCCCAAAGACATGTGTCTTGAAGAGATAGAAGGTCAAAAGGACTATGCCAAAATTTCGTTTCAACTTCCCAAAGGTTGCTACGCGACAATGCTTTTGCGAGAAATGATGTTGACCACGGTGACGAGACCAGCTCAGGCATGATGAGAGATTCGACTCTTACTGCTCCACCGCAGTATCTTTCGCAACCAACAAAGCTCGTCCCATGTCGGCAATCCTGATGAGGCAACGTAACAAAAACGAATGAGGAAACCTGAAGATTGAAAGAAGTTCATATCGCAAGCACTGTCAGACTTACGTTTCTTCCACTGGCCTTAAGGTTACACCAAGGATATCCTGTAAGCGATTTGATGCCTCGACCTCTTGCGCTCCAATCGGGATGGCTCCGCCTTGAAACTTGCCGTCAAATGATATTGCATCGGGATCGCCCAATTTGGTTTCTCGACAAACTTTGGCCAGTGCTTCTGCCATCTTTTCTGAAGACACCCTTGCCTCTGTTGAAACAAGGAATCGCTCCCCAATGGCATTCGGTAGACTGCCTGCTGCAACATGTGCTTTGGCTACATCTCTTACGTCCACACACAATCGGCTCTGCACGGGAGACTCCCCTCGGACCCACTGCCCCACCAGCTCGATGGAATATGAACTAGATAGAGGGATTTTGTCGCACTTTTCAGAAAGGGTCCCTGTGGGTGGCCCAAAGACAAATGATGGGCAGATAGATGTCATCGGAATGTTGAATTCTTTGGCCAAGTCCCAGGCAATGTGCTCCGATTCTGCCTTGCTCCACTGGTAGCTAGATCCCCAATTTGTTTCATGCAATTTGGATAGCGAATTCCAATCTTGATTGGTATAGAACTTTCCATTTAATGGTTCTTGTCCTGTTCCTCGCACGGCTGCCATGGAAGACGTCAATACCACCCGACAATTCGGAATTTTTGCCATGGCAAGAAAGAGATCTTTCGTGCCCTGTACATTATCTTTTGCCGTTTGAACATGATCTTCACTAGGGCCAAAGACAGATGCAATGTGATAGACGCAAATATCTATATTTTTGTTGCCATCACTGTCGAGGCTCTTGGACGTTGACGCGAAACGAAGAGCCTTTAGAATACTCTCGCCTCCATCGAGCATGTCATATGGAAGAACTTCAAGACGACAGCCGTTTGGCTGATTTTGAAGGTAACGATTCCAAAATTGTATCTCCTGTTCCACACGTGCAGGCCGGACTAAACAGAGTATAGTCGATATTGAGCCATCTTTGATTTCCCTATTCCATAGAACATTGACGACTTCCCGTCCGATGTAACCGTTGGCACCTGTGACAATGGAGACTTTATTACCGGATCGCGATTCTTGATTCGTTGTGAGGGCAAAAGAAACAGTTGCAGATATAAGCAGAAGAAAAAGAACGCCAATAAACTGGCAGCAGCGGCGTTCATCCGTCATGTTGATTTGCATACACATGTCGTAATGATATCATGAATTTGCTTGTATAAAACATGATGCTGTGATTGATGGGTGATCGGTGATCGGACGTACTTGTCGTTCGTGATTCGAAGATGTCCCACTGTCAATTCCACGTGGACGAGGGTATGTACCGTAGTACGACAGTAAAAGAGGGATTCCACACTCCACACCCGAGGACGTGTATGAAACAACATCACACGTCGTACTTATTGTTAAATAATACCGGTAGATTTTTCGTACTTCGTTCTACCGATGTCATACGTCTAGTATGTATAAGGTTTGAACACTTAATTACAGATACCGGTACGTCGTACGTGGTACGGTAGTATGCATTTGTGTCTGCTAGCTAGCGGATCCCGTGTCAGTGAAAGCTTCAATCTTCCGTGGTTTCTCGCCCGTCATGTTCAACGCTACTTTCGACCGTCATTACCCTCTGTACTACTTGTAAATGTCGTTCACACTTCGATCGTTTGACTACTACTTCTACTGCTGATACTACAAGAGAAGAACAAAAGAAGATCCGTCCTGATGATGACAGGTCAGCTACAAGCAAAAGGAGAAGAAGAGACATGCTCTTCAATGCACTTTCAAGCGAATGCTCCGAATGAAGTAACAGAGTTCACTGAAAAGAATTCTTTGAACGTCGATCAAGTCATGTGCAACAGCTGCAACTCATCCGGGATATGCCACCAGTGCAGGATGCCACTTGGCTGACCTCTCAAGCAGTTCTTCTTGTCATCTACAAAGTGGCCATAGTAGTGAGCAGCGTCGTTTTTGTCCCCGTCTCCCCAAGTTGATGCGCTTGCGAAATGTTCATAGCTCCGCTTCCAGCAATACTGTACCGCTTGATACTGCCCATCAAAGGCAATACCACCTGTCTTCCCCTTGCCCTTATCTAGGTTTAATGGAGGTCACATCGGGAGACTGACAAATTATGGAAGTCTGATGCTCGGGTGTAAGAATTTCTCCCATCCAAGTCCATTCTCGCCATCACCTCTTGAGTCATCTTAGAAGCTGCGATATTGTCAATCCCCAAAGAAAGAGGAGATGCGTCGCATACGGTCAAGTGTGTGCGTTTTGATATTCAAGAGTGCTTTATCCAACCTGATCCGAACATATTTCGATTTGATTTCCAATGGATTAGATAGCCCAATATACTGGTTCTGTCGATCGACTCTTGCAGAGTTCGGACCCTCGTGATGGACTTTTGCGAGTCGTTTCATTTTCATCGAATCCATGTCAGGGTAAGCCACGGGGTTGCTTCATCCGTTCGCCCATCTGCTTTGAATTTTGAGTCGCTTAAGTAACAATGGCCGTCCTTGTGTTGATGCTGACACACCTGGCACTAGGTCGACTTCGAGGACGTGGCAAAGCAAAGGGCTTGCAAATGGACAGTGTTTGCAGCAAATGTTCGTTTTCCATTGCGATAACTGCCTGTTGTGGTGAGAAAAAACGATGATGGTTGTGTTGCTGACACAAGTCGTTGTTTGCGGTTGCCACCAAAGCAGTGTCGTCGCTGCCCTCGGCATGGGCGGCCAAAGCGGTCGTCTCTGTGAACTAGACATGGTTGCAGAACTCCTTTTCTCGTGCAAGCCCTCGAAGTACACCAGGTACGATGATAATTTAATTAAGGGGAAATTGCTATGTCGACACCGAAGCCTTATCTCGACACGGGCATTACTATCTCGACACGGGCATTATTATCTCGACATCGTGCCACTATTATCTCGACACGGGCATTATTAGCTCGACACCGTGACACTATTATCTCGACACCATAAATTCCCCTTTGTTATTTCGACACCTTGTACGTCATTATTTCGACACCGAAAAAACCCCTCTTGTTATTTCGACACCGAAAAAACCCTCTCTTGTTATTTCGACACCGTAAAAACCCCACTTTTTATTTCGACACCGTGGCCACTGTTATCTCAACACCATCCTTTTTACCTTTTTACTATATCGACACCATAGCACTACTACTTTTACTACGTTTCTACCACAGAGTAGTTACCAAAACTGTTACTGCCACTACAACTGTTACTGCTACTACCACCAATCCACTGGTAATACTGAAATCTTATTATAGTAGTGACAGTTATATATTGTTCAAGAAAGATCAAGCTCAGCTGGATGTTGTTTCTCAAGTTGCTCTCTTGCAACACATGTTTTAACGTTGTGTCCTCTCTTCTTGCATCTGCTACAAATAATGGGTGATTTGTCTGGATCATGGGCGAAACGAGATCGTTTCCTGATCCTTTTTTTCCTTGGTCGTCCACTTGACCTTTTTGTGCAATTTGGTGGCAATGTAACTCCATCCTGGTCCAATATATCCAAAGAAACAGGAACAATGTTTTCCTTCAAAAGTTCGTTGACTGTTTCGCATTTGTAGTGTTCACTGACATGATTGTCCATTATGTATTGTAGTGTTTGCGTCTCAAACAACCTGTAGTAGGCAACTGCATCAATGCAGGGAACTCCATGCTCCTGCCACTTTCCACATTCACATGTCTGCTCCCTCACATCCAACAATCCATTTGTCTCGGGCAGAGACGCTCCCCTCGATGGACGGAAAACATCGAACTGGCTACCACCCTTCACAACCTCCCTCACTTGGAAGTTAGAACAACTTTTCCATCTACGTTCAAGGATTTCTGCAACCTTGTCCACAACACCCTCCCTTCCGTAGTTCTCCTCCCGAAGGCTGCAGATCCTGTTCATCATTTTTCTGACAATGTCGTTGGTACACTCTAGCCAGCTTCCATCTCTTGCATCTCCAACCATTGAGTTTACAGACTCTGACATGTTTGTTGTCACAATGCCGAACCTGGGTGGAAGGGTTGGGTCGTCCACCCAAGCGGTGCTCCTCCACTGATTGACGCTAATGCCCTTCAAATACTTCTTTCCACGGGCGGAAATTGCATTAATTTTCGCCATCAATTCGTCCGATTTACGTTTGGAGAATGTGGCAGACAAAGCATGGACATGCTTTGCTACCTTTTTTCCAACCTCCTTTTCAACATTCCTTGCTATGTGGACAGAGCAAAAACAATGATGATTGTCTGGAAACACCTGCTGCAATGCCTGGATTAGTCCCTTTTGCCTGTCAGAAATGACAGTGAAGTAGCAGAACCTGCAACGGTTATCTGGGTGCTGCATTTTCAGCAAAGGGATGGCCTCAACCAGCAGCTCCAGGAACCACTTCCATCCCTCCGCATCCTCGCCATCCTTCATAATGGCAAAGGAAACAGGATAGATGTTACTGCATGCGGTCTGCACCGAAGCAATGTACAGGGTTCCCTTCCATTTTGACAAGAGGTGGGCCCCATCGAGAGACAGGACAGGCCTCACATGCTGCAAAGAGCGCCGCATGATCCCAGGACAGATGCCTAGGCGCCGCAAACGCTGGTCAGCATCACTCTCAGCTTTGACAGTGGAGTCTTCGTTTCGCAACTGGAAGTGCTTCAAGT
Source organism: Nitzschia inconspicua (assembly GCA_019154785.2). Classification (NCBI taxonomy): domain Eukaryota; phylum Bacillariophyta; class Bacillariophyceae; order Bacillariales; family Bacillariaceae; genus Nitzschia; species Nitzschia inconspicua. The sequence goes on from JAGRRH010000018.1 coordinate 1,068,310, forward strand.
ACGACATGATTAGTCCAAAACTGGCCTGTTGTTTCTCTCTTGGGCCATTCGCCACTGCACGGCCGATAGCACGGTACGCCTGGTTGTAGGAGGCTCTCACACTTTGAATGTTGGCAGCTGCCTTCATTACATCCTTTGGTACTGGCGTGCTGTCCTTCACCTCAATGACGTGGTCCACACTCTCTTCCAGTTTGTCCCTCACCCTTTTTTTGGGTGCACGGCCTTTTGTTTTGGGTGGGACAGGTTCGCCGCAGTGGAATGGATTGGACAATTCCTGTTTGTAGATAATGGGCAACGTACCCCTTTCTCTGCCAAATTTGGCCCGGAAGGAACAGCCCGTATGGGAAGCACAAAAATAAAGCCTCGATCCAGCGCCTCGTGACCTGGCAATGACTAGTCTGACCCCGGAAGATTCCTCGTAATCATCAATGGCCAGGTCAACTTTGGACATATCTTCAAATTCCTTCGGTACCTCAATGAATTGGGTTGTGAAATAGTTGTCCCTGTGTCTTGTTGGTTCGGGTTGTGGATCAGCCCCTAGTCGTGGATGGAGGGGCACAACGTCTAGTTCGATGGGGGGGCCCTTGCCAGGAACATCTGGTGCAGCATCAATGTCATTATCATTATTTGGAAGGTCTTGAAGCAGCCGAAGGAAAACATCGTCATGACAGTCGTTTTCAGACTGGAGGGGAAAAAAGGAAGACAGGAACGAAGAGGAAAGAAGTTCCCGTGGATTGGGAACATCTGATCCAATGTCAGTGACGGTAAACACTGCATGGAGAGACTCCCTGAGCTTGGAAATGTGCTGCTGGTTGAAAATGTCAGCTGAGACATCCAACCCCTTGAGCAGGTGGAGGACACATCCAAATGCAAACAAACCACAGTCAAATCCGTTCTGTTGAATGGGACACGATCTGTAGACAGCCTTCTCCACAATGTGGTCAGGGTTGGCAAGCAGCACTTCACACTTGGGGTTGCCAAACAAACAAAAGTTCGCAATGAATTGCTGAAATGATCGGAGGTACTTGGCAGGAGGAGAATTACGGTGTACCGAATTGTTGCGGCGGCCACCTTTGATCAAGGAGTCGTATACAGAAACCTCGTGAAAGATGTCGGGTGATCGAAGATCGAAGACAATCTTCACGGCAACAAAATGGTGGTCAATGCAGAAGGGAGAGAGGAACTCAAATTTGTTGTCCTTGTAATGGGAACACCTCTGCCGAATATTCTCTACACTCTTTGCGACGTTGGGATCAGAAGGAGCAGTAGCTATCTTCGCGTTGACTTGATGAAAGAAATGGAGGGAGTTGGCAGAACCCACGAGTGTGGTGTCTTGCAAGTCAGTTGGCTGTAGTGACCGTTGTAGGAGATAATCCACCAAAGCAGTGGACAGGTGGTTGTCACCTGATAAGGGTGCAACTGCGTCATCATCCACAAGAAGAGCCCGATCATCACGTAAAAGACCTTCTGCAATCCAGAGCGGGCCATTGGGTTTAGCAGCAACCAAAGGTTTTGTACGGCGTCTCAATATTGTCGACAGACGGCTGGCAGCGGCGATGGAGTGTTACAGTGCCTGTAGTCGGTAGCAGTGGCTGAAATTCTCCTGTAAACACCGGCGGTAACTGCAACACGACGTGAGAGTAGTTGCAACACGATAGAAGCGGTGTTTTGATGTCGAAATAGTGAAGAGGTAAGAGGTTTTTACGGTGTCGAAACAAAAAATAGGTTTTTTTACGGTGTCGAAGTAACAAGCGACGGTGTCGAAGTAACAAGAGAGGGTTTTTTTCGGTGTCGAGATAACAAGAGGGGTTTTTTCGGTGTCGAGGAGTTTTTTCGGTGTCGAGATAATAGTGGCTCGGTGTCGAGACAACATTTGGCACCGTTATGTGGAGAAACCCACATATAAGGAGAAGTGCCCGTGTCGAGATAAGGCTTCGGTGTCGACATAGCAATTTCCCCTTTAATTAACTGTAAATAAAATATGCATCAGAATTGATTTCTAAATATGAAACTACAGGAGTATCATACCCGGTAGGTGGATAAGAAGCAACGACACACATGGAGTTACAGGTCCGTATACTCTGGTAAAACGTACTTCTTTGTTAATGGTGCACGTATGTCAACTGTCGTATGTACAAACAATAAAAAAGCCTTCACAAGGGGCATCCGATTTTCCACTTCAACGAAAGTTCGTGACTATGCTGAACAAGAGACATTCCATTGGCCCCTGGGGCTTGTGAATTTATCGTACGGCAATCCTGTTCTATGCCACTCTACTAACGAGCAATTGTGCAAGCAGCACATCAGAACCCACGATGACAACAGTAGTACCCTTCGACTAGCTGTAAGCCCCTTCATCGTCACGTTGTTCGTGTGGCAAGATTATCCAAACTACGACGTACTTTGCCACGGGCAGGTCACAAAATAATGGGGTGCTAGCACCCTTCGACCAAAGCCCCATCAACGTCATGATGTCCGAAATTCGGAAGACTATACAACCAAAACATCCCAGCCAAACAAGAGAAACGATGGACAGTTCTGGAAATGATCATCGTGGCAATCTACATATTATATTTTGCGAGCTATTACTTCAATTATCCAACGAGTGGTAGCCCACTTCGACTAAAGCCCCGTTATTGTCACGAAGTCCGTGAACCTGGAAAGACTGTCTTCTTGCTGCCCTACGTCCTACTACGATACATGGAACCTCCTCCTTGCCACGAAGAAACGATTGGTCAAAGATCATTGTACTGCCACACGTGAGATGGCGTCTCTTTTCACTTCATAAATCATAAGAGTGGAATGACACCAGGAAATTTTTGATTCTTCAACACTCGTAGGATTTAGAACGGCCGATGACTTCACACAATGCAAAAAGCAAAAATGTCATTAGAAAAAAACGAGCGGAAAGGCTCCTATCAAGAGCATTTCCAAAAGAACCCCGTCGCGTATTTCTCGATCTTTCTACTCGCTATTTACCGTAGTCATCTTTCTCCACAAAAACATGCTGAACATCTTACTGTTAATCAGTGCAGAAATACGTCTCACAAATTTTAATCGAATAATTTTTAAATCTTCTTTTTAGCTTTTCAGCGCTTACGAGGATATTGTAATGATGGATGCTGAAGGATCGACCGACGACGTATCTGAATCTTCCAATGGTACTTTCCCGAAGAGCACCGTTAAGAAAGTCGACGAAATCGTACCAGAGAAAGAAGACAAACTTGTTTCCCGAGCAAGATGTCTCTTTCTAATTGTTCTTCTATGTGCTGCGGCAGCTCTGGCAACAGTTGTCTACATTGTATCACGAAACAAGGAGGCCGCAGATTTCGAAGCGCAGGTTCGTCCAATCAAAATACGAGGAAGGCCTATCATACCATTCCAGCCATTTGACTCTAAATTATTGCGTTACCACTTCTCACTTGAATCTTACAGTTTCACGACGTGGCGAACGAAGTCCTAAAGTCCTCAAACGAAAATATGAAACAAAAGTTCAAGTCTCTGGAATCTCTCGCCATCGTTTTTACGTCACACTCGAAAGAGCAATCTGGCAATGGATACCCACCAGGTTTCGTCACTGTCCCAGACACCAACTTCTACATGGAAAATGCTCGTCAACTGGGTGACTATCTCTTGATCGGATACAACCCACTTGTCGAAATTGCCGACTACTACCTTTGGAGCGAGTATGTTAAAGGTAACATTGGATGGCTGGAGAAGGCTAACATGGCGATCGGTAACCCCCCTGCCAACGTTTCCTTGATTTCTCCATTCATTTATTCGATGAAGCTGTACAACAGCACAGACGGTACGGAAATTCCTCGCCCAACCGATGCCAAGAAATGCGCTTCGAACTCAATCGAACTTGAGTCAGTGGAAGTATCTCGACGCCCAGCATTTGAAATTCCACAAGACGGCCCGTTTCTGCCCGTCTGGCAATCCATTCCAGCTCCACCGCCTCAATTCATAAATGTAAACATGCTACGAGACCCAATCTACCAACAAACACTTCAAGTCATTCAGAGCTCACGAAAAACCACCTTTTTTGATGTGTGCTCTACTTCTGACCCAGTTGCAGGTGGATTTGGAACAGACAATGACTTCACATTGGTTGTAGCTCCTGTATTTGGTGGATTCGAAAACACATCAGCCATTGTTGGGATACTTAGTGCTGTAACTCCCTGGCGAGGAACCTTTGATAATATTCTTGTTCAAGGAACACCACCAGTTTTAGTGATCATGGAGAATTCATGTGGAAAGACATTCTCTGTCATTATCCAAGGCAACGATGCTAGCATTCTATCTGGTACAACTGAGCAACCTGAAGAGTTCAATCACCTGGCTATGTCTGCGCCGTTTGCTGAGTTTGCATATCCAGCTTCAGATGAAGAGCAAAGTCTTGGAGAATGCATATACACCATCACAGTACACCCAACTGAAGAGTTTGAATCATCCTTTGTCACAACAAAACCAACATGGTATGCTCTTGTGGTGTTGGCGGTCTTTGTTTTTACTTCTTTGGCTTTCTTTGTCTTTGATTGGTTGGTTCAAATACGGCAAAAAAAGCTTGTGACAACTGCAAAAAAACAAAATGCATTGGTGAGCTCCCTCTTCCCTAAGAACATCAAGCAACAGCTTATGGAGGAAGTAGAAGAGGAGCCAAGGAAAAATGTGATTGGCAAGGCTGGAATAAAGTCATACCTTGGAGACAGAGCCTCTGAGAACAGTGGGAAGAACCAATATGGTAACACAAAGCCCATTGCAGATCTATTCCCTGACTGTACAGTAATGTTTGCTGATATATCTGGGTTCACTGCATGGTCAAGTGCTAGAGAGCCCAGTCACGTGTTTGCTCTTCTGGAAGCAATCTACAAAGAGTTTGACACCATTGCAAGGAAAAAAGGAGTGTTCAAGGTGGAAGTTGTTGGTGACTGCTATGTTGCTGTTTGTGGTCTCCCAGATCCAAGACCCAACCACGCTGTGGTTATGGCAAAATTTGCCAATAGTTGTCACACTGCCATGAGCCAAGTCACCCAAGCATTGGGTATAGAGCTTGGCCCGGAAACGTGCAACTTGAAGCTAAGAGTCGGCCTCCACTCTGGCTCTGTTGTTGCAGGGGTACTTAGAGGAGAGAAGTCCAGATTCCAGCTCTTTGGTGATACGGTGAGTTCAAGCACTTTGACACATACTTATACAATCAGTGTTGCTGATTTTTGTTGCTAACCTAGCTTTTGTGAATTACTGTAGATGAATACTGCAAGCAGAATGGAAAGCACCAGTTTACCAAACCGTATTCAAGTCTCCCAAGAAACTGCAAAGTTACTGGAAAAAGCCGGCAAATCACACTGGATGGTTCCAAGAGAGGGAAAAGTGCATGCAAAGGGAAAAGGAGAATTGAAAACTTTCTTTTTGCGCCTGCAAACTGAAGAAACTGTCTGTACAAAAGTTAGTGAAGTGCCCAGTCTCACTACTGGCAGCGATGTGACGCCCATTCCTGTTGCAACTGAGTCTCTTGAAGAAGGAGCCAGACAAGCCAAGTGGGTTGTGGAGATTTTGTCTAATGCCCTGACAGATATTGAGATAAACCGACAAGTTCTCAATATCAAGAGAGAATCTGACCACATCCTTGTGTATTTGGAACAGGCTAGCCATCATACCTTGCCCATCAATAAAGTTGAAGAGATAATTGAGCTCCCTGAATACAACAGAAATAATCAAGAGACCCATGACACCAAGCTGAATGATTGTGTTGAAAAAGAGCTTGCTCTGTATGTACAGACAATCCAGTGTTTGTACAATGACCACCCTTTCCATAGTTTTCGACATGCCACCAATGTGTTATTTGCTGCCGACAGATTCTTGAGCCAGATTATTGCTACTGAAACTGATGACATGTCTGAGAAGAACTTCCATGACCAAACTTATGGCATATGCTCAGATCCATTGACAAGGTTCTCTCTACTTTTCTCAGCCCTGATACATGATTGCGATCATCCTGGTGTCCCTAATACACAGTTGGTAAAGGAAGCAGCGCCTGTGGCAGAACTGTATGATTTGAAAGCTGTTGCAGAGCAACACTCCTTTGTCATTGCTTGGGATCTTCTTCTTGAGCCAGCATTCAAAAAACTTCGAGAAGGTAGGTTATTCTCAGTGTTCACCCAGCATCTTCAAAAGCAACAAGCAAAATGCTCATCAAACACTTGTTCCCTTTCAAATAAAGCAATTTATGCTAACAGCTCAGAGTTTAAAAGATTCAAACAATTGGTCACCAATATTGTTATGGCAACTGATATTATGGACAATGACTTGAAGAAGCTCCGGAATTATCGATGGGATGTAGCATTCAATGAAACTGACACTTCAAAAGCCACTCAATCAGAGATCAATCGTAAAGCCACCGCTGTCATTGAGCACTTGATCCAAGCAAGTGATGTTGCTCACACAATGCAACATTGGCAGCTTTATAGATTCTGGAACAGCAAGTACTTCAAAGAGTGTTATCTTGCGTACAAGGCTGGACGAGCTGAAATTAATCCAGCTGACTACTGGTACAAAGGTGAGCTTGATTTCTTTGATTTCTACATCATCCCATTGGCAAAGAAGTTGAAAGATTGTGGTGTTTTTGGAGTCTCTGGTGATAAGTATATGGCTGATGCTTTAGAAAACAGAAAAGAATGGGAAGCAAAAGGAGAAACCATTATACTGGAAATGATCAGAGCTACTTCGGAAGCAGAAGCCGAGAAAAATGCTCATAACATTGCCCTCCCAGGTGAATGATCCGTTGTGGCCACTGACAAGTTGTATTGAAATGAAGGAAGATACTGGAGAACAAACCTGGCATGGGATTTGATTGGTTATAACCATAATATTATATAAATTATATATAAAGGAATAGGCTTGCGTCCCATTTGTATCCAGGCTGAATCGTCGTTCCACCTCCCTTCGCCTGTCAACATTTTGATGGTGGGATAAAGTGCTATACGTTGGTATTTGGCCGGTAGGATCTTCATCGAGACAAGTCTTTTGTTGACATCAAATCCATGTAGGCCATTTCGGTTCGTCCTTTGGTGCAGAAGTTTTGAAAGATTTGTGGTGTTACAGCGATAGTGGCCGTGCTGATGCCAATGCAGCGGTTTCGAAGGTGAGTACTGGTACAAGTTGTTGTGCCGCAATAAGTGCATTTCTCACTAGTTCGATTTGGTAGAATGGGAAAGAACATGGTGGACTTATCCTCAAAATCTACTGCACACCATCTGTCCATGAGAGATCCCCCAGTTCACACATCATCCTGGCGCTTCTCTCCAGAATGGGTATCAGCTGGTTGGCAATCTTCCGCAGGCTATCATCGATCCATTCATCGCTACAAAGAAAACTAGCGCAATCTGGATAGTTTGTAAATCTAAGCTTGAGTGGAACTTCAAACTCTTGTGACTCACAGTTCAGAGAGAAATACTTGATGATGTATCTTCCTCCCAAGCCAAGGCACACTGTATCAACGTCATTTTCCATTCCGTTGAGGGCATCAATTACACATAGTACTGTGTAATCTGGCATAGTTCTACAAGCGGTGGTCGGATTGCCGTCAATCATTGACTGCGTAATGGCTTTCAACTCTGTTTGGAGGCCACTGTTATAGAAATCCTTGGTTTCCTCCAAACATTGTTGATCATAATCAGGCTGTGTGCCGATGCTCTTCAACTGTACATCAAAGGTCCCTTTTTGAGAGGAGCTGCTGTGAACGTAAATGTAATAGGTGGTCCCCAGGACAGACTGCCAGGAAAATGTACTTTTCGACTCTCCACAAACAACATTGTTTCCTTGTACACATTGCAGGTTTGCGCATTCTCCTTCAAACACGGAAACTTGAGCGTCATCCAGCGTTCCCGTACTGTCGCAAGTAGACGTTGCCATGACGTCTCCCGTCCCACTCACTTGGTACCAAAGTCCAGCTCCGTTGTTCTGCACTGTACCGCACAAAGGAAGTTCGTTAAACGTAGCAAATTCTGTTGATCCTTGAATGTTGTTGTCACCAAAGAATATAATGTTGTCGATAGCTGTGCCACAAGAAAGATTGCGTGTGGTTCCAGCAGAACTGGAAGAAAGTTGGAGTTCGAATGTTGCATCAGAGCTCACATTGGTTCCATGGACAAAGACGTAGTACTTTTCGTCGACGATGGTCGAGATTGTGACCGCCGCAGCGTTGCCGTTGCAAGTGTCATCTCCCGATGCACAGCAAGATGAATTGTCGTCGTTAAAGGCAACACAAGTCATCGTCGCACAAGAATTTCCGTTATAGATGCTGATCTGACTATCGAAATTGGTCCTTCCGCAAGTGCTTGCAGTGACGGATGAACCATCACCAATGACTATGAACCAGCGACCCCTGACGTCCCCATTTGGCTGGGTCGGTCCACATGTTCTGATTTGACTGACATCTGCATTTCCCACACTTCCACTGATTGTGTCACCGAGAGAAAGTGGAGCCGAACTTCCACAGACACTGTTGTTGAGCTCCACCGTCCGAGTCATGAACAGGAATGCTACTCCTACTCCGATTCCTGCCAGTACCAAGACACACAAACATGTCAGCCACAGGTAGAATCGTTTCTGTCTCTTGACATCTACCACTTCGGCTTGCTCCGCCTCATTGAATATTTCTTGCCGAATCTTTGCGCGATCTTGTTTCTCCATATCTTCTACAAGTTGTGCCGCGACAATCGCTTCGGCCTGTGTTTCATCGGCGGATACGACGCTTGTCACATCCGTGATGGAGTATGATTCGGAATGGCGTGTATGCTGTGTGTTCCGTTCTACACCTTGATTTGATTGCGAATACATCCCTGGTACAGAAACCGCTCCTGGGTAATTCTTTGACTCGTTACTGCCATTGTTGTTGCCTTCATCCTTATCATCGTACAACATCATCTCCTGGCTGACGTCATAATCGGCTGCCTGTCGACGAGCCTCCCGTCGCGAAACGTAGGATGGTGGTGTTGGATTGGCAACAAAAGAATCGTTTTTACAGTTAGTAGGATTCGTACTTTTCAATCTTTCAGGTCGATCTACATCTGTCAGATCTATCCCACGAGATACAATCTTTTCGTGAGTTTTCCGTTCCGACGTGGTTGCTGTTGTTGTGTAAACGGCTCCAGGATGTCGTTCCGTGGATGAAGGTTCTCCCTTTGGTTTTTTCTCTTCTTTCCAAGGATACATGATGTTTCTTTCTCTCTCTCTCTTTTCGTTTTTGTCGTTTTTTCTGAATGATGAATGACAGTTTATCGACCTACCACGAGTAAACCCCACTATGACATACACACACTGATCCCTTCACATGCTTCAAGCATTTTTCACACACCTACTTCGAGTACCCGTCGAATTTTCAATGTACACGAAACTTGAAAACGTAACGGAGGTGAAGACCCGTGCCCATGTGTATTCTGGATTTCTGTCTGATTAAAACAGCATACTATGACAGTATCTTTGATCAGTACGTTGATATGGTTCTATCTTTCCTTCCAACTCCGACAAGCTCGACTATTCATTATTTTTCTCTACATAGGCCCTCCATGTCAATTGGTGTTCACTGTCAATTGTCTTCAATTACCGATTCGCCGAACAACAACAGCCTCTCCTTCTGCGCGTTGCCGAGTCACTCACAGTCAAAGATAGCGATGTACTGTTCTACGTCGTACAATAGCACGGTACCGGTAGTAGAAGAAAGAGAAGAGGGATAGAGGATAGAGATCTTTTCTCATTCCTCTGGGTGCCGTGCAAAATAGTTGTCGGAATGTATGATAGTAGTAGTACGGGACGTTTGTGTTTGACGTCTTTTAATTTTATACGGAGTACGGTATTATTTGTACTTGTCCTGCGCGTAAAGAAAAACACCAACGACGCATTTTGACGTCCCTCCTCAACCTCTCATCACTACGTGGAGTCTTTCATTCACACCCAGCAGCTGATAGAATCGCATCGACAATCATCGACCTATCGTGTAGAGTATCAACCAGGATAGAACGTGCATCAAGTAGAAGAAAGGACAGGGAGGAACAAACTAGCTACTCTTGTTGTCATTTCCACTACTCTCTGTCACCAAGCGAAACAGATCCCCCGGAAAGTGCACTTGACTGTGACTACCGTATATAAAAAAGACGGACAGACGGTGTGTTTTGTCTCATAGTCAATCAACGTATCATCAATCCCCCATAACAAACAAGACTACTCGTCCACCAACTATTACTACTCTTTATCTAGAAGGGTCTCTCATTTGCAGAACAGCATCAGCAATAGCATCATTTTAAAACAACAACAGCGAGAACAATCGAAAAACTCAAGATGGCATCGGTTCAGAAACAACAACAGCAGCCGTCCCAATCCAACGGAGGCAAACCCAAAAGTGTCATTGAAGGAACGGGAACGTACAAGGACGGCCTTGTACAACCCAAAAAGGACACAAGATACAAGACCGAGGATGTCACTGACACCAAAGGAAGAGAATTTGAAGATTTCTTCCTCAAAAGAGAGCTCCTCATGGGTATTTTTGAAAAGGGATTCGAAAGACCATCACCCATTCAAGAGGAGGCCATTCCGATCATTCTCCAAGATCGCAACGTCCTCGCTCGAGCTAAGAATGGAACAGGAAAGACAGCGGCATACATCATCCCATGCCTAGAAAAGACCAACACGGACATGAAGGAAACTCAAGGTGAGTAAATCAAAAACTACATTTGCAAAGAAAAGGAAAACGCATCGAGACGATCCAGGGTCTTTTATTTTCCCCAGAACAAGAACACTGATTTTCATTGCACATGTCCTGCGTCTTTGCTACTCTTTTTCTGTTGACCGATCCAACAGTTCTCATCTTGATCCCAACAAGAGAACTGGCACTTCAAACATCGGCCATTGTAAAAGAAATCGGCAAACATATGGGAGTGCAGTGTATGGTCACTACTGGAGGAACCTCACTCAAGGATGATATCATGCGTCTCTACAACGCGGTCCACATTATCGTGGCCACACCCGGACGGATCCTCGATCTTGCCTCTAAAAAGGTTGCAGATCTGAGCAACGTCAAAACCATCATTATGGACGAAGCGGATAAGCTTCTCTCCCCAGAGTTCCAACCTGTTTTGGAACAAATCATCGACCAATGTCACAAGGAACATCAAATTTGCCTCTTTAGCGCAACCTTCCCCGTCACGGTCAAATCCTTTTGCAAGAAGTTTGTCCCAAACCCTTACAGTATCAACTTGATGGACGAACTCACCCTTCGAGGTATCACCCAATTCTATGCCTATGTCGAGGAGAGGCAGAAGGTCCACTGCCTCAACACGCTCTTTTCCAAACTCGAAATCAATCAGAGCATCATCTTTTGTAACTCTGTCAATCGTGTAGAATTGCTAGCAAAGAAAATCACGGAACTCGGATACTCGTGTTATTACATCCACGCCAAAATGCAACAGGCCAACCGAAATCGGGTCTTTCACGAGTTTCGCAATGGCGCCACCAGACATCTGGTAACTTCGGGTAAGTTTTTTAAAAAAAAACGAACGGGCCGAGAGAGTGACAAATCGAATGGCTGATACAAACTACGATTATATCAACTTCTGACTGTCCGTTGAAATGCATCTCTCTCTTTCTTTTCTCTCCTTTCCCCAGACCTTTTTACGAGAGGTATCGACATTCAATCGGTCAATGTGGTCATCAACTTTGATTTCCCAAAGAACTCTGAGACATATTTGCACCGTATCGGCCGCAGTGGAAGATTCGGCCATTTGGGTCTAGCCGTTAATTTGATAACGTACGATGATCGCCATGCCCTTCGACGTGTGGAACAGGAACTGGGCACAGAAATTCGCCCAATCCCACCCATCATCGACCGGAGCTTGTACGTTGGCTAGAACGTTTTTATTCAGAATTTCCAGGGGGGAGTGATTATGTGGTGGGGGGATGGCGAAGATCCTCACACCAAGAACTCTCCCTCCTTTTTTTTGACTGACATGGAATCTCGACGGAACCGAACAAGTTTGGAATGAATACTTTTATGCATATTGAGATGGTGTAACAATAGAACAAAAGAGTTTCCGTGGTTGGTCAAAAAATGGACGTTTCTACGATCATCTATCTTTTAGCAGTAGCATACACTCCACTACTTGTCCAGCATTATCCGGGAGGCCAAGAAAATGCTCGACCGCCCAGGACGTGTACATGCAGATGAAACACTTCTTGTCCGGCTTCCGGGCCATCATTTACGACTATTCGAGCACCGTTTCCAAAACCTAAGGATTCATCCTTCGCTATCTCTCCGGCTGCTACCATCAATCTACCGAGGATTTCATAATGCTCCGGCGATGCTTCGCTCAAGCGTGTGAGTCCACGTCGAAGCTTTGGGATCACCAAGACATGTGCTGGCGCCACTGGATTGATGTCTTTGAAGGCAAGGATCTTGTCATCTTCTTTTACTACAGTTGCTGGGATCTCACCCGCCACAATCTTGTCGAAGATGGTACTAGGTTCGGTGTCTCGAAGTCCAGCCAACCAAATGGTATCCCATCGCCCGTTTGCTTCCCATTTCTGTAAGGCTCCCTTTATCTGATCGTCAAAAGCAAGCGGAAACAGGATCTGTTATTTACTAGTTTTGAACCACGCATCCAAAATGTACAGAAACAATCATTTACCTCTTCATGAACCCGTTGAAAGGCGCTGTCAGTGTCAATCATTCTTTGGTACCACTCTTCAATATTCTTCGGTATTGGCTTTCCGACTATGCCATGTTCGAATTTCGGATACATAAAGGATGCAAAGACGATGGATGGAAAGACGGCAGCGTCCGCCAAGGAAACGTCTTTTCCACAGAGATATGGCCCATCCTCATCCATGAGCTTGCTGATGACGTAAAGTTGCCTAGAATATTCCTGTAAGGCTTCCATGCGATCACCAAACCCGCCAAACGGAGGTACAGCTCGGTAAAGGCAACTTTGAATGGTTGTCAGGTACATGTCATGGAATCGAGCAATCTCATTGCTCCGCGCATTATCGGGTTGAAACGATGGTCCTAAGTAGGAGTATTTTGACAAGAGATATCGACAAACTGTGTCGCTTTCTGCCAAGCAGAGACCTGTTTCTTGGCACTTCAACGCAGGAACTTTGCCCTGTGGACTGATGGCAAGATAGTCCTCCGACTTGAAGCCTCCGAGTTCCGCTGGAGACATTACACAGCATTCTTCTTCCGGAATCCCTTTCTTGTATAGGATGATCCTTGCTTTTCCGCCGTTATTTGAGACTGGAGTGTCAAATAGAACATGTTTGGATGTCGATAGTGCCGAACCCACTTGGGTGGATAGACCAAAGGCCAAATTAGTGGAAATGGCTACAGCCGTCAGAGCAGTGACGATACGAAGAGCCATCGGCAACGGTGTAACTCTGCTGTGTCGGGGGAATATCGAATGTGGTTGATGTGTGTAGGCATGCCCGCACGCCATGGTCATACTGTTGGAAGAGCGAGAAATAATGCCACAGTAGTATTAGTGCTTATTACAGAGTTAATAACTGATGTATCGGCTTTTTTCTCAGAAAATCTCTCTACCGGTACTTTACAGTTAGTAGTACTCCACAGCTCCACAGTGGTGGTTCAATCAGTCAGGTCACGAGTGACGTCACTTTACGCATCCATACGTCGACGGTAGCTACGGTAGGTACCGGTAGTCGTACACATACACCGGTAGTCATCATCAGAGTCAATTCATTGGAATGACTGTGAATCTAACGATTTACTCGACTTTACGTAAAAAAGATTTCAGGCATCTCAGGAATCTATTTCAGGTGCTACGGAAAAACTTGGTGTACTCGTATCATTTTAAGAGTTTCTATTCTAAAACTCGGCTTTGGTGTCGATGGCACACTCCTCCAACATCTTCCTGGAAGCAATATGAGATTGGTGCCAAAGCATTTTCACGATTGGATGAGAATCAGGTAGTTCGTCTTTCTTGGTTGTGTAAATCGCCGCATTATACATCTTGTAGGCTTCACTCGGTTTGCGGTTCAGTAGTTCGATGGACCCAATGCCAGCCAAACACATGGCACAGTGAATGTGATTCTTCTTTTGATCCACGGGGCGCAGCTTATCACTATCGCGCCTCAGCTGAAGCGATTCTTGATACAGCTTCTTCGCCTGGGCCAATTTTTTGTCTTCCTGCTTCACTTCAGCGATACAGTACAACACGCTGGCGATTTCGTCCTGACACTGAGGCAAATCGATTGTAGGGTCGGTGGCAGCTGCAATCTTGGCAGTCTCGTATTCTCCTCTCAGAATTGAGAGTGCCTCACGGAGTGGGTCGTAAGCTTGGGAAAACTTGCATTGAGATGCAAGGACTTTACCAAGCCTTTTTAGCGTCTCCGCGACTCCTCGAGGCCCAGTCATTTCAGGCAGAGAGTCCCGTCTCTTTCCCTTATTTTCATCTTCAAAGGACTTTTGCAGGTACTTTTGAAGGTTTAATGCTTTTCGAATGGCAGTCGCAGCTAGATCTTGCTCTGAAGATTGGGCGTAACATTCTGCAAGATGCAACCAAATTTGGATTGAAAGTACGCTGGAGTTCCCTTCGTCTCCGTCCTTGTATGTTTTTGACCAACAACGATTTGCATCATCGAGACATTTGATTGCCAATCCGTATTGCCTTTCTTGCATGTAAAGGACGCCAGCATCATTTAGCAAAGTACAGAGTTCTTGAGAAAATTCCTCTCCAGATGCTCGGAGTGTTTTTATTGCTTTTTCATAAAATTGAATGGCCAGAGTTCTGTTTCTACTTCCGCCAAGCTTTTCATACATTTTTCCTGCTTGTTTGTATTTCAATCCAGTTCTGGGATGAATCAACCCCAAATTTTTTTCCATTATGTCGACCGAATTCATCATCAATTGAAGCGACTTCTCCACCTGACCGCGTTCAAAGTACAGCATTCCCAGCAGTTCTTTTGTGTCAGCAATTTGAGGGTGAGATTCTCCCAGATGAACGGTCTCCAGTGAAAGCACAATGGACATCTGTTCGTGCAAATCTTCTTGTAAGAAAGTAATACTTGTTTGATCTTTCGTTGCTTCGATTTTCTCCCTAATTCGATCAATCGTCTCATGCAGAGATTTCCGAGCATTGAATGATCCTTTGGCCTCATGTAGCTCGTTTATTTTCTTTTCTATAGCGCGAACTTTTTCGCGTGCCGTTGAACCCTTTTTATGATGGCGTTCGTCGAATTCTGCTTGATGTCGATAAATGCTTTTTGCTTCTTCCAAATTTCGAATGCTCTGGTCGTACATATTTTCTTCTCGCTGGTAGATATTTGCCAACTCACATCGTACTTCAGCAATCACCAAAGAAAATTCGGTCCACTCTTCATGCAATACGATGTATAGAGCACTCTTTTCCAATTTGGGCCTGTTCGTTGCCATTTCCATTTGGGAATACACAATCTTGACTCTTTGTTTCAGATTGAACAATGCTCTCTTATACGTTTCAACAGCCTTATCTTCCTTTCCTTGTGCAGCTTGATTTGCAGCCTGGCGGATGAGTTTTCTTGCTTCTTGCTTGCTGGAATCGTTATCTGCTCGCGGCGAGGCCAGTGGAACACGAACTAGGGATGACAAATCATCGAGGACAACATTCGAAATATTATCGTTACTTGTGTCAACATTATTGTTTGATTCTCCTCGTTCCTCCTCGGATGCTGTATTTTCATGGATGGTCGGAAGAATGCTCACATCATAGTAACGTCGCTCCTCGTGTCGATTGTCGAGATCTGCAACAATTTCGATTGGCTCAATACCATGGTGGTAGTTTTTGTTTGGATGATCCTCCGAGTCGCCACACGATAGCTCCAAGATGGACAACGGACTAGATCTATTCTGAAGTTCGATACCATACTTTTCTACAGTTGCGCTTTCACCATCATTTGACGACACAATGTCGGACACCATGACGACATTCTGGGGGATCTCCATGCTGCTCGCACTCTTATTTTCTTTTTGTTAGTTGTTAGTATCTGGTGCCTCTACTGATTCTAATTGAATTGAAACCAATCCGAGCTGTGACGGAGTCACACTCTTTTCATCTCTTGTCACACCTGAAGAAAGGGCGTGTGGCTGTCACGTTTCTGCTTGTCTCTCCTCCTGTCTGAAAGCCTTCCGAATGACCTCCGAGATGAGCTGCCTCATAGTAACCATCCAAATCTCGTCTCCGAAAGATGGTAACTAGATTTTGTGGCATCGCTCAAAATCCAAAGGGTCGTCCGGCGATCGAAGAAAAAAGTTATCATCAGAGTTAAGGATGATTGTGACGTCAGCTTGTGATTGAAGCAAAGATCTTCCTCTCTTTTCTGTGAACAAAAATTAGAAAAAATAGAAATCGAGTTGACCAAAATGATGTGAGGATTGGCAATGTTTGTCTACCGTATCAAAAGGCAATCCTCACCAACGACCTCCTCACAATGATGTCGTTTCTAAGAGTACCCGTATTGACACTATGCTTGATTCTATCACTCGCCTTCATGGATCCATCGAAGCATTCTCGATGTTCAGCTTTTTCCATGTCCATGATGTCGGCTACTACACCAAAAGTCGTCCCCAAGGGATCCGCAGCCAAACCATATGAAAAACAAAAGGTAGCTGTCTTTGGTGCTGGTGGATACCTGGGAGGTTGTATTTACGGCTTTCTGCAACGAGCTGGCTCCTTGTACGGGACTGGCATTTCTGGAGTGGGAGGTAGCCCACGCGCCGTTGTAGCAACGTCGGCTGGATCGGTGTCCCTCAATGGCATCTTGAGTAAAAACTTTATCTTGGCTCAAGCGGACGAATCCTTTGTAAAATTAACCAACATGACCAGTGTAGACGCCATCCAATCCAGGCTCAACGGGTTTGATGCAGCGATTCTGGGCACACGGTTCACGCTGGAACCCCGACCAGTCACTTTAGGGTCTTACGAAAAATCGCCCAACGACAAGACCATGGAGTTCTATATGGAACGACCGCGAATAGCAACTGTCAAGGGAGTCGACGATACAACCTACTCGCTACAATTATTCAACAACATCCTACAAGCTTGCAAATCAGAGGGGTTGAGGCACTTGGTGGTGATAGAGACGGACTCCGAGTTTGACACTGACACCGTTGCTGGCGACAAGTACCTTGCACTGTTGGAAGAAGTAGGGGTACCGTACACGTATATTCGACCAGTCGGATCTTTTGAAAACCTTAAGGAGTACACCTATGCCAAGGGGGTGCAATCTACTTTGAAAATCACACGACCCACCAGTTTGGAAGAATTCCAGTCCGGTTCTGGTACCCTTTATCGAGAGGATTTCGCTGCCGTCTGTGTCCAGGCCCTCCTTTCGTTGGATTGGAGTGACAATCGAGTACTGCAAGTAGAGCCAGTTGGAAGTTTGGACCAGGAAATTGCCGATCGAGCCATACCTCAACGAGAATGGTGCATGAATTCCGATTCGCTGCAAGAATTGCTGGCTGTAGCCTCATAACGTCAAGTAGGGTTTTTGCTTGCTTGCTATGTTTACATTCCAAGTTTATTGCTACTAATAATGCAGCTCGCTTTCTACCAAGCCTTTAAGCCTATAAAACTCAACTTGCAATCCTATCGTCCCACCCCCTTGGAATCTAATATGGTGATTGACGTCGCAGGAAAAGACAATCTTTTGAACCGTCTCTTTGAGACGAGGTTTATAAAAATGGCGTTTGATTGTTTGATTTAGCCGAGTTGCTCCTTCAACATGAGCAGATATGTCATGACTGAACGTCATCCATGATCAAGGCGGAGAGTTCTTAGGGGAAGCTTTCCAACGTCGATTGCGGGTCCATGACATTCGCAGTAGGCCGACTACCGCGAAAAATCCTCAAGTAAATTCCGTTTGTGAACGAATGCATCAAGCCATTGGCAACACCCTCAGAGTTCTCACTACTCTTGAACCACCAACTGGGGCTGATAGTGCAAGACAACTCGTGGATACCGCCATAGCGGATGCAGTGTACGCTGCCCGATGCACGTACAATAGTGTCTTAAAGACCACACCCGGAGGCTTAGCTTTTGGTCGAGACATGATTCTCAACATCCCACTAATCACTGATTTGCAACAATTACAAAAACGTCGACAACAACTCGTCGATCAGCGTCTCATCTTGGCCAACACAAAGCGATTCTCATATGATTACGCCATCGGAGACGAAGTATTGAAACTTACTTACAACCCGGACAAGCTCCAACCGCGGGCAACAGGTCCATACAAAATTATCCGAGTGCACCAAAATGGTACTCTTTCCATTCAACTCTCCCCAGGAGTAGTTGAGCGCATCAACATACGCAGAGTGAAACCATATCATCGATGAGAGGGGTTTTCTCCTACACGAAAGGTTCCCCTACTCCAGACTTTGCGTTTTCAGAGAAGGGGTTTTCTCCTACATGCAAGGTTCCCCTGCTCGAACACTTCTATTGCTAGAACTATCCATCTGAGAGGCAGAATGTAGTATCTGGGGTCCAATCCCGTGGGATTGGATACACGGTCTGTCCGTGGTTCCACAGATGACATCTTGAAAGTATCCTTTGACTTCTTCTTATAGAAAGTCTATTCTTCCATCCTGACTCATAGTCAGTCCGAAAGTCCTTTCTTCCAAAAGATGGTCAATTAGTCAAGCAATAGATTGTAATCATAATTTCTACAATTATTCACATCTTATCCAGTTGTATGCCTGAGATAAGGCAGTATCCAGTAGGCGTAAGCCAATGTCCTAAGAAGTCAGTCTCTTTCACACCCCATTCACATTTGATTGGGTTGATGGTGCAGCCTGCATTTTCGAGGCGTGTGAGCACACAACTTAACAGATCAATGTGAGATTTCCACGAGTTTGAGAAACATCCAATGTCGTCAATATACATTTCGATATTTTCGTTGAGGCCTTGGAGAACATTTTCCATAATATCTTGAGCAATGTCGGGAGATAGGCAAATATCCATTGGTAATTGACGATAACGATAAGCACCAAACGGAGTGGCAATGGTTGTTAACCCTTTACTTTCATCGTCTAAGACGAAAGTGTAATATTGCTTTGACACATCAAGTTTGGTGAAAAATTGATTGTTAGTACGACGGGCAAGAATATCACCAATTTTGGGCAGGTGGTATACCTGACATTTGAGTGCCTTGTTGAGTGCACGAAAATCAGAGATCCATTGGATCTGACCGTCTTTTCTTTGGGATGATGAAAGTACCAGCAATCCATTCTGAGTGTCCGCATTTTTCCAGAACGCCAATTCGAACAAGTCGGTCAAGTTCGTTTTTGAATACTTGTTGGTGATTT
Source organism: Nitzschia inconspicua (assembly GCA_019154785.2). NCBI lineage: Eukaryota > Bacillariophyta > Bacillariophyceae > Bacillariales > Bacillariaceae > Nitzschia > Nitzschia inconspicua. The sequence continues at coordinate 1,087,655 of JAGRRH010000018.1, forward strand.
ATTGGAACGGTATAGGGTCTGGATCGACTTGGTTTGACTGAGTGGTCTATTTCCAAATGGATTTTCTGACTTCTGTACTCGCCCAATTTTCCACTAAACAATTTGGAATGTTGTTTCAATAGTTTGGCAAGGTCTGCTTGTTGATCAGCAGAGAGATGTCGCTGTGCTTGCACCACTATGTCAACATCAACGAAGTCATATTTGGATGATAGAATGTTTCCAGAACGGTATCCTTCGGAATGTTTAGCACGTCTTTTTTCTTGTTCAAAGGTTTCCGTGTGATCAAATTCCAGTTGGCTTCTTGCCTTTTTTCCTCCACTCAGTTGTTGGATCATCACCTTTGAGTACAAACAGCATGTCCACAGCTCGCCTCTCCAGTTTGGCTGCGGAAGGCCATCACCTCTCACAGTCTCATAATTGGGCTCCTACAACTCTTCCTTTGCCTCCTTGGCTTTTGTGGATTGAGTGACAGCAATTTGCAGGAGCTCAAGGCAATTGGTCAATGCCTAATTTTCTGTCACCTTGTCTTTTGGGATTGGGATTTTCCCCACGTCTTCTAGATCAAGAATATCCTTGAGGTCATACAGCAGATCCTTGAAAGAAGCACTTGACATATCCGATTTGGTCTTCTCTGCTGCCACAGAATTGAAACTTGAGGCTAGCTGTCTGACCATATGGTCTGGCCTTCTTTGCACTGTGGTTGGATTTTTTAAGGGAGCAACAATAACTTCATTATCATCTGCACCCTCTTCATTATCACCATTGTCAACCGCCGCAGGTAAGGAAGAACAGGATCGCTTCATTGGCAAGTTCCTTAAAGACGGACAACTTCTTGCCTATGCTTTGTGTTTCTTCTTGCAAGGTTGCCATCTCAGATTGACTGATGGATAATTGGTACTTCACCTCTTTTTTTCAATCTTTTAATTGAGATTTGACATCATTGCCATGGTGTTGTTCAAAGCACCTGACAGTGACTCAAGGGTGGGTGTCACACATTGTGATTGACTGGTACGGCCTTCAAGATCAGTATTGATCATTTCACAACACTTTTGAAGTACCTTAATTGGAGCCAATCGTGGTGAGCGTGGGTCATTCAAACAGGAATGCAAAGCATCTTTGTTCAAATGCTGAATAATGGCATTGTCATGGCTACAGTCAATCAAAACGGCCTTGTAATGCTGTAGAAGTGTGGCAAGACAATTCAAAAGCACAGGCCTAAGTTTGCCCCCCTTATCAAAATGAGGAACGTCAACTGTAAAGCATTTATCCAAAAAAGCCTGGAGCTGATCGTCAACCCCATAGCCGATAGTTGGAAGTCTACTGGTAGGCAGGTGAATTTTGTTTGTATAATCACCGTTGGCAACATCATACCCTGCCCTGGCCATGCCGGCCTTCAACCCATACAGATGATATAATGATCTTGGGTTGTGCCGGTGGAGTGTCCAGATCTTGCACAACCGTCATAGGTCAACAAGGACCCATGGGCAGCAAGCTCAGTAATTCCAGCATCCCTCAAAGATCGAGAGGCAATCCGACTTTTGATATCCTCTGACAGACATGTCTGAATTGCCTGTGTATGATGTTTCGCTGTATTTGACTCACCTAATTTTGCGCAATGATGGAAAAACAACATTTTGAATCCCTCCTATTTCCTCCATGTTCCTGCAGTGTCCATCTTCCACTAAAAAACCAAGATCCCAAAGCATGGTAAATGTTAGAGGTCCAATAAGTCATGTCCGGGACAAAGGGCATGGCGTACGTGCTGGCCGTCTTCATCTCAGTCCACTGTGTGTCAAGGAAATAGGTAAATTGATGAAACGTCCAGTTATCATAGTTAAGATAATGCACCTCTCCTCCTCTGGCCAGAGCCTCGCCGACAATTACCAGCTATCAGCACTCCTCCAGACTCTTGCCTTTCCTGTTTGTTGCCTTCTGTACTTTCTCTAGCAAAACAGACTTCTGGATCACCAAGAATGACTGGGCCAATAACAAGACTGTTGTTTTTGTAAAGAGGTATGACAGGTTCAATTCCAAATACTACGTCATCTCCATAGACTGCCTGAAACTTCTTGCATCTCTTGAGAAACGAATTTCTCATGGAACACCACCAAGGTGTTACCTGCTCCTTTGGGGCATGGGCTGGCTTCTTGAAATCCTCATGGTGAGGGAAATGGTCCTTGATCGCTTGTAAATGTTGACCTAGATATATCCCGAGAGTTTTGAAGATCAAACATCTTCTGTTTGACGGATTGGTTGGTTGAAGATTTTCATCAAAACAAGATACTCCACCTTATGGCATGCAGGCCTTTGACGCCCACATAGAGGCTTCGTACATGTAACCCATTAGATTGTCGCCATCAATCTCCATCCAAGTTACATCTGCAGGTTTGCATCTGTTTCCTCCATGCAGTGAAGACAAGGTAAGGTTTGATTTGACAAATATTAATGCTTCCATGGATGTTTGGTTTGAGTTCAATAGTAACAGTACCATTTGTGTGAACTGCCACGATATGGTAAGGTCCTGTGTATGAGGGTTTGGTTGAAGTTTGTCGGACATACCAAGATGTGCCTTCTTAAGGACTTTTTCATCAATGGCAGAATCATGCAGAATGCGTTGTGCATTTCTTGTAATAATTTTTTATTAATGACACCCTGTCGGTTGCGGGCAAGAGCCGCAATATCGGTTTGCATAGGGATATCGAGAAGCATATCTCGATGGAAGGCCAAACTGCCTGGGTTGCCAATAAGCATCAACGAATGACTCGTTTGCCGTCTTTGACGCATTGCGGGTTTTGTTGAGGCACGACAACGCGTAGTGTCAATCCAATAGATTGATGGACTCTTTCAATAATTGAGTTACCTTAGGGATTTCTAGAAGTGGATGAAAGTACCTTGACGCCTTAATCATTTTCAAGCGGTCACGAAATTCTTGTCCAAATTCTGGACCATTATCAGTAATACATCGTACCGGACGAGGATATCTTGCAATCCAGTTGTCTTCAACAACATCAGCGGCTTCTTTAGCCGTGCCTGTAAGAAGTGTTTGAATTTCAATCAAGTTTGTTGCAGGATCTATGATGGTTGTTGCCTTGAATTCAAGAGTTCGAGCTCGTAGATCAATTTTACAAGGCCCAATTGGGTCAAAGTGTATTTCTTGCCCTGCTAGCAGCACTGCATCGCACCGGGCTAAATGTCCATGAGGTTTTGAGCCTCCTATATTTCTTTGTCATGTGTTACAGGAAAGGACAATCTTTTGAACAGTCTCAATGAGACAAGGATGATAGAAATGGCACTTGAATCATTTGAGGTAGCCAAGTTGCTCCTTTAACATGAGCAGATATGTCATGGTAGCATTTTACCAGTTGAGATAGCACCTCATTAGGAACACAAATCTTTGGTTCCTCACCTTCCTTATTGTAGGTGATAAGGGTCATCGACACATATGATTGGCGATGGTAATCTCATCGAGAATTAACCACACCCTGCAAACAGCGATCAAGATTTTTGATAAAAGGCAATCATTTCAAATTGGAAAGGATGCCTATGTGCTTCATCGAAGCCTGGATTCACCAGAGGGCGACAGCAAAAGCCGATCATTTCAAATTGGAAAGGATACCCTCGTATGTGCTTCATCAAAGGCAACAGTGTCAGATATCCCTTCGGGAAATGAAATAGGGATACGACTTAGCGCATCAGCAATGAAGTTTGTAGATCAATGAAAAATTGCTCCAAATTCATCACAGAGCAGACGCCAACGCGGCACTTGTTGGGTTGTGAATCTCATCATTTTATGTGTCAAATTTTCCATGGTCGGTGTGAACTCGAGTTTGAGCACCTAGAAGAATGTTATGATATTCATGAAACGACTCAACAATGGTTGATGTTTGAGTGCTTTGTTAAGTGCAAGAAAAACAGAGATCCATTGGATGCAACCGGCTTTTCTTTGGGATAATGAAGGTGTCAGCAATCCATTCTGAGCATCTGCATTTCTCCAAAACGCCAATCCAAACCAGTCGGTCAAGTTCTTCCTTGAAGACGTGTTGGTGATTTATTGGGACTGGTATGTGGTTTGCATCAATTTGGTTTGACTGAGGGGTTATTATCGTAGAAACAATTGCTTGGGACGAGGTCTTGATCAGATGACTCAAGATACAGGTTTGCAAGTAAGTTTTTGCTGTCCATTGGATACAATCTCATGGGTATGTGAACAAATTCCCGGGACATTTTGTTATGTTCAAGATCAATTTCAAACCTGAGATGTTGTAAAACATCACAACCAACGATAACATCATAACGTACCTCAATGTCAATAGGTTTAAGGCTTGTTTGACTTACAGTTCGTAATCAATGAAACTCTGGGAAACGATTTCTATCTTTTGGGTGGCTTGATTAGAATTGAGATTACCTGACAGTGTCGGACTGGTGAATGGATGGACTGTTCTACCATTGATTTTTGGAGGCAGTATCGATTTCTTTATCCAAGAATAAGTTGATCCCGGGTTGAAAAGACACAACAAAGGTTTGTCCAACTTCTTTTCTTTCCGATATAGTATTATTAACTGAAATAAGCATGACTCATAATCTGGTTCCATTACCAACCGGTTTGTCCACCCAGTCAGACGAATGTCTTTCTTGTTTCACGCAAATCAAGGCCACATCATCGCCGTGGATCATATGATTGCTGGGGGAAGTTGAACACTTGACTTGTTCACTGAATTGCGCTCAGCAACAATTTTTGAAACTCCGACCACAATTTCCAATGAGAAATTTGCAACAGTAGAAGCAATCTGATCAACCTCAGACATATCATTGTCATCGGTACTATTCTTCAATTCGTCCATTTCTGATTCAACAAAGCCACCAACTTCATCAATGCACTGGAATATTTCCTTCCGTTCAACAAAATAATCCTATAGAATCCATCCATGGGATGGATCATCTTCTAGCACTTTAACAAATTCCAACTTTTCCGCTGCTGTCAGTAACCCTTTCAGGTTACAACGAGATGAAACATCATTGATCAAGCAGTTTAGCTTGACGTTGCTATTGAACAAGGGCGTTGAGTCTTTGAATTGAAAGAAATGTTTTCTCAATTCGTTCAACAAGAGGTTGAATGATCAATACAACAAGCCACCATTCTCTGGTAGGTGTGCAACTTGGCTACTTTTCAGCAAAGTGCTCGTGCAGTCTTATACGCTTATTCTTCAACCATACCTTCATTGCATTTCGTTAGCTATGTTCGACATCATCAACATCGTCGCCTTCCGAAGTAGTATCAAATAGCATACCTCCAATGAGCTTGTCAATGATTCCAACATCAATCAGATAATCACAATTTTGCTTTGCAATAATTCTAGCCTTCATTGCAATGGCTACTGGTTTAACGTTTTTCTTCCCAAAGGAAAAAATTCTTTGCTCTTCCATTGAGAGGCCTTGATATATATCCCATTTTACCATGTGCTGATTCTTGAGATGATTAGTGAAATTGTCAGATCACCATGGACTTGTAAAATACTTGATATTTGTTGTTCCTTTCCGCTTCCTTGTTTGACAGCAATTATCATCACCATCATTACCATCATCACGACCACAGTGTTTTCAAAACAAACACAACACACTTGTGACCTTGCTGGTACCAACACCACGCGTAGACACCTCTAAACCAAACTTCACAATCCGTGATTCGTTGAATTCCACGGGCTTTTGTGCCATTGTTGTGGCTGTCCGATGATTGTTGTTATTGTTGTTGTGGTGAACTGCTGGCTGGTTACTGCCAATAAAGGTACGGACGACGGACAGAATGTCCTTGTTTTTGTGACATTTCCAAAAGTTAACAGTGATACGGATTTTTATCCAAAAATAATGCCGTGATCCGAAAATAAAGAGGCCTGCTCCGGAGTCCGGAGTATTTACTGTTACCATATTTACAGTTGGCTACGGTAGACGACTTCGAAAAGAGAAAATTATACACCGAAAGTACATGGTTCTTGTTATATCACAGTCCGATTAGTTTCTCCTCCTTCAACATAGAGTCACACTGTTCAATTCAGCCATTCCTCAAATCCCTTCTTCAATTTTGACTGCTTTATACTCGAACGCGCCCCCAAGGGAACGTGCAACGTGAATACCCAATTCCTCCAAGGATTAGTAGTTTGGACACACAGCCAAGCGGCGCTTTCATCAATCAATGCTATACTGCGAGAGATTGGTGACAAAGGAACTCATTTTTGTCGATATACCTTGAGGGTTCTGTTCAGCTTGGTCGATCTCCTAGCTATGAGAATTCGGAAGTGAGCAAATTCTGCTTTGATTGTTTTCATCAATGAACTGACTGAAAGAACTGCAGGATATAGTCGTCAAACGAGGCATTGTTGCCCATGAGATCCTAGCAAGCAAGCTTCCAAAAATCTGTCCCCCCCCCCCTGCATCCCCGAACTGTGAAACAACAATCAACAATAACAATAACAACAACAAGCCCTCACTCCTCCCCCACGATCACTCAAGCGTCCTTGTTCCTACGACTCTCCTGTCACTTTTTTCCAGTGGAGGAGAGAACCCTTGCAGCCAGCGGTCTTCTTCATCTTCTTCCACACACTCATCTTCTTCAATCTCCAACTGCAGTTGGTCGCAATTGAGATGCAAGTGCATTTTGCGCAGTCCATCAATTCCAATGACTGCCTGTTGAAGCGGCGCATTCTGTGGTCGATGATGAGTTGGACTAAGCTGAATCACCGTGATTCCCTCACTCTTTGCAGAGCTGCCGGTAGTGGCATGACTGTTGATAGGTTGTTGTTCTGGAGTCATCAAAACTTGTCCTACATCGGTTCCAGCGGTCATTTCCTCCTGCTGGGTTTGGAGCAAACGATCGTACTCGTTCTTGTCACATTTGACATCCAGGTAAGCCTCAATAGTCTCCGCAGTCCCATCTCGATCGAATGTAGCCGTCACAAGCACAGGACTGAAATGCATCATATAGGTGGTGTCGTTCGTCGACCCACGAGTCCGAACTGGACGACCAACAGGGAGAAGCTTAAGCTGCAACACCTTTCGAGCTGGAAGCTTTAGTTCTGTGTTGGCGCCCGGGTCTACCAACACGTCAGCACTGAAGTAGTATCGATGCATGTTGGCTGTGTTTGAGATCATGAACCTTGCTCGAATGCGTTGGTCAGAGATTCTGTACAACGTGGCATCCTCAATACGCCGCAAGATACCTCGAGGCGATGGTTGTGCCACGACAGGGCAAGCATAGTTCTTGAGAGCTCCTAGTTCTTGCAACAGTAGGCCGTACTCATTTTTGATTTCTTGCCACAATGGATCGTCTCTCGTCTGGGGCAAAGCCTCCATGGCATATGCTCCAGCGAGTCTGCTCTTTGCTGCGGTTAGAATGGGACAGTCAGCTTCATCCGCATCCTCCGCATCTCCGCTGCTGACACCGGTGTTCATGCTGACAACTTCTGGAAGATCAGCCGTGTTTTTCCACTTGGAATGTGGGAATGATCTGTTACTGCTCGGTGACGTTTGTTGTGCTGTGCTCGATGCTGTTTTGTGTGCTACCTAGCTTGCTGTTGTTATTCGCTGCTACTAATGGGTTTCAGGTCGTACGGTAGCTCTCGCTCTGTTAATATTTTTTTTGTTGGTCATTCGCTTTCGCTGCTGCTGCTGGCTACTGGCTTCACTCTCCATCTCTCGACTTTCGACTCACGACTTTCGATCCGTCGCTTTCACTGGACCTGTGCGGAACAGAAAGCCACCAACATGAGTAGGGATATTCTGTTGTCGATGGCAACGAACACCCCGAAATTCAAATCCCCCCCTGAAGGCAATCGTGTCAAAAATCCTCTCCTGATTCAAAAAATCCTCTCGTAATAATAATAAAAATCCTCTCTTATAAAGGAGAGGAGAGGATTTACTGTTAGGAGAGGATTTTGCGTTTGAACCTTCTTCTTTCCTTTTACTACTCGGAGCACATGGAGAAATAAAAATCTATTTTTATGGCTATGCCAACTACTAGCTAGTAGTAGAGCTAGAACTGCTTGCACTTCTTCGTCCATATCACAAGCCCAGTAGTTACAACGACATTCATTGTCTGTCTCTAAACTCCCGTAGAATTTTTGCGTTTTCGCCGTGTCTCGTAATATCTGATGACCCTCTTCAATGATAGAAACGAGTTCGTCGTAGGCTTCATTGAAGTGGTCCAATTGGACAGAAGATGTTGATGATACGCTGGAAGGCGTTGATTCATGGATTCAAGAGGAGGCTTTTGCATCTGGAATGATTGAATCATCAGAGTCGTAGGCACTCATCTGTTCAGCCATCATTCGAGCAGCCATAGACATCTTTGAAATGTTTTTAGGCTTCCCAATCTTTCGAGGACGTTCTTTCTCTCCGTCCTTTACGACAAATGTCCACTGAACGTACCAAGATATCAATTTCTTCTTCATCTGAGAGTGCTTTGACTTGAGTGCAAATACTTTCGTTTCAAGCTCAAGTTCCTTTCCAAGCTCTGTGTTGACAAATATCCCTCGAACAGACACTTTTGGATGCTTCAAGTCAGCGCGAGGAAGAATCTTGAAAACGACGTATCGAAGTCTCAGATCTTTTCCCTTATCGTTGAAGTTGTTTGCACAATAGTCCATCTGCTGTTTAGCTTTTGGACTGACGAATTGATCTGGAAAACAATCCACATTCATGTAGTGATTGTAGTCCATTGCAGGGAAAGCAACCATAATTTCATTATCCACGCCTTCCACAATCTCTGCTTTGAACGGCATCTTTTCGATCTCAGGAAAGTCAATGACCCAGCGGGGATCGACCTCCTTTCGAAAGGAGAAGCCTCTGAATACATGCGTTCCGTCGATAGCTACGAGCTCATCGTCGAAAGAGAAGTGGAAGCCATCAGGATATAGCTCTTCTCCTTCGACCACATCAAAGTGATGCGATCCTTTTGGATAGTGTGGTTGGATGGTAGTAATAGTTGGAAGTTGATTAGCTTGCGGGAGATTCGTTGGGGGGGGGGGGGGGGGGTGTTCAATGGCGTTGCAGGATTGTTACGTATGTCAAATTGGACCTGCTTTAGTGGTGGAGAAGCAATCGAATGAGATTTGGTCCTTTTCAAAAAGGCTGGTTTCTTTTTGGCGTGGTGGCAGCAGAATTGGTACTAACCGCAAACACAGAGCTATCAGATGATGATCTGGACTCTACCTCAATGCTTGATGAATCCTCTGAAGAACAAAACAATAATATTGTCCGCATTCCGAATAATAGTTCCCAAACGATGGGCAATCACTAGAACGGTCCGTCGCGAGCCCAGACGATCAAACGCTTTTTGGACACTTCTTTCGGTTATAGTGTCTGCGGATGGTTCGGCATTTGTAATGGATGAGTGAGAGCCCATGCATGATTCATCCTGGAAGTTTCACTGGATAAAGTACAAACTTACCTAGCGCTGCATCCATCCAAACGGCGCCCTCCAAGCCGTCTGCAGCTAGCTTGCCTTGTAGTGAGTTCCTTTCACTCTCATCGTGTGCAAGTACTTTGTAGTATGGATCTCCTGCTCAATCTTTGAACGGAAGGCATGGAGCGGCCATTCATCTCTGTATTCTTTTCTACTCAACCACAGATCCTTTGGCATTGAATTTGGATTCAAACGATAAGCTTCCAGATCATCCCATAAGAGTTCTTGCACTGTTGATCCTTGCCACTGCGCATATCCCTTGTGTGAAAACAAAGAAACTTCGTGATTGTTCTTGTAGTTTTCAAAGGCTACCAGGTCATCTGAAGCTCTGTTGTTGGATGCAGTGATTTGACGTCGTAAAGCTTGGAGCCGTCTGCTGAAATGTTCAAACAAATACTTGTTGAACTCTACTTCAATTGAGTAGATTTCCTCTAATGACATTGACGTATCATTCGGATCGAGGGGAATGATTCCATCAACGATATGTTCAAAGAGAAGCTCCTTTGCCTTGCTCTTCTTCCAATTAATCTTGGGTTCTTGAAAAGAATCATTTTCAAATTCTCGATTTGGAGGATCAAAGAAGTCTTCCTTGTTACTTCTTCCTCAACGCGGAAATAACGTGCTACTGCATGGTCAATATTGTCATCACCAGCCATCCGGAATGTGTAGCAAACCTGCATTTTCTTGTTCACCATGCATTCTTTCTTCTCTTCCAAAGTCACAAGAGGCCTCACTTCTTGCAAGCTTGATATCATGTTATTTCAAGGATGAATGAACTTTGAAGCAGCGTACATTTCGCGCCGGCTCCAGGATACTTCTTCCGAGGCATTCTGTGAGAAATACACAAGTAAGAGAGTAGTAATAAGAACCACAACACCACAAACTGATGGAAAGGATGTGTATTTGCCACAGAGTGAACTAGAGCCGTTGTTGAGGCTGTTGCTGCGGCCATAGCAGTTGCAGACCTCCCTCGACAGTACGGGTCAGAATCCTCTCCTAAATCCTCTCCTAAGTGTGAGAATCCTCTCCTAAATCCTCTCCTGGAGCACACGGGAGTTTCCAGGCATTCAGAAGCATGAAGCACTTGGACATCATTGTGGAAGTACTCTTTCAGTCCCTATTTTTTCTTAAAGTTGCTTCAAGTTGCTATGGTGGTAGAAAACGCATTTTTTGATTCATGCAACGTACATCATCAAATAGCAAGCCCTTTGGCTTACGACGAAAAAAGGTAGTGGTTGGCAGTGAAGTCAAGATAGAGGGGTTAACTGTCCTAACGAACGTTAGGATGAATCAAATGACGGTAGACAAGCTTCTTACGAATGCCATTATTGTTAAACCCTTCGTCCAGGAAATATGACCTTCAGGTGACCACTTATCCCCACGTCCTCAACGATGTATAAAAGGGTTGCAACACTGATACCTTTTGGTGTGAAAAGGACAACGAGGTTAATACTATAGGTGTGCCAGCACGTACAAAGGTTTTTCAGTCCCCCAATCCGACCCATTGTAGTTGCAATGAACAATTGGAATCCAAGGATCATACACATTTTCCATAACATTTTTGACTTGATTGGCATCCCAACTAATTCCTTGATAACAATTTTTGTTCCTTCCAGCATTGACTATTTACAAATTTCACCCGAGTATGCAAAGGAATGTTGTCGACAGTATCAAAATTCTATTTTAAGTCTATACTAACATCCAGCTGCGGTTCCGCATCGAGAAGTAGCTCACCCGCCTGCCCCCCTACTAGAGAGGGCGGGGCAATTTTGCAAACAGCTTTCCATCCACTCAGCACTCTTTTGCCCACCACTCAGGACTGGAAAGGCAAAAAACCTCATCAACGATGAGGAAAAGTCCAAACCAGTGAATGTCAGATTTGGCGTGGTCTTCCAAAAACAATGCTGGGAAGGCAGCAATAACCACATAAATTGTGTTGGGTGTGTCGATATCTTCTACCTGTTGCAACCCAATTGGGCGGATTGTACGTGTAAAAGAAGCCTTCCATGCCAAGCACCAGTAATATTCCCAATGAAATAGTACCGTCCCTCTGCACTTGACACTCGGCTGAGTTATGATGCCATTTCTTCCACAGAAATGTCAGTGCCCATCACAACCTTTATCAGGAACATGCATTAAGCATTCTTCCTCCTCTCCCTTAGCCCCCTTCCGACTAAATAAGAAAGGAATGTTGTCGACAATTTGACATTGCTGTGAAAACAATCTATGCCCAAGAATACCTCCGACTCTCCATTTCTGATGATTTGATATCCATTTTACAGCTGCACAGTCATGTTCACCCAGTTGATGGTTTTTTGGGTCACTGGATTGTTCCCACACCATATGGAAGAACTGCACAAAGGCCTGAGAAGGATCGTACACTTGAAAACCTGGATCACCGTTGATTATTTTGGAAGCCGTTGTTGACTATCACATGTTCTTTTGGCATGCTTCCTATGGATACACTGGCAACATTGGTGACCTCAATGTCTTGGCTCAATCTCCCTTGCAGGGGTGGATGGTTGATGGGTCTTTTCACACGCTAGAAAAGGAAGCAGGATGTTGATTTGGTTAGTGTCCTCCATTGATTCGGCAAGCCGTTCGTGTATTGCTGTCATCTGAACCATTGAAGCCTTTCGCATTTTCTGGGTTTCAGCCACTGAAATCTCCTCCTGGGCCTTTATCTTTGGAGCCTTCTGGCCGATGGGTCGTAGAATCTTGCTGCCCATTGGTTTCCCAATGGTGTTGGTGGTACTCTTGCCACTGGAATTCTGGTTGACTGCACCAGTGACATCCAGAATTTCTTCAATGTCATCGTTGTGTGACATTGGATCAAACTTGGGCAACTGCATCAGTACGTCGGCAACATGGGGGAATCTGAAAGGACATTTAAAATGAGGAAAGAAGGCCTCGGAAGCAAAGTTGGGCCACTGCTCCTTGGGGACACCACTTGGTGGACAGTCTGCGACGCGTTTGAAGAAAGGGATCCAAAGATTCATTTCTGGCTATATCTTTCTCAAGTATCGCTTCATTAGAGCCTCTAGGCCCTCACTACTCCCTCCTGCACTGAAAGTGCAAAAATGGACAGCAACGTTGCCTTTCAACGGATGCTTGTGCAAGCCTAGCAATGATGTGGTAATGGCATCCTTCCAAGACCGCCATGATCTGTTTTCACTCACTCAGACCATGTACAAGGGATTTATTGTACGATTTGATCCCCAAACGTTCCCTGTTGTTCCCGGTGGTGTCGCAAAGAATCAAGCTTCTATGAGTAAGCTTTTTGATTCACTTATGTGTGCTTCCCATCATCATGGCTTTTGTCAACTGGTCTCCCACAACCAAAGCAAGGCTGGAAGAAAATATCTGTCTTGTAGCAATTTTCAGATCCATCGACAAAACACAGCAACAAAAGCAGCGGTGGGAGAGTTGCGCCAATCGTCATTGGTCTGTGATAGGAAGAATTCCCGTGGTCTCAAGGACCAGCCCCTCCCAAAGCGAACAAGCACAAGCAAAGCCACAACCTTGGAAGACACTTGTAAGTTGAAGCTGGCCTTTGATTCTGATTCTGTTTCTATCTTTCTTGTCTGCGGAATCGGTGAATCTCAGCATGAATGACACCTCCCAAGAAATGCTATTGACATGGCCACACGCAAACGTATTGTTCCAGCAGCTGCTACTGACTTCCAGAAGATGTCTGCCAACCACAATATTGGACCGGGAAAAACCGCGGCGATGGTTGAAGAAGAGTTTGGACTGCACCTAACACGTCGTCAAGTAGCACAGATGCAACAAATGGCCAAACTTGCAGATGACTTGAACAGTACTGAGGAAATGGAAGAATACAAGCATCTGGATAGTGACACTGATCATGTCTTGGCCTATCTGAAGAAGAAAGGTGCAACCTACTGTGCATTGTGTCATGGAGTTCATGGTACTAGTGCCAAACTAGTTCCACTGACCCAGAAGAAAACTAAAACACAAGTTGGAGTTTGTGACATTGCCGATTCGGGACAACTAATCTGGACAGAACGAATGGATTACATTGGCAATCAAGGCCATGTTCGGTGTGAGGTCCTTCCGGATGAGGAAGTCTTTGCTGGTGATTTATTCAAGTATTCATCGGAGAGACGTAAGGTAGTGTCAGCCAGTGATGACCAGCTTGTGCTAATCTCACTTGCATGGGCGATGCCTATCGGTAGGCGTTGTCTACAGGCTTTTCCATAGCAACCAGGAAAATCGACAACTTGTCACATTTGGAGTGAAGGACGCAGAGGGCAGGGTCCAAGTTGTGATTCGGGCATGGGCGCCAAACGAAAGGGCCTGGATGTTTCGGTGGTTGTTTCAGACGGCTGTACCTGCAATAATTGGGAAGACAACTTGTGAAAGAATAAGGCTTGTTGTTACTGATGGTGATTCCCAGGAGCTGACGCAGCTGGATGCAGCTATAGCGTCAGTTTTCACGAAGTGTGTTCGCCGTCGTTGTGGTTGGCACATTATTCACCAAGGATGGAAGCATCATGTAGGTTCTCTTGGAAGAAGCCAGAAAGCCAAAGAAATAGCCAAAAGAATCAGAAGATGGGTGTATTCCTTCATCGAAATATTGGACCAACCCTAACCCTCTCTTCCCCGTCATAAATCTACCGGTAGCAACCGATGGCTGATATCTTTGTTCAGCAAAGCAGAAGCACAATCACTACCTTCACAGACAGTTTCATCAACTCTAGACGTTCTATTCTGCTCCCTCTAGCTCTCATCATTTTAAATTGCAATTCACACTCTGTAGCAAGGTGTGATGGGAGCGCGACGCCATCTTCGATTCATTACAACCAACCCCATCCAATCGTTCATCTCTTGTATGTTCCTCCTTGTGTTGGCTGGCAGAGAGAGTTTGATATCCACGTGCGGTGGCAGAGCCTTTCCAACAGCATCTACAGTCTTGCGAAGATCTCTCTTTGGATCGACTCTATCGAAACAGTCTAAGTTTACGGACATACAACATCTTAGTAACAATAACATTGTTTTCTCGAACGTCGTATTGGCTTCGAATTCCAACGAAGACAACGACACTTTCGGATCCAACGATCTGAACGGCAACAGCAACGACAAAGACAATCGCGTACCATCCACTGGTTGGAATCACAATCCACCATCGGAAACCTCACGTTTTTGGCAATCACCCAACGGAGACTCGGCAGCGGCACGTCAATCCAAAGCCAGCTCTACTAGTAACGGTAACAGTAATAACGAACCCAGAACTGGTTGGTTGCACAACACCAAACCGAAAGAAAAAGACAACGACACGGCAAAGGCGGGAGGCATTTCTAAAGCACAACAACGATTGAAACAAGCCATGAAGGCACAAGAGGAGAACCATCGTATCGTTCATCCTCCATCCTTTCATGCCTGTGGAAATGATCGACAGATCGTCGTCACAGAGCATCGTTTTTCGGTTCCAGTTTTTCAAGACTCCAAACAACCACGCATAGACGTTGCCTTTAGTATCGTCGAAGAAGTCAAGGATGATACCACTCGTCAATTTTATGAATCGCTGCAGTCCATGACTCCACCCCAACGAGCCGCGGCGTACGTGGAAACGGCCGCATTGAAAGCCGCGGATGACATGATGATTTACCTACAAGGCGGACCAGGCTTTGGAAGTCCCGTTCCAGTAACCGGCTTGGCATTTTCACAAGGATCCAGTTGGGGCGCTGCCGCATTGGGTAAGTATAAACGCATCGTTTTGATGGATCAACGAGGTACGGGTCAATCCACTCCCATTACCAAACAGAGTTTACAAGTACAATTTCCGGATCTTTTCTCGTTGGATGACAAGGAGGGCGACTTGGATCAGCTTGCCAAATCATATCCGGAAGAATACAACCGAATGCAACAAACTTTGGTAGACGCCACCTATTACATGGCCCAATTTCGTGCTGACAACATTGTCAAGGACGCGGAACTCATCCGGGAGGCATTGCTACTACCGCAACCAGCTGAAAGTACACCCGTCCCTCGTCCCTGGGGATGTAGTCTAGGACAGTCGTTTGGTGGATTCTGTACAATGACCTATCTTTCCTTGATCGAGAATCCGCCAAAAGTAGCGTTGTTCACAGGTGGCATCGCTCCAATGACATTCTCCGCATATGATGTCTACAACTCTCTGTGGGCGAAGGTGAGGGAACGAAATCTTCAATACTACTCCATGTATCCCGGCGATATTTCGATTGTAAAGAAAATTGTAAAAACATTATTACAAGAGCCGGCTACGCTGCCCTCCGGAGGGAAACTGACGGCACGGAGGTTCTTGCAGCTGGGAATGAGTCTGGGTGGAAGTCCGAGCTCGTTCGCATCGATGCACAATCTGGTATCAACCGCATTCCTCCAACCAGACGAGGTGGAGCTTACTCGTGCTTTTTTAAAAACCGTCGACAATATTCAACCATTCGACGAACATCCCATCTACTATTGGCTTCACGAGGCTATCTACTGTGACGGCCCCAAGTTCTCTCCCTCCGATTGGAGCGCTCATCGTGCCTATGAAGCACAAATTCAAACGCCGTCCGAGTTGGATTACAGATTGACAAGTCAATTACAGTCCGATGCTCGTCCGACATTTTTCTTTGGAGAAATGGTGTTCCCGTGGATGTCGGAGGACTATGCCGAGTGCAGTGGATTGGGATGTACCGCCCTTGCCAATGCCTTGGCCGGCAAGGATGATTGGGGCCCGCTGTACGATGCCGATCGTATCAAGGCAGTTTTGGCGGCCGGAACAACTAAGAGCGCTGCGGCTGTGTATTACGATGACATTTACGTTGACTTTGATTGTTGTATGAAGTTAACAGCACGCGGCGGTCCCATGGAAAAGGTCAAGGTGTACATCACCAACGACTATCAACATTCTGGACTACGAGACGACGGCGCCAACATCTTCACAAAACTGCACGGTATGGCTACAGGAAGTGTAAGGACCCCTAGTTAAACTGTTAAATGTACACACAGTCGCGATATACCGAGACGCTGTGTTCTATAGGAATTGACCATACCAGTCACTGTCCGTGTCCATCCAATATACGGATGTGGATCCCTGCTCCTTGATAGGAGCGGGTTTGTAGGGTTGATACGCATTGGTCAGTGGCTCTCCAAATACCAGCTCCTCCAACCGATGCCAACATCGATGTCGTCCCATGACTAACTTGTATCCCTCCAATGCGATTCGTTTGCGCTCTGCTTCATTATCCGGGTGGAGATAGTACCGGATGAGTGTTTTGAGAGACGTTGGACTGTCATAGACAATCACGTTGACCTTATCGATAAGACCGTCTGGCATGGCCAACATGTCATCGGTCATGACCAAGGCACCACTTGCAAGGGACTCCATCAATCGATACTGATCCTCCCATTCGTCACGTTGTGTGACGACTACGATTTTGCAGCTGAGGAGTTTTTCGACGTATTTGGCCTGGATATTGCCAAGGACATATCCCTTGATATCGGTATACGCCAAGCCGACTTCATTTTCCATGAGAACTTGGCTGTTGATTTTGGAATGATGCAGCGTTTTGACTACCTTGGTTATATCTCGACGATACGAGGAATAATGTGAATTGTCTCCATTGGTCCAAAAAGCGCCGACATCGATGGATCGGTTCATGTTTTCGACCTTGATTCCCTGCGTGACATTTAAAATGGCATTGACAAACGTCTCACGCAAAATGAGGGGACTGTACAAGATAGGAGACGCTTCTCCGTTGGGATGCCATTCCAAGGGTGAAACGATTTGTCCCAAGTACATCTCGTTCGTGTCGTAGTTGTAGTACCGGCCTTGGACGATACTCCGTTTGGCTAGTCGCACGCGACTTTTGTCTTGGATGTACGAGTCCTGAAACAGGTACTCGCATTTCGTTTGTCGCGTACTACCGGTGAAATCCACCAAGAGAGTGTATGCTTCCTGCAATTGTGATGATACTGATGATGTAGGAGATTTGTTGGTACTGTTGCTTTTGTTGTTGTTATCGTTCGTTTCAAGGCTATATTCCTCTCGGATCTTTTCGAGGACAAGCTGCAATCGATGACAATCTCTGTTGAGAGATCCCCAATCCACAAGGAATAGTAGTGGCGAAGCCGGGTTGCGAGGATGCATCTCTTGGGTGAAAAGAGGTGGTAACTGTCGGACAAAGGTGACTCCGACGGCTTTCAGATATTTGGAGCGTTCGATGGCGCTCAACAAGAACTTGGACGATGGCTCCACAATTCCCGATTCGGATGTAATATCTACAATCAAATGTACTTGTACCATCTTTCGTACCCCTCCGGGAATGACGGGTGACAATGAGGCATTGTAATACGACAATAAGCCTTCCTTTGTCAGTTTGTGTTGTTTGGAATCTGTCCTGTTGGAAATGGAACTGGAACTGGAACTGGCGTTTGTCTTTGGGGATGGATCTTTTGGATGGTATTCGCCATTGTTGGAATTGGACGACTTTTCGGTAGGGGACTTGTCAGTCTTTGGAGATGAATCTTCTGAATGGTTATCATCGTCATTAATGAGATCCGACGACTTGGGATCTGTTGGAGATGGATCTTTTGGATGGTTATCATCATTGTTTGAATCTGACGATGACTTTGAAGAATCTTTGGGATGTGTATCATCGGGAGATTTACTTTTCGGCGTATCGACTACCGATGGTTCCTTTTGGGAACGGTCGGTTTCTTTTTTCGTTGGTTTGGTTTCAACACGACCACTGCCCGATGGTAGTCGTATCGTTGGAGCATCTTCCGACGCTGACGACGATGATAATGAGGAAGGTGAACTATATTGTGTGTATTGACTGTACTCTTGAATGATGGGTCCTGCGGTGGGCAGTACAACTAACCGTGCAAGGGCAATGCAAACGGTCACAAGCAGAATGAGTTTGAAGTTTCGAAGGAACCCGGCACATAATAGGTCCGTATTGGAGAGATGTGCTCTAGGACTGGTACTCCCTTTGGGGGATCGTATTCTCGGTGATGGGAGCATTTTCTTTCTTCTTCCCAAGTGTGGATGAATTGAAGAGTGAGAAGTGGAAGGATGTATACTAAGACGCTCTAGGCCCAGGTTGGATTTCAATTCAATGATGAGTATATGAAACCACACTACTGTATGTGTGGCAACCACCTCTTCTTCTTCTTCTTCTTCTTCTTCTTCTTCTTCTTTTTCGTTGACGACGAACGCAGCAGCAGTGGTTTCTGTTGTCAGTGTTGCCTCGAGGATTGACCGTGCTGTTGTTGTCTCGTCACGTCACGTCACGTCACTTCTCTCTCTCTCTGACTCTCTAGCTAGTAGCATGTGAATGGTTCCCACGAAGAATGAAACGCAACGAAAAACGAAAACCCAACAACCTGTAGCTACACCGGCATCCAAGGATCGTGTGAAACAAGCGAACTGTAAAAATAAACAATAGTAAATAAATGATGTAAATCTCCCAAAGTTTTCGACTTGCACGTTCGAGTCTGTCTCTGACTGTGAAGGGCTGCACGGCTGCACAGTGTGCACAGTCCCAAGTATCAAGTATCATACAAGTCCCAAGTCCCAAGGATCACACAGATCTCACACATCCCGGAACGAAACTCGTCCGTTGGGGGGAATTGAGAATATGGAGCAGTCGAGTGTGTCAATATCTTCGACTACATCGACCAAAGTCAGTCCGCCCTTCCGCGAACCACCCAAGTCTTCCATCGATGACGTAAATTTTGCTTCCAACTCATCCCTACGCTGCTACTACGTATGTACGTTCGAACGCTTCTTTTCTTCTTTCCACATCACACCGTCGACCAACACACACACGTAAAACTTCTTATTATTACTACTACGTCGTACAATGTACTCCGTATCATACACTATACACAAACCAAACCAAACCCATCACCATCACATCTCCATCCATCCTCACCACAAAGAACAAACACCCCTCACACTCTTGTCATTACAACATTCCTTCCAAAACATACACACTCACTCACACCATTCATTGTTTACATTTTTTTATATCATCCTTCGTATTTGAAATTTGCTATTGTCCCATCTTCACACCGCGTATGAGTACTTTTGTTGTTCCTCCATTGCAACAACAACAACAACAACAACGACAACAACGACAACAAACCTCACCAACTGCTGCTGCCGCTACCATTATCAGCGACAGCATCAACAATAACAACAACAATCATAGCAACAATCATAGCGATCCTCCTCCTTCCAAGATAACCATGATGAACGATTCGACATCCTTCTTATTCTTTGCCTGCAAGGTGGCTATTGTCTGTGTGGTCTTTTGGAATCGGTTTCTTCATGTCAAGGGATTTACTACATCAACGACTGGTAGTCATCATCATCAACAACATCAGCATCATCTTTCACAAAGAACCAATCTGTGTCACACTCCTTCTTCTGCCACCACAACCATATTGGCGGCAGCTACTAGGGGTATGGGTATGGGAATGGGAACTGCCTCTTCCACAAAAAAGAACAGCAAGAAGAAAAATGGTAGCAAAGCATCATCATCATCCACAGCAACAGCAACAACAACATCACCCTTTGATGTTAGTGCATCATTGATTCGGTTGGAAAAAAGTACGATGAACTCATGTTGAGTGCCGCCAAGGAACTTCAACGAGACGAACAAGATGATGACGACAAGATCAACAACAACAACAACAACAACAACAACAACAACAACAACAAACAAGGCAGTAGCAGTACATTCGCAACAACAACAACACCCATGATGACGAGCGAATATGTGATTGCAGCACGAGCAGCGGTGGTCAGCAAGACACAAGGGAAACCTACAATTCCCGATTGGGTGCCCATCGCACAGATGTGTTTGAGACGACCCGAATCGGAATATCAAGACGGGGCGTCCGATGTCATGGTCCAAATGGCGGTTTCGGCGTACTGTCGAGAGTTGTCACACGTGGCATCCTTTGGAGCTCCCGTATTTTCCAAAATTGCACGCAACCAACTACAATACAGCGTCGAATCGGTAGATAGCTTTCGGAAGTTTGTCTACGACGAAGTCGTCGAAGGCAAAGCCAAGCAAAACCAAGATGAAGTCATGACCAAGGCAGAAGCCAGAGAAACCTTGGGACTTATCAACAACAACATCAACAATACTACTACTACTACCAACGGTGCCAGTGATATATCCAAATCCGAAATCAAACAAGCCTATCGCAAATTGTCGTTTGATCTTCATCCGGATCGCTTTCAGGGAACCCCAGAAGAGTGCGAAGCGGCGGCTCATCGATTTTCCAAAGTGAAAATAGCCTACGAGACACTCTCGTCGGGTGTTCGGGGACTCGACGGAATCTCATGGTACGAGTCTCTCGGAGGTCGGGCAAGGACCGGGTTTGTCGGACCAATCAATCTTTTACCATTGGCGGCAGCCCAAGAACATTTGTCTCGACACAAGGCAGAAGGTGCAATTTGTGGTTTGGATCCAGTGTTGGTACAATCCTTTGTGGCACGGCACTTGCGATCCGAATAACAAGGGTTTGTGATTGTGGACACTCTCAATATTGATCTGAGAAAATAACATTAGATGGTGGTGATGAAGATGCAGTGATGCTACTACTGCTACTTCAAATGGTGTAGAATAACAATAATTGTGCTTTAGAGGAGGTGCTAACGTAACAAACTACATACTACATTCGTATAGCAGAGGTACAGCAGTGACTTATAGCCGAAATCAAGAGGAATCGCTGGATGTCATCTCATCTACGAGACTAGAGACGGGACGAGCCATTGGAACTGGTCCGGTCCCTTTCACGTCGCCAGCCAAATCACCCCACGAAACAGAATCCTTGTCGCGACGTTTCATCTCGTCTCTGCGCTCCAACGTGTCTTCCAAGATGTCACTGACGATACTAGCAACTCCGGCACTCGCCATGATCGGCAACAGAACATCGTAATTTCTTGTCACTTCAAACAGTAGAAGTGTCGCAGTAAGGGGTGCCCGAAACAATGCCGCCAAGACACTGGCGGCCCCCACCATGGCATACGCCGGTGCGGTCGCCAACTGGAATTCTGGAAATGGTATTGTTTGAAGAACGTACGATGCGACCGGATGGACTGTAGGATCGACTGAATTCATCGCCTTGACCATTTCGGATGCTCCATGACGAAAGGCGGCTCCCGTCATTGATCCGAGAAACAACGACGGCGCAAAGGTGCCTCCCACCAGTCCACTTCCCGCAGATATCGCAGTCATGAGGGTCTTCATACCCAGCAGAGTCAAGATCAACGTAACTGGTAGGTATGCTTGTGTTTTTAGTAAAGGATTGAGAGTCTCGTATCCGAAAAACAAAATTTGCGGGTAATACAGACCAACAATTCCACACAGTAACCCTCCAATGGCAGGTTTGAAGGGATCTGGCATCGACGACATGACCTTTCGGACAGGATCAGCGCCATATTCACCGGCAAAAAAAGATTGACTGACTTTGGCCAGATAGCTGAAGGCAAACGATACCAACCCTGACATGGCTCCCAGCATGAAGTAAAGTGGCAATTCTGCAAGTGGAGTTTCTATAAAGACGCCTCTGGCTGCCTTGAAAATAAGGTGATTGCCAAGTATGCTCTGTGATATCAGTGCCGACAAGACCGATGCGATCAAAATCGGTGTGATACTTGTGTTGGTGGTAAAGGAGAGCGGCAACTGAGAATTATCTTCGGAATCCTTCTTTTGTCCATCAATGGATTCAAAGGCATTCTGCATAATCTCCAAGGCAAAGAAGACGCCTGCAATGGGTGCGTTGAAACCAGCAGCTACACCCGCTGCTGCACCCGACGAAAGCAATATCCGATTCCAGGATTGTTGTGCGTGCATATCGGCCAAATCATCCGTACGGCCGCGTATCACCTGAAGGCACGATCGTGCCGAGTTCATTCCAATCTCAACACACGGTCCTTCCGGTCCAAGAGAGCATCCAGTTCCCAGTGTCACCACCGCTGCGGACGATTTGCGCATAAACTTCCCTTGAATTTGGATTTGATCAGTGACATTGCTTTCACTATCCTTGGTTTGACTGTCATCCACTTCTTGCAGCGTCCCACGCAACCCGGGCGGGAACGGACCACCCAACCACAAGAGCATTCCGACCAAAATCCCACCAAGGGTTGGGACAACAAAGAGAAGCTTTGGATACGTCACCCATAAGTCCTGTTCATAACATGCTGATCGGACGGATTCAATAGACTAAAACGCCAAACACGAAAGAAGGAACGAACGAGAGAGTCAGCCTTTGAGAAATGGCAGCACCGACATTTGGTGGGACAACGACACCATGGCGTTCGTACTTACCAACTTGAAAATGGCAACCAAAAGTCCAGTGGTGGCTCCTACGGCACCTGCTTGTACTAACTGAGAACCGGTAGACCAGTACGACCACGAAGCTTTGACGGAAGTTGGTTCTTCTTCTTCAATATTTTTTGAATGGAACGTTTCCATTTCCATAATTGAGCGTTGCATGGTGGTGCCATGATGCTGGTCTCGAGACGATGAGGCACCGTTCACTTCTTCACCAGACGAAACGGATGCATCTCGATCTTGGGTGGTACCCTGTAACCGAATCCGAAACGTGCGGGATACCTTGTGATGCGAAAATACCGGCGGCGGTCGTCGTTGTAAAACAACAAAGTTTCTTGAAGAATTTATCTGATTATTATGGGAACTCTGATGCCTTTGATGGCCTTGGAATCCATGGGCGGCGTCATTTGCCCAACAAAACACCGCCAATAAGAGGTTCCATTCTACCCTCATCGCTTCTTTTATGCAGCTGCTTGAAGAAGCCCTTGTGTGCAAAATCTAAAGAGCTGGATCTCCAAATTCACATATGTCGCTCGATTCCGGACGGAAATTTTATTTTTGTGGAGAATTGTTGTCTATCTCTCTGTTCGTGTGTGATGTGGTTGTCGTCACAGTCAGGCCTCAAAAACTTTTTTCTTGTTCTTCGAGCCAACACTCAAATAATGTGAGTGACGTCAGACTGCATGAAACCCATTATTTGGCCATCTACTTCACAACCCTTCTATCGGTAGCTACCTACAATACGACATACGTATTATTGATTTCAAAGTGACTCTGACTAGAGGTACGACGTAAGTCTATTGTCTTGTTACCCTCGTGATCTGCTAGTATCTCTTGCATAGATATCGAGCGTATCTTGCAAACTTTTGATTCGCTTGTCTTGCCTTCGGACCAGCTCCTTTAGCTGTGTGCAGTTCTCCTTCCACCGTTCCCCAGTGACCTCGGCACGACGTCGTTTGGCATTCCCATTTTTTTCATGCTTTCTGCAAGCCTTGCAAAGCGGAGACGTGTCGTGACGAAGACCTAGGCGGTTGCAAATGGTGAAATCACGGCAATGATGACATGTTAGCATTACTTTCTGGTTGTGGAGAAGGTAGACAGGTTCCAGATGATTGTAACTGTTGCACAAAAGAATAAAGCCATTCCGGAAGGCTCTATTCTGTCTCAAGAGAGCTGCATCCACATCTTCTCCACTAGTCTCGTACATCCGTTCGTAGATGCGCTGCATCATTTGAAGAATATCTTCCTTTTCCACATCCAGATCTAAATAAGGGACTTGTGGCATTCTTGGATCTTTCGCTGATTCATTATTGTCCTTGGATTTTGGAGATGGTGTAGGCATTGAATGCATTCGAAGTTGGTTCTTTTTGATTGTATCCAATTTCGTTGTAGGAGCTTGCAGAGACGTCAATACAAGTCGTTCTCCCGTCAGTGTCGGTCGTGCAAAGACTTTGACGATCTTTCGCCATTCCTCCGCTCGTCGCCTCCCTAGAAAGTACCACCAATTCATGACTTTTAGTCGGTCTTCAACGGAGTTGCAGTTCAACAATAGACAAACTGGAAAGGCCGGACCATGGAGCATGCCTTGTCGTACACCACGAAAGCTTTGCTTTAGGAACGCTCGATCGCGCCACAACTCACAATCCAAATCTTGCAAGACGGTTGGTACAGAATTCCAAAATACAGTAGCATCGTTGTAATCCTGCAGTACGTACTGAATATCACTGGCGATTGGTGGAAGTTTTTCTCCCATCACCAACGATGCGTACATTCGATTCTCTGAACCACCAATTTTACTTCCAGTTAATTGATGGCTCTCATCCGGTCCTACGTCCCCAAATAACGCAACTTCGGGATCTACAAGACACATCGTTCCTGAGGATTGAGAAGGAAGACCTTTCGAAGACTTCTGTCCCTGTGTGTGTGTTGTTGCTGGAGCTTCCCTGGAATCGATCACGGGCGCAACAGCCGATTGGCCATGGTTCTCTGTGGAAATCTCAAATGATGCACCCCCGGAACCATGATCACAATCGGAAACATGAGAGCCTCCAACTTTTTTGCTCATAGAGCTCTGATCTTTGCTGATTTGACCACAAGTGACCGATAACAATCCTTCATTACGCCCTCCGATTGGCAGCAACAACGACGAAAATGTGGCGTCGTTTGGGAGGGGTTCTGTGGTGGATTCATTCTCGTTCATTTCTCTCGTCATCTTTTTTGGGTATTTCCAGCAAATTCCAAGAGTCTTCGAGATAGGTAACAGTCAAGAAGGGTTGGATGCTTTGAATCTTTGTCACAAGATGAGAACTTGTGGAAAGCTTCTTTGTTACCTTGGAGACGAAATCGATTTTGTTTTTTACAGTTACATGATGATATTTTGACGAGCTTTTTTTCCCCGTGCAGGTATTACGTTGAAGACAGTACAGGTACAACTCTACTTCGAAGAAGGTTCGAAAAGCCAACGAAAGCACTTCCAAACGTATGATACCGTCGTAGTCTACCGGTAGGTACCCTAATACTCCGAAGTATGTATTAGTAATAATGTTACGGACTCTGAGCTGCCTGTAGTCTACGTTAGTAGGTATCTACGGATAGTGTTCGTCGTACGCCGTTTTGGGAATTCGGCCCAATTCCCCTTCAAACGTATCATACAACATCCAGACTTATTGAGGATACTTCGTGCTCCTGTAGTAGTATAATACGGAGTATGTTTTAAAGTGAATTCTATTTCGCTATCAACTGCAACGTAGTACTAGCTAACGCATAGTTCCGTAGTATCTGTATCTAAGGAGTTGACTCACCCGCCGGGCCCCAAAGGCGGGGTGGGGCGATCGGTCGAGCAACTAGTTTTGTCTGACCTCTCCTGAAAGCAGAGTGTGTAGCGGTCTACAAGAACTCCGGTGCAATTAGAACATTGCCATCTAGCCGAGTGAAAAGGACAGAAGTCATATGCCATGATTACGTTGTATGTACATGGTGATGATGTGGATGAAAAAGAAATGGGTGTGGATTTGTTGAATGTCATTCATCTTGTTGAACCTGAGAGGTTGTAGTATTTGGCGTGGGGTGGCAGATTCAAACATGGTCTTAGGTCTTGCTTCCAGTTGACCCAGGTGTCAATGGAAAATGGTTTGGGTTGATGGTCATCTGTAGTTGTTTGGCTGCCAATCTTTCTTGTTCAGCTATCAGAACATGTTTCGTTTTCCATAATGAAATGCTCCCTTTTTGCAGTTGTACCTCAAGACCTAATCATAAAGTAATAAAGTTTCGTTGAGTTGAGAATTCCTTGCTGCTACAGATGCATGGGTGAGGATTGCAACAGACGAATACCTGGATGCTGTATCAGGGTTTGATGCTAGAAAATGGAGTGGGGCTTAGGTGGAACAGCTACACATCTAAGGGGGTGTCGTGGTAGAAACCTGTGGACTGGAAGAGGTGGTGGTATCCCAGACTACAATTGGAATGGACATCCTAGCTAGTGGGATTGTATTCATCATGTGTAGTGAGTTTTCTTTTACTACCAAGATTATGATGAGTTGGTGTTCTGGTTTGCTGGCAGGAATCATGAAATCATAATTATGGGCTCAGAAATACATGCAAGACGGGAGAATTCTCCTTGCTCGGGCAAGGTATTGTGAAGGAAACGTGCTATGTTAACCAGGGCTTACTAGAACTTCCAGAGAAGGATGCAGTAGTACTATTGAAGCAGCCCATTATCCAAATGTCTGTCGTTGAGGTTGGATAGGAACCACCCTTTTCCCCGCAAAGATCTTTTTAGGGCAGAGCATCCGCTGAGTGACATGTGTCTGGGCCCCTTATTACAAAAGGATCCCATGTGTATTGGCTACATCAGCTACTAGCTAGGTAGAGGATTTTAGTGGTGGCACCGGAGGAGTTTTGTGTATGACAGCAGGAAGAATAGAAGACCCTCTACTAGTAAAAAGGTGTATTCCAAACATGCATAGCATAGAAGTTCGTTAACTGTTAATTAACAGTAAGTAGAGAGAAGTGTGTACGTCGAATTCCAAACATGCGGCGGTGGGAAGATCGTGCTTCCAATGGTGAGAGGTGAGATTACAGTCAATTTCACTACGACAATACACACTTTATTTCACATCACAGTCAGCATCATCATTAACCATCGGATCACAAGTGCCGAAGGTGTCCTATCAACGATCAACTCACAGAGCAGAGAGAAAGTTGTCGCTAAAATTGCAACATCACAAAGACAACGCTTAGCTGATAGCTAGAAACTAATAATACCATGTTCCGTTGCAACTTTCCGCTCCTGTTCCTAGCCACAGTTTGTTACGTGGTAAACGACTTGACAACAACGACTTCGGTTGAAGCGTTTGCATTCAAGTCGACAATACAGAGACTTCGATATCATACCTTGACAGTCAAGAAATCTGCAGACATGATTCGTTCCAATCTTTTTTCGCTGAGGGCTGGCGCAGACGCAGACCCAATAGTAGTACCGAATATCCAACGAATTCGAATGAGATCAAAACGGTCTCTTCTTTCGTTAAGATCTGGTGCGGACGCTACCGTGCCCGAAGACGCCAACGCAGCGACACCAAAGGCTTCCTCTATTCTTTCCACTGCGAACAAATTTTTTGATAAAAATTTCTTTCTTGTTGGGATGCTTGCATCCGTCTTGATCGCCAAAGGATTTCCCGCACTTGGCAAGAACGGTGGAGTTCTTCGACCAGAACTCTTCATTGGAGATTATGGCGTGACCGCGATCTTTTTGTTGTCGGGAATGTCACTGCAAACATCGGAACTGACGCATGCCATTTCCAATTTCAAACTGAATGGGCTGGTCCAATTTTTGACGTTTGTCGTGTGGCCTTTTTGTATTGGATTACCCCTCAAGTTTCTTCTTACAAGCGTCTTTCCCGATGTCATCCCATCCGCACTGGTGGACGGATTGCTCATCTTGACGACTCTCCCAACGACAGTGAACATGTGTATCATGCTAACTTCCACATCGGGCGGCAACACAGCATCGTCCATTTGCAACGTTGTCATCAGCAACCTGTTGGGTATATTTGTGACACCGTTGCTGCTGCTACGGTTTTTTGGTGCCACCATTCAATTGCCGTTTGCCAACATGGTATTGAAATTGTGTCAAAAGGTCTTGTTACCTGTGACCATTGGTCAATTGCTGCGAGCGACGGGAGCCAAGACATTCTACCAGAAACACTCTAGCACATTCAAGCGACTTCAGGAGGTTGTGCTGTTGGGGATTGTATGGAATGCGTTTTGTAATGCCTTTTCCGATGGTTTGGGGATTGGCGTCAAAGAAACCCTCTTCTTGCTGATATTCCTCCCAAGCTTGCATTTGGCCTCGTTGGGAGCCTCCTTCAAGTTCTTTTCCCTTCCAGCACTGAACTTTTCCAGGGCTGACACGGTAGCTGCCATGTTTTGTGCTTCCCAAAAGACTCTGGCGTTTGGATTGCCGTTGGTCAATACCATTTTCCAAGGCAATCCGAATCTAGCCGCATATTGTGCTCCCATTATGTTCATCCATCCATTACAAATGATGATTGGCTCCTTCCTGGTGCCTGCGATACAATGGTACACTGCCAGAGACAATCAGTGAAGTCTGGAAGGTGCACCAGCCTGGGATTCTTACCTAGAGGTTGCTACTTTATAATATATTATTATAATATTATTACAACAGTATGTACTAGCCGACACTTGTGAATGTGGATCTTTGTATGGAATTATATCTACATGAGAAAAGTGTGTAGGAATGTTACTTTGGTGTACAGCAGTCAAGGTGCAGAGTCATCATCTATGGTACAAAGATCATCAACGGTAGGATTGGTCCAAGTGTGTGTGTGTGAGAGAGAGCGTAACGGTTGCCGGGATGTTTTATTCGAGTTGGAAGCCATTATTTTGTGGTTATAGTAATGAGACATGGAGTAAGAACATGTACCGTGTGAGCAGTAGTGTTGCAGTGACAAAGGTACAGGATATGTTGTAGTGTAGCATGCATGGGAAGGATTGTGTAACATGTTGATGATACGTTGCAGTAGTAATATTGTACAGTGCATAGGGTGTTTGAAAATGGCAGTTGCATGGAGCGGTGTTTGCATGTATAGTGTGTTCATGACATTCATGACAGGAATGCCAAACTTGGATTGAGGACTTGGTTTATTCATCGATGTGGTGCATAATGGGGTATAACATGGTAGCATTTTGGTGGTTTCCAGCAAGAAAGTTCAATCATAAGAATATTCACTGAAAGCATCCCTCTTCATAATAGTAACTTCGATCAAACGAACTGTCCATCATGGAGGCATCATTGTTGAGTTCCAGATCATCTTCCATATATTCAGTTTCTTCCCAACACTTTTCCAAAAAGGCTCTGGCAGAAAAATCGCCGACATCCTTTTTCTGTTCATCTTTCATGAGTTTGAGAATAAGTTCTGGTGTTGGTCTGCCAAAAAAGACTTGATGTCCAATGGGAAGCCATGCAAAGCTAAAGAATTCGTTGACGAGAATGAGTTGTCCATCGATCCATTGTGAATCATGGTATCCCTCTGCTGCGACTTGTCCCTTTCCGGCGAATCGTGGTAGATATCGACATCCCCACTGCTTTGCTGCAGCTTCTCCCAGTTCAATGGGAGACAAGATTTGTTGCTGATACGAAGCAGAGGAGGAGCTGCCTCCTCTTTCTCCCCTGGGACTGAGATCGACTTGAAAGGTGGCTTGTCCCTTGGGAACATTTTTAGTTCCCGTAACCTTTTCGGCCAACAGTACATCTCCCTGGTAGGTAACGTTGATCATCTCGTACCCGTCTTCGCTGTACTTACCCACCCATAATCCTTCTAGGTTGAATTGGGGCAGTGCGGCACGGGCCTCCATAGCGGTTTGATGACATCGACTGGCCTCAACGAGGTCGCCTCGACGTTCAGCCAGTTCTTGACGTTCCAAGGATACCGTGTAAACAAACTCGGCATCGACTTGTTGCGTCTTCATGATGGCCTGTTCGAGTTCTCGAACCCGTTGTTGATGGTACCTACGGGTGTGTCGATATTCCATGGCTACTTCTTCCTCCTCCACTTTGTTATACATCTTAGTTATAGTAGTGGCGGTTGTATCGTCTTCGTTGTCCTCAAAGGATGAGAATTGAAGAAGATTCCGTCGTGCCTCTTGAAGTTCGAGACGCAATGCGAGTACTTGATGTCGTAGTCGATGCAATTCATCTCCCGTGACAAATTTGGATCCGTTGTTGTTTTTGGGACCATTGACCTTTCTTTGTTGTTGTGTGTTTCGAATGTGATACCGTCCCAACGAATCCTCACCATCATCACCACCACTACGGCGAAAATCATCAAAAAAGTTTTCCCCCGAAGAGATGGTGACCATCGAAAGTACCGATGAAACCTTTCGAATAGTTCTTTTGGAAGAACGATGACTGTTATTGGCAATGGGGGAAGCGGTAAAGGCCGTCACCCCGACGAATGATAGCAAGTCATGATACTGGTGCTGTTGTGACAAGAGTGTTCTTGTTGTTGTGATACAAACGCAACCAAGGAGGAAACTTGCAGCAGATGTTCGATGGTAGAACATCATGACGGCAATCCAACATAAAAGAAAGACGATTATTATTCTATTTCCTTGATTGATACTACAAAACTGACTAGTAACAACCACACGCCCACAAAAAGAAAAAGAGGTACCAGCGTTTCAAGTGTGATGTGATAGGTGTCAGGAATGCTTTGCTTGTGTTGTGTATTGGTGGTATTGGTGGATGGAGGGATTCCTTGACAGTCTCTACTGAGGACACGAGATGTGTCTGTGAAAGACGTGTTGTGAGGTAGGAGTAAAAAAGATACAGGTACAACACCTTCTTCTTCGTGTCTTTTTGACTGTGAGTCAGAACAAAAAGAAGTGATGAAGATGATAGGATACAACACCAACAAAACAAAGCAACCATTGACTGTGTGAATTTGGTGTTTTTTATGGCGAACGATGAAGACGCATACGTGGTGTGAACGCTGAGTCCATACGACTGCCCTACTACGTACACCGTCAAAAAAGGAATTTTTCTAACTGTAAAAAGTGTTCCTTGACACCTTTGGCGGGTGGTGGTGAAGGAATACAACGAACAAATGGAACTTTATTAGAATTGTTGTTTCACACCTACTATTGCCCATTCCAAATTCAAAACTTAGGAGATAGAATTAAAAAGATGGGTGGAATTCCTGAATAGTTGGGTTTCAGCGAGAAGTGCATCTTTTGTACATTCTCCAATGATCGCATTCCGGCTTTCAAAAACCAATACCCTAAGTAACACCAACAAAGTTGTGACTGACGTATGTG
Source organism: Nitzschia inconspicua (assembly GCA_019154785.2). Classification (NCBI taxonomy): domain Eukaryota; phylum Bacillariophyta; class Bacillariophyceae; order Bacillariales; family Bacillariaceae; genus Nitzschia; species Nitzschia inconspicua. The sequence continues at coordinate 1,118,792 of JAGRRH010000018.1, forward strand.
GGGATGGACCTGAACCTTAATGTATTTTGCATAGGATCAAGCGATACACGTCATCGCCGAAGAGTCTTTTCTATTATCGCTGTTGTTCCAGAACTTTTTATGATGTCATCCTTCCCGCGCCAATCACTCAACCGTCATTAATTCTGTCGTAGGCTGACAGCAGAAGTAGTACGTAGCACGTCGTACGGTGTGTCTCAAGTCTCGAAGGAACGTGGGGGGCAACGTAGTTTTCGAAACACAAGCAGACCATATTATTAATTATTATCTACTCTACTTCTACGACACCTGCCTCCAACAAAAAACGTATCACAGAATTCTCTCTTTTCTTTTCTTTCCTTCCATATAAAAAAGAATTGCCAATCACATCACAAACAGGTACCGTCACTTCCAGAGAAGCAACCAACCAAGCAAGAAAGCAACAATCAACTTTATCATCGCCATTATGATTACGACTCCTCTATCCAACCGAATCCTCCTCTGTTGCATCGGTGGTGTTGTACTGGTTTCTGTCTCGGCATTTCTCGGAAACAACAACGGTCGTTTTGTGCCTTCGGTGCATGCCTTTACCTCCTTTCACAGTCACCGTCAATTATCATCGACGAGTTCATCATTTTCTCTCCATTCCACATCGGCCTTTTTCGATGACGGCTCTACCAACTTTGACGATCACAACAGTCTCGATCACAGCTCTCGACGCAGAACTGAGTTTACCGATCTAGGATCCGTGGAAGAGTCCTTGGAACGTCAACGACGAATTCAACAAGAAGAACGAAATGGACAACGATTTGTCAAGTATGGTGACGACTTGTGGGCACTCCGCAAACTCATGACCAAACTCTCTCACAAACTCCTTCAAGCCATGCAGAACGGCATGCGAGACGACGAAACAGAAGTTCGAGAACAATTGCGACAAATCGAACAACAAGATCCAGAATTCGTGTACAAGACCGAGATGGAACAGCTCAAACTGGCTAAAATGGAAGGCCGAGACTTTGATGCAAGAAAACACAGTCGCAACGCATATGCGGCAAGAAGTTGCCTACCACAATTCAATTTAGAGGGACTCTGGGTCGGAAAGTGAGTGTACCTACAACAACAACAACAACGGAGCAGGAAATCCAGTACACGGTTGATATGCTGTCTTCGGTTTTTACAATTGTTTTCATTTGCTTACACTTTGATTCCTCTTCCACCATTTGTTGTCGTTCCTATCAACAGATATGGCCATCATGGTTACGAAATGATCAATGTCACGTATCACGGTGATCTGCTCGTCGCTTACAAGGTCACCGGAGACAAGAATGTTCCACGAGGGGAAATTACCTTTCAGGTGGATCTGAGCCCGGTTCCACCTAGAATTGTTGGAAGTAGTGGTGGTGGTGACACATTGTCATCCTCCTTTTCTGGTTCGTCGACGGTCGAACCCCTTCAACCCATCACCTTGACAGAAAAGGCTGCCAAAAAGTGGGGCACCACTCAATTGCCCCGGCACAAGGGCCTTGGACAAGTCGCGGAGCCAGGATTTACCAACAATCAATGGATGGACGGTCAACTGATCATTATTGGGGAAGAATACTTTTCCTTCGCCTGGGTACCAATCGAACAGCAAATTTTCTTTGGACGACCTTCGCCTGAGTTGGCGCTCAAAATGCTGAGAGAGTCCGGAGCCACCACCGTAACAACCGGAAAGACATGGGACCAGCCACCATCCATGGACGACGACGTTGCCGTTTTGAAGCAATTTGTAGCAAGCTGCCTAGAAAAGACAACCGAAACAGTAGAAGAAGACCTGAATGGAGATCCATTCAGCTGCATCTGGACTGGTTCGGAAACCGAAGAATGCTACTTCCAATAGGCAACGACGATTTGTTTTTGCCAAACATTTTCAACGAGGGACAAGCCAAGACCACTGTACAATAATATCACAAACGCTATTTCTTTTTCATTACTATGATTTTCAGTTGCACGTCGTAAGAAGCACGATATAGTGCAACGCAAAACATCCTGTAATTGGTTCAAAAACTGTTGGAGCAACTACGTCTCTAGCCGATTTTCGTGGCTTGCAAAATTGTTCCCTTGATCTTCAAGGTGACGCTCCATTCTGGAATTGACTCCTCGATCAGAGTCCATTCGTAGTCACGAACCAACCGTGCCAAGAATACTTCCGACTCGGTTATAGCCAGAAGCTGTCCAGGGCACGATCGTCGACCAACCATGAATGGCATGAAGGCTGTCTTCATGTCATCGGTGGCATTTTCCCAACGACTGGGCAACCATTCATCGGGACGATCAAATACTTCGTCGTCTCTCAACAATGGATACGGTGCTACATGAGCCCAGCTTCCTTTCGGAAGCGTCATCAATCGTTTTCCTCCCTTTCCGTCGTCACTTGTTACGATCATTTTATCGGGAACTCTACGAATCCCTCCTCCGGCAGCAACAGGCCACAAACGGAGTGTTTCTTTCACGACACGCTTTAGAAGTGGGCTGCCAATCAGCTTCTTATCTTTTGGATCTTGCGTTGCATCCAGGAGCTCTTTTCGAAGCTGCGTCTGGATATCTTTGTTTTTACACAATTCTACTAAAGCATAGCTGATTGTGTATCCAGCTGTAATGAACGAAGGAAGGAGTGAGACTGCAGCATTGCGACAAGGTCGATCAACTGAAACACACAAAAAATGTATTTTCACCGACATCACTCACTCGTATCGAAGCCAGCGGCGTAAAGCAATATCATGTCCGATAACAACGACTCTTCTCCACCAATCTCATCGTATTTGCCAGGGGCATCGAGGGAGTTTAGGGTAACGACCTTCTTTTGTTCCTCGAATGACTTGTTCCGGTGAGCTTGCAGCACTTTTCTCACCAAGCAACGGACGTCCTCCACACACCGTATCGCTTCTCTCTTGTCGGCCCACAGCAAACCGATAATTGGATGCTTTCGGAGCGGGTTCTTCTCGGAAGCAATTCCAAACTCGTACGTTATCTTAGCGAGCGCATTTGAAGTAAATTCTTGTTCTGCCGTGGAGAAGTCGTAACCAAAGGCAATTAATCCAATACTATGGATAGTAGCCTTTTGCATTTCGAATCCAATGTCAACACATGCGACATCGCCCTCTTCACTTCCAAGATTGTCTTGAATCCATTTATCCATCACTGCATGAATGTTCGCGAGCATGTCGTCCATATTGGCATGGGAGATTCCCATCAAGGTTGACTTGCGGGGATGTTTGTATCGTTCCCCTTCTTCACTAATGAAACACACACCACCCATCATCCTATCAAAGAATTCGTACAACTCTCTAGGTTTCAAACTTCGAGGATTTTCCAAGATTTTTCTTGCGACTACCGGGTCGGTAACAGCATACAAAGTATCACGTGGCAAAAGTGGCCACAGATTCATTTCAACGATCCGTCCACGGGTTCGCGCCACTTCCAAGGTCCACTCATGGAGTTTGGTCGAGTTGAAATGTTGAAATGTTTCCAAAAATCCATATCCCGAACGAGGTGGCAAAGGATATTTGTACTTCTTTTTGGATCGCTGACCAAACAAAAAGAAGTACGACAAGGCTGCCAGAAGAAATGCAGCGACACTACTAACGGCCCAAAGCCTCGTTGTGGGGTCCTTTTCAAACATGAAACCGACGTCGTTCTTCTAGTAGTAGAGTGAAATGTTTGTGAAAAAGACACAAACGATCCGGTTGATTCACATTGGCCTTGTTCTACACTGGGTCTCAACCAAGCCGAAGAACGGTCGACGATCTGGTCGAAACGACGACTCGTCGGTCGTCGGTGCCATTGTCCATGCAGGATTGCCATGGTGTACCTTATCTTTCGTGGTGTTTATCACCCACTCGAAGGTTAAGGGCAAACCGAAAACGTGACGTCGTCGACCATCTCTGCAGGGTATTCACAGTCAGTATCATGATAATATTATATATTCTTCTTATTTTAGTCGTACACTGGCACGTGAACCCGCTGTGCAGTCATGCGGCATCTGCAGTTCTCTCTATACGGGACTGCAAAGCTTTGACAGCGCGACAACCATGTTCAATGTTGTCGTGACAAGCATCATCGCATAAAAAGTTCTTTCGATCGATCGTTGAAAGATACCAAAATAACAACGCGACTGCTGTCACAGTCAATACGACGTCTAAACTTCTTCCCATAATCCCAAACAGAAGAAGTAGTAATTTCTTCTTCTCCTTCACTCTATTTCGACCACGATTACGCATTTCTCCATGACCATGTTGGCGTCAGCTTCATTTCGATTCCTATTTTGCATGTTGTCACTCCTTGTTACTGGTGCGTCGGCTCTTTCCACGAACCGCGGGCCAACATTTAGTGTGTCAGAACAAGCCTTATTTGGTGGATATTCGAATGGAGAAGCCAGTCTGTTTGGTGCAGGATCGGTCATGTATGGGGGAGAAACTCTATGGAAAGGAAAACAGCAAGTGTCTTCGGATAGTGCGCCTCCGACAAAAGCTCCCTTTTCCGGCGATCGAGTCGAGTCCATGACCTTTTTTGTGCCCAAAACTATGATGAACAACAACAACCACAATAACAACGGTAGCAGCCAAAGCTCCTTTTTGTCCGGAAAATGAGAAGAGAAAGCAAGCCATGGCGAACCCATTTCAGTCGATGCAACAACAACCCCCCTGTTCAATATTACATGAATGTAGCGTTACTATACAACTCCATAAACTGCACCAACAACAACAACACGTGAGAGTGACAGCATTTCATCACAACCTCATGGGCATTCCTCGGTCGTTTGCCAAGGCCAGAATCATATATTGCAGGTGATGAGGTTTTATGTCGACATCAAATACACAGTTGATACAGAGCTAGTTTTGAACTCTACTAGATGAGAGAATAACAACGTATATTTATTTCATAATTGTAAGACGATGTCATTTGGTGTCATGTTACTCAGCACCGAGACGTGACGTACCAGTAGATACAGAAGAAACCACGAGACTGAGACTGAACAATGCAAGAGGAGCAGTCTACTGAGCGAATACTGAAAGTCCCTAGAGAGGGGCGCCCTATGGTTCGGATGATCAGCCATGTTAACACTAGAGTCTCGTTGTTTGGATAAGGAGACAAGGTACCTCCTGAGACTAGAAGAGTCTATATTGTAGTCTTCTAGTGGGGCTAGGAAGGTTGCAAGCGAAATTTCAGAGACAGTAAACAGGAATAACAACATCTATGGTCATCAGATGTACAGCAATCAACAACAAGAAAAGTTACTGATGTAGCAACATGTACAATTGATGGTCACGGTCGGCATGTTGTATACATTCCAACCTCGTCTGTTTGTTGCTAACTGTAGTCATTCTGTTTACGTCGTATTCATCTTCCCGACACGCTACAGTCATGTTAGTCCATTAAGAATTATTCGAAAATAGTCCCTGATAACCTCCCTTTCTTTGTCTTTTCAAGGATTCAAGATTGTGATTTCTAACATGTCTGAAACATGTCTCATGGCTCATTGTCAGGATCTATTTCTCTGCTTTTGCCCGGCTTGCGTCAGCATGTTCCTTCTTCTGCTTTCTGGTGAGCATTTGGAGTATGACATTTCTTTCCGCCAACGGCTTCTGTGATTGTTTCCTTCTTGGTGTTTGAATCTGTTGAGCCGTAAGCCACCACTCTCTGTTCTTTTGTCTTGTTGTTCCTGTGGTTTTGTTGATTTGTTTGCTCTGCTATAAAATGTATCTTCACTGTCAATCTAGGATCTAGTAGATGACCTCCTTTTCCGCTCCAACATCATGATAACATATCTACTCCTCGTATCAATCTGTTCTATGTAAAATGAAATTACGCTACCGTAGAGATACTACCTACCGGTACGATGTACTACGTTTGTAGGCGTATTAACAGTAAGAGCAAATACAAAAAAAATACCCATACCGGTATTTACTGTTACAGTTACTACTCCGAGTACCGTACGTCGTTCTGCCGTACACCACGGTAGATTGCGTACAGTAGCACGAAGTACATTTGTGACGATGACTGCATTTCCTCCGTTGTTACAGTTAATTGTAAGTGTCTGTCACAACAAGATACACACTAATAATAATATTTTCTCGATGAAACCATCTTGGGCCGGGTTGTGACTTGCTACTTTACTCCATTGTTTGTGATTTTTGTGATGTACTAACAGAAAGTCGTACTGTCGTAGAAAAGAAGTAGGTACTCGAAATACCAAGTCGTAAGGTGTACTACGCAGTACATTATCGTCTCCCTGTCCCACCTGCCAACAAGAAAAGAGAGATGCATACGTCGTAGTACTCTGAAGTAATAGTATTACACTGTGTTCACCCAGTTGCCATCGTCGCTTGTTCCTTAACCAGTCTTACATTAACAACAATCCGTAGCCCATACGGTAAACTCTCGTTGACAGCCGCAGCTATCACCTCGATAAGATGAGCACGGAGAACGTTGGCGTTGGCCAATCGGATTCGGATGGGTCCAAATTATCCTTGTCCTCTGCTGACAGTGGAATCGAAGGCAAAGGCAGCAGGTATAGAAGTCGTTCTCAAGATACGGTAGAAACTGTGGATATTGGTGATTCCTCTTCGAATGGCTCAGATAATGGCGAGGATGGTGATGATGACGACGGCGAAGGCAACGAAGACTGTCCCAACGATGTATCTGTATCAGAACATGACTCTGATAGAGACGCAAAGTGTAGCTCCAAGTCCTTGAACTCCCTTTCCTCCAAGGCATCCTCTTCAACAACAAGGCCTGTAAGCTCAAATTCAGTGTCGTCACCCCAATCGCCCAAATCGTCGTCTTCGGTTGCCAAAGACGAGAATGGGCCCACTCTGGACGAAATTAGACGTCTCAAAGAAAAGTTGCAAAAAAGCCTAGAAGAGGAGAAGCGTTTGTTGGGAGTTCAACAGCAATTACTTATACAAATGGAAGAAATAGAACATGCCATCATTGTGGCAGAACACGAAGAACGCCTCGCACGTGTGTCATCTCAACAAGCCCATCTCATGACTTTGTTGGACCGTGCCAAAGAATCAGAAGTGACGCAAGGTCTACAAGCGTAAGGACACGCCGTCATAATTGCTATCCAAGCGCTGCTACTGTTGGGGTCCATCCCACATATATGCAATTATTCTTACAAACGATTACCGATAATATCTATCAATCGATATTTTTGGCCATAAAACGTACTAGTACTTGAGTTCGCTGTTGGTTGGTACCTCTTGATGGGCGATATTTTCTTTGCCTCATCAAGGCGAGTCTACAACATCTTCACCACTCGGGAGTTGGTTTTCGGGTGGTATCGCTGCTTGGAAACTACCGTCTCGTATGGATTGTTCAATGCCGCCCAGCAGTGCTGCCCGAACCATCGTTTCGTCATCGCCCTCTTCCAGTAAGACACAAACAGTGGAGTCTACTATCATGCATTGGATTCCTGTATCGCAAAAGGGATTCTCAAAGATGCTGTTGACGAGGGGCTCAAATTCGTCCGTATAAAACGACAGCCTTCTTGCATCTTCATCAAACGCTCCAATCGGAAGATATGCGGCTCGTCGATGACCTTGAGTGTGTTGATAATCTATCCCCTCGGCCATTGGGGTGGGTTCCACCTTTGCCACTTCATCACCAAGTCGGAAACGACCAAGGTCGGTCACCTGTGTGGTCGTACCGCTATTGGCGGCTGAGACGATGTCATGGGTGATGTAGCGGTCATAGGGACGAAACGCCAAAAAAGCGTCGACGCTCTTTGAGCTTTCAAGCGGCCAGTGATTGCGTTGCAACTGTTGCTGTAGACGTCGTCCAGATTCGTCTCTTGGAAAGGTTGTGTTGAGCGTTTCAATCGTTACATTTCGAGTGGCTATGATGAGACCCGTCTTGAGTGTGTTACCAATCTCGTTGAAAATGTCTTCGGCGGTGAATCCGTCGCTGTTGCTGATTCCATACTGAAAGTTCACGCAAGTGAGCTCTTCGGGAGTTGGCCCTGGTCAAACACAAGAAGAAGACGAAGAAAAAGTCAGAAAAAATCGAAAGCTCGGACGGACCGTATGGTAGCAGAACTCTATTTCTTACTTTGTGTTGGAACGGATGGCGCCAATGTTGTGGGTGCGATTGTTGGTGAGAGTGAAGGTTCTTCTGATGTAACTTTGGTTGGTGCGGTACTCGGGCTTTGCGATGGTGCTGCGGATGGTAGTAGTGCTGGTAGATCTGTCGGAACTTCCTCGCCAATTACTTGAGCCACCGAGATACATATGGTTATGAGATTGTCTATGACAAAGGGAGAGTTTTCTGGATTCAAGTCAATCGCAGCTTGAGCACCGACGCAACAATTCGGTGTCTGGAAGATAATAGAGCAAAAGCAAGCTCCGTAAATGAAATGTGTAACCAAGGGAAAAGGTAATTCTGAAAAATCTTCCACCAAAATCTCTCCTTGGCTCTCTTTGGCAATGAATAACAAATACTCTTGCTCCGACAAGGCCAAATCTCCGGTAAAGTCGCTCGCATACATGTTGTCTACGCATTCCTGATACTGTGCGTTTTGTCGTCCAAGCTCCAGGCTTTGTAACCTACGAACGCCACCACCATGCTCTAACATCTGAGCAGTTACGCGATTGTTGGATGCTAATGACCCGATGGCAGCGATGAGAAGGTAGCTGCATAGCCGAAACCCCATCTTCCGACTCTTTCTTCGATATCTTCTTTGATCTTGTGACAAAGGTTCTGTCGAATGAAGGTTTGTTTGGCTTGCAACAATCTTGATGTTGGAAGCAATGCAGATGACACTTCTTGATACATGCAGATGCGTCGAAAGCCTATCAAAATACCATGGCAAGAGTTGCAGCACTATATTCTGTTCTGTCTCCTCCAGCCCACGGGCAAAACCAATCTTTTTGTCGACGACCAAACCGTTTATTTTGTGACAAGTTGTGAAGAAAAATTGTGATCGTTCGAGATCTGTCAGACCTTCTGCGACCAATAAGTATTGGTGTCAACTTCCTTTCACCTTATTCAACCGACAAAAAATTTAGTCGACCGACCTACCACCAGAAATCTATGTATGAAAGCACATACATGAAGTCTCAACTTTTTTATGTTGTCGGCTCGGTGCTTATTAGTACTGTTAAACCTCAAACAGAGGTAGTCGACAACCTAGCTGGTAGTAGCTAGCTCTAGCTACAGAGGGCGCAAGCTTTACATTATTTTTGTGTTATTTACGTAGTACGTCTATGCACTCTCTAGAGTCAACGATTCTCCACGAAATATTGTAACGACTAGAAGTATCATGTATGTACATATTCGTCTTTTCTGCAAATGGCTTCTCCATCCACGAACAGCACTACAGCAGTCCAAGGAATGAGTCTTTCGACGCACCACTTGCTCTTCTACAAGGTAACAGCGATTTGTGACGGGGTGAAATTCGTGTATTGTGAAGCTTTAGCGTGATGATTTCACATGGAAGACCTATTTGGCGAGCGTTCCAATTCCAATTTGCAACGACGTGTGATCAGAGGTTGCCTAAATTAAAAATGACGTCAAAATGGCCGTATACCAAAAGTACATAGATTTTATCCCTTGAAAGGAATCATAGACTTCACTGTACAATGATAGTACAATCATTAATTCTTCCTATGAAGACATACTCGTAATCTTCATGGACGTGGAAGAACATGCTGCAGCTTTGGACAAGGGAGAACTCGACGACGTACTTTTTGGCGAAATATTGTTTCAACGACGCTGGTTGTAGAGGAGAGACAGTGATTTGTAGCGGATAAACGTTTCATGGGTGGTGACGGTCTTTACTGTCGTAGTCACGACCATCGTCCTCGCTTCGGTGGTCCTTGCCAAGCACGCCCGGTGCCGCCGCCTCCACCTTCGTTAGAAGAATAGCCAAGTCCAGATTGATTGTACGCGTTTCGGGCGTTGCTATTATGATTGTTGCTCCCTTGATGCTGCTTGGATCTTTCAGCCAGCTGTCGCACTTCTTCTGGTACAGGCCGGTCCTCTCGTTCGTACGCGCGAATCAAAGCCTTGGCAAAATCGCCATTGGAAGGAAGCAGCAGGGTATAGGCAGATCCCTCGTGCTGCTTCTGGTCCTTGGCAGAAAGTCGTCCGCTTCGCCCAATTCTATGCAAATGAGTTTCCCAATTCTTGGGAGGATCAAAATTGACAACAGTCGAAACCTGTGGGATATCCAATCCTCTCCCAGCAACGTCAGTAGCGACCAAAACTTTGATATCACCATTCGTAAAGGCCTTGAGCGCAGCCTTCCGATCCATTGGGTGCCTATCACCATGAAGCGTTTCTACTGGAAGTACGGTTCGAAGTTCGGCAGCTAAATCTTCCACGCCATGTTTCGTCGCACAAAACACAAGAGTCCTCCCAACGTTGACAAAAGTGGGTAACGTCTCTTTGAGAAAAGCAATTTTGGCTTGAGGATCAGGGAGGCACAACACGTGTTGTGTGACATGCTTGGAGGACTGGCCCGTCTTGCCTATGGATATTCTAGTCGGATGATTCATCCATTCTTGACATCTCCGCTGGAGCCTCGAATCAAACGTAGCCGAAACAAGCAAAGACTGACGATCCGGTCTCAAATTCTGTAAAATTTGGGTCACTTGGTTGGCAAATCCAAATTGAATCATTTTATCCGCTTCATCCAGCACCAATAGTGTAATGTTAGGCAATAGCCAGTCCTGTTTGGACTTTTGCTGGGAACTCAAAACGTCCAGTAGTCGTCCCGGAGTTGCAATCACACAATGTGGTTTCGTTGATTGAAGCTTCTGGGAGAGCTGGTATCTTCCAAGGTTTCCTCCCGTAATGGCCAAAACAGTAATCGGCATTTTCGCAAACATGGATTTTGCTACTTGCTCGACCTGTAGCGCCAGCTCTTTTGTTGGTACCAGCACTAGGGACCGAGACTTGGTAGGCCCCGCTTGGTTGGCCATTAGGTGCGCCGCCATGGGCCACAAATAGGTCAACGTCTTTCCGCTACCAGTGCTAGAAGTAGCAATGACATCTAGTCCCGCTAAGGCTATTCCAAGTGTTTGTGATTGGACTAAAGTCGGTTTGGTGATATTTTTGGTAGCGTTCCATTCCAACACTTGTGGTGGTAGAATGTCTCGAAGCTCGGCAAAATCATAGATCGGATCCAACGGTGGATTACAGTGCACGTGATTTTCTTTTCGCCACTTGTGACTTTCGTAGCTGTTTCTGTATTTGTTGGTTTGATCCAATGGTAAGAAGCACTTGTTGAAATCGACGTAGTTCATTTGATCGTGCTGGACCTTTTTCAATTGTATGTCGACATTTCGTGGATCGTGCTCTTGATGAGACGCTTTGTGAAAGGTGTTGTCGAGTGCATACTTGGCATCTATCGCCGCTTCGGACTGCGCTGCAGATTCCCCGTTCTTTCCTATGGATGCGTCAGTTGAAGCGGCCTGTTTGGACAATTCCCAATGTGCAGTTGCTTCATCTTCGTTTTCCATATCGAGTCGTTCCCCAGATGATGTTTCCCCTCCTACCTTGGAGCTTGACGTCGGCAGATTCGTTTGTTTGTCGCCCAAACTCTTCATGTATGCATCCAACGCATCCTCATCTTCTTCCTGCTTCCCCTGTCCTTCAGGGTTTTGTGGTAATGTATCCTTTTCCTTTTTGGATTCATTCTGTTGGTCGGTTTCATCATCTCCCGTCGCGGGATCCGTACCATCCAACGGCATTTGCAAAGGTTTGGTATCCATCATCATGGACATCATATTGGTAGCCTTTGGCTTTCGATCATCTTCGTCATCCTCATCAAACCATTCCATGATTATTCCCAATAGGATCACGGCCTAATGTTGTAGGGGGGATGGATATGCACTTTTCAATCGAACGATGTTGTTCGATAGCTGCAGAGGAATAAAACGGTGGAAAGATACAGACGATTCACTCCGGCATAAGGTTTTTAAGATTTGTAGTGTACAATTGCTGCTGCTGTTTTGCCTCTACGACGTACATCGCCATATTGAATCTGGAGAGCCATGTGAAAATGCAAGACTTTCACTTCTTGACTGTGAACACACCACCGTGATGATGAAGATACCGGTACCGTAACAGTAAGTGCCGGTTTGGAAGGTGCGGCGTCGCGTGTGTGCGTTCGCCCCGAAGAGTCGGTTCACACCGGAATGGACTCGCTCGATCTGATCCAACTTATCTAGCTAGGTAGCCGGCGGCACCGCCAAGGGACATCAATGTCACAGCCAACAACAACTCACTATGATGAACTGTCAGGGTAGAACTCCGACTCACTCGATCAACCCTAAATTGACCTGGAGGGGAGGGTGGCCTGTTCGTCCATCACTTTTACAGTTAGTATTCTAGACACCTATCATAGCTAGTTAGTAGAGTAATATTCTTCATTATCGGAAGCGTAGTATCGCAGCTCGCAACTACTACAATACCGCCATTTAACAAAAAGTAGTACGGCGAAAGAAATGGGAAAGAAATTAAATTAGTGCAACGATGGGGATGATGGAGTTGGCTGGCCGAGAATTCGTGCTCTCTTCTTTGGGGACGAAAGTATAGCAGCAGGACGTGACGTTTGGACTGGGTGCGTCCCCCCAAACCCGACACTAGCTAGCTGACAGCTTTGCCTGAACCGTTCCGATCTTGATAAAATTCGTGAAACTTGATCGAACAACGAAATCCAGAGAGGTAGATAACGGAAGCTGCCAAAAGACAGAACATTTCACCAAAATATCTACAGTTCAAGATTTCACATCGTTCCATAGTGCAATCAAAGAATAGAACCTGCTGGTATATGTCTAGCATGGAATGGGCCATATCCGCTTTCAAAACAATGCTGGGAAGGCAGCAATTAACCACATAAATTGTGTTGGGTGTGTTGATATCTTTTACCTGTTGCGACCCAATAGGGCGGATTATACGTGCAAAAGAAGCCTCTCATGCCAAGCACTAGTAACATTTCCAATGAAATAGTACCGTCCCTCTGCACTTGACACTCGGCTGAGTTATGATGCCATTTCTTCAAAGGAAATGTCAGTGCCCATCACAACTCTATCAGGAATCATGCATGAAGCACTCTTCCTCCTCTCCCTTAGACCCTTTCCGACTAAAAAAGAGAAACACAATCTTTCCGGTCGGCCACCGGTTCTGCATGATGCCATGCGCAAGACAGCAGTAGTTTGTTCTACCGCGGTGACGATCTCTTCCGTTGCACTGATAAATTGTATACGGATTCATAGTTCCACAGTCTCTGATTAAGCCCCTCTACCACAACAAGGTGATCTGTGATCTACTCGAGGGGGGGGGGTGGCGCATGAGCTCTTCGAAACAAATCCATAGAACCAATTTTCATGGTAAGGGATGGATGATAAGGTCTTTGCTTCCATGAGGCAGTCCCCAGAAGTCATCAACAACAATTATTGAGAATTTGACATGTTTTATCATCTGTTCTCTGCAATTCAACTTAAAGGTCCCAGTCTATGCAAGATACCATGCATAAGGCAAAAGTAGCTTGTACCACACTTGATATGATCTCTTCAGATTGTCTATGGATTTTTAGTTCCACGGGCTTGTGACTCTGGCTTTACAGTAAGTCACCAGCCCAACACCACGACAAGCTTCTACAATCATGGAGGATAATTTCAAGTTGTGGTAGTCATACGACGCAGGTTGTTCCTTTCAACCATCCTGTGAGACGAAGTGTGAACCAATGCAAAAACAGAAGAGAGCACGGATCATCCTTTCTCGATCCAGGTTATTTTAATCGTAAAAAAAAAAGAAACATTTCTAAAAAGGCCCATTACTCCGGTGGCTGTCATTACCTTGCGTTTCCTCTACTGTCGCAGTCGTTGATCCTGCTTGAATTCTGAATATCGGTCCAATGATATCTCTTGCATCTGTACGGCCATGCTTGGTGGCAACTCCTGGTACATGGTTGGATTTTGCACCGATATCCTGGTAAATGGCGGAATGACAGTGTCATTTCCCAAGATGACGCCAGCTTCAATGAAACAGTTGTCTTTGATGACACAGCGGCTCCCAATTTTGACATTGTCGCCAATCCATACCACTACCATACACACAAGGGAGGTAAAGGCAGCGAGACGTAAAGAAAACAGTTGTGAGTGAAATCTATAGATGTCATAGAGGGGATGTGGAATCAAGCAGCAGATGCTCCTTTGTTCGTGAAAATAGCCACAGCAGCAGGCATCATCGTCATCATCGAAACACAAAAAGGAAAAACTCACTGCTTCCAATGGCCGAAGATCGAATCTCACAGTTGGCTCCGATATGTGTGTGACTGCCAATCACGACTGGAACATGTTTTGAATTTTGTAGTGCGTTCACAGGCGGCTCGATAGTGGTAGAGGTCCCAATCTCGCAATATCTGCCAATACGAACGACCTGCAAATCACCCCTCACGTGGACCCCTTCATGGAGAATGGATCGTCCTTTGATTTCCACTTGCTTGGCACCATCGATGGTGGCCTTTCGCGAGATGTAATTATGAGTCGTTGTCTTAATATATCCCTCTTCCTCCAAGGACGACATTGTTTGGGGCACTGACACAAGTTGTTGTTGTTGCGGATTTGAGGATGGGGAGAGGGGCAAGATTTTGCTTGGATTGGATTGGGTGTGTGATCTGATGGACTGTCCGTCACGATGAAGGCGACCGACGTTCTAGAGCACTTCTTTGATCGTTCCAGTGAACTGCAATGTAACTTTGACGGCTCAATGTGCACTCCGCAGCCAGGATCAATTGCATTACAGCTGCGTCGTATCACATGTCTTGAACCATGGGAAGATGGGAGAGTTGGACGTTGGACTCTGTTTTTTAAACTTATCCCTACTAGACTATTGGAGTAGTACTAAATGAGTGTAGGATAGTACCGGTACTTCACAGTCAATAATTAATACCGTATAGTTCGTCGTATTCCAGTACTACCGTAATAACTGTTAACTGTTACGTCTAGTACCGCTAGGTAGTTGCGTGCTACGGCTACGGTACGAGTAGTTACCAGGTACGAAGTCGTAATACGTACAACGTTCATTGCTTCAGACCCGTTTGGCTTGATTCTTTCTTGCAAAAAAAGGTCACTACTCCATAACAAAATCCCAGGACAGTTGTGTTGTTAGGCTTGTAGAGAAAATCATTGACTGTGAATGGAATTATTTTCGTTACCATGGTCCTCTTCGACGCCATACATAGCATCAATGAGAAGTTACTGCCAAACAATTTTTCAATGAAGAGGAGAAAAGTGGAAGAAGACTCACCCAGAAAACGAGTCAATGCACAATGCACAAGCGACATGTCTTTGGGGTGCATCAGACGATGTCATCCTACCTAGATCTAGACGGCTCCTATAGTTGACGAGGATGGTTACTGTTTCTCGAAACAAGCAAGACTCTTAAGATCTCTGATACATGGACAGAAAAAGTAGACGATGGAAAGTGAGCGGAGGAAAATGAGGAATAGCCCACCCAGGAACTGAACTCCACAACCCATCATTAGTACCACGATGCTTCAATATTCTTTGTTAATATCTTCATTGGAAACAACGTATGAAAAGCATCTTCCAGTCAATCTTGAGATACCACGCGTACCGCTTCAACGCACGTCGCTTATTGGTTCACACAACTTCGAAATCTTTCGGACAAGAAAGTGAAGGCTCGGGGATTTGAACATGGTACATATTATAGTCAATGACAGTTATGAGTGTTTCTTATATAACCTGAATTCAGTCTTCATCAAAGTGATTTCATTCGATAGCATAGCAAACATGGGTATTGTCACCCTCGAACTGACGTTATTCTGACGAAATCAAAAAAAAGGTTGGGGTGAAACATGATGGATCCTAAATGAATTACTGTTCAACTAACGCTGGTCATACAAAAAGGACAATGTCATACTCGTTTCCAAAATTTTTGCCAAGGAATTCATCAAAAGTACTCATGACTGGGCTTCAGAAGGAGACTGGTCGGTGCTCCGTCTCTGCCGTTGCTGCCACCTCGAACGAAGACATGACCCCGTCTAGTTGGAGTGATAGTCGATGAATGGTGCAGTTGGTGTTATTGAGCTTCCAACTACTGGCTACCTAGAGGCGAGGCAAATCAGGGGATAACCAGAGGTCAAGCCGGGGAGAGGGTAATGGTACACCAGCTTCTATGGGAGGAGGAAAATTCATCTGGTCGAGGAGAAGATCAGATGTTAGGAGATAGAGCTTGCTTGTGTGTTTGTTTCTTTGTATGTTCGCACTACCTCGAACAGCAATGACACCATAAACCCCACCACCACCACAGTGACATCCAACGCTCCAAAAGATTCGTGGGTTTAATCGCCCTTCCGACAACTTATAGTTTCAGGTCCAACACCTTTGGTCAATGGAGAACGAGTCACTCTTTTACAAGGGGCTAAAGAATCCAGAATTTGAAACAGTGAATGAAGAAAATTACGACAAAAGATCAATTTAGAAGCCACACTTGAAAAACATCTGCTGTTATAGAATGAAAGTGGCCATTGGGAAAGAAACATGCCCCTGAAATTACAAACTATGACAGGTCTTGGGTATCCCTCAGAAACTCATCTGAGCTGGCGAAGAGACGATGCCAGCAGCGCCCAATAGCGAGAAGAAAAACGCGCAGCTTGACTCCGTCATAAGCGAATTCGTCGATTTGGAAAAAGTGTGATTGATGATGATGATGATGAAGAAGAAGAAGAAGAAGAAAAGAAGAGCCGTCATCGTACAATTCTGCAATTGTAAATCTGCACCAAAGCAACAACCACGCTTGTTGAAAAGGTATGGAAGAAAAGAAAGTGTAACCCGGGCTTGTCTGAGCCTGGTGAACTAAGAATCCACTGACGATCTATCAGTGTAATGGAAGAGATCGTCCCAGCGGTAGTACAAACAACTGCTGTCTTACACGTACAATCCGCCCTATTGGGTTGCAACCGGTGAAAGATATCAAACACACCCAACACATTAATGTGGTTATTGCTGCCTTCGCAGAATTTGTTTTTGGAAGAACCCGCCAAATCCGACACTCACTGGTTTGGACTTTCCTCATTCTTAAGGTTTTTGGCCTTTCCAGTTCTGAGAAGTGCGCAACAGAGTACCGAGTGGATGGAAAGCTGTTGCATGATTTGCAGCGCTCCCTTGGCAACCAGGCGCGTGAGCCAACTTCTCGGATGCGGAATCGATGACAGCTGGTGTAGTTGGTATAGCCTTTAAGTAGGTTTTCTATCTGAAAGTGTTTCACTTTCGTCTTAGCACGGGCAACTAAATCTCGCACCTCTCCGACAGTGCCCATCCATTTCGTCTCGTAATTGTAGTGGTTTCGACGTTCAAACGGAATTGTTCGAAAGCCTCTCCAGCAATGCCGAGCAAGTTTCGTCTTGGTCAACGTATCGGCGTCCTTGTTCCAGACGAGCTCGACACCGATACTTTAAGACATCACTCCCCCAATATTCAGCCTCAGGTGCAAGCGAAGCACAGTAGGAGGAATATGGCAAGATCAGCTCTGATGAAGAGAAGAATCGTGAAGGAGAGAAAGTCTGGACCTCACTCTTGAACCGTGTGGCAAGTGCTTCAGCTGCATGGATGCTGGACTCAAGAAACAGCCGCTCCCAGTTGCTGAGTCACCTTAGAAATCCAATCTTCCAGTAGATCCGGCCAAATCTCCATTTGAAAAATAAGAAGACCGTGTAGTGTTCAACATTGGAATTGCTGTCTTCCCAGCATTGTTTTTGGAAGACCGCGCCATATCTGCCACTAAGCACTGGATTGAACTTTTTCCTCATTCATTAACTGTAAGTGTTTCGCCTACGACGTATTTTCAGTTCTGAATGGTGGGCAACAGAGTGCTGATGAGTGGATGGAAAGCCGTTGCATAATTTGCCCTGCCCCCTTGGTTCCCAGGCAGTGAGCCATCGTCTCAGATGTGGAATCCAAAAAGGAAGTTGCAACTCTCTCGAGAGAGAGAGGTAGAGAAATTTGCTTTCTTCTAAGTACCGTACTACGAGTGCTGTTAGTCATGTACCAGAGTACCGTATTAATGGTTCATTACTTACTACTAAAGTATGTACTATCGTAACAACTGTAAGATGAAGGCGAAGCCTCATTTCACCGCCCCCCGAACAACGGTACGATGCACGATTTCAACACATCAACTGGCCCTTCATCCCATTGCAAGTTGACTACGGTAGCTAGGTACGTCGTACAAGGCAGTGTCAGAAGTTACAATCACCTCCCTCTACTGGACGTTGTGGCTATTGAGATTCATTTCGCACCAACTACGGTAGATAGGGAGCGTGAAGTGTGCAAATGGGTAGTAGTTTTCAAAAGGTGGTGCAAGAAGATAAGACACAACAACAAGAACAAACATAAGCAACAACAATAAACTTTTTCTGTACCCTAACTAAGATTTGTGATTCGACAAAGAGTTTGCCATCCCCATAAATCTTGAACTTTTCCAAGCCATGTCGACACTCCCGGATAGCGATGACAACAACGACGACAACAAGCATAATGTTGGTGACACTGTAAAGGATGGAGCGGAAGATGATACTACCACTTCTACTACCACTGACAATGATACTGTAGACGAATCGATATTACCACCTGTAACACCGGCCGTTTTGGAAGAATATCAGAAGGATCTGGCTTTGAAAGCAGCCGCTGCAGCCGAAAGCAGGAAGATGAAACGGAATTCTCTTTTACAGGTTTGTGGCATTCCAAGCTGTCTGATGCTTGTCTTGATTTTACTTATAATTGGTGTGATTGTGGGAACTGCATTGTCGGTCGTTTTCTACGACCCTAGTGATGGCGTTCAACCACCCTCCGATGCTCCCAGTGCCATGGAAAATGTCGCCCCGAGCTAAAATAAGAATGAAAGGAATAACTTTTTCTGTTGTTTGTACGAAGAGAGTTAAGAATTTCCATTTTTTATGTGTCTTTAGATTTTTGGTTTTCGACCTTTTTCTTAACATTACGACAAGCGAGCTTGTCGGAGTCTCCTTTGGATGACTACGTTGGGATTGTGAGATGGGTCCACATAACGGTCCTGTGTTCGCTTCGTCCTGCAATTGCTACCATCCTTCAAACAGGGAAAGTTCGATACGGTAAATGTCCCGGGGACAGCCCAGGTGACATGGGCTTCAATCCCCAACAAGTTTCTACCCATCTCGACACGGAAGAATCCCATTTCTCCCCAGTATTCGCCCCAACTGTTCCGTACAATCCAGTAGGGTACGTCCAATGTCTCATCATTGTCCCATCCTACAATCGAAACTCCATGGTTGTGTGTCGTGTTACGAGTAATGGTCGAGTCCAGGAGGATCCCACCATGATATTTCTGTAGTGGTCCAGCATTGACCGATGCCTTGACGGGCCCACGTAAGAAAATTTCGGCTTGTATGGCAAACACTCCATCATCCAAGTCGTACATGCCAAATTCGGCCACGGTAGCATTGGGAAAGGACACATCAATGGGTGAACAGATACAAGTGTCTTGACCTGGTTGTGGATGTTGACACGTCGAACATGTGGTACGGGGAGAACAGGTCGTGTCGACATACGGACAAATCCCGCTTTTAGATTCTTGGGAACATGCCAAATAGGGAGCACAGGTGTCGTAGGGGACGAATCCATTGTCGTGAATGAACTGGTATGCCCGAATGGTGGATCCACCATGACAACTACCAGCGTAGGATCCACAATTCAACAGAAACTGAATGGATAGGTTGATATCATGTCCTTGACCGTTCCTAGCGATTTTGATCCGATCTGCGAGTGCGGACATGCCACTATGAGCCCAACAGGAGCCACAGTCTGCAATAAAGAAAAAAAGGGACGGTGAGACTCTATAGAATATTCTTGTTTTTTTTTCTTTTGTTTTGATGCGTTGTTTTGTTGTTTCTTACATTGTGGAATATGCTGATTGAGCATATGTGTTAAATAGGATTTTCCACCGACATTTCCCCAAAAGAAACGTTTGGGTAGTTTGGTCGGATCCATGTACGTGTGTGGAAGTGGACTGACAATGTGGGACAACAATTCGTCGCCATGAAATTTCATATCCCCCGTCGCATCAACTTGTTTTTTGCCATTCGGGAAAAGTACTACTACTACTACTACTACTACAACCAGTAGCAGAAATTTCCAAACGAATGGAGTCACAAGGATGCATCTCATTGTTGTAAAAAGTAGGAATTGTCTTCGATGGAAAAAGGACAACAAACAAAACTTCCCTCGAGAGTCGAGAGAAAGAAAGAATCAATCCAACAAACTAACCGAGTTTTTGCGAAAGCCAATTGATAGTTGATTAATGATATCAAAAATATTGGGTCTCTTCGAAAGAGCGAGCCATGAATGGTTGGTCGATGATAGTCGTCGTCGTCAATCTGTGAGAAACATCTATCACAGTTGTAGTTGTTCGATGTCTCGAAAAGAGAATTGGATTGTTGGATTATCCTTTTCTGCATGATGTGATTGACCGTGAATGAGCCGTTGAATTGTTCGACTCCTTTGATTGAACGAAGAAAGGGATATCGTCTGGCCACCCGTCATTTTTACGTAAAACTGTGTATCATAAATTCTTTCGAACTTCAGTCTCTTCATCTGGCACAGAGGCGCCAACGTCATTTTCAATTTGCGCCAAACCAAAAACCAAGAGGAACACCACAACTGTTGAACAGGGGTGCAACAAAACTAAACCGCTGCTGTTTCTTTGTGCCTTGGTGCAAAGATCCAACCCGTCATTCACTTCTTCCTCTTCTGTTTTGTTCATGGAGGCGGCTGGATAGGAAGAGTTTCGTTAAAATCGGAATTCCATTGTCCATCAGTCAACACTCTCTCCATCCGTTTCACCAAAACCTAAAAAGTTGGTAGTATCTTTTCTGTTTTCTTCTCTCCCTCATCAACAATTCAAAACATCATGTTCCTTCCAACTCGACCGTCTACGTACAATCATGCAAGAAAAGTCATACTACTCCGTGGCATGGTTGCCAAGGAATCGTTGTCATCTTCTTTTTCTATTTCTTCTTTGTCATTCGGTACGACTACCATCCGTCCACTCTCGTCATCTTCCAACAACAGCAGTATGAATAGTATTGGTGGATATTTTGGGGCACTACGTTGGAAGGCAGCCAATGTATTGACTTCCACTCTACCAGAAGAAGAGAAGAACCAATTGTTGGAAAAACTTGGCGGTCACTCTCCATTGGATGCAAGAAAAAACCATAACCATGAGAACGACCACGACGACAGCACAGCAGCCGCGATATCGTCGACTAACATCAACAAAGAGGAAGAAGAGGAAGAAGATGCATCTGCTGCTGCTGCTAACGAATTGTCCCATTCGATCGAAGAGGCGATTGCTTATGCCAAGGCTCAAGAGGCGGCACGATATGAAGAACGTTGGGAAGAAGAAAAGGAGGCGTTGATCGCAGAGGCCGAAGAAGCGGCTCGTCGTCGCATTCAAAGTGATTTGGAAATTCAACGTCGACAGCTTGCCTTTGAAGCGTGGAAAAAAAACTTGGAAAAGGAAACGCAACAGCAACAAGAGCAAGAACAGCGATCAACAGCAGCAGCAGCAACAACAACAACAAATGAATCATCTTTATCGCCATCATTATCTATCTCCTCAACACAACCGGACGAGGCTATTTTGAGAGACCATCATCCGATATTGGGTCCCGTCGTGACAGACCTCGGGAGCAAACGTATTCATTTGGTCCCATCACGAGCATTGGCTGCCATTCCCGTTTGGAAGAAACAACGAATCTATCGACACGATCGTGCCAAGAGTATGGCCAAGGACAAACTAAAGACGCTCAATCTCGGATTGCCCGGTGTCATTGGAGTCTTTGAGGCGAAGGACGGTAGTCTCAAGATCATCGATGGACAACATCGGATTGGAATGTTAAAAGTGTTGGAAGAAAAGGCGGCCGCCGATCATTTCGATTTTGACAAGATTCTCGTGGAAGTGTATCCACAAATGGGAGACCAGAAGGAAGATGTCCACGCCAGGGACTTGTTCATAGAAGTCAACAAGGCAGAACCGGTCAAACTCGTTGATCTTCCAGGCGTTGCCAAGGCGTCCGATCGCAAGGTGATCAACGAAGGTGCCGATCGTCTCATGGACAAGTATCCCGACATGTTCAGTCCCAGTCAACGTTGCCGAGCACCCCATTTGAACATTGACAATTTGCGGGATGCACTGTTTGCGTCCAACGCCATTCAACGGAACAACATCAAAACACCCAAGGCGTTGGAACATTGGATGATGGGTCAGAACGAACTCATGGCGAGCAAGTTTCAGGTGGAGGAGAATCGAAGGCTCGTACCGGAATCGGCACTCAAAAAGGCAGAAAAGTACGATTTTTATCTAGGCCTGGACTCGACCTGGCTGTACAACTAAACCAAACGTCTAGTAGATACGGCCAATCGGACTGACTGTGAGAAATAAATAATGATGGTGGTCCAATCCCACTATTTTACCTTTTCATTTGCACGATCTTCTTTTCTACTAATTTCTATAATATATATATATATTAATATATATATATATTTTATATTATTGGTTGATAAATAGTCTCTACTCTACTAGAGTGTTTCATCATCGTCGTCATCCTATTAACTACGAGTGTATACTATAAGCAGCATCAGGAATTGGATCACGATGTACGACGTATCATACATGATTCTTGAGCGACGTACTACTCACACTATAGCATACTTGATGAAAGAGAGTACGTAGCTGCAAGCTTTAATTTACACACTGTAATAATAGGTACGACCTTGGTTGTTGTACTCTTATTTACAAGGACGACTACCGGTAGTAGCTACAGTTGTCTACAGTTTTGCTAGTAGGACTATGATACGACTTACAGTTAGTGGTAGTACCGTAGTACGACTACGGTAGTACAACGTAAATTGTGCAAAGTACGGTAGCTACCTACCGTAGTAATACTACGTATAATAATATCCAAATGGAGAGTCTGGCCGGTGCTACGTCATAGCATCGGCTTCTTCGTTGATCGTCTATGAATACACGATGTGCATCGTATGTATTAATATAATATGATATCTCTGCCATCATCATCTCTGTCTCCTCTCTTGCTTTCTCTCCTCCTCCTCCTCCTCCTGTGCATGCATCACATCAGATCGCCTTGCTGATCCCTTTCTGACACATTGGCCCAACTACTACTAATGCTAGAAGTAGTGTCGACGGCTGTGTGCATTGCGAGGAACAACAAACAAGCTGTAGTTGTAATACAATTGGGAAACTGTCTCAAGTCTCATATATACTAATTACACTGGACCAACATCGTCATGTCTTCCAAGAGCAAAAACACACAGCTACTGTTGGCGGGTCTTGTGGCGGCAGCAGCCGTCGGTATTGTTTGGTATTACGCCAGTACAACCACAAGCACTGCCAAGGAACTGACCACTTCCAAAAAGAAGAAGAAAAAGTTGGACGATGACAGCAACGACGAAGATCCTTCCAAAAAAAACACCAAACAATCGTCAACTACTACTACCACCGGCAAATCGGTCGATGTTACGCCCAAAAAGTCTAATTTGACGGATACGGATGAAAAGTTAATGCATTCCAAGATTGAAGAACTTGACAAGCAAGGAAAGGCGTTGTTTAAAAACAAAAAGGTCAGTACGGCTTCAAAAAGTCGCTCTTCTTTCGTGAATACAATCGTTTGTTGTTTTGTTGTTTCTCTCTTGACATCATCATCATTCGGATGAATCACTAAAGAACCCTTTTTTTTTGTTTTTTTTTTGTTTTGCCCCCAAAAAAAATAGTTTTTGGAGGCAGCCGCTGCATTCACAGAAGCTTTGGATTACATTGAATCACATACAGATGCCTCCAATCCGTCTTCGTCTTCCCTGAACAAACAGATCGTAACGCTCATCAACAATCGATCGGCAATGTACGAAAAGGGAAATTTGCCAGAATTGGCGATAGAAGATTGCAACAGGATTCTAGACGTGTACGATATCTCCCACAGCAAGGCTCGACAACGCAAATTGAGAATTTTAGAGACCAAATATCAAGATTACTACCAGGCGTTGGTCGAATGCTGTGCCCTGCAGCTGCTGTATATGCAACAACATCGTGACCAGTTGCGTATGGGATTACCAGCCACTGCACCGCCACCCGTCCCACAATCCAAGCTCGAAGAACTAGTGCAACAGCTCATACCTCAACAACTCGACGAGTATTTCGAAAAAGCTCAAGAACTACAAAAGAACAATCCACGTCTTCCTGCCGATTTCACCTTGAGTCAGCTTTTGAAATCGTATACGGGATATAACTCATGGATGGCCAAGGCAGCCAAAGATGGGCCCATCTCCAAACTGAGAAAACAATTCGAGTCTATGCCAAAAGACAGTAACGATGAGACGGTCATTGCCGACAAAGCGAGTTTGTTGATGAAGATGGGACGACGATACGTATACGATGGGACGTATTCGTTGGCCCGTGAAACGATTCTCAAGGGATACGCACTGGTCGATGGAAAGCCGAAAGTACAAGCCGTCATGAAAGACGATGATTATGCACGACTGCTGGAATGGACGGGAATGGTCAAACATTGGACGTACGATCTACAAGGAGCCGACGAATGTTACCAAAAATGTGCCGATCTGGAACCAACCAACGTAAGTGCAGGGAGCAGCGACGGAAATGGTTTGTGACCATTTTTTGATATGTTTTGTTGTTGTTCCTGTCGATTTTGTGATTGTGAAGATTCTAACGATTATTTGGATATTGTCGTTACCTCTTGCAGGCGGAAGTCTTGGTCAAACAAGCGGGCGTCGCAATGGACGCGTCGGATCATCAGAAAGCATTAGCTCTCTTCGAAACCGCGTTGAAGATTGATCCGGACGCTATTGACGCACTCTTACACAGAGCAAATCTTCGAATGTTACAAACGGATGTCAATGCTGCCAAGGCTGACTTGGAACGATGTGTAGAACTTCGACCCGATTACGTCATGGCCCACTTGCGATTGGCGGCAGTTTTGACGTCAATGAACGACGCAGCTGGTGCACAGAAACACCTCGATGCAGCTCAACGTGTCGATCCAGAATCGTCGGATGTCCAATCGTACCGCGGAGAAGTCCTCTTTACACAAAATGAATTCGCCGAAGCCAAACGATACTTTGAAAAGGCCATGAAGATGGAGCCCAAAAACCCTACACCGTATGTCAACACAGCCTTGGCGGTTCTCAATACACCCCCACCACCAGGTCGACAAATGGAAATGGCTCAAGAGGCTATCGGTCTTTTGCAAAAGGCAATTGAGGTAGATCCGCAATTCCAGGCTGCGTATCTACAACTGTGTCAGCTCAAGTTGGGTATGGCGACGGATCTTGGTACCGCCAAAGAAGTTGTCGACCTGTACGATCAAGGGTTGAGCTACTGTCGAACAAAGGAGGAGATGAAGGATATGATCGGAATGAAGATATTGACACAAGCCCAAGTGGATGGGGCGGCCGCGTTGAAGATGGAAACCTTCCAACCATGATAGAACTGATGATAGAACTGTAGTACGGTAGGTTAATAAAAGGAAAATGACATTCACTAAAAAGTCTTGCAACAAAAATCCTGAAAAAGCGCATCTATTGTTTGAACATTCTCTAGCTAGTAGAGGAGGGATTTCGCAGTAGCTACAGAGTTGTTAAAATGATTTTGTGATTTGTTGTTGTTGTTGATTATACTTCATCTTCCCTCCACGTCCATCAACAAGGCATTTTCCAACCACTGACGAAAGTCAGAATCCAGGACAAAACTGCTCACGTGAACAGTAATGACGACCCCGGTAATGTCCATGATAACTTGGATCGTGGTAGATGAGTGTGCCGGATCGATTCCTACCATTTGCATTCCCAACGGCAAGAGAGCACCGGCCACAACACTGATAATGACAATCATAAACAGGCTCGATGTGATGGCCATCGTTTCTAGCAACGGGATCGCAAAAACAGACGCTCGAACAAAGCCTGCAATCCCAATAATGATACTCAAGGCCACCCCGACGACGAGTTCTCGTTGTAGGAACTGTCGAACATTGTACCGATCAATGGTCCCAACGGCAAGTCCTCGGACCACACCAACACTGGCTTGATTGCCTGCATTACCTCCGGCACCGACCAACATGGTAAGGAACTGTACAATCACGGCATGATGACGGAGTAAATCCTCGTTACGGGCCAAGATGAAGGAACTGAGAGATTGGAATACTAATAAACCGACCAACCAGCCTGCTCGATCGGCAATCTTCCTGCCAAGCGTCATTTCTTGGGGCACGCCCGTACCTGCCGTCCGGGGAGGATTTCGAACAACAACAATTCCATCCGGCTCTGAACTATTATTACGATTGGTACTTGCCATTGCGGCATGGGCTTCCACGAGTCGTTCCAGTTCATCATAGCTGTTGCTGGACGACAAGGAATCGTCCGTCTTTGGACTAGGTTTAGGAAGTTGAGGTTGAGCCGAGTTTGGAGTAATTTGAACTTTTCGATGATTGGCAGCAGCAGCCGCTAGATCACCACCACTACCATGGGGACCACGATGATGCAAACCCGCTCCCGATTGATGAGCCTCCAGATCGATAATGGCTTCGAGTGTTGATCTATCATCGGTCGTCGAAACACTTTGATGGTCTTTGGCAGCGCCATTGGGAATGTGAGGAGAATATTTGGTACTACCATTCCGTTCGGATTTGTTCCGAAATGCCGATGGCAATTCCAATACGATACCACCTCCAGCACCAGTCGTGAAATTCTCATGCAATGATGACAACGGAGTAGTGGTGGTGGTGGTATATTGGGAAGCTGTTGGCGTTCGGTATTGATTTTGGTGGAACTGTTGTTGTTGTTCTTTTAACTTGGATTTGAGTCGAGACAGTCTGTTCCGCATCGACAAAAGTTCTGTCCGTAATCGTTCATTTTCTTGTTCGAGTTCGGTGGTCCACAACAGATCCTTATCGTTATTTCCACAAAAGGTATCGTCCATACTCCGACTTCGACTCCTACCGATTCGTTGAGAGTCATCCTTATCATCATCATTGTCATCCATCGGATGGATAATGTTAGGGTTGTTGTCATTAAAGTTTCCTTCATCGATCCGAATGTTTGCAAAGGAAGGGAGCGGTGACGGGGGCATTACCGTCTTGGACTTGCGACCTAACAGAGACTGAGTCATGGTCTGTCTGTCAATCAATTGATGAGGAGGAAAGATTTTTTCCTTAAAAGGTCGGAATTTTAGCTACCAATCTGTTGTTTTTTTGGTGACCAATCTCCCTCTCTCTGGTTGTCCCGATGTTTTCGTCGCCAAATGGGATGTAATCAGCAGTTGGTGGTGTGACTCTGTTCAAACTGTCTCATCAACAACAACATTGACACAAGTGTTACGATGGGTAGGTTCGCGTCCTTTTTGGGGAAAATACAACAGCACTCTGCTATTTCCATTGCATCCAACGAGAATGAAGGAGGGAAGGAATGTGAACTATACGTCGAACGATGTTGTATTTTTTTATTTTTATAGCACGTCCTCTCGTCACACTCGCAATCGGAACTCATCAAACACGGACCGTCGTCACGTTGTTTTTCGTAACTTTTTCCGTTTTTACGATGTTTGTTTGTTTGTTTGCAATAATGATGATAATAATATATATATATATGTTGTACAGTTTGTGTAATGATGAGATGACCGATGATAGAAAAATACTTTGTCAGATTTTTTTTTGTTAGGTTTCTACTACCGTAGCTAGCTAGGTAGTAGAGTAGTAGCTAGCTAGAGCTCCCACCCTCCGGTAGTGGAGAGCAGAGACTACGGTACCGAAGGTACTTTCAACTTGTGAATTTTATTTATTCACGATTCGTTTTTGTCGTAGTTGTTGAATGGTCACAATTCAAGCCTTCTTGGGAGTTCTTCTATTATTATTAACTGTTAATACTACAGGTAGCTACCGTATCAGTAGACTACGTTACAGAGCTACCGGTAGCGCAAACAGATCTCACAGTAAAGTACTCTGTCAACGCGAGGTTCCAAACAAATATGACCTACCGGTAGATTGCCCTTGTGGGAAATCCATCATTCCCCCGTTAGGTATTCCCCTGTATATTTCCCCCAAACGAGTTACGACTACATGAATCATCTTCCAGTCTAAGTCTCGGAAGATATACATAGGGAAGACGCTGACCTAGCAAGTTATATGGAAGAGAGAAACTAGCTAGAGAAGGACTTCTCTTCTTAGGAAGGTAAGAGAAGTCAAGACTAGGAGTCTTGGACCTACATAAGGTAGGGCCAAGAATTGACTGCTCATGATCAAGATACATGGAACTACATATGGTAGACTTATTCCAGAGACATTTGACCCGAAACGAGAATCAGCGGAAGTGAAACGAGAATGTTCAGATGTTTCTCACGACTAGAGGAATTGATCATCGAGATTGTTTCCATCGAGATTAGAAAGTAGAAAGTAGTCTTCTAATCTCATAGTTTTTATTTTACGAGCACAACCAAGGGCCCTGGTATTGCATCCGTATAGAAACTGTCCCCATTTCTACCTCTGCCAAGATGAAGTTCTCTACCCAAGTTCTTACCTCCCTCAACGATACACTATCGATGAAGATCCTCGCAGGACCTACTCGATTTGGATATATCGAATCGTCGTACTGCACGCCCGAAGGGGGAGAAGACCGTTTTCCCAACATGGTAGCTCAGGGGGAAAGCGATCCGTCAACCTCGGTGTCTTGTGCCACTGTCCAACCAACAGATCACGACACCGCTATCATCGATAGTGAATCTCTGTACTTTCCGCGAGTGAGATTGAAGACAAACTGCGCGGTATTCTCAAGATAAATCCACCGCAATACGCAGCTGTGGCCCCAAGTGTTGGCCAAGTCAACCAAAGTTCGAGTCTGATCAACTACGAACATGCTTTCATGGTTATGAATCGCCGTAACCGCTCCAAAAACAATGCCCAGCCTGGACCTCCTAGACCTGAAGGAAGCGATGCGGGCCGTGCCACATTCGACAGGTACAAGTACCAAGACGCAGGACTGTACGCTTATCGTCTCCTTGGTAAAACCAACCCCAAAAGCAAGTCCGCTGCCAAGAAGCGCACCGAATCATTAGGATTGCCCAAAACAAGCGTCAAGACCTCATTAAAGACGAGAATGCGAGTCAATGGACGATGGACTACCGTCATTAAGAATCGTGACAGAAGCATCATCAATGTGAAAACCGGAGAAATCCTTCGACAGGCGGCATCCTCACCGAACCAAGATGTAGACCTCAACGTCTTCATGGATCTTGTCACCAACGTCATCGACGACAGTCCCAACCCCAATAATGGAACTAAGGCACTCCCAGCTCTGAAGTACGCTGCAAAAGTTCTCGTGCAAGCACACAAATTGGCACGAACTCCGGCGTATCAAAAGGAAACAGATCACGACCTAACCCAGCTAGCAATCCGTATCGCCAACAAAGCGGACCCCGATGGATTCAACGCCCTAAACCAGTTCAACACCATTGACTGTGAAGCCCTTCGCCGTCGCCATAATTTCGCCACTCGAGGTATGCAACGCAACTACATTAACAACATCCGACAGAATGTTATTCACGATCGACACCAACACGAATTCAACGCACTTTTCACACAAGATTGGCAGGCTCAAAAACAACGAGCACCTTGGGACTTGGGAGGATGGCAAGCAACGTCGAGCACCTTGGGAGAATGGCGCGCAACCATACCACCAATCCCCAACGACCAAACCACCTATGTATGAAACACCTAACTACACGATGGTACCCCGCCGCAACGATTATCATCCCAACAAGTTCAAACACCATCACGCCCCAATGACCACCACCATCAACCCCGAAAACGACGAAATACCCCCAACCACAAGCCCCCCTCCCCCACCTCCTCAATTACGGTTCGTCGCAACGACGGAGGAGAGACACAAGAAGGTTCGCATTCGCCTCTTTCGCAAAACCTGGCAACAATAACCCATGAATACAACTCCGATTCAGATTATGACTGTGAAAACAATTCCGATTCAAATCAGGATCACGAAACACTGTATCCTACCATTCCTCCCAACAAACAGATAAATCAACTTCACCGAGAACGCGAACTTGCACTACAGGCAATAAACAAATGGAACGGCAGCCACAAACCTCCTGAAATCGAATGGATTCAAGAGTACATCCGTCTAGCTAGCGCACTATGAATCCCAAGCTAACTACCACGAATCGCCACATGAACAATTCAGCTTCTTCCTAGAAGCTCTCTCACCCTTCTTCGCCTCAAGGGGAGAAAATTTCCTGATGGAACACTTTGACTTGATGACAAATCAAGCCTTAAAATTGTGCCAAAACATCACACCACTCAACGTAATTTTATTTGCTCTACCACTTCAACAAGCGGAAGCAATAAATCAACACTACCCCTTTTACACCTGCTTCAAAGACAAGGTAAATGACTTAACTTCGGCAGCAAAACTCACCCAAACACTGATCGGATCAGATACGGACAGCGCATCCAACACCACTCCATTCCCATCAAACATCAACACTAACACGCGCCGAAAGAAAAGAGGAAAGAAGAAAAAGCAACGGTCAAAAAAGTACTACAACAGTGATAAAAGCTCAACATCAAGCTCCAACAGTTCCAGCAGTTCAAGTAGCCTACAACAGTGATGGTAATAAAACAGTCCCGAACATGTCGTTTTCCAACAAGCGCAAGATGAAGACCAAACAATCACGAAAAATTGCGAAGATCATGAAACGCTTGCACGAAAGCGCCAAACAACACCATCTCCCAGATTTCAGTGTAACCAGAGGCACAATTGACAAACGAAAGTCGTTCTTTCGCACCTGGATTGACACACTCTGACAGATGCGTTCAATGGAATCAAGGTACTCATGCACACTAACAAACTATCCTATCATCGACTGTTCCAACATCAGCACGACATCCAGCATGGCACTAGCCCTATTCCTATTCACAAAAATCGAAGCAGGATCCAAAGAACAAGTTCGATCCAGTATCAAGGACCATTTAGACGGCGTCGAAATACTCCAATACCTACAGGACAACTTTGGGAGCACAACAATCCTAGATTGCACCAAAGCACTCGAACGTCTAAAGGAAACAACCTGGGAACACGGCGATACAGTTGACACTTACACCAGTAGATACCTTCGACGAGCCGAGGCCTACCAAACAACCTTACGAAGTACCACCTCCAAAACCAAGCCCAAACTTGATGACATCGAACTACTGACGATGTACCTTCAATCACTCTTCGTCTATATACCTTCTACACATCCACTCCAACATACTATCCGAGCCAAGTTCGTCGAGCTGGAAGCGTGCATCACCTCTGACGTCCGACCGACGTTTTCCCTCCTTGAAGTGGCAAACCAGCTGAGGTACCTTGAGTCTATTCACCTCAAAAATACAGGCTCTGCACGTCGCTCCTACAATAAACTCCTTGGTAAAAACACATCCCTACCAACTCGCACCATCACACCTTCCGAACCTCCCCGATCTCACAATCAAGCCAACCTAGCAAGACAAAGCAGAAAATTCAAGACAGTGAAATGTTGGGGGTGTGGTCACGTGGTCACCACCACAATCTTCGCAACTGCCCTACCACCAGCGAAGAACAAAAACAAGCAATCTACCAAAAGAAGCGTGAAGAAAAGAACTCACGCCTTGCCAGTAACACTTCTCGCACCCCCACTGAACAGGCCAACAGAACCGCAACGTCGCAGCAGGAGGAGACGAAACCACAAACACAAAACAACAATCACAAACACTTGTGCAAACAACGTCACGGAAATGCCACGACGACGCGGAACGAACTTTGCCGCTCCAACTTGACACTTCAGCGGGATGACGAAAGCACTACCAACAACATCCCACTCCAATGAAGCCACATTCCATGCTAGCGGCAAAGTTCGTTCCGCGTCGTCGTGGCATTTCCGTGACGTTGTTTGCACAAGTGTTTGTGATTGTTGTTTGTGTTTGTGGTTTCGTCTCCTCCTGCTGCGACGTTGCGATTCTGTTGGCCTGTTCAGTGGGGGTGCGAGAAGTGTTACTGGCAAGGCGTGAGTTCTTTTCTTCACGCTTCTTTTGGTAGATTGCTTGTTTTTGTTCTTCGCTGGTGGTAGGGCAGTTGCGAAGATTGTGGTGGTGACTCATGCGTTAGTGACGGAAACTCTCACCCTTATCCACGGATGGCTAATCGACAGTGGTTGTTCGATCCACATGACAACGCATATAGAAGACTTCATTGGAGAAATGGAAAATTGCCACACGATGGTCGAAGTTGCAAACGGTGGCCTGCTTGAAGTACACTTGCGTGGCACCGTGAAAATGCTCATCGTTGACAAAGACAATCCTGAAAACCGTGCCACAGTCCTTCTCAAAAATGTTCTATATGTCCCACAGTTGAGTAGAAGACTGTTCTCTGTGTCAGAATGGAACCAATGCGGCGGACAAATAACATTCATGCCAGACAAATATCCAATCCAAATCCTTGACACTAACGATGTTCCCATTCACACCATCAATATAGATCTAATCTATGCAGCTGAAGAAGTAAATCATGAAGCAGTGCTAACGGTGAGCAAACCTACTGCCCCCTGCCGCAAGCAAACTGTCGAACAGAACCTTCTTCATCGTCGCCTTGGACACAGAGCAATATCAACACTCCTTCTCGCCAACGAAGACAATGTTTGGGCAGACGTCAGAATGACCACAGATGATGACCATTTCTGCAAAACGTGCAAAATAACTACGGCACGCAAAGCCAACCGAGGATCACAACCCACTGGAAATTATCGACACCCTTGTCCCAGGAATGTGCATCATGGTCGATATTGTCAAGAACCCATCCAGTGAATCGATAACCTCAAGTACGTACTACCCATTCTATCTTACCACAACTGACATGGCATCACGATTTTTTGTCCCAATTGGCATGCGCCGCAAAACTTCGCACGACATCTTCCTCGCTCTCCAAGAATGGGCTACATCTTATGGGCCTGGCGCCAAGTTCAACCTCAACATGATTAATCGGATCCACGGTGACTTCGATCCCACGTTCCGCAGCAAGGAACTCCGTCGAAACGCTGCACAATACAACATACGTATATCGTTTGCTGCCCCACGTCATCAGGAACAAAACGGCATCCACGAAGCTAATTGGCGCAACATCCGCAACCTTGCATTTGCCATGATGACTCAAGCACGAGTTCCGCGAAAATTCTTCCACTTTGCATTCGAGCACGCTTGGAAAATTCATGCCGTACTGCCTCACAAAGCACTCACCCGCACAGATGGCACGGTTCAAACACCACTTGGCGTGTTCGAAGGTCAACCAGTTGGCATCGAATCCTTCCGCGTACTCTTTTGTCCGGTTGTCATGACGTACGACAGCATCAACTTGCGCTCTAAGGATGAACGTGGACGCAACATAAGGACATCTTACAACCGACAAAACCAGCCCCAACGTGGTATTCGTGGCATACACGTTGGCCTTCCAAAACACAACACGGGATATCTCATTTATGTTCCACAAATGAATAATGTCTTACACTGCAATGATGTCTACTTTGATGAGAACTTTGAATCAACTCTGGCTTTCACCCCAAGTCGACATCCTGCCCATTTGGATATTGTTATTACTGACGCTCCACCAAGTGACACCGATGAAATGGAACATACAGGATCCACACTCTGGTTCTGCAACAAGAAATCATCTCAGTTTGGCCAACCTGCCCAAACATTTGCAAGGGCCGTTGTCAACGAAGACTATGATCTTGATGTTCACGCCCTACAAGACGAACATGATGACGACAACAGCCTCACCGACCTTCCTGATCTCATCTCACGCTCCGGATACGACAGCGACGAGGAGGAGAATGACAACGTAACCACCAACACCGTTGCAAACAGCTCACAGCAAACGTCCTACCCAGAATCAATAAACCAGAGCACGCACCAAAGTGATAATGCAACAGATGCCGCTGTTAATTTGTCGCAACGTTACCCTCGCCGGATTCAAAAACCAAACCCAAAATATGCGTACCACGCACAACCTACAACACCCATCCCTCAAGAGTTTGTGGAAACTGTCGAACAAGCATTCAACAGTGAAGTGTTCCAAGACATTCAAAACGTCACTGACGTGGACCCATCAATGTTCTTACCAGCTCCTGACAATTGGAAACAAATACTCAAGTTGCCACCTCACATAATGATCCAATGGAGCGCATCTCTCCTGAAAGAACTCAAGGAACTGATCAAGAAAGCAACCTTTGTAATGGAAAATCCCAATCCAGGCGACCCAATCATCCCTGTCACTGCAAAATTCCGAGTAAAGTTGACCAAGGAGGGCCTCATCGAGAAACTTAAGTCTCGTATTGCATTAAGAGGAGATCTCATGCGAGATAACGTTGAAATAACGGACACGTGGTGCCCAATTGCTGGATTCCGAGCATTCAAAATGTTTCTGGCAATGGCAGCGCATTACAGGAAAAGGATCTACCAACTAGATTACGTCACAGCTTTTCTCCAAGCTGACGTATTAGGCAGAAAATTCACGACCTTACCAAAGGAGTGGAAAGAGATGTTTAAAAACAACCATGAAGTACACCAATGGCTTGAAGTACCACTTCGTCTTAACAAATCATTGTACGAAGACAGAGTGGCAAACCTTGCCTGGGACGAAACCCAGAGCAGGTGGTTAACAAGTGCAGAAATTGGATTTGAAAGGCTCCCAAGTGAAAGGTCAATTTACAGAAAAATCACCGACAAGGGAATGATCATGGTATTAAATGCAGTTGACGATCAACTGTACTTTGCAACAACTCCGGAACTGAAGGAATGGTTTGAACAGGAAACTGACAGAAGATTCGACGTTCAGAAGCTAGGACAAGCGGAGTGGTATCTGCAATCGCGAATCACCCAATTATCTGACTATTCAATTATATTGGATCAGTCAAGATATGCAGCACTAGTTGCAGGAAGATACCTGGGTCCAGTTGACGATAGCCAAATCCCAACATCGGTGAAGATGAAATACGCCTCCCCACTGCCCAACGGGACCATCTTCTCAAAACAAGACTGCAGTATTTCATATGCCGATGTAATAACCCTACAGGAGGAATTCGGATTCAAATACGCAGCAGCAGTTGGTTCCCTAATCTACCTTATGAACACATTCATCAAGCTCACCTTCACCATACGAAAGCTTGCAAAGTTTATGCAGAAACCTGGAAGACGTCACTTCGAAGTCCTAAAACACCTGCTCAAACACATTCAATGCCATCGATGTTCAGCTGGCATAAAATTCTACAGCGACATAAAACTGTCTCCCCTCTACCAGATGATGATAGAAACAGGAAATGCAGAACATGCAGAGGCCCCACTCATCCTCTTCACCGACTCCTCATTTCAAGATTGTCCTGATACTTCTAAATCTACGGGCGGTTACCGATTATTCATGAAAGGAGGAGTCGTCGACAACTCCAGTCACCTCGCAGGAGTAGTCTGTCACTCTAGCTGTGAAGCCGAATATTGTCATGCAACAAGCGGACTAATGGGTGCTTCCTTTGTCAGAAAAGTCCACAATGAACTGCTTGGTTACAATTCTGATAGGCATTTAACAATTCCGCTTGGTATCGACTCGCAGTCCGCAATGGACACTGCAAATTCCCACAAGGAGACTAGCCGAACGAGACACATTGCACGAAGATACCACTACGTGCGATTTGCACAAATGAATAGTGAGACGACACTGTTCAAAGTCGACGGAACAAGAAACCCTGCAGACTCCATGACAAAAGCTCTGACAGCTGAACAACTTGACGATGAAGCAAGTCTCTTTCATGTTGAAGTTGATCCTTAGCATGCTTGTCGTAAGGAGGAGTGTGGGAAATCCATCATTCCCCCGTTAGGTATCCCCCTGTATATTTCCCCCAAACGAGTTACGACTACATGAATCATCTTCCAGTCTAAGTCTTGGAAGATATACATAGGGAAGACGCTGACCTAGCAAGTTATATGGAAGAGAGAAACTAGAGAAGGACTTCTCTGCTTAGGAAGGTAAGAGAAGTCAAGACTAGGAGTCTTGGACCTACATAAGGTAGGGCCAAGAATTGACTGCTCATGATCAAGATACATGGAACTACATATGGTAGATCCAAGGCATCTAGTCTTATTCCAGAGACATTTGACCCGAAACGAGAATCAGCGGAAGTGAAACGAGAATGTTCAGATGTTTCTCACGACTAGAGGAATTGATCATCGAGATTGTTTCCATCGAGATTAGAAAGTAGAAAGTAGTCTTCTAATCTCATAGTTTTTATTTTACGAGCACAACCAAGGGCCCTGGTATTGCATCCGTATAGAAACTGTCCCCATTTCTACCTCTGCCACGATGAAGTTCTCTACCCAAGTTCTTACCTCCCTCAACGATACACTATCGATGAAGATCCTCGCAGGACCTACTCGATTCGGAGATATCGAATCGTTGTACTGCACGCCCGAAGGGGGAAAATACGGTTTTCCCAACAACCTTCTTCAGCTATTTAATATGATACTACGTAGTTAAAATGACATCCTATCGAAGTACGGTAGTACAGTGCAAAAAGGACAGCAAAATTGGGAAACCACTTGTGCCACCCTGCTGTTAACCACTTGTGCCACTTGTGGTTTGACAACTACCGGTAGTGGTAAAAACAACAGACAAACAGCCACTGAAGTAGCCGATAGTGTGAACATAAAAGTTTTACAGGTTTGTGTGATCTTTTTTCTCCAACATATTCGCTAATTTTTGTTCATCGTCATGGGCGGTGGCGAAACAATCCTTATTTGTCTTGCCCGAGCCAATTCTGGAGCAGTAGGAAATTCCACAGCCGTTGTACATGGAGCAGAATCTTGTCACTCCCCATTTGGTATTCGGGTCATGACATGTCCAACAGTTACCAGGGTTGTCAGGTGCTGACGATTAAATCCTTTACTTTATAGTTTCAACCAAATGCTTCCACCAGAATGTCCTTCAAATCTGGAAATATAGTTCTTGCTTCTCTTTTATTTTACTGTTAATTCACGACAGGGGCATTGGACGTACCCGTGTTGAGCAAATAGAAGACTTTTCTTTGCCACCAACGACTTTGCCACACTTTTGTCGCCTGACAATGCAGATGCCGCATATTTAGATGTCGGCAAGATCAGCGCCGCCCATGGAGTATTTGTACTGTATTAATACTTTGCGATAACCTGTAGACGTTTGACGTTCATGGAATGAAACCTCTCCCAGTCCCCCTTCTCTTGAGCTGATCCGCAGGCATCGTGGATTGGTTCCCTCGTCACACAATACTGTTCCTCAAGATCAAGAGCAAGGGATCAATCTAAGATCCCTGAGCTTGGCCGACCGTTCAATTACTTCGTATATTGTCAATCTCGAATGTATCAGAGCCTTGTCCGTCATCATCGCTTTTCGTCATCATGGCGCAGGCGCCCATCGCCATGACAGTAGCACTTGATCGTATTCTGGTAGACCGCAAACATCGAGAGCGACAACGACAGCGCACGCCAGACATGTTCCAAGTCGAATTGAGAGATAAGCATCACTGCCAACGACCCAAGCAGAAGAGCATTTGGCAAGCTTGGATGGAAGCGCGATGAACCTCTCATCGATATTCACAAAACATAGTTGCCTCTTGTGAAGAGATGTACAAGGAATCACCTGCATTCTCAAAAAGGAAGGATTGATTGAGATTGAGACACAGCGCAAGACCTTGTCTTTCGTCGATCAAGTCGGAGTGAAGCTGATTCCTCGTCGCCTTGATAAGTGCAACGCCAACACCTACAACAATGACCTTCGCAAAACAGTTGAGGAATAACTACTCCAAAGTGAACGAAAGAGCTTAAGCGGGCGAGAAGAGTGGAAGCATATTTGTATCAATTTTGCATTGTCAACATTTGATCGTCACTATGATACACTCACCTCCCACTTGCAACCTTCGTACAGCGGATGTGGCTGCAGCTTTGACGGAAGTATTCGTACGTCTGGAACCACCATCAGGAACCGACAAGAAGTCCTTCGACAGACCCTTTCTTCGGTTGAAATATTGGGGATCATCGTGGACCATTCACCCAAACTGTTGCCTTATTTACCTTCAATCATGTGGACTTGACGGTAGTGTGTCGAGACTAGGGTGATCTTCGTCAGGGAGTGGTGGTTTCATTCTTGTTCCTGGGATTGTGTGTGTGGTGCTGCAAACAAATGTCCACACAAAACAAAAGAAAATATCCTTTCCATACAGCATTGCCACTTTCCACAAAAATGGAGGATTGGTTCCTTCATCAACATCTGAACGATGTGCCATCTACGGGATGTTCTGTGGAATCTTTCACCAAGAATGCAATGCCAACAACACATGGTTGTCCGAAGTGTATTTGAAATCCGACCATTATTTACAAATACCGTCAAAAATAAAAATAAAATTTTCAAGACACGATGGTGATGATATATTTCAGTAGCCCTCGAACCGTCGTGGAATGGGAGTGCGTCATTTGGTTTGTTCTTCGTAGGCTTTCTTCTTCCTTCATCATGATTGACCACAGCAGAAAGCTACTACTGAATCCTTTTGTTGGTTGTAGACCGTGAAAGATTCCATAGGCCTTCTTTCTTTATCATCATCGGCTAGCCACAGCAGTTAAAAGCTACTAAGGGTTGAACCATCATCATTGTATTTGTGGACCGAAGATATTCCATACATCCATTCCCACGTAATAGAGCATGACCATCATTGCCAACCGTCCATTTTCCAATTCACAAATCAAGGATCGTTCGTGCAGTCCTTTATCCCGGACACCCCAATATCCTATTTGATAGTCACCGGGCATATCTGTTGGACTTAATTGGACCCACACAAAGGTTTCCATGATACCACATATCAAAATCATACGAAGATAATCCCACACGGACCATTCCTGCAATAACGCAATTGGGGAAGGCAACGGAATGAGTTGTTGTGGATTGATGGGGACATTGATGACCACCTCTTGTGGTATGGATGGATCCGTGGAAGTAACAGTTTCTGCTGGGTGTCCATGGACGACGGACGACACGATCGAAAACCAGAGCGTTTCCAATGTCCCCGCCTGATTGGCCGTTTCAATTTCATTGCCCAATGTCGACATGATACAGGACAAGACAGAAACCATTGCCACACGACCATGTTTGAGTTCTGCCTCGCGATATATAGCAAACGTTTCGTCTGTTGCCAATTTTAGAGGGTCAAAGAAAACAGGATCTGGACGGTTCAAGAGAAGTGTCAAGGTTGGGCTGCATCCCAGTTCCTCTTCGATGGCAACCGGTACTTCGTTCCAACCATGGGCAGATAACCGAGTGGTGGTACCCGATGATGGACGACGATGTACCATATTGTTATCATTGTCCATATTATTATTGGAGACAGCGAGAGTACGACTAGTAGTCGTCCACGCAGATACGCTTGTCGACAAAGTCCCAAGGAATGTAACAACAATCCACCAAAGAAACGAAGGCAATATTCGTCTCAAATTCAAAACCATCGTCCTGGTCTTGTTCTCGACACTTGTTTTTTTTTAAGTGAGTAGAAAAGGAATAAATCGAGAAAGGTCCATGGATTAGTGGGAACGTTTGTTTTGTTTTGTTTTTTATGATATGTGATGTTGCTGTAGAATCTACTAATCCACCGACCGATCATTGTCTCCCTTTTGACGAAAGTCTCACCTCTCCTTGGAATGTCTTCGTTTCTTTGATTTGTGTTTACGATCCCGATGACTATCGTCCGATTTATGGTCATCATCAGTGCTATTATAGCTACCGCTTGCACTACTCCGATCCTCATCTTTTTCATCGTGGTGTCGCGATCTCTTTCGATGTTTCTTCTTCTTCTTCTTCTTCTTCATGTCCTGTTTCCGTTCATCACGTCGTTCTTCCTTCTTTCTTCGTCGTTCTTCCTTTTCTTGTCGTTTTCGTCGTCGTTCCTCTTTGCGTCGTCGCTTGGCTTCCCTTTCTTCTTCTTCTCCTTCTTTCGTGGCAAAGGTCTTGTCCATTTTGGATTCGTTTCGTTCATTTTTTATTGGTGGTGCAAACAAATCCATTCCACGTTGGACATTATACTCATTTTCCAATTCCATACCTTCGTAGGCATGTCCCGCTTGACCAATGATTACACCATGTTGTTGTTGTTGTTGTTGTTCTTGTAACTTTTTGGGTAATCGGTATTGTTCGACGTGATCGATACGTAGGGACCGTCCCAAGATTTGCGTCCCGACGAGATTATCGACCGCCAACACGCAGCTACGTGCATCGTCGTACTTGACGAATCCGAATCCACGCGACTTGCCCGTATCGTCGTCACGGACCAGATGTACGTCGTCGATTTCTCCGAATTGACTTAGAATACAAATGACGTCACCCTCGGTCAATTCATGGTCGAGGTTACCCACGTAACACCATGCCGAATTGGCATACTGAGCGTGCCAGGAGGCTGACGTACCGGCAATGTTCCGATCCAACTCTTGTTGATTGATCTTTTCGATTTCACGGATAGTATTCATTACGACGAAGACGGATGGATGGATGGATGGATGGATGGATAGATGGATCTTTGATTTTGATTGATTGGTTGGTTGGTTGGTTGTTGTTCAATGATACAGTATGATGATGATGATGACGATAATGATAATGAGGATGACAACGATTGTATTTATGTATCATACAAAGTGTGTGGAGGGTAGAGGGATTGGATTACACGATATATTTTATTATAGAGAGATTGACAGTGAAGATGTCGTGAGGCCTGATGACTGACTCTCTATGGTGTGAAGTGAAGTCGCAATGTAAATAACTGTAATAACGACGCAATGTATTATTTGGGTACTGTTAATACCTGTATGTATGATACCTCTCTACTACCGGAAACTACGGTAGCCAGAGGGTACCACCGTACTCCGTGTATGTATGAAATGTAGCATCGATCCGAACTGTAAATAGCCCAAACCATAATAAAAATCATAGAGAGAGCCGTTCAATCAACTTTCCCTTTCAACTCTTTCAAATTTTGATCGCGATTCACATTCTCACAGTGAGTCAATTTCAGCCGTAAAAAAAAAGAGTGTATGTACCGTATGTGATGTTCACAGTCAATATGTTGTGTTCACTCACACGAAACATCCTCCTCTAGAATTTTTTAGACTACTACTACTAAAAGCTAGGTAGAGTATGAAACAACAACCAAACACTATCCACTCCCACCCTCTTATATTGTATTTTATATGAAACAACAACAACAACAACATGTTCCGAATGACAAATTTTCGTAATGGTTTCACCACGGCTGTTATCGGAGTGGGAGCAACTGTTTGTACTGTATATGCAATGAAGAAACTACTGATGATGTATCATGACACGAATCAACGCGATGACGACGACGACAACAGCAACGACGACAACTGTCAATTCAACAACAACATCAACAACATTTTTGGAATACTCAAACAGTACTACTACTACTACCAGAGTGACAACAACCAAAAGAAAAAGGTACCATCGAATTCAACAACAACAACAACAACAACAACAACAGCGTTGGAGACACAACCACCACCTACAAAAGATGATGGTGACATCATTGCAACTACTCCATCGACACCAATTGCCGATGCTACTTTGGTAGCTCCATCAACAACGACAGCAATGACGACAGAAGTAGTACCTGACGATACCTCACAGTTCCAAACTCCCAGTCCCAAAAAGACAATGGTTGTTAATAATCAGCGAATCGTTTCGGAAGCCAAGGCAAGGAACGAATGTCGTGACAGGGTCATCGAGGCGAGCGAGGCACTCGCGGAAGCCGAATTTTATCCAGAAAACAAAAAGAACAAGGCCGAAACGGCATTCCGGATCGCCGCCAACAAATCGATGATCCAACCCAACAAGTTGAACAAGCTACGGAAATTGATCCAAAACGAACCATGGTTGTTACAGGCACGATCGTTTGGATTGGGACTCAACTGTCCCGACGGATACACCCTCCTCATGGCTGCCGCGTTTGGCGGACAAGTCGATGCCGCCAAGGTTATATTAGACGCTGCAACAATTCACAAGGTCACTCACCCAGAAATGGATTCGTTACATCTGGATCGGAACATCCTTGGAAAGGCACCCATTGCGATTGCAGCAGAAGCGGGACACATGGAAATGGTAGATTTCCTTACACCCTTACACATGACACCCATTCCAGAAACGACCGACTTTGTTCAACTCGTCCTTAGTCCTCCCATTGATTCGTTGGGACGAACTCCATTGGGGAATGCAATCATGTCACCCAATCCCAAAGCAAGATCCAACAAGAAAGCCTTGGAATCAAAACTCTTCTCTCCCGATGATATGAGCATCCGGGGAAGGTACCATCCAGTTCAAGACCGAATGACTGTACTTCCTACTGACTTGCAACTAGCGTATGGGACGGCCGAAATGCCCGGTCGTCGAATCGCCATGGAAGATGCAGTATGTGAAGACGTTTGGGATCAAGAATTACTATTGGAGGAGGAAGATACTGCTGTCTCTCAAGTCATAAAGATGTCATTTTTATTGTTGGGAGTCTGTGATGGACACGGTGACAGCGGACAAGTGAGTGATTTTGTCGCTGAAAATGTTGCTCCAATATTACGTCAAAAGATCGAAACCATTGCGGATGGTAATCCTATTGACATGTCTTCGGAGGAATTCTGGAAAAATGTTTGGACCGCAACCAGCATTGAAGTAGATGCAAGATTGAAAAAGAAAAAGTTGGAAGGTGGATCTACTGCAGTCTTCACCCTGATCACCAAAGAGTACATCATCACGGCGAATACGGGTGATAGTCGTGCCGTACTGATACAAACGAACGGCGTGAAACCACTGTCGTTCGATCACAAACCGGAGGACCCCATCGAAACAGCCCGTGTCACTAAGGCAGGAATGACCGTCGTTCATTTGAACATTCCCGATCAGAATGGACAAGATATTGTGTATCACAAAATTGCCAAAGACTCGTCACTGAAGAACACAATGTCGGTGGCTCGTGCGTACGGAGACTTTGACTACAAGTGTTGTTGCAAGGCCAAGAGGGATGTTACGACGGAAGATGCCGAGGAGGAACAAGTAGAAGAAGAAACGGCAATACTACTGCCTCCAGAAGAACAGCCGATCACA
This sequence comes from Nitzschia inconspicua, assembly GCA_019154785.2. NCBI lineage: Eukaryota > Bacillariophyta > Bacillariophyceae > Bacillariales > Bacillariaceae > Nitzschia > Nitzschia inconspicua. The sequence continues at coordinate 1,162,087 of JAGRRH010000018.1, forward strand.
TGTGTTCCGGATGTAACAATCCACAAACGTCAACCGAATACTGATTGTTATCTTGTTATTGCTTGCGATGGTATCTGGGATGTCATGTCCAACGAAGACGTAGGCGACTTTGTCAAAAATCAAATCAGAAGGATGAACGAAGAAAATGTTTCCCAAGCTCTGTTGCCAGAAGTTGGAGATGCACTGTTGCAAGAGTGTCTCGTCAAGGGATCATTGGACAACATGTCCACAATTATCGTATCTCTCAAGCCAGAAGACGAACCATTGCTTTTCTCATCAAACGGGATGTCTCCAAAGGCCTTGGAATTTTAACCATCATCATAATAATAAAATATTGTTATAGAGACTTGGATGACTGGGATTTGATGGCGTGGAATTTATAAAAATCTAGCTAGGATCAATTGTTTCCAAAAAATCCCGTATCAGTCAAATTCTTGTCGCTGTGACATCGGAATCAACTATACTTGAAATCCTCAATCAATAAAAGTGTCCCTGGAGTACTCTCCCATCGTATGAAAAGGTGCTTGGCATTTAGATGAGTGATTTTCATCTTGCCTCATTGAGTTGCTCTACAATCGTCCAAAATCCCCTTTTTTTCTGCCCAAAGAATCTCCTCCTCGTTTCAACTTTGGGCCCTGGTATACCAAAATATGTTCGGATCCAGTGGAAATGGGTGTTCATATTCGTACGGATCAAGTGGAAACGTGTATTTGAAGTTGTACGCTTTGCATGCACAATATCATGTTGTATCACAGGAATTGTACCCTTCTATGATCTAATTATCTGGCCAGTTCCTCTCTGTCTCGCCTGGGCAAGAGCCAGGTAAACCAAATCCTTTTTTATGGACGGTTGGCGTCAGTAATAAGTTTTGTAGAAACGTTGCTATGCAAGCCACAAGAAATAAATAAATTTGTCATCGTCCATGCTCTTCCCCTCCTACCTCTGCAAATTTGGCATCGAGGACCATGATTTGGTGCGTTGTCAACCAATCAACCAACAGGGCGGTGATCCCATGTGGCCCGTGCAGGCCGTTTGAGTTCAAAAGTCGACATCATCGCAAATGACCTCAGTCACGATAAGCTTGGCAGGTCAGACAATGCCTTGTGGTACGTTTGGTGACAACGTGACACCAACGGTCTGTGGTAGCTGATAGCTCACTTTTTGAGTAATGCTCTGGACACGTCCTTGGTCAAAGCGGCACAATATCGTCATGGGAGAAATGAAGCACAGTTGAGTCCCAAAGCAACGACGACACGAGATCCGTAGAGGAGATTCGAAAACACCTAAATCATGAAAGCGACGATGCAATTTTGATATTTGCAAACAGTTCTTTGCAGCCGAATAATGTCGAAATCCACGAGAACTTTTTTCTTGGTGGTTATGCATGTGAATCTTGGTACTGTCCTGTTGGTCAGCTTTCGGAAGTCGATCGATTCGATATTCGATTACTCCTTCCCACAAAGTTTCTGCTGCGATTCATTCGTTTTTGTAAATGACATATTCATTTCCTCTCTTTGATTCGATTCAGATGTTGCTTCTTGTCTTTCCAAGCAACGGCGGTTCATTCACAGTCGCCAGTAGTATTTTCGATCGGCGACGTTATCGGGGAAGGATTTTTTTATGATCGGCAGATTTTGAACATTATTTTTATTTTATCATATTTCTTGCAGTTAACTGTGTAAATAAGATGCTGTTATTTGTCTTGTCGTCTGTACGTCTTCCGTGACTTTGATCTCCTCTTTTCTCGTGGTAACACGTTGGGACAATCGTTCGTTTGGCTGATTTCGCCGAGTTTGATCCCGAGCAAATACGGTATGGATTTTCTGGTACAAATTCCACATACGGAGAGTGTGAAGAATGATGTGTAGAATTGACAGTGACACTGCTACGTACTGTAGTATGATACGGAGAGTGCGTAGAATTGACATCTCGTAGCTGTAAAAGGGAGAAAAAAAAATCAATCACAGTGGAGGGAGCAGCAGTACCGTATGATAGAAAGGATAGATAGATATAACCGGTAGAAGTAGTCCCACTCTCTCAACTACAGGCTACTACTAGAACTAGAGTCCAACCCTTCGATAAAATTGAAAAAAGAATGACTTTTTAAGTACAACTTTACACTTCGATAGCATCGTCAGCAGAATGCTGCTGCTTTGTACGGCCACGGCTCTTCTGAACATGTATGTAACCTTCTGCTTGGAAATGACATACCATTCCTCTTACACTGAGGCGTTTCTTCTTAAAGACGTCTTCTAATTCTGCTAGAGCTTCATTGTGGTCTGGCTTTGACTCGATGTACTTCACCACAGCACGGTAGATACGAGACAAACGCGAAAACGATGTCTTTTGTGAGTCACTCCAATCTTTACGCCAATTCCTCCCATACTTCTTATCTAGCACAAGGAAGCCATTCTTAGGATCCTGCCAATCGTCCAATATCTCCTTCAGTGAATGGTACTTGGGGGCAAGCCTCTTTTCTGGCGATGTGACAGTACTACTACCAGAAACCCTTGTTCTGCTGACGGCCACAGTAGTATCCCTGGTAGCATCCCTAGTAGTATTTGGCCCGGTGGAGAGGCCTTGTTCTTCGCTCTCAAATGGCTCAGTGGAGAGGCCTTGTTCTTCGCTCTCAAATAGATTGTTTCCGGCAAAAATTGCTCAGGTTCGTAACCGCCTCTGTGAATCTGTGCTTGTTCCAATACCCCATCCAGGGCAGTGTACACAAAGGAACCCATAGGTGTTGACTTCAGCAGTGCATCATTTGGGTTCACAGTCGTACGAGTGTTATAGTAAATGTTGCTCTTGGAGACATATCCTGCTAGCTTCCGAATAGATCCAATAGGCAACTTGGTAGAGTAGTAATTGTCACTTTGATATGCTTGCTGTAACCGTCACTCCTCATTGGCTGAGTCCTATCACTGATTCTATCGACATCCACAAGCAGTTTGATATCAAACCAACGAGAGTTGGTGCACCGATCTTCAATGGTAAAGTTATTGAATTCCCGAGTCACATGGAAACGACACTGAAGATACATAGCCAGAGCGCCGACTGGGCAAAACTGTGGTAGCTTGTGACGCGTAGCTCTACCGAAAAGAGTCCGTCCGTTGTTCACCTTACCCTCAGGAATATGCATGATCAACAAGAGCATAGGGTGGATATCTTGATCACGCTGGGGAAGGTAGAAAGACAAGTGATCGCTGAGATCAGCCTTGGTCAAAGACTCGCATCGAAGAATGCCACTAGTAAGGACGAGTAGGCAATAGCGGTGCCGCAAATTTGCCACTGTTTGCCTCCAGCTGCGTCCGTTGGAATCTGTCCAAAGCATATCCTCGATGTCGTTGTAGTGACCAACCATTGCATACGGAGAGAATTCCCCAGTCACTTTTTCCTGGTGTTGCAACCGCTTAATGATAAGCTTCCTCGACCTCACTAGCCGGTGAAGCTCATTCAGTGCTGGTAGCCAAACGTGGTCCCAATGCAGCGAATTGACATTGTTATTTATCTGAGCATTGTAAATTCGCCTAAGCGCTGCCTTGTACTCCGAGTAGGTAGCGAATTGGATGGGGTTCTCTACATGTGGAGTGCACGCTTCTGGCTTGTCGTAGATTTTCGTCGCTTTGCTGTTGTTCTCATAAAATGCAGTAATGTTCGGTAGAAATCTACGAGTTCTTCTGCATCGTTCAGCAAACGTGCAGCTTTGAGGTATCATCATAGCCACCGGTACTCCAGTTTTCAAACCGTCCATGGTGTTCTGCTTTGCTGTTCTGGTACGCAAAACACGTAAAAAAGGTAGGCACACCTTTTCTCGATGACGAGTGTAGGGATTTAAGGGATTGAGTACCGGACAATAAGTATGATTACAAATAATTTTTTTTTATTTTTATCAAATAAGCAGTTTTAATGTCCCGCCGACCAAAATAATCGTTCAAAAAAGTTTGCGCATGCCGCGCGACTTGCAAGAGAGTTGTCCCAAAAAAATTTGACCCGCATCGTAATAATCTGTAACCACTGTAAATAAAATTCGTCGATATATTATCTTCATCCTTAAACTGAGAAATGTGATCCACCAAAACGAATTGGTATCCAACGGTTGAAGGACGGACTGAGTTCATCCTTAACCTTCATAGCGGGCAGTGTAATCCGAACACCTCTTTACAGTCAGTAATTTCGCAATCATCACAGGAGAAATGAGTGTTCCCATGCTTTCCCTGTGCTGGTGGAGGTGATGCCGGTTGTCGACTTCTGTCACTGGAAGTCTCGGTTGGTCTCTACAAGAACGACTATAGCTGCGCGGATCAGTATACCTACATTACATCATCTACTGAACAGAATAGAACAAGCATTTCTGTGCCGTAGGTACTCTCTCTTTCTCTACTTCTACCACTTTCGGTAGGGAGGAACGGAGCAAAACTGGATCGAACGATTTTCGTAACCAAGTAAAGAGTCGTATCTGCTTATACACGCGCTTATTGCGCTTCTGGGGACTACTAGAGAAAGAGAACGATGGATCATCATCATGAGGGCAAAGATGAAGAGGTGGCAAGAAACTCAACATCGCCAGAGAGTTTGGAACGGGTTCCACTTGAGAATGACACAGCCTCGGCGGGCACACATCCAAACATCGGTGAACCATCTACCGGTGAAGATGAGAAACGAATGAGCAGAACTTCTATTAGAAAAACAGACAATCAAGGGTCCCTGGGAAAAAGGTCTTCAGAAGGCTCTCCAGAACGTAAAGGGGTACCGCATGTGTACAGAGACTTCTCAAACGTAATGGAAGCCGGTACAGTTGTCCGGAAAAAGACGGGAGGAGTCGCAACTCCCTTTCCAGAAAAGCTCCATCATATGCTTGACATTGAAACCAAGGAGCATCCATCAGCTGTTTCGTGGCTACCGCATGGGAGAGCTTTCATAGTACGAGATCCCCATGAGTTTACAGACTACATCATGCCAAAGTACGTATTCAAAAAGTAGGAACAGAACACGTTCAGATTGCTTAGTCCAATTAGAAGGCTGATTCGCTCACACACAAATTCCCTTTCCTCTCGTGAATTTTTTTCATCAGGTACTTCCGACAAACAAAGCTGACGTCGTTTCAACGTCAATTGAATCTCTATGGGTACAGGAGGTTAACACAAGGACCAGATGCCGGCGCATACTATCATGAACTCTTTCTAAGGGGAAGGCCGCAACTCTGCTTGAGGATGCAACGACAAAAGGTCAAGGGAACAGGTCATAAGCAGCCAGCAGATGTCCAAACGGAACCAAACTTCTACAATATGTCTCCCTCTAAACCTCAAGAAGCGGGGGATATGCCTGACAATCTGTCGAGTCATCCGAATGGGCACTCATTTTCGAGTTCGATCCAATCGGAAGCTGCTGCAGCTCTCGCTCCACGAACCATTACCAGTGCCGAAACTAGCAGCAGCAGCAACTTTGCACATTTGAGTCCTGGTATGGGTGGTGTCCACACTGCAGCTCAGGTGTTGAAAGGCTTGGCATCTGGCATGCCGTTTTCATTGGGACAAGCAGCGACGCCCAGCAAATCGATATCGAACCAAAGCAATCCAGTCCCGCCAATGCAATCTGAAGCGTCTACATCAGCTCCCGAGACTCCGCCCGTAAGCACAATACCGAAACCATTATTAGATTCTTTCGCCTCCCAACAGTCACCCTCCGTATCTCTTTTGGGAAGAGTTACGAACATCGGCGGCGGGACTAAAAGTACTTCTACTCAAGTGACATCTGCATTTTTCTGGCCGCCTCGAACGACCACCACATCCACCCTGATTCATCCAAGTCCCGGTCTAGACGCCGCATCCATTCCCAAGAGCCCATCCCCAATGGACAGCTCCAGCGTCTCTGTCACAACGGGAAATAAGAAGGGCACTACGTCTGATGCATTTTTCGGGACATCCAATGCCCGATCCACCGACACAGCAAAAGAGGGACCAGGAACACAGCCGCGTCTAATACCAGAAGCTTCGACTGCTAAGGCTACAAGCAAGGAAGCTAGTGATATGAAGGGAGAATTCGAAACAACCAACTTTGAAAAGTCAAAGATGCCCAAGATAATAGGGGAGGATATGGTGACAAAAGGAATCGAAACGGAAGAGGTTTGATTCGAAGAAAGACTCTGAAGCAACTGTCACTTTACCTTTCCACCAAAAACGCACACTCTCTCTTCCGGCTATACGGTAGTTGCATTACGTGTGTACTTTAGGCTCATCAAATTCATACATTGCATATCACCCTCCAATTCCTCGTTCTCAGTTTCCCGGCTGTCTTTCTCGGTCTTCGAAGGGATCGATGATTGCCAAGCCGGATGATTCTTTGTGTGAGAGCTTTGACCCTCAGTTAAGGCAAGGAATATCCGCAATAATGAAGTGAGCTTTCGCTATTTATACCTGAACAACTTCCCATCGTGTTCTTGTATTTACCGCAACAGTTTAGGTGATCGGACACGTTTCTCTTGTGTTGGTAGTGATGTACCATCCCAAGTCTTGGAGCGGTCATATCTCTCTTGTTGTTTTTCGGAGTTTGGTTTTCAATCTACCTCCGTTCTATGCGATGGGTTCTTCGTTGTTCCAACCCCCGGCCTCTCTTTGCATTGAGTTTCGTGGATTTAAATTCCACACGGATGAAGCCATCTTATTCAACATTTGGGATCCAACGGAACTTCTACGTAGTACTTCCTACGGGAGAGAGCAAGTCGAATTCGTCCTGCACTTCTGCTTCTCCTCGTTGCGAGTAATCCTAGAAGGAGGAGCCAAGCCATCTATCAGGCCCTGTGAATGGGCAGGATCCTACAACCTTATCATCGATGTCGCTGTATCCACCCGATAATAATGGGCAGAGGAGCCATGCCATCTATCGGGCCCTGTGAATGGATAGGATCCTGCCTCCTTATCATCGATGTCGCTGTATCCACCCGATAATATTGGGCAGAAAGGTCATTCGTTTTCGGTTTCATCAACGCATAATATTCGCAAGTGAATCATTAGAGAAGGTCTAAACTGCATTTCAATAATGAATTTGACGAAATCAAGTTCGGTGTTATCTGAAGGAAGCTACATCTTCCGTAGTCAGATTGCCCTCCACACGAAGAGAGTGTTCACCTCATTTCTACCAAACTATGATCAGCTGCAACGATCGTTCCATTGGACGAACGAACGAATAAACGTGAGAGTAACATGAGAGGTGTCGAATTCGGATAGATAGTTCAATCTAAATGGACTGATTGACATCAAATACTGGCTTGATCGGTCTTCCTTCATCATCTCGTTTGATTCTCAATCCTCCCTTTTCCCGTTCGTCTCCAACATATATTTCTGGATTGTAACCAACATCCTTGACGGAAAAGTCGGGTACCAAATCGGCTGTGGATCCGTCGACACGAACGAGTGAGATCTTGTTTTGAACTGCGTCCATTTCCGAGTCTCCCGGAGCTATCCAAAGTTCCAAGTTGTCAGAATACTTCCCGCCTAAGTTCTGAGGACGCAATTCTCTCTTGGAGTATTCCAAAATGAGGCGTTTCTGGGAAAGAACGGCTTGTTCGGGAGTGGCAGCAGTGTTGGGTCGTACTGCAATCTTTCCAACAAACCAAAAGGTCTCCTTGTCATTCAACGGACTTCGGCAATAGACATCGTTTGTACATTCGGCTCCATGGTCCTTTCGAATGGCATCAAAGGTGTTGGCGGCTTGTCGTAACGGCTTTTCACCACTTCCTCGGTGTCCCGAAACACTCCTCACTTGTTTGTCAACAGCAACTATTTTGGTTCCAAAACCAGCGCCACTTGTCACGGACGTTGTCGCCTTTTTCTTGGTGGAAGTTTTTTTGGCGTTCAAAGCGGTTCTGGATGTCCTACGGTTATGGACAGTGCACTCATGGAGGTGCCCGATGATGGATTGTGAGATGGTCTGTGATGGTGTCGATGTTGTTGTTGTAGACGACGTGAATGAAAACTGATGACGATGATGTATCTGTGACGTGAAACCTGACACTTCTCTGCAGGAACCGGAGAGAACGACAAAAATGATTGAAAAGGAAGAAGCGGCTTTTCTTTTCATTTTCACAGTCAATACCATTGTTGGCGATAATAATACTATATTACTATTGTTAATAGTTTGGGTGGTAGTGGTCTTGATGCACTGGTGTAGTAAACAGTAATGAGCTTCGTCGTTCATCGGGTTTAGAGTTTTCAGTTTTAACTGTAAGTACGTGATGGTCAGTGGGTGGATCGTCTGGAGATCCATCAGAGGGTCGCAGACGTATGATACGGAGGGTAGGTACGTCGTACGACAGAAGTACCAAGGACGTATGATACATACGTATCACAAATTTCAACAACGGTAGATAGACTTTAGCTACCTACTCTACTAGCCAGAGGTACAGACTACTACCGGTAGAATATGATACACGCTTTTGTAAAATGATGATACGCCCGTACGAAAGTTTTTAACCTGTACCCTGACTGTGAGTATCAAAAACGGAACACTTCGACATGTACCTGAAAAGAATACGATGTCATAAGTAAGAAAAAATTCTGACATTTAAACAAAAATGACCAAAATTTATCATTCTCGCTACAAACGGGGGAGTAATTGGGATGACCTCGTTGGTTCAGTTTCATAATAAAATGACTGCATCCAACTTCGGTTCTTGATGTTTTTGCTGTGAGAATGACCTTTTGTCGAATGTCGAACATCGAACATCTACCACCAGATCATCACCTCTCTGGATTAGTAGTAATAGTAGTTAACTGTATAAGTATGTGTGTTGTAACTTCCACAAATTTCTTCAGACCATTGCAGGTTGCACGGTGTGTGATTCAACAAAGAAAAGTTTTGTACCACACATGGCGGAAAGCGACAAATAATTTATACAGAACGTCGTTTTGGAGATCTTTTTTTTTCAAAACCAGCAGCGAAATTGTTGTAACGGGTGTCTCTACTTTGAAGATCACGTTTCCTTCCGTCCACAGAAACAACAAGGCGGGCACTTTGTTGCTTCCGCATCGGTCGAAAAGTAGTCGAACTCACAAATCCTTTCAATCATGGTCGGTCGATACTCTGACAATTATTTCCGCAAGTCGGAATCGGCCATGCCGCCCCTTGAATCAGTCGAGGATTTGAGTATTGTTGCCAGTGATGACGATGAGCATTCCTCCTCTGGAGGAGCCGAAGATTCTCGTGGCTCGACAGCAGGAGCTGCAAAGAACGCCCCCGCCGAACTTGTAAAACGAGAGACGAAAGCGGTCAGTTTTCTTCGATATTTTATCCTGGTGTTGATGCTGGTATCCGGGATTGGCATCACGATCGGATTCTATCGGATATCCACGGATGCCGAAGAGGCTGCGAATCAATGTCCGGCTTCTCTTGCCCGGGATGATTTGGTACGCACCGTGGAAAACAATGTTCATCAGGTCATTTCTAGCCAATTGCGCGAGGCGTTCCTGATGAGTGCTAGTTTCAGTTCGCACGTACTGCAATCCGGACTGGCCGAGGGAGGATTTCCCATGCAATGGCCGTACGTTACTATTCCACACTTCGATCCGAGAGCACTGCCAGTTCTCTCCGCCAATGGCGTCGTGGAAGTTGCCATGGCACCCTTGGTGAGAGGAACCGACCAGAGTTCCTTCAAAACGTACGCTCTTTTACAGCAACAACAGGATTGCACCTTTGATGGATGCGTGATAATCCGAGACATTTTCAATGCGGACGGCACAAGAGTCGGTACGGCCGATTTTACATCACCCATCTGGCAGATGTCTCCCAGGAATTTTATGGAACCTGGCGATCTCTTGTTGAATCAGTTCAGCGATCCAGTCCAACAACAGGCTCTCACGTTAATGCAAGAACAAGGAGCAGCTGTCTATTCGGCATTCAACTATGATTCCGTCAGTGAGGAGGAGGACACGGCTCCCGAATTTTTCCTCTTTTACCCAATATATCAGGACTTCAAACAAGTTGATATGGTGGGTTCCATCAGCATGCGAACAAATGTACAAGGATTTTTGGAGTCGATTTTTCCTTTTTCCATGGACAGAGACATTACAATCGTCCTTCAGTCGTGCGACGAGGCCATTTCTTTTTCCCTGAAAGGTAACGAAATGGAATTTCTTGGGACATTGGAGGAACAGAATGTCAATCAGATCAAAGATGTGGAGGAAACTGCGATTCTTGAGTTTTCTTCCACTTACACGTACGGTCAATTTGACACTCGTGCTGCCACTGCAACGTCTTGTGGTTTTTCTCTAATGATGGTTCCTTCCAACTCGGTAGGAAGAAGGCTGACAGATGAGACAGCAGATACGTCCAATAGACCTATTGTGTTGACCTCATTGGTGGCAATCACATTCCTCGTCACGATGATATCGTTTTTACTTTATGATTGGCTTGTTGAACGTCGCCAAGCCGTCGTGATCAATATTGCTAACAAATCAACAGCCATTGTAGAGAATCTTTTCCCAGCGCAAGTACGTGATCGTATGCTACAAAATATCGAAGAGAGGAGGAAAAAGGCGAGCGGTTTGGATGTGGATCAGGCCGGTATTGGAGACGCTGGTGCGACACCCGTGGAGCAATTGAACGGATCTTCAGCGCCTACTGCGAGTGCTCCGCAAAAGCCCAACCAAGTTTCTGTGAAGCAGTTCCTCACGACAGATCAACACGGTCAAGCCAATGATCTCTCTTCGCAACCAATCGCGGATCTCTTCCCAAATACAACAGTGCTATTTGCAGATATTTCGGGATTCACCGCCTGGGCCTCACAAAGAGACCCACCACAGGTGTTCACTTTGCTGGAAACCTTATATCGCAGCTTTGATGTTATCGCCAAGAAACTTAAGGTTTTCAAGGTAGAAACGTGAGTTTCAACTTTCTGTCAATCGCAGATTTTTCTTTTGCTTCCATGTCTGGTCAATCTAACACATTACCGTTGTTCCAATCCAAACATAGAATCGGTGATTGCTACATGGCTGTCACCGGCCTTCCAAATCCTGACGAATCCCATGCAGTTCACATGTCACGATTCGCATACCAGTGTTTGGTTGGAATGAAGGTGTTGATTTGTGAGTTAGAAGGAATTCTCGGCCCGGGAACATCTGAGTTGGCGCTGCGAGTCGGTCTCCACAGTGGTGCGGTTACAGCTGGTGTGCTTCGTGGAGAGAAATCGCGATTTCAACTTTTCGGGGACACTGTCAATACTGCCAGGTAAGAAAGAGCCTACGGAGAAATAGTTTTGGCTATCTTACTCCCTATCGACAACCATCTAACGACCCGTTCACCTGTCTTTCGCATAATGTAGTCGCATGGAAAGTACTAGTGAACGTGGAAGAATTCAAGTATCTCAAGAGACTGCTGATCTCCTCATGGCGGCAGGCAAGTCCCATTGGCTGAAGCCAAGGGAGGAGCTCGTTGTCGCGAAAGGGAAAGGAGAACTCAAGACATACTGGCTGGATCCGACGAAGAAACGTCGCCACACAAAAACGCACAAGGATATTCGTGTTTCTCAGGATATTGCACTTAACAATGGGAGCGCTACAAACTTGTCCGGAGAGCTATCTTTTGATGACAAGTATGCTCGACTTATCGATTGGAACGTCGATGTCTTGCTGCATCATTTGGCTCGGGTAATTTCTTGCCGGAGCCGTTCTCCGCCCCGTGGGTCTTTAGTCAATCATTCCAGCGAGGTGGCCTTGCTGCCAGCGGCTATAAACGACGTTGCGGAAGTGGTCGCTTTGCCTCCTTTCGACGCGGATTCTTCAAGATTTCGTAGAGCACGTCCGGATGTATCAATGCTACAGCAAACTCGTGCCGATCTGCATGAATATGTCAAGAGGATCGCACTTCTCTATCGAGATGTTCCTTTCCACAACTTTGAACATGCATCTCATGTGACCCTTTGCGCGAACAAGCTATTGAATAGGTTAATCAACTCGGACGAATACGATTCCGAAGAAGAATTGCACAATGCGACGTATGGTATTTCAAGTGATCCTTTGACACATTTTGCCATCGTGTTTGCCGCTCTAATTCACGACGCTGACCACACCGGCGTTCCTAACGCTCAATTGATCAAAGATAAGCATGAGGTTGCTATGAAATTCGAGAACAAGTCTGTAGCAGAACAAAACTCAGTTCATCTGGGATGGGAGCTCTTGATGGACCCCCGTTTCGAACGGCTCCGTAAAAGCATCTACCAGACCAACGTGGAGAGAAAGCGGTTCCGACAGCTTGTCATTAATTCTGTTTTGGCGACTGATATTGCCGATCGTCAGGTTAATGAAAACCGCCAGCTTAAATGGGAGAAAGCCTTCAAGAAGAGTTCCACCGAAGACGCTACACCGCTGCAGCTACAAGAGGACATGAACAGAAAAGCTACTGCTGTTATCGAACATATCATCCAAGTAAGCGATGTAGCTCATACAATGCAGCACTGGCATATCTACCGGCGTTGGAACGAACGTCTCTTCCACGAAATGCACGAAGCGTACCAAACAGGGCGTGTCGCAGTTGACCCATCCACCAACTGGTACATCGGAGAGCTAGGTTTCTTTGATTACTACCTGATTCCTCTTGCTATGAAGCTGAAAGAGTGCGGTGTTTTTGGAGCCTCTGGTTACGAATATATTTCTTATGTTCTGAAGAACAAGAAAGAGTGGGAGCGAAAGGGTAGACAGGTGGTCCAGGAGATGGTCTTACTGTACAAAGACGCTGATGAGGATCAAGAGTCATCTTTTGACTCAGATTATGATTCTGACGATCTTGAATACGATTCCCCGGGGGACCTCACCTCCGACGAAGAGGAGGAAGAGGGCGATGAGGAAGATCAGATCTCGGAAAACATGCAACCTATCCAGAAGGATGTGTAGAGGGCGCCGTAACAGCACGGGTTTGTTGTTCGAAAATGCCTGGACCAGTTTCAAGTTAAAATTTGTTTTGTTCATTTTCTTGCATGCAGCATGCTCAACCTGGAGCAACCCCTTTTCGACAGCAGGAGTACTTGGAGGGCAGAAAATTAAAACACGCAAGGATCCAGTGACGGAACGCTTCCAAACCATATCATCTGGTACGACGTACGCTGCCGGTTTAGGTACCATTTTCGTACTCCGGTACGTCGTAAGAATTTATCTAAAGCTGTGTATTTTTTTTATTCCGAGTACTACGTAGTAGACTAGGTCCATGCATAAAATGTTTTACTCGACCCTACTACCGGTAGCAAGTTGATAGAGCGCTTGAGAAGAGTAATTACTGTTATTAATAGTAATTTTGTATTCTTAGCTGCTATTAAACTGTTAACAGTAGCGTACACGATACACGGAGTATTCTACCGCACTTCCGTACGGTAATGGGTATGTAGCTACCTACTACGTATGTCATACCGTAGCTGCCACGGTACTACCGGTACGGTATGATAGATGCGTCAGAAGCAGACGTGGCCAGGATTACTACGAGTTTGTGTGACACGTCTCAGCTGGTAACTCTGGCGTTTCTTTCAATTTTCTCATGTCTTCCTCAAAACGACAACAACAATGTTATTTTATACAAGACGATAGTTGAACCAAGAATCGCATTATTGTCACCGATAAACCGCCATACCTACACTTCAAATGAAGTTTCCAGCGTTTGCATCGCAGTTGCCATCATTTCCCGAGTCGGTTGGGCGGTTTACGGGTGAGGACGCGCAGAAAAGGGCTCTATTTTCATCCATATCGGCTCGATTACGTGTTTCGCATCGGATGCTGTCATCGAATATGGAACTTTCACTGACAGAGAGCAGCCAAATTCCCTCAACAGGAGTATATGACGCAGTTCTTCCACCTGCAGAAACATTGGTGGGAATGGGCGTTGTTGTTGTGCTTTGCATAGCATGCGCGTGGTACTGGAACGTGAAGGTCGTCCCTGTAAGTCGAACCAATCTCGCCATCTCGAAGAGCCGAGGCGAAGTAAAACAATATTTGGACGAACTTCGTTCCACAGATCCAGCGCTCGTGAAATCAAAGAACTCCATACCGTCGCCTTCTGTATTTGACGACGACCTCGCCATAGAGAATGAAAATGCAATTTATGCAAGAACTGTTGCACAAACACAAACATCCGATCGGGCTTTGGAAAGATGGTTATTTACCGACTGGCTGGTTAATAACAAGTCCGAACGGAGGTCAGGCAGGCAGAAAGAGCCAGCTTTACCTATCTTGCGCGACGCCAAGTGGAACTCAGGGGACAATCCAGTAGTAGTGACAGCGGCTCTCATGGTTCTTGGCTTGACACTCACAGCGTTCACGGAACGGTTATCAGCTTCGTTATAAGAAGAAAGCAGATAAAATGTGATTCTTTGTTTTTAAATGTTAGAAGATTCCTTAGAAACGCAGAGACTACGAAGGTTCTTTCTGCACAAAGGCCCCTCGTCATGACCAACCCTCTCGATAAGAAGAGCTCTCTCAATCTTCTTTTGTCTCGTTCTGACGAAGCGAGGCTTGCTGACCACGAATTAGCCTTTCAATTGCTCTTTGTATCTGCTCACTCTCCAGTGCTCGTGCTGCTGTAACAGATCTACCCAAATCAAAGCCACCACTGGAGGATGGTTGCAGAAGTGACGACAAACTCATAGCTGTGTTCCTGGAATTGATTTGGTTCTGAAGAAGAGCCAAGGAATGGTCGAGCGTCGACTGATCCCTGAATATTAAGTTTTGCAAATCATTACTGTTACTTGCAACAAGGTATGACGCAAGAGAATGTGCATCGTTGGATTGCTGCGTTGATTGAAGGAGTAATAGCTGTTCTTGCAGATTTCGTTCCTGTTGCCGTGCTGCAAGAATGCGTGCAAGGGTGTCGGCTGACATGGTGGGTTGCGGGATTGCTACAAGTCCTTGCTGTAATGCGCCAAGATTGGATATGTGCTGTAGCTGCTGGAGTTGTTGCTGTTGGGCAGCATACGCGGCAGTCAGCTGATTTGTTGGAAGTCTACCGTCTGAGCTAGAAAGAGCGTGACGCAACACATCGACATTTCTTTGCTGTTGAAGAAGTGATGACAGATGATCCGAAACGGGAGTTGAAGGGATCTGTGCAGTTGGGTTTCTATTGTTGCTCCCTAAAGAATAGGGCGAGGAGAGGGAAGTGGCGGTTGCAGCAACATTGGCCTCGGCATCATTCCCCAAGTTGATACATGCACTTTCACCGACCAAATTGGAAATGCGTTTTCGATTTTCCCTTGACTGCTTTATTTGCCCTCTCAGAGCATGGGCAACCTTTTCTCTCGAAACATCGTCTGGGGCTTCTTCCCAGTAATCTTTCCCTTCCACCCTTCGAAGGAACCTTCCTGGGGACTTCCCCCCTCCGAACTTAATTTCATAGACAATCTGATCGGCAATTGCAAGTTTATCAAAGCGCCTTGAACGTTCATATCTATCTTTGTGAAGTGCCACAAGTCTGTGAAGATTCACATTCCCTGGATGTGATTGATACGGCCTTCCTCTCCCAAACAAAACATCCTGATCCGTCGGTGTTTCAACGGTCGAACTGGTGCGGGCGGCAGGCTTGGTGCTTGACTTCGACTCCACAACTGAACCCTCCTTCATCAAAGCATCGCTCTGGTCACTAGATGATCCTGCAGAGCCACATGCCTCAACGGCGCTTCGCTTAGCTGCTGTGCTTGCTCCTGTCGCTTCCACTCTGTCAGGGGAGTCAGTCCCTTTCATGTTTCTCGAGGGGAGAAGCTCAGATCTCGGTGACGTGTCATCTTTCGTCGTGTTCATCTACAGAATCTCAAACTGTTTGGCGGCGGCAATCGTTGCTCTCGATATCTCAACAGATAGGGCAAACAGTAATGAGTAATCAAAGTAATAATGATATTATTATTAGCGAAGACACAGGCCACAGTGGATAGGTATCGCTCTACTCAAGCAAGAGGGAGAACAAAATGGATAGCAAATTGAGAGACTGGCTCAGGCTCTCACAAAAGCCAAACCATCCTTCACTGAAAAGAGTGGTGGTTTTACGTTCGCCCTTGTTAACTTTAATTCAATTAATATTTGGGGACATTTTTACAGCGACAGAAACGAGCCTTAATTCGCCGCGACGCAGGCATTTGTTTCTGGTGAGAACAGGTGGTGCATAACGAAGAGATAATAATGAAAATGATGATATTGTAGGCTGGACAAGTCGATTAATATTTAAGCCAAGAGATTGAGTACATCATCTGAATCTGGAGCAATGGCCAAATGAGAGGGATTGAATAGGAAGATAGTCGTAGTTCACATATCAATGTGCTACTCCTGTAGTGCTCCATTTTATTGTTATGATCTCCACATTTCTGATTTCAACGAATGTTCAAGAACAAATTAAATATGTTGTCTGTAATAAGCGCGAGTATTACACCGTCAGCGACTTTACTGCAGAAGGATCGAACTTACTGTTAACTAGTAAAATGTGAATTGAAATACAACGTTTGCCTCTTTAAATAGACTGGTTCTCAATAAACTTTTTCCCTCTATTGGCAGACGTGTTACAAAAGTGGCTTCCAAACCAAGGAGACTTAAAAAATACGGAACGCGGTCAAATTTCTGTATTGTGGTCAATCATCATTTTATCATGATAACTACTACGTGCTCCGGAGTAATATACCACGTAAGTACCGATGCGAGTACCGGTAGTGTGTTAAATGGAGTCTTTATCAACCAAAAATAGCGAAAGTCTCACCATGGCTACAAGACGAGTGAAGATCAACGACCAGTAGACAGACTTAAGGAAAGAGAATTAATGGTTCGAACATTTACGACCAATAGTTCCGATTCTCTCGACGGCAGGAGCTCCAGTTAGCAATGACAGTAGAATGCTACTGCAGTACGAGCCGAAATAGGTGGCCAGCTATTACACGTCATCCTTTTAAGATCATGAATCAAAAAACAGTATTCGTGTTGTGTCAACGTTGGTTTTGGGAATTCCTGAAAGTGCGACGGAGCGTAGTGGTGTGTTTCTTTTCCGTGCTTCCGCGGGTTGTCCTACTGGACCCGTAGTGCGTTGTAGCGGTATTCGTAGTACTACTGTAGTCCTTCACATCATTTTCCCCTCCGAGGTGGTCGTTTTTGTTGATGCAAGCGTGCTGCGTCGTGCCTCTAATGCTTCGTGATCTCGTAGAACGGTACACGGAATACTTACTACCGATCTATGCGTAGAATGTGAATGAATTTTGAACCGCTACATAGCTACTAGGTAGAGGTAGTACTCCTAGCTAGCTAGCTGGAGGCTGTTGGTGTGTTGGATATGATTGTCCCAACACCCTTTACTAGCTAGCCGTTCTTCGCTCCAATGAACAGCCTTCGTATCCGAAACGAACAAGTATTTATCATACATGTTAGGTATAATAGCACTCCCCCGGTACTACGTAATACCCCTACCTACGGTAGTACTACCTACCTACCGGTAGTAGTATCAGTCTAGTACGACGTATGGTGTCACCAACCCTCTAGTACTAGGTAGGTAATCAAAGAGAACGAACTGCTTTTGAGTCGAAGTCGTGGCTGTTGAAATCTTGTCATGAAGAGGTTCCAGGACAACGTCAAAGGGTCTCTTTCTGTATAGCTTACCACTGAAGAAAGAGACTTCGAAGCACACTAAACTGCTTCTTCAATTTTGACACATTTTTTTCATGGATTAGAACTACATCGACATACTTGAAGAAATTATTTTAAACTACCACCGTGTCGTACTGTCGTCGGCTTGAAGCAATCTGGCCATATTTGTTGTTGTTGCGCAATGATTGATGTTAGTTGTCTGTCGACCAAGATCAATGTTGTGTACCTCCATAGCTAGGTATTCCTGCTTTACCCACGGATGATTGTTGTTGTGGTGAAGCATACGGAGCTAATATCAACACAGCGACCAGTTGCGCAACCGTCCTCTTGCTAGCCCCTCCCCACGATCATCACTTATAGTTAGGACAGGAAGACTAGTCTTATATAGTACTCTTACATTGTACGATGTATTGAAAATTGAAAGTGACAATCCCAGCAGCAAAAAGGGCATCTCTCATCAAGATTCCCAAATTACTGGTAATAAGTAACGGAAACTCCCTCTGATAGAAACAGGGATTGGGTTGGAACATTTTCCATTTCTGTCTTGATCGACTCGTCGTCATTGACTTGAAGAGCAGATTCCTTCTTTGATCGTACCTCGCTCGGGGTGTTTTGTATGATTCTCGATCTGATATCCTGACATCGAGGAGGGTAGGCTCCGATTCCTATTTTTTGGCGGGATCAACTCATTCGGTATTTGGTCGCATCATGCTCTTTGAACCATTCCACAAACTTTGTGATCCCTTCTTCAATGGGTGTGGTTGGATTGTATCCCAATAGTCGTCGTGCCTTGGATATATCGGCAAAGGTGGTCTGGACGTCTCCCTTTTGCATACCAACAGACTCAATGTTAGCCTTCTTTCCGACCCGTTCTTCTACGATGCGGACAAAGTCAGCCAAGACAACGGGCCGGCCATTGCCCAAATTGACCAGTTCGGGTTGTCCGGTATTGACAAAGAGGGAGTGAATAATACCCTGTACAATGTCACCCACGTAGGTAAAGTCACGTCGTGAATTGCCATGATTGAAGACACGAATTTTTTCTCCGTTGGAGATTTTATCGGTGAATATCCATGGAGCCATGTCGGGTCTGTAACAATACGACGAAATATAATAATGCACAAGCAATGTATTGAATGAGTCAAGCAAAAAGAAGAAGAAGAAACGGGATTCACTTCAAGAAAGGGTAGAGAAAAACATGTCCGCATCCCGACGTACCTTCCATAGGGTCCATAAACTGTGAAAAAGCGAAGTCCGATGCTGGAAATGTTGTGTAAATTGAAATAGGTATGAGCGATGAGTTCGTCACTCCGTTTGGTTGCCGCATACAATGAGGCGGGATCTTCTACTCGGTCAGTTTCGTGAAAGGGGATCTTAACATTGTTGCCGTACACGCTGGATGAGGAGGCATACACCAAGGGATCATCCTTCAATCCAAGTTCGACCATGACTTCGAGGATATTCACAGTGCAATCGACGTTATTGCGCGTGTATTCCAATGGATGATCAAGACTGTATCGAACTCCCGCTTGTGCCGCCAAGTGAATGAATCGCGTGATATTGTGTTTATGTATGGTCTCCTTCAATTTGTCCACATCGCAAACGTCCCCCCGCACAAAATCAATGTTTTGCTTTTCTAATTCCTTGATTCTTGATTCTTTGAGTTGTATCGAGTAATATTCGTTGACATTGTCATATCCGATCGGTGTCATACCAAGTTCTTTCAACGCCAGTGCTGTGTGCATTCCCACAAACCCAGCGGCACCGGTCACCATGACAGTGTACTTGGGTCCATTGGGTCCCTTTAGATGAGTAATTCGTTCTTTGGTCATCGGTGATGTCGTATATTTGTACGTTTCTTGTGGATGGAGCTGTTGTGATATCTGGCTGTTGAAGAAGGAAAAGGGATCGTATATGGACAACGCCTCAGACGTGGAGATACCTCTGGATAATTCGGAACGTAAAATGCCCGACATGGAGAAGTAGACAATATTGATGCTAGCAAAAACCAGAACTCCGCAGTACAACAGCAACCGATGGTTGCCGCTGTAAGTACTCATAGTTGTGAATCAGAAATACAGTACACGATGAATGATGATCGAACGGTGAAACGAGTGCAATGTTGTGAAAACACAATAAATAATATTATAATCGCATGGACAAGAATGAAGCGAGGAGTATTTCTTTGTTGTCGTGTTGTGTTCAAAAAAATAAAATAATGAAGTCGGATTGTCGACCAAACGTCGTATTTCTATTAGGCCTTTTAGAGTTCGTACTGCGTGAACGCGTGAACACGAAAATAATACTCACAGTCATCAGAGTTGTGGTGGTAAGTGTACCAGTAGGTGTACCGTAAGTTAATAACTCTCGGTAAAAAGGAATACACTGGCATTTCAGTTGAGGTCGTGCTCGGCATATTAAATATCGGCAAGCGAGCCAGGTTGCAGTGTTAATTAATCTTGAACGTCTGCCGGAATTAAATCTTGCAAAAACGTGGTTACAAAATATTTGAAATTGTGAGGGAAGCGGTGCGACAAGGGATGGATGATGACGATTAGGTACTACAGTAGTCTACAATGTGGTACCGGTAGTCTACGTTACAGTTAGGTACCTACGTAGGGTACTTCTCTCGGTGGACAAACTTGCAACTCGTGCAACGTTAGGCTTCAGCAGAATGGCAACCTGGATTGTCTCTTTTACGATTGTGAAAATTGAAAATACTAACCTGCCCCATGTCAAAGAAATACTTGCGAGTCCGGTTTTATGGAATTGGGCTTCATAAAAACAGGCCATTCACAGAGGACGATATCCCATGTGATACGAACGACATTGACCTTTAGTCCAACCCCAGTACTAGGGTCCAGAAATCGTTGAAGGAAGTTGAGCTGAGACCTCGCATCCATTCCCAACTACTGGTGGGCCAGAAAACATTTTGCGGGTATCGGAACCGAGACCTCAACGTCCACTGGATTCTTTAGTTTCATAAGTTGCGAAAGCAATCGCAATCACTGGATTCATGTTTTTTGGCAGTACTATTTCATTAGAAATTGTACTGGTGCTTGACATGGAAGGCTTCTTCTTTTGCACGTACAATCCGCCCTATTGGATTGCAACAGGTACAAGATATCAACACATTAATGTGGTTCATTGCTGCCTTCCCAAGCTTTGTTGTTGGAAGACCACGCCATATCGAACACTCACTGGTTTGGACTTTTCCTCATTTGTGAGGTTCTTTCTTTTCCAGTGCTGAGTGGTGGGCAACAAAGAGTACTGAGTGGATGGAAAGCTGTTGCAAAATTTGCCCCGCCCCATTGGGGGCCAGGTGGGTGAGGCAGCTTCTCAAATGTGGAATGGATGGCAGCTGCTAGTTGGCATAGCCTTAATATAGATTGCCCATTAGTATTAGAATGAGATGTTGCCAAACTATGCTTGCCTGCTTGTGTGAAGAAGGTGTTGGTTTATACTTGGGAATGATCTGTCCTTCTTTTTCGAAGCACCACTCCCATCATCTAAAAGCTGCCTTTGGGGAATTTTCCTCACCGCTGTTACGCTTTTACCTCCAAAACCAAGATCAATCACTATCTACTACTAGTAGCTAGTCGTATCCCTAAACAGTAAAAACATAGAATGCCTAATACCAAGGTATGATAACGTACCGATAGATACCAACCGTAGATTGAAGATCCTACTCCAGTACAAGGTAGGACGTACTACGGTACTATTAACTGTACCGTAAATAGGTTTTCCAAAAAATCGGGCGCAAAATTCGTACAATGGAAATCGCGCCGGGCAATCCCCGAACGGTTACGCCGGCACGCCTATCAACATAAATCGTCATTGAGCGCGTTTCGAAAAAAATGTACTCTTTTTGCATTTTTGTAAGTGTTATTTACTGTAAAAATATTTATTTCCTCGCATGAAAACACCGTCAATTGAAAAAACCAATACTTGTTGTTTTAATGGCCTCCTCTGTTTTTCTTTCTTTTCTCCCTTTGCTGTTTGCTTTTTCCTGTCACCGGGAAAGCTATAATGGAATCACGCTTGCGGTTTTCTGGCAGTGATGCAACAACTGCACTTAGCAAGCCATGTGCCTGCTCAAGTGAATTCACAAGTATTTTCTGACGCTCCTTCATGTTACCTGCGAGTTTCTGACACGCACGTAGCAAGTCCAACGTCTGCTCATTGAATGTGTCTTTGTGTGCGACCATCAAAGTTGCTGCATTCTGCTGGGACATTTGCAATTCCCTGATTTGATCCGGGAGATGAATCTCTATCTCGTGGGCTGTCTCTAAAGCCTCTGGTGCATCACCAGCACAGGGAAGCGGCATTCCTCTGATAGCCAACGTCTATTCCTGCATTAGTTGATGAAGGTTCTTTGCTTGCAGTACTAGTGGGTTACCATGCTGCTCCACTGGTATCCAAGAATCAAGAGTCTTGGAGAGAAACTCCAACTTCTCTACATTGATAGGTCTTCCTCCCCTCTTGGTCCTTTCATACTCATCTTCCATTAGGCCACTGTAGCAAGCAGTCCACTGTGTATCTTTGGAATAGTGGTACTGAAAATTTGAGTGCCATCGAACCCCAAACATGTTCAACGAAACTTCTTGAGTAACTGCATAAATGTGCCGGCAAGGGTACTTCATACGAGATGGTAAGCCACAAGAGCACCAGAGGTACTTCTGCTCCACCAGCTTTACACTTCGAAGCCTTGTGAACCTGGGAGGATCCGATAGCCCGTTAGAACTGGTGTGTGGGAAGTAAACCCACCACTCATCCGTCTTTGCATGAACCACAGCATATTCAAATCGTAGGTCCCATTGTTCTTCTGCCATTTCCTGGCAATATCTTGTCAGGAAATCTGCTGTGGGCATGTCCGACCACTTCTTTTTCTTGAGCAGTTGGTTTGCGTTATATACATCCCTCAGCCGTAGCAGTCTTTGGGTTTTGTCCATCATTGTGTTTGCGGCCACATCTGTCCCCATCCCTGCTCTTACTCCATCAAACCCCGACTTCATAGATGAGTGCATTGCCTCACTCACGGAGGTTGTTCTCAAGTTCACTGTGCAAACGTGCAGCCGCAGATGATTTAGCCACATGCTGCCGGACTTTTCCAGAGGAGTAGTCAGCCAACTACTAATGGAGTCAACAGTGTGTTGGGGGAGTACTTTCCCATTCCCAAGCATGAGGTACTTCCGGAGTGCTGCACGAGAGTAGTTGTACTCTTCCTCCGACTCAAGATCAAAGAACCATGACTTCACAAAACAACGAACAGTCTCAATGGCCTGTGCTTGCTCTGGTGTTGGAACAGGCTTGGGCAAAGTGACATTGTGATTGAACCCAAGAATCGCAGTGTGGAAGTAACATAGTGAATGAGTAGCATTTGGGAAAGTCGTCCCCACACCCGTGTTCTGGATAAAAGGAAGGTACTCTTGCGGGCAACCGTCTGTTAGCATGACGGAAACTCGTTTTGTGACAACAGGACCCCATAACAATGGAAGACAGTGCTTGAAGCAGTAACCAAAAGACCCAAGTCTGGCCATTAGGAATGTACGCTCTGCCACAATTGAATGCTTTGTTGTTCCCATCTAGGGAGGCAAAATCAAAAAGCTGCTTCTTTGTGTTTTCTGTTCCGAATGTCACGTCGCATGAGATTGCTTCGGGATGCATGTAGAGGAGGCGTGTTTCCTCGACACTGGCAAACATAAATATTAGAAGGAGTTTCTGACGCAGAGAACCGAAGGTTCACACACTGCTTTGCAAGTTCTTTGTCTTCTTCGGACATGTTGGTGAGGTAGTTGTGCAACTCATGCGGACGGAGCTTTACGTGACCCTTGTGGCAGCCACAGGTTTTTTTATTAACATTTTTGTGCGATACGAACCATCTCCCGGGGTCAACTGGAGCTTCTTCACTAACCATATAGATGTTTAGGCGGAAAGGGCACACATCATGGGGTGTGGTTGGCTTCTTGGTAGAGGTGTTGTACTTCTGATTACCACTTGCACTGGCAGACTCATCACACTGGACTGAATCAGTCATGTCGTTCTCCTCCTGCTCGTTCATACATCTGTGCAACTGGCCCTGCTCGCAGTAGAGGCTAACCTGGACTTGTCGCATGGATTTGGTTTCTGGCACTTCTCCATCGGTGGTGCCAGCTGAACTTCGAGTGAACAGGCAAAATCCACACTGAATGGCGGCTAACTTGAGATCAACAATGAGTTGCGTTCGAGATGCAAGGCCTCGGTACTTTGCAGGAAACTATAAAGGCCATCCTTCGGCAAGGACTTCGCAGAGATCATGCTTCATGGTTGGTTTTCCAGTTTGCTCGTCGATCTCGTCATCGAAGAACAGATTGCACTGCCAATTCAAGGAATCGTGGTGCAGCTTCTGAAGGTCACTGTACAGACGAGAGGCCGATGGATTCGGCACAGTGATCGTCGATTCGGAGGTCATCGTCGCGAGCAGTAAAGGATTGTTATCGTTGATTTGGGGTGAGAGTTGGTATGGGATGAGGGTTGATAAAAAATTAGTGGTAAATATTGTGGGGCAGACTTCATTTCTACGTAGTAACATCATTGGAAAAATGCCACAGGAAGAAAAGTTGTACTTCGCGCTCAGTTATGTTTTTTATTTAGACGTAACGCGATCATTGACGATATTTGAAATTTGGTGGTGCCGGCGTAACCGTCTGGGGCGTGCTGGCGCAATTTTGATTGTACGAATTTGGTTTCACAAGTACTTTCAACTTGTATAACACTGTAAACTCGCTCCCCTTCTCCTGCTTCTCACCGTGTCACCGACGACTCCCAGCAGTAGCAGACTACGACAGTACCTAGACTACGGTAGTCTACGACCCTCACTATTTTGACAAAGAGGGTATCATCATCTCTACTTTGTGAAGCAACAGTTCCGCAGAAAGGTTTTTGTCGTGTCGTTGGTTGAAATATCGACCTTCCGCTTTATTCGTCATCTCTATCCCTGACTCATGTCAGAATCCTGATTGAGGTTGAATGTCTCTCCCTTCCCTTGGATGCATGGTGTTAGAACATCTAGTTGCAATCTTTTTCAATCTTCGCATGAGGAGATCAGGCATTATCCATCTGTTCTCATTATTATTTCTCATCTCAAAAACGAACAAAGAAGTCGATGCTTTTCTGATTACAAGAACATCGGCATCCCAGATATCATTCCTAACTAGAGAGCCATTGAACTCGAACTTGAATAGACACCAAGACAAGACATTCGTTATCCTCATGTCACCCAACGCCGAAACCAAGTCGGGACACTCTCAAGACAATCCTGTCGTTACAACAGGGAAAAACAACATGTCGCCCGAGAAGAGTTACCACGAAATGCACAATATCGATTATCCCAACATGGAGCACACCTATGATGCACTCGCGCAAAAATTGAGGGGTATGGTGGCAGAACGTCAACGACAACGGGATGGTGTTGCTGGCAACAAGGAAGCTACTCCTCATGAACAGCTATGGGTAGCTTTGGCCGGAGGACCTGGTTCTGGTACGTTCTCTACTGTTATATCGTTTTTACTTCAAAATGGGGAATCAATTATTTTGGCTCATGATGTTCGTTCCTTCGTTTTCAATAACCAGGTAAATCAACGGTAGCAGAGGCGGTCGTGAAACGTCTCAATCAAGAAAAAGAGGTTGCCCTTATCATTCCCATGGATGGATGGCATTTGACCAAGAAACAGGTGACGGAAAAATATGGAGACGATGGAATGCGCCGTCGTGGTGCGCCATGGACCTTTCATGTGGAGGAAATCGAAAAGGACCTACAGCGAGCCAAGAAACAGAAAGAAGGATCGTTTCCCATGTACAGTCGGGACATTTCCGATCCCGTTCAAGACGCCAAGCATCTCAAAAAGACTCACGAAATCGTCATTGTTGAAGGACTCTACGTATTGTGGAAAGAAGACGAACAGTGGGGTAAACTCTATGATCTATTTGACGAGCGATGGTTCGTCAAGGTGCCATCACGTGAGGAACAGATCTGTCGGTTGGTGAAAAGAAGCAAACAGAACTGGTTCGAAGACAAGGAAAAACTGTGGGGACCGTACCCAGAAGGAGCCAGAAAACGTGCAGAGTATAATGACGTGAAGAATATGGATCTTGTGGCATCTTGTGAAGAGCATGCAGACGAAGTCATCATGAGCCGGTAAATATGTAATTGCACATTGCAATCGCCAATTGACCACAGCGGTGGGAATCCTTCGTTGGTTCTACTCGGAGTACAAAATAACTACTTCCGACTGCCAAAAAAAGAATAAAGTTGTTTTAGAGTTCACACGCATCGAACATGCAAAATCTACGATTTTTTTATCTTCTGCTTCCCCACAACAATGCTTCGAATACGATTCTTCCACTTTGAATTATTCTTTTTCCTTTTCGGATAATGTTTCCGACTCCCCCAACTTTGACTTTGAATCAATGCTGCACCAGATGATGCAACCATTAGAGTTGGCACGCCACTTGCTAGCTTGGATCGTACAAACAGCGAATCGGTTGACAGGTCATCCGTAGACATGACATGCCACCAAGGTCGGTTCTTCATGCTAAAGTCCCCCGAATTCAAACTCGACGAGGGTGGTGATTTGAACATGGAGATCGAAGATACCCGCCGCAACAAATCGTGTCTAGAGTAAATCGTGGGATCCACCAGGTCTAACAGAGAACGTGGTGGGAATTGGTTCCTAATTCAAACCATGGAGAGACAGGGAGGTGAGAATGCATTCCAAAACCGGGAAAAGAAGGAGCTTGGTCATAAACATGGAAGCTGGACTTACATTATTGTAATCGAGTCATCTACCACTTCTTGAATGGGTACCACTGAGCCTATTGAATCCGTGTGTGGCCCAAGTGATAGAGCCAAAGGCATCCTCTTTATAAGGAGAAACGCTGCTGATGGGTCGTCACAGTCAGACTGTATCAGCTCTTGCTTGAGAACTGGATGGGTAAGAAGAGCAACGGCGAAATACACTGGCATTAATGGATGTCCAGACAAAAATGCATCTGCCAATCGACCAGCTATATCCGGATCGTGTAAATCATGCGAAAACCAGGTGATCACCCACGGTAGACAAATGTTAGCCAGATCGACTTGCGATGTCTGAATGGCGTAGTGGACTCTTGGTTCGACTTTTTCGACAAGAGGTTCTAGAATCACGCTCAACAGCCAAGTGATATTTCCAAAGTTCTCTCGCATGGCATCACGAAGATGACTGTGACAGATTTGGCACAGAATCATTGTCGCTTTTTCCTGTTGGTAGTCCATGTGATGGAGTATAACACCAGCAATATCATGCAATCCCTGGTAGTAATATAATGTAGAAGAATGATCCGATTGTTGAATGGTGCCCTCTAATACTCGAGTGAGCTTTTCAGCTGCGGCAGTTGGTGTTTTGAACGCAGTAACATGATTGTCATCTGTTTCGAAAGTCACATCTCGTCCGTACCGAAAGATGACCGACCGACCCACGTCGCGACGGATCATATCCAGGGAAACATCAATTTCTGACTTCTTTTCTTCACCAACCATTTCGTTCTTTGATGCATTATCTGATGTTTGGGTTGTGACAATTTGTAGCTTCAAGTCGAGCTCTTCGTCTTCCTCTGTACTGTTGCTACTCGTGCGTCTCAAGTCTGGAAGTGGATCATCCAGCGTCAGTCCAACCAGTAGTGGCCATGCTTTTTGTCGAAACTTGGCATCCAGTAGTCCACCCTTTGAGAGGGAAAGTTCTCTGAGTTCCCATAAATCGACCGAATCGGCCTGTAGACATTTTTCAATCCGAGCCGCCTTTTTGATTCGATCGTCTTCATCAAAGACATAGTATCCTCTGACAGTGGCATCGCCTAGTCCTGTTGCCACCAGTATTAGATTCCAATATGATACCAAAAATTCCCAGACGATCTCCAAAGCCGATTGAACCATAGACACCATGACGTGATATATTTTTGAAAAACTTCTGCGTTCGAAAAGAATGTTGCAGAGAAAATTCGGTCCATTCGTTAGTTCGCCCAGATGAAGGAGAGCTCACGCCTCAATCGGTGGTGGTGTGAGAGACTTTCCCCCAATTCGATGGTGCACAGCGGGAGTTGCCACGATCCGCGTGACAAAGATAAAGAAAAAGGTGCAGCAGTAGGGGTAAATGAGTCTGGAGACAACATCATCATCCCATACATTGCCACCGTCAATCTACGTCGAAGGCCCAGGCGAAAAAGGAGTCCGTCAATTAACTGTAAATGTCGCGGCAGTTCCTGCCGGCGTCAAACCAGAATTTGGTGGATACAACAATATGCGACAGGGTCGCGCATGCCAGTCATGAACGAACTTCACAATCAACGAGTTGAGACGACGTCCGAAGAAATTTCCTCCAGTCGTACGCACATGTCGATATGTTTTGACCTGGGACGGATCCGATCATCCGACGGTTTTGTTTTTGAGGATCCAAAGAGACACAAAACAGTGATTTCATTCCACGTACTCCACCTTTTCCAACGATAGTAGAAACATTGGCCCGAGTATTCCAAAGACTTGACGGGAGATTTTCGGAATGAGTCACCTTGGCCTACTGGTAGTTAGCATCTCAACGTGGTGGTAGTTTGCAATGATTGTTTTCGGCGGCGGCCGTCGATCCATGGGGTGGTCGTTGTGCAAGGACCAAAGGGAACAATTTTCAGACCGGGCCCAGATCTACACTACTCTCTGAAAAGCGTAGCTTGTGCCGATCCTCATGTCGTGGTCGCATCAAAAGTTGGTTGGTTACAAAGTTGCCGCGCTACCAGCCAGATTCCTTCGACTCTCTCCTGGTCCGACGCCACACACCAGTGTGGATTCGAAATGAAATTCTGGCCATCGCGTTGACAAACTAGACATGCGACAAGCGGCATTACAATGAACAAAATGAAACGAAAGGACCATCAATGATGTCGTCATGTGCATGAAAATAAATGCACCTTTGGATTCTGTTGAGAATGTGGGTTTCCCATTTGCCTATTCTCTTACATCTTGTACGTGGGCGCTATCAACGTTGAAATCGGGTCATGTGGTTGGGAAGAGACAATGTGCATGTTGTGATCACGTCTACTATGTGTTTCCTTCTTCGAAAGTTGACAAGAGGAGCTGCCAAAAGCTCTATCGACTGTGACAAGTTGTAACGGTTGTTTACGTGCGATACTGGTTCAATGGGGAAGATAACCAAATAAGGTTTTCCAAGTTCCATTGACTGTGCCCGACACGGCTTCTTTTGAGAATAGAAACGGCGTAAGAAGATGATCAAATCTTTAAGCAATCGTAAAAAAGGCAGGCTGAAAGCACGAATTCAAAAGCAGGAATATTCGAAACCAGTTACTTGTGAAAGGTGTGTAATATGATGGTGACCAAAGCTTTTGAGAGCGATGGACTCAGACCAGCCTTATCGGATGTCTCGTAAGTCGAGCAAGATGGAAGGGAGAGCTGCGGATATTTCTTCTATTTTCTTCTATAATAATGAGTTCCCAGCTGCGATTATTCAAAAGTCTGAATAGGTGTCATGCATGATTTTTCTGTTATCCATGTAACCTTATTTTCATTACACGATAATACTCGGATTATTGTTATGCGAATCATTGATGACGTGTAAAATATTATGAAACCGCGACGCTGATGCTGTTGCTTCATCCGATGTGTCCACCAACGTTGTTTGGGCGGCACCCTCTCGGACCATAACAAATATCCCTTTTTCCTGCACTTTGATGATACTGGTGTAATAGACGATGTTCGCATCATGAAGCTCCTATTCTTTGCACAATGGACCATTTCCGTGACCCAATCTTGTGTACTTCTTGTAGCTGGGCTCTACGTGACCACCGCCTTTTCTGTGACGCCCGGCAATCATCATGGGAGACCTTTTGCGCCTACCACCGAAATCGAAGCATCGTCGGTGTGTGTGAGTTCCGAGTGGCGTCGCACAACAATTCCTTCTTTGAACGACGATAATAGAGCACCTTCAGTGTCTAGACGGGCAAGTTTGATCAGTCTCGTCTCTGCCTTTGTGATAACCTCCAACACGGCTGCGAAGAATTCGAATGCGCTCGCATTGGACATTGACAGCTTCATTCAAACTGAATTAAACGAAGATACTTGTAATGAAAAGAAGAGCAAGAAGTGCAAACCAAATCTCACCGAAGATGAAGCGTTGTGTCGTTTTGGCCAACCGTCGCAAAAGACAGGAGAGGCATGTCTTCGAGCGGGGATGTCAACTCAACGTCCCACCGGGGTCGATGCGTTCGGGAAGGTAGATCGAGGAAATTTTGTTAGATGCAAACCAAACTACGTAGAAGATCCAAAGAATCCTGGGTTTTTGGTAAACGTGTGGAAATGTGAATAGTTATTCATACAACTATGGCGACACGTTTACACTATTCAACCAATTATTTCAACTGTTCTCACTTTTCTGAAACTATTGTGCTCTCCTTGCACGCTTCGCTGTTGATCGTCTAATGCCGTGATAGACCTCCCTTTGCCATCATGGCTTTGACAGACATGGATATAGCCATGCTTTGATGCATAAAGTGAGTCCTCCACACAAATTCGTCATGGTGCGGCATCCAGATCCAAAGTACACAGCACGACTGCCCAATGAACTCAAGTCTCTTCCGTAATCTACGATTCCGTTCCTTGTTCAGCCAAATTGATGTGTTGAACCGTTTCAAAACTAAGCCCCTTTCCTTCGAAACGGGATTTTATACGCAATAGGGACGAGTCTACAGGAACTGTCACTGACAGCGTCGAAGTAGATGATCACCACAAGCTTATGGGATACGCAATGGCGTGGTTTATGGTTGTTCGCTGCCCCACAAAAAAACCTGCTTCATTGCTCCGGATTGAAGGCGTTGATGCCGACGAAGCTCTTTCTCTACAAGTGAAGTCCCCTTCTTGACATCTGTAAGTGATCCAAAGGGAGACACCGAAATGGAAGAAACATGCCGTCGAAGCACCAACAGATAAGACATCTCCCCAGGATTCACCAAACACGAGTCGTGTTGGATTAAGAATTCATACATGTTATCAAAAGAAGCATGATTCATTCGGCATCTTCTGAGCGCTCGCTGACGGCAGTTGAAGCTAGGATCACATTACCATCCTGAGCAAAGAAACAGAACGAACTGGGTTCCTCCAAGAATCTAGAACAATGATGCTGGGTTTAATTTTCTTCGCCTCATTCGCAGCTGTTAAACGTTCATTTAGCGCCATGTCTTTTATCATATCTACTAGTGGAGGCAGTATCATCATGCTCTGGCGTAGCAAATCCTTGAACCATAACTTCAACTACTTTCCTCTGTTAGTGGTGTCAACTTTCGTATTTCCATCCGCCAGGGAAGACATCGATTGAACGCTAATGCTTCGACACAACAAGGTCAATTCCTCCTCTAGAACGATTCATTCGACGTTGGAAGAGCACGGGATGCTGTTCACATTTACTCGAGTCTTCATCCTCCATCTCTTGCGTTTGAAACATCGAATGGATCCGCTGTCATCAACCGCTACCAAAACATCACCTGCTGCTCCTCCCCCCTGAGTGGATCACCTTGTCGTGGTAGGGGGGCTTAACCCAGGTTTGTCAGAGCATGGGGAACTAAGAATCCACAGACGATCTATCAGTGCAACGGAAGAGATCGTCCCAGCGGTAGTACAAACTACTGCTGTCTTGTGCATGGCATCATGCAGAACCGGTGGCCGACCGGAAAGATTGTGTTTCTCTTATTTTGCCGGAAGTGGGCTAAGGGAGAGGAGGAAGAGTGCTAAATGCATGATTCCTGATAGAGTTGTGATGGGCACTGACATTTCTGTGGAAGAAATGGCATCATAACTCAACCGAGTGTCAAGTGCAGAGGGACGGTACTATTTCATTGGAAATATTACTGGTGCTTGGCATGAAAGGCTTCTTTTACACGAACAATCCGCCCTATTGGGTTGCAACAGGTAAAAGATATCAACACACCCAACACAATTTATGTGGTTAATTGCTGCCTTCCCAGCATTGTTTTTGGAAGACCACGCCATATCTGACAATCACTGGTTTGGACTTTTCCTTATTCGTGAGGTTTTTTGCCTTTCCAGTACTGAGTGGTGGGCAAGAGGGTACTGAGTGGAGGGAAAGCTGTTGCATAATTTGCCCCGCCCCCTTGGGGGCCAGGCGGGTGAGTCAACTTCTTAGATACGGAACTGCCGGTAGCTAGTAGTTGGCATAGCCATAAAATAGATTTCATTTTCATTTTCATCACCTGCTGCTCCGTCCTCGTATCAGGAATCCTGGGAGGTTATCCGTTTGCAACCCAAAGGAATCACGAGGAGGAGTGACGAAAAGATATCGCATCGCGTCAGGTTCAGCATTGTGACTCCGATTTTCCATGTCTGCAACATTGAATGGCCATTTCTTCTTTCATCTGCCGTTGTGCCTTCTATGTCTCAGCAAATCCTTAAACCTTCTTGTGTTGCAAGCCCACATCGTCATCACTTTGTGAAGTGACGCTACCGATACCCAAGTTCACAAGCAGTCGTTCACTTTTATCCACCTTTGAAGGAAGCGATTGTCCCATACGAACCTCTGCCTGTCGTTCACGTTCGCCGTCCTTTGAACAAAGTGATTGTTCCACAAGTGTCTAAGACGCCGTTCACTTTCATCTTCTTTTCAAGAAAGGTATCGTTCCATGAGAACCTGGGTTGTCCTTCATCTTCCATCCTCCTCGATCTGCAGCGGCCCTTGTTGCGACACGCGGGAACGATTACAATCTCCAGAGCTGGTGCTTCTTCCTGATGCCTTTCACTGGCTTGAACCAGCGCAATTGGATCGTGGGCCGTCAGCTCTCGGAACTTGCGTCTTCTATGACACTATTTACCGCATAAAGACTCCTTCCTTACTTTCGGTGAGCTCTTCCCCGGTGCTTTCGTTTGTCGACTACAATCATATCCAACGCTTCTATGTGTCGCAATATTTTTGGATGTTCTCATCACGAGTTCTGACCTGCAAAATCTTCCGTAGTATAATCGCACTTCTCGTGGTATGATAGCTTTTTATAATGAGTGTTTACATGTCATCTTGAGGTTCTAAAAATGATTTCACTGTCCCTCTACTTGATTCTACTGGCGTTGGAAGCAGCCTTTCGTTCGATCTTGATTTTTGGTACAAGATTGCTTACTCCCTGTCCAACGTCATGATGAACTGCTCCCGTTTCTTCTGGTGAAGCAGCCTTTCCTTCGATGCTTTGTTTTGTTGGTGCAAGAAGCTAGACATCGAACAAGCTTGTCAGGATTCCATTCGCCTTGACTGTGAGGTAATTTTTCAGAGGAATGATTCTCTCCAACTCACTTCACAACCACACTTTCGTGGCAGGACAGTAAAATTCACAGAGTACCGGTACGGTTGTACACTGTGACCGGGAGATCAGATTACGGGGTATCATACCTAATACCTAAACTGTACCGTACTTTACTGGAGTACCGGTACAACCGAGTGAGTACTACCGTACTACCGTATGGAAGTGCTGTAGCAACCTACGGAAGTAGGACTTGGTACCGGTCCGTAGTGAACGTAACGTTTGGTAAGCAATCAAAAAAAGCCGCGAAATCACGCGATGGGCGCGGGTGTGGGTGTACTGACTGTGAAAGAGGTCCATCCGAATCACCATCATTCATCGTACTGTCGTAGACAAAGATCTTATTATCATTGTTGCTATTTGGCTCCTTTCCTCTATGGTGAAGCATCAACTCCAATTCTCTCTTAGCTAGCTAGCAGTACTGCAAAGATACCATCTCTGTCGCACTTATAGTGTGCAATTGAAAATTACGAGCGACTGTCAGGTTGTGCATGGCATCTTTGGTTGTGAGTGGCACATTGGAGAAACACAACGACCGGCGGCGTGTTCGTCAGATCTAAACATCATTTTTCATCATGAATCGAGAAGTATCGCATTATGTGGTGACTGCTCATCCACCCGGTGGAGTCCTTCACTCAGTCAAATGCAATTTCCTGGCCAAGGATTCAGAGGTAAGAACAATAGTTCGGCAAGACTCTTACCGGTTCCTGATGTTTCGTTTCCGTATTTCTCACCCTATAAATTCGTGCATTTTATCAGGATGTGGTTATCAGTAAATCGCGATTTCTTGAAGTGCGACAGTTACGCAGGTCGTTAGAGGATGGGCTTCAGACAACCGGCGGCAATGCCTCTCCCTTTCCCATCGTATTGACCGCTCCCATCAATGGACGCATAACCTCTCTCAATGCATTTCAACTCGACTCGAAGCCAACTGCGTTATTGTTCCTCACAACAGATCAACATCAATATGCCGTTATCGGATACAATCCATCTTGTACACCTCATGGCATGCAGACGTATGCTTCCGGTTCCCTCACGGATTCCTGGAATATGCTTGGGTCGTTTGCTGACCGTGGCCCAATTTTGACTGTAGACCCACATTCTCGCTGCCTAGTGCTTCATTTGTACGATGGACTGGTCACGGTTTTTCCAATTCTGAATGGACGAGATGGCACCAACATATTAGGACCAGTTTGGCATGCCCGATTGGAGGAACGGACTATATTGGACATGACCATTTTGCATCATCTCGATCCCGAAAATACGCCTCCTCATTTATGTTTGCTGCATCAAGATTCCCGGGGTGCCCAACATGTAACCACCCATGTGATCGACTTTCGTCGCACCCAACTGTTTTCGCAAGCGGCTGCCATGGGCCAGGCTTCAGCAATGAATTCACGGCAATTCTCCCAATTGGAATGGTTGAAGAAATCTCGTATCGATGGAGGATCATCCGCATTGATTCCAGTACCAGCGCGACACGCCGCCGCCGCGGCGGCGGCGGCATCAAGTGCCAACACGAACAACAACACATCACTCAAGTCTCCGTCTGGTGGAGTCGTTGTGTTGGGGCAACGACAAATTACCTTTTGTGCTCTGAATCACTTTAAAGTCATGCCCATCCCACCGGCTCTCATTCTCAGTTGGGATGCTCTTCCGCCCGATATTAGTGGAATGCCACGGTTCTTGCTCGGAGACGAATTCGGCAATTTGCACATGCTGACTCTCATTACGCAAGACGTCAAGGTCGTTGCGTTGCAGTTGGATACTCTGGGATCATGCACGTTGAGCAATACCTTGCAGTATCTTGATCATGGATTAGTTTTCTGTGGAAGTACACTGGGTGATTCGCAACTAGTACAAATTCACGATGAGCCTATCCCTGTTGACGACGACGACGTGGATGAGGGTGATGCTGCCTTGGAACTGGGGGACACGACATACCTCAGTGTGGTTGAAGAATATACTAGTTTGGGCCCCATTGTGGATTTCGACTTGGTTCCCATGGCTGGAACTGGATCTTCTGCAGCTTCCACCAACAACTTCGGACAATCGCAAGTGGTGACCGCTTCTGGGACGTCCAAGGAAGGTTCCTTGCGTGTTATTCGCAATGGCATTGGAATGAGGGAGTACGCTAGTGTAGAATTATCTGGTATTCAAAACATGTGGAGTTTGCGGGCGAAATACGAAGATACGCAAGACGCATATCTTGTCCAAACATTTGTGAGTGAGACTCGGGTGTTGGGTGTTTCATCTGCTGATCAATCCCAAGAATCGGGTCCTATGGATATTGAAGAAGGAAAAAATGCAGATATGAAAATGGAAGAAGAGATGGAATCACAAGTTGGCGGGACACTAGAAGAAGTCTGTCTTCCTGGATTGGACTCCAGTAAATCGACTTTATACATTGGCAACGTTGTTGGCAACTACTTTATGCAAATCACGGAAGGATGGGTGCGATTGACAACAGCTGAGGGCTTTGTTGTGGATACGTTCACTCCAGAAAATAATATCACCGTGGCTTCAGGAAATGAAGCTGGTCAAGCAGTGATTGCTCTACGAGGGGGCGTTGTTCTGTACATCGAAGTTGAAGGCTCAAAATTGGTTCAACGTTCTACCAGACAAATGGATCGTGAAGTAAGCTGTCTTGATATCCATCCTTTTAAGCCAAAGGGAGGAAATGTAGATATGGACACTTCTTATGACGGTGACAAAATTTCCGTGGCCTCCACTAATCGGAGAACTTACACTGCTTCGATATGTGCTGTTGGTCTTTGGGATGATTTTACTGTGCGCCTGCTCTCTCTCGAAGGCCAAGACCTGAATGAGATGCTGCTAATTCACCTCAGTACCGATGAGGAAGACGCAGAATCGGCTGACTCGAACCCACAAGGTCAGAGACGAAACAGAAATAATATGATGGCGAGATCCCTTTGTCTCATCACACTAGATTTCTCCTCGTCGACCGGTTCGAGTGCCGTTTTATCTCATTCCGGCAGTCCAGCTGCAACCAGCAGCAACATTCCTGGTGTTGACATGCTTCTAGTGGGATTGGGAGATGGGACTGTGATTTCTTTTGCTGTAGTTTTAGAAGGCAGAGTTCGTGTACAGTCCAAGAAAGAGGTCAGTCTCGGAACGCAAAGGGTAAACCTCGTCCCATTGAATAACGAGAATGGTGGCAGCTGCGTATTGGCTACTGGTGATAGGCCTACGGTCATTTATCTAGCAGGTATTGGAGGAACCTCTGGCAAGTCCAATTACAATCCCAAGCTTTGCTACTCCAACGTCAATCTTAGCCCAGCTGAGGAGCACGAAGGTGACGTGAGCAAACCCCATACCCAAGAAACGGTTGTTTTTAATGTGGCTACACCATTTTCCAGTTCCCTACTTTTTGATGACATGGGTAACGAGCACTACAGCTTGTGCATTGCAGACGATGAAAATTTGCGACTTGGGGTGATTGATGATATACAAAAGCTGCATGTTACGACATGCCGATTGGGCATGGCACCACGAAGAATAGTACATTGCCCGGAAGGGCGCCTATTTGCGGTTGGATGTATCGAGTCTGGTATTAAAGAACTGGGCGTCGATGGTGGAGACATGAGCATGGGTAACTGCATTCGATTTCTGGATGATACAACTTTTGAGGATATTCAAAGAATCGACATGGAGCCAACGGAGATGATACTTTCAATGGCCTTGGTCACTTTGAGCGTTGATCAGCCGGTTCGTTCGACTGCTGCGTCTGCAGAAGTGGAAAATGAGTCGGAATTCGAGTCCAACTCCTATCTCGTGATAGGAACTGGTTATGTCCTCACAGTCGAAGATGAACCAATAAGGGGGCGAATTTTAGTGTATTCGTGTCAAACTGAAGACAGCCAAGGCTCAAATGTTCGATCTGTAAAGCAGGTAACGGAACTTCAAGTTCATGGTGGAGTTTATTCCATCTGCCAGTTCTATAGCGGAAAAATGCTTGTTGCAGTCAACTCCAAAACTCAACTCTGCAAGATGGTAAATGACGGTACAGGCGTTGTGAAGCTAAGCATGATTGGCGCGGGTCATCATGGCCATATTTTGAGCATTCTCGTATCGAGTCGTGCTCCAAAGATGTCAACGTCGTCTCTGAAAAAAATTGAATCCGCTGGTGGCGAAGCCGAAAAGGAAGAGTCTGCCGGAAACAGGGAATCGGAAATGCAGCAAAAGGAAATGCTGGCGATTGTTGGTGATTTCATGCGATCAATCTCGTTGATCCAATACTACCCGCAGTATGAAACTTTGGAAGAAGTGGCAAGGGATTTCAACGCAAACTGGACCACTGCGATGGCAATGCTTACAGACGATGTCTACATCGGTGCAGAGAACTGGAAGAACGTGTACGTCCTTCGTCGTAACATAAAGGCGCAAAATGAAGAAGTTAGATGCCGACTTGACACTGTTGGAGAATTCCATTTTGGGGAAATGTTCAACAAATTCATGAGCGGTAGCCTTGTTATGCCAAGCAGCGTAAGAGAAACATCCAAATCCAACCCTAGCCAAAATCGTCGGCGTGCGCTTGGTTCTCCAAAGAAGAAGTCGTGCGCAAAAGGGTCAACTGCAACTCGATCGAAGAAGCCTGTAGTGACCGTTGGGAGCCAAACGTTGTTTGCTACTGTCGATGGGACATTGGGCGTTATTCTGGGTTTGGACGCCGCAACTACTGC
This sequence comes from Nitzschia inconspicua, assembly GCA_019154785.2. Taxonomy (NCBI): domain Eukaryota; phylum Bacillariophyta; class Bacillariophyceae; order Bacillariales; family Bacillariaceae; genus Nitzschia; species Nitzschia inconspicua. The sequence continues at coordinate 1,199,744 of JAGRRH010000018.1, forward strand.
ATTCTTTTCAAGTCTTGAAAAAGCCATGGAAAAGGCCATCATGCCTGTTGGTAACTTCAGTCACCAACTATTTCGTTCTTTTAGCTCCGAACATAGACGCCATCCATCACATGGCTTTGTGGACGGTGACCTTGTCGAATCCTTCTTGGATCTGGATAAAGCAACGATGGAACTTGTCGTCAAGCAAATGAACAAGGACGGCACATGGGATGCGGCTAATATGGCTTTTTCGAATGGTAAGGAGAAAGCGACAGAGCAAGAAAATGAAGAAAGCGACCGGTGGGAGCTATCTGTGGATGACGTGCTGGCGGTTGTTGAAGAGATGGCATTGCTTCATTAGGGCACGGCGGTCTGAACTAATGGCACTGAAAGTAAAGTAATTTGATTTCTAACATCATGGCCTGAATAATAAATTGCTTAGATTCTGGCTTATTCACCGTACAAATTTAGCTTAGCTTGGGCATGAAAGATCCCTGTTGCGAAAAAGCATCGGTGTCAGCTTACAATCAACTTCGTGTAAAGATATGCAATGCGGAACGAACATGGGCCCCAACTGACTTACCAACACGTTTTCGTACAGCTCTGATCGCTTTGGCCAGCGCTTTTCCTTGGCACTGGCATCAACACTCCACAGTTTTCCCTTTCCTACGCACAGTTGAAGCAATTGATGTGTCCCATCAGCAATGGCAAAGTCAAACTTGTAGAACAAAATTCCATCGGTAAGCCGTTCTGACGCAGAGATCAATTTTGCATTTCGCTTAGCGGCTAAGGATTCTCCCACGGTTTGTACATCACCCAATAAATCAACAGAAGTCGTCGTCGACTTGACAGGAGTAGATGAAATCTTAATGCTTTCGGTGGGATCTACCAAGTCTTGCCATTTGATATCATATGCGCCAACCTCTCCGTCGAATTTGTTCCACCCCGATGGCGCCATCATGCGGATACTTCTTGGTCCATCTTGGAAGGGTTCCTTCCGACGGATGAAGACGAGAGAAAAAAATCAATAGTGTGAGAACAAGCTGGAAACACACGATAGTGGATCCGGACACAGACGGAAGGAACTTAAAACTCCTTTGATTCGGAACTGACCAAAAGTCCCCCCATTCGAGTCACAACTCGCGGTGTTTCTTCTTCAACCACTGCATTCGCAGGAAAGACAGGAATGATGCTTGGTACCACAGCCGTGGCGACACCTCCAACAAAGGCTTGAAGACTCTGTCGACGGGAAACTTCCCCCGAAAAGGCTGAAACTCCGCGCCAATCGAGGATGATGCAAACCGCGGCGGCGATCAAAGTAAGGGTTGTTGCTTTCTGGTTCATGGTGGTAAGTGTTTTGTCTCACAAGATTCTGCTGTTGCGCAAAATTAAAATATTAAACCAAAGAGACGGACCTATGAAGAAAGGTGCGAATTTTGATGTTTCACAAGTTGAGGAAATGCGACGATGAGAGATGTAACACGGAGATATCACAATACTGCTGAGATGGCGATGTTTTGTCATCATTCTCACTGACAAGTCATCATCATTTGGATGTTGGTGTTGGATACAAAAGAGCAGATGATCTTGTACACGTACGCACAACATTTTAAACTACAGTAGTCAATCTAGTCCAATATTCAGAGATCACTAACGATTTGGATGGCGCGAGTAGAATAGACATTGACCTACTTGGACCATCTTGCCGCTTCGAAACGGCTCTTGTCATCACTCTATACAATGTGGAGAATCTTCAAAATAACAATTAGGTATTTCATTTTACTACAGTACATTACTTTTCTTACTACCGTAACTGTGTGCTTCTGTCTCTATTATTTGCTCAGCCACGCTTTTCGCCATTCTCGTTGATAGACGTAGACACCCCGGATCTTCCAATACGCTTCGTCCAGAGCATCTGGCCTACCCCGGATGTACTCGTTGCACGTCTTGAACGACTTGGACTCGTTTTTACAGTCCAGGAAGAATCTGTTACCCGCTACACTACCACATAACGCCGTGTTGAGCACAAGCCTCATATTCTTGAATTTGGTTCCTTCGCAATTGGTTTGGTCGCCTAAAAATAGAACGTGAAAAGGGTGAGCGGTGAACCATTCCCAAGAGGAACAATTCAAGGACCACTTCTGAGACTTACCAATGGGAAAGTATCCATATGGTAATGGCCATTCCTCAGGATTCGGCATCACGCGATCGGCAACCACTGGTTCTGAGGCAGAACGGATTGCCATGACCAAGTTTTCTGGAACGGTGTTGTGGGGAGTGAAGACCCAAGTTCGTATGTGTCGGTTGACTGGATCCCACTCTAATGCAAAGATCCCACCCCCTTTGGCATTCAAATCTACACCCAGCGAGCCACCATTCGTATCGATCGCGACGCAACCTTGATTCAACCATTGATGCGGATCGTAGACAAAACAATTTTTGGCTTCTCGAAACGTCATGTCGGGAATCCCAGTCTTTTTATCGGGGATTCCCACTGCCGTGTCCCACGACCCTGTCATGGTACCCAGAGGTACATCTGACATTTCACATCCTTTTGTCGTATGAAGCGCTGTCTTGGCTTCCGCCTGGAAGTTTACGCCTTCAACAATGTCGATTTCTCCATTGACCGGCCCTGCAAAAGAAAGGAAGAATGGATCAGAAGACGAATTGCTTTTGTTGCGTCGAACATGCATCACGAGACGACATCTTACAATTGGCTTCGTCTGTCAACCAGAATGCTGGCCAGGTGCCGCATCCTGCCGGCATGTGTCGTACATCAATAATGAACAGTCCACGGTTGAATCTCCGTTTTCCCTCCAACCTAATGGATTCTCTGGGTCCAGCATCCGTTGGGGCTGTTTTGAGATACAAAAATGGTTCCTTCTTTGCAGATGATTTTCCGAGAGCGTCGACAACGTTGCTTAAACCCCTCCTACCACGATAGAACACATCGAGTTCATCTGTTTCATGAGTAATATTGGCAATTGCAATGGTCTTTGCTCGATCTTCCGACACATAGTCAATATATCCATTGGACCCTACCGAGTCTGGTCCTTGGTAAAAGGTGTAGTATTCAAAGAATTCGTCTCCCTCTTGTCGTTCAATCAACTCGTAGGGTCCGACCGGTTGGTTTGGCGGACCAATAAATTCCGCTCCAATCCACAGTGCGGCAATAATGACACCAAATGCCAATATACACAATCCTGTCATGGTGCAAAATCGTCCACTAGCCTTTCGTGTTGTCTTTTGAATTTCGATTTGTGATCGTCTTCGGCTGAGATCATATTCAGCAAATGCTTCATCAGGAGACAAATCCAAGTTTAGCGTTTCCTTTAAAATTTGGTCTTCTAGCTCGACGTCGTTATCGTCAATGGCCAACAGTCGCATGGACAATCGATCGGCCGCCAAGGATTCTCTCCGAAGTCGTCGTTCGCTGTCAATTTCTTTCAAAGATTCAAAGACTTCGGTTCCATCATAATAATCATCTTCGTCATCATCATCACCATCATCATCGTCGTCATCATCTTCTTCTTCATTGGCATCATCGAATCTTTCAATATTGCTGTAGTGTTCATGCTGTTCTTCGCCACCACTACTCTCTTTCATTTGCGGTTTTTCTTCATCGGGATCTTGTTTGTCACTGCCGCCGCCGCCGCCGCCGACTCGTTGAATCAACGGTGTTCGTTCCGACGGCGTCCTATTTGCGGCAACACTGTCTTCCATACTGACAGATTCAAAGGAAGATGCAAAAATCAGAAATCACCCACAACACTCTGTCTCAACAGCAATCAAGTTAAAATAATGACACCATGTGTGTAGTAGAACAAGAGTGCAGTACCAGTCTACGTCTCTATGTTGGAGTAGAAGAAGCTTTCACACACCCAACAACTTGGAGAACATCCGCACGGAGTAAAATGAAAATAAAATGAAATAATGTGCGAACGTTCGCTTTGTTGGATTCAGGTCGAAAGTTAAGGATAAAGATGCATACGCGCGCTAGCAAGTATCATCATGGAAATCTTGGAAAAAGATTCCAACAACATCATCATCACTCACAGTCAAGCCGGCTTCGCAGATGTGGGTTCGATTGCACTATTATTTTACACTGACAGTCTACTCAAATCATCCACTGCTCACATGTTAATGTGGTAGCACAAACAACTCGATTGAATGTTTGTTCAGTAATAAACACTCCACAGCTACAATTGACTGTTTCCTACAAAGAATGCGACGGTGTCGAGTACTGTTATGCGGCGTAGGGGGGAACATGGGGAAGATTCGTACCAACTTGGTGTATGGAAATCCTCGATATGAGATTTGTGCCGTTTGCGATGTCGATTTCGACGCGGCAAAACAAATGGCAGAGTTGTATTCGGTATGTCAAAGCATGGAAGCGTTTGTGCGCGTTGTTGTGCACCTAGCTATCTGCTGAAAAACTATGACTGGGGTGAAGGAAAAAGCGAATTTGTTTGAAGCGAAAGCGGAGCACCGAACAGTAGTTTCTTTCGATGTTGGAAACCTCTCATAATTTGCTCTTATGCGTGAACACCCCTTTTTTCAGACGATTGCTTTTCAAGACTTCAAAAATGTGATACAATATTTTGAATTGGAGACCAATCTTGCCAACAAGGATAGCGACACAGCAACAAGTTCCAAACTAGATGCTGTTATTATTTCCGTCCCTACACGTTTTCATTGTGATTACATTCGTCAGGCTGCCAAATACAAGTTGGCAGTGTTTGTGGAAAAGCCAGTGGCAGATTCGCCACAAGAAATCGAGGAATTGTACACAATGTGTGAGTCACAGGGTGTACCACTTTGTTGTGGCTTTCAACGACGGTTCGACAAGAGTTACGTGGCGGCCGCGGAGGCAGTGCAACAGGGTGAGATTGGTCAAGCCATCAGTGCTCACATTTTCTTTGGAGACTCTCCCGGCCCACCCTTGGAGTTTTTAATCACCGGTGGTAATATTTTCTTCGACTTGTCGGTTCATGATGTAGATTTCATTCGATGGGCTCTGAATGACAACATCGCGTCCGTCTATGCCAAGGGCACATCCTCGAGTGACGAATTGCGCCAGCACAATGTCCAAGACAATGCCACCATGATGATGACCACCACCAAGGGAAGCATCGTTACCTTGACCATGAGTCGGCGTGCGGCCTATGGTTACGATCAACGCTGTGAAATCTTTGGAGATCAAGGAAAAGTCGTTGTGGGCAATGAGTTCGACACTACGACCATTACATCGAATCGTACCGGGGATCATCGGTCTCGTCTGAAGAATAGCTATGATTCAAGATTCCGAGAAGCTTTTGTGAACGAGTTGAATGCCTTTGTCGACACGGTGCTGGAACAGAAACCATGGCCGGTTGCAAAAGAAGACGTTATCATCGTCCAGCAAGTGGCCAGTGCTGCCAAGGAATCCTTAGAAACTGATCGAGTCGTTCAGCTGTAGCAGCAGCAGCAGCAATGGATTTTATTGTTCTCAGAGGGAATCATACGCTGATGTGAAGCTACGAAAGAGCTACCTTAGCTGCTCTACTGGAGCTACTACGATAGAGGGTAGGTAGATTGACTGTGAGAGCATTTCCAAATGTGACATCATCCTACCTACGATTTCAAAGAAGATACCTCTTATTATCGCACCACAATAAGACAACCGATAGCACATAGATTGAGAGGAATAAGGCGAAGCAGAAAAGAATGCTATCTGCTTCCCCTTCTCGTTTCAATGGAATCCGCCAATCAGATTGAAGATGATGTCAATAGACTGTGTTCTCTTGCGGTTCTGATTTTGAATTTTGTTGAAGAAAGAAATCGATTGCCTTCTCTCAAGAATTTCAAAATCAAAAAGTTATTTTGTCCAAAAGTTGCCTTCAAGGTAGTCTTTCCATCACGCTCACAGTCAGCTTTGTACGGAGACGGCACACCCTTTCTGAGAATTTGACAAGACAAGTCAAACATCAACGACTCACAGTCAAACTCCCCAAACACCCATCGCTTGTTTCTTTCTCTCACCACGATCGATTGGTTTTCTCACAAGACAAGAGAGAGAAGAGTGAGATTTGATAAAAATATTATCACATCATCACTTTGTTTGGAATGCGAAAGCATTCTTCCGACTGAATCTGTTCAGCTTCACTACCATTCCTACAACGGCAGTTACATCATGTCGCCCAAAAGAAATCGTTCTTCCAACAGCAATGGTAAATTTCGATCCCTATTGCTTGGCACTACTGCGGGATTGGTGCTGGTGGTGACTACGGCGGGTCTGCTCCCAAGAGCAACCTTTGCCTATCATCAACCATCCTTTACCCAATCATCAATGGCATCGTGCCATCCATCCTTCAAATCCCTCCATCCATTTCCTCCCTTGTATCAAAATTATCGTCGTCGACTCTTTCATCATGCACATCAACAACGTACCGCTACTTCCTGTGTGCTGCACATGAGCAGCATTTCTCCCGCAACAACTTCATCATCTTCCAACTCCAACAATGGATCAGTAGTACCGTCGATCCCCAACGATCGCACTTTATCTTCGTTATCCACTCGCAACGTGTCTCTGGAACTATCAACCATTTCCACCGGATCCTCAAATGGTCCCAACAGTCGTCCTTGGAACATACTACCAAGGCTCCTGTCATGGCGAGGTCAAAAGCAAGCAAGAACGTCGGTTCCTGACTACCAGTGGACCAAACAGAATTTGGCCATTGCCATGCCAGCACTATTGGGTTTACTGGCCGATCCTGTCCTCTCCATGGTCGACACTGCCTTTGTGGGACGGAGTGGACCCATTGATCTCGCAGCTCTGGGTGTCTGTACCAGCATTTTTCACATGGCCTTTACCGTGTTTCGAGCATCGACGGTTGCCACCACCTCGTTGGTGAGTAGTGCCTCAACCCAAGAGGAAAAGCGACAAATCACGAAGATTTCCCTTGGGTTTGCCGGTGTTATGGGGTCATTGGTCCTCTTGGCGCTGCGATTTGGTGGACCCACAATGTTGGCCACCATGGGAGTGTCGGCGTCCTCGCCCTTATTTAAACCGGCCTGTGACTACTTGTTTGCACGGTGCTGGGCGGCACCGGCCGTGGTTGGTATTGTTGTGGCAGAGGGTGTCTTTCGAGGGAATGACGACAACAAAACACCACTCATTGCTTCATCGGTCGCTGCAGTTGTCAACTTGATTCTAGATCCATTGCTCATGTTTTCGCTCGGAATGGGCATGGCTGGAGCTGCCTGGGCCACAGCAATCTCCCAATTCGGAGCGGCAGCCATGTTTGGATGGCGATTGTGGAAGCGATGCATGTTGCCCCAACCAACTGACAAGATCAATGTCAACGCTGGCAAGGTCCTCAAAAGTATTTTGGGTGCCAACGCGGCCATGTTGGCCAAAAATTTCAGTATGCTCGTGTTTTACACCGCTGCTACAGCCGTGGCCACACGACTTGGTCCCGTTCATGTTGCAACGCACCAAGTCTGCCTGTCCCTATTCTGGCTCGTCACCATGTGGCTAGATAGCGGTAGTGTCGGTGCACAACTACTGCTGAGCAAAAACATGAAGGAACCCCCAAAAGCGAAATCGTTGACCAAATACATGGTCAAGTACGCCTTGGTTCAAGGTCTGGTATTCTCCGCCATTGTCGCAGGGATAGGGCGATTGGTCCCTGGCGTCTTCACGTCGGATCCTACTGTTACATCCTACATTGCCCAATGCCTGCCACATTTGGCAGTGCAACAAACAATAGTGTCTATCTGCTTGGTCCTGGAGGGCTTGGCCATTGGCGGCAACCAATTCAAGTTTACTGCCGGTGGCACCGCCGTCAGTACGGCCGTCGGCCTATGGCAAATGTTCCAGGCCACCTCGGTGGTGGATATTTGGGCCCGTGCAGTGAACACGTTCTTTGCTATGCGGCTCCTCTTTGCCGTGATCGGTGTCGTCCGAGTCCACCAAATGGGACTGAAATCTTATGAACAAGAGAAAACAAAAGAGCCTGTTGGAATTCTCAACAAACATCCGCCTCCTCTCGGTAGTACCACTGATGGGGCACCGTCTCTAGAACCTGTCCTATAATTAGAAGATCGCTAGTCTAGTAGAGCCGCGTTTTAAATATACACTATGATGTTGTAGTATACTACGTAGTCAATCTAGGCCACGACAACAATCCCTACCATTTTATCATGACAATAGAGAATAGTGCTATAAAAAAGGTTCTAAGGTAATACCTGTAATGTGATTTGGAGGAGAACAAAATGGCGCGACTGTCCGTTCGTTGACTGTGAAATGCACATTATCCTCCTCCTTTTTGTGATTGAAGCTTCCACCCATTCATTTTCTTATTACGACTAATATAGTACTCCGAGTACTCACACATTTCCACATTATTTTAGCAACGATTTGGAGCGGTAAAGGCAACAACATGATAAAGCGTGGCACAAAAGGACAGGAGATACCAACACAACTACTACGCCTTTGATTGAAACACAGACTACTACACACTACTTTGAAAGCAAGGATACATTTGAGGCTTATTCCGCCGTCCCATCAAATCAAGCATATCTTTCTGTCATTATACAATTAACAGTAATATCTTTCTCAAATCCTTCCATTATACTCCACAGGCAAGATTGTCCCCGGAACAACTTGTAGACTGCAGATACTAACCACATCATGTCTTTGAATAATAATGACCCACACCATCACCACATGGATCATCATCATCATCATGACCAGCAGCATCCGCACCTTCACCATGATCCGCACATGGAACCGATTCATTTGACCGGGCGACACGTTGGTCAATGTGGTTTGGGTTTCGAATGCTCCGCACCTGGAGAAGAACTAAGCGACGAATTCAAATGTCGATACTGTGGAAAGCAGCTGCATGGCTTTGTTTCGGGATGTTCCAAGCCCCGCAATGAAGCAGACTTTCGGGATGGAGTTATTTGTAAAGATCAACCTTGCGTCGCCATGCTCCCCAATGACGACGACGACGACCATCAACACGATGCAGCTATGATGGAACAGCAGCTTGCGAACAATATGTACACTCAACAGCCACATGATGGTGTCCAACGGTCCGCCGCCATGGGACACCCGGAATTCTTGTGGCAGACACAACGAGCCAAGAGAAAGCGGGATCCTACAAAGCCAAAACCAACACGTCAACGGTACACTAAAGAGCAAAAGGAGACAATCTTGGGAATGTATCTTGAAAATCCAAATGCCAAACTTCAAGATGTGGCCAAGGAATTCGGCATACCAGAAGGAACATTGCGGGGCTGGTACGACGAAGACAAACGCAATAAGGCACAAGCCGACCAATCGCAACCTGGCTACCATGCCGAGGAAGAGTCTACAACTGCTGCAGCTTCGTTACAGAATACATCCCCGGAGATGGAGCAAGAGGAACCCCAAAAGAAACGGAGAATGAGATATTCCAATGAGACAAAAATACAAGTGATTTTGGCATTAGAAACAAGACCCAATGCTAGTGTAAAAGACGTTGCAAAGGAATTCGGTGTGGCAGTCGGAACTGCCAGAGGTTGGATCGAAGAGGCAGATAAAATCCAAAAGCAGGCCACGGAAAATCGCCGGGCAGGAGCAAAAGCAAATCCCAGCAAAGATCCCATGCGGAAGATCTGGGATGCCATTTTACGTCTCTTCGAGCTGAACTCTCGCTTGCCAGACGCGCAACAATTGGATCTCAATGTGGCTGTAGTCAAGGCTATTGGTATTCAGGCAAGAGATATCTTGCTGGACCGCTACAAACACGACAAATCCATTCTTTCCGAGACGGAGGCTAAAAGCATCGACAAGTTCAAGGCTAGCGAAACATGGGCCCGCAAGTGGGCTAAAGATCATCAAGTCATCAGCGCCAAGTCGACGGCAAATCCAATGGTAGTCGCTCAAGACCGGCTTGTCGAGCTTCAACATATCGTTGCAGGATATCCCAGTGAACATGTTTATGCCATGGCAACCACAAGCCTATTCTACCGCATCCTGCCGCATCAAACATATGTCTCTACAATAGACGATAAGATGATGCGCGCGTGCAAAGGACTCAAGTCCAAGGATCGTTTGACGGTCTACATTTGTGTAAACGAAACAGGCAAGGACAAATTGCCAATCGCATGTATCGGCAAATATGATAACCCTGCATGCATCCAGGTCCATGCACAGCAAATCTTACCGTACCTCAGCCAGAAGCAGGCTTTAAGCGACGCTGGAACCTTTCAAAGATGGTGGCGTTCCACCTTTTTGCCTCATGTACGAAGTCGTTATCAAAATGGTGAAAAAATTCTACTTTTAGTCGATGCTGATGGACCATGCAAAGCAGACTTGTTGAAGGATCCGACCGGTCAAGTGCGTGTGGAAGCACTACCAGTCTCGCCAAACGCGGGTCAAAAGAACTCAGATGATTCTCCCAACTCCATTCAACAAGTGTTCGGGGGAGTTGTAAAGGACGAAACAGCTTCGTCAAAGCGCGAAGCCCCGCAGTGTCAACCAATGGCTTTTGATATCATCGAGACAATTAAGCGCCGCTACAGATACAGGCTTTTACAAGAAATCATGAATGCTTACAGCGAACGAATACCCAGACGAAAAATTGCCAACGATGCTGACTATCCCATTTCGTCACGCGGCTTGAGGGAGGGTAGCATGGTAAATCTGTGTGACGCCATGCGACTTCTAGACGGCATTTGGTCCGAGGTCGCAAGCACGACCATCATTCGCTCATGGCAACGTACCAAGCTACGCTTGAAGCAGATGATACCACCAGAATTTGAAACCAAGCGCGGTAGTCGCATCAAGAGCGAAAAACGTCAGACAACACGCGAGAAGAAACAGCTTGTTGACGATCTTCAGGCTTTTTTGACCAGTCACGATAAGCACGGTCTTGTTAGGGACGATGGCTCCAACATGATGGAGGAAGCTATCGAAAATCTCAAAGCATGCTTCTTCTACTCTGACGAAACACTAATATCTCAACAGGAAATTTTTGATTCGTTGGAAGAGTGGATCTTTTTGGAAGAGAGCGATCCTGTTGTGAACCTGTTTCGTGAGGAGATCAAAGAGGAAATGAACATATTGTATCTCGCTGGGCTGGAAGAAATGCCTGAAACGACAATCCCGGAAGCTGACGAACCGGAAGAACCCGAACTCGAGGAATCAAAAATCAAAGCAAACAGTACCAAGGCAGAAGAGCTGGACTATGAAAAAGCAGTAGAGCTTGCAGGTAACATTAAAGCAACTGCTGTGAAGCTTTTGAGGAACGGAAACATTCTGGGAGATCTCGCAGTCAAGCTTGACGATGCCACTGATAGCATATTTAGCTTGTTGCGAAAACAACAGGCCGCAGCGAAGGAGAAACAAGAAATGGAGGAAGCACAAAGCACAATGAAAAGAACACCCAAACAAAAATCGCCTCAAGAAAACGCCGCCGATGCTAATTCCATGCCTCCTCCAGCTCCAATCCAAGGTCCTTCTGTTGCACAACTGGATGAGAATGTAATGGCTGGAGTGGATCTAAGTGATATCACCGTCACTGACATTGCCGGTGCTACTGTCTCAGTGTAACATAAAAGATCCCATGTTTTTGAAGGACGTCCTCCATGCTTCTAGTAGCAATGACTTACTTCTTTTGCCCAACTACTCTAATTCTACGATAATCTGCCACCCACTGTGCTTCCGAATCACTGTACAGTGTGGGCCGGAGTAGATCGACGATTTCTGCAATGACGTCTTCTCGACTCACCGATGCGCTGGTACTTTCGATGAAATTGTCCAACAATGGACCGCCAAACATGTTGAGCCAATTCTTCATTCCGTTTTTCCCGTCGTCGAGAGGAGTGGGACGATCGTATAAGACTGCACTAGTTGCTTCGATTCCGTGTTTTTCCAAGATGGTTGTGTATTCCCCAATGGATGGAAAGTACCAAGGACGGAATGGCACACTGCCGTGATCATTACCAGGTTGTCGTTTCTGAATCACTTGTGCCGTTGCTTGAACGATCGCTCCAACATTTCCAGCACCACCAAACTCCACCACGAACTTTCCATTCGGCTTCAAGACACTGGACATGGCAGCAACACCAGCATCTGCGTCGTGAACCCAATGTAAACAAGCATTCGAAACTATTGCATCAAACTGGCCCAGTGTTTCGGCAGCAGTGTTGGTCTCTGTGGCTGGAAATGTTGCGATCGGAGAAAGCTGGCAGACATCTGATTGAAAGAAGACAAGCTTTGGACTCATAGAGTTTTCTTTCTGTGCCCGATGTACCATCGTTTCATCAAAATCAATACCAGCGACTTGTAAATGGCAACTGTTCTTGTCTTTCGTTGCGTCATTGAACTTTGAGTTGACGCGAAGGAACAACTCCTTCGTGAGTTCACCACTTCCACATCCAACATCAAGAATTCGAAGTCGGTTTGAAGGATGCTGTTGACAAGAAACAATACTAGTTTCTAGTTCTTTCTCAAGAACATCGATTAAGGAAGATCCATATTTCCACACATAGCTATGTTGCTGTTGATACAAATCTACGTCCCACTGAAAGTTGGTAAATGTTTTAGCGGACACTTTTGCGACAATAAAAATCATGACACATAATATCTTCGACGACGTACCTGAGAATCCGTCTTCACTGGAACGGACCAAAGGCATGGTGATGAGACTTTTGTCATCATTCTGAGAAAGGAACGATTCCCGGAAATGATCTTCGAGAGCATTGATGTAGGAACATTGGATGGCTTGGTTAACAGTGCGTTGGAATTGGCAATGGTAAACGCTGTAATAAACAAAACGATGGCAGACACAGGAATGACGCCGCGGCGCTCTTCCAGCGGTAGTCTTTTGATCATGCTTCTTTGTATATTTCTCATTATTCTCTACTGCTGATGATCTAGTTTTGTACGAGGCTGAGATTTTAATCAAAGAAGCTTTTCAGTTCGTCACGACTTGGTAGAAGTATGAAAATGTGCTGGATTCTATCATTCTCTTGCACCAGTAATTGTTAAGCGTTTTCCATTGAGCGTTCCAGAGATTTGATACACCAGCAGAGATTCAAAGATACTCCGTAGTACGATGACAACTGCTGGGAACCCTGATGAATTCCATAAAAAATTTGGGCCTCAGCCGACTGCCGAGGAGGGCGTCGAGTTCCGGCGTGGGTGGATTGGAGAAGTTTATTAACAGTAAATATTTTATACTTTTTATTATTATATTATATATGATAAGGTATTAATAATACACCGGTAGTTATACTATCATTATTTTTTTATTAATAATATAATAACAGTAGTATTAGTAATAATAGATAAAACCTACCGTTGTCGTGCGAGGATGCGACGAATGGATAGTATGAATGGAGCACCAAAATCGTACTGTAGTACGCTAGTTTTAAACTACTGATAGTACTGATAAAACATACTATCGTACATCTAAAAACTGATTGGCAAAACACAATCACCATCCATCTCATCTTCAATCTTTTCATGCTACGATGCTACGGCACCAGGAAAGTCTGAAGATGTTGTCGCGGATGTAGAGAATCGACAATAGAGCAAAATGACTGTAGTAGTTGCCAGACGCAAGAGAACAAGCACAGTACATTCCACCTGGATGGACAACAAAGTCAAGGTGCCGAACCATCAATGGAGTTCGAAACAAAGAATAATGTTATTGTCGTTGTTGTTGTCAAAGAGAACGCAAGTTCTGTTGGTGAGAACCATCGCCAGTATATGGCTGTTTTTGTCGACTCCAAGAGCATTGGCCTTCTATACCCCGAGAGAATATGGGGTTATGCACAAGACGTTTCATCCGTCTGCATCCTCATCGGTAAATGTCCATCACTCTTGTTCCCAATTGTTATTACATGAAAGATTGTCAGGGAGTTCGGCCCGTCCATTATCAACAGCGATGTACTACGGTCGAAGGGAAGACAACTTGTTTTCGGGTCTAGCCGAAATTGGAATAGGATTCTCCATAGGTGTATTGTGGAGTGAGTATTCCGTCATTCTTACCGGGTGTGGTCCACTAAATTTTTCAGATGCCTTGGAACGAGTTTGTTATCAAGGTGTCATTGCCTTGTCCGGTGTCGCACTTTTCAATCGCATTGTAGCGGGGAAATCTCTGGAACTGACGGTGGAAGAGTGGTTTGGACCACTCCTTGATACCACTCTAGTCCAGATACGGATAGCTGAATATTCCAGTGCCATGGCTGTAGGAGGAGCATTTCTGACTCTTGCAGTGCAATATCAAAGTGGAGCTAATATGGACGGTTTGTCTGGAATAGACGTCTCCTTGTGTCGAGCAATACGAGATTTCTGACCGAAGGATACCCGAAAGAAATAGCTTTCATGTTGGAATGCATCATGAATGGGAGGCATGAGAGCTCGACACGATACTAACCAACAAGGACAGCTTGTCCGCCATACACTTTTCATTGTTTCAAGCCACTCGAGATCCCAACAGAAGGATAATTCGAAAGAACGGTACCTTTAATGTGGGAAAAGTTTACTGGAGTACCGAAATTCACGCGAAAACAGTTCAACTTGAGAACACCCTAGGTCATCACCTCTTCTTCGATACTCGCAGTACTTCTGCAACGTAGCATTTGTATAAACTCAAGCTGCATGTTTGATAACGTATTTCGGATACCTCCGTGAATCATCTTATCTCTATTTCTTTGTAATGTGTAGTAATCACTATCAAAGGAAAAGATATTATTTGACGTGTAGCCAAGAGAGTGAACCATGTTCGTCTATGATATATTATGTGGAGATTTTCATCACAAGTAAATCTTTGTGAAAAATTACTTTCCAACCTTGGCAAGCTCTGCACGCATGGCATCAATGGTCTTCTTGTAAGCCTCTACGGTGCGTGGTTCCTTAAGGATGGCAGATCCAGCGACCATCATGTCAACACCGGCTTCAGCAACCTCCTTGATGTTATCGACCTTCACACCTCCATCAATTTCCAGACGGCAATCCAAACCATTGTCGTCAATCATTTTTCGAGCCTCCCTGGCCTTGTCCAAAACAGCGGGAATGAAGGCTTGTCCACCGAAGCCAGGGTTGACACTCATCAAAAGGATAATGTCTAGCTTGTCCATTACGTACTTGGCAGCATCAAGTGGTGTGGCAGGGTTGAAAACAAGCCCGGCCTTGCATCCCCCATTCTTGATCAATTGAAGCGATCGGTCAACGTGTTGGGTGGCTTCGGGGTGGAAGGTGATGTACGAAGCACCGGCATCGATGAAATCAGAGATAGCTGCATCGACGGGGGAAACCATCAGGTGAACATCGATGGGAGCAGTCACTCCGTGGTCCCGAAGAGCCTTGCACACCATAGGTCCGATGGTAAGGTTTGGCACGTAGTGGTTGTCCATGACATCGAAGTGAACGACATCGGCGCCGGCTTCCAAAACATTGTCGACTTCTTCTCCAAGTCTAGCAAAATCGGCGGAAAGGATGGATGGAGCAATCAAATAATCCTTATCTCCCCATACCATGTTCAAGGAAGTCGTCTTGGTGGCTGCCTTGGGCTACAGAGGAACGGAAAGAAAAAAATGCGGAAAATGGCAAGTGAGCTGAGACAACAGCTCCATAACATTTTTGTGTTCCACAGATTCCTGATATTTAGTCTGATATAGTCAATCAGATAAAGATATCCGAGACACTTACTGCTGTGAACGCACTGGCACACGAGATAGCAGATGCGATAGCAACGAGTGTGAACTTCATTTTGAATCTAAAAATAATTTTGGGAGCTGCTAATGACACTTGAAATTATGTGCAGATGCGACAACAACAATAGATTCGTCTGATGTGGATGACAAACAGCAGCTACACTCACTACCATCGTGTTGGATAGCTAACAGTCGGTTCTGTCGGTCGACGTTTTATCAATTTGGAGGTGGTGTGGAAAAAGACATCCGCGTGTTTTGAGGTGATGACGTACGTCTATTTCAGTCTGGTCACGAATGAAATATCTCAAAATCTAAGCTTTAACCATTACATGAAAGTTGAAAAAGCAAACGTACCTCCTTGAGTAGCACGTTTCTATACTTTCATTCTTACTTAGCCCCTACCTACCAGTCGGCTAGTCATATCTAGACCTTCGATTTGGTATCAGCGCTTTGTATTCACTGACATCGACGTCACTGAAGCGTAGATTAGCATGCGTTTTCAACTTTCTTTGGAGGTACCTCTGACGTTCCATGGACGCCCAGAACGGGATTTTGTCAAATTCATAGTACGGCACACGAACAACAGTCCAGCCTTGCTTCTTCAGCAATCGATACTTAAGAACTGTGTGCCCCAAGGCTCGTGGTCGGTCAGATGTCCAGTCATCTCTTCGAGTAAAGTGATTTGGACCGTCAAACTCCACTGCCAAAGACATTTTGTCAATATTCGTCGATTCCATCCCTTGGTCCATCTCTGTCTCGTGGATCCAAGCAGCATTTGGTTTCAGGATGATGGCCACATCAATATCCTCGTCATGCTCATTGATGTGATCAACTCCCATCAACTGCAGGGTACTGCTCAGAGATCGATGACGTGCACTGCTCAGTTTGTCTCGAGCCTTTTCCAGGGACCACTTTTCCCGAAGGTACGTAACGAACCATTTTGGCACTCGTTCCACAGCTTCGGGACAGTCTCCTTCCAGAATAAAGTACGCTTGCCACAGTTGGTGAGCGTGCTCCAGCTGGATGGCCTTGTCTTCTTTGCAGGATCGGGCAGATTCTTGAAATATCATATCTATCAGTTCCACAGCAGCATTGGAATTAAATTTTTCTAATACCACCAATGACCACACAATGTTCGCCTGTTCCTGAGGACCAATATGTGCCTTGGAAAAGGATCCACCATTCTCACGTAGAGTCTTCAGAAAAAATGCTGGAGCATCCTCCACGAATTCGTCAAAGACCGGATCTTGTTGTCCAGTTAAATAAAGACGAGCTTGCGCCCACAGCAAAATACTTGCCTCCCATGGATGGAAGGAACGCCGCTCATCCGCTGGAATACTTCCAAATGATGTTGCCGCGTTGATGTTGGACGATCCCTCCATCAGCCGGTGTATTCCTTCTTCGTACACGGCGCGCAGAAGTCGTTGTTCGTCAATACGAGCATGCGCCAAGGCAACGGCCGTTTGGGCGAGATCTGCACAAGACCATCGACGCAAGGGTCGTCCTTGGGAAAAGGAAGAGCCAGTCTTCTCTCCGAGTCTGAGCGACTCCGTCAAAGCGCTCACCAGGGATACCAGCCCGTCAGCAAGTTGGAAGTTATCGGCTTGAAGCGTGCCAAGGGACCAAAGCAATTGTGTGATGTCCCGAATCATCGGCCTCTGTCTGTCAACAGCAAAACGCGTAGATGTATTTTCTTTCAATCGAAACGATGCCTCATCGGCAAGGGTCACCAAGAGATTTTGTGATGCCTCACTGCGGCATTGTCCATGTGAAGCAAAAGCCCATCCTATGTTGGCAAGCTCGCTCCAAGTGCATTGCTGCAATAGCGACAACGAGGTCACTGATTCGTCCGCTCCTTCAGGAGTCTTGGTCAGCGCCTGTGCGAACGCATCAAACAAAGCATCTGTGACGGTAGATTGCTCCAAAGAGTCGTTTGATCTATCATCATGGATACTGAATTCAGAATTGTCTCCAATAGCAAGACCCCTACGTCCCAATTGCTCAAACTTGATAAGTGGCATGCCGTTGTCATCGTCGTTGTTTGCGCCACCAAAATTCGAGGTTTGGATTACCTTTCCAACCTGTGGTGGTCCAGGCCAACCAGGAGGCACTTCTCGTGGTTTTAATTTTCCGTACGCCCAGCAAGCCATACAAATTTCCCCTCGTTTGATTCTTGGCTTTCGGAAGGAAGATTCGTTCGTTTTTGCGTTATCCTTATCTTCCCTCAAAAGGACAGAAGTCAGCTGGATGGCAATCTCATCAATAGTCTCTTGAAGCCGAGCTTCTGGTGAGTCCGTCGTTGAATTCATTATCAATTCGTCCTCTTTCATCAATGGTGCAGTGTTCCATTGCCAGGAAGGAACGTCACTGTCGCTGTCACCCATGATTATCATGTCGGAAGTTTTCACCACTTGTAGGGGCACCTGTGGTAATAACATGGGATCGCGATCAAAATGCTTGGCAATGGCCCAACAGACGTTACACAGCTGCCGTGCCGATAACAGTTGCTCCTCCTTATGAACGACTGCCAGATCGTGCAGAACGTCCAACGTCTTTTGCAAACTTTTTCGTAATGCAGGATCGGGATTTTGATGCACCTGTTGTTGGCCCATAACTTTGGCACTGTACGTCAGTGCACAGACCAAATTGACCGCATTGCAAAATTGGGGCGGTGTCTGTAAGAGTTCATCCAGAATCCGACGAGCCCGACGGCTGGGAGGAATATTATTGCTTTCAGATGTTACCGTCGAAAACATCTTTTTGATTCGCCCTTGAGTCCTAGTGGAAGACTTGTAGCTCGCCCTCCACGGAGGTGTACTTGGATTTTTGGATATTGATTGTTTCCGGGGTGTATTTGCTTTCTTAGGAAGTCGTGGTTTTGGGCCATCCTTCTGCTCGGCTGCGTTGTACACGAACGTTGATCTGCCTTCCAGTATATCCGAGAGTCGAGGAATGACTGTCGGTATTTTCTGGTTGCCATTTGGAGTTTTGGAGTTAGTCGACTGTTTTTTTCGTCGATTCTTTCCACGTTTTGGTTTCGGTGTTGGCAATCCCGATGACAAGTCTTGGTCGTCCTCAATATCAACGACAACATCATGGGTTGTGGATTGGTGTACAGCATTATTTGTGCTGGTCTCCCTCATCGGCAACAACAGCGAGGAGGTTTTCATTCTATGATTTGTATACCCTCTGATCTGTTGACGTCGCGGCGTTGTCAGTGCGTGAACATTCAGAGCTGAAGATGTAGATCCCCATTGGTTGTTCCAAACAATCGTGGGCATTCCAAATGAAAAAAAGACAAAAACGACCAACCGATCAATTCGGGACAAGTGGTCCAAGACGTCCGAAAAGGTTGAAGAAGATCGCCCCATTTGAAACGATCGTTTCATCTTTCTTTTCTTTCGTCGCAATGGATCAAAGAAAAATGGATATAAAGATACTTGAGGACGATAAAGATAGGATGGAAAAGAAATAAAAGAATGCAGTGGTCTAGATGTCAGTACAGCTGGAGGATGTCGTCGTATTGGTTGGACAAAAACAAGGAGGGAAAAGACGGTGGATCAAGAGCACGGAAATTTGTGAAGCGAATGATGAGATGATGAGATCAACACGCATCGATATTTTAGTTATTAGAGTTACGGTTCCTTGCGATCTTTGATCGGAAGAGTTCAACGACAAAGAATCCGTGACTCGACTCACAAAATCATCATCATCGTTTTTGGTTCCAATCAGGCCTCTCATCATCACCAATACGAAGTAGACTACCGGTAGTAGTCATCAATCTCTCTCTCTACTAACTGTAAAGTAGTACAAAACAAAATAGATTTTATTACCGTTCAGTAAACCCCCACCCAGCTCCTGATCGACAACAACAACAACACAAACATGGAGAGCTGTAGTAGGAAAAGAGGACGGACGCTAGCTCTCTTAGCGACGACGTTGGCTCTGTTCTCTTCTTGTAATTTGGAGACTCACATCGCCGAAGCCTTTTCCAGGAACTCACTCGTCAATGTCAACAATCATTTCGATGGAGGGAAAACCCGCATATCAAGAAGTAACATGATACTATGCATGGCAGATGAAAAACAGAACGAAGTATCAATGTCAACCCCCTTCGCTTCCAGCGGAAGTCTATCGTCGGCATTGAACCCCATGGAAGCATGGTGTATCACCCACATGGACGTTCTCTATAGCAAATCGCTGTCCATCAAATGCCCCTTTATACGGCGACGAACAGCCGATTTTCTAGACGGAATGGACATGGTTATGCGGTTTCTGATCATTCGACACAAGTCTCTTCCGTTGATCGGACCTCCTCCGGGATGTCGATCTCTTTCTGACTCTACCGGGCGCCACAAACGTACCCACTTACCACTTGCCGATTTGGTGGAAATCATCCGGCAGGACTGGAAGACACACAATCACAAGGGATATTATATCACGGGGAGATTAAACACCACCATCTATCGAGATGATTGTTTCTTTGATGGGCCCGATCCCGACATGCCGGTACGAGGATTACGAAAATATCTCAATGCCGCGTCGCAACTTTTTGATACTGCAACTAGCACAGCCGAACTGATCTCTTTGGAACTTGGACAAGTGCGAAGCGAAACCGGAGAGTCCAAGACCTTGTTCCCCAAAGATACATATGCAACAATAATTGCCCGCTGGCAGTTACAAGGGGTGTTGCATCTTCCATGGCATCCATCCTTGCCAAAGTGGAGAGGAACGACAGTCTATCATTTAGATGAGACACATTTGATCTACAAACATGAAGAGTTCTGGGATATTTCGGTCCTACAGGCCTTCACCCAAACATTGTGGCCTCAAGTGGGAAATCGTATCTGGAATAAACCGGCAGAAGAGAGTGCAACACGAAACTAGGACCAGCTTCAGCTTGACTCGCCTACTTCCAACACACCGAACCTTTCACTAGGAGTTTTTTTGAGCTTGAATCAGATGTATAGAATAATAAAAAAAACTTCCTGGTCAACCCTCTACTACTACTCATGCACCGGTTTCAATGATTCTCGTACTACTCGACAAACGTCATTATAATTTTTTGTGATTCAGTAGTCTACCGTAGCTACCTATCTACGAGCTCTAGCTGGTGCGGTTTTCATTTCAGAGTACCGGTAGTATTCTCCTACAGTGCATTCTTCCATGGAATCACTATTGATCATTTGGAAGCAAGGACAAGGAAACGCTACTAAAAGACACGGTCATAGCAATATTATTATTTTCATTGCGCTCTCAAGGAGTTAAAAGAGGTTCTCGTTAAAAAAAGTCTTACTGTTAACCCATTTGTAACCATAGGTACAAGAACAGCATTTTGGCAAGTGCACTTAATGTTAAGAATTTATTTGGCAGTTGGGGGGGGGGGTGAAAAGTTATACAGGTTGTTCTGATCTCATTCTTCACAAAAATATTCCTGAGGCAACATACGGGAAAATTACTTCGAAGTAGACTGCTATTATATATCTACTACTCTAGCTAGAGAAAATGGGCCAACAATACCAAAATCTCAAACTTTGCCATGGTGAAGAGTTATTGCATATCAGACCTTGGCATTCGCACCCAAGATTCCCTAAAAGGCTAAAAGGATGATATACCCAGCGCAGTTACTCTGGAATGAGCTGTTGAGGATAACGATGCTTTTGTTCCACTCAATATAAGTCATACCCTCAGTATTTTTACTACGTAGACGTAGTGCTACCAGGTAGTACCGATAGTAAGAAATGGTGCGTTTTTACATTTTACAGTTAGGTACACTTGCTTGGTAGCTTCAAATTAACTGTAAATTTTTTTGCTTTCATCATGGACCGCGACCGTGTCGTACTGGAGGAGAAGAATCGCCCGAAAGCAGGACACAGCGGACGAAATGTCGTAGAGAGGCTTAAAAAATTCATGTTTTCTTGAAGAAACATGTTCGGTTAATCGACACAAGACATAAGTGCATTCTTTGCAGTTTCCCAGAAGAAAAGACGAGAAGTGGGACCTAACTACTCCGGAGTAACTAATTGTAACAAAAGATAAGGGTGTTAGATATGTGCGCATGATAGTCGTTGTGACAGTTGCTACTCGCTACGGTAGATCCGAAGCCCTTTGCAAGGAAAGAAGACAATCGAACGGAATTGCCTTCTACTCGGAGTAGTAGAGTAGCTACTCCGAGTAGTACGTAAGAAGCATCAAGTTCCACGGTAAATATGGAATATGATAATTTTTCCAGCA
Source organism: Nitzschia inconspicua (assembly GCA_019154785.2). Lineage (NCBI taxonomy): Eukaryota > Bacillariophyta > Bacillariophyceae > Bacillariales > Bacillariaceae > Nitzschia > Nitzschia inconspicua. The sequence continues at coordinate 1,221,653 of JAGRRH010000018.1, forward strand.
TGTTCTCTCTACTAGCTACCGTAGGTAGAGAGAGAGCTACTACTTTAGAGTAGAGTAGAGACACTGAGATGAAAGAAAAAGAATAAAATATGACGTGAAATCCTTAACAGTAAGTACCAACGCAAAATTTTACTTTGTTAATGATCTCGTGATTGGAACCATAAAAGATTACCTCTTATGTGCGAATTGTTGATTTTTCCATCGACAGCTTTCTTAGTAAGCACGCCTCTCTTTTCTTCCTTCCGATTCTTCCTTGAAGGGAAAACCTATCACTATTGAGGACACTATGGGACGCGTTTTGATAACATTTTATCCAGTCTGTAGTCTACTAATGTATCATCGCAACTGTCATTGTAAGTACAGTCGAATACGTTTTTCCTGTAGCGTATTATGGTGAGATGTGAAATTGTCCCCTTTCGAATGCTGCACAGGAACAGTGATGTCCCATTGTACGTAGTAGAAGATAACAGACAAGGTTTTTTCACAGGCAGTACTGATCCGTAGATTAATTTCGAAGTTCCTTTTGGAATTGAACAAATTAATACATAGAGGGATGAACTTTCAGACAGCGCAGAAAAAGGAGAATCAAACAAATCAGCATGGCAATTCTAATGCATTCTTGCAAACGTCATCAATAGACCCTTTTCTCTCTCTCTTCTCTCTTGGTCCTTTGGTCTTGTAATCTTTTAACAACAAATTTACGGTGACAAAAAGAGGCCACAACAGGATGCACCTGGACATACGAACAGCGACCATGTCCGATGATCTTGGCACAAAGAAAGGATCTTCCAGCAGTAGTAACAAGGGATCGGCCAGCAACGCCGACCCCAATGCTGTCTTTTTACCAGCCTGGTTCGTCCCCACTGAGAAGGATGTCATTTGTGGATGGTACGTTGTCAATTGTCAATTTACATAAAGATTGGCAGATTTTTTAATTGCCGTGACCTACAAACAAAGAGATTCTAAGTAGACATGATTTGCTTGGCTCTTTTTTTCATTTCCACAGGGCTCGGCAAAATCATCGACACAAGGGGAATAAAAGATTTCGACAGCTTGTAGAATTCAGCGCTCCCCTATATGTCGCTGCAAAGACGAAACTAGAAAAGACTAATGTGATACAAAGCGTAGTGGAAAAAGTTAGAAGAGACAGCGTCGGTGGAGGGTTCGTCAAAAGAGATTTTCAATCCGGTCTTTGGTATGAAATAGGCGATGACAAAGGTGCGATCAATTTTTTTCAGCAGATTTGTAGTGCTGCCCTTCGTTACGTGAGAAATGTTAAGTCCTAACCAGTGATGCTGATCACAATGTCGTTATTTTTGGTGTTGCAACAGCCCGTGATAAGGTTGGTCATGCTATTAGGCGAGTCGTTGAGGAAAACAATAGGGCCAGAAAGGTCCGAAAGAAGTCGAAAGAAATGAAAAAAGGAGAAAACGATTCGACGGACGAGGATAACGATGACACGAAAGTTGTAAGCGATAAAAAAGGGGCTCTGCCTTCATTGGATGATTTTGTGGAATCCGATGTAGATTTACTCGATGGGTCTTCAAATCATCGTGATGCAACGATAAGTGGAACTGATGATGCAGCTTCAGAAGCACTGTCATCAAATTTGATATTGCCGCTCAAGATGGACGGAGTCGTCGTGCCTTCATTTCTTTATCAAAACATACATGGCGGTCCCAATGCAGCCATGGCACCCAACAACAATCTGCGTGCCACTTCCATTCCCTCATTATCACAGTCCACCTTTCCCGTGGATCAGCAAATGTTTCCGCGATCGGACGCATTGTTGCTTCAAGGTTCACATCAAGCTCAAAAAGGCAATGACGCGGCGCTTTTGAACATATTGTCGCAAGCTACATCTCGGTCAGGACTAGAGGGGTGGATGACTTCATCGTTGCAACCCGTGCAGCCACACAACCCGCAATCCATAACGCAACAACAGCAGCAGCAGCAGCAGCAGCAGCAGCAAGATCAGCTCCTCCCGAGGATAAGTGGCAACTCTGCTCAATATTTTGATCTCAGTGGGGACTTTCAACAAGCACGACTTGCGGCCCTGTTGGAGGGGCAGCAGCGAATGAACAATCAGTTGATGTTGCAGAGTCGACTGTCTCTAACAGGGGAAACCGGGTTAGCCCCAGTCAGTGCACCGAACAATGCGACTCTTGGATCATCAGGTCTTTTCCCGCCCTCCACAGCAACAATGCCGTCTGGAGGGTACGGAATGCCTCTTGCAGCACCAAACTTTAGCCCGCTGCTTGCTGGGAATACAATGCTCTCCGACACAAGCTTGACATCTACTCCGGGTTTTTCGTCGTTGAATGACTTGTCCTTTGTCCAAAGCCAACAGCAACAACTGCAACTGCTACAAGATAGAAACGGCGTTAGCGGAAACAACACCGATAGATTGGATGGTAACAACAGCAGCAGCATCATCAACAACAACATGCTTACTTTTCCGTTTCCAAATTCGTTTCATCAAAGATGATGCGTTTGTCCACTTTGTCCAATCCATTTTTGCAGACAATTCTTTCATGACGGGGATCACCATGAACTTTTTTTGTCACAAAGAATGTACCAGTCGTAACTCCAAGATGGTCAATGGGCTCTTTTCAAAAAGCCCTTCTTGTGTTTCTTTCCTTTCAAGCCTTTCAAGGAATGCCGAGAGATAATAATTACAACTACTATTATTATTGTATGTGCCTGGATATGGTTGTAACTACGACATGCAGCATTTACAGTTATTCCAATATTGCTTTTCTTGATCGACAGTACGGTAGCTTCTACAGGTACGGTAGTATGATACGGTACGACACTTTATTATGACATACATTTACAGTTTTAGTCAGTACCAAGTAACGTTGGTCGAAGGAGTCAATGACATGCGTTCGCGCTCCATCGAGCATTGCCTGTCGTCAACTGTTGTACTACCGGTATCAGTATGTAGCATTTCCGGTAGTTATCACTACCGTACTACGGCGGCACGTTGGCAAACATGGATGCCACATCATCGACTGCCCTTCGATCTTGTTCTCACAAAAGAGACGAGGAAAGGAAGAGCCGAAGTTTTAGTCATCATGATCTCCTTGCCTCTGTTTTGTTGATTTCAACTTTTTACACACAAATCTTCCATCACCGTTGTCACATTACACTCCGTCACCCACAACCCATCATCTACCACAAAGCAGTACGGTAGTAGCATCAGTTCCACACTCAAGTCGACTTCTGAAGAAACCAACCCACGAAGTATTTCATCAACAGTACAAGTTATTTTCCGGTATGAGTCAATTTGGCGGGTCCACCATCGGTAACAATTCAAACGAACCGTACACACTTCCCAAAGTATGGAAGTGGGAGAATCCCGACCCTGAATCCATAAATCAGCCGACTGCAGGTTTCCGTACTGTGAAGTCTCTCCCTGTTGGCAAGCACCCACTCCAATTGTATTCTCTCGCAACTCCCAACGGACAAAAAGTCACTATCCTGCTGGAAGAGTTGCTGGAGGCCGGCATAGCGTCTGCGGAATATGATGCTTGGCTAATCAATATCATGAAGAAGGACCAGTTTACGAGCGGTTTTGTCGATGTCAATCCCAACTCCAAGATCCCTGCTCTTGTTGACAAATCTGTGGAAGGGAAAGAGGTCAAGGTGTTTGAAAGTGGATCCATTCTCTTGTATTTGGCAGAGAAATTTGATGCGTTTCTTCCCAAGGACTTCACGAAGCGTACCCAAGCCATGAACTGGCTGTTCTGGAATGTCGGCAGTGCCCCCTACCTGGGAAACTTTGGACACTTTTATCATTACGCTCATGAAAAGCAGCGTTACCCCATCGACCGTTTCACTATGGAAACAAAGCGTCTTTTGGACGTCCTGAATCGACACTTGGAGAAGAATGAGTATCTTGCAGGAGACGAATATTCCATTGCTGACATTGCCAACTACCCCTGGTACTCTGGTCTTGTCTTGGGAAAGAGCTATGCTGGCTCGGACACCTTTTTAAATGCCAAGGAAGAGTATCCGCATGTCATTCGATGGGCTGAGACGATTTCCAAGCGTCCTGCAGTCAAGAGAGGAGAGATGGTCAACAAAACGTGGGGTTCACCATCAGAACAGTTGTCCGAACGACACGATGCCAGCGATTTTCAAAAGAAGACAGAAGAGGCTTCATAAAGTCAGTGAAGAAGGAAGTAACAACATTCCATTTTACGTACATTGGTTATTCATTCTGTAGTACGCACTCTATGGTGGAGAAGACACAGAAACTGCTAAGTCGTAGTGGCATTCATTACGTTTGTAGTCATTTAAACAGCAACAAATAATGTTCGGATCGGTTAGCCAACGAGGATATGGGACTGCGTCGTGTTTGATGCTGGAGTATGTCGTAGAGTATTACGAACGGTATAATAGTCATAAAAAGATACGGCATACGTCGTATCATACTACGTTAGGGTTTACAAGCTGGAGGGTACCGGTTTCATAGTCTCTATCATACCGGTAGCTATAGAGATTACAGTTAACTGTAAGTACCGGTACCGGTATTCTGTTCTGCCCTATTTCCGATTTGCACCTGGAAGTGGGGTTGAGAAAGGGGGAACCTGCCACGTCACCCCCGATACAAAATTCTCCCCGTGATACACTCACACCTCACACCACTCATCTTTCTCTGATCATCACCAATGCAACTGCGTTGTATCCACTATGATAACTTGTAAGGCCTTAAGTCGTAGAGTGCTGAACGGATGGTGGGCAGAAATGATTCCCAACACATCAGCCATAGCGAAGAAGGAACAAAGAAGCAGAACGTCCACTACAGTGCCATCATTCCAAACGTCTACTACCGTAAGAGAGAATAACATGTTTGAATGTCCATATCATAATAAAAAGCTTAGGCCTTAGGATATCCCTGTAAATTCAAGACGATACCATCATGGTAATGATGAAACAAAATGGAGCTGCCAGAGTCCAACTACGACGTCTCATTGGATCATTGTCATCGTCGCAACAACTAAAACGACAAGGCTCGTCGACTACGACATGCCGACTGCGTTTGCTTCCTTCCTTGCCTCAAAGATTGACAGTGGTGGACCGTCGAACATTCTACGTCGATCAGAGTCAACGACGGCATCGTAGGCTCGGACAAAACACATTTTTTTATATTCGATCTCAATCGACTCTAACATCGAATGCCTTTTGGAAAAGTTTGGACAATGCGGTGGAAGATGGAAATGGTGCTTCTGCACAACAAATTGTGGAGAATGTTGTAGAAGAATACAAGACACGGTTACAGAATGGACCCAAAATCAATGGAACGGCACAGAAAGAACTTCTGGACACACGCATGTTCTCCATGGTCTTGCAAGCATGGAAAAATGGACCCTGTGTATCCGTCGAGTCAGCGCTAGCAGCACAAACACTGTTGGATAGCATGTACTCGTTGGCTGAAAAGGGGTTACTGTTGGAAAAACCAAGTGTTTTGGATTATCTTGCCGTGTTGGAATGTTGGAGTCAAGCATCGAAACATGACGACACGTCTCGTTCCACAATATTGAAACATGTCGAGGAATTATGGAACCTATTACCGGCAGAGGTCGTCACCAACGGCTATGAAGAAAAGTTTTACAACACCTTGTTGGAAGTTTTGGCCAATTCTGGACAGGGAGAACATGCCGAACAATGTCTAGAAGAATACAAACAGCATCAACTTGCCGGGACGACAAGATCCACAGAGAATGCAACTGCTGTCGTCAGCGCTGACATGTGTCTAGCGGTAATCCAAGCACACGTCAACTCTTCCGAGGCAGACGCCTTGGAAAGAGCAGAGGAGTTCTTGTCAAAAATGCGAGCGGATCGTTCTCTTCCTCAGCCTACAACAGAGTTCTACAACTTGCTTTTGGAGGCATGGGCTTCACCATCCAAACAGAGAGACTTTTCGATCGCCGCCACACGAGTAGAGAGATTGCTTGACGGAATGAAGCAAGCTAGAGTTCAGCCTGATGCAACATCCTACCAATACGGGTTGGAGGTTCTTGCCAGGATGGGTGAAGGCATACGAGCAGAGGCGCTCTTGACCAGTCTTTTGAAGGAGTACACCAACCAGTTTGATGCTGGTCTAAAGCCTGGCATCAAACCGTTTCGGACTGTTCTCTGGGCCTACTCCAACTCGCACCACCCAGATGCCGCAACTCATGCAGAATCAGTCTTGAACAACATGGAAGAACTCTGTGAGTCTGGTTTTGAAACCTGTCCGGAAACGTGGGACTACAATCTTGTCCTAAAATGCTGGTCAAGGTCGCGTTCGCCGAAGGCTGTCGAACGAGCCATGGATTTGTACGGGAAAATGGTTTCCCCGGAAGCTTCTGCAGACACTGAAGATGTTGCTTCGAGCAGTCGATCCCGGTGCCTCCCGAAACCAGATATCACTTCATTGAACACTCTGCTTAACACGTCTGGGAGGCATGAACAAGATTTTCAATTGGAGCAACTTCTATGGAAGTTCTATTATCGCCATGTCAATGCACCTTCGAGGAATCCCTGTCCTGATACGGTTTCTTTTTCAGTCGTCATGAGATCCTGGAGCAAATCGAAGGATCACGACGCACCGGAGAGGGCTGAAAAGCTCTTGAAAAAACTGGAAAGTCTCTATGCAGAGGGAAACAATAATTGCAAGCCCGACCTTCAAATTTATTCTCTTCTCATGTCCTGTTGGGCCAAGTCGAAACGGAAGGAAGGACCGTGGCGGGTTGAATCCATCTTCAGGAGGCTTCAAGCAATGGCCCAAAATGGAAACCTTGAGATGAATCCTGATGCAGCCTGTTGGAATATCGCCATCAACGGATGGGTTGGTGATGGCCAAAGAGCGGAAGCACTTTTCATGGAAATGATAGAGACAAATAAAAACAACCCAAGTGCTGCGGTTATGCCAACTGCAGTGACACTCACAAATGTATTGAATGCTTGGGCCAAAACAAGATCAAGCACCTCATCGCAATGTACAGTTTCGCTGCTTCGAAAGCTGCAACGTTTCTACGAAGATGGCACAATCAACGTCAAACCAAACGTTATCTGTTACAGTTTGGCCTTGGAAAGTTTGGCCTCTGACAGGACAGTTCAATCTGCCATTGATGCGGAAGAAATCTTGCGGGAAATGCTGGCGTCCAACGACCCCGTTGTCCAACCGAATGTCGTCAGCTATAACTGCGTCATCAAAGCATGGTCTTTCTCTGGCCATCCGGAAGCATTTGCCAAAGCCAGTGCTCTTCTCAAAGAAGTGATTCGCCAGTCGCAGACGAACGAGAAAATGATGCCAACCATCAAAACATTTGGAGGTGTTTTAAAATGTCTGGCGGAGAGTAACATTCCGGACAAAAAGAAACGTGCAGAAGCCATCGTTGGCCTCATGAAAAGATTCAATTGTAAGCAGGATAAATGGACTCAAAACGTGCTGTCTGATTGTCTCGGCAGACGGTAATGAAGTAAGGTGGGACGATTGCTTTTAATGATACAAAGAAAATGATTTGTCGACATCATCGTTATTTGCTAGTCTTTACCGGTAGATGGTTTCTTTTTTTGTATAACATAACAATTTGTACTAATTTAGTTTGTACTTACATAGTGCTTCATACTTGGAGTATAATCAAGTTGCATCCTGTTATTACCACCACACCCTCAAATTCCCTGCCAATTCGGTCTCCACACTTTCAATGCAATAAAAATGACATCTAGCTGCAGATTTCGAATGGGAGGGCGAAAACGACTGCTTGTACCAGAAATCCAATGTAAAACAAGAACATGATTCCTCCGAGCAGCTTGGTCAGCTTCCAGCCTTGGCAATGGACAGCCGCAATTACCAGTACTAACATTGAAATCAAAATAATCAAGGACCGGAAGAGACCTTCGGACCCAATCTGAAAAAAACAGAAAAAGAAGAGAAGGTCGACATGAGAAACTCATTTTCATGGTATCTTTTGATACCATAGAGAAACGGAAAACTACTTACGAACACTGATGGTGGTTTTGTAGGCCATACCGTGTACAAAATCCATGGAACGGGGAGTCCAACCAAGATGTCAAAAATGTTGCTCCCGACGGACGATGATACCGCCATATCGCCGTGTCCTCTTCTGGCAACAATCACACTAGAAAGCAAATCGGGGACTGATGTTCCAGCTGCCAACACTGTCAAACCCATAATGGAGGAGGGGATCCCGATTGTGGCTCCGACAATTTCTGCCCAATCAACCATGAGATAGGAAAACCCGCCGATCCAACCAATGGACAGAATGAATGACAAGTAGCACCACTTTCCATTTCCAGGGCGTTGTACATCGGGAATGGTGCACGTGAGAAGCAATACCAAAGGAAAGCAAATAATGTACCACGCCCAATCACGGAAACTACCGTCCTTTGGAGGATAAAGATTGTCCCATACTCCTTCCATATCTTCCTCGATTTGTTGCTTTTGTTTTTCGAAAATCAAGGAATGCCTGTACCAGTCACTGAATTCTTCAAACGTGATTTCGTCTCTCGAGCCGTGTTTGTACATGGCGTCCAAGGCAGACTGGACGTCTTCGCCCGACACCAGTGGATCGAGCGTCGCGAGCAAGGTCTTCAGCTCATCCTTGTCGATGGTGTTTGAGTGGTTGACATCGATTTTGTCAAAGACGTGTCTAACTTGAGACAGTATTCGTTCTTCCGATCGACAGTACCATTCGGAAAACTCTTTCTGACTGATCTGTTGTTTGTATTGTGCGATTTCGAAACGGACGATTCCGTTAATAAATGACATAGTTAGACAATATGGTGTCAGTGACACACACCCACACCCACACACATGACGTTGGTCGTCGTTTTGAACCTACCGTTCCATCTCCGTCTGTATCAAGCTGTTTGAATACCTCTTCCAGTTCCTGCGGACTGACATAGCATTCCAAGAGGTTGAACAGCTGCTTCAGTTCTTCTCTGTCCACGTGTCCGTTACCATCGATGTCGACCTGCTGGAAGACATAATCCGCATCACCGACAATTTTAGATACAATTCCTACTCCCGCCGTTTCCATCCAAGAGTCGGGATCCTTCAAAAGCTTCAATATACCCGCTCGGAAGGTTCCCTGCCATCGAAAGTGCGGTGATTGCAAATGCAGGTGGCGTTGGATGCTCTTGGCGCTTAATTGACTGAGAACGCTTCCCTTGGAGGGAGTTTTCTTCATTCCGGTCTCTTGCAGTTCCTCTCTACTGGCGGTGTTTGTTTCTTTTGTTGCACCGACCTCGGCATCGTTCTGTTCTTCCGGACCCGTCGAGTTGTCGCTGTCATCATCGGGATACTCGAGGACCTTTCCGGTCAACGCCTTGTATATGTTTGCATTCTGCCACATGATCAATATATATCCGATGTACAATACAAACAAGACAATGGCCTCCCACAAGTAAATTTCGTTGGGACTGACGACTCCACTGAAAATGGCGAGTAAGACGAGTCCTACGGTGTAGTAGGACGAATCCCGGAACAAGGGCCACCAGGTCAAAGTCAATACCTCCTTGGCAAGGAGGGAGCACATTCCAATGACAAAGAGAACATTGAAGGTTGCCGATCCGACAATGGTACCGAAACCAATCTCCGATTCGCGGAATGTTCCAATGAGAGAAGTGAATAGTTCGGGAGCAGATCCGCCTTGTTACACCAACAACAGCAAGGAGAGTGCGAGAGATATGGGGTGGAGAGCGGTGAGACGAAAAAACGATTATAGTAGGACGATGCTTGTGTCAAAGTAAGGACGTACCGGCAGCCATGAGCGTTGCACCCGCCACGTCCATGCTCAGGTTCATCCGACGAGGACCCGACATTTCTTCCAGAGCGGGGACAAAGAATTCGTCACAGGTAATGGCCAAGGCCAAGAACATGTACAGGATTCCTAGTGAATAAAAGGCTGCCGACCATCCTGGTTCGGCCTTTTGAATCTCCGAACAGGGAACAAGGGTTGGTTCGTCCAAAGTCACGTCAGTAGCATTGTTGGTGTCTTGTAAAAAACGAGGAATAGTCCAAATGTCATTCACTGTACTTTGTTGGACACTGCTGCTACTGCTGCTGCTGCTGCTATTATCATTGATGTTACCACCGGAATAGACATACATGACACTGTAGACGGCCATCAATGTTAGAAATGTGATTGTCTGGACGGCTGCCTTGATTTGATACTTTCCACAAAGTGTGATTCCGATGGGTGTTTCAATGGTAGCTTTCATAGGACGTTTTTGGACATGAAGATAATGTCCAGTTTCGAAATCTTGGACGACATGACAGTTGTTGTTGTCGAAAGTCATCATTGAGGTTCTTTTCTTGATGGGTTTACACAACTTCCAGGGAAACAACAATGGGGTGTGGAATAATATAGATCTGATCCTTCTCGTACGGCGTCGTTCTTGTTGGTAGTTGTTGCCGTTTTGAGTTGTTTCAAACTACCTCGTAAATGGTACGGAGGAGCGTACCTTGTTCGTCGTTTTTTGGTTCTCTCTCGCTGTCAAAGAAACAACAACCGACGACGATGAGGAGGATCCTCACTGACTGACCAGTTGTTATAACACAGTTACAGTAATCGGTGGTACAAAAAACGCACACTCAATCACAATTCCTTTTGGCAGAGAGATCGCTTGTTGTTGGAAGAACAATTTCTTCTTCTTTCTTCAAACTTGATGTTGAAGCGCGGGTAGGTAGGTGGGAGAGTACGTTGGAAAAGAGAGAGAGAGAAAGAGAGAGAGAAAGAGAGCGACAGAAGAACAGGAACAGTTGTTGTTGTTTGCTTGTGGTTGTATTTGTTTGATTGTAAGATTGTGTGTATTCACGGTCAATCCACGGCTACGCTAAATCGGAAGAATAATAATATATATTATGTGAGAAGGGCGGATGATGGATGAATGTATTCCTTTTCACTCTTTGAGAGACAGAGAAGACGAAATAAACCACAGAAAATCATCACCGTGTACACAAAAGAGTCACTCGAATGCCTATGATAATAATGTTATATTTCAAGTGCACAAGCAAGTCGAGCCTGAAAAAATAATACGTAGTACTCCCTCCGTCTCACTTCTATATTCCTATTGAGGATGCCGTGCCAGTCAGAAAACAAAAATGAAGCGTGCCGAGCTGTGTAGACCTCCTAGGATTTCTACAGGGGATGGCGCGACTCATTTTTATATGACCCGGCTCGTTTTTTATGAATATTTAGAAGAATGCTCGACAACTGTTTCAAAAAGCATTAGAGAAACTACTCCGTCTCACTTCTATATTACACTTTCACAACTATAAATGAAAAAAACCGCCAACAAGCTACTTAGAACATATGGCTGTTATCATCTTTAAATTCACATTATAAGCTATATTTCCATGTATATATTATATTTAGAATTGTTAAGTCTTTCAGTCCGTTGAGCCGTTCAAAGTAAGGAAGCCGCCAACAATCCACCCTTTTTCTTACGGATCTCCCCAGCAAGTGAAAATTCGACGATCACACCAGCACAAATCTCTTTCCTCTGAATATAAGCAACAACTTTGAAAATGGTGACAACAAGGAAAAAGAGGGTTGCGATGACCGAAAAGCTGAAAAAAGATGTATTCATGGCGTGCGTGGTGAGGGTGTCGCGAGAAATTTTACCTTACGGAAGTTTTAAAGCTGTTGGCGAAACACACAAAATCCATCCAAGAACTGTTGCTAATCTGTGGTATTCAACGCTGAAGCAAATACCGGGATATCAACCCAATACCCCTCTTGACCCTGTCTCTCTTCTTGCAAACGTTCCAGAAACGGCATTTACTACGAAGTTCGAAAATTCTGGAAGAAACCCGAAGCATGACCGAGACATGCTGTTGCAAGAGATCAAGATTATTGATCCTACCGCTAGAAGAACCATCAGATCTCTTGCTGGAGCTGTTGGTATTCCAGTTATGACCATCTGGAGAATGAAACAGTCGAAGAAACTGAAGGTTCATACCATGGCTTTGAAGCCGAAGTTGAACGATGATCATCGCCTCAATCGGCTGTTTCACTGCATCGCAAAGATCGACAAGAACACTATCAATTCTGTGGCTGAAATGACGTTCAAGAGCATGTATAACGAGATTCATATTGATGAAAAATGGTTCTTTCTTGTACGGGACGGGCTTCGGTGTATTGTGACCCAAGACGAGCCACCGCCTAAGGCAATATCAGTGTCCCACAAGAGTCACATCACTAAAGTCATGTTTCTTTCCGCTCTTGCAAGACCAAGATTCAATCATACAACGAGACAGGAGTTTGATGGACTAATTGGAATCTATCCAGTAGGAGAAATCGACATGTATGTGAGAGCAAGCCATGGTCACCAACCAGGAGATCTAAAGTGGTGTAACGTCAACATGGATAGGGATTTGTACCGAGATATGCTTTTTAATTTTGTGTTACCGGACGTGAAGAAGAAGATGCCAATAGACAACAACATTATATTGCAGCAAGATGGTGCCAAAGCTCATCTACCAGATGACGATCCGTTGTTTGCAGCAAAGGTCACAGAACTGTTTGGAGATCCAACTGCTGTGAAGCTGTACACACAACCGGCACAGTCACCAGATTTGAATGTGAATGATCTTGGCTTTTTCAATTCTCTACAGTCAAGATACTACCAGACAGCTCCAAAGGACGGTCTTGAATTGATTGAGATGGTAGAAGAAACTTACAAGAACTATCCAGCCAAGAAACTCAATCGAATTTGGTTGACACTGCAGAGTGTGATGAATCAGGTCATCAACCAAAGAGGAGACAACGACTACACAATCCCTCACATGAAAAAAAAAGTTCTGGAACGACAAAACCAATTGCCACTATCGTTGGATGTAACTGCAGAGGCAAGCACGTATCCACTCGACATCCTGGTTGATTGATGCTCTCAATAATAGTCTCTGATAGAGTTCTGTTTCCTTTTGTTGATGTTGTCACAACGTGAAATGAAAAATTTAGTTTCTCTAATGCTTTTTGAAACAGTTGTCGAGCATTCTTCTAAATATTCATAAAAAACGAGCCGGGTCATATAAAAATGAGTCGCGCCATCCCCTGTAGAAATCCTAGGAGGTCTACACAGCTCGGCACGCTTCATTTTTGTTTTCTGACTGGCACGGCATCCTCAATAGGAATATAGAAGTGAGACGGAGGGAGGAGTAAATTTTTCATTTCAAGTTGTGACAACATCAACAAAAGGAAACAGAACTCTATCAGAGACTATTATTGAAAGCATCAATCAACCAAGATGTCGAGTGGATACGTGCTTGCCTCTGCAGTTACATCCAACGATAGTGGCAATTGGTTTTGTCGTTCCAGAACTTTTTTTTTCATGTGAGGGATTGTGTAGTCGTTGTCTCCTCTTTGGTTGATGACCTGATTCATCACACTCTGCAGTGTCAACCAAATTCGATTGAGTTTCTTGGCTGGATAGTTCTTGTAAGTTTCTTCTACCATCTCAATCAATTCAAGACCGTCCTTTGGAGCTGTCTGGTAGTATCTTGACTGTAGAGAATTGAAAAAGCCAAGATCATTCACATTCAAATCTGGTGACTGTGCCGGTTGTGTGTACAGCTTCACAGCAGTTGGATCTCCAAACAGTTCTGTGACCTTTGCTGCAAACAACGGATCGTCATCTGGTAGATGAGCTTTGGCACCGTCTTGCTGCAATATAATGTTGTTGTCTATTGGCATCTTCTTCTTCACGTCCGGTAACACAAAATTAAAAAGCATATCTCGGTACAAATCCCTATCCATGTTGACGTTACACCACTTTAGATCTCCTGGTTGGTGACCATGGCTTGCTCTCACATACATGTCGATTTCTCCTACTGGATAGATTCCAATTAGTCCATCAAACTCCTGTCTCGTTGTATGATTGAATCTTGGTCTTGCAAGAGCGGAAAGAAACATGACTTTAGTGATGTGACTCTTGTGGGACACTGATATTGCCTTAGGCGGTGGCTCGTCTTGGGTCACAATACACCGAAGCCCGTCCCGTACAAGAAAGAACCATTTTTCATCAATATGAATCTCGTTATACATGCTCTTGAACGTCATTTCAGCCACAGAATTGATAGTGTTCTTGTCGATCTTTGCGATGCAGTGAAACAGCCGATTGAGGCGATGATCATCGTTCAACTTCGGCTTCAAAGCCATGGTATGAACCTTCAGTTTCTTCGACTGTTTCATTCTCCAGATGGTCATAACTGGAATACCAACAGCTCCAGCAAGAGATCTGATGGTTCTTCTAGCGGTAGGATCAATAATCTTGATCTCTTGCAACAGCATGTCTCGGTCATGCTTCGGGTTTCTTCCAGAATTTTCGAACTTCGTAGTAAATGCCGTTTCTGGAACGTTTGCAAGAAGAGAGACAGGGTCAAGAGGGGTATTGGGTTGATATCCCGGTATTTGCTTCAGCGTTGAATACCACAGATTAGCAACAGTTCTTGGATGGATTTTGTGTGTTTCGCCAACAGCTTTAAAACTTCCGTAAGGTAAAATTTCTCGCGACACCCTCACCACGCACGCCATGAATACATCTTTTTTCAGCTTTTCGGTCATCGCAACCCTCTTTTTCCTTGTTGTCACCATTTTCAAAGTTGTTGCTTATATTCAGAGGAAAGAGATTTGTGCTGGTGTGATCGTCGAATTTTCACTTGCTGGGGAGATCCGTAAGAAAAAGGGTGGATTGTTGGCGGCTTCCTTACTTTGAACGGCTCAACGGACTGAAAGACTTAATAATTCTAAATATACTATATACATGGAAATATAGCTTATAATGTGAATTTAAAGATGATAACAGCCATATGTTCTAAGTAGCTTGTTGGCGGTTTTTTTTATTTAAAGTTGTGAAAGTGTAATATAGAAGTGAGACGGAGGGAGTAGTACGAATACCGGTAGTTTTATTACAACGCATAGCATACACAAAAGAAAAGGGGTATCATAGAAGATCGAATGTAAAAACAGTGGTACTACCAACGATTTATCTCGTGTAGTAGAGTGTGCTATTGTGCTCCCAAAATAAATCAGGATGACTGGCGAATGGCGAGTGGCGAGAAACGAATGACTGCCTTCCTTCCTAAATGAAGAAAGGCAATAAGTACAAGAGCTCTCCATCAATTATGGAAACGAAACAACGATTAAACACGTATGGAGTTTATTCTTCCAAGACGATAGGGCACTTCACGAGTATCCAAGACGGTCTTGGCTCTTTGGACTACTTCTTGGAAATCTGAAATTTGCGATTCTGTCCCGCCACCCACCCACCACCACCCACAACAAGAATAACATCATCATCAACACCCGTTCATCACTCTTATTCACCGTCACATCACGTCCATCATTCATCATGGCCATTATAATTTCATTCCCTGTCAATCTTAAAGTCATGATATGATTTGATTCTATCGTCAGACATTCTGTCTGTCCACCATTATTTGAACTGTACAGTTGAACTAACATTCTGTGAACCGGAACGATTGCGATTGATTCGACGCAAAGAGTGTTTCATTCATCCAATCGTCTTTCATTAACTAAAAGTATTGCAATATCCCAAAAACAGTTCACTCTTGCTGTTTCCATCGAATGGTCAGTAGTATGAATCGGTTCAGTCAAGCACATGAACGACTCAAACAGTCGATACACACGTATTGGAGACAAAATCGGTACCTGTCACCCCGATCAACCGCCGGAAAGGTTGTCATGTCCTGTGTGTACTTTTCATTACCCGTTGCGATCGGATATTACATTTCGACGGCCGCTGTGGAAATGTCCGAATCGACCATTGAAGAACGATTCGGTAACAACAGCAACAACAGCAGCAGCAGCAGCAACCGTTCCCTTCCCGATGATCGATCCTCACGTGAAGAGGACAACGACGACAAGTTATTTGGGATCGGGGTACACCTGGTAACCAGTGACCAAGAAACGCAAGAAATCAATCGTATCAATCTGGAACGGTTTCTCAAAAAACAACGGAGGCTCAAAGAAAAGAGAGAGCGAGAGGAGGCTGCTCAACAAGCAACCGACAGCAAGTAATAATGAAGAGAGCTGATCCCCCCCCAAAAAATGGGATGGGATTTGACATGAACAGATCATCAAATAATCATCACAAAAAAGTTACAAAAAAAAAAATCAAAATCCGTTAACATCATCCAAATATTGCAGGCAAAAAGGGATACCAAAAGAATAAGTCATTGTTCCCTTGCAAGAGTTGTCAAGATGTTGTTGTATCTTAGACCAGCTCCAAGTCGTTCCCTATGTTTGTATCGAGATTATTCTCGTTCGTGCTGCAATTCCTGTTCCTGTCACTAGTAATAGCGGCAGCTTGCTGTAGCTCCAAGCGTACAATTCTTCCTTCATGGGATCCACCCGATCTTGTTGTTGCTGTTACTACTTCCTGAAGAGATTGGAACTCTCCGTCTTCCCAGGATTGATTGTTGTGCGGATCCCATTTCCCCCGATACACTGTCACATTCGTCAACTCGTCGTCGTTGGTCGTCCTTACACCACGCTTTGGAGCAGACTGCAGTGGCAATACCCAATAGATGTGACCTTTGGCATTGACAAACCCTTCCTGTATGGTTGATTGTCGCTTTCCAAAGGTACAGGATCCTTCAACTTCCCAACCCGTAGTCTTCAACGGGTCTTTGCTCGATGCGAGAAACGTCAGGTGCAGGTACCCCTCCGTTCGGATTTGTTTGCCAAAAATGATGGCTGTGCATACGATCTTGTACGTGCCATCCTTGGGAGTGGCAAGTGTACTCGCAAAATCTGGACAGTTTCGGATACGACGACGGGTTTCACCGAACGGATACGAAAAGACACCAACGGTAGACGATTCGTCGACGTCACCTCCACGGTTACAGGAGGAGTCTACCAGGATACTGTGATGTTCGTCTTGTTCTGTCATTTCATAGCAGTCTCCACCATCCTCATCCTCAATATCTGGTGGGGTATAAGTAGATGACGACATGAAAACCACGGAACATAGCAGTCCCAAAAAGTAAAGTACCACAACCGAAAAAAGACTGATCAGGATGATCACCAGCTTGTTGTCATGTTCGTATAGCAGCCAGAGAATGATCAGCCAGAAAAATAACATAAACACAGCGCATCGTGCTATTCGGAATACCCGATCCCTCTCTTCGGCCGGTGTCGGTTTGGATGTTTCGACGATACCGTCATCCATCATCATGTGGTTGGTTGGTTCGTTTGGTTCCCCGACTGGAAGTGTGTGTGTGTGTGTGTGTGTGTGTGTGTGTGTGTGTGTGTGTGTGTGTGTGTGTGTGTGTGTGTGTGTGTGTGTGTGTGTGTGTGTGTGTGTGTGTGTGTGTGTGTGTGTGTGTGTGTTTCCACAAGATTGACTCCTCACTTTCCCCTGATGCAGGTTCGTTCGGTAACTGTTAGGATGTGATAAGGGATGCATCCAGTTTCTTTTGGGCATCGATCCTTTCTAATGAGGAGGGACGTACTTCGTAACTGTAAGTTATTACGGAGTATTATCAAACACATCATAATCTCGATATGATGCTTCACAGACAAGAACCCTAATTTCATTTCATTCCACCGGTCATTTCGAGTCTCAGAGGGTCTGTCCTCTGTCATGTGTGAGATCCGAAGAAACAACATCACCATGATTTTTCCTAACTGTAACTTCCGTTTTTACAGTAGTTCAGCATAGGTAAATCGTTCAAGTGGCTAATCTCTCTAGGAACAATATATTGATGATGTAAAGAACAACAATTGCTGGCACAAACGCTGATTATCGTAACAATTACTAAGATTAAACTGACACCAACGACAGGCACTACCTTTTCTCCGTGAAACCTTTCTTACGCTACTGGTGATTCGGTTGGCGTTGGGAAACAACTTCGAAAGCCGGATCGCAGCTTGGCTTCATTCAGATATTTTCCGATGATAACCACCTTGCATGCTCGTTCTTCGTTTGGCTGAAACATCAGGTCGTCACTAGCAGGATACACTTCCCATAAATCATGAACGGCTTGCAAAATGAAGCGCCGCCGATCCAAGCCGGAAGTGTCAATCCGATACACATTGCCAAGATTGGAGTTGGCATCTTCGTCCTCCTTCACATGGTAGGCCGAGACAATACCCTTCATGCGAAAAATCTGCTGTTCTGTCTTTGACTTTGATACATTGATCCTTTCAGACGAACTCCCGTTATCAGCCGATCGGTGCAGCATTGCGGTCAACACTTGATCTTTCTCGTCTTGATTTGGCCACAAGATCTCCGCTAACCAGGCATTCAGTTTGTCGAGATCCACCGATGCTGTTTCCTGCAGCGCAATGGTAGATATGGAAGCAGTATGATGATGCTTGAGTTCATGGTGCTGAGTTTGGCATTTGTCACAATCGTGGTCGTCATGTTCGTGATCATGATGGTGGTGATCACGGGTGTCATCGACTGCGCTTTTCTCATCTTGTCCTGCGTTTTCCCAAGCGCTTTCCAGCTCCTCCAGCCGATCTGCTCCTCCGAAGCAATTGGCGTTCAAGATCCAGTCCAAGTTTGGAATGTTTGAAAATGACGTGCGCAGAATTGGTGCCGTGGGATGCAGCTCTCGAATCCGTTTCTCTACTTGATCGAGAGACGGTCTAGCCTTCAGTTCAGTAGTATCCGAGGAGTTCGTTTCATTCTCCAACAGGTCGACTTTGTTGAGCACTATGCGATCGGCGTAAGCGATCTGCTGTGCTGCTTCCTCTGTTGATTTGAGCTGGTCCAAGATGTGAACTCCATCTACTAAAGTAACAATCCCATCGAGCTTCAGGCGTGAGTCGAGCGCATCGTCCAACCAGAATACACTGGCAATAGGACCGGGATTTGCCATTCCCGAGGCTTCGATCAAAATGTAATCCAGATCTTGTCGCTTCTCCAGCAGATTTTCCAATGTAGCCACTAATGTATCTTTTACCGTGCAACAGATACATCCATTGGGAAGTTCGATCAGGTCTTGTAACGAATTCGATTGGGGATCGACACCATCACGTGCAATCAAGGATTCCACTGCCAGTCCCTCCCCGAATTCGTTTTCGATAACAGCGATACGTTTACCGTGGTCCGGTGATTTGAGAATGTACTGTATCAACGTCGTCTTCCCAGACCCAAGAAACCCAGAAAGGATTGTGACGGGGCATGGCGGCAACGAATCCATATTTTTAACTGTCAAGACATTGGTGGTAGCCATGTGGTCTAGTCCGGTTGAAGGGTCGGTTGCAGTAGAGTCCACTGGTTGATCATTGTCTATCACTGCAATCAAATCTGGAGCTTCATCGTCACTGTCGTCCTCAATTTCTGCCATGGACATTGTGGGAAAAGATTCGGTAGAAACAATCGTCGGGGTCTTTCGAGCTCGATTTACTTAGAATCCACAAATATCACAATGTTAGTTTTCAATAACGAGAATATTAATCAGACGACTCAACAAGCTTGCGTACCCACCAGAAAAGCATCGTTCCACTCTTCCATTGCTTTTTGCAAATCTCGTTGAGCGGACCTTAACTTTTTCTTTCCAGATGTCAGGAATGCATCAGCATCTGAAAGATCGCTGTTCGAGGAATCATCGTCTGCCTTGTGTTCCTTGTCTTTGGCCATTTTGGCTTGATCCAGGAGCGCCACTAGCTCGGCAATCTTGACTTGAGCCTTGATGACTTTTTTGCGTATCGTTTTGAGGGCGAGCTGATCATCTTCCAACAGCTCGTCTCCTTTTTCGGAAATGTCATCGTCATCGTCTTCCGAAAAATCATCCTCGAAATTACTATTTATCTTGCCTGTCGGATTGTTGGTCCAGCCTCCATCATCGCCGTTACTTTTGGCAAATGCTACTTCATCTTGCGCTTGCGCCATGATTTCATCAATTTGTTCTTCCTCGGTCTTGGGAGGCTTGAGTTCATCTTGGAATCGTGCAAACGGTTGTTTTTGTGTGTATAGAGACAATCCCAACTTGTTGAGACCCCTATTAATTTCGGACATGCGTTCTTCATCGGTTTTGAATCCACTAGGGAGCGACTTGTTCAATTCTTGCAACCGTTCTTCCAGGGACCATTGTTGATCCATAACATTTTCGTTGTCGTCGTTCGTAGCTACAGTGTCTGTCCCGAAACCAACGCCCTCCTTGTCTTCTATGGGCCGTGAGAAGAGAACAGTAAACGTATGATTGCGGGCCTTGGCTTGATCGTCGTCAATCAGATTGCAGGTCAATGGAGGTGGATTGGAAGCTTTCGAATCATCCAAGTTGTTACCGGTTGGTGCACTAGTCTTTTTGTCAGCAGTCACCTCTTCATCTTTTGATTTCTCATGCTGCATAGCTTGAATCAAGCAATGACGTGATTGCGACCAATATTCCTGGGCCTTGTCACGGTAGAGACGAGCAATTTGTTCTTGCTCCTCTTGAGTGGTGGATTTGTTGTCGCTGCTCGCAACAGCAGCAGCAATCGCCGCAACTTCTCGGGATGCTTCATCCGACAAAGCTTGTAATAGCTGTTGAGCCTGGACATACAGTTCAGCCGCCTTCCAGTATTCTGACTTTGCTTCAAATGCCTTGGCATCCTGTAATAGACCAAACGCTTTCTCTACCGAGTCCTCCGGTGAACGAGATGATGGAGTAGGAGGCGTATCCCCATTGCGACCACTGGTAGAGTCGTTAGGATTGGTACTGTCGGTCGTTGTCATGATGTGTGGAACGGGCTTCACGTGTTCGGTAAATAGTTTCGATTGCGACAAGCTCTCCTCTTCGATTGATTATAATGTAACAATACACTGAGAAAGATGGTGGAGTGGAGAAAAAGGAGATATGATAATACGATATGAGATGTTGGATGACGTCGTTAGTGTACCGTAGTATTTTTTTAGTCTTGATTGTGTTCCTGTCTGGTGGTCGACCAGTTCGATCTTTCCAAAGAAGGTGCTCTCCTTTTCATACACGCGGGACTAAAATAATATCGCGAATACTCGTGTTTGGGTTGCTTTACGTTCGCAAGTTTGAACATCATCTTGGTCATCATCATGATCTTTTGCATCATACACACTAATTCTCAACGAAGGTAGACAGTAGTGCAGCTGGAACTAATAGTGTCCATCCAGTGGAGCTGTTGGCTTGACTCCCTCAACCGTAGGTGGTAGTTCAACTGGAGGAATCATAGCGCTCTTCACTCCTAAACTTTGCAACTGGATCGACAGACGATTGGTATCCATGATAGACACGATCAGACTTTCCATTTCACTCCATATGCCATCCACGATGAACACAGTATGAGGATCACCAGGACATCATTTGCTTTGTATTGGACATTTTCCGTTACCATCAAAGAATCGATAGGATTCTCTTTTCACCTCTCATCGACATCGTGTCCGTCGTTCGCTAGCAGCCGTTACTGTCAATCCGCAGTTGAATTGTCATTTGGATATTCTACCGATTCATCGTATCCATTCCACGGAATCGCCTTCACAAGCTTTGCTTCTGGATCGACGCGAAACATTCGATACAACAGAAGGATGAGATCCACGGTATCCTGTGATAATCTCGATGGAATGGAAAAAGAACGGAACGACACAACCTTGACCGACCCGACGATGACCGAAGATACTGCTGTATCTGTTTCTGTGCCATCCAATGCAGCAGTATCATCCAAAGATGTAAACCCCAAAAAGCTTCATACTGTCACAGTCTGTATGGTACCGCCACCGGAAAACGTACACGTATGGGAAACAGTGTCCCAACTGCGGCATCAACTCCGTGATCCGGGATTTTTCCGATGGCCACCACACGTCAATCTGTTGTATCCATTCCTACAACTGGACCGGGAAGCATCCTGGGAAGGAAAGGATTCTGAATGGACGCTGGACGATATTGTCCAGCGACTCGAGGCGGCAACTGCCACCGTCCCGCCGTTTCACGTGCATCTCAATCGATTCGGGACATTTGGAGCAACGAACCGTGGAGTACTATGGCTCCATCCCGACAGCACTCCTGTTGTTGTAGGGGAATGTGTGGATGTTGCTTCAACTGCTCGTTCTCCTCCTCTGATTGCCTTGCAAGATTCCCTCGAGAATGCCTTTCCAATGTGTCGGGATCAATCACAAAAAGGTGAACAAGGGAGATTTGTGCCTCACATGACAGTGTCTCATTTCCTCAGTCGCGACGAGGCATTAAAAGCGCAGGAAACAGTTCAACACATATTGGATAGTAGCAGTAGTAGTGATTTAATATTCTTGATGGATCGAATCTACCTGTTGGAACGAACGGGTGACGATGGACAGTTCCTTCGTGTTGCAGAAATTGCATTGGGGACTTCCGTCCAATCCGCCTTGGAAGGATCATCGACCGTGAAAACATCCATACTTGAGCCTCCTCAACCGTTCCCTGACATGCCGAATGTGGAGGATGACTGGGTGTACGCGGAACGAATGAAAATGAAAGAACGTCGACGAAAGGGCAACCGCCGAAGTAAAAGGAGAGATCGAGGATCCAATTGACTTGCCCCCCTATACGTCACGAAATCCCGAATTGCGATTAGGTTCAGTTTAAGGTATCCTTCTTTTTACAAGATGATTCGCAGTCAAGAATCATGCTGAGGTTGTTGACAGACTGTATGGATCAAATGAAATCATCATCCTTGTACAAAGATTTCATACTTCACCAGTAATTTTAGACGCCACTTACTTTAATGTTAATCATAACAAGGGGAACAAATGCTACCAAACGATTTCTTCATTTTCTGCCCCCCCCCCCCCCGTTATAACGAATTCCAATTAACTGCAACGTACTGTTGTATCATATCATACGTAGTTACTGTTAATACGTAGTAAAAGTTTCAACGTACAACTGACAGTGACTACCGGTGTGAAGGATCAATAACGCACAACGATCACAACTTCATCGGCAGTATCAGCATGGACGATGAATATTTCCAACAACGCCAGGTTTTGATTTTCAATTGACTACGTCGTGAGACATTACTCTATCGTTGGTGTCAACGAACCAAGATCCAGGCGTGTGTTTGGACAGACTGGAATTGGGCGTCAGCTATAAGAGGACTCTAACCTACACCAACCATGAAGATGAACCAAAATAATAGTAATAATCTATGGGAAACGTCTTGGGATTCATTCGAGAACGACGTGCGGGAGGAAGCCTTTTCCTTTCATCTCTCCATCCCTACATCATGGATCGCTCCGTTTTTCAGCAGTGACAACACCGACGATGTTCAAGTGTCAAGCTATCTGCTTCGTGTTGGGGTGATACCACTCAGTGTGCAGTTTTGGATTCAAACGTTTGGTCTTCTTTGTCTTCAGTCACTGATGAACATCGTTGTAGCAGTGGTGGTGTATTACACCATTGTCGAGCCACAAATGAAGGAAAAGAAACTGGGACAACAAAACAAACAATCCACAACGACGATACCCACAACTTCATTGTTTCCATACATTGTCGGTTATGGTGTCATTTGTCCCCTCCTCTTGGCATGGCCCTTTGTGCTGTTCCAACATGTTCTGGAAATGTACAACATTGCTCTTATGTTGTGTCTCACAGGAGCAATCCCGAATCTGCTTCTTTTGCGAGTTACAGAGGCTATTCATGGATTGCTTCCGGATTTCTGTTACCATCAAACGTCCAAAGAACAAAACAACTCTCCTCAAAGAAGCTCATTGACCATGCTCATCCTGTACTATTCGGCAACTCTACAGTTCCGGTTTGACCCAAAGACGCAACAACCAACACCATTGACGCGGGATATTCTATGGGAGAAAATTTGTAAATTTTTATCCACGTTTTTGCAAACCAGCCTTTTGTTCAGCCTGCTCTTGCATTTTGAGTATCACGTTTTTCCAGAGCCGAATGTTGTCTCCGATGAATCATCGTCATCATCTTTCGGGTTATTCCTACACTTGTGGTACTTTTTGCATCCACTTAAACTTGCCAATTCCTTTCTCATGGCTTCCCTCCTCAGCTTGGTGTTGGATGGTACGTTGTCGATGTGTGATGTTTCACGTCGTACCTCGTTGGGGAGGGTACTCTTCTTCCTACGAGTATCTCATCTCTCACTCTCAAAAAATTTCAACTTGATCTTCAGGCGGTGCTTCGGGCCTTGGGCTGCTCTTTGCACTTACCACAGGTCTCGCCATGGAAGACTTCTCAGACTCACCACTCACACAGTCAACATCACCTTCCGACTTTTGGGGCCGCCGTTGGGATAAGCCGGTCGAATCGGCGCTAAAGAGAGGTCGCTTCCGCCCCCTACGACAAGCTGGCTACTCCCGAAACACAGCAGCGTTGATGACGTTTATAGTGTCGGGATTCATCCATGAGTATGTATTGTATTTCATGTCGTTACGGCGACATAGCCTTTCTGCTCTTGGGTCATACGACTACTCCACAAGTCCAACCAGAGGGAGGCAGTGCCTCTTCTTTATTTTCAATGGTATTTTGCTTGTCATCGAGCGTCTATTGGATGCGCAAGACAACTCGTCTATTTTCAAACGGACGTCGGCTTCCTTGGCGTCGTTGCCAAGGCCTTGGAGAACTCTTCTCGTTTTGCTCCTTGTCTTGCCAATGGGCCACTGGTTCACAGACGAATACATCCAGTCTTCCTTCTTTGTAGATTCGGCGTTTGGATTTCCAATCATAAGGGCGGAGGTACTAAAGCAATAATTGTTTTCAACGTGCACGTAAAATCGGATTATGACAATATACTGGAACCTGAGCTATCGCCTTACATCTTTCCTTTCAAATGAAAAAGAGATCCACAGTCCATACATCGCATTTTTAACATAGTGTCCTTTCAACAACAACAAAAGCGTCTAGGTCATGAGGAGAGATCGTTTCAAAGCTTCGAATACGGAATCACCGTGTCCCTCGCTTCCGACTTTGAGTCCCAAAGTCGATGCAAGCTCCTCCATCTCGTCATTTTCCATGCTTTCCAGGCTCAGCCGACCTGCAAGAAGTTCCGTACGTTTGTGAGTGTAAAGCGCCAACCGAACTACCAGCTCACTTTTCGAACCAGTGTTGGAGAGACCAACATTATCGCATTTTTCTTTCAGTTCCTCGAAAGTGAGTTGCTCTAGCTGGCCAACAATCTTTGCTCCAGATTTGGGGGCTAAATCATCTTCAGGATATTTCAGATAACGCAACGTATTTTCAAGAATCGTCATCCCATGGCTTGGACTGGTCAAAATACTTTCGGGATGGAATTGCACGGCTGCAAAAGGGAGACTTGTGTGCTGAATTCCCATGACAATACCATCTTCGCTCAAGGCCGTGACTTCAAGCTCCTTAGGTAAAAATTCGCGAATGCCATGCAATGAGTGATACCTTGCTACTTCAAATGTTTCGGGGAGACCTGTAAAAATGCTCTCCTCTGCCAAGCCGTGCCTCGTCAATGCCACTTCGGATGGTTTTCCGTGCATCGGGTAGCTCAGAACGCCCAACTTCCCGCCAAAGTGTTCGACCATACCCTGAAGGCCGAGACAAACACCAAAACAAGGAATCTTGTGTTTGATCACAAGATCGATCGACTTGGAAAGTTCGAAATCTGTCGGATTGCCTGGACCTGGAGATAGTACCACCTGCAAGGGTTACAAATTTGGTTAGGGTTTGGTATATCCATTCAATCACTTACAGTTAGTTGTATTTCATGCACTTACCATGTCTGGTTTTTGTCCTTCTTGCACAAGCTTTTCAATGGCCGCCAACGCCGAAGGCCCGCTGCGCAGAGTCTTCACTGAAGCACCCGTCTGTCGCAAATAGTTTCCAAGAGTATGCACAAAGGAATCTTCGTGATCGATGAGAATGATCGTTTTTCCCAAGCCAACTTTTTTGGGCAGTTCTTGCATCTCTTCGCCAGTTGCCACGGCATCGTCTTCGGCACCTTTTCTTTTCACGGCGTCGATAATGGCTGATGCCTTCAGCTCTGTTTCTAATTCCTCGGCTATAGGGTTCGAGTCGTATAGGAGAGTTGCGCCGGCACGAACTTCGGCAATGCCATTCTTGATTCGAACTGTACGAAGTGTGAGACCAGTGTTGAGACTGCCATCAAACCCGACCAAACCGACGGCTCCGCCGTACCAACACCGAGGTGTTCGCTCCATGTCTTCCACAAATTGGATCGCCCAGGTTTTTGGAGCACCCGTCACCGTCACAGCCCAAGTGTGGCACAAAAAGGCATCCAGGGCGTCAAACTCTTCCCGAAGGTACCCTTCAACGTGGTCGACGGTGTGGATAAGACGGCTGTACATTTCGATTTGTCTCCGTCCAATAACTTGAACCGATCCAGGCTCGCAGATACGGGATTTGTCGTTTCGATCGACGTCAGTGCACATTGTCAGCTCGCTCTCTTCTTTTTGGTTCATCATGAGCGATTTGATACGCAATGCGTCCTCCAAAGCGTCAGCTCCGCGAGCGACCGTTCCCGAGATGGGACATGTCTCAACTCGAAGTGCTCCAGGTCGATAGTCGTTTTCAGGGATACTTTCGCATCGGACAAACATTTCAGGACTCGCCCCAACCAAATACTCTTGTTCGCCAAGGTTGATAAAGAATCCGTAGGGAGCTGGATTCCTCTTCCGCAACCTTCGAAAGATCTTGGAGGGTGGTTGTTCGGCGGATAACTTTTCTCGAAAGGTTTGGGAAAGTACTGCTTCGAAGAGGTTTCCCACAGCAAACTCTCGCTTTGCTCTTTCGACGCTGGTAGCAAACTCATTCTTTGGTGTGTCACGGTCGACGAATTCCGTTTTGGGATTTTTTTCATTGAAGTGTTCAAACCCGTCTTCCAATCCAACTCGAGGTATTCCTTGTGTTGATTTTTGGTTGACACAGAATTCGTATTGAACATGCCAAGCATCGCG
The DNA here is from genome assembly GCA_019154785.2 of Nitzschia inconspicua. Taxonomy (NCBI): domain Eukaryota; phylum Bacillariophyta; class Bacillariophyceae; order Bacillariales; family Bacillariaceae; genus Nitzschia; species Nitzschia inconspicua. The sequence continues at coordinate 1,248,536 of JAGRRH010000018.1, forward strand.
CTTATCCGAATCGATCACGTATACGCTATCTGGTAAGTACAGCAGCAAATCGCGTTGTTCTGGATCACGTTCTTGTTTGAGCTTAATTGGTTCGAACGAAAAAGTCAAATCGTATCCGAACGCTCCGTAGAGACCCAGTTGTCCATCTCCATTTTTGTAACCAAACAAATCGACCAACGAGCGAACAACTGAAAACAGCGATGGCTGAATGGAAAGAAAGCGAAAGTTATTGGAATAAAGGATCGATCAAACGGTGAACACAGTTTGCACAAGAAATGTACCTACCTGTCGAGATCGCTCCTCTTCATTGAATGTTCCAACCTCTGGAGGTGGCACTACTGTGACATCAATTTGCACCATGGCCCCTGTTGTTCCATCGGGCGGTGTATCTTTTTCTTGAAAGACTTTGACGTCTGCCAAAATATCTTGTTGTTTCAATTCTTGCATGGCTTTTTCCACAGCAGGCAGCAGTACTTTCCCCCGATCATTCAATGCCTTGATGGTACATTTGTCGGCCTTTCCAGAAATTTCGAGCGGTGGATCGATAAATCCCAACGACCAACGGGCGTATCTTCCAGGAAATTCGTACGAACTGGTGAACAGAACTCCCTTGTGGGAGTCCAATTTTTCAATCAAACGTTCGATGACGGCTTCCGATCCTTCCTGACTGGTTGGCGATTTGGAAAACTCGATCCCAGCGACGTTTGCCGTGACCTGAATGCCACCCTTTGTCAAATAGTGGCCCCCCGTGGGACGTCCCCGAGGAGCTCCCAAACTCAAGTTCTGAGCAGCCGCCTTTTCCGAAGCAGTAACGACACCCTTGCCACCTGTTTTGGCAACCTCAACACCATTAAAATTCGGGACTGTCGTTGCCGGACTATCACTCGTGCTGCTGGACATTCGTCTTGTCAGTAAGTGTGCCGATTGGATCGATTTCACAGGGACCAGTGGTAGGGTGAAGCCAATGCAACCAATGATAGAACAGGAAACAAAAACAGCTAAAGCCATCCAAAACGAATGGATTGACCGCCCCTGCCTTCTGTAACTGTTGTTTGTAGTGTGCATGATGACGCCGTTTTTGAAGCTACAAGAAGCAGAGATTTTTCCTGTTCGGTACAAGTGTCGGAAACCAACGAACAGTGGATGGGAAATGGCGATGCGAGTAGACAGGACCCGAGAGGCTCGTTCTGTTTTCTCCGGTCTTGATTACTGCTTCAAGAGAGGAACTCTGATAAGAGGCTCTCGTAGCTATCACTTGTGTGGGAAAGACGGTAATAAAGGGCAGGAAGAACAAGGAGATAGATACGGTATGACGTTGTAGTTGTAATTACTGTTAATTGCCAACTTCGATGAGATATGAGATGGAAGGTGAAGAGGGAAAAGGCGATCCCAACATCAACCGGTGCGTAGCCAAGAGTTTCACTTCACACAAATTGAAAATGGGGGGGAGGGGAATAGGTAGACCAACAAAAAAATGAAGTCTGATGAAGAATCAGATGAGATCGTACAAGGGACTGACTGTTAAAGATTTGCTACTTGCCAATCGTTTACAGTTAACTGTAAAACTACGACGTTAATAACGTGATAACAATACTACCCTACGATGAAAAGTACTTAGGTACCTACCGGTAGTACTGTAGTACACACAAACAAGCAAGACCAAAAACGTGGACAGAAAAAATAATCTTCATTTCTGTTGAGAGTTGTTGGGGCCACCATCTAACACACTGCATCATAGACGAAACTGAAAAAAAAACGAACCATGAAACCTAAACCAGCCCTTCGTCACGGCTTTCGTTTCGTGCAAATACGCGATGAACCCATCCGTTGGACGTGGATATGGTTTTAAAACCTGTTCACTCCCCGTTGAGGACAACACAAATGTGGCTTGGAAATCGTTCCTAACTTTCGTTTTTTTTGCGACGACTGTTGATTTACTGCTACAACTACACTTAAACGAAACTACTTTATCACCATGATGCCGATCAAAGAAACTGTTACTAACACTAACACAACTAACACTGTAATTCCCGCTTCCGAGATGATTGTGATTCCAACGAACAATGGAGATGTGACGGTAACGTTCGAAAGGTTTTGGAGCATCGTGAAAAAACTCTTCGAAACGGGAAAGTATGAACTAACCAAACTATTGACAATGGTCACTGCTAACGCTTCCAAGCTTTTTGATGGCTCTACCGTCATTATCATCGAAGAAGCAAACGATAACAATCCAAAGGAGGACACTGACAAGTTGTTGCTGCCACCCGTTGTGGCCGACAATTTGCTTCTTTTGCAGCAATCGTTGAAGAACAAGCCAGCGTGCCAGCCCTCCTCGATCAACGCTCAGATGACTTCTTGCTTGTATTGTCGTAACCGCCGCTGTATCAGCTTTGATAAGTGGATGTGTCCCAAGTGCAACTGTATCCGACGGGGACAGTGGGCCGAACAGTCCAATTTTTACAAAATTAACCAATTGGGAACCGTCCCAGAAGTACCAGTACTGGAACTTCACGCTCAAACATACGGAAAAGAGGACCTCCACGCCCGAGTCCCCACCCAAGTTCGAAGCGACATGGATCCCGTCCTTTCTGATATTCGTCGCTTTCCATCCATCCAACATGGTTTCGAGCTGGATGTTGTCGAGCAACATCAATACTACGGTTCCTTGAAATATGTTGACGACGAAGAGGTGTTTGAAGTATTTGGCCAAGTGGAGGCAAAACGATTTATTGCTTGCCGAACCAAGTATTCTCTGGAACATCTGAAACAAATCGAAGAAAAGGATGAGTCCACATGGACAGTGGCATCTAATGAACATGTGCTCATCTCCTCTCACGACTTTTTGAGACTACAGCTCAACCTTGCTTATCGAATGGGCGATGCTTTGCGACGTGGAGACAAGCTAGGCGCCAAGAGGGCCGTGAAGGGTTGGAAGGATATGAAAAAGAACTTTTATCTCCCTACCATCCGTGAGCGTATCGTCAGCGACGAAGTCGAACAAGATCATGTTGAATTCTTCGGCGAATCGAGCAACACGTGGTCCAAGACTGAACAGAAGGGTTTACGGACAGAAATTATGGTAAAGATTGAGGAAATGTGGAAGAATGTAATAACTGGTCTGCTACGTTCCTGCCCAGCGCTCGTACGAACGAGCGCAGTTGGGATGTTGTGGACCGGTTGGACTATTCCTATGGTATGGATTGGTGAAATCCTGTGATTTCACACTTCTTGTTTGATTCTTTGATTGACTCCTGGGTTTGGTGTTGATATTTTGAAACGATCATGTCGGTCTCGCTTTAAAAAGCTATATGCCGTGACGTCGCCAATCCAATTATTTGGTATCGGCTCGACTCACAGTCGCTGTTCTTTTTGGCTTGAGAAATGACAGTGATCCTTGTTGACAAATTTCCACCATTGTACCGGTCTTTGTGTGAATGTTGCCCTCGCAAAAAGTTGTAAATGCCATGACGTCGCCATGCCAATTATTTGGTATCGGCTCGACTCACAGTCGCTTTCCTTTTTGTTTGAGGAGACATCATACGATTACTGTTCCACCAGTCGAGACTTCAAAGATCGACGAGATTTACTGAATCGGCCATTTTCCAATCCGTTTTCTTCACTTTGTCCTTGTTTATCCAATGTGTTTTGTATCAATATGTTCATTCTATAATTTTCCTAATATTTTATCTAGAAACCCTGCAATGAAATACATTTTTATACCCCATTTACTGTTAATTTTCGCCGTAGTTAGCAAACGCATCTTTCAAGTACTGGAAATTTCAAAAGTGTTCCAATCGAGGTTGTATGTATCCAGGTCAGCCATTGTGATTTGATTGGCCAACCGTTGCCCGCCGAAGTCTCACAAGTACGGTTATCTATTGATATTCGACAGAGGTGGGTTGGGGAGTTGGAGGCTCTTCTCGAACGCCTTTACTTTAGCAGGAAGGATGACGGTTCTTCTACTGAATTGAAGACACTGCGTAGAAAATCCAGCACTTAGATTGACTGCAGGAGTGTGGATTCTAGATTCGTAAAAATGAAGGAATGGTCAAGTTTCGTTGACAAACTTTGCTGTATGCCTCAAAATTCGCCAGTAGACCAGTAATCCTTCCATTCATCCTCTGCTGCTTTCGTTTCATTGTCATCAAGACCGGTTTCCGACCTGTTAAATGTGGTAAGCCCCCCGTCAGTATTGGGAGTAAAAGATTTAACTTCTTGAGCAGGCATCGATGAAATATCGTTGTATCCGCCGTTGACATCTTCAATAATGACGCCAGAGCTCTGTTGAATCTTTTCTGCTTTATATTTTGCCTTGGCTTCCATCTCTTCTTCCTTTGACGAAAATCCAAGCCATTCCCGACGATCTGTACCCTCCTCGTGCATCGAATGTACGACATCATCAGGTCGGACGGTGGGAAGTTGTGACATGCTTTCTAGGCTCTCGGTGCGAATAGTCTCCCACATGGCATGGCAATGCATGCTCCGTACCTCAAGAACGCGGGAAACGAACGCCTCGGTTTCCACACAGAGATTTTCCTCGTCGTCATGAGAACTGTTGCAGATCACGGACTGACGAAAACGGGACGTACTTACAAGACGATCGCGGAGCACGTTGTATGATGCACTTTGGGGTAGCAACATAAGGATGCATTTCAAAGTTTGAAACAGCATCGTTCCGCTTCCTTCCGACAATGGATCCTTGTCAGTGTCAAGCATGCGTACATGCAAGTGCCGGAAAAGAGGTCGTTCGATCATCTCAACCAACTTGTCTAGTTCCAGAAGGAACACGAGATTTATATCCATAGGGTCGATATGCTTCAAGAAAAGAGAAGCAGTTCGGCAGGCGCATCCCCACAAACATAGAGATGTTGCAGCCACCAAGTTATGAGCAAACGAATGCAGCAAAATGTGGAACAACCGCGTCCTCTGTCGATCTCGTTCCTCCGCTTCTTTACCGTGACCAATACAGTCCTTCAACACAACTCTAAGGTCTTTGGTCTCCCGAGAATTCAAAAGGACAAGGCACATTTGTTGGATGAAGGTGCTCACAAATTGAAAATCGCGAGACATCTTCAGCGACGATTTCTGTTTGCTGTTTGTGTTTCTCTCTCGTCGAATAAAATTATCCAGTTCTACAGAAAAAGAAACAAAAACGAATTCTGGCGGCTGCAATCTGCACATGTGCGCAATTACCCTCGATAGATCACCAATGAGATGCAAGTTACAGCCATAGAGCTGAATTAGAGCGGAGAACACTTCTCTGTCCCGAGATTGTAACTCCCGTCGATCTGTATCCAAAATATCCAATGCAAACTCAATACTTTCTTCTTTCATCAGATCCGTAGAAGCTATTTTGCCGCTGGCATTGGGAAGTATCCAAGAGGGTGATGATGGTGCGAAGCCGGACAGTGAATTGGCTCTCTTCACTCCTCGAGAAGGAAGTTCTCCCTGGACCGGGACGGTGATCTTCGCCAACACCTCCAAACTCTTGAAGATGATTCTCTCCGGGGGGTTATCGACTAGCTGGTGTATTATTGGAATAATGAATTCACGTGCATACTTCGTGGTGTAGAAAGAGGGACGAAACGTTTTGTGAGACCGAGATTTAAAGGGATGCAACAGTATTTTGCTCCTTCGTTCGAATGCGTGCTTACATCGGCCTTGAGTACATCCGGAACGACGCTCTCGTACAGCACAACTATCCATTGCAAGGCGCAAAGCCTAGACCACATCATAGAATCAGTATTTGTCTCTTTCGTGTCGTTTGATTTTCGAAACCAACCTTGCGATTCGATTCCTGTTCCGTCATGTTTGACGTCCATTCGATACGGCTTTCGCTCGACAGCAGGAGGGTTGCGTGCGTTCACCCCACCAGGACTGTCAAGCTCTTCCCGCAATGCAACAATGAAGCTGTCGAGATGATTCACATACGCTTTTCCATCTTTTCTGACTGCACCTTGCAAACAAACGTTGGTCTGTTCCGCCAATGTGTGTGTGGTAACATCTGGAAGGAAAGAGTCTTTGTTGTTTGGTTTGCTTTGGAAGGTGTCTCCAATACTCAGCAAAACTCCCGGTAGAATGTGAGGAAGCGCGTTGCGAACTGAGATGGTGGCCGCGCTCAGAGTTTGATTTTCGGCATTGGTCTTGATCATTCCTTCATCTTCCAACCCGTGAAAGAGATCGTCGTCATGAGATCTCGACTTGGATGCAGTATCATTTGTTGTAATTCGATCCTGTTTCTTCTGGTTGTCCCCACTGATGTGTGCCTTGACAATTCTTGACATCCAATACATGGCGATCTTCCTCACCATGGGATCGGGATGTTCCATGGAGAAGACAAGGGATTGTAATACCTTATCGAAATCTACTTTGATACCTGCAGTTTGGAAGTCATCGATGGCCTCTTCGACGACGTGATTGTCAAGCAATTTTGGCAAGACGCTTTGCAAAAAGGCTAGAGCCGACTGTCGAATCGCCAATGTCGGGTCGGCAATCATGTCGAAAATGCCAGTCAGGAACAAATGAAGGAATTCCAGGATGGGCGCGCCAATCAGCTTTTCGGTCAGTTCTTGTAGCCATGTGAGTGTCAATCGTTTGGTCGCCTTGTTGCGCATGTATACAAACCGTGCGAACACAGGGACGCACGCTTCGGCAGAAAATTGTCCGGAATTCATCGCCCCGACGATGATTTCCTTCAGCTTTTTGTCCAACATTTCCGCTCCACTTTTGACATCGAGATCGACATCGGCAAACAAGGAGCGGAGAATTTCAAAGAGAATGAAAAAGTGCTGAACGGCAAGGTTTGGGATGACCTTGATGACATTGAAGAGGGATTCTGTCGCGTAGTACCGAACTCGTTGGGAATGATCTTGACAGGCATGGACGACGGAGGCTAAGATCAAATCTCGACACTCATGCGCGATAGGGTTGGTGTCTGGAGCCTTCTTTAAACCAATGGCACTTGCCGCCAGAGCCACCACTCCACCTTTTCGAGCGTCTTCGCTGGTACTTCTTACGTAATCATCGGAAAGCAATAAGAGAATGGCTCGAACCCGTTCCAGTTCGTCCTGTTGTACGAGTGATCTTACGACCTTTTCAATTTCCATAGCGGCGAGCCTTCGTCGCTCGTATCGTTTATGAGCCAGGGACACCAATACTGCTGCCGAGATACTCTGTTGACTTGATCTCTTGAGGGATTCTCTTGTTTCTTGATAGATGGGATCGTCCATGAGTATATTGTCGGCATCATCGCCGACACCACCACTAGCCAATTTCATCATGTCCGAGTCGAAGAGAGTAAGAGATTCGATTTTCTGCCGCATGGTCATGAGTACATCTGGCAACACTCCTGATGATAGAGGGTCCTCCACTTCGGCTGGTTCTGGATGCGGCGGGAGTTGTGACTGTTGTTGTTGTTGTTGTTGTACTTGATTCATCTGCTGCTGCTGCTGGGAAGATGCAGCGGAGGACGCTGCAGCATCCTTGGTAATGACATGCACATTGGTAGTGGCTGATCCATTGCCCTTGATGCCTTGCGGTGGTGGTGGCGGTGTGGTGTTTCCTCCTCGTCCACCTTTGCCTCCTCCTCCTCCTCCTCCTCTAGACGCTTTTGTGCTGTTGGAGGGTGGCGTTTCGGGTCTTTCCCCAAAGAAGTTTCCTCGACTGGGTCCCTGTCCCGACCTCATGGCTTTGTCGAATTCGCTCCCGTAACTGTTTTTTTTTTGGTTCCTCCCATGATGATGATGACGTCGTTCTCGTTTTTCTTCTGACGAGCCTTCATCGTGACTGAACGAATCTTCTTCTTCGTCGTCGTCGTCCTCGTCGTCGTCGTCCTCACCAGTATCGGACGAGTCATCTTCATCGTCGTCCTCTTCATCATCCTCATCATCCTCTTCGTCGTCGTCATCATCACTACTGGAACTGCTCGACGAGAACGCGTCATCATTTCGACGCAAATGATTCGGCTTTCCCTTTTGTTTCCGGTCGTGTCGTCCCTTGTTTCCATCAATTCTTTCCGGACCACCGACCGTCCGTTGACGAGTCGGTTGTTGTAATTGTTGCTGTTGCTGCACCCTGACAGTGTGGGTCCGATGCCGAGGAAAGGATTCATTCACAATGTTACTGTTGCTGTTGCTGCTGTTGTCGTTGTTGTGATTGCTACTTTTGCCAGTACGATCTCGATGAATGGGACTAACACCTGAAAAATCATCGACGGATGCATCTGTTGTTGATATCCCATTTGATGATGAATGATTTTTGCTGTTGTTCCTTCCATTGCTCACACTAACGCCACCACCGCCATGATAATTGTAGCCCGTATCATTGCTGCTGCTGTCACCATTGTCACCACCACCATCACTCGAATCGTTGGACCGTGACAACTCGGACAAGGGGATCGGTTGATTAGTGTTCTTACTAACAGTAATGTTGCGACTCATCTTCTGTTGTTTCAAAACTTGTTCTTCTTTCTCTTTCTACTACCGTGTAGTAGAAGATTTATTTTATCTGGTCCATACCGCAGTTGGGTCCGATTGGGTAGGGAGGAGATTATTACCGGTTGACTCTTTATAGGTATGCTACCGCTATCATACTAGCTCTAGAGAGTAGTCGTATAACAGTTTACAGTAAATGGCAATAAAATGACAACATCATCATCATGAAAGAATCCAGCAAAATTAGACTACCGGTATGCTCTGATGCTACGCAATAGTACCGGTAGATACCGTACCGTAGTGTCATACGGTAGTACCGTATTTTATGAGGTTGTATGACACCGGTATCACAGTCAATACCGTACTGTGAATGTTAGGTACGGTAGTAGACTACGGTAGGTACCTTCACACTTCACACTTACCGTAGTACGACGTTCTTCGTATGGTACTCCGAGGGTACCTACGGTCTACGGTACCTATGTAACGTACCGTAGAAGTGCTGTACGCGAGGGACAAACAAACTACCGTACTGTACCGTACCGTTGTTCACTGGAAGTTACTCGGAGTAGTATTTATTATACTCTATTTTGTACTATGATAATATTAGTACTACGTACAAAACGAAAAAGCAATGCAATAACTTTTGTTGATTTTTTTGCCATGATGTGCGAAAATCACCAACAAAGCTACCATCTCGTTCCAGTTTCTTCAAAGCTGTCGCCTTGAGCTGTCAGTCGGGGAGAGTTGTATGTTGTTATATTAATGTCACCGACACTCGATACCGTGGTTCACAAGCGCTCCACAATCGTCCAAATCTCGACAGAACGGTTGACGGCAACAAGGACAGGATGGTGTGACTTTGTGACCAAGTCGAGCAAAGTATTCCGTCAAACAAGTCACGTGAAAGGCATGGGTACACTCTGGATTGTCCGACCATATCAACCGATCATGAACTTGAAACGACTCCAAGCAGATCCTGCAATCACAGGAAGTCGCAAATGTATCAAATTTTGATTCCATCGAGCGATCCTTGGGGGTAATTCTTGTTCCTTCGTTCGAAGTACAGTTCGGTCTACATAACACAGCGTTCGTCGTCTTCTGTATATCCGATTGCCGTGTCTTTTATCATTCCAAGGGGGGAAAAAAAAGCAACAAGGTGAGGCTTCTTTTTTTAAAAAAAAAATCCGGGCTGCAGCTTGCAAGACCGTATGCATTGGAATAAGGAGACCGACATACCACTTGTACAAGTCCCGAATTTTCAAAAAACTCCATGAGAACTGTCCGTCGATGGTCCCGTTGTCGTTCAATCCTTTCTTGCAGATCGTCGTCATCCAAGCAAAGAAAATCGTCGTCATCCTCTTCGTCGCATTCGACCTTCCACACGATAAACCTCTCTATTGCACCACCGTTGTGCAAGCATAATATGCATAGAAAGCAAACGGCCATGAACTCACACAAGGACCTGCTGTTGGAGAAGAAATCCTTTACGATTGCAGAAACTTGTTGAGTACGGTGCCATGTTGCAGCGGTCCCAGTCCCTGTGCTTGTAGTTGTAGGATCGATCCAATGGAGGAACCGTTCGGGAAATAGTGCTATTAAAATCAAGACACAAACTTGGATACGCTCGTCTCTTGGAGACCCTCGCATCATCCAACAAATGACGGCAAGGTACAAACCAAACACGGCAACAGCAATCGGAGGCATCGTCATCATCATCATCATCATCATCCTATCTGTAATTCAAGGACCAAAGACTGTTTGGAGAGTAGCAAGTGATAATCTCGCCTTCAGTTGTTGCTTAAAATATCGGTTTGAGAGACGGAGAGTGAAAGAGTGTGTTCTTGAGTCTGTTTGTAGCTATAAAATTGTAACAGCTGCTCTAAGCAAATGAATGTATGAATCTGATCAACTTGTGTGTATGTGTGTGGTGGTGGTGGTGGGGGAATCAATCACTTTCACAGCATGGACAGATTCGACGACGATGTGTATGTGTTCATTGGGTTTCTCTGAGAAGAACACAACTTGCAAAAAAGCATAGGAGCTCTACCGGTAGGAGTACGACTCTCTACCGGTAGCTAGTAGAGGGAGTAGAATGAGCCTTCGCTGGAGGCGCCCAAACACAACGCGAGCCCCGGCATACGACATAATTAATACGCCATCATGTTATTTTTACGTCTCCTGTTCCTGTAGACGTTAACCCCGGACTTTGACGAGAACTACGATGTCCTAGGTATTTCAGCCATTCGACTGCCGTAGTACTCGTGTGGAACATTACAGATTTACTGTTAATGAAACAATAAAAAAGCTATTCCGTCCAACGGATTTATTGTGATAAAAATATTTAAAGTTACCAAGTCGTAATGTCGATCGCAAGGAAAAACGGATTCACTCTATCGATTGCTAGTAGCTAGCTACTAGAGGTACTATCATACCCGGAGTACAAGGTATCATACTCCAGGCTCCAGGCTCTCGATCTCACAACAACGGTTTTGCTCTTCGACGCACGGTAGTCTGGTATCTACCGTAGGTAGATTAGATCGAACGTCGTCCACCAAGGATAGTTACTGTTGATTAAAATACACCGAAAAAAAAAAAAGCGAAAAGAGAGATAAAGGTCTGTGTAGTCTTATTATTCTACAGGTACTGCATATTTAACGAAGCATGTCATAGATCTCATTTCTAATAATTCAAAATCACTTGCAACCGCTTCCACCATGCGAAACTACCTTTTTTCTATTCTCGCAGAGGTATTTATCAAACTCTATAACAAGGAAGGAAGAAAATGATTTTTTGTTAAAAAATATGATAGTTGTACGTCACTACCTACCGGTAGACAGGATACCGTATGATACACATACGGTAGTACCGGTATTACTACGGAGTTGAATACCGTACACTGGTTACCGATACTTCCTATCATCTTCGAATCCAACAATGAGCATCCATTTCCCGAATGCGAAGAAAGATACAGTCGTCTACTGATGACTACTTTCATTTTGTGTGTGCGAATTGTCAATGGAAAGATCGGCCTTTCTAATCACGAGCCCTGCACTGCGCTCAGCCAGCAGCATGCATCTGGGAATTTTCTTTTAAGGTTGCGGTATTGCTCATCCTCCTGCTGTATGATTCGGAGTTCGGAGTCATGGGTCTAGAGCCTGTGCATGAATAAGGCAACCGAAAGCTTCCAGCATAACCACGTATCACGTTGACTGTAGGAGGGTCTACCGACGTGTCAAGTACCATCACAGTGCTTGGATCTGCCCACCTGTCACTGATGCATAACTCAGCACAGCCTGTCGACGCACTACCGGCAAGTACTGTACACTCTCCAACGGTAGAATCCAGCTCTATCGGGAGCAACAACAGGACGTTCCAGCAGACCAAAAAGGTCCAGAAGATCCACCAATGGAGTAGCAATTGTATAAGTAACTCTACATACGACCTAGTAGTGGTGACAGCGCGTAAGTGCTCGTTGAAGCTCTGACAGGCGTCTCCTACGGGATCCCAGTATTTGGCAATCTCATCAGCTAAAAAGAGTTCAGAAAAAACAAAAAAAAACTATCGTAGAGAGCTGTGGTACCGGTGCTTACCTCTCTACCAGTTGCCTATCTCCTTGTAGCTACTCCGAGTAGTACGGTAGGTAGCTTCCTACCTACCTAATACCGGTACCTACGGTAGGTAGAAAGATTCGTAGTGCATCTTTGAAAGTCGCACAGACTTGACCCGTTTGATTGTGTAAATAACAACAGTAATAACGATGTCTTGACGTCACCGTGTCACTTCTTGTCTACTGCCGTAGTCGTACACGTGTAAAGATTTTGAAGACGGATTTCACAGTCAGTGAACTCGTCGACCGCATAATAAACAAGGTCTCATCATCATCATCACATCATTGAAGCTCTTCTTGTTGGCTTGTCGTTGTCTACAATTCTCACTCTCTCGTCCGAAATACTTTACTACTGTGTGCCAGGTAGTTCGTATTTTACTTCGAAGTACATGATTGTGATCCAGTAGCTGGACTTTGGTAGAGATATTGGTCCTTTCTGAAGCTACCATCCATTACGTTGATCTGAAAACGATAGTTTTGCCTTTGTCAGTACAGAACCGACAGGACAATTGGCAGTTACAAATTCCCAAGATCCAAGTGCAGAGGCGATTAAAGGTCGAAAGTGCGCAAAATGAGGTCATACGTTCCATCAAATTTGATAGGGATTGCTCTACTGGCACCATGGCTGCTGCTCGATCATCCGTTTTTCATTCAAGCTGCGATCCAACCACGGCATCGGCAGTCACCCTCATCACTGGCCCCCAATGCTGCTGCCACCATTGAAAGTATTTATCCACGGAGAACATTGTCCTTTTTGTCAAAGAATCGTGGTTATCGTTCCCCACTGGAATACAGAGGAGGTGCCGTGTACGAAGACTCGGACGACGAAGAAGAAGAGGATTCCGACGAGGAAGAGGAGGACGCTTTTTTGGATACCTTTCAAGAAGACGACAACGCTAATGATTTCAAGGAAGAAAACGGTATCGACCGGGCGATTGGTCTTTACTACAACACGCCGCCATTGACAAAAGCCTATGTGACCGCTTCTTGTGTGCTAACGCTTCTGGGATATTTGACCAACGGCAATCAATTCCCATCGCTGTTGACACTGGATTGGCCCAAAACGCTCAAACTTTTCCAAATTTGGAGACCCTTCACCACATTTCTCAATTTTGGACCCTTCGGTCTTGGGTATGCCATGTCGATGCACTTTGTGTGGACATACATGAGCGAACTGGAACGCATGTCGCACAACAAACCCTACGATTTCTGGATCATGATTCTGTTTGGGATGATGAGCATGTTGGCGGGATATTCTGCCACCCGACTAGACGCTCGTTTCCTAGGGCACAATCTGTCGACTTTTTTGGTCTACGTATGGAGTCGTACACACGAGGGGGTGGCCGTGAATATGTTTGGCTTGTTCATGACCAGGGCCGAGTTACTGCCATATTTCTTTATTGCACAGGTATGTCCAAAAAGAAGAGACACTTCTCGATCAACTTGTTTTGCTTCCATTTCATTGTGAAAAAGTCTTTCATGACTCACTTCGATACTACTCCTTTTTGTATTTCTCTCACAATAAATGTTAGACATTCCTGCTCGAAGGAGAACTTCCTTGGCTGGACTTTTTGGGGATTCTGTTTGGACACATTTACTTTCATCTAAAAACCACCAGTGCATTAAGAGCGCCCGAACCGTTGATAACGTGGTATGAACAGAGCTCTAGCGCCCAGACCATTCGAGAGAAATATAAAGCTATATCATCAGACTTTGAGATTGTGGGATAATACAAGGAATAGCTTGAAACACGTTGCGGTACCTTTTCTTTATTCCTTTTTTGATGCTACGCACTCCATTTACGTAGTACCCATCTCGTCGGCTGCATGAATCTCTGCCTTAGATGGTAGGATACTTCAAACCCAGTCCCAGTCCAATAAAGCCTTGGACGAGAGAGATATCGTAGGCATGTCGATGAAAGGGCGGACAAAATCTGAAGTTTCAATCACTATCTTGTACATACCGTATCATGCAGTTTTATTGAATCGACTGAGTCGTTCAAAACCCGAATCCCGTTTGGGTGCTTGGCCCTGTCCAGAACACCGACTTCCTGTGTGTTATTTACAGATTGCTCTATCAAATGTCAAAGACTTTGCATGAGACTTCGTCCAAAAACCCAACAGTTTGATGATGTAAAATAAAACATGAAACTCTTCCCAACAAGCTCTCCATAATGTTTTACGAATCGATCTCTCTGTAGATGGGACTTTGGTTCAGTTTTCTACCGGTAGAGTGATCCCGTTCCATCACTATCCGTTACAACTGTCTTTACTGGATATCATCATTCCTTGTTCATCGATTGCAGCAACAATACACCACCACAAGAACTATCCACTATCCTTGAGTTGCGTAATTTTTTGATATCCGATACGTTGAGCACGATACTATATTCCAAAATCAAAACACAACGTCGTCCAAACATTCCAACAATCTTTTCCAAACGACCCCGTCGATTATTACCCACATTCGTTTTTTTTTTCGCTTTCCTTTTTTTGGCACAATCACTGTGATCGAATTGATTAAATTTAGAAAGCAGCATTCCCTTCATTCAACGCCATGGAAATGGCCAGTAAAGCGAGTGGTAGGAAGCGCCCGAAAGAGGACATGATATCTAGTACCGTGCATTGCGAAAGAAGAATAAATACTGGCGGAAGGGAAGAGGCTGGACCACCCACCTATCGAAGCCATCTATCTTTCAGAGTCGTTAGGTGTCCACACACTCTACTTCTACTACCCTTCCTGATAGCATCCACACTTGTTTTCTGGAATAAGATAGTCGATCATGAACCTATTGAGCAAGAAACTATTCCAAGAAGGCATCTTTTAGAGGACGCAGCAGCAGCGGTAGCATCTTTATCATCCCAAGCCTACTTTGAAGGGTATCCTTTGACGTACAAGGAGTCTCCTTCACAATCCATACACCAGGAAACACTGTCGCACTGTGTTGGGGAAAACTACCAAGCAAAAACTTCGTGGATGCATCGGTCCTGCTATTATCAATTTTTCTGTTTCGATACTGAATCCAACGAATTTGTCATCTTTCAAAACCAACAGGCGGAGCATCTCATGCAGCAACACGTACAGGATTCCAAGCGCTTTCTGGATGTCTCCCAGTCCTACATCGAACCCATTCCGGGACAAACCAATACTGTTTCCATAGGCGGTATCAATCTGAAATGGAGCTTTGACGGCAACTTTGGCATTCCTCGACTTCGATGGTCCCCGCAAGTACGGAATTCCCAGGAATTGACGGAATACTGGGAACTGCCCCCGCATGTGATTTTGGTTCCCTTTCATTCTATGAACGCCGGAAATCCGGGTCATTTGGTGTGGGACGACTTTCTACCCATTTGGACACTTCTCACCATGTTTCAACTCGACAATAGTGGCATGGAACTGTTAATGATACGATATATCCTTCAAGACGGAATACGTGGACTGTGGGCCTCGTGCGATTTCACAGATGAAAACAAGGAGCAGTGCCAACGGATGCTACGCAAGTTTCTGCCATTGATGATTGGATTGAATGGAAAGTACGAAACTATGCCCACCATTGAGGAGTTTTCTTTTCAAAGCCCTCCACCACCGGCGGATGGGAAGAAGTGGCCGTCTCTAGTTTGCGCACAGCATGGACTGGCGGGTATTGGGGCCTTGACCGACCACGGAACGGAAAAGCTGCATGGATGGGAATCGAAAGATTATGAAATAACTCAGAACCATGGCCGGGGTGGAATGTTGTATGAGTTTCGAAACTTTATGATGCAAAATCTCAACATTCCCACACAAAGCACCCATCGACCGCCCTTCCTGATCATCTTTTCCGAATCGAGTTCTTCCATTGGACATCGGAATTTTGATTTCTCCAAGCACAAGCAACTGATACAGGATAGCTTTCATTCGTCGTATGTCACTGTCGAGTCGTATGTCTTGAGCCAACTTTCCTTGACAGAACAAGTACAAATTGTCAGTCAAGCATCCATTTTTATCACTTCCTGTGGCGGTGGAGCTGTCACTTCCATGTTCTTACCGCGGGGGTCCAGTGTGATCATGTTTTACTTGGAATATGGTGGTATAGTTAATGGGAAGGAATCGAACCAGCCCGCCCGTTTGGACTGGGATTTGTTCAACAACATGTCCTATTTGAAGGTCCATTGGTTGCCAGGTGGGAGTATGAAAGAAGAGTCTAACCTTCAAGCATTCTTGCTATTGATCCAACATGAACTGGATGGTCTGATTCGCGAAAAGTCCTATGATCATTTCTTTCAATGATGACAACAGGCAGGTTGGTGAAAGACGCAACAGTATCATACTAATACAGTAGCAATGTTTTTTATTCTTCTTCATCTAACTAGCCTGTAATCTGATTCACTAGATTGGATGGTCGAATATGAACTACCTAGGTAGCTAGAGAGCTCCATTATTCACTCCTTATATCACTTCATGTCACACTGGTACGAAAGTTCTGTTGGTTCGGCGGGACGCAGTACGGGTACACGACCGTACTCACCTTGATGATACTACTACGTAGGACGTAGGACGTCGTACGAAGTAATGTACAGCAGCACGACGTATAGGTACCGGTATTCGTATCAGTAGGAAATAGTGGTAGTGTCATTTACAGTTACTACGTATTACCTCTAGGTAACTTAGGCCTTACATACGTAC
This sequence comes from Nitzschia inconspicua, assembly GCA_019154785.2. Lineage (NCBI taxonomy): Eukaryota > Bacillariophyta > Bacillariophyceae > Bacillariales > Bacillariaceae > Nitzschia > Nitzschia inconspicua. The sequence continues at coordinate 1,265,240 of JAGRRH010000018.1, forward strand.
TACTACGTAGTACGACTGAGTCCTACGGTATCATACTACGGTACTTTCGAAATTGTGTATGATACATATTATCATACGGTGTTAACGACTGTGAATCACCAACGGACAGAGTAATTCTTGTGCGCGCTGTGTGTGTATTGCCCGGTTTGGTTTTATTCGAGTGTTATTTTTTCTGTCTGTTTTTGTTACGGGAGAACTTTTTTGAAGAGAGTACGGTACGACGTTTTCCGACGGTAGCCTACTTACCGCTAGTTTGTTGCACATCGTCGAAGTTGTCTCCTTTCTTTTACGCTCTGTACAATATTGTTGCACAAACGAAATCCATAAAGCAGGCTACCAGTCTACTTGCATCACGACCAGCAGAACTCTACCTCCAACATGTCCATCAATCCCCAACTCGCCACGGAGTATAGAGATGAGTTCGTCGATGACGAACATCCGGAAGAACGATTGGATCGGTTTGACATTGACATTCCAGACGAGAATAACGATGGTATTGTTCATTCTACTCCCGATTATGTGAGCAATTCTCCGCCCGGACGCAATGGCATCAACAATAACAACGGCAACATGACATTGTCACAAGAAAAGTACTCCATGATGATGAACATGACGCTAGATTTGGTACAAAACTTGACGTCCGTACGGGAGGGAGATCCAGTGTATACGGCCTACGGACGAGGAATTTGCATACAAAAGCATTCGACTAGAAATCCTAGTATGCAGGTGGCGCTCAGCTTTGGAACATTGTATCATCGACAACCGGAAATGATTCATAAACTCATCGATGACAACACCTATTCCGAAGCAATGGACCATCTAGATCAGGTTCGAAAGTTACAATGGACCATGCAATGTGAACAATGGAACGTTTCACCTGCTGGAAGGGAAAATGAATGTGTTGCGTGCTTGTTTCAAAAACCGCATTGGCATGGAGACAACGCTTCTCCTACTAGCAATGTGTCCAACAGAAAATCCTGGTTCCGACGTTCCGGGTCGGCCTCCACTTCCAGAAACAACAACAACAATACCAACAGTTTCCGACTCCGACCAAACGCGGCTGTTACGTACAAGACGTGTGATGTTTGTGGCAATCCTGTTTGTTCCCAACACATAATCAACAATCAGTCCTCTGCCAACTTTGTCATGTGCGTCGATTGTCAATTCGATCTAAACAATGTGGTTCAAAAAGGAAGTAACTCCTCGACCAAGGGTCTACTGGACCCCAATCATCCCCAACTGCCGCAAACACTCGACCGGCTGTTACAATACTACACAAGGATGGTACTGCAGTTGCAGTTCTGGATCCCCCAGGCCACCAAAGGATTGGCACAATCACTCACCGATTCGGAACGAAGCAATGCCAAGGTCGCCCTCGGCACTGGAGGACTCAGCTTTGTGGGAGCAGCCTTGGGTGTGGCGGGTGCAGCCGCACTCATGACTCCGCCTGGTCATCTCATATTACTAGCAGCGGTCGCAACATCGGCTACCAGTGCCACTATTCAGGGAACGCATGCGGGCGTGCATCGATATCGTCTGAAAAGTTCTACCAGTCAACTGTCGCAAGTTCATGCCTTGTCCGATCGACTTTTGGGATGGCACGGATTATGTTTGGGTATACTCAATGCTCTTGAGGAACTGAGATTTCAACTCTTGTGTGAACATGAAGCGGTATTGCAGGTATTACAGCAACAACAGCAACAACGCACCAAGAAACTTCTCACAGGCGAAAACCAAGCAACAAGTGGTGTGGTCAAACTGTCAGCCTCTGCAATCCAACAACATAGACGTGCGAGCAAACGCCATGGCAATGGAAACGGTTCCGCTTCGTCCAATAAGGCTCTAGAAGTATGGAACACCTTGGCAGTGGGAAGCTTTCATACGACGAGGCACGGCTTGACAGGCGTGGTATGTGTCGTTGATCACTGACTGTATGGAGTTCACCTACATTGATTGCGTTGGCTAATTGAAGTTTCGAGTATCTCACAATGTTTCCTTCCATCGAATATATTGGCAGGGATTAACATCCGCAATGGGCGCATCCTACTCGCAACTCATTAGTGCTTCCATGCAGTCCGTCCCAGTAGTCGGGGCCGCATTTTCTGTAGGATGCATGGCCATGGATGCTTCCAATATTGCGTCAACAATCAACAAGTTATCGAAACCTGCCGACAAGGCTGTCGCCCTGCTTCAAGTAGAAGAGAGTTTTATCATTCACGTACCCTCAACCATCTCTTTGGAAGTGGCAGCGCTATTGAATGCCGTGCGCGATTTGCGTCTCCTACAAGACGATGCACAACGCAATCAACAGCAAGATCTGATCGAAAAAGAACTAGAAGAGCTCAATTTTGCATAGTTCGTGATGATGTGGATCGAGGTACAAAAGAGCCAGTAATACTATGTTTAATGTTTGGGGCTCCGACTCGAACACCCCAAGTGACCTTGGCTCTTCTATCCATTCATCCTTGTGACGTTGTCAATTTCTGATATCTGCAAAAAAGCCGAAATGTCTTCACAAGAATTTCTCATGCCAATAATGCCGTTCAAACCAAAAAGAAACGACAATGGTCTACCATTATGATGAATGGTTTTGGAATAAAGTGTAGACACGTATAAGAACCACTACACTACGACGGATCATAAGTTATCTTCCAAACTTCCTCCATTGAACTCCAAAGAGAACAGATACAAAAAAATGCTGACTTGCTCGTACTCCAAACCTTTTCTCAAACGGTTTCTTGCGTTAATGTTAGGCGAAATCCAACATGATTATCCTAAAATACCGATAAAATGACCAGTCTGAATGGTTGAATTCGAAACTTGTTGAGGTGGGCTGCGCCAGTCACAGCTCCTTACCAAAGCTCCAAAAGAATCAATTCTACTCTAATTTTTCTCCCGCCCCATTCGCTTCCGTTCCCCTTATGCAGTGGTCAGCCTCGTGGTACTGCTGCTGTGCTGTTGGCACCAGTGATGGACAATACCAAATGGTCCACTACTTTGATACCAATTTCCCGTGTGTCGCTGTTGTAATATGCTCCTGTACAAGTGCAGCCCTACGGCCAACTTCCTACACCCTTAACTATTCACGCACATTCATAGTCAAGGACTAGTTGAATTTCACTATTAGTGTTACACAATCCTACTACCTAGGTGTTGCCTTATAGTATCGTGATAAGTGACATCCCTTGCCAAACTTTCCTCAATCATTGCAACCCCCACCGGATGTGTTGGGCTACAGCAAAGTCGTATCAAAGGTTGAACTGACCGACTGTGAAGACAACTTATGTGGCTTTTTTTGGCTTATCGTCTCCTAAAGATTGCGTAACTTACAGTTATTAAGATAGTTGCTTTGATGTTTCTTCTTCATCTTTCATCAGCGCTTCGGCGCGTTCATTTTCGCTACTGGTTCTTCGATTTCCTCCATTTTGATGACACATTTTCGTGATGAAGAAGCCAATAATGAGCCACCAGTTGTTCAGCGTGTAGGTCATATCTTCCCAAAGACAGGTCAAATATGCACGAGTGAAGTGTACCACCAATTGAAATCGGCTGGGTGTGGTCTGAAGAGTTCTGGCGGTAGTATGGGCAGCGACTCGTTTCCAATTTTTCATGTAGTATCCAATTCCAAACAGTACAGATCCCAGCGCCAATAAAAGTGCGCTCGTGATTCGAAGTGGCCTCTTGGCATTCATGTTCCTCATAGACAGCTTGGCATTGCCCCCACGGGCGGCAATTTGTAGTGCACGAAGAAACTTGGCCTTTTGTCCGTACGGGTCTGGACAACCATCTGGGTACAATGCCACATCGCAAGTCCAGGAATTACGCATCAAAAACACGATATCATCATCATCATTGTTGTTGTTGTTGTTATTGCTGCTGCTAGTGCTGCTCCATCGGGCATCCCATATCCGATGGCATTTTCCTATATTCTCATACTGAGCATTGTACGATTCCATCGTGTCAAGGGTATCCAAGTAGTAGTTTCCATCACATGTTTCGGCCTCGAATCGTGCCATGACGAATTTGGCAGCGTCTCCTTCTTGTGGTGTACTGGAACACCCCATGGTGCTCATGTAGGTGTAATCTTGGCCCTGTTGTCCATTATTGTTGCCGCTTTTATGCTTTATATCGGAACCATCGACCTCCACACAGTCCGCATTGGTATATTCTCTGGAAACCGTGGCGCCATCATCATTTGCCGCTGCCGCAGCTGCATCATCGTTGTAGTTTCCGTAATAGTTGTAGTTGTAGTTGTCTTCCATACGTCGTTGTTGGTACGTATAGCTAGTATTGTAATAAACATCCGGTTCTTGCCCGATTGCCCGCAAGAGGATATCGGCCCCGCCATAGGTAAAGTACGAATTAATAAAGTTTTTCCGGTTGCAACCGCGCCAGTCTCGGACTCGTTTATTCTCGTCCTTTCGAATACCATACAGACTAAAAGCGGCGTTGGCGCAAAAGCTTTGGGTTCGGTAGAGATACCATCTTTCATCTCCATCCCGGTTATCGCCCATGTAGGCATCGTCCGTGTCGTCGATAGCACATTCACTCCAGACACAGCCACTGGGTTGTATCCATAAAAGTTCATAGTCCTGTATATTTGCAATGATATCAGACGGATCCGACCAGTAGTGCTCCAATTCTTTGATGACAGCAGCGGAAGATGATGATGCGAAAGAAGCTGACACAACAACCAGTCTGCCTGGAAAGGCTGTTGCAAAAAGAAAAAGCACCAATGGTTGGAAGAAGATCCGTCGGAATGTGGTTCGAGCGGGAATGATGCTTCTGATCATGGTGATTCAAATAGGCTAGAAAGACGAGTTTGCGTTGTGTGGATGCCCTTTTTTTGATACTGTCCTCTGCTGCTGTGGCGAATGTTGTAAGAATCGGTAAGGATAACCAGGATGACGACACTGGCTTCTCGTAACGGTATTTGTGTTGCTTTATAAGAGAAGGAAGGCGGAGGACTGTGACAATTGTCGATATTGCGTTATCCAAGAGTTCGTTTTTACTACTGTATTCCTACTATGCTAGAGTATTTACTGTTACTATCTGTGGCATGAGGTGTGAGGTTCATTCATCACAGTCAATTCCTTCGTTGAAACGGACCAACGAATGATGGATATTATTAGAGTTGCCATAAACCCAACGGTCGTTAGGATCCGTTTTAATTAGTAGCTGAAGAAAACGGTGCTCACAACTGTCGGCACCAAGCTTGTGCGTGGAGTATCATCTTTATACTCCCAAAGTAGAGCAGAAGTACCACATAGTAACTTTTTCATCGTTGTGAATGTGAAAAAAAAGACAAAGAACAACAGAAGCAACATCATCAATATCAATCATTATCTCCCTGTCCTACTGGTCTATGCCGTATCCATTGGTGTATATGTCGAGGACAAGTCCATCACAACAGAACATATAAATCTTTTTCTCATTTTCACCAACAGAATTCTCAATCCTGTTGTAAAGCCAACCGCAATCTGGAACATCAACACATCAACCATGACAAAGACATCGTTTAGATACAAGAAACGAGCGCTTTCAAGAAGCGTCGCGGTGGTAATGCTACAAGCTTTGGTGATTACAAGTCACTTCTCGCTCTATCTTGTGGAAGCTATCCTCCCTCGGCTACAAATGAGCGATATTCACAATTTGATTCATGCCCAGCATTCTTCCGAAAAAGACACACTTCCAGTGACGGCGCAATGGACGTCTTTGAACCCTACCATGGAATATTTGCCAGCTACCATCGCTGCAGGTACACGGCGCCGTTTACAAAACAATGGGAAAACTGCTTTCGATATGTACTACGAAGACTTCAAAGAGACACAAGAGGACGAGGACTCTCAAACCATCAATCCATATCGTGTTCAACCCTTCACTTCCGGCGTCAATGATTACGATGAATACCAACAAGCTTGGCGGATGCTGGGTTTCATGATTGATTGTGACGTTCGAGATGGTGATGAATGGTACGACGGTGCACAGCCGTCGCATAGCCGAGATGACAATGGATCGGCTACTTCCGACGGATGTGCCCGATTCATTTTGTGGGCTGCGGTGAGTACTAGTGGCAATACTTTTCCTACGTCATTCACAGACGGCAGACTGGTTCACAGTCACTTTAAGCATCCAGACATCGTTGTATGGACAGATCCGGCTTTCCTCTCACCCGTAATGTTGCTGATTACGACTTTCCACTCTTGTAATTGTAGTATGTCGACTTGGATTATCAAGGAGGTGGAATTGGAGAGTATCAATATTGGGACCGAAACTCCGAAACTTGGGATAATTCGGCTTGTCAGTATGGAAATGGTGATCGGTGTGCCAAGATGGATTGTCACTTGGACGACACTAGTTTCCGGCTGTTGGGCTTCTTCAAACACAGAAGCTATGATGACTGGATGGAACAGCTCTTCAAGCACGAAGGCATGTGTGTATGGACAGAGGAGGAATAGTACGTATACATAGTCACCGTCAAACACTAACGCCTCATGGGGTCGTTTTTGGAACATTTCCGCTCACGGTCACATTCTATCATATTTCTCAATGCCGATTCATATTTCCCAGTGCTTTCATGAAAGGTTTGTACTGCAACATGGAGAAAGAGAAACTAAAACGAACAAGTGACGACTGACTAATCCTGGATTCTTGATCTCTTTTGCAATCTTGTAGGAGCGAGAAAGGCCTGGCCTCAGGGATGCACACCACTCTACACTATGAATGAGGAAAGTGCATCCACAACAATGTACTATGACATTAAACCCATGTCGAATGGACGCATCACCATTGCCATTTACAGGGACAGCAAGTGTACGGACGAATTCTCAGACGATTTGCGGGTAGTAGAAAGTCTCCTCGGAAACCCATTTACGAGTGTCGAGGCCAGCAGAAGTCAGGACTACAGTGGCAACTACGACTTCAGCAGTGACTCGTTGGAAGATTCCTTGCAAAGGTGGGAATCTGCCTTTTCAGAGTGGACACACTGTCACCCCTGCGTCGCCTTCGACATCGAAAATATCGATGGGACCAAGTATCTTGCAAACAATGACGATGGAGGCAATAATGCCTACGACGATGATGGACGGCGCTTGGGAGGTAATTACGAAGCCCAAGGTGAAATTTTTGAGTGCTACGATGATGCTGGTTATACCAACGTAAATCAGGTACGACAGTTCGATTAGCTCCTAGTCAAAACGTTCAACGTCGTGTCGATGGCTTTCTTACCAAACGATCTTCTGATTTTCGTCATAACGCACTATTTCAGTGCATGAAGTTCTCAGCGAAGACTTACATGCAGACAGGGACATTCCGGGACATGACCTTGGCGCGATTGCAAAATGTCATGGCGGATTCACCGTTGTCTGGATTTTATCATCACGCTGAGTATAAAGGTCTTGGATGGACGAACGCATGGACATACATCGTTTTTTTGGCATCTTTTGGCTGTTGTTTGTACGCATGCTTTTATACATTTCGTGCCCAAAAAGAAGAAAACTACGTTCTTGAGGGCAAGCTGGCACAAATAATGCCCGCAATTGGAATGGGACGCCACCAGACAATGAAAAGGAAGGGCAGTAGTAGCAGTTCAGGCAGCAAAGAAAAGCCTCTGATCGAGACAGATCAACACGATTTCACTTAATACATATCGCATATCGCAAGATCAAAACATTAGACCTTCCATCGCTGATGGTTTCGCACTTTTTGTTCTGGCATCTCCGTTCGCAACCTAGTCTCCATTGGGTCATCTTCCACACTAGGTAGTTTGATTTAGCTAATTCAGAGGATTCGGCGGCAAGGTCAATGTAATCAGTCTTTGCCTTCCATCGTTACGTCCGATGTTGGGAAGGAGGACAACGGTAGTCATGCGAATCTGACGCCGGAAGTGTTGATAGCAACCTATCACGCAAGAAGACTACGGCCTCAATGAAACTCGATATTTTGCACAATCGTAGATTGTGCGGAGGTCTGTCTTCCGTTCGTCGATCGAGACACATACCATAAAGCTGCTGAACCGGAGTTTTCACACTTTCTTAGAATGAGAAATTACTCCTTCTTTGTTGTACCTTTCGCCCGAATTTCTACTGTCAAGTTCACGAAACGTGTGATTCTTGACGATCACGAACGATGTTGTTGTGAAATATCTTTCTTCACAAAGAGTCTACTCGAATGTGAAATTCACAGTCAGCACCCACATTCATAACCGATGGTGTACCTGTGTACTTCAGAACCAGGGCCGTTTTATATTCAAGCAAACAAGTATACAATGGACCTTCTAAGATGGTCATATGCCGACTTTTCCACTAGGCAAAAGCATGTCAAACCAATCACTATTAGCATGTAGCAGTTGCTACTTTATTTCGAAACAAAGACGATATTTTGAAAGCCCAACAACTCTTGTCCATCATCCGCCTTCAAGTAAGCAAGCACCCTTGAAGCACTTGCAGCAGCTGGCAATACAAAGCGCTCTGCCACTAGAGGATTTTGATTTGCTTCCTGAGAATTGACACCATCCCCGGGACTGAAATAATATATCATCGAAGAGTTGGAAGAAGAGAGGAAGGCGAATTCGATGCCATCTACGCCGTGAAAATCCTCGACAGAATTCCAGAACAACACTTCTGTGATTGCGAATTCTGTGGTGAGGTCGAAAACCAATTCAAGTGGCGGCGGGGCCCACAAAACGTGAGATTGCTGGATTTCCTCTTCGGTGAAGTTGGGACCAGAGCAGTCAACAGCATTTTGGAACGACTGTTCCAGGCTGGCATTTACGAAGCGTCCAATGGGATTGCTGCGGGAACCGATAGAGAGTTCCCGAATCCCATTACCATTACAAAGTAGTTCCCCAAAAGATCTTGGAAAAATAGTAGGTGCCAGGGTTGGCGGTGCAGTAAGACGAGTAGGTGACAAGGTGGGAGGTGTAGGAGCAAGAGTGGGAGCCAGGGTTGGCGGTGCAGTGACAAGAGTAGGTGACAACGTGGGAGGTGAAGGAACAAGAGTGGGAGCCAGGGTTGGCGGTGAAGTATTGATTGGTTGCCCTTGGTCAACGAAGTCGCATTGGCTAGCAAACACCCATGAAGTAACATCCGCATTGCCTGCTTGTTGGTCGTTTATTTCAGCTGTAAAACCGGCCGTGAATAAACGCCCATAGTTGCTGAAAAAGCCCGCCAAAGCGACATTGAATTCCAAGACGGGCGACGACGGTTTGTTGTCTCCAGGGAAAAAGGCACTGTTCAAGAAAATCTTCATACTATCATCATTCTCACAGTTGTAGTCGATCCAGATTTTTCCTTCGAGTAATCCGGCGTTATCGGTGCGAACCTGAATTTCGGGTGTCTCACCCAATTCCTGTTGCATAAGACCGTCTTCATCCACCAACAAGGCACGAATTGTACCATTGTCGAATGGCGCAGTTTGCTCCTCTGAACATAACGAAGGAGAAAATCAGTGCTTTGCATTCCAGAACAACACAAGAAACGGCCTTGAATGGCGAATCCTGTTCCATACGTACCTGTATCTAGTTCAATTACCAATGCCATCGTGATACCATCGTATTCGCCGACATTTTGTCTAATGTCAGCAATTACTCTTTCACCCGCAGGATCCTGATGAATGACAATCTTCAAGCTTTCCGAACTGTCGTCATCAGCGCCGTAGAGACGATAACCTAATATGGGAAATTTTAGAATGTACGCATGCATCGAGTTAGTGTTCCGCCAATGCGATTGGAGTCCATTTCTTCAAGAATTGTAGCACGTACCCACTTCCATTGAAAACTCCATGTTAATATTTTGCGGTGGCATTGAAAACTGTCTCATTGCAGACGAAGAAAATTGAGTAGGCACATCATCAGATGTGAGTCGGATGTCACAGTAAAGATTTTGTGGGTCGTCCTCGTTTTTTGGGATGAGGGCTGGATATTGTCCCCCGAAGGCTGTTGGTGGAGAAGTAATCAGCGTCATGAAAGCTGGGTCTTGAGAACATCTGAAACCACGGGGCAAATCCACGAGATCCCCCATTCTTGTGCTAGGGCCATTGAAAAATGTAGGAGGAGGAGTCACTAGCCTGCCACTACTTTCTCGAGTCAGTTCTAATATGGAAGATGTCGGCGGCGAGGATGGCGGCGGCGAAACAGCCAAAGGAGCCATGATGATAGTGGTTTCATCCTCGACGCAACTGTTGTCATTTTTGGAGGACTTTGAGTTACAACGGCCTTTACCATTTCTGCTCTTTGGTTTCAGTTCGCGACTGTTACGTCCAGTGGACTGCTTGCTTTTATATCTGCCGACCCTACCACGACGTTTCTGGGCCGCTAAAGTCATCAACGTCTCAACTTCATTTGCCACACGTACTTCCTCGTCTGGCATGATCTGGGGCGGTGTATCTTGACGGCGGAGCAAGTAATGTTGACGCTGATGTATATCTTCCTTATGTCCTACATCTGCTTGAGTGATGACCACACAGACGGAGAGATAAACAAGGAAAGTGTGGACTGCAATTTTCATTGTGTTCTTCGGTTTTACAGTTAAATTTTTTTTTGTGAGCATCTTCTCGATCTTGTACCTAATCAATTTGTCTTGTGAATCCGTCTATCACGGGGGGGAGAAAGGATGGGAAGCAGCAATCAAGGACTCCTTCGCTCTCGGAGAAGAAGTTGCAAACCTGCCGATGTGCGAAATTGGCAATTGGAAATAATAACATCATCTTCATCCTTCGTTGTCGTAAAAGGCATAATAAGCTGCCGTGTCTTCGAATCTTCTGAATGGATCTGTTCTGATCGCCTTGTTCGCGAAAATCGCCCTCTTCGCGCGAAGACGGCACACGACGAACGACTACCATACCGGTACTGTTCGTTTGGCAGTATGATTATGTTTTATAAAATCAATTACTACGTAGCAACAGTTAAACAAACTACCGGTACTCCGAGTTCGTATCACAGTATCTCATTCCAGTAAAAAAGCGTAATCCAGCGTTAATCTCAACTTCAAATCCAGCGTTAACAGTCGTGTTTCGAGCAATCAATCTCTCTCAAGCTAGCTAGGAGATGGAAGTTAGTACAATGAACAGCCTCGGTTATAGCACTAGGGCTACTACGAATGATACACGAGAAGTCAGTTCGATGCTTCAGCACTACGGTAGTGCAACTGGATCTATACATGTCTAAAATTGCTCTGTGGACAATGAACATGCAGCAACCCCCTTGTCCCCCCACAAGACATAACCATTAAAACATTAGAACACAGGAATAATCTCTTGATTCGTTTACTGTCGTAACCAAAACATACATTCTTCTGAGAACAAAGCTGCCACCGGAAAACACTTGAAGCGAATAAATTTATCACTTTCCCGCCGTACCCGAGTCATGCTCGAACAAAATAAAGCCTCCAGTTTCCATCTCCCATACGCTCAAAGTCCGTTCCATTGCCACGAACGACGCATAGGAAAAGTAACTTCATCATCATGATAATATGAATATGTTGTCGCTCCTCTTCTTGGCGTAGAGATTTATGTTTTCGATGCGTAGACCTCCTCCAGTCGTCGTCGGAGAGATTATAAATCGCAATGTGTTGACGGACGGTACAAAGCCCGAGTCGATCTCCAGTGGTGCATATTCGCCAGAAAATGGAAACCTGCCATCATCCATTTCTGTTTTTATGATGTCGTTTAGCGTAACTACCAAAGAGTCGTCAAACGCGACATCCAGCTTCAGAGTGACAGTAGCGGGATCGTATCCCGTCAAATCAAATGTGGTGATGAAAGTCAACGTTGTGTTCTCGCCTCTTTCTTCCTTCTCACATATCCACATGGATTCTGTTTCTTGGACCCGAACATTGATTTTGCCTGAGATTACTTTGGCTTGAATTTGGGTTTCTTCGATATAGTAGTGCGGGTCATCCTCGCCAATTGCCAGTATGCTCCCATTGTCATCCACACCTGTATTGAACAATTGATTTTTGATAATCTGTATACCGTCGGATAACGGTGGAGAATCAGTCCTTGAGAGTGCGTCCAGTTGTGTTTCGGTCATTGGAGAAGGTTCTGGTGAACAAGGGACTGGATCTGGACAAATAAAGGTCAACTCAGCTTCACCTGCATTTGAATCGAAGTTAGTCCATTCCCAAAGCCACAATCCGCTTGTCAATGGTTCTCCCGCGTCGCCTTGGAAAGATAGCGTCACATTGCCTTCTGGTTCACAACTGCCGTTGTTAAAATCGATTACCTCCATCCACATCAAAAGCTGAGGCTCTATTATAGATGGCATGATGGGAGAATCATGACCGCACTCTAGTTCTGGATACCTCGCTTTGACTCCACTGGTCGAGTATGTAATTTCAATGGAATGTTCAGACTCAAAGTCAAAGCCCCTAAACGTTCCGTACGGGTTGCCGGCAGGATCAAAGGAGAGAGACGCTTCATTGCAGCATTCACTCTTGGAAGCGGGCATCGTCGTTGGCAGGGATGCCAAAGAAGGGCTGTTTGTTGGCATAGAGGTCACCGTTGGCAACGGTGTTCTTGGTGTAGGCGTTGGTGCCGGTGGATCAGTCACAACCGACAAACCATCTTCTGTTGGCAGTGATGTCGGTGAATTGAATGGAGTGTTGGTAGGCACCGGTGTCCTTGGGCCTGGCGTGGGTGGTGTCGTTGTTTCACCATTACTTCCACTGCTAGCAGCAGGTCTCATGGTTGGTGCAGGCGTCGCTCGGCTGTTGCTTGTCACTGTGACCGTGCAGTCCACAAAGTTCTTGGAGGACTTACTTTGCTTGTTGGATTTGTGTTTCTTGTCGGTGCATCCTTCGGTACTGCCTTTGTTCTGGAACGATGTAGATGTAGATGAAGATTTGCTAGACTTATTTTTCTTCTTTTTGTTGGAACCCCGTAAGCGACGAAACGGTGAATTGTAGTACGTGATCGTTTTGCTGTGCCAATCCGATTCACTGTTGAATTTCCAGAGAAGAGGCGAGAGGGTCAGTTGTACGTTACCATTCATTCGCTCCGTCACTTGTTTTGGGTCCTTCGGTTGGTCGGATGTTTCTATTGCTGCTCGCGACCGTACTTTTCTTGGAAGCCTTTCATGGTCTGTTGGGGTAGCACTAATAACATGTTGGAGTTGTATTGTGAAGATGTATCCCCAAATAAACACAAAAGCAGCTAATGCTGCTGTACGCAGCCGTCGCAACTTGAACATTGTTGCAGATTCAAGCCTCTTCTACTTCTTCTTCTTCGAAATCGCCGTTCGAGGGTACAACGACTCTTTAAAAAGTCCAGCAGTCTTTTTGGAGCAGAGACAGAAGTAGAAACCTCAAATTGTCACATCACGTTCCGCGTCGATGTACGAGCAGCATCCGTAATGTTGATGCTGATGATGATGATGATGATGATGATGATGATGAAGAAGCATTTGATGAACTGATTCCAGTGAAAACGGATTGCATCCTCCGTTTGCTGGCTGCAACAATAGGAGTGGTGTGCACTCGTGGTGTGCTTTGGTGGTACTACCGCACGCAGTACTCCGTTGTATACGGTACTCCAATACCGGTACATACGTCGTAGGCCATGTAGCAGTCGGACTACAGTCGTACTACTTCTTCAATCTTTAGTAGTAGCTATGAAATAGCTACTATTAATAGTAGCTAGCTACATATCATAGCTAACAGAAAAATAGAGTGGAACATGAGACAGGAGAATCTTTGACTGTGAGTGCCGCTGATCTTCGGAATCTGTCTCAAATATAATATATATAATATATATATAATATGTAATATATCTTTCATAGTTTCCGCGTTTGTTATTTACAGTTAATGTACCGCCGTTTGCACATGCACCAAATCATGATTTTTATTTTGAGGTTCATGTCCAGATGCCCTGTCACTTCCTTATCAGCTCCGTCGATGTCTTCCTCCTTTCTACAGCCTGAAAAAGTGAGACCTGGCAATTTCGTTGTCAGACTGAAGCCCAATCTTGGGAATTTTGGCTTTTCGCAATCCCAACACTACGACCGATCCTTGTCTGTTCGTTTCTGAAAAATGTGACGTTTTGTTTATCTACGTCGACGATACTGTGTTCTGAAAGCCCCCGTACGGAATGCATCGACGAGGCTAGGCCCAACTGGAGAAGGCTGGCATGACACTCGAAGTCAAGGAGTCGGTCGCTTGATGTCTAGGTGTTGACATTACTCGCGATCAAGCCGACGGCTTCATCCACATGACTTCCGTCGTAAGTTGATCAAACCAAACTTATCATTTTTTGCTAGAGACATCGAGTATGAACCCTCCCTTTAAAGTCCCGCGGCTGCCACCCCTTTCAATAGATGAGCACTTCGCGACTCGGTGGATGAGTGATACAGACTGCGATTTGACTGCATTTCGCGGAGTCTATCGGGGAATATAATTATCTCATCTTTCGTTGTTTGGGCATTTTCTTGTTTTTGGAGTCTTCTACATCACTTGGTTGATAGTAGTGGGGTGCGATCTCTACCAACCAAGATGGGTCGATAGGGGCTACCTGTCGCATAAACTCCTTTGTTGTAAACGCAAGTTCAAAGTATACAAGCCATGGTGGAGGTTGCTCTTCCTTGGCAAGAACGCTGCTTGGGTGAATGTACACCGTTCGCTGCTGTTTCACAGTTTGATAGTCTCCTGTTCGGCCAAGCTTAGCAACATTGTAAAAGAATCCAGACGTAATCGCCTTTAAGACGGCATCATTATCGTCTGGCTTTGAGACCAAATGATCGACTTCAACTCGCTCACACAGACTTTCAAGTTGTTCTCGGATATCACGAGCCCTTCGGATGCTTCGTACTTGAACGAAATTTTCAAAACACCAAGCGTTACTATAGTCTGTGGCAACCCACTCCGAATAACATCGTAGCAGAGATATGTGATCACCTCCCCCTCCCCTCGCGAAGTTCATTCGAGCGGTGTCTGCCATTATCGCCTTTTCCTTTGGTCTGTAGAAAACGCTTGCACCCAAAGAGAGCATGGAAACGGTCGACAAGACTTCCGAAACGCATTCAAACTTTTCCGAGGCTATGACGCTTTTGCTCAGCATAGGCTCAAGGGGGAATTCCGCCATGCGTCGGCCCAACTTTGTGAGTTCTCCAAGATCATTCAAAGCCCCAAGCGCGTACAGTTGTTCCAAAGCTCTGATTAAGGCATCTGATGGCGCTGCAGAGGGTATAAAAATGTTGAAAGAGTACGTGAACATAAAAGTAAGAGAACAGAAGCAACACAGAACAAGAGAAAATCCACTCGGAACACTTACGTTTGTCCATGAAATCAAAGTGAACCAAGTCATTGATACCAAGGCTTTTTAGCATGAGGACGACATTTCCCAAATTCGTCCTTAGAATTTCTGGCACTGTGTTTGGTTCCAGCTCATGTTGGAAAGACCAGGCAGTAAATAGTCGAAAGCACTTGCCGGGCTGAGTTCTTCCCGCTCTACCAGCACGTTGATTAGCTGCTGCTTGGGAGACTGGTGTAACCACCAAAGATTCCATACCAGACCTTGCATTATATGATTTCTGCTTGTTGAATCCTGTGTCGATGACGTAGCATATTCCGTCGATGGTGAGAGAAGTTTCCGCGATGTTAGTAGCGAGAACGACCTTACGTGCACCCTTGGGGGTCTTCTCAAAGATCTTGGCTTGTTGCTCGGAAGGAAGATTGGCATACACTGGGCAGATCATCAGCTCTGGTATGCGAGAGCCAAGATTGCGAGTCCGCTGTGTCAAGATTTCTGTCGCTGTTTCGATTTCCTCCTGACCCGTAAGGAAAACAAGAATATCGCCGTTAAGAGGCTGGGAAACATGTATTTGTAGGACAGTGACAACTGCCGCATCGACATAATCAGCTTCGGGTGACTTTGTGTAATAAATATCGACTGGAAACATTCGACCAGGAATCATGAAGATGCTGGCATCATCAAAGTACTTGGAGAATTTCTCTGCGTCCATGGTTGCAGAGGATATGATCAATTTAAGATCCGAACGAAAGCGAACTATGTCTTTCACAAGCCCGAATAGAATGTCGCTGTGCAATGTCCGTTCATGAGCTTCATCAATAATCATGCAAGAGTAACTTGCCAGATCAGGCTCTGTGAGGATCTCCCGGAGCAACATACCATCTGTCATATACTGTATCTTTGTGGCCTCACTGGTACAGTTTTCGAATCGAATGGAGTAACCGACTTCTTTGCCCAGGCGGACATTCATCTCTTGAGCCACGCGAGCAGCCACACTCATAGCAGCAACCCTACGTGGCTGAGTGCAGCCAATCTTTCCAAGTTCTGCGTATCCAATTTCATAGAGATATTGTGGGATCTTTAAATTGATGAATGAGCACATTGTGAGCATTGAAGAAAAATTTAAAGTCCAACGATACGGACAGTTTCAAGACTCACCTGAGTTGTCTTTCCCGAACCTGTCTCCCCAACAAGAACGAGAACTTGATGGTCCTTGACGGCTGCAAGGAATTCTTCGCGATACGGAAAGACGGGAAGTTTTTTTCGTCCAGCAAGGATTTTTTCGTGTTCCGTGACTGGTTTGATAACGCTGATATCATCCTCACCGTCTTCTTCCTTGATTTTCTTATTGCTGATTCGATGCTTCTTGTCTCTCTTATCATACCCCTTGGTGGTTTCTTGCATAACAAAGTCGATTTGATCATCAAATATCAAGTCGTATTCCTTTTCATTGGTGTCTTTTTTCTTTTTGTGTACGATCTCGGCTTTGCGGGTTTGTGCTTCTTCCCACAGCTCTTGTTCTGACTTTTCGTGCTTGGACTCGACATATCTTGACTTCAACAGGGCCTGATCTTGATCTCCCTTGGTCTCCTTATCGTCGTATTCATCGGGGAGTCGATAAAAGCCGTCCTCTTGGTCTTCTTTGTTTTCGTTCTTTTCGACCATTTTGATAATTTGCTTCCCTAATTCAATTCGCTTGCGTTCTGCTGCGGACAATTTTTGGTTTCGAAACAGTTCTTCTTCGTCTTCAATGGATTGTTTCAGGAGAGTCACCTCACGTTCCTGTCGCTTTTTCAGGTAGGCTCTCCGACTTTCAATACGAAGCCTCTCCAGAGTGAGTTCTCTGCCCTGTTCATCTCTGATTGTTTCTCCTCGGGCAAGTCGTTCTTCCAAGTCGATGCGTCTTTGGACGGCTTCTTTGGATTCTTTGTGATCGTCGTCGTCGTCGTCGTCATCAACGAAATGATCGTCACCATCTTTTTCTTGTTTGACTCGTTTGGTTTTTTGTTTGTCCCTTTCTTGCATCCGTTTCACAAACTCGTCGCGTTCTCGCAGGTCCTTTTCTCGTTCCAGTTCGGCACGTTGTTCCGGTGTCAATGCATCCAACTTGGGATGTTTTTCTTGATCCGAGTGATGTTGATTCTTGTTGTCGTCATCGTCCTGTTTTCGTCGTTTCCTTTCGTTTCTACGGTCTCGTTTATCTTCTTTCCTTGAAACTCTCTCGTCTAATTCATCGGACGAGGAGGAACTGTGGTTGTCATTCTGGTGGTCGTTGTCGTCACCGGCGTCGTGTTTTCCAGTAGTTCGCAATCGCTTCTTCTTTTCTTTGAGCTTTTCTCGTTTGGAGGAGGAAGTTGTCCCTTTGCGTTTGTCATCGTCATCGTCGTCACGTCGATGACGGCTATTGGAATCGTCCTTTTCCCCCTTTTTCTTGTCTCGTCTTTTGGTGGATGACGTCGTATTGGTGCGGTCTCTAGTAGTAGTGTCTTGGTCCTCGTCATCGTCCTCGTCATCTTCCAGTATGTCATAGTTCTTGGCCTTGTTAATCCAATCGGCATTCGTAGAAGTCGAACCTTTTTTGGTAGCAGATGTTGTGGCAGTCTTGTCGGTACTGGTGTTGTGTGATTTTCGATACAAGTCACGACAAAACGTCTGTTGGGCATCGACGCTGCTGACCTTAACATTACCTTCCTTCAATATCGCCTCAATATCCATAGGTGATTTGGCCTTTTTGGCAATATGTACAAGATACGATGCCAACGCCGAATCGGCAAACCCCAACAGGGTATGGAGGTGATCTTCACACCATTGCTGAATGCCAGCAGACGACGATTTTCCCATATGTGATGATGATGATGATGATGATGATGAGAGTGTACAAAAAGGAAATTCCGAATTCGTTTGACGTTTTTCTTATAAGTAGGGAACTTGCGAGACTTTTTGGAGTGTTCAGTGGCAGAAACCGATACACGGGTAGTAAGAGTCCCACTCTCTGGGCTTGGAAGCTGCTGTTGTGTGTTGTGTTTATAAAAGCGGGTATTTTCCTGCAATTTGGAATGAATTCAGTCTAAAGTTAAATGTGACTAGCATCCTAGGAAATAAGTTTCACACATAAAGCCAAATATAAAAAAGACGCGAAATTCAGTAGAGATACCTGTGGTGCAGCCTGATCGCCAATTGAGGCGAACGTCCAGGTGCTGCTTACGCATTTTACAAGACCGAAAAATTCGAAAAATTCATGGACTGAATCCAATCCAATCTTTCCGACGATGGCGCTCACTGACCATCGATCTCCAGCTTGTGCTGAGCATAGCACTCTTCACACATGACCACCCCAGGACTGCAGCTGCAGTAAGTCCGGACCTTCCTGTGCTTTCCTTTGCACATTCTCTGCGGATAAATGGATGACGATGGGATGATGTCCGAGCCTTGCCATTTGGTATATGCTCGCAATGTCGTGAATGTGTGCTCGCAACAAGTCCTCTTCCTCTTTGGTCTTTCATCAGTGGCAACATTCCTATTAAAGTAAGGATTGAGAAGTAGCTCTCTTGCTAGCTCCTTCCGGAAGGATAGACTTGGAAGTGGAGGTTCGCCAATGAAAAAGGATGACGCCAGATTGCAATTGACTTCAGTGGTGGCAAGGAGATATGCAAAGACTCGGTTCTCCCAAGTCTTCGTTGCCCATGTGACTTCAAGACTAATAGGCTGGTGTCTTTTGTTGTTGTGATCATCAATCTGGTGCCGGTATTGGTAATGGTTGTGGACAACCTCGGGATATTGGAAGGCTTCAACGCCATCTCGGTTCTTGTGTTCACCCATCCGAATGTTTGTCCCGTACGTTGACATCAACATCATCACATAGTCCGGTTCCTTCATGCAAAACACATCAAAGTCAATCCCATCTAGGTTACCTCCAATAGAATCAACTGAGCCTACCGGCATGTCTTTGAAATGGTCCTTGATCTCATCTCCTCTAATATATTTGGGCCAATATTTCCTCTTTTTTATTGGAGCAGAACCGTAGACTCCTTTCTTGGCTAACTCAATGAGGCCTTTCAGGACACAGAATCCACTGTCAAGAACAAGGACTCTGGCACTGCCCCACAAGGATCTTGTTAGCCGGAGGAGGAGGCCGACTGTCTTACCAAAGTTGTCTTCCTCGTTCCTTAACTGCCGGGGTTGATCTTTGCCCTCCACGAGCTCCATTGCAAAAAGAATGCCGGAAATGCCACAGCAAATTGTATGGTACTCGTTTCCAAAGGGCCAAGGCTTTCTTGGGACAAACATAAACCCCGGACATGTGTATTGGTTGATCCAAGTAGACATTGACTCATCTAGACAACAAATCCAGCCCGGACTAAAGACCCTCGACATGTTATCATTCCAGGCAGAAATCATCGGTCGGACTTGCCAAAACCGATCTAGAAGGGGAGGAGCTTGCTTGTCTGTAAAGCTCAAATGTCTAAGGATTAGTTCGAACCTTGCCCTTGACATGTAGTGGCTGAGTCGGAATGGAGCTCCTTCAAACATATCAATCGGTTTGGTGCTCCAATAGTCTCTACGTTCAGGACCGACGATTGTTGCCATGAGTAGCCACAGCCCAATAAAGACAAGGAACTCTCCATAAGTTAGAGGCCGATTGCCTGGCATTGTCTGGTTTGTTGCCGGAATGATAACATTCTTAATAAAAGACTGGAAGAAGAAGCTCTCAAAGATCTTGAGGACCGTCGGCATGGATTCATTGTTTCCAAATTCAAGACGGGGTTTGTAATCTCTTGGACCCGTCTTTTTTCGGTTACATGAGCCACTGTGGCCCCAAGCCGCATTGAAGATGTTGGGAACTGACTCATTCCTAGCCGGGATGTTCTCGGGAGCAGGCCTGTTGTCATCATCGACATCATTTACAAGGGTCCGAGCTTCGGCAATGTCCGATTCCGAAAGAGGTCCCACTGTTGTTGCCATCCGAGCGATCATTGGATGTGGATTTATGTCATCAGGCTCCGATCCAGTTGGCGAGATTGCAGGGGGGGGGGGGGAACATCAAAGAAGAGATTGGCATCTCCTTCCGCTGTGACATGGGCCCATCTCTTCACGCAGTAGAGTTCAATGTGTTGTCCTCCATCATCCTTAAACTCATCATGAACAAAAACAACGGACAACTGTTGCTTTCGGTGGACTATTTTTTCTTCCTGTCTAAGGATCCGGACACCAACAATCTCATCCTTCCTTGTGTGGTTAGGATATTTGTTGTGTATGTGCTTGGATGGGTGAATCCTGCTGAGCTTCACAGTGCAGATAGCGCCGGAACCAATCCTCATGGTTGATTTTCAAATGAAATTTCTCAATATTTTTGCCAAGAAATTTTCACCCGACCATCACACGTCTGCACTTCAGGAGCCAATTTTCTTGCCTCAACGACAATTTAAACCGCGACCTATTATACCCATGCAAGTACTTGATGTAAAATAACTGTTTTAACAGCTAACGGTCCGTTTGGCTGACATTAGAGGGAGATAACTTCGTCAAATGAAGGGAATGAATTCCGTCCAGGGGACTGAATTCAGTCCGCCTGTCCAAAATCCGAAAGGGATGGAATGGATGATGGGATCTCATGTCAAGGGATTTGATCGACGACGGCTGTCATCCAAAAGAATGAATCTTGTCATGCTTTCATTCACGAATATGACGTAAAACAATGACAGAACTTCATCAAGAATCACTCAAACAACATCGATCGAATATTATTATTTTTCAGTCACATGGGTTGTATCATATCATTTTCAAAGTCAAATTTACTTCTTCTGATTGACAATGGACAACGTATAACGAGGATCTCCTTCAGCAACACGACTTCTCCTTACTTCCTTTCACCTTCTTCTCTGTCCTAATAATATTAAACAAACTGAAGAAAAGTCTCTATGACTCCTCAAAGAATGACAACAATTGTACCAAACGACAGCAACGACACTGTGGAGAATGAAGAGGAGGAGAAGAGTTCCATCGAAGAAACAACCGAAATCTTCTCTGCCATCGCCTTCCTCAATGGACAAAATACAAAGGAGTTCACTCTCGAGACATTCATCTCGTTGAACCAAAAGCTTGCAGAGAGAGAGATGTTTTTGTGTCAGTAAATTCACTATGCGACTTTATCCAATGTCGCTGACTGGAGGTTCTGTCGAAAGAAAGAGAACTTTTGCTTGCAAAAGCAGTTGCCAATTGTCAAGTGATGTTCTTCAAAAAGAATATACAGGCACAACAGAACACGATGATTGAATGGATGCGCCAAGCGAAAAAAAAAGGATCCTCGAGGTTACAGAAAAATGACATTCCGGATCCCTTTTTTCTTCTAATGGAAACCCTCACAAGATTCAGATGATGACTATTATTCCGAATTGAAAGAGGCAACGATCGATCTGTCAGCATGCCATGTTGGACATTATTGTGAAGGGACGAAAATTTTGGAACACCAGTCTAGTTCATTACAAGAAAGGCACCATTTCAAGGTACACAAGGCGATTGGTAAAATCCCTAATAATGGGAGAAAATTCCTAAAGGACTTTGAAGAAGGAAGCCTCCAAGAACATTTCCAAGAGTTGCAACGAGACGCAGAACCCATTACAACTCCTTGTATGAGGGAGGAGACAAAGGACGGTGTAATTTACTTGCCCGCTTTCTTCACAGTTCGCAAATGTTACGCCAAGTATTATTATGAAAAAAGAGAGATGCGTGTTAGGACAAGCAGCAATGGAAATGTGAGCTTCGTACCTGCTGTTGACTGTGGTGAAACGAACGATGTGCCATCTTGGAAATCGTATTACACTTACTGGCAAGACCATGATCCAAACCTGAAGGTCCAGGATATCTGCAGTTAACAGTAAAAAGTCGGTAGAAAAAGTGATATTTTTGTAAAACTGGTCATGACAAGGCTGGTCGAGATGGACAGTGTACAGGGGCGCTTTCTTGATTCTCCCAGTGTTTCTGTTGCAAATTCTAGCTATAATTATGCTACAACAATAATAACAGACGTCCATTATTGAAATTCACTAATAATGACGATAAAGTATGAGAACGGATGTGGTTCCAAGGCGTTGGTTATCCAAAACGATGACTTCCGTCTTACTAGATGGGCGTACCCACATGGCAGACCGATCCTCCTGTTCCACATCATTGTTGCGTCGACTTGTTCGAGGAATACCAAAGGTGACGCCTTCGGAGAACTCTTAGTCGAATCCATTGAAACCGGAAGATGATGCTCAATATGGCTCGGTAGTAGCTATGTCGCTACCCTTCCAGTTGGGGAAGAATTCCGTTTGCATGCTTCCTGAATAGACATTGGAAAAGGCAGAGATCCTACTGGTACTTGATCGGACTGCAACAGGTCGAAGATACGATGTATCAGTACACCCGGCCTATCAAGAAGGAAGAATGTGGCTATTTCTGCCTTCCCAGCAATGCTGCTGGCTGGAAGACCAGGCAGCGGTACCGTAGTCGTGCTACCATAACTACCGGTACCTAGAGGTATACCAACAGTAAACGTACGGTACCGGTTCTACGTTCTCGTAGTAACTGTAAGTGACAGTGAAAGGTAGATTTTTAGTCATGAAGATGACGTTGTAGTCGTGACGTCAGCAAAGAATTTGATCGCAGCTTCTCGTGGATCTGTTCCTGCTGTTTCACGCGATAAATAATGGCCCTTTTTCCGCCACAAAAGAAGAAGAACACAATATATGATACAGTAACAACGATGTCTTGACGGTGTCTGTGTGTGTGGACCTGTTCACAGTCAATGTTGTGTTTGCTGCTGTCCAGGAAATAGAGTGTATTACAAAGGACCGTTGCGAGAGCTGTTGGACCAAAAAAAAATAGCAATGAGTCTACTAGCGATGATGTATGAAGTTACTCTCACTTCTGCCGCCCCACTCTACAGCCAGGAAGAATGTACAAAAAATGATGAAGGATCACTCCAAAGAGTTTTCAACGATTTTCGTTGCTGGATCTTTCCATACCATGCAAAAGTGAGCAGTATTTCAAGTGTCTCAGAATTCAACAGTCGTCCCCGCGTTATTGAAAAGAGAAAGTCAAGAAGAATCATCGTCTCTTCACGACAGAGGTTAACAACAGTCCTTGTCATCTCATGGATTTTGTTGTGCGATCGATACTGCTGTCCCTTTCTCTTTCCCTCAACTGTTATTCACACCATTAGGACCGCGTCGGTTTTGCATTCGTCATTCAAATCGCTTGCAATTGCCAAATCCTCAAAAGATGACATTACTAGTTACGATGACGGCCCAATGAAAAGGCAGCGCCGCCGAATTCCACGAAAGACGAATACCATCGGTCGGCCGTCTCCAAGACCGTCGAACCTGTCAAAGTCCACTAGATCAGATCCGACCACATCAGTTGCAACACGTCGGCGAACACCCACACGAAAATATGGTCTAATGCAATACGAACTCCTCTCCAAAGAGGAAGAACAATATCTGGGGAAACAAGTTCGAAGGGCCGTCGACCTCAAAAAGAAACTAAACCACGTACAAGAGACAAAGGAACTAGACAGGCTGGAACGGATACAAAAACAGCGCGAAGACATGTTGTATCTGCGTTGGGATGAAGACGACCTTGATGAAGAGGCGTTCTTCTCTATGGAAGATAAACTCGAAGAGTTCTTGATGAGAAACCGAAGAGGTTCGTCCAACAAAAGGTCGGGCCACTACATCGCGGATTATGGCTACGACTTCATTGAAGCAGACGATGAAGAGGCTCTAGGTCTGTATCTCCATGGGATCGACGGAATAGATGCATTAGAACGCTTCGACTCTAGAAGCGTCATTTCAAAAGCTTCTGCCAGTCTAGACATGGTGGACATCACGCTTACAAACGAGGAAATTCAAGAAGAGCTTGGCCTTCCTGGTGGACGTGACGAACTCATTCGCATACTGGTGGAGGGTTCTTTGGCCAAAGAACGATTGATTAAAAGCAACATCCGACTTGTCATTAGTATTTCTAGGAAATGGCTCTTGAGAAGTGCTACGAGCGGAGAGGGTACCTTCAACAAGAGGATTCTGGACGGCACTTCAACGAGACCAAGCTTGGACGAAGTTGTGCAAGAAGGAATCATGGGTTTGGCCACGGCAGTTGAACGTTTTGAACCTGAAAGAAACCTCAAACTAAGTACGTACGCTACGTACTACATCACCAATGAAGTCCGAAAATGCTTCCAGTCGGCTACAACAGGTTGCTTGCGAGTGCCTCCGGCCTACTTCAACATCCGGATCAGATATCAAAAACTAGTCAAAATTCACTACTCGAAAACTGGAATGACTCTTGATATTCAGATCGCAGCTGACTCACTGGGATTGAAGAAGGAGCGATTGGAGTTCATTCTTAGAACCACCCAGCCTCTTATCGAACTTGACGGAGCCGTTGTCTCAAGTTTAGGGATGGGTGGAAACGGAGCCGGGAAAGCTGGTTCCAGTATGCAAGGGGTAGAGACGTTGCCGACATTTTCTGACATGTTGCAATGGTGAGTTTCGAAAAATGCTACCTGTAATTTTTGTGGTTGAGTTTCGTGTCGCTAATTCAATTTCTCGTGTGAATCGTGAATCGTCTCAGCATGGAGCCTACTCCTGAGGCAGTAGTCGAGCGATCACTGCTACGGCAATGTCTTGAAAATGCATTAGCTGCAGAACTCTCTCCCCATGAAAGAGATGTGATTCGATTGCGTTATGGCCTGGATGATGGGGTTTCCAGATCGGTAAAGGAAGTGATGGAGTCATGCGGTGGAATGCTCAGCCAGACGGATATTCGAAAGGCGGAGTCTCGCGCCTATAGCAAGCTACGTGTACCAAGTAGTGTTCACAACCAACGACTAATGGGGTTTGCCACCGAATTTGCTTTCTTTGAAACACTTGACGGATAGGGTAAAAAATCTATTCAACATCAGTTTACCCACATTAGATTGCCAATGAAAGCACTTGGAAATACTACTAGTAGTACCACAGCTCCTCCTGAGTCTAACCACGACTCTTCACCAATACATTCATAACATTCGCATCGCCATTTCCTCCCTGTGGAATTTCAGTACCAAGATTTTCAAAGATTTCGGCTACAGCACCTCGCCCCATCGTATTCGATAGAACAGAAAGGCAGTTGACCTTGAAAGCATGAAGCGGATTGTTTTCGTCGCCGGACAAAGACATGGACGACGCTAAAGCGTCCGCCAAATGTCGTCTGGCTATTCTGCTGGAATCAAAAAGATCCAAGAAAATTGCCATTGATCCTCCTTTCTGCCAAAGCCCAACGAGATGTTCAGATGATTCCAATTGCACAACGACTTGTTGTTCGCTGGGGATTATCAACTCCGCAATGTTCAGGAACAACGTGACGAAGCTATCCAGATCATGACTTTGTCGGCCAAGAAGAGATCGAGCAGTCTCCATCGCAATCATAAAGCAATTGCTATCTTCTGTCTCAATGTATTTATTGCACACAACGAAAAGTTTTTGCAATAAAGCTGTGGAGCCTGACACTCTCTTTAAATGGACTCCCAAACGAATAAAAGCAGGAAAGATCGCATCTACCAAGCATGCATCCAAGTCTTCGAAGACATCACACCAAAGAAGTGAGGCTTCGGTTATAGCCCCGGGCTCGGAAACGCCCGCTGCAAGCCACTCCGACGAAATAAAGCATGATGAAGCCAATATTGAGGCAGCAAATGCCATAGAGGCATTGGATGTAGAATGTCCCCGTGACGGAAAAGATGATGTCATATGAACACGCATTGATTCGGGAGTTCTACCTCGGTTCTGTTTTTGCTTTGGTGGTGACGTGAGATTTGGAGAACGGGGCGGCAATAGGCCTCCAGAATCTGAGGCGGTAGAGATATGCGAAATGTCCAAGTCTGGGAGTGGGGCTGACCCTTGCTCGCATGGCGCCAAAGCGGGAACCACGACATTGGTCGTCCATTGGAGAAGCAAGGCTAGTTCTCGATTCCGTCTTGCGTCAGTATCATTCTTCAACGAAAGAACGGTCTCCTTGTGGAGTGCCAAACGACCATATGCTTCACATGCGCTAATGATCCGTTCAGCTTCATCGTTTTCGGGAAAAGTGCCGAAAGATCCTCTTGACAGTGTCAGAATTCGTTCAGCATGTTGGATACCTTTCCGAAAAGCTTCCAAAACAGCAGAGAGTGCCACATCCGAATTCAAGATGGATTTCCGGCCTTGCACACATTCATTGTTCATCCCCTGGAGAAAACCGTCTATTATCGACCAAGCCATCGAAGGAGAGAGGCTCGCGAGGGAGTCCTCGTTGACCTTTTTCGAAAGTCTTCGGCTGTTACGACGTCGTACAGAGATTCCCTCGAGCGCAGGCGAGAGTAGACCGCAATCCTCCTCGCCGAATGATAATTTGATAGACTCTGAGACACATCTAGCGACTTCGACAACGTAACCTGAAGAGCACAGAAAGGATAGATAGGATGCCACGAGCGGTAAGTAACTTTCGGATGGATCTTTCGGGATGTTCTTCAAGGTCGATGACACATGTGCTACCACTTCGTTAACCGCCTTTTTGTCAAGCCGCCCTGCGCAAGCTAAGAGTGAAGTGCACGTTTGAAAGGACTCGATAGAACGTTCATTTTCTGCTGCGTTCATTTCACTTTCCATCCCTTTCTGCTCGAAATGTGAGAGTATAGAGATGAGATTGAATTCTCTTCCTGTAAAATAGCTTACAAGGGCCTGCTTATGTGGCGATTCGCTGTGCTTGTCAAGCTTTTCAAGCACACTTTCCCAGAGTACATTAATAGTATTGGATAAAGCTGCCATAAGAGTGGTGTCGTCGGCCGAAACTTGATCATGAGGCCCGAAATCTTTCGTGCCTCCATTTTCTCTGTGATCCGGCATCTTAGAGGATCGGCTGTGTTGTCGTTTCTTGTGAAGTCGCATTTCATTTAGCTGCGCTGCTTGGTCGGTGGTCACAGCAGATTTTAGGCAGTTGGAGAGCGCAAGGATCAACTTGACGACCGATTCAACTTCCAAGTATTCCATCACATTTGCATAAAAAATGGCCGAAGCATTCGGATTTGTGAGGAGAAGTGATACAGTCCGCTTTAGTAGCTCGCCACCTGATGCCTTTTCCCCCTGAGGGAAATACGAATTGAGCAAGAGGGCTGTTAATTCCTTCGCCACGTTCGTTCTCGGACCTCCATGATATTCGGCTTCCGCAACCAATCTCGCCAGTAGCTGGTCTACTGGAACAACATGATAGAATCGTATTCCCGGAATAGTTTTGATTCTAATCAGCATTCTGACAACTGCCAGCCGGACCCTTTCGGCCCTGTCGTGAATCAAGTTTCCAACACTCGGCAACAATGCGCGAAGAACGCCGTGTGACTGATCACTTCCCAATAACATTGAGATAGCTTCAACCGATGCGACTCGAACGGCAGCAGAACCTTTGTCTGATGAATGCTCTAGAACAATGACTGTTTTGTTGAAAGTAAGTATGAAGAGTAAGTTTGCGATTTACATGTGAGGCTTTCAGAGAACAGAACAGAAGACCATCGTTTACCTTGTAAAAGATTTCGGATTTCTCCGGCGGGTAGTGCCTCCCAAAAGACTGCACAAATACCACAGGAAGCTTTGGAGGCCACGGCCCTTACTATCGGGTCAACATCGGCCAAGGCATCTCTCAATGCTTTCAATCCCTTGAGAACCGATTCCTTGGTAGAATTTTGGCCACTAACGTGATGGGGATCATTGAGTGGGAACACCTTTTCCAACAACAATACCGCGTTGTGTCGCACGGTTGGGTTTGTCGCTGCGAGAGAACGCCACAAGATTGGATTATAGAGACGATATAACATGCCTGCAACATCTTTGTTCTTCTTGTCGACATGAAGAGGTTCCAGGACCTTCAAAACAGCGTTAAACGTCTTGGGAGAGGCAAGATGAATCACAGAATACATCAAATCTTGTAAAACCTCTTCTTCAATTATCTGACGTATCGGCTTGGAGTCGATATTGTTGTCCTCGGATATTTCATCATGGGAGGGACTCTCTCGAGCATCTTTCCATGCACGATGGTAGATTTCCCCGTACGCTTCCAAAACAGTATCTTTTGCTGCTGGAATTTGCGCACGAAAAGCTAGGTGCAAATCTCTCACCAGATCACCATCTTGCATGAGACTGGAAAGAAGTTTCTTTCCTTCTGGAAGTTTGATACACAGTGGGTTTGAGGCGACTCTCAGAACTAACTTTCTTAGTGAGTCGGATGACTGGTCCGCGAAATCAATGCAATGAAAGGCATCTCTAAGCTTGTAGAGCCTCTGTATGTGTGTTTTGTTGGTAAAACAGTCTTCCTCGTCGCAAGCTCTTAGAACTAATAGAGGCAGGCATTGAACAATAAGAGCCTCGCGACGTTCTCCATTTGCTAGCCACCATGTCTCGCACAAGTTTAGGACCGCATTTTCGGTCGAGACAGCACCGATTCCAGAAGAATGCAACCCAAAAAGAATGTCGTGCATCGACAATGCCACATCAATGACCGGAGAAGGCATTTTGAGCTGTTTCGTTGCTCTCAGATTTTTACTTTGGTCTTCCGCCAATGAATCCTGCTGTCGTCGAAGGATTCGGGAGTCGAGCACCGCCTGAACACACATGACGACGTATTCGAGGAATCTAAGACATTCCTTTGATTTTGCATCTTCTTTCGATGAATCTTCCTTCAAATCGGTTTCGTCGGCAGTAGGCAAGAGATAGGCTTCATCCACGATGACACATTCGACGATCGATTGAACGTTGTTGAAAAATCTCTTCAGTTGCCCTTTGTTACATGTTTGAAGGGAGCGAAGCAACAACGTCGTTTGTTGCTTGGAAGTGTTTCCAGCGATAAGAGCATCCTTGCGTTTGACCGGCTCAAATAGACGCAATAGATTCCTGATGTTGTATTTGTCACCTTCCACTCGATTGTCAGATCCACCATCCACCGCCGACAACAAGGCTTTGATGGCCACAACCTCAGTTGTAGTCTCTGCGGATGCAGCAAAGGATAGCATTGGCATCTTGGAACAGTTAGTGTGGGGATGCACTTCAGTTTTATGACGATAATGTCTATGAATGAGTGAATCTGGATCTGTTAATCTACTGTTGGTACCGGTAGTATACTGTCGTACACAATAGAGGCAACTGCGAGTGGATATTATTGCACTACGACGTGGAGTTGTAGAAACAGTCCGACGTTGAACCCAACGTACAACACATGAATTGACTGTGACATGTGAGTACCGGTAGTCTAGTAGCTAGTAGTATACGTAGTACGACTTATTTTTCAAATCTTTGAACCATTGCGGGCGCGCGGATGACAGTCCTTCATGTCCTGAAAGTACCGCGCGCTGGCTGACACGTCCAATTTTTCACGGTCAATCGCTTCAGGCGTGACTCGGGCCTCACAAATTATTCATCTCGCCGCTGACATCCGATTGATCGCCAATTTACAGAATTTTCACAAAACAAAAAATGTTGCATCCACTATTTACAGTTAACTTCGTACTACGATTGTTGTTCGGTATGTATGATACCTGCTGAAAACTCTGCGTCGCAAACACTAGCTTAAATTGTACTGACTGTGAATTGTTTATCAACGACACCGATCTGTGAAAAGTGATTCCAAAAAAAGGTGTATCTGCCTCTGGCAGTATCGAGATTTCTAAACCATGGCCGAAACATCCAACTCGTCTTGGGACTCGGAAACGGGGAGAAAAGAAAATAGAGGAGAAGTGTCCGACCGAAGAACGACGAGTTTGTTGCAAAGAAGTCAAGGCCGAATTCACCTCCGAAGGTCGTACCACCAAGCTTTCGCAGGAAGAACAAGAAAAGCAACGGATCGGTCGAAGAACAACAACGACGATACTCAGGTACAAATGCTGAGTACAAAAGGCAGCACCATGACAACATGGTCGGAGAGCACCGAAATCTCACCAAAAGAGCAAGTGATCACTCCCAATCGATCAAAGTATATCAACTTTCGTTCCGACGATTCGAGGAATGATGGCGAGAACACCATACGCGACAGATGCTCACTTTTGGATGGAGAAAGGAGTGAAAGCACAAGCAGCCTTGACCCGAACGATGTTGAGAAAAATAACATCAATTCCAACAATTGTTTGGGAGTTCACGGGCAATGTTCCAGAAATGTGTGCCACGAAATTGAAAGGTTTCGTCATCCAACAACAAATGCTCATGGGATTGATCAATGGCAATGTGGAAAATCTGTTTCCGTTACAGGAAGAAAGCATGTCGTTGACAGAAAAGACTTACAAGAAAGTTGCCAATCCATGATAAGTGGAAATGAAAATCAATGGGACCTTGCTCTTGAACCAATTGGTGGACCATTTGCAAAATCGAATAGTCATTTGTCAATCAAATCAGGGAATGTCGAAGTCCGGGGGATATGCATGGAAAATGGCTGCCATTCAAGTGATCCTACGAAAAATGTACCAACAATCGCCCATCCAACCGTTCCATATCCCCAAAGAGAAATATGCGTCAAGAATAGTACCGTGTCTTCTGTCTCTACTGTCTTGCGCAACAACCTCAACCTTGACTTAAATCTACTGACCAGTCGATCGGTGCTGCAACGGGCATTGGGCAACAAGTCAACTAGCTTCCCCGTCGACATATCCAAGGCGTCGCTTGGCCAAAAGGCTACTGGCAGCGAGTCCAAGAGAACTTGTAGTATCCGAGCAAGGTATATGCGTCGCCACGCAAAGAGGGGTGTGGCACAAAAATCTGATACGTTAGTTTTGAACAAGGATTTGACTGGTGCGAACATGGAATTTGTTCGAGTTTCGACATTGTTACTAATGATACAAGTAATGAAGATGGCTCAGGTAATTTCGAAAGAATCTACAAAGCATGTCGATCTTGATCAGTCTGACTGCCTCTTCTATCTTCTTATGTGGGTCTCCAACAAAAATATCTCCCTGGACTTGCTCCTACGAGGAACCCTTTTCCTTGCAATGCAGCATCCGGAAAGTTCCCAGCGAGTACAGCCAGAAGAGGGAGACTCAATCTCTTATGATGAATCCTCAGTTTCATCAACAAGTGAACTACTTCTGCATCAGTTCAGCCTTCCTGAAACTTTCCTTGGAGATTTTGTTCTGCCTGACTATATCGCCTCATTTGATAGATTTTTGGACGAGAGCACAGATTTGACGGCTCATTACGTCGACGCTCACAAAGAATCACTCCCTTCTCTACGTCATGATGATGATACGGATGATGATGGAATGACGGAAGAAGTCCTGAAACTTGAAAG
Source organism: Nitzschia inconspicua (assembly GCA_019154785.2). NCBI lineage: Eukaryota > Bacillariophyta > Bacillariophyceae > Bacillariales > Bacillariaceae > Nitzschia > Nitzschia inconspicua. Next base: position 1,296,797 of record JAGRRH010000018.1, read on the forward strand.
TGCAGAAGAGGAAGTGCGGATCGCGATCGAGAAGGCACAGACAGAAGACGATCTTGGGCAAGACGCGAATAAGCAATCTTCCTGCAGATTTGAACACTCGGATGAGGCCTTAGTGATGGATCAAGTCTTTAATGCCATTCTTGCAATGTCAATGGATAGTGATAGCGATGGGGAAGATGTTTCAAGTATTGCAGAGACAGAGAGTTCATTCAATGTTCAAGATGCTAGAAGGGCGGTCGAAACAGTCATTGGGCGTCTAAAGGACCTCACACCTACAAACGGCTCAGACACACTTGAGATCCTTAGTAAAATTCAAGACAAGATGATGAGAGACCTTCTCTTATTGAGTCGCGCTTCAAATCAACCGACTTGCCCCAACTCTGATGAAAGGGAAGAAACGGTATGGGTTGAAATTGGATTGACGACGAGTTGGGTCTCAGCCCTGACCTTGGACGATGAATTCCAGTTACCGGAAAACAATCGAGACGATAATCCAGAAGAAGTACAAGATAAAACATTTGGAAGCTGTTTAAAAACAAAAGAGACAAAGGAACTTTTGCGAAAAAGTAAAAATCTCCTTGGGGTCGTGGAGAATGTTGGCGAAATACAATTTGCGGGAATGGTAGAACGCTCGCCCGCTGCTGCATCATACACTCAACGTAGGATGCCGGGAGACTGTGAGAGAAACGAGGTTACAAATAAGTTCGGTCGCATTCCTGAAGGAGTGGGAGAGGAAAGCTCCAACGGAAACAATATGGGAATCTCAAACCACAGGTGCTATTGGAGGCGACGGCGGACGGTTGGGGACTCAATCCGCTCTGCAACAAAAAGCATACAACATGAAAATCGAACCCCCTTGAGTTTTTTCGTTGGAGTGGAGCAACGGGAAGAGTTGAAAACCAATCAAAATGGATCACTGGTGTTGACAGAAAGTAAGACTACAGAAACTCAGGACAACTGCCCTCCATCTACAGGTACAGAGAATGGAGTAGATCTAGCTTGGTCAATGTCTCCTGTCATTGATTCCATGGGATCCTCTTCGGTCGGGTCGAAGGAGAATGACACCAAGATTGCAACGACGGGATGTCATTTTGCTGAAGTTGATCCAATCCGTTCCCAGCTGTTGATCTACTGGCAGAGATTCTTCAAAGATCCTGGTACCTCTTCATCTAAGAAGTGTGTGGAACCCTGCTTGGAAAGTGGACCGGACCATGAACAACAAATCCGTCCAGCTGCAGATTCTTCGTGTTCGAAAGCAATCATCGACGGAAATGATCCATTTGCGGCGGCCAAAAGAATTCCGGAGGTGCCTAATGATTTTCATGTTCTAGAAATAAAAGAACAAGCCTCTCATCAGCTCGAGGAGACATGCGCAGAAGGAGAAGTGGGGATCGAGGCGTTTCTACTGAGCAGTGGCACGGAAGAACAACATGGCGACAGCATCATCTCGGATATCTCTGGTTCCACGGATGCGGAATACACTGACAGCGAAAGCACTCAATGGTCTAAGAGCATGGCTTCCTCCAGTCTCGAAGGCATTGGATTTAAGCAGACTTCTTCATGCGAGTCCCTTTCCGTGCCTGTGTCTGCTGTCAAAGTACGTCGTCAAAGCGTCGCTCCTGAAACAACAGCAAATAATGGTGATCGGCCTTTTCATCCGATGAAAGAAGCATTGAATCGAAGAAACGCTCCCAAAAAACAACAGTGTGAGTATACGCAATTTGACAAGAATTCTTTCTGTAAAATCTCCGACATTTGGGGCGTCCTTTCTGCATCATGGAAGTGTAGTACTCCTGCAGTGAACACGCCAAGGAACCGTGAGAGAGACAAGATCGAGGGAGAGCTCCTGAAGCGCCTTCGCGGAATCAAACATTACTAGTCCTACTAGGGGGGACAGTTGACTTTCCGTGTCTATTGTTGACTACCGGTACCGTAGTATAATCAGTGACCACTAAAAAAGGAGTCTATGCAGCATGTCAAAGGTAGCCCTTCCTCCTGTTCGTCGTACGACAGTAGTCTACTAAGTACGTTTAACTACCGGTATGAACCCAAGGTATGGTAGTATGATACGTAGATCAAAGCAGTTCATGTCTCTTCTCGTCACACGTCATTCCCTGTCAATTCAGCAGTTCGTCCGCCGAACTGCGTACCGTACTCCAGTACAACAAAATCAAACACGCGTGTTTTACTAATACGTAGTAGTACAACGCACAAACATCATCCATCTTCACATGAACACTCCACCTCACAGGCTCATTAATTCTTTCCCTCGTTTCATTCCACAACAGATCCTTCACAGCCAGGGAGAAAGCGGTAGTAGATCAATCATTTTTTTCTTTCGCAGCCCTCTCTGGTCCACCGAGTAATATTTCAACGGGATCATTTTTTTGTAAAGCGTACTTCGCTGAAGATCGGAGACAAGACCGTCGAAACTGAGATTTCATAAGCTCCTTTAGAATTTCCAACCATGAGATTTACCATGGCTGTTCTTTCTGTTTTGGCGTACCATTTACGGCACAGTCGAGGCTTTCTCTTCAACTCAAACAACGCTGTGCATAGGACGTTTGCTGCGACCACGCAGCAACGCTTTTCTACTGCTGGTAAGGCTTCGGGATCTCTTGACGCCGTGGTTGGAACTCCTGCAACCTCTGTGGATGACGGCAAAGGACCATTCCAGATCACCACTCCCATTTATTACGTCAACGACAAACCTCATATTGGACATGCCTATACCAGTACCGCTTGTGATGTCATCGCCCGGTTTATGCGATTGAGTGGCAGAGAAGTTTTCTTTTTAAGTGGCACCGACGAACATGGTCAGGTACGAGGGGCGGCAGCGCTGCAGAAGTAGGGATGGTCCGGTTCTTTGGCAGCGTACTTCCTGTTGTTTTTTCTAACGCCTTGTTTCGACGATTCCGTTTCCCTTTTTGTTGTGCAGAAAGTGGAACAATCTGCTGCCAAGAAAGGCGTCCCACCACAACAATTTGTGGACGAAGTATCGGTGAATTTTCGTGAACTGTTGGATCTTTTACAAATCACAAACGACAAATTCATTCGAACGACAGATGTCGACCATAAAAAGTCAGTGCAACATCTATGGAAAGTGTTGGTTGAAAAAGACTTCATATACAAGGGAACGTACAGTGGATGGTACTCGGTCCGTGATGAGTGTTTCTATACCGAATCCGAGTTGGTCGACGGAAAGGCTCCCACCGGTGCGGAAGTCGAATGGGTCGCAAAGGAGGAATCGTACTTCTTCAAATTGAGCGCCTTTCAGGAAAAGCTGCTGGAATACTACGAAGCAAACCCAGATTTTATTGCTCCACAGTCAAGACGAAACGAAGTCCTGGCCTTTGTGAAGGGAGGATTGAAAGATTTATCTATCAGTCGAACATCATTCTCTTGGGGGGTTCCTGTTCCGGGGGACGAGGAAGAGCACATCATGTATGTTTGGATGGATGCGTTGACCAACTACATTTCGGCTCTGGGCTATCCCAACACCGCTGATGGGACTGACTATGCGAAATTTTGGCCCGCTGCCTTGCATGTAGTGGGGAAGGATATTTTGAGATTTCACGCTGTGTACTGGCCGGCATTTCTGATGGCAGCCGATCTGCCACTACCAAAACGTATCTTTGCTCATGGTTGGTGGACGAAGGATGGTGAAAAGATATCAAAGTCTCTGGGAAATGTAATCGACCCCGTGGATTTAGTTGAAAAGGTTCGTTTTCAGTTTTCACAACGATACTTGTTTGATTGAAATGGCTAGAGCCCTTTTGCAAATGACTCAACTTTTTTTGTTGTTGTTGCTGTTTTGTATTATTTTCTGCAATGTTCATCACGCATTGTGAAGTATGGAGTTGATCAGACTCGCTTTTTCTTGATGGCGGAAGTTGCCTTCGGCAATGACGGTGACTTCTCTGACAAGACGATGATTCTGAAAATCAACAACAACCTCGCGAACGAGCTTGGGAATTTATGCCAGCGTACACTTTCCATGGTCTTCAAGAACTGCGACAAGGCAGTTCCGAAGGAGATTGGTCCATTTACCGCGGAAGATGAAGCGCTACTGGACGCAGCAAGCGGGCTGTACGGACGATGCGCGGATGCTATATCTGAGCAAGCGATTCAAAAGTACGTCACGGAGCTGATCGAAATGGTTTGGACTGCCAACAAGTACATTGATGAGATGGCTCCGTGGGCTCTTCGCAAGACCGATCCCGAGCGAATGGCCACAGTCCTGTACGTTATCATGGAGGTACTGCGGCATGTTGCGATACTATACCAGCCTGTCATCCCCGGATCTGCCAATATCATGTTGGATCTGTTGGCAGTCCCCGCTGATCAACGATCGTTTGCTTGTTTAGAAGGTGACGAGTACAAGATCCAGCCTGGGGCAGCCATCTGTCAACCAAAAGGCATATTCCCGAGGATCGAAGTTTCCGAACTAGTCGAAGCTTAGGAATCAATCATTACTTTACGTACATGTCAATTACTCTTGCCTCAATAGATGCCACAGGATAGGGCTTTCTCACATGCAGTACTGTGAAGAATGCGAATACTCCAGCTATTTTGGATGCTACGTTGTTTTGGTGACTGTATGTATCAAACCCAAGCAACGGACAAACGAAAGGGGGGAAACGATAGAAATTCCAACGTACAAAAGTTCCATTTTGTAGAAACAATGCGATGGACCGATTATTCCAAATGCATATAACGATAATGTGAATTTGTAGTCTGTGTTGTGGTTTGTGTACAGGGACGACAATCTAAAATTTTTAATAATTGAAGTACTTGTCTCTTGCATGAATGTGTGAACTGTGAACTACGTAGTATTAATACTACTTATCCCTCATATATTGGTTGGATGAGAGGATGCCACTGATGCATCCAAGCGCAAAGCCTGTTGACAAAACAAAAACCCAAAAAAACGAAAAGAAACAAGTGTGAGTTGTTGTGTTGGTACAATCGTCCATGATGAAAAAGAAACCGGGTTCCGCCACGTTGCTTGCTGATCGACAAAAGCAAGCACAAGCCCCAAACGATTCATTCCGAATGTTCTGAAGAACGCGATGACACATAACCCCTCCAAAAGAATGTGTCAAGAGCACTGGACAGAAATACACCTCTCTCCACAAACTCTGGAGCAAAATCGTTCTCAGCAATTCCATAAAGGAATGGACTTTTCCACAAGTCACAGACAGTCCGTACGGTCCCATCATATAGTTTATATACATCTCCAAAGTCCATCTATCCATCGTTGTAGTATTCTCATTTCAGTCAGCAGTAGCACACCGTTATGTTCCGTGTTCCGACGACAACCAAGAAAAAATAAGAAACTCACCAAAACAGCCACATGGCAATCACGGCTATGATCACCACAACATTTCCAGTTCTGAAGTTGTACGTAATAAACGAGGGACAATCGAAATGAAAAAAAAATCAAGGCGTTAAAGGAATTGTCATTGTCATTGAAAATACACACACAATCCAGATACAACAATTGATTGATCTGTCCTGTCCAGCCATGAAAAATGACAAATTGGCTCGAACTAACAGTAAAACTCCGACTTTTCCCAAAAACACAAAAACTCACTCACCCTGCATCATCCTTGCTGAGTTTACCGACGCCTCTCGCAGCTTGCACGATACCAATGAGGACTACAGCCGCAACAAGGTAAGCAATAGTGCCCGTAACAAGTGTTGATGGGATCCCGCTCATTGTTGTGATTTGGAACGATTTTTTGATATTATTAAATGACAGATGGGGGTAGCAGGACCAACACTAACAAAAAATCAAATCTCTCTCCTCATCAATCATCACAACACACAAGAGGGGACGTATGAACTGTAAACAGCTAATAACAACGATGATGGTTGTTGGTTGGTAATAAAAATCGCTCTCATCATCGCAACGCGTTGAGAAGAAGACAGAGAGGTTGACATGCGCGGCTGTACGTACGTTCACACCGGCCGCGTCGGGCGAACTATTTTCAGCGATGACGCAAAAAACGGTCGAGCTAGTCGAAAATGAAAAAATATCAAACAGAGTGTATCATACAGTGGTGTCGTATGATACCAACACCGGTAGTACCGGTACCGGTACTTCATTTCACACAGAAGATCTGCTATTACGCCGGTAGATTGAAGATACCGCGTTACAGTTAATTACAAAGTCGTATTATTATTCCAATTCCATCCCATCCCACAAGGTATCATCATAGAAGAAGTAGTGCTGTATCCAAATCTATCATGGGGACCTGCCTTTCCATTTTGACGCAAGTTTTGGAGCAACATGCCGAGTCGTCCACCACTTCCGACACCGCCCCGAAATCGGCAGCAACCACGACGTCGGGATCGGCGTCGGCAGTTGTTGTTGCTGCAGCCGTTCCGTCGTCCTCCTCGGGAGGATCCTCCAACAACAAGAAGAATTCTCCAGTGTATGACTCGCTTCCAAACGGTGCCAAGAAATTTGCCGTCCGGAACGTGTACGATGGTGACACTTTGACGTTGGTGGACGAACGAAGGGTACGGGTGATTGGTGTCGACACGCCGGAAATGAAGCCATCTCCACCACAACCCTACGCCGAAGATGCCAAGGAATACACCAAGTCACGATGCGACAAAACCGACATTTGGCTTCTGATTGATGGAGAAGATCACTACGGACGATTGTTGGCTCATATCTTTGTGGAACAAGACGGTGGTGGCTACCTTTGTATCGGTGAGGGATTGGTACAACAAGGATTCGCCCATGCCTACAGTCCCAACAAGGCGGAGAAACCGTTCAATTGGGACAAACTCGTTTCGATCCAAAGCGAGGCGATGGCGGCGAAACGAGGGATATGGAACAATTTCAACGACGAAATGGTCGTCAAAACAGCCAACGGATCCGCGTATCATAAACGGTCCTGTGAACACATTTCCACCATTCGGAATCTACAAGAGATGAAAGTGAGTGCTGCCACCGTGATGGGGTTACATCCATGCCGTACTTGCATGGCGGATCCGTAATAATTTGTGTGAAGAAGAAAACACACGCACACAGACACACACACACACAAAAAAAAACGAGAATGAGTGATGTAATAATAATACACTACTATATCACAGATTTTACGGATGTCGACATAAAAACATCGCCCCACCGGGTCTCTAGTAGTACCCCATTCTTTCTTGTCAATGAAAGGAGAAAGAAAACCATACATGTTCGGAAATATGCCATGAAGTGCTGGTCTTTCTCAATGTTCCATCGAGAGGATCCCTGTTTTATTTTTTTCGGACGATGACCAAGCATTAAGACGGAGTGGTGGGAAGAAGCTTCCACAAAAACAGAATCGTCGGAAGTTGTTGTTCCAGCATCATCCCTTTTCTAGAGTACAACTTATTCTTTTATTTTTGAATGGATGCCGTTACGAGAGACATAATAACTCAAGCTACTAGAGAGAAAAGCAGCCATTCGCTTGGATGGAACAATGATTGGACGTTGTTCATTCATTGGTGTAGAGTTTTAGCTTGCTGCTCTACCTACTCGTAGGTAGTTTGGAAAGCTTCTGGAGGGCTACGCGAGTCGAATGACAGTAAATACGACTAGTAAAGCGAAGGAAGTGCGATAGGTATGGTAGAGGAGTACCGTACGGTAGAGTAAAATACGACATGCTATGAGGCCTGATACGTAGTACGTAGTAAAGTGTATCAAAACAACGAAGGAAGGAATAGACTACACCGGTAGTTTTCTTCCATGGTTCTCCAGAGTCGAATCTCTCTCTCTTTTGTCTCTCTCTTAAAACTGTAAACAAAAATCAAGAATCCCCAGAGAAGTCCTCACAAAGAAAAATAATTAACAGCACCTCCATTGGATCCATTTGGCACCATCGGCACCATCTGCTTCTCATCATCACGAAGACATTCCGACGATTCTGCAAAATCCTTGACAACCGAACATCGTAATAACTTTTATACAGTTACTTTACAGTTTTACCGTAGTGTGGTAGCGTGAAGAATAGTTTTTTGGAAAAAAGATAGCACACAAAACGGAACGGAAGACACACAAAACAACAGTCCTGTTCATTACCTCTTGAGTATATTCATTCGTCGGAGAATCAAATCATATACACTGAAGAAAGTTTGAAAATGGCAACAAAGACCGGAGATCTACCACTGTCACAGCAGCTTTACGAAGCTTATCAAGCATCATTGAGACAGCGGATGAAGGAGGACGAACTTGCTGTTGCAACGGGAAACAATTGCAACAGGGAGGACAACAGCAACAACGACAACAACAACGACAAGGTCGTGATACCTATCGGAACCGGTCTAGAGCGGTCCTCCCCTCACACTCTTTCAGAGAAACCGCCGGTGAGAAACAAGCCCCTGTATTACAAGAAGGAGGAAGGGAAACAAAAACGTGTATCCTCGTTGTATCAATTGAATTGCTGCTCTCTCGAGGCATGGAATCATATCGGTGATCTCGCAAACGATATCGGCCATTCGGTCATCGTACGACAGGCCGAGATTGTCAATGATCTCGCCCGAAAAGACAATCGGATTCAAGAGGACTTTTCGGATCATTGTACTGAGAAAGAAGAATTGCCAACTAGGCATACAAAACGAAAGTACGATGACATGGTTAACATCGTTGACTATGCGAGGCAAGAGGAGAGCAACAGTGCGGTAGTATCATCCAGCAGTGAAAAGGAAGATGATTCTTCCCATACCGGTTCTGGTGACGAGGAGACGATTGGGGGCTGCTCTTCCATGTCATCCAATTCAGCAGACGTGGACCGAGTCTTTCCACAGAACGACTCGGCAGCTCTTGATCTTCAAATTGAACGTATGATGCGAATGACGACTTACATTGCAGAAATGGATCGTATCCATCGTCTCTTTCGACTGGAAATGGAAGGCTTGGCAGAATTTTCAGGAAATTTTCTGTCCGAGTACCAGTAGACTGGTGTCAAAGCACGCAACTCACACCACAAACACACACAAACAGTCGATCGAGTGCGTATCTCTTACGAATGTCGTGAATTATTTTTTTTTCCCGCCGGCAAATGCTACAGACTAACTGCAAGCAGAACGGAAAGAATTCTATGTATTAAAAGATAAGCATTTCTAAAATATGTAGACTTTTGCTAGTCCTGGCGTACATCGCCCATTGTAATGCTCAAGTGTGCGATACTACAGTTTGACTGATCCACCAAGTTTTGACCCCATGTGTTGACAGGATCAAACTCCAAACGATGGTTTAGCCGGTCTATGATGGTGCTCGCTTTGGTAGCCACAGATCGATTGCAAAAATGGAAGAGCCGGTAGCAAGTTTACAGTTTGTAGTGTATATAATAACTGCTGTAATAAAAAACATAATATAATATAAAGAAAAACCCTCCAGCAGTAAGACTCTACGTTAGTAGAGTACCGTACTTGTATGTTCTAGGTATAAACGTGGTTACAGTTACTGGTACGACAGCGTTGAACACACGAGAAAAGAGGAGGGGATGAAAATAAAAAGAGGGGATTCAATCACGCCGTTTATCGTAAAAGCCGGCCCCGCGAACGAATCCACTGTTATTACAGTTAGACAGCACTACGATTTGTAACAGTAAAACGGCTGGACAACGAACAGTACCGTGTTCAGCGTGCATTTTACAGTCAAGTCTGGTTTTCGACTGTACTGTACTACGTAGTATAAATTACGACGCATACAAAGTCGTACAATGCATACATTCACTGTCAACATCATCATTCTGATCCTCTTGATTTGATTCTACCAAAATTGCTACTTTACAGTTAGTATTCTTATTAAAGGCCGACAAAGATCATGGATAGGATACAAGTGACACACAAAGGACTTTAAGTTTGAATTGTAAAGTGTTCTTGGAGACTGTGAATGTACAATCTTGAAATCAGAACGTTCAAAGGTCCAATTACCCACTACCCGTCACTCTAGCCACGCGTACCTTTGACTCGGAAGAAGAGTTTTCGTCCATCGAATCCGTATCCTGTTTCCTTTACAACATACAATGGAGGACAGTCATCCACATCGAAATTCCTCCACTGATGCTCCTGCAACGTCATTTTTCGTATCTGACAATGAAACAAGACCTTTGTCGACATCGATTGCTCGAAAAAGTCAACATAGCAGCTCGGTACTAGCCAACAAATTCAATTCTCTGGATGAACGATGGACTGATCACAAAGCGAAATCACCCATCAAAATTGTCAGAGCAAGAAGAGTTCGGAACCAAATTGCATCATCTAGTGACGACGCATCGAGGAAAGATGTGCCATCGGCAGCTGCTGCCTATCATCGGCCTGCACCGTCACCAGGTCTTCCAAGATGGGACGGACAGTCCCTTAAAAATCAAACGCACCATCGAACAGAAAATCCGTCATCGTTGGCAGAAAACCGCGATCGCGACGATGATACAATATCTGTCGGGGCTAGTACAATATCAACCTTGTCTTCTGCTGAATCTGTATTTGATAGATTGTATCGGCAAGGGATCCAATCCCCAAAACACCGACGTTCGTCCGCTTCTGCATGTTCACACACCCGAAATCATTTGGGGAGAGAGACCCAAAGCCTCGTTTCTCCCAGTAGCACGCACAATCGACGAGTAAAGAATCGATTGGAGGCGTACGAGACGAGAAGTTTGACAGGAGTTGCTGCGGAAAGTAAAACACCACGGCGAAGTGGTCCCGTACGACACTTGACCTTTGCGGATGGTGTTTCAAACGACGGTGATTCCGTCTATGACAGACTGTACCGTAACCAAAAACGATCACAAAAGTTATGGACAGCACCTCCAAGATTCACACCCAAGCTTTCTAGTCAAAATCGTGCATCGAGACATGACCGTCCGGGAAGTGTCAGCCACCATGTTGCAAGTTCCACCACTGACCTCAATACTGCACGGATTGACGATTCGATGCACATAGAGGAGCCCGCCGAACCGGTTCTTTCTAACAACCTTTTAATACCTACAAGTACAAAACTCGATGATATCGACACAACCCTAGAAGAGGATTTGGAAGCCATCAAGGAGCTCGGGAAGCAATTGGGAGGACAACTTCTAGATGACTGTTCCCCAACTGTTGCTGCTACCAGCGTTTCTACAACCGACGAACCTATGATCCCATTACTCGGATTTTGGCAGTCAACAGAGATGGAAAGTCCCGACCTGGACAGGTTTTTGGCTTCCAATTATGATTCTGTGGACGAAGACTTGTCATTCTTGGGATATGGGAGGCAGCATTTTGAGAAACTTGAACAGGATCAATATTCTGCTGTGCAACGCAACGCAATATTATCGTCAAATTCGCCCGACAACAGGCACGATCGATTCTCGTTGAATCATTTTAGGAATCCACATGATCTTCAGAGTACTCAAAATAGGACAAGTGGCTTCTTCACGCTCGATTCTTCCTTCTCCCGCTCCTTTCTTGCGGAACGTATCGATCGTTTGTCTTCCCCTATTTATCGACGTAGAAAGGAGTGGATGACAGAAGGTAGAAAATGTTCAAAAACCGATGATTCACACTTGGATGTTGAACCGTTACTTACACCGCAGCGGCTGCGGGAAGCATCCGCCGTGACCATTCAATGTTCGTGGCGAGTGCATACCGCAGAACTTCGCTTTGCAGGATTTATGATTACAACGTGGAAAACAGATTTTCGACAACGACGACTCGGCTCCATCAATACGACTAAGCCAAACTATGGGACACGCACACGAGTCCTCGAAAAGGCTATTAGGAAAGTCCGGTGCTGGTGGATACTGGAAGGCGTAGTAATTGAAGGCGATGCTGTTTCGATCTCTTGGGAAAATGAGGTAATGGAAAGAAAGTTGCCAGTGCAGGTCTCGTTTGAATGTGGAGCAATACTGTACGATTGCTTGGCAACACGTTGGTGTCGGCGAAAAATAGCGATGTTACTGGTGAAGTCTGGACTCAAGCGAGCACTTCGGGGTGAACAATGTGCTTTTCAAGTTCAAAGGTGGTACCGCCAACGGAGAGGCTATCTCACGAAAACAGCGACAAAACTACAGCGATGGGCAAAACACTGTCTGGAAATGACTCGAGATACATCTATACGAGTTCATCTGCATCCTCCATTTCAGGAAGAAGACTGTTACGGAGACGCGGAAAGTAAACCAGTCTTCTCTCTCAAATCCAGGGCTGGTGGAGATACTGAATTCGTTGATGAAATTCCCGACAATCCCAACGAGCGTGAAGATGAGTCCAAAGGCTCTGTCTCAAAGTTAGAGGACAGCTACTCTCCAATAGAGCACGAGGCAGCCATTGCTATACAGAGTTGGCTCCGCATTTCAATGTTGCGAAATGCGGCGAAGGGTTGGCCATCCTCCAGGCATCAACTACAGGCTGCCCTTACTACCGCGGGGTGCTCCCAACAAGATTTAAAATCTACATTTGATGAATTTGACGCAGCTCGAATGGTACTATACAGCACTGCGGTCGCTCGACGTCTTGGTGGTGGGACAAACTTTCCTTGGCTTGCCTCTGATTCCTTAAGCCATGGGTTTGTATCAAAAAGGGCTGCTGCCTTGGCGATTCAAAACATTGTTCGGGCGTACATATCCGGCTTGAAAAAGTTTCGAGACAAACAGAGGGCTACCCTCTTGCAATCAGTTTTCCGAGGATATCTGGTTAGAAAGAAGTTAGAGTCCGCTCATCTTGCAGCTGTTGTGATTCAGTTTGCATGGACGAACCACCGGTATACCCAAATCAAGATAAAGCATGCAATTAGAATACAGAAATTTTGGAGGAAAAGGTATTGCGAAAGAAACTTTTGCATGTTGCGTTTTTGTATCGTGTACCTTCAAGCAAATTGGCGGCGTGCATTGGTGCGACGAACTCTTTCGGCGCGACAGCTCGCTGCACTCTCTATTCAAAAAGTGTGGAGAGGGTATCGGACAAAAATACGCTTTCTCGCTCTGAAATCAGCAGCGTCGACTTTGCAACTTTGTTTTCGGCACAAGGCTGTTATTGCTATCTATAAAGCGCACTGTAAAAAGGCGGTAAAAATCCAAACCATCTGGAGAGCCCATCGAGGCCGTCAAGTTTTTGAGCGGATAAAGGGTGCAGCCACACGCATACAATGCTGGTTTCGGACACGGTCGGAAATTCGAAGATATAATTACACCAGAAGAAGCGTTGCGGCGATCCAGTGCTCTTGGAGATTATTCTCCTTCCATAGATCGCTTATTGCTGCCAATATGGAGGGGTCTGCTGTGCGAATCCAATCTCTATGGCGAGGTATGCTCCCCCGCTCGGCCTTTTTCCAGAAGAAAGGTTCAGCGGTTGCCATGCAAAAAATTATCAGGGGATACACTGCGAGACGTAGACTTCGAATCGCACGCACCGCCATTTCTTCACTAAGTTCTATTTTTAGGATGAGAAAAGCACGGAAAGCGTACCTACTTCTGGTTTCCTCGGTGATTCAGATTCAATCTTTCTCACGCATGAAATCATGTCAGAAAATATACCGTCACCACCTGCAAGATATCGTTACGATACAACGATTGTCAAGAGGTAGAATTGTTAGAATCAGCATGGAGCGACAGCGATGGACAAAAGCGACTCAATGTGCGACGTTGATTCAACGTTCATGGCGCGCGTCCTTTGCTCGAGATGTGTACTTTCGAAGCAGAATGTCTGCAGTTGTTATTCAATCAGCCCTTCGAAGGTTACTGGCACGCCGTAAACTGCAACTGTTGGAGACAGAACGTCTTGTTAGAGCCGCTACAAAAATCCAAGGGATGTTTCGCGGCAACCGTTGTAGATGGCATCTGAAAAAAATTTCCGCTTCTGCAACTACCATTCAGTCATTGTATCGCGGCATCATCGTTCGACGTTTTTGGCTCATCTGCGACGAAGCTGCCAGGGTTATACAGGTATTTTGGCGAACGCATCAATCCCGCAGCGCTGTCAAAGCCGCAATCATTATTCAGAGCCACTGGCGTTCTAGCCAGGTGCGAATAAAGATATTCGAACGCCGGATTGCAGCGATATCGATTCAATCTCACTTGCCAGGTTTGTGGGTGAGGAGACGTCGAAACGAAGATTACCATAAGCGCCGCACTTCGTTAGCAGCTCTGTCAATTCAGTCTTTCACTCGAATGCTTGCCCTTCGGCTCTACTACAAGCGACAGCGACATGCGGCTATCAAAATCCAGTCCATTCTGAGATATGCAACTTCGAGAAAAATGGTTAGTTGTTGGCATTTGTCCGCTACGAGAATTGCGGCATATTGGAGAGCTGCTGTAATACGACAAAATCTGAATGAGTCAAGGGTTAAGTCTCAGATGGTGACTGTCATTCAACGTCGTTGGCGTCATTATATCACACCGAGCAGATTTCAAGCAGCTAGAAGTGACAGGTTATTACTTCCATCCGCAACACATCCAAAAACTCCTACGAGAATAATATCCGAGAAAAGACGGTTCCACGAGAAAGACGACAGAGCAAAACAATCTGCGGCACTTGAGTTGCAACGTGTTTACAGAGGATTTGTTTCAAGAAGAAAAGTCTACATCCTGCAGAATCAGATGACTGCAATAGCTGCCAATACCATTCAAAGGCAATGGAGAGCTTCTGTGGCTCGAGAAAGGATCTTATTAATCCGTGTCTCACTTCTTCTCATACAATCCCACGCCCGTGGATTTATAGCAAGAAAAGCGCTTTCTCGTTCAAAGAAGCTGCACAGATCAGCCATCATTCTCCAAAGCTTTTTCCGAGGGATAGTTTCCAGGTCCATCTTTCTCGCCTCCGTGGCTAAGCTGCAATATTGGTGGAGGGAAGAATCAGCTCATCGCAGCTATATCCGCAAAGAATTGGCTGCTGCCACTATACAGTTGTGGTTTAAGAAACAACTTGCGAGATGTCGGGCTAAAGCAGTTGACTCGCGACGTGTTATGTCAACCGTAGCTGCTGTTACAATTCAAAAGCAATGGAGAGCTGCTGTTGCTCGAGATCGGTTTTTGCTGGTTCGTGGGTCACTTCTCCTCATACAATCCCACGCCCGTGGATTTATAGCGAGAAACGAGCTGTCTCGTTCAAAGAAGCTGCACAGATCAGCCATCATTCTCCAAAGCTTTTTCCGAGGGATAGTTTCCAGGTCCATTTTTCTCCGTCAACTCGCCTCCGCGGCTAAGCTGCAATATTGGTGGAGGGAAGAAACAGCCCATCGCAACTATATCCGCAAAGAATTGGCTGCTGCCACTATACAGTTGTGGTTTAAGAAACAACTTGCGAGATGTCGGGCTAAAGCAATTGACTTGCGACGTGTTATGTCAACCGTAGCTGCTGTTACAATTCAAAAGCAATGGAGAGCTGCTGTTGCTCGAGATCGGTTTTTGCTGGTTCGTGGGTCACTTCTCCTCATACAATCCCACGCCCGTGGATTTATAGCAAGAAACGCGCTTTCTCGTTCAAAGAAGCTGTACAGATCAGCCATCATTCTCCAAAGCTTTTTCCGAGGGATAGTTTCCAGGTCCATTTTTCTCCGTCAACTCGCCTCCGCGGCTAAGCTGCAATATTGGTGGAGGGAAGAAACAGCCCATCGCAACTATATCCGCAAAGAATTGGCTGCTGCCACTATACAGTTGTGGTTCAGGAAACGTCTGGCTGTAAGTCAGGCGAGAGAATTTATCCTTAGAAAAACTCGACAAGCAAAAGAAAATTGCTCTGCTGTGACAATCCAGACACACTGGCGGAGATCAAGAATGCAAAATTTCTACAGCTCGTGCAGGATTGCTGCAATCATCATCCAAGCAGCTGTGCGAGGTGTCCAGGTGCGAGAGACATGGTGGTTCATTCGGTTTATAGTGGAGCGAAAGACTGTCTTCTTTGGCTCCGCATCCAAGATTCAAATTTTTTACGCTGTATGGAAATCGGAATTGGCAGTATGGGAAATGAAGTCTTTGGCTGTACTGCTGCGTCGGGGGATGCGTGGACAATTGGAACGGTCTGTTGTCAGATATGCACTGTTTCACGTCAATTCTTTGAAACACGGTACGCTTCCTGTGTCTCTGTTTCGGCTGGCAGAAAAGCAAAAGCAAGGTGCATTGGCTGTTGCGAGATGGCACAGAGCTGTTGGTCTTGTTAGCGCATCTGCAGCTGTCGTTATCCAAAGCATTGCGAGGGGCTTCATCACTAGAAAAGAAGTCCGAAGTAATTTTGGTATTACGTTTGAAAAGAGACATCATTCCACCAATCAATCGAAAAAACACCATGGTGCTGCTCGCATAATACAACTTGCATACCGACATTTACTTCAACGACGGCTGCTTTCTTCTTTATTATCAGAAAACAATTTCCAACGACATGTCGAATACAATCCAATGGACGAAATGATGCTTCAGAGCGAGTTTTTTGCAGTTTGTGCCACAACTATACAATCGTATTACAGGAGATTGGTAGAACAGTCATGCTACAGATCACAAAGGATGGCTGGGATAAGAATTCAAAGGTCCTGGCGAAGGTATCATGCTGCGAAGTACTGGATTGACTTGCATCGAGCAGTAATTTCTTTGCAATTTTGGTTTCGTAACCTTCAACAACAGCGAAAGGCTGCAATAGTGGTTCAGAAAGTATGGCGATCGTTTTTAGCTCGCCAATTTTTCCAACAACGGATTCGTTTGGAAAAGCAGTTGGTCGAACGTTCGGTGGCCGAAATACTTTCCAGGACTTCATTGAGATGTGACTTGCTCGTGGAAAAGTTACTTGCAGGGGCTGAAGTTGCTTCAGGGCCTTGTATTGACAATCTCGTATCGCGAGTGAATGCTGCATTGATTGAATCCACTCTATCAAATGGTTTCGTTTCCTCCGACCCGATATGTCATTGGGAGAGCCCCATTGTTCTTCCAACATCCGATCACCAAGCTTTTTTATTGGAAGCACCGCAACAAGCTACTATATCCATAAAGAATTTTCGAAGCTCTAATACTGAGAGAAAGAGACAGCCACAACACGAACAGACATGATCGGAACATCCGATGAAGACACTTTTTCTGTCAAATATGTAGGGAAAAGATCTAGTATTTTACTTCTATATGAATTGCCAGCTGCCGAGTCCTCGTTTCAGTGATGTGGTTCACTCGCCTAGCCCCGTAGGTGTAGGGGCAAATCCTGCATTAGATTTTATTCTCTTTGTATTTTGGTGACTGCAGCACAAATGGCATGGCAAAAATCTCAGTGAAAAGTGGAAGTCCCAACCGGTGCAAGTCAGATAGTTTGGGGAAATTGGCTTTATGCGTTGATACCTTTCAACCCATTAAGGTGGGGATGGCAAGCGTGTCAAGTGATAAACCGTTTCGAATCAAACATCCTTAGTGTTTTTAATGAAGTGATATTGCCATCCTGCCCTTGACACTCGACCGACTTGTGATACGATTTCAACCTCAGATATGTTTGCGTACAATAACTGTGCCAAGAATCTTCCAATGTGTTCTTCTCCCCCCTTTTTGCCCAACTTCCAACCAAAGAAGAGAATCAAATACATTTCCCACGACAGAGGACACATGCATGAGATCAAGTATAATGTACTTCTGTTGGGATGATCTCTTGTTTCGTTGCACCACTGAAACGCCATAGATCGTAGGTCGTACTACGTAACAAACTGATTCTTACTGTTAGTTCTTGATGCTCTTGAACAAATGTGGTATGACTCCCATGACAACAAGATAATCCTCTTCAGGAGTCCAACACGTGCTTTTAATTGTGACAACTAGGAGGACTGGTAGGTATGTAGCTACTTCGTAGCTAGCTAGCAGTCGTTGTTTGGGGAAATGATGATGTGGATTGATACCCTCTTTTTTCGACCAACTGTTTTGCTTCTTCGTCACACGCTATTATCAGTTGTGTTGTAAAACAATATCACAACTTCCGAAAAGAAATAACGACACATTGATATATCAACAATAATGGTTGTATCTCGCCTATCTACAAGTATAAATAATTGTTGCAGTGATTACATCGGATGTCTCAAATGGTAACAATAATATTCGAAAGTCGGCCTAAATGAGAGGCCCAGAAACTTTGATCTTCTTTCCACTTATTTGAGGAGCTATGTACGCTCTTTGGGCATAATCTTTTTTCATTCTCATGGAAACAGCCAGGAGGGGGAATCATTAAGGAGAGCGTTTCCCGCCTCGGTGCAGCGACTACTCATCGCCGTCCCAGCGATGGCATCTACCGTAGTACGACAACTTGGAATAAGATCGCCCACGGTAGTAGCACTTTAAATGCACGTTGCACTACCATAGCAGTATTTCACAATGGATCCATAGGCAAGATAAACCAAGCAAGGATAGTATTTCATCGGATCCAAAAGCAGAGGTACACACACACAACAGAGAGTGAAGAGGGAAATGAAGGATGACCTGCTGCCCTCTTGCAGTAGTAGTAGATGAACGATCCAAACAAGAACCCACCCTTTCAACAATACCAACACCACCATCGTCAATTCCAACGTTCACAAAGAACTTCACAATCAAACAATCAACCTGCTGCGGCTCGCAGCAGTGACACAACCGTCGATGATTCGATCATCGATATCCAAGGATATCAATCTTTTGGACGTCAAACAAACCAGGAGCTTCAAGACGATCGCAATTTCATAGCTGACCAAACCGATTATCTGGAGCCTCGCCCCATCAGGCATATGACTGTCACTAACCACGTCGCGGTTCAGGAGCTGCAGTCCAGGGATATGTTCACAGCACAAATGGTACGTGAACTCTTTGTTACGCGTAGCGCCACAGACGCATCAAACACCATGACGACGAACACATCGTATCAAAGAATCTCTAGTGGGTACTATGACGTCGAGGAGACTAAACTAGACCCGTCTCATTTTCGAAATGATTACGACGCTACGTCTCCCCGTAGCACTGACCCACCCAGAAGGAGGATACGGCGTGATAAGGACATGTTGTTGTGTGATGAAGGGCAAATGTCATTGGATCAGCGGGTACATCCGTTCCAAGTGGAGTTGACAACTGGTGGATCGGAACGACCGGGACTGAATCCAGTACCAGCAATGCCGTCCGTAGGAGTAGTCGAAAGCTCCGACTCTGCTGCTAGACGTCTCTATCGATCGTCGGCAGTAATGTCCACCGAAGCGAATTTTGGTAACAAAGACGATCATGATCACAAAGGGGCGGGGCGTCCCATAAAGAGAGCGCACCAGTCCCGTGCTCTCAAGCCTGGGCAGTGGCTTCAACGGTTTCAAGAGCTGGTGGAATACAAGGGACGATTCGGATCCTGCCACGTCCCTCACAATTGGGAACATAATGTTCCCCTGGCACAGTGGGTGAAACGACAGAGGTACCAGTATACGTTGCGAGAAGATGGCAAACATAGCACATTGACTGACGATAGGAAACGTGCCTTGGACGACATTGGGTTCGTTTGGAGCTCCCATACGGCAGTATGGCTCGAGCGTCTTGACGAGCTCCGACTCTTCAAGGAAGAGTTTGGACATTGCAACGTGCCGAAAAATTTCCATGCCAACAAGGCACTAGCGGTGTGGATCAAATCCCAACGGCGACAGGTGAGGTAGAGTCGGGAAATGGATGTGGACGTCCGTCTTGGGAACGATTCCAATAAAAATGCGACTTGTGATGCTCACCGCTTACCCCATTCATTTTGGTTCACAGTACAAGCTATTTCAACGTGGTAAACAAGGGACTATGACGGAGGAGCGAGTTGCCAAGTTGAATGAACTTGGTTTTGTTTGGGATCCAAGGAGTACGGCTTTCAGCGAGGACAAAAAGCCCCGCGCCAAATCGCGGAGCAGAGGTGATGACGTTCTGAACTACGACTCCTCTTCGGACAGTTCGGGGACAAGCGTCAGATAAGTTACGCATCGGAATCGTTTCATTGCAAAAAAAATCATAACGAATACAATCTATAGTCATAAAACGGTTAATTCCCGGGGATATACTTGTTGCTACTGTTTCCTTTTTTTTGCCATTACCGATCATAATGTCTGGCAGAATAGGCAACCAACCACTTGAGATTGGTCAACAAAAGCTTGCAAGCCTTGGTCCATTGAATTGTTGGACTGTCCATACCACTATTATAAGAATGATGATGATGGTGATAATTGAACCTATTGACTTGTGTGCCTCCACCTCCACCAATGGGATCTTGTACTGTAGCGGAAGCTGCAGCGGATGGGTAACAAATGGAGAGACCGCCAATAGTCCATTCCCCTCCATTGAGAAAGTTGTGAACAGTGGCCGAATTCGCTTGAAAATGTTTCTTGCTGGTGACGTGCTCAATGGTATGTGGAAGGGCGATGGTTTTGTCTGTCTGTTGTGCCGCTGCTTCGGCCAGACATTGCAAGAACGCCTGTAACGCAAAATTGAAATTTTTGAGATTGTTTTTGAAAATGTTGAATCCCGACGGTTCTTCAAAGTATAAATTATACACAACAGGTGAGATTGATTTGAGTTTTGTCGTCTGTTTGGTACCATTGCCGTTGCCGCTTCCGCCATTGATCATTCCTAGGTTGGCAGCAAAGCGTATACCAATTTTGCTGGTTGCCGCCATGGGATGAAGTTCGTGAGAGAATACCAACGGTTCGTTCCCCCTGATGGTACTGAGTTCTTGTATCAGTTTCAAAAGCAAACACGCATGTCCCAGTGCCGCATTAACTTCCAACCAAGGTACACGAGGAGTTTCTAGCATATACGGTGGGTTGGAAACTGTCGCAGCAGATGCTACGGTTGTTCCTCCCTGTTGAATCGTTGTTTGATCATTCCTGTCGGAAGAGTTGGAAGAGGAGGTGAATAAACCAAAATACCTGGTTTGTATTTTTTGCTGCGGTAAGGATGAACTTGCGGATTGTTGCGTCGTTCCAATTATCTGAGTGTTGGCATTATTTTGGGAAGTGTGGACTCTTGATGATGATGTTATCTCTGAAGGATCCTTGACCATCGCAGGATCGTCGTTTGGTTGCTGCTGTTGGAGTTGCGAAGTTGTGGTCGTTGTTGTTGTTGTTGTTGACAGCAAGGACCGATCAATAGTCAAATCGTGTGGCACAGGCGGTGCTGTGGACCCCAGTCGGCATCCATTGATGGTAGCAAAGGGTCCACTCACCCAAATATGAAAGCAATCGTTCACGGTATTCCACCGTTGAGCCGTTTCCAAAAAGTGGTTCAACGATTCTCGATGCGTAAGGATTCCGACGTATTCTTCCACGGCGTTTTGTCGGTTTTGCCGTCGTCGATTGATACGTTCGGTGAGTAACTGTTGATGACAAAGACATTGTTGCTGGTGGTGATAAAGTTTCCGACGTCGACGTCGGAGGGATTCCAATCGTGCTTTCAGATCATCGTTTTCTTCTTGTTGCCCTTTCTGGTGATGAGATCCCTTCCAAGGATTCATAATAATATTATTGTAAATGGGCCGAAGGTTGAAATGTCGTTTACGGATCAATTTTTCAAACCGAAAGAGAGGAGAACCAACTGGAGTGGGTGTGCTTTTGATGGGTTAATGTTACACAAACTACTGGTTGCGGCAGTAGTTATGGTGGTGATGGTGATGACCTCAAGTTTGTGTCGTCACGCCTTGTCGATTCACTCGTAAAATCGCAACAGTCCTGCGAGGACGTCCTACCCTAGACTTCTCCGGTTCGTACCAACGGCCGTTCTCGTGGTACTCGTTGTGTTTTTTCTGCTCTTGATGATGATGATGATGATGATATTAATAATAATAGTGAAATGTAATGTTCACCCTGTCTGTTTACAGTTTTTGTTTGTGTTGGTCAGCAGTTTTTTGTACTTTCGAGAATCCCCATCTGTGAGCTGTGAGTGAGAGAGAGGACGTCATAACCTGTGGACGGTAGTACTGTTTACATCTACTGGTACCTACCCGTAGGTACCGTAAGTACGGTACCTATCTCTGCCTACGGTAGCGGCCTGATCTACGGCACTCGGAGTACCGGTACGTACGGTAGTAGAACTACCGGTACGGTCGAATCACGACATACCACTACCGGTAGACACCTATCCACGAAAAGTACCTACCGGTACCTACCGTACGGAGTACTTCACAGTGACGTCATGTTTTCAGACGTGCGCGTTCGAACCGTTGCTCGGAGAAAAGTGCGCCAACCAATCAGTTCCGCGCTGTAGAAAGCGTGTCATTTCCTTCATTCACAGTCACTCAATAGTATCATTTTTTCTTCACGCAATGTACCGATTCATGATGTATACGACATACGTCGTGGTACGCTGGTGTACCTCCTACGCAACCCGTAATTTGGTCGCACTACGTCGTAGTGACAGAGATGACTGTGAAATCACAGTCAGCCCCCCCATAAACTTCCTTTCGTTGTATGGTACAAGTTCGCAGTCAATGTGCACGTTGCGCCTGCCCTGCAAACTACTGTACTCCGGAGTGCCATAATATTTCGACACTACTTGATGGACGATGCACCATAATATTATTAAATATATAATAACAGTATCGTTTTCGCAACCACCGCCGTGTGTAACAAAGCTCTTGCAGTGATCGATCGATCGTTCCAGGTTATAAAACAAAGAAGAGAAAAAAAAAAGCAACAACAAAGGAGGGGGAAGAGACAAAAAAAAAGAAGAGGAATCCGTTGAAAGAATCGAGTGACAATTGCACAGAAGAACTCAACCTGTCTTCATTGAAGAATCCAACTTGGACGTCCTCCGATATCATTGCATCAACAACGTACGTTATCGCCATCCTTCACCGGGGAACATCCATACTGTCCAAAAATCGACAACACTCTACGAGCGAAGATCTGCAATTGTGTGATTCAGCATACCAACCTGGTCTGCCATGGTGTCGTCAGAAACAACACAGACAACCACGAATTTCTGTCTGAGGGATGAAGTAAAGGCATATTATGCACTGTCTGCCAATCAAGGGGGTTTGGGAAAGTCTCCAACAGTGAATACAACAACAACAACAACGTCCGCAGCAGCATCCACCCCAATCGTCTTCTCAGAACAACAACAACAATCACAACAACCACAAAATTCACAGCGACATTACTCGACATCGTCCGATGCACGTTCTGTCTACAGTTCCAATACGTCCGTTACACGAAAGTCGATCATATTTGTGACACCTGCCAAGTACACAACCTTTGTCCTTTGTCTTTTGGCAATACCCATCGTGACGATCGTTGCTTGCATGATTCTTCTGGATCCAACACAAATCAACTATCGAAGCTCATCGACCACTTGGATTCTGGGATGGGCCTTACTGTTCGTCTTGGTCGTATATATGGCCATCCTACCGAAACAGGTCGACGTGCGAAGCACCGGAACGGTCGGCATCAAGACGTTCCTCTTGACATTTCACATCGACGGCATCGTTCGGGCCTACCAAGCGGGACTCGGACGAGAAGACTTTTTGCGACCCCGCATCCGATTCGGTACCAGCATCCAAGATAGGGTCGTTCTACGGAGAAATCATGGCAAGTGGGATGTCGTCGTATCACCACACGATGTGGAAGGGTTCCTCAAGGCGGTGGAAGAAATGGTGAAAGAACATGGTGACAACGACACGGAGGGTGATGATGATGATGCCGGGAGTCCTTCTGCCAATGGAAACGATGCCAGCGCGGATGAGTTGGACAACAACAACAACCACAACAACAACATTATCATTGTACCTACCATACTACAGCATGGAACTATTCCGAATGGTCACGGAAAGGGAATACCAGATTTGGCATCCACGGATTACTCCACTCCTCACATGATCGTATAGTCATAGTATTTGCTGTGACTCACAACGACATCTATCCATAGAAACCCAACCGAAATAGGAACCGCATGGTGTGACGTTGCTGGAAACTATGTGTCCTTCTTGTGTCGCTATAATGTTATCAACTTTTTTAAAATGTTGTATTAACTCTCCCGAATGAATAGCTTTGGATGGCATTTCCTTTTTTTACGTACAACGTACAACTATTGTACTGTCTACTACGTAGAATATTCGATTCGTTCGTACAATTCGTAATGAAGCTTATCCTGTCAGGATACGATCGTTCGCTATCGTTGTCCTTGGCTTTCTTCGTTGGAAGTACTCTTTGAGTTTTCGTCGACGTCGTTGCTGCCTCCACGGTAAACCTGTTTCCATTTGAGCCGTACAATGTCTTGTATAGGAAGATTCCAAATGGCCGTCAACATTTCGGCAGCAGAGAGAGTCTTGTCGTCGTCGTTGTTGTCAGAATGAGAGCTTTGGTCTTGCAACAGATAGTACTCATCCAGAGGTAAGCAAGAACTACGATGGCTCGGTTGCCAATTGTGCAGTGCAGAATGTATCCCGTCCAAGGTTGCGTTGACGGGAGGATAGGCAAAGTACACGAGCGAAACACGTTCGTGTGACGGAGAGCTGACCACTCGGTGTTTGGGGGATGGCCAAAACGAGCATATGATTTCTGATTTCACTGGACAGTCGAGGATGGATTCGTTCGCGGTCGGTTCCGTACAACAATCGGACTGAGCTCCGTTACTTTTCGTGGACCTAAACGATGACGTAATCTGACTTGCATCCAACACCAGACTGGCCATATCTCCGACATGGACAATTACGTTCCACGCATGTTCTGATGCTGTATCACAGGAAGGTGGCGGAACTGGAATCCAACTTTGACATGTTCGACAGTACGTTTGCAATCCCCCCACATGGTCCTGCCAAACGATGGTGAGAGACCCCCAATCCGTATGTGGACTGCTGCCAAGAATGAGTCGCTCCCTGTCGTTGTCGACATCATTCACAGATGGAACCGAAACTGCGTAGTAATGAAAAACGCGCATCAAGTCCAATGATGATGATGATGATGTTGATGGTTTTGTTGAATGATACGAAAGAAAGGTATCGGGAGGAATATCCAGCCGGATACACACTTGATGAGCGATCCATGACATGGCTTGACACCAAGTCTTGATGATGATATTATTCTTGTCATCGTGTGACGGTTCCTGACGATATTGATCTGGCAGTAATGATGGAAAGGCAGATGTTTCCGTATCTGTTGGAATGCAACTAGACAACTCGATTTCCAAACTCTCTTTCGGTTCCACCGTCCCTTCTTTCGATCCACTTTCAGCTGACACATACTTTACATCATTCGAAAAGGAGGTACACGCTTGGTCGATATGTTGTCCGCTATCATTTTTTCTTCGATAGTCCCGAAACATTTGCAAGATCTTTTGTTGAGTAGGCGGTGGATGTCCAATTTGTTCCGTGGGAATCCGTATCGGACACCACCCGAACTGTTGCAAATTCCGTAGTAACAACAGGTCCGAAGAATGGATTGTCGTCTCCACATCGTTGCTGCCAGTTCCTGTTCCACCAAAATCAACCACTTCAGGAATACCAAGTGTACAGGTGCATCTATCACCAGTCATCCTCCTGTTGTAGTGTGCAACGAAACCGTATCCGTAGTAGCACGAAAAGAACGACAATGAAAAAAGAAGAAACGCTCTAATATGTTTCAACTACCGTACTACGGCTACCGTAGTCGTATGAAGTACTACGTTAGCTAGCTAGAGTAGAGCAATAATTATATTGTGATGGAATTACAATATAAGAATTATAATTAATGTCTATGTTATACTAGCTAGTACGTCGTATGCGTACGGTACCGTAGTTTGGTACGACTTGTAACAAACGTACTACGAGTACGTCGGATAAACAGTAGTCCGACGTCTCAGGAGCTTTTCATGTACCAGTCTACATCAAATCTCACAGCCTCATTTCGGAGCCAGCCCAAGAATCTAACATTCGAAAGGACGAACTCCGAATCTTTGCGAGTCGATCTTTGCCTCTCAGTTCAGTTCCACTCGGACTCGCCTTCTTTTTTCTAAACATTCCCCGGAGTTTATCTTCTCTGGTACGAACCAAGACAGCCGAGAGGAAGTCATTCGAGTTTCACGTCTCGTGAACGTATTTGCAGCGGATAATGACGATAGTCGGGTCAATCAAATCGTTCCTCGGAAAACCTAATGACTGGTGCGATGGCGGAAGGATGTGAGTGTGACCATAATTGTTGGTCGTCATCTTCCTGATTTGGACTTCGTGAGGCAGGTGACAGAATGTCCTTTGTACGATCAATCTTTTGGAGATTGCACCTCATCGAATGATCCAAAGGACTTCTCAACAATCGATGACGAATCTTCTTCCTTCGTTGTTAGGGGTTCGCACCCACTTTTGGCTCTCCCCTATCTTCTTCTGCCACGCAAATCAACCTTTTGTAGCAACATCGCCTGCTTGTGGTTTTGGATTGTCATGCGTGTTTTCAGTTCAGAAGGTGGCAAACCTCAATTCATATGCACTACCGACAAGCTGGTACATATTCAACTGGCAAGCCAAAATCAATGTACAAAGTCGAAACCCCACCAGAGAGGAGTACTAATTCCAACATGAGAAGTACTGATGAACATGAGACAGCCCCTTGAATCGTCCATCCAAGACCCGAAATCGTTTCTCGCATGAATCAATCGTAAGCAAAATAACAATCCTGCCACATATCTTTTTGTCGATGAATTACCAAATCATTCCTTACCATGCCACAGTGGAGTGCTTCATACACAGACGACGCCAACAAGCTCCGATCCGTTCGTTGTGGAGAGCTCCACACATTGCCTCGACGTCTCAGAGCTGACATTGATTCTGTAAAAAGTGGTGCATCAAACACTTTTGGGAGCCTGGAATGCTCAAATCCTGCTCTTTTCTTTATCGAAGAAAGAGCTGAAGCGGTCAACCTTCCCAAAATAACAGGCAGCTAGTAGTGAAAGGCATTAACAACATCCTCTTTCAGCACGAAACCATTATTTCTTTTCCATTGTGCCTCCTCTCTTCCAAGGTTTGCACAAGCAAAAGTAGCAGTAGCAGGCAAGTCTCTTGAACGTAATAATAAGTACTATGTTGGAAGGCCAAAGATCCACTTTACAGTTAATCACAGGAAGAAGACCAAGACACGTAGACAGAGGACGTATGATAGCTTTACCTTGTATCGGTGATTCGCCGGGAGAGCGAATCATTGGATGAAGAGGAAGAGTCGTGCCTTCCATGTCGTAATAAAGCACAAAAGAAGAAGCCTTTCATTGCCAGATGTTTGGGCAAAGAAATCGCTGATGATGTGTCTCTCAACTTTTCCTTGGACTTCAAAAGTGGGATCTCGATGCATGTCATACAGGAATCCTTTACGAAAATACGACAAGGAATTATCGTCCAATGTGATGGCGCAACGGTCAACATGACAACGGATTTATTTTCGTCTCCGTCATGAAATCATGTTGGGCCCTATCGAACCTGTATAATGTTTCACAGACAATTATGTACTAGCAATACTTACCGGTAGTTCACACGCGATGTACTACGGTAGCTAGCTTCGCTGTTGGAGGTAGTAATTATTGCGCAGTGTATTTTTATGTTCCATCAATAAATGATGTGTTTTTTGGCCAACAAGGAAGACAAGACTGACATTCTCACCAGCTTTTCAAATGCAACATCGCGATGTTTACACACACACACGATTGCTGGGATTGCTTCCGTTACGGCTTGGCCTACTCTACTACTCCGGTGTTTAGGATTCCAGCCGAACACCTTCATCCTTTTTCTAATTCGTACGGTAATTGCTCCTTTAGTTTCAATCTTGCATGCATCCATATGCACTGAAAACTTTTTCTCTTCATCGCTTGCTTTCGTCGCATCGCGAAAGCGTCTGTCAACAGTGCCTGAACATTGCTGTGTCACAAACTCACAAATAAAAGCATAAAACAATGACGAAAACTGTACGATTTGCTGGACAAGACGACGGATTCTGGAGTTCCTCGTCTGCACATAGCTCCTTTTCTTCCCTGGACGAGTCGTCTGCTACGAACTACCTCGAACGATGTGTGCTTCCGCCACGGCTTCCCATTCGCAAGGTCTCCTACTGCGATCTCCCAGATGATGCCTTTAGCGAAGATGAGGAGGAAATTGATTTAGCATCCCCACATATTTCTCACAAGAAGAAATTACTCCCTCCAACAATACTCCGAAAGAAAAGCCGGTATTCGTCACCACCGCCGCCGCCACCACCCAATCCTTGTGGTGATCGTCATTGTCGTCGCCAGCTTGGATCGGTCTTGGATGGGACGACAGCAGCAGCAGCAGAAACTAATCATGATGCAGCTACGAACACGACGCTGTTAACCGAAGAAAATGACTCCTCACCGTTGCACGTCCGGGGAGAAACCAAACAGGTGACGACATCACAGGTGTTACCAACTCAAACAACTAGGAATGACAACCACCCGTCTCCATTGTCACAACCAAATCTTTCATCCTTGACCGAAGAAGTGGAAACATTGACCAGACGGTTAAGCTTAGGGGGAGTATCAATTCGGCACCAACATGAAAACGATGATACCGAATAGAGACAAAAAATATTCAAGAATGAGATACAGAAGGAAATGATGAGAGGACACACTATCACAAAAGAAATAGCATCCTTCATTGGGTTTGCAAGGGGTAGGAGTAGATCTTGGAAACGACGTCTACAGTTTAATAAAATGTAACATGATAACATGTAAGACGAATTTTACTTTTTTTGGAATCAAACTGATATCGCCTTGCGACCTACGTAGCGACGGTCCCGTCCTCCTCCACAATCAAGAAGCGACCCAAAAGCGGATCATCGTTGCTCTTGTTTGACATGAAGTCACGTACAGCAGCACGCGCCCAATTAATTTCCGTACTACTGTCTTGAAGCGTTGCTGACCCATCGCAACGTTCTTTGGCACACATGCAAATATCCGACAGCATATTTTCAAGAATGGTTCGAGGGTTGGAACCATCCGGGAGCGTCTCGTTCTTGACATAGTGCGGCAACAAGAACTTGAGAAATTCCATGTCCACAAGAAAGTTTCGGTAACCTGGAACAGAAAAGCGCACACTGCGACAATTTTCCAGCAAACCCTTCACAGCAACCTTCATGACAAGGAAGACGACAGAGTTACGATCAAATTCTGCATACTCAAATGAGTTGGGATATACGACCACTTTTTCGGCAAACATCCTTTCCACATCAGAAGCCAGGCCACCTGCTCTAAGCTGGTGTTGCTTAGACATCGTCAATGAAGCGTATTCGTCCTCCAAATTTTCTGGGACGGGTCCTCCACATTTTGACCCTCCAAACAGCCCCGAACACTCGATACAAGTGCTCTTTATCAATTCAAGTAGAGCGCAAGTGTTGGGATGTGGCCTCTCTTCATTCTCAATGTCTTCTTGGGAAACGCCTACCAAACTGGCGCAGAGAAGTGATGCTCCTTGGTTTCCTTGACTCGTGGAATAAAGATTCAGTACACGTGATGCAGCAAGACGGAACCGATCGGATATTGGATTTGAATGATCTTTGGCGGTACCATCAAATGATGTCGCAAACAGCCCAGCTTTTCCCGTCCTTGGCTTGGTCATGATCCCGGTGTGAGTAGCAATTGATGTCGCAATATCATCAAAGACCGAGCTTTGTGCCAATCGACACATTTCGACAATCGCAAGCGATAAGTCTGACCTGCTTGATGGAAATCCGATAGACTCGAGCTCCTCCAAAAGCTCGTCCATCAAACCTTCGACAGATCCAACCAGCTCTGTATTTTCGTCTTCACCCGGAGTTTCCCGATATGAATATCCAGCACACTCAGGAGTAGGATTTTCTGGCTTAATGTCCACAAGGTGTCCATGTTCGATGGATTCGCAACCTGCAAGTGCCTCCATTGCCGACGCTAGCCAGTTGGCGAAACGATTGGAGCTCTCCTGGACAGCTACTTTTAGCATTGAAGCATCCTCGTTAGACGTGAAGGAAGAAGTGTTGTCATGCGCATCCCCATGTTTTGAATGCGAAAGGATGGATCTAATCGTATCGTCAACTAGCTGCAGAGAGTCGGAAAGAGCAACACTTGCCAATTGAACGGCATCGGCGACAGGATCGTTTCCGCCGACTTGACAATTGTCTTCGGCGGGTGATTCAGGAACTTGGATGGCTTTTCGACAAAACGGTGCGAGGCAATTTTTTATGACGCGGAAGCGCAAGTTGAAGAACTTTTGATCCACTCGTTTCCGTACCATTGCCTCCGACAATCCAAGAGCTTGCTCAACGAGGACCGATGCAATGTCGACATCTATCGCGACCTCTGGTAGTGACAAACCGGACGCGAGCTGGCGAACGGATTCCACCAGCAGAGATGTGGCATTTGTGATATGCTGGTATGCCTTTTCGTCGGAATCGATGTGATCTTCCGCAATATCTCCAGTCGTTTCTGCGTTTGCATCATCTGAACCTCCTTTGGAATCCATCACGGAGCTACCGTATCCACGCTTCCAATCCTTGGGGGCTGCTTGCAAAAGCTGATCCAACAATTCCGATTTCACATTTTGCATTAATGTTTCAAAGGATGTTGAAACAAACCTTGACAGCGGTTCCGAAACTTCGACGTTGTCCGAGTGAAAGGTCATGCTATACAAAGTAGCTGCTTCCAAAATGCTATCCAACACTTTTGTTGGTATAAGGTTGCTACTGCTTGGAGCGCTTGCTTCCATTAGTGCCTGAGAAGACTGCAAAGTCGGCATAGTGAGTTGAGCAGCATCACCTAGAGGCATTTTTTCGCCAAATCCAACGAGACCGTCCGCCTCATCTGTTGCGAACATTGCTTCTTGAAGCTCGATGTGGTGCGAATCCAAAAATCTCTCAAATAATCTGAGACAGGCACTCAACGCCATATTCTTGCATTGATCCATTGTTAATCCTGTTTCAAATTCCACACGACTTGCCATTCTAGTTACAGAGACAGGACGATCCAATGACACTGGCTCGTTGGAATCGACCAAATCTGAACGGTGGCGCTGGTTCGTCAACATCAGAGCGACCGCGCCTGCACATTCAAAAATCTCTACAACCGATTTTGGTGGATCAGGCGGGTCTTCTGGATGATTGAAATTCGGGGTGGCGTCTTCGTTCTCTTGCAGCGTTTCATCGGCGTCTTGGTCGTTGTCAAAGATGAAATTTCCACTCCAATGAAGCAATTTTCGCCTCACATCCACCAATAAAGCTTCCATGATCTCGTAACATTCGATCTCAATTCGCTGTAAGGATTCAAATCCAGCAGAATGTTTGCTGAGAATATTGTACGCAGTTAGATAGGACTTGGATGCCCACCTATACCGTCCAGCGTTAATGTTTTCCCTGAGAGTGGAAGGGAGTTTGAGAAGCGCATCTAGACGCTGTAGCAGTCGCTTTACTCGGAGTTTTTCTACAACAGAATCTCTCAAAGCTCCGCAGGAGTTTTCTATGTTGCGTGCGGTTTCTCCGACAGATTCCATGCTGGAAGAGAGTTTTTGTAGGTTGGATGAATTTGCTTGGACGTTGACACCGATCGATCGGATTGCATCTGTAGCTTCAATGAAACGACTGTAGTTTTCGTAGACCAAGGTCTGCATCGAACTGTCTAAAGTTCGTACCTGACATGCCAGCGATTCTTCCGTTTCCAACAATGGATGCACCCCCGAATGGAGGACGTATGCTTCCGTGTGCTTTGCAGCATCAAAATCTGGTGAATCCAAATCGGCCGCAGCAATAGGGTCTGCTCGACGCCCCCGTCTTTGAGAATCGACCTCGTCGTCACTATCCTCGTCGTCGTAGGTATCTCGAGAAGTGCTTCGACTGGAGAGTTTACGTCCCTTGGAATTTTTCTTGTTGTTGTTGTTGCTGCTGCTGCTGTCATCATCATCATCACTATCCTCGGAACCTTTGTGACCATCTTGTTCCGTCACTGCTGCCTTGCCGTAAAAGCTCTCCAATAATTTCTTCCGAATGAGAGCCTCCCGGTCGACATTACCACCTTTTCCGTCATCTCTCATCGTCAAAAATTCATCCTCACTATCCGATGAAAACGAATCGGCATCGCCATCATCGCTGTTGGGAGCACTCATCCTACAAAGATTGTGTATATCTGCCGACAGACAACGACAAAAACTGACGTCCGCCCTCACTACCTGCAACCGTTCACCCACGCTGCCCTAACCAACACCACCAGCTCTCTTGAATGTAGGAAGGTGTGTGCCTGTTTGTGTTGCGTTTGGAATGCGGATGAATCGACAATAATAATAATGGGATAATCGCAATACGAATGCTGTCGGTCTATTTTTCGTCGTACAATAATACGGTACTTGCTTGTAGTACGACAGTACATAACAGAGAGTGTATTCACTATTCACAGTCATACAACGGTTAAAACGAGCTACGAAAAACCTACCTACGTATGACCATGACGTCATAAACTCGACTGGAGATTCTCAAATAATGAGAGCGAGTCCCGAGTCCCGAGTCCCGAGGATTCGATGATCATTCCTTCTTTTCCATTTTCTAGTAGCTACGACGTAGCTAGCTAGCTAGCTAGAAAAAATAATGTTCAAAAGAAAAGCTTAGTTAATTGTAGGTGATGTACCACTCGATCCACTTCTCTGCCAGGTCAAAAGGCCATGTTACAAGGCTCAACGGAAAGGGGACCTTGAATGAGAAGTTATTTTTGACCTGACATTCGATTTGGGTGTAAAAGCCTAGACTGCCGACGGAGAACCCGATCATATTCTCAATCAATCCTGCTTCATCGGGATCATAACGCACGTCTCCAAACGTCGTAATTCCTCTGCTATTGAGCATTCTCAATACAGATCGTGCAAACAAAGCTCCACCGGCAATGGCGGACGTACTCGCAGTCAAGATCCTCTGAATTCTCCATGCCAGTGACAGAGCTACACCTTGGGCGATCCAACCATTTACTGCAGGGACCCATTTACGATAGTCTTCTGGGATGATCAAGTTTAGGGGTGGTTCCAAAATGATATGAGCGATTCTCTCAAACCCAGAGGCCAGAGTCAGTGAGAGACTGATCACTCTGGCGTACTCTCTTTGCAACACAGCAGAAACACCCAACCATGTCGTATATAGAGCTGCTGCGGCTTGATTGATTTTCATAGGATCTACCGTTTTCAACACAATATTCGTCTTTCGCAAGAAAATATCGCTTCGGCTCATGTCATCCCTGTCAAGGTCGGCCGTTGCCTCAATCACTTTTATGGCTTCGTCTGTCAAATCCGACAACGCGGCTATCATGACTTGAATACCACAGTACTGTGCAGCTTGGAGAGCCGAAAATAGCGTCGGATAGTATCCTCCCAAAAAGCAATAGACCAGACCTATTTGAGCTGTAATGGCATCGATCGGTAGTGCTCGATAAAACTTGACAACTCCCTTGACGACTGCCACTGTTGGCGGTAAAATTATCTTTCCGAGAGATATCAACACTTGTGTGACAGTGCCCACCACGCGAACAAAGGGCGGAGAGGGATCGTCAAGCACATATTTCGAAGAATTGTTAAATGACGATCCTCCGGCGTCACCACCCCGCAAGATTATGGATCTGTCCCTAGAATTCCCGCTCCAAAGAAACTCGAACGGTTGATCCCTTATGAGTGAAACTCCTGTATGACGATGGTAGAAAGCGTTACCGGTGTTGAGATGTGGGACGGATGCGCCAAATGGTGCTTTGCTGCTTTCTACGACGCCAAGTACAACAGCAGATATCCATAACAACAACAAAAAGTGGTGCGATAGTTTTGACACCGGCATCGTTTTGCACTTCTCCGATGCAGCAACGACCACCTCCAAAGAGTTCGCTTGTTATGGATACTAGTAGTTCAAGGTCCTATGTGAGTGAACTCTTTTCCTCCTAGCTAGTAGCATGAGAACTCTGCTGTTGTTGTCTGGTAGTAGGATTGGTGGATGTTGGTTTCAATTGTGCTGCTAATAAAGAACAATTGGCAGATTCACGAATCTGTATCAATAACTGTTAGTCGAAAGGGTCAAATGATTTTAAAAGGGAGATTTTTTATTCACAGTCACAATTTCTCGGCGTCTGTTTCCCCAGAACTGGCACGCCTTGTTGCTGTAGTAGAGGCTCACCCAGTTTGCCAGAGCCTAGCTAGCTAGAGGATTAATAGTCCACAAACAAGATCATCCTAGTACCAGGTTATGTATAGCCTCATGATGTATAGATGGTGTCTGTCTTCCGGTGAAAAATTGAACCTAGACTCCGGTCGAAGAATGCTTTTGCACCAGTCAAAAAATGGTGCAAATTGAATTATAACGCAGCATGTAAACACCAAAGCTACCACAATGTAATCGAAATTGAAGATGCTTCTATAAGGAGTAGTAAACAGAAGCAACGACGCTTCAGATTTCATGGGGAACAAGAAGTGGAAACATAGGGCGGGGAGGGTTGTGAAAACAGCACTTGGGTGGGTTGTGGAGTAAGCACGTTTTGAAGATGACAACTGCAGAGGACGAAGTAGAGATATATCCATTAAAAAAAATGCTACTGCAATGTAATCGAAATTGAAGATACGTAGGATGGCATCACCTACTCCTAGGATGGTGGTCCCAGCATTGGATCACCCTCCAACTGCAATAGTACCTCCGAAGAAACAACATTGAGGTCAAGAACAAGAATTATGGTCTCTCGTCGTGGTCCAGTAGCAGTTGCTTGTGGTTACTACTCCTCATAGAAGCATCTTCAATTTTGATTACATACAACAGTTTGGAAATATAAGCTACATATTGCTGTGGTTCTTGCTACCTTCCTAGCACTGTTTCTGGAAGACCACACCATATTTGACAGTTCACAGGTTTGGACTTTTACTCATTCACAGTCACGAGGTTTTTCGC
Organism: Nitzschia inconspicua; assembly: GCA_019154785.2. Taxonomy (NCBI): domain Eukaryota; phylum Bacillariophyta; class Bacillariophyceae; order Bacillariales; family Bacillariaceae; genus Nitzschia; species Nitzschia inconspicua. The sequence goes on from JAGRRH010000018.1 coordinate 1,331,586, forward strand.
CATTCTACTTTCCGAATGTTGGACAACAACAGGCAAAGAACTGGCTTAGAAGACGGAAAACTGTTGCATGATTGGGCCAGGTAGGTGAGCCAGAGTCAGTGGTAAATCGTAGTTGGTATCGCCTTCAACCAATAAGCCCTCTTTCTTGCTTGTCAAGGATCGACCTTCTGAATGATGAACAACAGCAAGCAAAGTACTGACTGAGTAGATGGAAACCTGCTGCATGATTGGACAAGATAGATGAGCCAACTTCTCGGATACAGAGTCAGTGGTAACTCGTAGTTTTGGTATTGCCTTCTACCACTAGTAAGCTTTCTTTGTTTGTTGAGCATCAAATTTCTACATTACTAGCTAGTCGTAGCTAGCTACGACGTTCACATGTCAATCATACTACAATGTACGACTTACAGTTAGTGTTTACAGTTAGTAAGTCGTAGACCTTTCAACTTGCAATTCATGGAATGATTTTTTTTATTTTTTTTGTAGTGATAATATCGGAAAAATCTTCGAAATATTCATATACTACGTATTTACAGTTTTTACTTCGTATTTTTGTTTACTCCAATGGAAATTGCCAAGAAATGTTATTACGACGTATTTTTGTTTTTTCTTCTTGTAGGTTGTTGGTTATTACCAAAAACAGAACTCGATTTTTGGTGTGACAATATTTATTATCAGACATACAGTTAAGTCGTATTGAAAGAATCTTTTGTGATTTGGCATTTACTTCGCAGTACTACGTAACGAAAGATCGTACTGAGCCTTGACGATGACAGAGAGCCGAGAGGTTTTGACTTGCTCAGTTGCAGTAAACCATGACAACGATTCGACCGGCTGTGACAGTGGCTGCGACTGCTGTTGTGGCCCAATCGCTGTGCGATTGGCTTGCATTCTTGGGTACAATGGAATCGTGAGAGATATCATTATCAACTACACTTTGATCGTTATCAATTTAAGCTACTGTATATGGGAGATGAAGCGAAATGGTGATTCATATGCACGGAATTCTTCAGAAAAACGACAACAAGAACTTCGTGCCATGGGAGCTCTGACATTCGTCGTTTTCTTCCAGTTCATTTTATGCTTGGCGGTTGGCTGCACAGGTGTCTCTATCATTTGGTGTGCCATTTGTGGTTGGATTATGAGTCGCCATAAGAGGCTGGTCGACTCACGCAGTGATGAGTTGCAGGAAGATCGAAGTTTGCAACCGGACCTGCTCGAATCTTTGGAAAAGACGGAAAAAGCGGTTGTTATGTTGGATGTCGTGGCTATAGGATACTACGCAGTGATGCTACCCTTCATTACAACAGTTGCACATATTTGCGCTTTGATTCTCGGTGCCATTTTGTTCTCCTTATCTTTTTCTATGAAGATCAGTCGGGATGATAGATCCACGCCTCTGCCGAACGAGCCTCTCCTACCTTCGCCTTCTAGACAGGAGGAAGGTAACGAAGACGAAGTCGACGAAAGAATAAATGACTCACAATGAACTATACGTCGTAGAGGTATCAAAACAATGTCAGTTTATGAAATAGTAGTTAGGGAAAATGTAGAAGTGAATCAAACAGCGACAGAGTCTTCAGTAAATACCACCAGCCGTAGTTCACATCCGTGTTTGGAATAGACCATGTTAGCACTGCGAGAGGGATACATTGAGTAATGTAAAATGTAATTGGTGAAATGAAGGTGTGACATAAGTCAAGGAAGATGACCCGTTCAATATATCGGCGGATCAAAGCTGGTGTCGCCTTGGAAAATATTGGGAAAGTAAAAACTTTGAGCATCCGACAACCATTGACTTGCCAAAGAGGTCGGCCGAGTGATTTCTGACTCTACCAAGTCATTTGAACGATCCGTACAACTGACGGCTAGACGTTTCGCAACGGAGTTATAAGAAATCCAAACAACTGCATGTTGTAAATCAAGACAATCAATATCAATGACACTTACATGGGAAATTCGGCTCCAACTTTCCGTTATCTTCTGCCTGGTGCAGAGACACATGTACATCAGAAAAGACAGATTCAGAATGGGGGTTTGGGGGGTCGACTGGAGGTAAAATGGTTGGTATAAGCGATTCTTCGGTGCCATGATGTCTCATGCTGGAATCACACTCCCAAATGGCATTGGAGGACGCTTGGCTCTCTACAATTGAAGGTTTTTGAAAGACCGAAGGATCAATCGTTTTAGGTGTAATCGTAGGAGGTAACGGAAGGCCATTTCTTGGAAGCAAATGCACTGGCATGGCTGTGAACGCATCAGGAGTGGGAGGACTGGGAGGGACCATGACCGATAAATTGGTGAAATTCATTTGATTGGGGATCGTTATGGCAGGAGAAGGCTCCATTTTACCTCGAACAGCCCAATTCCCGCTACGATGTTCCTTCCAGGCTTCCACCTTCTTGTAGTACTCTTCTCTCTCCTGTGCTTCTTTATTTATGTGCGGCTGCCGTATTTCAACAGGGGCATTATTCCATTCGTCTCCCAGCATTTTGGAGATTTCAGTGTTCTTAACCCCAGGATGTTGTTTCTTCAGCTCTGTTCGACGCTTTTGGCAATAGTTCAAAAAGGCAGAAGGAGGGCGCTTTGGTGCATCTTTGGGACGTTTCTGTGGCGCATTACGTGGAAAGAGGATGATAGTGTGAGTTGCTAAGGGGATTCCTTGGCGGTTTTTTGCATGTGCGTTTCCAGCTTCGTACCTTGCGAACGGATTCAGATGGCACAACCCAAGGTCCCGTGTACTGGCTCTTCTCGACGTTGTATCTATGTTTGTCTTGCTCTGCCTTTTCTTTCCATTTTTGCTTTTCAGTGGGCGTGAGCTCTTTCCACTCCTTTGAGATCTGACTCGAAAAGGATGTCACCTTCACATTTTTGTAGCAGCTTTTGTATTCTTGCATCTTGCTCATACTAAAGAGGATGTAGGGACTTGAGAGGGAAACAATTTTTTTTTGAGAACAGGGTTTGACCTGGTTCTTGGCACAATATTCCTTTCTCCCACACGCAGCTCACCTTTTAAACCTACGAGGTGCCTGCGGTGCTTTACGATAGGCACAGCTTGCGTCACTCTTCTTTGACTTTGACTCCATGTTGAGACTCTGCTTAGTGCTGGAGCAGAATGGGATCTAGAGAAATGGTCAGCAACAATGTCTTGGGGATCCATTAACAGTCGAATTCACAGCGGCGTCTCAACGCAATGCGATCAAATTATCGTTTCTGTCGGTTTCAATGATTTCATTGCAATACTGTCGTAACTGTCGTAAACCAAGATTTGAGTGCTTTGAGAGGATTGGTACTACTTTGCGAAGCAGAGGGCAGAAAGTCAAAGATGGCATCATCATCGTTGAAACGATGTCCCCAACGATCAGAACAAGAAGCTATGCCCTCGTCAAAAAGAAGATACTTTTCTGTGACGCTTTTCGTGAATCGGATCTGTAATGAACCTGGTACCACGTAGGCTGCGTTGATTACGTGTGAAGAAAGGTCCCAATTGATATTTTAATCTTGATTGCAGCTCGTGACGTACTCAAACAAAGCCTGTGCAATCAATACCGGAACCGTCAAGGAGGGATCGAACTTTATGATCTGGTAAAATTTGAACGGCCTCGAGTGATCGCAATTGGAATAAAGTAGAGGGGAGTAATAATTATAGTCATTCTATTGAATTTTTAATTGTATACCATCACCAGTAGACTACTGCAATCCTTTTCTGATACGAAGTATTTTCTTTTCGACCAACTCCAGCAGTAGTCTAGGTAGTTTTACCAGTATTGTTTATTATATTTCCCTCCGTATCTATCCTTCTTTGTCGTAGATGACAGTGAGAAACTTCCTCAGTGGCGGCACAGCAACAGTACTACGTTCTTTGGGGGCTGATTGGGTAGTAGCTACTAGTAGCTATAATGAACTACTACGTAACTATTTACTGTTTTAGACGGGGAACTAGAGAGCGACAGCTCCAATAATAAGATCTCGGTATTGTCAGAGTGATAACATACATGATTTGCACTAAGAAGTATACGGTGTAGTTGATGGCTACGGAGTCACTTTCATGATGCTGTTATACTTGTATGCGATGTCATCATAACGACCAATTTTGTATCCTAACAATATTATATTATATTGATCTTATAGGATGTACATAGTGAGAGTCTCCTCCCGAACTAACAGTGAAACAAAAAAATAAAGTACTATGTATGTGTAAATGATGTATCAAAAATTTTGTGCTGTTTCGTTTCGCCAAACGGTCTTTTCTTTTCTTTCCGTCGGTCGGGGCATGATGGCAAAGTGTATTGTAATATCCTCTCTCGCACAAAATTGACTACCAAGATAGGAGAAAGCACCAAGGAGCAGCGATAGTCGCAGCAGACGATGATGATAGCGACGAAGTATCGGTTCCTTGTCTTGGCAGATCGCTAGCATTTAGCTTGACCATTTTGTCGCGGACGTCAATGTAGACCAAGTCCCTGGCAGCGTTGATCCGGACGGTATGGTCCTGATGATCCGTAACTCGCCGGAGAAAGCGATCCATATCCAAAGTCTTTCCTTCGGAGACATCGGCCGCCACGGCAATGTAGTAAATCAAGCATCCCCATCGAGCACTCTTGATGTGTAGGAGGTTGGCTAGTGGACTTTTCGGTTCGTTGTCGAAATAATCGCAGTCCAATATTGGCATGCTTAACGTGAATGGGAGCACAGGAGCACGTACGTGCATGATACCCTTTTCGATCCAATGGTCGAAATGTACCTTAACATGAAATCCATCGCAGGAGGCGACACCCTGTTGCAAGCTCTCGGGACTGTAAAGCAGGTACTCTCCTTCGTCACAGGCATCGGGAATTGCATGGATAAGAAATTTCTTCTTTTGTATGGGTTGCTCGTGGTGATTTTCGGCAGATGTTCGGTGGAACGTTGCCTTGGGCGACAGGATGAGACGCTCGTTCGGTCCTAGTTTGTCCTCATAGGAGTACCACGACCATGATGTGGATTGGGTGGAGGTAGCGACACTGTCACTCGGTGTTGTATCATCATCATCAAGAAGTTGACGTGTTTGATTGTTGTTGATGGAGGATTGAGGAAGTTGCAGAAACGACAGAAAGGTTCGTACCAACGAGTCGGCATGTCGTGGTTGATTGAGACACGAGTTGTAGATACAGCTGGATTCGCCTCCGACGGTTAGGCCGACTTCGTCTCCCCATTGGACAATGCTGCCGCTGTCAGGTTGATTGGGAGATGACGAGATGACCTCCCACGATTGATTGGGGTTGTTAGGTCTCATTGCCATTGAGTATCGGTACTGGAAGGAGCTGGTTCTGCTGTCTTTGACAGCGTGTCGCGTGTGTCGGCCAAGAAAGACGGGGATCTGTCGTTCGGAATCCAATTTCCAAAAGACGTAACGCGTTCCGTAGACGAGACGGTCGTAGAATTTCAAGGTTCGATCGTACGATGGCATTTTGGAGTGGCCATGCAGGTAATTTGATTTGTATTCGTCACCGTCGTTCCAAAAGGAAAGAGGAGTGACGTAAACTTCCTCGAGAACCGTTTGAGGAGCATGCTTGAGATGAGTCTTTTGGCACTTGTGAGGACGTTGCCCACTCTCGGAACTATTCAATCGTGGTTGGGAAGCCGCAATCACAATTTGAAGTAATGGTGGTAACAAGTTGCGTAGACGTTTGTTGCAATATGACAAATTCGATCGTTCGATCGGATTGAGATAATGGTTGGCAATGTACTGAACAAGATCACACGGAAGACTGTTGTTCAGCATGTTGATTTCTTTCTTGTTGTTCATGTCGCCGGGGATGATGATAATGTTCTCTGCTGTGTCCTTTCCACTTGATTCAAGAGTGTATTCTTGGCTTTTCATGGTCGTGATCATCATTGTGTACAAGTAATGGAGACGTAATCTTCGATGGTCGTAGTAGATAACGATTATTTACTTGTCCGTCGCTGTTGAAAGAATACTTCCGTTCCGTTCCTGTTCTGTTCTGTTCTGTTTGGGATGTGATGACAGAAACGTCGGGTGACACTTATGAAAGACTAGGCGGTACTTTCCAAACTTCTTTACTTCTATAAACTACCTGTGTATATAAAAGTAGCAACAGCAAACTCTTGTCACAGAATTCCAAGTTTTTGTGTTGGAAGTCGGAAAACTACTGTCTTGGTTGTGTTGAAGAGTTGAAACCTTTTCTGTGTGTTCACGTGGATATGAATGATATCTGTCATTTTCTCACGTACGAAGTAGTAGTAGGTGTAGTACGTTGAACTAAATTACCGTACTACTTTTCATCACATCCGCCGATGAACACATCATCATCATCCTCTTTTTTTTTTTCTACTTTTACAAGATGAATGAACTATTTATACTTCGGACGAAACAATTATTTTACCTCCGAACCGATTGGAAGAGAAAGTACGAGGAAAGACACACGTGGGGGTAGAATAGCTACTACGTGGTCGCGTTGAAGAACGTGAATTCGCTTAGAAAGAATTGATTCTCAATGCATTTACAGATCAATGACATTGAATAAAATGGACAAAAGAATAGTACCCAAACAAAGAAATTCTGATAGCCGCGTTTAAAAGATAGTGGTTCTTTTCTCATCAACAACTCGTCACTTCACACTTTCACTATCCCGAGTTCGCTTGAAGAATTCGACGTCATCTTATACATCATATGTACGAACATACGATAGTATTCTCTAGACCAATTTCAGTTCTTGTAATCATTATAATAGAAGGAGAAGGTATGAGATACATGTCACCAATGGAAGTGTTTAAAACCTCTGCAGCAATCAGTATTTCAACTGTTTTACATGTTTTGTCTTTCTAGAAACCGTGGGATTCTGGACTGTTTATTCATTGTATGCGGTGGTGCTGGACCCTTCGGAATTGAATGAAGATGAGTTGAACATACGCAACAAATTGGTAACTGCACGTTGGAAATACCTGCAAGCTCCCACCGCTCCAGCGTCTATGAAGTCCATGGATGAGGGGCGATTCTCGGTTGGTTCTGAATCCTGTGATAAATTCAAGGTTATGACCAGCGATCAACTGTTGCTCCATTTTGAAGCATTGATGAAGAATAAGCTTTCCATCCTCAATTACAAGAATACAAGAATGGAAAGCTTATTCTTCATTAATGCTTCAAAACGGAGCAACAGTTGATCGCTGGTCATATCCTTGGAAGGGCCTCACATTGAACGTGGCCTTGATTGCCAATGTAATGCATTTGTTCGGTCCAGATGAGTTGTCCCGAACCAGCAACGTCAGAAGTTCCAACTTCTGTTCTTGTTTTCTTCTGGAACCACGGAACTAGTTCAGGACTACTACCACCGACTCCATGATACAAAGCACAATAGGGTTGCACCTTTCTTCTTAAGATAGGCCAAAACACCATCGGTGTCACTGTCCAGATGCTTGTAAATTCTTCCAATTCATCGGTGCTGGTCAAGTCGTCCGCAAGTTTTGGCCATTTGTTGCATTTGTGCTACTTGACAACGCGTAAGGTGAAGTCCAAACTCCTGTTCAACCATCGCCGCGGTTTTTCCCGGTCCAATGTTGTGTTTGGCAGACATCTTCTGGAAGTCAGTAGCAGCTGCTGGAACGATACGTTTCCGTGTGGCCATGTCAACAGCATTCCTTGGACGGTGTCCTTCATGCTGAGATTCTCCTATTCCGTCGACAAGAAAGATCGAAATAGAATCAGCATCAAAGGCCAGCTTCACCTTACAAGTATCTTTCAAGGTTGTTGCTTTGCTTGTGCTTGTTCGCTTTGGGAGAGTCTTGTCTGGCCCTTGGGACCACGGGAATTCTTTCTGTCACAGACCAATGTTGATAGGCAAAACTCTCCCACAACTGCTTTTTCGGCTTTGTTTTGTCGATGGATCTTGAAAATTGCTACAATAAAGATATTTTCTTCCGGTCTTGCTTTGGCTCTGGGAGACCAATTGGCAAAATCCGTGATGATGGGAAGCACACATAAGTCCATCAAAAAGCTTCTTGATGGAATCTTTATTCTTGGCAACACCACCGGGAACAACTGGGTACGTTTGAGGATCAAATCGTAGGATAGAATCCTTGTGCACAGTAGAAGTGAGTGAAAACAGATCATGGCAGTCTTGGAATGATGACATTACCACATCCTCGTTAGGAAAGCATAGGCATCCATTGAAAGGCAACGTTGCTGTCCATTTTCTGCACTTTCAGATCAGAAACAGCAAGATCGATTTCATCCAGGAACCTACCGTACCTGCCACGTGTACCGTACACATCTAATCTGGTTCGACTCATGGATGGTGGACAGACCGTTGATTCATCAGTCGACAGCACCATCATCAACAAAGAGACAACCCACTGTGTATCAATAATAATGATGCTGCCCTGATCCTCGAAGACTAACAGTAATAAACGACCGGCCATTCTACCTACCGATTAAATTCCAGGCGTGCCGAAATAGCAAGGAAACCTCGTTCAAAGTGTGGTGTATTTCCACCATGTCGTCGTTGTCATTGTCGCTTCGGGCCATGTCAATGCTACATCATCTACGAAGGCCTGGTGTCGCCGCAAAAGGTCCCCTCCTCCACATTCACACCGTCCGCAACAACAACAACAACCTGCTCGCACAGTCCGTATCGCGTCCTTCGTTTCAATCACAACCGATGGCCTTCTATTGGATGGATGTGGTACGGGTCAAAGTCGATAAGAACGGGAAACGACGACACGAAGATCCGGAAATGGTGGTGAGACGACATCAGGAGGAACGTCGCAGCGATGGACAGTCGCTGTTGGATTTAGAGGCATGGAACGATCGACACGAAAAGAACTGGATGAGACGAAAACGATTGGAACAGAAACGACGGTACGATTTCGACAAGAAACACGTCTCCGATTTGGCCAAGTACATTGCATTCGTGCAAGAAAACAGTGAAAAATAATAACAAGACAAATAGAGCAGCAGCAACAGCAGCAGCACCCCACGAAACAACACGGAGTAACTATTCGTGGTACTAATCAGTCCTCTATCTATTGGTAAACACCTAACTGTAAGTCAAAATCACACAAAGAACTCGTTAACAGTTAATACATACAATTGCTATCATCGCCGGTCTTTTTTTAAAGTAGCAACCTTTCATGATCAAACAAAAAGAGCCGGAGTGAACAACACTATTATATACACACAGACTCGATGTCATGAACACCTGTATCATGATAATTGCTAATTTCAACCTCCCTTCTGGAAGTAAAACATGGCGTCAGCTGACACCACACCATTGCATTTCGACACCAAACCAACTCAAAACCGTTCGTAATTTCAAAGGCCATCCATGGACAAATGACAAAGCACCAGTCTTTCCTTGAATAACACTTCCACAAGGGAAAATGATGTTATCTCGTTCAAGCTATCCATATCCCTCTTGCGAATGGACCCGCATACTATCAGTTGCCTGGAACCGCAATGAAACATCACCAGTATAGTTGCAAGGGGAGCTTTTCTCAGGATTGTCCACTAAGCGTCATCCATGCCAGATTGCTGGAAGAGGCTCATTGCATCCGGACGATAGAGCTGGGACCGTCTTGGGAAGGTTGTTACTCCCGTTGTGACCTCCACCCGATCTTTGGCACTTGTCGCGCCAGCGCAACTATCTCGGTGTAGATATCCAGCCGTCCGTTCGATGCACATGCCACCAAAGAACAAAGGAGCAAAAACCTTTTCCTCCACTGATGGGGTCCATTCAATAATCATGTCGCTCGGTCAAGCAACTACATTACAGATAATGAATTCACAAAACCCTTATTCACAGGAAGTTATGACCCTCCTTAAGAAACACCCGACATGACGAGCGACTATGGAACGGCCTCCTCCTTCATTGCTTGGAGAAGGAAGCGTCATTTTAGAGCCCCGATTCTATAGCTCACAGTCAATGGCTGGTTGCAAGGTGCAGGAAGCAATCTGCCTGGTTGATCAAGCAGAACCATGACTGTCCTGATCAAATACCCTCCAACCAGGCAGCATCGTGTCACAAGACCCTAGCTACTAGGTTGTTACAAATCCTCAGTATGTCATCAAAACCAACTTACAGTTATCAAAGAAAAAGTAAAACTACACAAGAAAAGGCAAAAGATGATCCCCAACTCTGTTTGACAGTGAATATCCATCAGCACGACTAACAATTTTTCATGAGAAGAGAGGTTGGGATAATTATGTCTCGCTGCGGTCACTACTACGACTTCCAATTAACGATTTGTCCTATTTTGGTCATCGTGTGCCTCTTGGGCGGGTTTATTCGACGTCTCTATCCACAATCTGCCCCGATCAAAACAACTGATCTCGTCTCCTGTAACTTGTAACAAAAACAATACCAACTACAACAAGAAAAAGCAAGAGATTGACTAAACCCTAGAGAGTCAGGATTTCCTTACTCCTATCTCGCTATATAACGTGCTCGCATTTGTTGCCAGTCAATTATCAAAATGAGGCTAAACGAAGTGTATATCTTCTTCTTGACACTGCTGTTGCGCCTGTCTGGTAAGACTATCGTTACGAGACGATGTGATGAAAAGGTTCGTTTCTTTTGCGCCAAATGAGACTCTGACGGTCAGCTTTATCCTTCCTCCTCCCTCTTTGCAGTGAGTGATTGCCAAGATCAACCATTGGGCACTGGTGTTTCAGAAGAAAGAGATGTTATGGACAATTGTACTGGTGCCGCTGGACCAAGGCCCATCACTGACGTCTTTTCTCCCGGGCGTACAGATTTCGCCACTATAGATGATGTGAATGGAGGATACTGTGGAGTGGAAATCAATACTCCTGGAATTTGGTGGTGGTGAGTGCATGTGTAACGGCACACGAATGCCCGTGCATCCAAATAATTTGTGCTCTAAAAGTCTCTCACTTTTTCCTTTGTGAATCACCTGCGAAAAACAAGGGTGAACGGAACGGGAGAAATCATTCGGGTTGGCACATGTCATATAAATACAAACATCAAAGTGAAAATCAGTATCTTCACTGGGAGTTGTGGCGATTTGCGGTGTGTCACTGGTCACTCTCGACCGGATTACGAATGCGCATTATTTCCCAAGAAACCTGACAACAACGAATGGGATACAATAGCAACAGCCGTAAACTTTCCAACCTTTGAGGGACAGCATTATTTTATTTTAGCTCATGAAGACGACAGTGGACCCGGCAACATTTGGATGAGTTTTCGACACCCAGTTATACCTCTAAACAATGAGTGTGTCGATGCCATCGGGCCTGTTCCCCGAGACTTGACACCAATCCCATCTACAACGATCGATGCAACAATATCAGAGATTCCGGTCGGATACTGCGGTGAGGGACAAATTCCAGGGTTATATCCAGGAGTTTGGTTTCAAGTTATGGGAACTGGCGGTCCAGTGTCGGTCATGGCTTGCGGTAGTGAAAATTACGATGGCTTTTATTTCAGCACGTACCACGGACCCGACTGTGACTCTTTGAAATGCGTGTCGGGGACCTACGATATCAACGTCGAAGATCCCGACAAATGCACCTTTGGAAGGGCGGGAGTTCCGCGTCCCTTGACCAAATTCACCTTCAACACAAGAGATCGAGACCGGTATTACGTTTATGTCCACTTTGCCCGAACGCAAGCCGACCGGCCCACATCCGATTTCCGATTCTTTGCCGATGACGGAGCCAGAGGTGCTGCCGGTTCCAGCGGACCGCATCTCATCAAGTTTGAAGAAAGCACGTTGAAACTGACAGGGGCGGAAGGACTTGGCGACAAGGAAAATGAATCGAGTGCAACGACGACAACGACAAAAACGTTACAAAACACCGTCCATGTCTTGGTTGTAGCGTCTATTTCTGTTTTACTGGCGGTATCACTATAGTTTTATACATAATATTTGCGATAAAATGTTCCTTACATCGCATCCTCATCTAACTTTGTAGAACTTTCGTGCTATGGATGTCATTTGTCAGTTCTATCATCTCGGTTGCATTTGACACGAAAAAGTGTAACAGTACTTTTATCACGTTATTACCACGGCCATGGTATTTGATCACTACGACGTACTGCATTCAATGATGTGTATCAAGTATTCATCCGTCTCCTCAGAGCGGCAGACACCATATACGAGAGTGCTGCACCGAGAGCCACACCGGCCCATTCCAGAGCGTGGTCTTTCATTTTCTTCCAAAACGCCTCGCGTTCCATCTCTTTTCGTTTGCGATCTAACTCTTGATGGGCTTTTAGTGCAGCAGCCGTCCCAGACTTATCAAAGCTCCCGCCGGAACTGGCAGATATGTACTCAAAATGAGCCTGGACGACATGGTCCATGATCATGGCCTCCAGTGCATCATTTTCGGACGATTTGGGTTTGGAAATTTCTTGCATGGGCCATTGTTGCACCGTTTCTGTCGCGGTCGCATGTATGTGGGATTGCAGGTCGGACGGACACAGGATCCATACTTGAGAATGTCGTGTTTCGAGGAGATTCCCAATGACCATGTGACAGCCATACTTTTCGACGGCACTTTCGGCCTTTTTGCGTAGAATGTCCCTGTCGGTTTCGAGCTTGAAACTACATACGAAGGCATCGGGTGCCCATGTGGACCGTATCAGTCCCATGACTTTTGGGACTGGTGAAAGTCGCAACGTCATGATTCCGTAGTCCTTTGTTTTATGCATACCTCCTCCACTCTGTATTTTGTGCGTTGATCGTAGAGACGGTGGTATATAAAAGTCGGATACGGCAGCTGCCAGAAAGAAAATGGCCAACGCTTGGTTGTCACGTAAGGCTTGGGATGACAGTTGTAGTTTGGCAAGATATTCTTCGACGGACCGGAAGGGAATCGTTAAAATTCGTCCATCTTCCAAGGCTGCCTGTCGTTCCTGTAAGGCGGTTCGGATGGTCTCGGAGTTGGCGATTCGACGGTACAAATGAAGGCTGTTCGATCCACTGAGCGGATCCTTGGCCCTTTTCTGGGCATTGGATTGTTTGGGAGTTACGACTCCACCACCGACCTTGTTGTTGTTGTTGTTGTTGTTATTGTTGTTGGATGTCGACGTTGTATTATTCCTCGGCGTTGCAAACTTTGCATCGGACAGCCACGGGTCGTTTTTGTGTGCGTCATTTAACACGGATTGGACCAATTGATCTTCTTGATCTTCTTCGAGATCTCCCGTGTTGAACAGCTTTCCCAAACTTGCCATGGTGATACCGTGATTCGGTGCTTGTAAACCGATCCCTTGACTTACCAACCTCCCGTACGGAGAGGCACTTCCGGTCCTCCATAGATGTACGACGGCATATCCGCGACGCAAGAATTCTTCGACGGCGATCGCTCCTCTGGTCCCGGTGGAGAAATTTTCCAAGCATCGTACGCTGTGTACCTCTAGATCCGCGGCGGTTCCACCGGACGATACGAGAGCGACAGGACGATGATGGGAGGCATGTCGTATCACGAAGGACTGTAATTCCCATTGCAAGGACCGTTTTTCTTGAGATGTCATGGAATCGACAAAGGACTGGACGATGGTAGCGTCCGAGACGGCCAATGGGGATGATAGTTTGGGATCCGTTTGATTGGTAGGAGCCGCCATTCTTTTTTAGCAACAACAGCAACAGCAGCAACAGCAGCAAAGATTACCTGGATGGTAAAAAATGAAAGAGGAATCGCTTTCGTACAACAAACAGAGACAGACAGACACTTATCTTCTATCTACCGAACGCTACTTTTGGTAGAAGCCTCTTTATATTCTACTACCGGTAGCTACGACCTGGTAGAGAGAGGGTTTTTGTTTGTGTGCTTGTTGTATGATAGTCGTCGTGAAGATGAAATAATTATTTGATGATTCTCATGTTCGTCTGTCGGTGGGCCAGGCGTCGTGACAGTTAATTAACTGTATCATAACTGTCAGGATTGTGACAGCGATAATAGGATGTTGTTCTTATGTATAAACCCTATGTGACTACATGTCGTATGACAGTATGTCCGTTTATATATTATTCTCCGCGAAACCACAGATCTTTATTTTGAAAAAAGATCGATCGCAACGGTCTCGATTTCAAGGAGCATCGGAAGGCAGACATCATCATCATCATCACATCATCACACGTACAAAATGTCGTATTGCAGCTTTATGGTGGGTGATTGGCCATCATCACAGTCAATCCCCTCTGCATCACAACATCATCATCATAAATTCATCCATCGGACAGAGTAGTACGTCTCTCCATAAGAGACACACACAAAAAAGTCAACAAAACCAAAACTACTTTACTCTTTTCTTTTATTATCATTGGAAACTAATGATGTTTTCTCCCAGCAAGCTTTCTGTTGTTGCTGTTGTTGTTCTCTTGGGACTCTTCTTTGTCCTAGTAGTAGAGCCGACGGCTGCGTTTGTCAACAGCAACAACCACCACCACCAAAGTTCCCGACATCACAGACGAGGTGCACGTGGAGAAACGATGGTCGTGCAACGTACATTGTTGGAATCTCCTTCGTCTACTTCTTCGTCATCTACGAGTGCCTTGCATATGGCACCCAAAAAGAAAAAGGCCAAGGCTGCTCCTGTGGTGGTAGTAGTGGAGGAGGAGGACGACGACGACGAGGAGGAGAAAGCTCCTCCTGCCGAAACGCTTCGAAAGAAAGATGTCGTCAATGCCATCAGTGAACGACTAGACATGACCAAAGGAAATGCCGAAGCAGCCGTCAATGCCATCTTTGATGTCATTTCGGATGTAAGTCTACACACAAAATAATGTACATGATATATATGTTGTTGCGGATCACAATGGGGGATGTCATGTATTGTCTTTGTCTGACAATTCTTCTTGATTCTTCTTCTTCTTCTTTTTGCGTGTGTATATTTCTTTACATTATTTTTGGTTCGGAAAAACAACAAGATCGTCGTGGAAGGAAACCGGGTCAACATTGCAGGATTCGGAACCTTCGAACCAAGGCAACGCAGTGCACGAAAGGGACGTAACCCAAAGACGGGGGAAGAAATTTCCATCCAAGCGTCGACCAGCTGTGGATTCAGCGCCGCAAAACAGTTGAAGGATCGAATGAATGGCAAATGAGTACCGTGGTAGTAAAAAACAACAACAACAACAACAAATTGCTGTAGATATTATAATCATGAAATAATAACCTATGAAATCCCAACAACAACAACAACAGCAGCAGAAACAAAAGTGGAACAGGTCAATACAATAAAATATTATATTATTGTTGTTGTTGTCATCCTTTTTATCTGTAATCGTACGGGGTATACTGTGCTGCAACTTCTGCAAGCTCGTTGGTGGGACGCAAAATCGTTTCTCGCCGTCGCAAGTGCGGACGTTCCTTCGAGGCCAACGGCGGGTCGTGTTGGGCCTCGTACTCTTGTTGTACATAAATCATCAGGGACGTGGCGAGGGTGAACAACATCGTTCCGATGGCTCGTGGTACAGCCGCGGGACCGCCCCAACCCAACTTGGTTTGAAGTGCGCCTGCACCAAAACCAAGGACACCTCCCGTGGCGATCAACGTCACTTCATCTTCTTGGAAGACAGGATGTAACAGATCCTCAAACTCCTTGGGTGATAATCGTTTCAGTCCCCGGGCCAACGTTTCTCGTATATCCAACTGTTCATTGACGTAACCTACAAAAATGTACAGTTTCAAAACAAATAGTTAGTACACGAATGGCACATGAGAGAGATTATGCAGTGCACTGCAAAATCAATTAACTGTAAAAAACTTTTTTTTCGTTCTTTCTCAAAAGCGGAACCAGAAGAAGAAAACAACAAACTCACTGTGTACTGCTGGATATTTCAGCGGGTTGTCAGCGACGTCGGCAATGGCTGACACCGCCGCGGAAAGGATAGATGACGGAATGGGATAGGGAAGTTGTCGACGAAGAAACCGAAATAGATCCCCGTCATCTCCTCCACTTGCCATATCCTTCAACAACTCTCTCGCCGTGAGGACACGAGACTGCATGACTGCAAACAATCAAGAGAGAGAGAACGAGTGAGAGAGAGAGAGAGAGAGAGAGAGAGAGAACGAGTGAGAGAGAGAATGAGTGACATTGCGTGAGTTTTCGGAATCCGTTCGACATTTTCTCGAGTGTCGACCCGTACGCAATTATTACACGTACAATCTCCAAATTCATCGCTGACTTCCACTTGACGGCTCTCGAAGAGTCCTTGCACTTCAATCAAACCCAACACGTTCACAGGCTCGGCCGGCTCAAAGATCATACGAATGGCGATCCAATTTGTCACATATCCCACCAGAGCTCCAGCCGCAGGCAAGGTCCAGGAAGCCGGATGAGCGGCCCAGGCAGCCATTTGTGCCAAACCCAAAAAGAAGCCAAACCCAAAACCGGAATTCACAAGAAACAACAGTTCCACCCGTCCGACTTTCTGAAACAGATCGACTAGGACGGCTTTGTCACGAACAAAGGCAGAGAGTACCACATCTTCCAAGTCCAACACTTGGTCGATTTCTCTCTGCAATGACGTCAGTATATGCGGAAGCAGGAGGGGTAGTACCGGTCGAAGTAACCATGACCACGCCTCACCACAGTTCGCTTCTACCGACTCTTGCACCGCCGGTAGAAGTAATTTCCCAAGCTTGACCGGATCTGCATGCCCCCCCAAAAGAAGCAACAACTGTGTGAGACTGCTGCACATGTAAAAAGGCAACATATTATTATACGCAATTCACAAAGTCAAGCAAAAAAGTGGTGAGAGTAACCAAAATGACTCACCGAGCCTAGCAAAGGCCTCCTCCAATGATAACAACTTGTCGGTGACAATCCGAACAAGACGTTTGGCCATGATTTCTGTTGTTCAACAGCAGCAGAAACGATCGTGTCAGCCACTGTACATAATAGGAGCAACAGCCATAATCCTGGCTTTTCAGGGATGAGACATGGATACGTCTGTGTCATGGTCGCACATCACACATACCCGTCTTTGTGGGAACGACTCCTTGCCAACCAAACATGCCATAGGGCGTGTCGTCCCATCGTTTCAGGTTAATTCCGAAGTATTCAATGGGATAAAATAACATCTTGAGAAAAACGTTGTTTATTTTTCCAAAAACGAAGAAAAAAGGATGGTGATTAGGTGATGTTTCAGCAAGCGCAACAAGTTTCTTGGGACGGAACAGGTAAGGCGCTAGAGTAGAGTGCACAGGTTTTGTGATTGTTTTACCTTGACACCCATCCTGTGGTGAAACAATGTAGAGACCAAAAAAAAAGGAAGAAGGCTTTAGACTCTCGGTATCAAAAAATGCTGTGTACCATCTATCGTTCTGTCAATTAACTGTAATGACAGTTGCTGATACATACAGATTCGTTACAATTCCCACAAAGGCAGCTACACACGGGATGGAAAGAAATTCAATCGGTCGGGAAGAAACTTCTTTCCAAATAATTGTTCGAAGCGGAATTTTCTTCAACGGGACTGTAGTTGTAGCAGCTACAGCAACCTGTGATGTTAATGTTAGCCATTTTCGTGTCCACATACATTGACCACCCATCGAGTTACGGTAGTTTCCAAGAGGGTGTTGTTGTTGAGTTGGATATTTTGAATGCCATGTTCTATTCCTCAATGATGTTCTCCATGGTGGTGTTGGAAGATGCCGATGGCCCAACGCTTGATGATGATGATGGCCAAAAGTTGGCGTTACAATAGGCCATCGTTGTCGTCTCCCTGCTGATGTCGCAGCGACAAACATCAAGGACACAAATAGCACTGGGAAGGATGGACCTTTAAAAAAAAAAAGGATACTGTGACCAAATCTTGCGATCAATCGCAGGAGGACCAGCAGGGGCAGCGGCAGAAGAAGATGATGGTATTGTTGTTGTTGTTCTGATGATTTTGGCTTTCCTTCCCATGGAATATTGCTCGCGACGAATCCTTACTGTGATTCCTTCGTCGATATGATACGCTGGTCTAAATATATATATTCAATAAGTGTAAATTGCAATTTTCTTATTGATGATTATTCGTAGTGTAATTTTGAATTCTGATACCACGTACTGTCGTAGTAGTAATATAAAACGTAAACTAACTGTAATAAAAATAATACTTCGTACTCCGGAGTATTATTTTACTGTTAATACGTGATATAAACTTTATTTCTCAGAGTTTCAGTTTCAAATAAAAATTATTACACAACCTAACAGTAAAACACAGTATTGCACAGCAGCAGCAGCAGCAGCTATCATTGCGCCTACGGCAAGGCTCATCCGTCTAACTCTTAGTGAGTGCAACCGGCAAGGGGATCAAGAATGGGTTATCATCTTCATCCCTGCTTTCGACGTCACGGCTATTTTGATCAGTGAAGTGATCGCCAATAGATTCCTTTTCATCACGGCATTGTTCCGAGGACTCCGTCTGGATCCCGGCGTGCTGTGGTAGAAACGACCGTCTCCTGTCCTTCTGAAGGTTTCTCCGTGATTCGGCCACTGGACTCTGAGGTTTCTGTGACATGAACGCTTCTTCCTTTGATTTTTCAGGATGATCTCTCGTGACATGACTCTTCTTTGCACCTTCTTCTTTTTGTGTTTCATGGGTTTCCACCGACGTTGTTTTAGCGGCCTTTTCAGCTGTAATCTTTCGTATTCTCCCGACAAACCCTGAGCTAATTTGCTTCACACGTTTTTGAAGGCTGGGATGTTCCGTATCCAACACACCCTTGCTTTGTTCCTGTGCTTCTTCGCCGACGCTATCCAGCACGTCTTCTTCAATATCAGTATCTGTCTCATCAGCAGAACCGACGGAGCTTTCAAAGGTGTTGTCGCCAAAGGTGGTGTCTCCAAAAGTGTCGTCTCCAAAAGTGTCGTCTCCAAGCATGCTACTTCCATCGACTGAACGAAAGGGATCAAATCCAAATCCGAGACGATTCCAAACCGTCTCTTCTTTTTCACCGGTAGAAGATGCACTACTCAGAGTGCTTAATCGATCCGTGAAGGACGAACCAATAGAATTGCTGAATGTTTGCGATATGTCCATGGACGCTAAATTTGAGCCGTCTACTAACGTCAAAACCTCATCCAGGCTTTCGCTAGTGCCAACCTCAAGAGCGTTACGTTTACTCCGACTGGAAGTGCTGATATCTTCTTCGATCGCGTCATCTTGATGACGACCGTCCGAAAAGCTGTTTGCGCCACTGGAAGCACTGTCATCCGCGGAGAGGAATAACTTCGGCTCCTCTGAGGATGACTTTGATATTTCGCACAGTGGATCCCTGACTTGTTTGGGATTGTCGTTTGAATCTGGCATTGAGAATGAATTTTCGTTGGATAGGATTGACATGCTCTCCAACTTGTAGCTTACAACCAAATCCAAGTCCATGTCTCTCTGAGGTGCCATTCCGACTTGATCTTCCAATTGCTCGACGGGCTCAATGTTCTTGTTTTCAGGATCAGAGGACGCCTTCAAAGAGACTTCTTCGGGATGCTCGAAGATCGGATCCAAGTAGGAATTAGAAGAAATGCTTCGAGGAGAGATGACCCTCTTTCTTCGTCTTCGTATCTTCTTGGATGGCTTGATTTCGCCTTTTTTCTTTTGAGTTCCCCTGGCTTCACGAACCGGTTTTCCCTCTCTCTTCTCATCCAAACTCATGCTGTCGTCTTTCTTTTTCTCTTTGTCTTCCTTTCCATAAAATACCCTTTTGGGAATAATGGAATGGCGACTTTCGACCTCCGTCCCATTTGCAGGCTCAATAGCCTCGATTTCATTCTTGATTAACTGTAAGTCCTCGTCATCCTTAGAATCTTGTTTTCCTTCAGTTTTCTTAAAAGTTGCCGGTTGCAGAAATTGTCCTTTGTTCATCTCCTCTTTGGAGCCGAGAGAAACATTGTGAAGAGAAACATCACTTTGTTCTTTTGCTTCTCCAATAGTTTTCGTTTCACTTGTAGCCTCGGCAGACGAAACATTGTGAAGAGGAGCTTCACTTTGCTCTGGGGTATCTTTGATATTTTCTGTTATACTCGGAGTCTCGGCCGACGAGACATTGTGAAGAGAAGCTTCACTTTGCTCTGGAGTATCTTTAATATTTTCTGTTTCACTCGGAGCTTCGGCAGACGAGACGTTATGAAGAGAATCATCTGTTTTTCCTTGTGTCTCTTTGATATTCTCTGTTTCACTGGGAGCCTCGGCATATGAGACATCGTGAAGAGAAACATGTCCTACAACCTCACCGACATTCTCCGCTTCAAGTGCAGCCTCGACTTGTCGATTCGCCTTTACCTGATCGTTTACACTCGTATCGAACATCTTGGCAGTTTGGTCACTAGTTGATTCACGCTGTGGCATTTCGTCCCCACTGTTCGCACTAGCTTCAAAAATTGGTCGTTTCAGTCCGATGAACGACATCAACGTGCTCACAAAGTCATCTTCTTTCTTGGATTGAGTTGGGAGCTTTTCCTGAATTGGGAGGGATTCTGTCTTAACCTTCTTGATAGTCGATTCCTCTGAAGCTGCTGTAACTTCCACAACTGGTTCTGAAAGGAAGTCTTTTTCAACGGATGCCTTCAAACTTGAAGAATTAGAACCGGAGAGGCCCCACGTTTCAAAAAAGTCACTGAGCGCAATCATCTCCTTTTGTTCTGGTGGCTTTAGATTGGTATGTTCGTTATCAACTACTTCTTTGGGGACGTCCTCGTTTCGTTGTACTTCTTCAATACTTTCACCACATTCCACGCCATTCACATCCGAGTATTCAGTTTCTGTATTGTTGTCGTAATTCAATTGGACTTTGTGTTCCGTCAGAATTAAGTTTTCCTCCCTGGAAGAACTCCACAACTCAATAAGAGCGTCTACCAGTTCTGCATCGCCCTCTTCGTCAAGTTGAGTGAATTTCGAAACATCGATTGATTCGGCGGAGACTAATGACGGCGCTGTCTCAGCTGCACAAAAGAAGGCTCTTTTTTCGATACCGCAATCCGTCATAATCTCACTAGAGGGGAGCATCCCACAAAGGTCGGTGCAGGATTCGTAAATGACATTGAAACCCTCTCCGTCGTCACAATTACTTTTCGTGACTATCAGGGCATGGGACACGTCTTCAGAACTCAACCTATCTACAGCCGGCTCACCAAGACGCTCAAGCACAATTATATCACTTTTCTCAGTGGGGGCTTTTTGGAGGCCATCCGAAACAATCGTCGTCACTCCCAAATTTCCATCCTCGACAACAGCATCGCTCGAAAGAGAGTGAAGCGCATCTGACGCTGATGTTATAATCGCCAAACTTTCTCCTGACACGGCGCTATCTGAAACTCCGTTTTTGAGAAGTTTTGTCACCAATTCCTTTTTGAGTCGGGCATCTTGGTTTTGGATGTGTATGTTCAAAGCTTGAAAAATGTCATCGATTCGCCTTTGCACCACTAGCAGCCCGGCGTTCAAGATTTCCTGTTCCGAAAAAGCTTGAGATCGAGATGACTTGATGGTGACATTGCCGTTTTCTTTGCTCTCAGCATTTAACTTCCAGTTTGGCGACCTTTTAGCGTAAAGCATCATCCCATTCTTTAGAAGCCAAGAGAAGACCATTAACTTGACCTTAGTCCGTGTTTGCTTCTGTGTCCGAAACGCATTATATATGTCTTCAATGCGATTTCTCAGTTTATTTTCACCAGTGATGGAGTTGTGGTATTGCTGACGAGGACCGGGTGGTACAAAGCTCATTGATGCCAAGATATCGCGGCATTCTGTCACCGACTGCACCGTTTCTTTGCATTCCGTTTTCAGAACAAAATCGGTTCCCCACCTTGTATCCTTGGAAGAAGGACGAAATTCCTTCTTTTTTTTGCCCGCTTTTTTCATCCACAGAGAAACCGTCCGGAATACCGTCCTGTTTTGTCGTTTTCCATGTAGTGCGAGACCGACGTTGCTTCTCTCCGTGATTACAGTTAGGTCCGTTCGATTATCTTCTTCTGTTGCGCGTTTGTCACCGTCGGGCTCATTCTCTGACTTTGGTGTTTGAGATGTCGGTAAGGAGTCCAAAGCTGATACCTGTTTTTCAACCTTTGAAACAGCGACATCTCGGATTTCAAATTCATTTTTGGATGGCTGCTCCACAACGGTTTCGATGTCAAATGTCGCTGCATCCAGGGTGATCAGACCCTGATATGTCTTCATAGAGTTGTGCTCACCCTGGAGATCAGATTTTTGCGTTTGATCCATAGACCCTGTCTCGAACTTAAATGCGCTTATCGATGCGCTGCCTTGAGAATTTTCACCACAATCATCCCGTTGTTCGGGGATGATGCCACAAGAGTCTTTAGTTGACAATGAGCGTCCTTCTTCATTCATGCCAAAAGTCTCAATTGTCACACCATCATCTATCGACGATTCTTCAAAATATTTCTTGGATCCAGAGAGTATCTTTCCTAGGCTTTTGCGGAGACGAAACTTCTTCTTCTTCTTTTGCTTCTGCACGGGAGTAACGACGGAGGTTTTCGATCCACCCGAGCTTCCCGCCGTTGCATCCACATACACATTTTCGTCGTAAAATGAAGTTGGAGTCGATAGTAAAATGTGTTGAATGACAACTTCGAGATTTTCCAGTTCCTCGTGGACCGTTTCCGTAATGTTGTATGGTCTGGACGTCATGATCGACCAGAGTTGTATCGAAAGGAGAGCGGGAGTAGCTATGGCTTTGTCTTTCTCACTTCGAAACCTGGAGTCGATCACGTACTTCGTAGTGTATATTCTCTCTCAAGGACCTCCACTGAAGTCTCTTGAGCTCTGAATTCTGTACAAGTCCCTTTAACTTGTTCTAGCCTTGGCATCAATTTGATGCGTTGACGGAGACTCTGCCTTTGAAAATCTGATGATGATAACGACCTCTTGTTGATGTTGATGAGGGCGACGAAATCGACAGATCCCTTTTGTGATCGCTGATCTCGCTAAAAAAATGGCATCTCATGAAGGCCTAATAACCGTAAATAATAATAGTAGTAAAATTTTTGCTTCGGTATATTTTTTCAGTTCGCGAGTGTGTATGATACCGGTATGGATGTTTACGGTAAACAACAGTGTAAATGTATCAATGAATGAAGGTGGCCTCTCTCTTGTACCTCTACCTAGCTAGCTACTACCGTAGAGAGCTAGACTAATACTTCAGTAATTTTTTTACAGTTACTTTCGAGACTCGTAATCAAGTGCTACCAGGATGAGTAAGTACTACGTCCCTTTCATTTCTTCCATTGTCAACCCTTCGTCCGTCAGTTCGAACTATGAGTAGGATTAGAGTAGCTGATTCATCTGTCAAATACACTACAAGTGGTATTCTTTGCAAACAATTAGGCCAAGACTCTCAATTTGACCATCAGCAATCGGACTTTGTTCCCATAGAGCAATCAATTCTAGGTAAGCCCGCTTCATGATATCACGAAAGAAGAAGATTGTAGACAATTCCCATTAGCTGAGCTGCTTTTTCCGTGAAGTGATCGAACAGTCTTGTAGTACGTCATATTTTTACTCGCACATTCCAGCTCTAACGCAGGTAAAGTTTCTTGCCTGGTAGTGGTCTCATCAATCTTCCACGTCATCCCTATAATATTTTTTCTTACAGTTAATACTTAGCATCCAATACGAGCTCGTCGCCTTCGGGTGCGTGCTGCGCTCGTATAGGTTCTCCAATAGTTTTTAGAGAAAGGTGTTCTCAACATGACGACCGAAGAGGCTGGAGACGGCAGCAGCGGCATCGCAGGCAGCGCCCCCTCCGCCAAGGCGACAAAAGGAGATGACGATCGTCGAGATCAAGAACGAGATTGCGACGTAGATGATTCGACCTCCACTCGCCGTAACAATGTCACCAACAGGTCTACAAAGCCGATGAGTTTTCAAGGGAAAGCCTTGGATAGACTCCTACGGGTCAAAGTATGACTGATGGGTCACGTCCACGTCATGCTGATTCTCAACCCCACAAATGTGTTTGAAGATCCTGATGGTGAATTAGCTTACACGTCACAAAAAGCGTTCATGGTGAAGAATTGTTCGTACGCCGATGTAATTCGAAATCAAGTGAAGGTTTGAGCAAGATCTGTCAAAGCAAATCAAGTGAAAGGGCTTAACAACGTCAGTATACTTGACACCCAATACGAGTTTGTCGCCTTGGGGTGCATGCTCCGCTCGTATAGGTTTAAACAACAAAACAGAAAAGCAAACAAACCAATTAACAGGAGTAAATCACTAGGTCTCACATCTTAAAGCACATAGGCAAGGTAAACTTAGTAGGTGGAGGAAAGCCCCAGAGCACGATACCATTAGCATTCTTCCAAAGTCGTTTTTGGAGGCGCATTGTCCTCCGAAAGAGTCTGAGACTCCATAGCGTTTCCCTCCGAAGGAGTCTGAGACTCCATAGTATCTGTCGCATTAGCACTCACGCTCACTACAATTTCCACCTTTTCAGATGGCTGCTCCGGACTTAAAAAGCTCGCAAACGCAAATGCGTCGTTGAATGCAAATTGAACGGTTTGAGTAAGTGAGGCGCAGGTACTGCCCAGTTTTTGCTCTTCTTCGTCACCAGTCAGCTTCTCAACATCTGCTGAGTTGACAAGCTCTTCTTCCAGGTCCCCATCATTGCTTTCGCTTTGCTCCTCTTCCACAATCCCTGCTTTGTCATCAACCCCCAACGGCACATGAACAGCTTCGTCTTCAGTGTCTGAATCCGTGTCCAAAGCTTTTTCAGCATTTTTATAATTTGGAAAGAGAACCAAAAGAAAGCCGAACATCAAGTATCCAGTCAAGAGCGCAGAAAGGTTGAAAATTATCGAAGCAATCGAATTAGCAGTTTGATCATTCAGCGTTGTTCGATTGGCTAGGGTGTAAAAATGTAGCAACAGAATAATCATTGCGTTCGTCATTTGAAGAAAAGCGATACAAACGGCAGCCATTGAGCTGGACAAACCTGTAACCTTGATATCACACGAGCGCTGCTTTGCTAGAACTCTCCATGCGTAAGTTGAAGCAGCAACAAAGGCACAGTAGAAGATATTCCAGAGCAGAACTGATGTTCTCAGAAGCCAAATGGGAAGGAAGTTTCCAGTATCGTCTTGGGTATATTCGTCCACCGACGAATCAGATGCTTGCCACAATGCCAAAGCATTCCAAACACATGATGTGGTTATGATCACGAAGCAACACACCATTAGCCCGAAGAAAATCTTGTACAAGGATTGTCCCACATGATATACATGGAGTTGGATGGAATCCCAAGCAACTCGCGTCAGGCTAAGGAAAAATACCGATGAAATAGTCCAGCATGAATACGATGCCAAGGTCAGCAAATAGAAGCCAACTTGGCCATGTCCGTCGTCCAGTCCACTGTTGGGGAAATAGACACCAACGAATCCCCGACTGAGAAACACCATGCTCAGAAACCCAAAAGCCATTCCCGATGTTATCGACCAACTGGTCGATTTGCAGCAACAACAGCACCCCAAGCTTATGGACATGATCACAAACAGTGCTCCGACAAAGAAGTTGGTGGACCATGAAAGCACCGAGTTGTCGTATCCTTCTGAGTTACATTTTTCTTGGTCGCTGTCAAGGCAGGGTGGCAGACCGAAGAATGTTGCGACGCAAAAGGCGACGTACAACAATGTCATCCACAGAACCGATGCATTGCGAAGTACTTGTTGGATCCACATTAGTGTATTCTAGCCGCCACAGAGTGGAACTTTTTGAAAGGAAAGTCTAATATGTGTAACTTTCTTGCTGTTGCTGTGAACTCACCGTCAACGACTACAGGGTTCACATTTCCATCCATCATGGTGTGGGTTTGTGGGTGTGTGGGTGTCGACGGTGGGTCGCAACCGCTCAACGCTTTGCTGGCATCTCATTTTTGTACCATTGGCGACTGACTGTGAATAAGCTGACTGACAGTGAGGCAAACCATTCAACATCACTACTAGTAGGTCTACTACTAACTGTAAATTTCGTAGGTCCACTGTACTCGGAGTAGTCGTATTTCCAGAAACCTTTACAGTTAGTCCCAACTATCGTATTCCGGAGTAGGAATTGGAACAAACCGTATTTTATTATGCCATCGTGTTGGTGCTAGTTAGCTACTACTAGACTACTTTGGTAGAGACATATAAGGAGTTGTGCGTATTATTCAGAGAAAATAAAAAACTGACTGCGAATGATAAGTCATGTACAATACGAGATGGGACGCATTGCGAAGGCTATTCCATCATTCCGACGAAATAAGTAAGAACCCGGCCAGAGGTCATTCCGGTTGGCAACTCTTCTGGCATATTGGGTATCGTTCCTTTCACTTTTGTGGTATTGTATTCGAAGTTTACGATCCTGTCTTTAACCATGCCAACGTCTACGCAGGCGTCGCTCTCGTCATCGCTGTCATGGTAGTCATGACTTGAATGCGCCAAGTATTTCTTACTTCTCCCATCTTCGCCGCTGCCAGCAGCTGAAGAGTGCTGGGAAACGTTTTCCTCGTCGTGGGAGTCATCGTCAGTGCTATCTTCATCTTTGGAAACGTTTGTGGCGCATCGGAACAGTACCAGGAAGAACGATTGAACAAAGTATCCCGTCATGAGAGTAGCTAAATTCAGAAAGATGGTCGCATACATGCAAGACTTTTGAACATCAAGTTTATCGTCGTTGTTGGCGACGTTCAAAGCGTAGAAGACGAGGATGGCAAGAATGGAAACTTGACAAACAACCACGACGGCGGTCGCAATGGAGTGGGGTAAGCCGCTGACAAAAACTTTGGTTTGCTTGGCGAAGGCATTCCACACGTAAGCGGCAGTGATAAGAAACGCACTGTAGAATCCGTTCCAAAATAATATGCCGTAGAACAGAATCACAATGGGGATTTTTTGTCCTTCCTTTTCATCCCCATCGATCCCATTGTAGCTCCAAAGTTTCAACATGTTCCAGATGCACCCAGTTGATATGGCAAGTGCTGCCAATGAAATCATGCCAAATAGAACTCTTGATTCCAAGAGTCCACATGAAAGCCCCCCGTATTCCTTGGCCTTTTCCAAAGTGTGGTGTATCAAAAATGCATAAAGAAGAGCCGATCCTGTCCACAAAAGATATTGAAGCCAAGTCAGGAGGAAAAGATTAGTCGGAAGTTGTTCTCCACCCTGCTTATCTGATACCATGACATCACCGTAAGATCTGCTGGATAATGCTTTTATAATGAAGGCGAAACATTGGAGCAAGAATGAAAGACTAGTCATTCGCCAATGAGATGTGCTGAAGAACAATCGCAGACTCATTAAGCCAAAGATTGTGGCAGTGAAGCAATCAGTCGCCCAGAAAAGGGTGGTGTATTTTGATCCATCGTCGGATTTTTTGTGCCCAAGGAGTACTAAGTGTTACATCTTCACTGTCAATCTCATCATCGTCAACTAAAAAACAATAATCAATCGTCACAATTTGGGACGTTGTCATGTATGATACGGTCGCTGCAGTTACAAGTAAACACGCTGTGTCTCACTTCTTCGTAGTGGAATACATTTTCGGGATGACAGTTTGGCCGCATACCCGGGTAATCGAACAAGTTAATGCTTTGAAGCGTAGATGCATTTTATCAATATACGTGACGGGATTGTGCATTGAAAGATCCGTGATGCCAAATCGGTTGTATTGTCCAAGCTCCCCAATTCTTCGGCAGATCTGGCCGTACGGTCCTTAGTTACGAACGTAAAATTGATAAAGTTGAAAGCCGCTTTACTTTGATCCGACTGTGATCTCCTTCGGGGAGCTAAAGATTCACGCTTCAACGCACACTACCATGTCAGCCCCGGTTCAGAATGGCTGGTTGATCTAAAAAACCCGTCATCCAAAGATTCTCGCTACTTTTGAATCTTGAGATGCAACTTTTCAGTTTGAAAGACTATTGAACCATTCCCCAGACGCGCAACCTAATTCTTCTTCGGTAGAGCATTTGGAGCTTTGAAATGATTCGACAAAGTCGGCTTCAATTCCAAAACGGCTGTTAGAAGACTGGGACGAGGAACCTCCAGAGAGCAATTCGTCGTCCTTCTTGAAGGGATTCAAAATGTACAGAAGTGATTCAGAAAAGGATTCCTGCACCTCTTCCATTCGGGATGTTATCTCAATGCCAACACTGGACCCAGACCTTGAATATTCACTCACAAAGTCCGACTCTGACCTTCCAACGGCTGTGGCATATGACTCCAAGTCCGTCTGTTTCTCTTCAAGTTTGAGATTGTCTTCCATAGTAACCCTTACGACACTTGCTGGAGATTCCTCATTGGTCATCTCACATTCTGCTCCAGCCTCATGAACAAACCCTTCGATTTCAAAGGAGTCATCTGGCTGAGCAGCCCCAAAATTCTTTCTTTCGCGAAAGGTATCTTGCTCGCCGAAAAAATGTGGAGGTAACTTAGGCATTGAATTATAATCATTTTTCTGATTGGGTAAACGGCCATGAATTCCTTTCCCTTGTACTGCCTTGTTTTTGCTTCGAAGTCTCTTCATCCACCCCTCCGATTCTGAATTCGTAATTGACTCTTTGAAAGTCTTTGACGTTGCGAGAGATGGATCAAGCTCGTCGATTCTAAAGACTGTGATGTGGTTATTAATACATGATTCTTGCGTGTTGGATACATTTGTGGGCACCTCAGATACTGTATTCCGTACATCTCCTAGATTAGAAGAACTACCACGAAAATCTTCAACTTGCGTGGCTTTGCTTTTGTTTCGCAGTCTTTTCAAAAAGCCCTCACTTTCTGATTTTATAACAGACTCGTTGAAAGTCTTTGATGTTACGAGTGATGGATCAAGCTCGTCAATTCTAAGGAGTGTTGTATTGTTGTTGACACATGATTCCTCGCTCTTGTCTTTGTCTATCGATGTTGGCATTTCCTTGTCGATATTGATGGTGTCCTTTTTGGTCATCTCAGATAATGATGCGCTGCGCTGCTCCATTTCTTGCTCCGCCATACAATCATCAATCGAATCGGCTTCAAACTCTAGTATTGAATCAGAGTGATGCCCCGCAGGATTTTTGTTTGAAATTACGGAATCATCTTCGTCTGCCCCGAAACTTCTGGCAAATGAGCAGCTACTCTTCACCTTGGATCTTCTAAACTTGGTGAATAGTCGCGGCATGGTGAACTTTTCTTGTCCTCTTGGAATGTCCATGACTTCTTCATCGCCTAGTGGAACTTCAACCCCGGAAACATAATCTCCTTGGTAACACAATGACACCTCTAAACTTTTGTTCACTGGCAATGAATCTTCCAATGACAGTTCTTCCATCCTAGAAGGATTTTGAAGATTTTCCATTGCACTGGCTGCACCTTCAGCCTTCGATTCCCGTTCGCTTCCTTTCAAATGACGCTCCACATCAGATTGAGCATCTATACGAGTCGACGCTTCATCATTGCAGCATCGTTGGGGGGCTGACTGACTTCTTGCTGACAGCGATGATATCGTACGAATGACAATTTTGGATCCTCCGGGGCCAAACAGTCCGTCCTCCTCTACACCACTTCGGTCATCCTTCATGTTCGAGTAGGGATCTCGCATGAATATTGGGAAGATATGAAAGAGCCATGTAGATGCACGCTCATCGGAGGATAATGGATGCTTGTGTAAATCATTCACGACATGTCCATGCAAGGTAGCTTCGAATGCAGAGCCAGAACTATCGTCAGAGGTGTCAAAATTATCCGTATCCCCTTCAATGGCGAGCATGGCAGACTTTCCAAAGGCAGAGCTATCCACTTTATTTCTATCGTCGGAGCTCGCAAACAGAGTGAAGACGAGGTCATGCAAGAAAACAGCGCTCATCATGAGAAAATAGTTCGTCAGTGTACTTGCGATTGTATAGCCACCGCTACCAGCCCAACCTTTCACGCTGCCACTTCCCTTCTTCAACGAGTAATAAATCACGAAAGTTGCAAGTGCAATTTGAGCCATTAAGAGGCCCGTTGCTGATCCATAAATTGAAAACTCTCTTGCTTTTGTTTTTTGTTTTGCCAAGGCTCCCATAACATAGGCTGTTGCCACCAGGAACAAACAGTAAGATCCGTGCCATGCAAGTTGACCAATCCGGAATAGTTCGATAGGGATGCTGGTTTCTGTTGGGTCTATAGAATAATATTCATCCAACACAGGTTCTGTCACGTTCCATCTTGCCATTCCATTCCAAAGACAACCGGTAACAATGACAAGAGCTGACAGAATATTCAAGGAAGCAGCAATTTTTGATTCAAGCGACCCACAAATACGGCTTTCCTCGCCTGTCATTTCCCATGCAGCATGCACCAAGATCCCTGTAAATACAGTTGATACGGTCCATAGAAGATATTGAAATAAGCTAAGGAAGAAAAAACCTTGAAGTCCCCTGCCATCGTCTATGACGTTGTTGCCGAGAATTCGCGTAGCCAAGCCCTTAAAAATGAACCCCAAACCCATGGTACTAAATGATAGAGCAGCCATGATCCATCGATTCGTTGTGAAACTCAAATGGAAGGCTAGTCCAAGAATAAGAGTCGCAATGAAAAAGTCTGTGGCAAACACCAACATCGTGTAGTCGACATCTTCCAAGCCACAGTTTGATGTATTCGTCTCCAGACTTTCTGGATTTGTCGCTTCAATGTTGTGTTCACACTGCGGCGCCAAATATCTCACTAGGAGACAAAGCACCATATAGAGGAAGGACACAACGATGGCATTGTAGGGAAGATCTGAAAGTAGGACGGGCATCCTTGTTCTCTCGCTGCCGGCTTTCCCCAAGGCTGCTATTGAGCACGATTCGTGTGGCACAAGTGAAGGAGAAGAAAAGAAATTATTCTTTGTTTCTCAGGATCGACCACAACCCAAACGCTGACGATAGAATCTACCTACCGATTGAAGAATGGTGGGAAAGAATACAGTTCTATACACACTATCTCTGTTACAGCAGTGGGCCAGCGAGCCTTTGACGGTTGGAACGGACTTCTTTCATCCATTTCAAATCTCACGTTAAATGGGCGTCTGTTGAGACGTTGGATTTTCAATTAGTTTTTATTCTTTGGAGAATCTACGCTTACTGTTACAGTTAATAATTATAGAAAGTTCATCGACAGTTTCAAGGTTGCTTCGTGCGATTTTTCGGGAAAACTGTATCACACCCCCAACTTTCTCTCACTCTCTCTCTTGAAAGTGAAGAGTACGAAGTACGGTACCATACTGCACTCCTGAACTCGTACGGGTAGTGTAGACTACGGTACGGTAGTCTACTACCGTAGAGTACCGTAGTGACTTGCCCACCACTCTATCCTACGGTATTAGGTACTACGGTAGTCGTACTGTTTTTGATGTTCTTCGTATCATACCCTCGCAATCAATCAACTTGACTATGAAACTTCGTCACGACAATCAAAACTCTCGCGAAGTTGTATCATAGCGAACGGCGCCTTGTGATCAAAGATTAATGCTCCAGTACAATAAAATCATTCCACTCTCGAGAAGCAGGCTTCAATAAAACATAATAATATTATCGACCATGTCAACAAAGGAAAAGACAGACCTCAATCATGAATTCCCATCACCCGTTTTGGATGGCATTTGGATTGGTATCGATTTGGGGACTTCCAACAGCGCTTGTGCCGTTTGGGATTCGACACGTGGGAGTTCAAAGTGGATGCGACTGCCCAACGGATTGGCCTTTTCGCAACAGAATGGGAAGATAGGACGGATCATGCCATCTGTAGTACGATGGGAGCAGCGAGGTGGGAAAATGGAAACGTTGGTGGGTGCATCAGCTTTGAAGTCTCAATACGATTTTGGACAATCCAACAGATTCAAGAGCAGCCTTCTACAGAGTGTCAAACGCCTCCTGGGAAAGTCGTTTCGAGAATTGGATCGAGAGTGGATGCAGACGTTGGATTTTGATGTGTTACCACCCAAACCCACTGAACACGAATCTCACGACCAGCAATCTTTAAGATTGGTTGCCAGAACGTCGAATTCTAACGAAACTATCACCACAACCCCGGAAGACGTACTTGCGGAACAGCTCAAGGCATTGAGGAATTCGTCACAGGTATATTTGGATCGATGTCGCGTCAAGAAGAGGCTTAAAATTCCAGGATGCTGCGATCTATCCCATAAAAATGTATTCACTTTGGCCCCACGAATACGAAACGTCGTGGTGGGTGTCCCGGCACACTTTTCCCAGCGACATATTGAATTGATAAAGAGTGCCTGTCGGAAGGCTGGTTTTGATGGCCATGTAGGAACATGCCTTGAATCGACTGCTGCGGCCATGGCCTATGGACTCACCATGCAAGAAACGACAAAGCATGCGACCATTATGGTTGTTGATATGGGAGGAGGGACCACTGATATCACCGTCGTTACACAACAAACGAAACCAAGAACCATGGAAGAAGACTTTATCGACGTGGATGAATCCTCGCAACACTCTTCTTGTCAAGTATTGTTGACTCGGGGAGATGAAGCACTTGGTGGAGACGACATTGACCAAGCGATCATGGACTATTGCATCGGCCATTCCTCTATGAATGCGAGTACTCTTGATGGACCAGAATTGCGGGAGAAGTGTCGTAAGGCCAAAGAAGCTCTATGCAAGTCAGAAGATCCGTCTTCATCTGAAGCAATAGCACTGAACAGCTCCAAACAGACGGTTGTCGTGACACAGCATGAGTTTGTCGAAATTCTTCAGCCCTGGTTACAGCGCGCAAAAGACCTGATTGTTCGGGCCAAATTGGACTTGGAATCATCCAAGTTGGCTTCAACTATAGATGAAGTAGTTTTAGTAGGAGGAACAACCCGTATCCCTGTCATTCGGAGCATGATCCAAGAGATCTTCCCAACCGTCGAACTTTCCACTTCGCTCAATCCCATGTCAAGTGTTGCCCAGGGGCTTGCAATCGAAGCTGCCATTATGTCGAAAGACATCCCTTTACACGAGCTGAAAAGTGCACTCATGTTGGATTGCGTGCCACATGCCATCGGAGTTGAGCTTCCTGAAGGTAAGGGATTCGTGGAGATCATTCCACGCAACACGTCTCTTCCAGCGAAAGGAAGTGCCATATTTACTTTGGCAGACAAGAACCAGGCTGGAGTAACATTAAAAGCAGTAGAGAAAGTTGGTGTCGACCGATACGAACCGATGAGCCGAGAAGAGTTTACATTTTTACTCCGAAGGTTGACTCCTTTGGAACTGAAAGCGATGAATGAACGCAGCATTCATGTTGGCATGAAGGTCGACATCGACGGAAAGTTCATTGTGTCCATTTTCGATGAGAATGACCCGGAACAGGTCCGAAAAAAGGAATGGTTCGAAAGACGCGAGCGGAAGCAGGAGGCAGTCGCAGAGCTCGGATACATTGAGGATCTTCTTCTTTCGGATTCCGACACTAATATGGAGCAACTGTTCCTTTCTCTGGCACTATTTGGCATCTTTGTTATATACATAGCAGTCAAAATAGCATTTGCAAATCCTGTCGAAAACGAGAGTTCAATCTTGGGTTGACGTAAAGCGTTGCAATGTAAGATGAAGGAACTACCCATGTCGCTCATCTTCTGTTCTATGAACAGAGATGAAATACGTGGCTACACGAGAGAGTATAGGATTTATTTTCGTGACAGTAGTTCTACTGCCCTATCTATCAAATCTGAATGGATGTCAGCTTTTGTAAAGAAAACAAAA
Organism: Nitzschia inconspicua; assembly: GCA_019154785.2. NCBI lineage: Eukaryota > Bacillariophyta > Bacillariophyceae > Bacillariales > Bacillariaceae > Nitzschia > Nitzschia inconspicua. The sequence goes on from JAGRRH010000018.1 coordinate 1,365,247, forward strand.
TCTACGGACTCTCTAACCAAATCTTTCAATCAATAGTTATGTCGCGGCGATTTGATACGTTTTTCATCAGCAAAGTAATTGTAAAATGGCAGAGTCAAGATTTACTCCCAGATCTTGTCCCAATCGCCAGCAAACCCATTGGCTTTCAGAAGTTTCGCAAGTTCCCTGTTGTATCGTTTGAAGAATTGTTGGAGCATTCTCCTTGTGTCTTTGGACATGGGTTCTATTTCTTCCATTTGACTTGGCTTCATAATGGTACTGGCAACGCCGTAATTTTTCGTCACGTTGAGAGGTGCCAATCCCAGGAAATCAATCACTTTATCCAGCTCTTTGGATGGGTCATCTTCGAGCTTCTCGGACGAAATGATAATCATTTCCTGGGCTGGATTTTTGCCAGCGTCCAAGTATGCTTGTATCCATTCGTTCAATTGTATGACATACATACTTCGCCCCAATGGAGCACCAGACCTACTGACCGCTTGATACCTCTTCCATGCCTCTTCTTGTGATAGAGCTGGTGACGTCGACTCTGGATTGTCATTGTTCCTTTTCCCATCACCAATCAATCCTATTGATTGCATTGCTTTCATTTCTCGTGCAATCCAGTCGTCTAGCGGTAACACGAGGTTTAGGTTTACCTTACTGTAGACCCATTGCTGGTACAGTCGGTCGATGGGATTGCGCAGCAGTACGACCGTTTTGGTCCAAGGACTGACGCACTGTAAGGAGTAGGACGTCGTCCGCGCGTGGAAGAGCAATCCTGGACTTATATCCATGGCGACATGCTTGTTTTTGCTTTTGCTCTTGTCGTTTTCAGTGTCAGTTGCGTTCGTATCTTGCAATGACGATGGGCTGTACACTGCATGATACATCCGATCTCTAGCTGCAAACACTTGGACCTTTGAGATTTTTGTGGTTGCATCGAAGACGGGGATGGTGCTTGTTGTATTGTACGAGTTGCTGTTGTGCGTTGCCTTGGCCGTGACGGTAATGAACTTTTTGAATGTTTTTGGGAGGAAGAATCCGTGAATCTTGGCGGAATCGATTTGCGGATGTTTCAACAATGCCTGGGCCAGATGGTTGACTCCGCTGTTCCAAGTTCCAGCAATAATTAGATAAGGCGCTCGCAATTGCCATTCATCGTCTCCACTGGGATACCAAGCCCCTTCCTTCAAATTCTTCAAGTCGCAATACCTTTCTACGAATGCTTTTGTCTGAGTAGATAAGGTATCGAAATTTTTGTGTTCTGATTGATGAATTGTAAACGTGGATGGGTCTATGTCTAGTAGGGACTGTTCTTGGAGATTTTGTGGTGGAAGTGTAGGAGTTTTGACCGTCGGTCGGGGATTCGGTGAGTGGGTCGATTTTGATGGGTATGTTTCAGATGAATTCGGAGAGTTCCTGGATACGTCTAATTTTGTAGTTCCACCTGCAATTTGATTGGAGGATGTGGTTGAAGGAAAAGGAGTCATCGATGGAGTCGTTTGTGTTTGGGATAATGACGGAGGTGTCGTCGTCGATGGTATCCTTGTTTTGTTTTTGGTTTCCGTTTGTTCCGGTGGAGATACCATGGGCTTGGTTCCAAGATGTAAAAAGGTGAACGCTACCGTAACCCAAATACATATTTGAAACCTTTTCACACGAGAAAAAAACCCATCGAACCGTCCACCGCCGGAATTCGTTTTGGTACTTGGGTGACTACTACTGCCTGTACTTGTGATAGACATCCGTTTCGTCGTTTTGCGTTTACGACAGGAATCCATATAAAGAGCAAATGGATTATCGATGTATCGATGTATGTCGGATGGTGTCAAAATGGATTGACAGTGAGTGGTTGACTGTGAATGATGATGGAATACTTTAGTATTCACAGTCACAGTCAATTCTATTGATGACAGACAGTGTCTTTTTGTTGCTTGCTGATGAGGAGATGAGGATCTCAGAATTTTTGACTCTGATTATTATTTCTGACGAAGTCGTAGTGAACTCCTGACAATGTAGTGAAGGCGAAACGGTATTACCGACGTGTATGTCAGGTCAATGCAGCGATGCTTTTTCCTATCAAACACTCATCAACACCGTTTCGATGAACTTGGGTTTCATCGGCCGCAAGAGGCAAGAGATTACCCAAAAACAAAAAGTAGTCTACAACTCTAAACTGTAAGCAAAAAAATGCTGTCTCCGTTCATCATCTCATCCTTTTTATCGAACGATCGCACCGGTAGTACGGTACGTACCGTAGTTGGGTCATCGTTGTTTATTGTTTGTTGTTTGGACTGTAGCTACTACGACAGTAATAATAACATAATATAACTTTAACTGTAAATACAAGTACTGTTTCTACAAGGTCCACTATTGCCGGTAGACTGCGTTTCGAACTCCTCGAGTACGAAGTTCGTGAGGTGGACTCCTCCCAATACCGGTACTGACAGTAATACCGGTACCGTAATAATATCTCAAAGTCATTACTCCTTATGTTACATACATATCATGTATTTGTTATGGACTCGTATTAGTAGGTACATAGTAGTAGTAGTACGATACAATGATGCGTACTCGGAGTGTCGTACGTGATCTAGCTACCTACTACTAGGTAGGTACCGTACTCTTCTGGAGTGTGAAGCTACTCCAATACGAAAAGAAGTATGGTATCGGTACAGTAGGACCACGGTGTCGTGTAGCATGGAACTTGGAAAAGGAAATACTACAGTAATATTATTCGAGTTCTGTTGTGTATTTAGAGCAGTCTCTAATGTGAACGGACTAAAAACGGAATAAGATGAGTCAAACGGGTCAAAAACAAAACGGACTAAGGAGTTTTTTTATTCTGCACGACTATTCCGAAGCAGTCTCAAATGTTTTAAACGGATTAAGAGACACAGACTATCTTTTTTTTTCGCGCCAAAAATTGGCGGGAACACAAACCTCTTGTTCACAGTCAATCGGCACATCATCATTGCTTTGTAAAACGATTCTGACATCTCCAATGATGTTGTAACTACAATCACTCCTCACCATAATTTTATCTCTCCTTCCGCCATCACTCTTCACATATCTTCCTTTCATTTATCCTTCCTGTCATCTTGTGCGATTGTTTAATCCCATCTACAAGAGCAGGTTGGAGATGAAACCCTCAGGAAAGACAGAAAATGAAATTCTTGAAGAAGCTGCGGAAGACTACCGACTTCTCTACAAGAAGCCCTTCCTTCATATACATTGCCTGAAAACGATATGGGCGATTGCTTCATTTGATCCCATACTTAAAAAAAGGGAGGAAAGGGAGAAGTTTCTGAGCTATCACCTGATGAGAATTGGGTTGGCGATGACAGTAATGGTGCTTCCGCAATCAACCAAGTAGCAGGTACCATGCAAGGCGCCAATCTGGAACGTCCACTTGGCTCCAAAGCTGCGAAGTTGCGTAGGAAGGAAGACGGTAAGGCGATTCATGATTCTGCAGCTGCAAACAGGGCAATCATTGATATTTCTGAGACAATAAAAAAGAAATTTGCTTGGAGTCAATTCAGGCAAATTTCTTTTTTCTTGTCTCAGAAATATCAATGATTGCCGCCGTGTTCAGTCTGTTCCACTCATCCCTGTCCTCAAGTTTTCTAAATTCGCTACGTTGTGCTATTGCTCTTGCTCCCACCGGATTGAAATTCGCCAATCCATTTACAGCAACATCATTTGAATCGACCGGTCGTTGTTTTTCGATCGTGTTCCGACATTGAGTGGTATCAGCATACGTTGTCTCGTCGACGCTTAAATTGTAGGAGGGGTCGTACCTGGCTTGTACATCACCCATGATCCTATCACTCACACAAATATTATGCAATACCAAACATGTGGTCACCATTGCGCCAATTTCTTCCAATCGTAGGGTGTGAATGGGCCTAGCCACAGCTTGAAATTTTGCCTGGAGCACACCAAACGCACGTTCAATGTCCTTTCTTGCTGCTTCTTGCCATTTCGCAAATCGTTGTTCACTTTGTGACACGGGTTGTTTCAAAGTCTTCACAAATCTTGAGTATCTCGGATAGATCCCATCAACCAAGACAAACATCTTGTCGAAAATCTCGTCACCAATGCTGTAGGGAACAACATCAGATTCTAATTCGTTGAACACTCCATCAGTTAAACTCCGAAGGAAAGGAGACTGGTTCAATATGTTAATGTCATTCAAAGTACCAGCCCAACCGTAGGACAGATGCCAAAAAAAAGATGGTGATCTGCGATTGCCTCCAGAACAATTGTCGACTTTTGTTGAGATTTTCCTCTGAAAGAACCTTGCCACGCCACCGGGCAGTTTTTCCATGTCGTATGCATGCAGTCAAGACTACCAAACATACCATCAATTTTGTAAACTGCACTATGAAGTTTGTTGATCGCAACCAAATCTTTCTTTGTTGGCAGACGGAGATATTCCTTAGAATACAATGCCGGGATGAGGAGGTTGAACTTCTTGCAACATTCTCTGGCTTGTGTTTTGGACATTTGAAAGTAGTCGCAGAAGGTGTGTGACGGCACTCCATACGCCAGACATTTCAAAGGCAACAACAGTCTTGCCTGAACACAAGCTATTGTCATCTTTGTTGCAGGATTGGTCCTGTTGTCTGCTTTGTAGTACTGATTGCCAGAGGAGATGGCATCGACGTACAACCGTTCGAAACGAGCCCTCGTTATGCGAAACATCTGGACAAAGGCACTTCCAGCAAATGTAGCTTCCGGCCCGAGGTAGTCTTGAAGGAGGCATACGTATGCTCTGTCATGGCGAAATACCTTTCTCTTTTTTCTAGGACGTGTCCGGTGATCCACCTTTAGTGCTGCAACATTAGCTGAAGCATTCATAGCTTTGTTCAGTGCTGCGAAGACAACCAAATCGTCCTCGTCGCTATCGTCATCCTCGTCATCCTCGTCATCGCACTCTTCATCATGATCCTTGTCAAAGAACAACGCAGCCCGACTTGTCTCTTCGCTGTCACCCATCGTAATATTGTAAGAGTAAAGGAGTGTTGTTTCGTCAGTCTGTATCGAGAGAGAGAGAGAGAGAGAGACAGAGAGACGCGTAAAACAACAAGAGACACTGAAATAATACGGTGATGTACGTATCAAAATGTCTAATTCTGTTCGCTATTCTGTTGCGAAAAAAGAATAAAGTTGTGCCGTTTTCTCAAAATCTAGGAACGGACTAACTTTTTTTTTTGTTATTCCGCCCTATTCCGGTGCTTTAGAGACTAAAACAGACTAAATTCCGGAATATCTTTATTCCGTTCGCTTATTCCGCTCACATTACTCCAGAATGAAGTTCATACCAAAAACACATCATAATATTATTATTGCCGACAACAAAGAGGAGAATATACTCGAGTATGATGTTTCTGGCCCGGAACAGGAATTTTTCTCCTTTCCGGTAATCAGTCAAAAAGGCCTCCATTTTGGTAGCGGTTTACGATGAAAATCACTCGTCAATTGTTCTGCTGTTTACCAAGGGAGTAGTATTACGTAGTAACAATACCGTTTTATTACACTATGTAGTAGTTTAAATAACAATGAGAATACGAAGAAGTATAAAATGGAGTCCTTCGTTGTAATACAGAATTATAATGGCCTTTCTCAGACCATCATAATCATCTCTGATGAAAACGAACATACGTGGAACTTCGCATCCCGGGGTAAATTGACGCGCGAAGCAGAAGCGTATTTACTTTTAAGATTACCATTTTTATTATTTAGAAATGTTTCTTGACTACTCGGTACTCGGTGTATACGACTTTTGGTCAAAAAAGCTTTTCCACAAAAGGTAGTCTACAACATCCAGAACCTTCTCCATCAATTACTGCCTTTTGTTTACTAATGTCATACTAAATTCTAATGTTGTACCTATTTCTTTGATTCTTTCGCAGTTCCGGATTGTGTATTAAATTCACAGCCAACAAGAGACCCGAATTATCTTTGCTTTCTTTTTTCTTCCTCTACTACTGGAGTGATAAGTATTGACCTCGTGTAGATTATTGCATGACAATGAAGCCCGACATTGAAGCAGCCGACCCAATTTACTCAAACGAAACTTATTATAATCGTGGACGTTTAGTAGCATAGCTGAAAATACAAGAAGCCTGTTTTTGATACGATCTTCATTTATGATACAACTCTGCAACTCCTACGTTTTAATAGGAAGAAAACTTATTACTACGTACTGCGTAGACGATTCGTGAGAGGAGCATTTCGTCACAACTCATTATTTTACACTAAAAAAATAAAAGAATACTAAAACAAACGGAGTAAATTGCATTGACGGGACAGCTGGTGTCTCGTGCACGTTATTTAAATTAGCACGGACATGTTCTTCCTCTACCTACCTAGAGTAATTGGTCTCATCAAAAAGGTTCAAGCTTGAAGCTTACAGTTAATTGACTGTGAACGAATTCGCTGTCGCTTTATGCCAACAACTAGAACGTTCACCAGTCAGTTTTTCGTTTCTGCTATGATATTATTTAATAATACACTGTAGCACTGTAGTGATATTGATCAGACCGCCGATATCGCCTATCACAGTCAACAAGACGTCCATAGTGGGTCTATAAAAAGGCAGGGAGCGAACCAAAGACAGAGTCCATCCTTTGCAGCACTACATGCATTCTTTTACCATCACATCATCATCCACACCAATACGTATTAGCGATTTACTGTTGCAGAAGACCCCAACGCAACAATCACTTCGTCGTCCTGCACGCAGAAACACGAACGTTCATTGTAGCTGTTTCTCATTCTAAACTAGTCTTGGCATTTGCGTCGACGTTGTCCGAGAGTTGAAGCAGATACTTTAATTTCCGTTGAATGGACAGACGCGCTATGGATGGAATCAATAGAGACGGTAAAAGCGATGAAAAGATCCCAGCTGCTGCTGGAAAGGTCCCCAGAAAAAAGGGGAGAAAGGTCAAACCCAAAGGTACGTCCCACGAGCTTCTTGTTTCTCCGGCAAACCAATTGATGACACACATCAGTAGACTGATATGGACATATATCTCGACTGGAAAATATTTTGCATCAGGCTTTCCCAAGCGTCCTTTGAGCGCTTACAATTGGTTCTTCAAGGAAGAAAGAAAGAAAGTACTAAACCTAGACTTTCAATCGATGGGAAGAGAAATCTCTGCAAGGTGGAGGAATACCACTCCAGAGCAAAGGGAACAATTTGAGGAACTTGCCAAGGTCGATACCGAACGCTACAAGAAAGAAGTACAAATTTATGAGGAAGAGCAAATCTTGAAGGCGAAGAAAGAAAGGGAATTGGCAGAGCGAAAGCGCACATCAGAAGAAATGGGATCATATTCAACTGGGTTCGAAGATCCAGCATTATTCGACAACAGCGCCGCGTCTCTCTTAGATGCAGCCACGTTCAGAAATAAGGAAGAGAAGAACCGTCCGGATGCTCCTTGGAGAATGTCACAACGATTTGCATCGTTTCCGGCTTCAATGGAACCAAATGTTACAGATATAGAAATGGTGAGGCGGAGGCAGCTCAATCAAATGCTTCTGACGAATGGGATCCAACCCATGCAAAATGAAGCATACAGAAACCAAGCCCCCCTCGGAACGGTGGCGCATTCCCAAGCCAATTTCTTTGCAGAGCAAGCAAACAATGCGATGATACTTGAGCAGCTACGGCAGCGTGAGGAATTCGCGCTGGCTGCAGTTTTGTACCAGCAACAAGGAAACAGTGAGTTCATTGGTGGAAATGGTATTTTGAATGACATATTGTTGCTGAGACAGCAGCAACAGGTAGCTTCCAACGTCCAGCTGGGAGTACCGAACTTTTCTTTCGTTTCAGATATTGAGCGTGCAATGAGAGAAAGATACCATCCCGTCCAATTGCCGTCGCCCACGATAATGCACTTGAGGACTGCGCTACATCAGACACTCCCATCTTCGCGTCAACCTCGCGACCAAGATGAATCAAGTGCAGAATCGTTCAATCGGAGGATACATGGAACTCTACTAGCTAGAGACGTGCAACTCGCAAGACCGATAAATACCACAGCTAATTGGAAACAGTGGCCACAAAGATCACATGATCTGCACGAATTTCTGGAGTAATTGCATCGAAACTTGAGAAAATCGATAGAAAGTGCCCTTGAACGATATACTGCATAATACTTTCGGCTTCAAGCTTCGGTGCATGATAGTTTCTGGTAAGACTTAACAGACTATGGGACGTTCATCCAGTTTGTGGGCATCATATCATTCAGGATATAAATCTGATGTCGGAATGCATTTGGCATGTGCCACATTTGCGAATATGCTTTGTCAACAAGCTGAATTCCATTGTCATCATGCGGAAATACGTAAACAACGACTGTCCCACCATCAACAGCGATTTCTACAGTGTAAAAATAGCCGTACTCGCTTCGTGGGTTAGCATTTTCGATTTCTTTCGCTTCAAAACAGTGCAACGGAACTTCTTCTCTTGTTTTTCTGTACCTTTGGCATACGTGTAGCCATTGCCAGCCTTTCTGAAGGAATCACTGCAAAGAGTATGCAAATTCCACGGATATGGGTTAGACTAGAGTTCTTCTTCCGTTCTTATAGTCGATGTTGAAAAATGAGGAATGAACATATCCCTTTTCATTATCTTGTGGCTCCCATTGCTCTACGTGTTTTTCCCATGCCTCAGCCTGTCGGTGCATGGAATAACGAGAGACGTTCGGAAAAACATAGAGAAAGAGTTTTATTGTCACCGCTTCATTTTTTTTGACTTTATGCACATCTTACCCATTCGTCGCCGTAGTCCATGAAGACCTCCTGGCCCTGCTTACTATCTCTTAGCGCCACATAGACGAAAGAAAGGCGGATCTTATCTATGGTGTCTCTCAAAAAGTCCATGTCTCGAACCATTCTGGCTTGTGTGCCACAACCTCTTGTGATGGCCACTGCACACGAACATTTGGTCTATCACCATCGCTTCCACCTTTTGTGATTGACGAAGTTTACCATTCCCCGTAGGGCGTTAGGAGGATCCCATTGTTCTACGTGTTTTCCCATGCCCCAGCCTGTCGGTGCATGGAATAACGAGAGATGCAAGGAAAAACGAAGAGAAAGAGTTTTATTGCTATCACTGAAGTTTTTTTCCATTTTTTGACTCTATGCACAACTTACCCATTCGTCGCCGTAGACCATGAAGACCTCCTCGCCCTGCTTACTATCTCTTAGCGCCTCATAGTCGAAAGAAAGGCCGACCGTATCTATGGTGTCTCTCAGAAAGTTAATGTCCTGTTCGAGCCATTCTGGCTTGTGTGCCACAACCTCTTGTGATGGCCACTGTACACGAACATTTGGTCCATCACCATCGCTTCTACCATTGTGATTGATGTAGTTTACCATCCCCCCCTAGGGTGTTAGGAGAATGGCTGAGTTACGATGACAAAAACTTTAGCTGAAGATCAAGTCTGGTCGAGAGATTGGCTTTTTCGCGTTGTTTTCGTTACCATAATCCTTGCCATCGTAGTTGATGGTATATATTTCTTCTCCCCGTACTGCCACGTGAACCAAGGAGAACAACCAACGACTGTGCCATTTGGAAGATCGCGTGTGGCAAATGCGCCTCACCCAGCTTGTGGGACGGAGGAGACATTAGGGCGAATGTGATCTTGACATTTTCCATTCTCCCGTAGAAAATCGAGAGAGACGTGACACTTGTTGCTCCAATATTCTCTCAGAGGGCTTTCAACTTCACTCTGTCCCAAATATCATTGTGTTTCAATGAGGGTAGCTTTCTTCAGTCTTTTCTCTGCTCCACTCCTTGGGTAGGACAGAAAGCTGTCCAAACCAGTGAGTGTCAGATATGGCGTGGTCTTCAAAGAACAATTCTGGGAAGGCAGCAATTAACCATATCAATTGTGTTGGGTGTATTGATATCCTGTACCTGTTGCAGCCCAATAGGGCGGATTGTACGTGTAAAAGAAGCCTTCCATGCCAAGCACCAGTAACATTTCCAATGAAATAATGAAATAGTACCGTCCCTCTGCACTTGACACTCGGCTGAGTTATGATGCCATTTCTTCCATAAAAATGCCAGTGCCCATCACAACTCTATCAGGAATCATGCATTAAGCATTCTTCCTCCTCTCCCTTAGCCCCTTTCTGACTAAATAAGAGAAACACAATCTTTCCGGTCTGCCACCAGTTCTGCTTGATGCCATGAACAAGACCACAGTAGTTGGTACTACCGCTCGGACGATCTCTTCCGTTGCACTGATAGATCGTCTGTGAATTCTTAGTTCCCCAGGCTCTGACAAACCCAGGTTAAGCCCCCCTACCACGACAAGGTGATCCACTCAGGGGGGCCTGTCCTGGCAGTATTTGATCGACGCGAACAATAGTACGTGCCGGATGGTATGTTTACAAATGCGCCAGCACCGGTACTGGTGATTCGGTCGACCACTTCATCGAATTTGCTCCCATGGACACTTTTGATATTGGTCAAATCCATGCAACCGACACCAGGAAAAAAACAGCTTCCCTTTTCTTTCTTCTGGGAAAAATCGTCAGACGATTCCATTTCTCAAACGTGTTGCTCCCAAATATATCGGTCCCATCAGCTGTCCATCCTTTAAGGATGACTGTAAGAACGGAGTTTTTCTGTGGTACAAAGTGTCACATTTTTATATACTCAGCAATCATGTTTTCGGTGGGACAGAACTTGATTTGTTCTTCCTGCCGCAATTGCGGTTTGACTCATAATTTTGAGCATTGATCATAAAAGGCCTTCATTAACAGTAATATCGATTCATTCGATCTGTCGTAGTAGCGCTGTTCTTTCTACACACTACGGTACTTGGTTTACGGGTGTTGGAACAACTAATTGAGACAATTGGTCGTTTTCATTAAAACATTACTTTAACGTAGTTTCCTCAAGGAAGTGAGCTCATCAACATTAGAAATGTTGGCAACTTCTTTGAGGAAACGATTTACTTTTCACAACATCCGAATAAGATCGGCATTGGTGTGTCTGAGAGATTTCTTTCTCTTTGACCTGCTGAGCGGATTCTTTCTTCTCATCTACTCGGAAGAATCCTTTGCCTTCAACCATCAGAGCATGAGTGACGTCAACATCATCCTCTGTGTCGACGTCATCATTCGTAGTCGGCATGCTCGCGCCTGCTCCAACACACTCCTGGCTATCAGTCACACCAATGTGAAGAATCTTGTCCCGCATTCTGCGAAACAAAGATCCCTGCAGTGGCTTTGTGAAGAAATCCGCAATCATCTGCTCAGTTGGGCAATATTGGACGGAACATGTTCCCCGCGAAATGTTATCAGTGATGAAATAACATCGAATTTCGATATGACGTGTCTTCTTTCCACTAGATTGTCTTCCGTTCCGTGCCAACAGGATTGTGCTTTGGTTATCCTGGAATATGACGTTGTCCTTCACTTCGAAACCTTGTTCCAGAAGAAACATTCGAACCCATAAAACTAATGACATGGCATCATTTACGCCAACCAGTTCGGCCTCTGTTGAGCTTCTCGTGTTGATTTTCTGCTTGGAAGACATGCTGATGGGATGTCCTCGACCGAGACTCATTGTTGCTCCAGTGTGGCTTTTATAATCCTTGTGTACTGCAAACGATGCGTCAATCCACCACTTGATCACACCTAGGTCGTCAGCTCCCAGTGTCAGCTTTTCATCTTTAGTCTCTCGCAAATATGTCAGGCATCGACCCAGTTTCTTCCAATCGTCGACATCAGGTCCCTGCACTCTCGTCGTGAGAAAAGCCACGGCAAGCTGTAAGTCAGGTCGGGCTCTCTTGCATAGGTACAGTAGCTTTGCTACCAAATGATGGAATGTTATCGCCTGTTGGGAATCCAATTTCTCGGCGTTGTCATCGATATCGAAAAGATGAGTTTCTGCTGGTGTAGTGGGGATTCCTTTCAATAGCTCGGCTGGGGTCTCTTCAAGGATACCATTCACGAAATCATGCATGTAGAATTGTACAAATTCTGTATTGCTGAAATCAATGGTCATACCCAAATATTCGTGCACTTTTCCACGTGTCACCGATAGTGGGGTTTCCTTTCCATAACGGTCGCTGAGGGAATGAATGATTGAATCGACCACCTTACTTGACGCATGGGAAATCTTGAGGTCGTCCACGTGCCATGCAATCGTGCATTGTTTTCCATCGATGTCCTTGTTGGCCACGCAGAAGTCGTATGGGTTGATCACAAAACCTAGCTCGTTGACCAGAAAATTTGTGAGGTTCTTCCAGAAGAGCATTGCGGCTTGGACGGTTCCGTACAAAGCTTTCGTCAGCTCTGCATAGATCACAGGCTTCCCATTTTCATATGTCAAAAATTGTTGATATGTTGGGTCAATTCGCACGAGGAGTATTGCCGTTTCCCCTTCGAGTTTTACATGAATGAGCTCATCGATGTCCGCTTGCATGAATGCTCCCGGGATGTCGACTGTGGCTACATCCCGCTTTTCCAGTACGTCGATAATGCATGTCAGGAATAAACCTTCGATGGACACTGTCGGGGAGCTCGTCTCTTCCTTTGTCTTGTATAATCGCTGTTTCCGTCCGTCAGCGCATCCTCGTGCTTTGATCTTTCCGCATCGTTTCTGTTTTAGGAACATCAGGTAGTGTAATGCGGCCTTCTTTTGATCCCGTGTTAAAGTGTTTGCTTTCTTTCCTTGCATGACTTTCCTGTATAAGAGTTGTTCCAATTCTTTCATTATTGCATCCGCTCCAGCCTGTCCAAATTGTTTGAGTCCTGCCTTGGCTGACATCTGCGTCGTTAAAAGAGTCAGTTGAGACTGCATGTCCTTGCCAGCCAACAAAGTGAAGATAACTTCGGGTTCCATATCTTCAAAGGTTGTATGGATGTATTCAGCAACCATGTTCATCATATTCATGTGTTTGCTGTATGGTTTTCGTGTGCGTTTGGGCAACTGTTCGTCGTTGATGGCTGCGATTCTTCCAGCCTCCTCGGCTAACCGGATTTCGTCGCACATGTTTGAAGGTTTATCGTCGTCGATGGATCTTGTGTCTTCCACTCCTGTGTTTTCACAGGATCTTGTGTCTTCCACTCCTGTGCTTTCGGTGTTGTTCGAATCGTCATCATCTTCGTCAATATAATTGTCACCGTCGCAACTTTCGTTGTCAGTTTCCATCCTCACTCCTGTGTTTTCGGGGTCGGTGTCAGTTTCCATCCTCACTCCTGTGGTTTCGGGGTCGGAGACAACGGAATCATCGTCTTGACTGGAGACACTGTGTAAGTCGGTGAAAGAAGGATCGTCGGGAAATTCGGGGTGTCCGAGCTCTGCAGCACTGAGATCGTCGTCGTAGAACAGAGTGTCGTCGGCGGTGGCATGATCAAGAGGGGTAAAATCATCATCGTTGGGATCATCGACGATGTCATCCAGGTCGTCACCGATTTCCACTCCGTGACGGTCACCGAAAGCAAGATTTTGTGGCATGTTCTGGGCCCGTCCTAGTTGGTTTACGCGGTGGATAACCTCGATCGGCATAGGCAGGCGAGTCCAACGTGTACGACGAATTAGGGAGCCAGTGGCAAGCGACATGAAGAAATGTGTACCCTGAGCATTTCCGGTCGGACCAAGACAGATAGCACCAGCGGTGCGTTCTCGCATGTCGTTGGAATGTTCCTCGTGTGTTTGTACATATTCGCCAAATTCCAGTTGGGCATGAGCTTTATATGTGACCTGGCGACCGGTCATGAGGTAGGCAGGCGAGTGGTGAGTAGTGGGGCCGGTCCCAGAAGGGAAAGAGTTGAGCCAAAACACTACGTTGTGTACGAGGTGTCCAAGGATAATGCGAGGGATTTGCCGGAAAGGAAGCATGCGATATGTGCTGCGGACGCGATCTTTGATAGTGCGAATGCTTCGTTCGACATCACCGATGTGATCGTCGGCCCCGCATGTCTCTAGTTGTGGGAACCAGGTGCGGAGTCCCTCAAATTCAGGGTCAGCATAGATGGCAGAGATTCGAAAACCGCGGGAATGGTAGAGGCGCAAGGTGGCTTGGAGGTGATCTCGAACGTGTGGGAGTTGACGATTGGCCAGGGTGACGACCGTTCGGAAACGAAGGTCGCGGGAATATGTCGAAAGAAATGTCATCTTATTGATGAAGAAAATGTCAGTCGACAGGCCTAGGTGATTGTGTGTGGCAAGAATGGGAGGAGGCACAGGGTCGTTCCTGTTGGAGACAGAAGGGACGGGCCGTCGGGTTGTCTTGCCTTTCAATGATCCGAGATTGGGTCCATAGACATTGTCAGCGATGGTGACATCGCGAGATGTGATGGGGCAGCCATGTAAATGTTGGATGGCCATATCCTTGAAATAACGGGAGCCGGGGCGCATGATTATGTTTTGCAGCCGACGGGCTTCTTTGGCGCGAGTTAGCTCTTGTGGCGTATATTTCTCAGCGCAATCTGCAACCGTGTTAAGAAGGGTGAAGTCCCACAAATTGTTGATGGAGGTGCTGGTGATCTCATGCTTGTAAACACCACGATGTGATGGCTCGAAATGGATGGTGGATCCATCGGATCGATGCACGTAGATGCCGTTGTCGCGGGAGGTGTCCATCGTAACCCTAAAATATTTGATGACGTTGTTCAGCGAAAGAATATTGGCTATGCCATTTGGATTGTACCAGACAGGCTGTGGGTAGTCCCCGAGGTATCCCTGTTGCGTGAGGGTGACTTTCCCAGCGTTGCAGTAGACGTCAATAGGGTGTTCCGCGGTATGGATATTGTGTAGAAGTGTCTTGTCGCTGATGATATCGACAGTGGAGCAGCTATCCAACAGGAGCCATATTGCCGGGAGCATGTTCATGAATTGGGATGCCGTCATAGCTGGTTCGGTAAGTGAATCAAACCATTCACACGCCATCATGGAGAATGCAGTATAAGAAGCTGACTTGGTGCTAGATTTATTGGTGCTACTAGCTTCTACGTCGACCTGTGTCCCACCGTCGTTGTTGTTGCCATCTTCTCTACGTCCATGTCCTCTACCACCGCGGCCGCCTCTACCACCACGGCCACCGCGGGTGTTGCTGCGGTTGTTGCCGTTGTGGTCGTGTGCCGTGAAAGCCACCTCATGTTCTGGATACACTCGATTGGAACCCCTGAAGTTGTTCAGCATGTCCAACGCCTGTGCCATCGTTTTTGGGTAGCCGTCGTGACCTGATAGGTTGTTGTTGTGCAACTGGTTGATCAGCTCTTGGTATCGTCTGGGATCGCTGCGCGTGATCATTGCCAGGGCACCATACTCTTCACGGGCGAGGGATCGAGCTTCTTCGACTTCGGAACTACTGGGCGGTGAGCTGGAATTCTTGAGGAAAGATGATGCGGTACGTCCGATGTGACCTCCTGCTGCCTCGAATACATCCATGAGGCTTCGCAGCTTCTTCATGAAGTCTGTGTTCCTCATGTGGCGGCCCTGTGTGAAACAGCTAAGGGCTCGCTCCGCTTGTAGGAAACTGACTCCTGGCACCGTAGCAGTGCTTTCGCCTTCATGAAGTTGACTGCGGATGTTCTTGAGTAGACCGATAACGTCAGAATCGGCGTTTATCTTCTTCCAGCTTGGGCCCGCTTCGAGCCTGTCCCGCAATGTCTGGGAGCATTGTCCAAGGATTAGAGCAAAGATCCGCTGCAGTTGTTCCTCCCGGCGTATCTTTTTTTCCACGTACACCTTGAGCTGCAGCTCATACATCTTGGTCTTTCCGATACCGGCATTTGCGTCAGGTTCGGTTGGTTCTTGTATGTCCGGGATGTCCATCTCTATCAAACAGTTCCGCAGGTCGAAATGTTGGAACAACTAATTGAGACAATTGGTCGTTTTCATTAAAACATTACTTTAACGTAGTTTCCTCAAAGAAGTGAGCTCATCAACATTAGAAATGTTGGCAACTTCTTTGAGGAAACGATTTACTTTTCACAACATCCGAATAAGATCGGCATTGGTGTGTCTGAGAGATTTCTTTCTCTTTGACCTGCTGAGCGGATTCTTTCTTCTCATCTACTCGGAAGAATCCTTTGCCTTCAACCATCAGAGCATGAGTGACGTCAACATCATCCTCTGTGTCGACGTCATCATTCGTAGTCGGCATGCTCGCGCCTGCTCCAACAACGGGAGTCTCTTTTTCACCCCAATACATTCGAACATGAACACACAACATCCATCATCATCCTTAAACTTCTGCTCGATTTCGCTTCCATTGCTACAGCATGATCGGCTTCGTTTGACCGCTATAGCAAGTGCATTGCATAACCTCTATCATTTGACGTCAACAACATGACTTTATCTCATTCTTTACTACGTCAAAATGGCGTCTCTGCCACTACATCGATATTACTTTACCAGAGATTTTACTCTACCATGATATTGAAAGACCGTCTCCCTATTCCAGTTTCCTCGTTGAGGACCAAGACACGGCGTAAATACTTTCCTCCACTCAAAGCTCTGAATCAAATCAGTTGGATGAACGCAGCGTCGCATTTGTTTCTTCGCTCCTTCTCTACTCGTTCCCCTTTTGAACCCATGAAGTTGCATGTTGAATGGTTGGAAGCGCAGAAACGGAACCAAAGCGATTCAAGTGGCGAAGACGACGACGACGACGACACCGACCGGTATACCATTTTGTTTCTTCATGGGTTGTTGGGAAATGGACGCAATCTCAAAACTTTTGCTCGTACTGTTGTGAAACAACGAGATCCATTTTGTCACGGTGGAATATTAATGGACCTGCCAGGACATGGAAAGTCGTACGATTTGGCAAAGACCGACCAATACTTTGCAACCGGAGCAGCAGCAGTGCAACAAAAGCGATCGTATACGTTTCAACAGTGCGTTCAAGATGTCGATTATACATTACGAGAGCTGCATCAACAGCAACTCGCTGCTCCAGCCGCTGTCGTAGTGGGACACTCTTGGGGAGGGAGGTTGGCGTTGGAATATGCCGCAGCTTCCTCTACAAATGGAACGCCACTCAAGGCATTATGGTTGTTGGATACCGTTCCGGGTCAAACGCATGAAAGTGTGGATCGAGTGATAGCAGCTATCTCCAACATTGTCGAGGAAGGACTGGACACCAATCGAAAAGATCTCGTTGAAAAGCTGACAGGAAAGCACGGCCTTGAGTTGGGATTGGCACAATGGCTGGCGTCTTCTTACAATCCCGAGACAAAAGATTTTGGATTTGATTTAGATCTGGTCCAAAACTTGAAGCCAGAATTTGCGAATCAAGACTTCTTGGGGTTGTTGCGGGTCATCCTGGAACGAAACGATAAGGACAGCACACCTAGCAAATCAACTCAAGTGCACTTGGTGCGAGGTGGCAAGAACTCCGCATGGTCTGTCAAGACCTTGGCAGAACTAGAAAAACTTTCACAACAATTTCCAAACATGTTTCATCTTCACGTTCTGCCAACCGCAGGCCACTGGGTTCATGTCGATGATCTACCTGGATTGGTGGCTCTGTTTGAGAAACATTCCTAAGCATAGGGCAGAGATTTAAGGACATTACCAGTATTGATCTTTTTGACAATCATGGCTTCATCCATTACGGCAAATGTCTATTGCGGTAGTGAGACTTCGTTCGCCATTCCCATCTCCGTTGCATTTGATTGACTTTCCTCCAACTATCGCTTCATGGAAGAAGAGGCAAGTAGTGCCAGTGTGTTCACATCTTTACGCAAAGTAGAACTACATCCAGCAATCATGGCTTCATCCGTTACGACAAATGTCTATTGCGGTAGTGAGACTTCGTTCGCCATTCCCACCTCCGTTGCATTTGATTGACTTTCCTCCAACTATTCGCTCAATGGAAGAAGAGGCAAGTAGTGCCAGTGTGTTCACATCTTTACGCAAAGTGAACTACATCCAGCAATCATGGCTTCATCCGTTACGGCAAATGTCTATTGCGGTAGTGAGACTTCGTTCGCCATTCCCACCTCCGTTGAATTTGATTTTCTTTGCTCCAACTGTCGCTTAATGGAAGAAGAGGCGTGTAGTGCCAATGTGTTCACATCCTTACGCAAATTAGAACTACATATCTGGAATGGACGCAACCAAAATCGTTTCAATTCCTTTCTTCTCCCAAAATACACCGTCCTCGGTAGTTCGGAAGGAGTGATTGGGTGAAGGGATGCATTTTGAGAACCTTTGGCTTTGCCTTCTTCAAGTGCATGCCCATGTATCTGTCCGCAATTAAATTGGGTGTGTCCTGATTCGGTTCTGTTATTTTAGGCCTGGTATTATACCGATGATATTTCGTGTGAGTCCTTTGCTTTGTCGATATACACGGCAACGGGGACGAAACAGTTGTTTACCAATTCCAGTTTCCACTGCGCTGAGCCGGACTCGTTACCGTGCTTTCATTTTTTTCGCATCCCCTTTCAAAAATGCTTGTATTTCTTCCCTCTACCATAAAGCGGATAGAACATCCTGAAATATGGTGTGGGCATTCTCATTTAGTGTACTCTTTGATAAGTTCTCTATGGATGGGTACCTTTGCACCTTTTTCGATTCGACAAATGCAAGTGCCGCTGGAAACATGATATCCCGAAAAATGGTCGTTGTTAGACATTTTAATGCGGACCAATTACAACAGTCATATTTCTTTTTCGATTTGACGTAGGGATGTAGCCGTTTGTTGGAGGCTGTCGTTGCTGACGAATAAAGCGTCTTACAAATGCTGCATTCTCTCTTTGAACCACCAAGGAAGCAGCATGGCACGCGGCGGAGTCTGTCCACCAGGATTTATATTTCCCTTCGTTCTCGTAGATCATGTCGTTGACACTAAAGAAGAAGCGCTCGTGACTTGAAACACAAACTAATAATCACCCGTCGGAGCAGAACAGAACAGCACCTGGAAAGTGCGGTGAAGTGTGGATGGTGTGAGTGTGACTGTGAGTTAGACCGTCTGTCCGGCTGCTGGACAAATCGACATCATCTTCGAATGACTCCACGTAGCACTTAAATTCCAACGGTCGCAAACAGACGAATGGATTTCTTTCGAAAACATTCCGAGAAAGGACAACAACGCGGCAACATGCGTCAATCTCGTCCTCGTTTTTGTCGTTTCCAGATTCATCCACACACAAAAAAGGTCATTGCACCTTGCACCGTCGACAACACTCAGGCTAAAGAAGGAGTTTCCATCCAAACTCAATCATTTATTACTTGACTTCATTTGCATCATGCGATTCGATAAATTGGCCTTTTACGCATTTGCCTTCATGGCTGCTACCCATGCCCCGCTTCCTTTCCGGAAAGGTAAGGGAACAAATCGACAAGCGGTCATCGCTGGTGCTGTCGAAATTCGAAAATGACAGTGGATAACGACAGGGACCGTTGTCGATTATGATTTCGATTTCTCAACGGACCTTCTTTTCTTTGTTTTAGCATCCTCCTCTCTTTTGTTGGTAAGCGCTGCCGACGAAGAAGCAAAAATCCAAGTCGAAAAAGATACATTTGAAGCACCCACCGGTGCGGAGTCCTTCAAGTTTGAAGCCGAAGTATCTCGGATGCTGGACATTGTCGTCAATTCACTTTACCAAAACAAAGACGTCTTTCTACGTGAACTCATCTCTAATGCCAGCGATGCTCTCGACAAAATCCGCTTTCTGGCATTGACCAAACCCGAGTATCTGGCAGCGGAAGATAAACTGCAAGTCCAAATTGAATTTGACAAAGAACACAACACTTTGACGGTCCGTGACACTGGAATCGGCATGACTCACGACGAAATGGTGAGCAATCTAGGTACAGTAGCTCGCAGTGGAACCACCAAATTTTTGCAAGCCTTGAAGGGATCCGAAGGATCAGAATCGTCCGGTGACATTAGTCAGATTGGACAATTTGGTGTGGGATTCTATTCTGCCTTTTTGGTCAGCGATCGTGTGCAAGTAGCGAGCAAACACCCTGACTCGGATGCACAGTATGTGTGGACATCCGCCAACGGTTCGTCCGAGTTTCAAGTATACAAGGATCCCAGAGGAGAAACTTTGAAGCGGGGAACAGAAATTACTCTCTTTTTGAAGGAAGACTGTATGGAGTACGCCGACGAACAAAAGTTGTCTGATCTCGCCAAACATTACTCCGAATTCGTCGTCCATCCAATCTACTTGAGAACTGAAACAACAATGGAAGTCGAAGTGGAGGACGAAGAAGACGTAGATGGTGAAGAAAAGAAGGAGCAAGAAGATGACTTGGAAGTCACAGACGAGGAGGACACGGAAGCAACCGAAGAAAAGGAAAAGCCAAAGAAAACGAAGGAAGTGACCACTTTTGATTGGGAGGTACTGAACGGAAACCCTGCTATCTGGACGCGCCCCAAGGAAGAAATCACAGACGAAGAATATCAAAACTTTTATAAGGTTTTGACCAAGAATGAATACATGGATGCAGGTACGATTGTTAGAATAGGACTGTTCATTAAAACATCGTCAAACGTTCCGGTTGGAAAACTCACCCCATCGAACTCTGTTGGTTCATTTCTCAGAAACGTGGACGCATTTTAACGCGGAAGGCAACATCAACTTCAAATCCATTCTGTATGTCCCCAGAGATGTTCCCGCAAGCTGGCAATCGGGATTAATGGAACAAGATGCTACGGGTCTAAGCCTATACGTTCGTAAGGTTTTGATCAGCGACCAATTTGAGCTTTTGCCAAGATACCTCTCTTTCATGAAAGGTGTCGTCGATAGCGACGACTTGCCCTTGAATGTCAACCGTGAGACATTGCAAGAATCCAAGATTATTCAAGTCATCAAAAAGAAGGTAGTACGAAAGGCTCTGGAAATGCTCAAGAATTTTCAGAAGGAGTCTGATGACGCGATGAAGAAAGAGGATGAACCAGCCGAAGGGGAAGAGGAGACCCCCAAAACTAACAAATACAATGAATGGTACCGTCAATTCTCTCCAAGTCTCAAAATGGGTGCCATCGAGGATGAGCCAAACAGAGGAAAGATTATGAAGCTACTTCGTTTCAAATCGACCACGTCGAACGGAGAATTGACTACCTTGGAGAAGTACGTCGAAAACATGAAGGATTGGCAGAAAGAACTCTATTTTATCGCTGGAGACGGAGTCGAATCCGTGGAAAAGTCGCATTTCCTTGAACCTTTTATTGAGAAGGGAGTCGAAGTTCTCTATTTTGTTGATCCTGTGGACGAATACATGGCGGGTCACGTTCGAAGCTTTGACAGCAAGAATTTCAAGAACATCGCAACTGACAATGTCAAGTTGAAGGACGACGAGGAAGACGAAGATTTGATCACTCGACGAGACAAGTTTTACAAGGAAAAGTTCAAGCCCCTCACAAAATGGCTGAAGAAGCTTTACGGTTCCAACGTCATGCGTGTCTCAATTTCCAAGCGTCTAGTGTCAGCCCCTGCCATTGTGTCGAGCGCGGAATTTGGTCATTCTGCTAACATGGAAAGACTCATGCGTGCCCAGGCCTATAGTCACGGACAAAACGAATTCGCTATGAGATCGATGAAAATCTTTGAGATCAACCCTCGTCATCCAATGATCATCAAACTTTTGGAAGGTGCGCCCCCGGAAGATGCGGATGATGACTTCAAAGTTTCATCAGAGATCGAAGATGCCTCCTGGGTTTTGTACGAAATGGCCCTCTTGAATGGAGGGTTCCCCATTAGCGATGCCGATGGTCATTCTCGAAGAATTTTGAAGTTCTTGCAGTCTTCGTTAGCCCTGGAATCGCTTACTTTGGAACCTCATCCTGAACTACCAGTAGAGGAAGACGTTCCTCCCGACGTGGACGGCGCCGATTTCGGCGCCGATTTCGATATGGACGAATTAGTCAGCAATATGGGGAACTTGGATGAGGAAGACGCCAAACCAAAAGGAACCTCTCCCGAGGACGCCATTCCTCTAACGCCAGATGAAAACGGAAACGTCCACATTGAATTGTAGACCGGAGATTTGTGGCCTGGGGACAGAGGCATACAGTTCTAAAACTGGAAAGATGATGTCATAGCCAAGATAGAAATTCACGAATTACTCCGTAGTATTTTGACTTCTACGACATTATCAATCATGGCAGGTTCATGCTATTATCATATATGTTCTTTTCGTTGGAAGACACCAAGGACTAAGCAATCGTTGACATAGTCTTGCGACACACAGATTTGCTCCGACGAAGGTTCGGTTCTCGTGCGAACTGGTAGGCCTACCACTCCATTACTAACGAGATCAACAGCCCGCACCATCCAGCAACCTGTACAAAGGCCAGCGCCATGACAGTCTTGAGTATCGGTATACCATACCTCCCACGGTAAGCCGTGTTGGGGAATACATGCCCTTTGGTAGTTCGTTGGATCAGTTCATTGGGACTCTTGAGCACTGCATCACGATCATGTCCATGCAGTCGTTGACACTGTTCGTCTGACTCTAGTCCTAAAAAGTAGACTCTTTGTTGAAGTTCAATGTTCTGCCCGGCTGCAATCAATGCTGGCAACGTTACAATGACAGTGGCCAGTCCGACCGCGGCTGTAATGTAGAGGAAGGATCGATTGTCCACATTGGACGCTGCCGAGATGAATGCGGCCATCAAAAAGGACTGTGCCAAAATGATCCACGAGACACGTTGATTGAGTAAATCATCTTCATGATCGATGATTTCCCGAAACAGTTCAAACCGTTTGACTTCGTCCAGACCTGTAGGTGTGAATGTGCGGTGGCTATCCTCCGAATGGTTCGACGACGGATTGTCAGCCATTGGCCTTTTTGCTTGGGTCTGTAACAATTGTCTGAGCTCATCCAAGTTCGAAACTTTGCTGACTGTATATCCATGACAATTGTTATTTTGAGTTTTCTGTACTAGCCACTGAATGTATGCGTCTCGAGACTTGGTGGATGACAGCAGTGCCCCCCTCTCTTGATGTATTTTATCGATGCCCATTTCAATGTTCTGAAAGGATTCTAGAACCAGCCAAAGAGGTTCCCTCTTGATAGTGTCAGTATCACATGGCATAGACAGGATGATATTATTATCGGTACCACCATTGATGTATGTGTCGGAGTCGTCCTCCGGGCGATCTTCATGCATTCGCTGCACTTCGTGAAAAGTTGTACTCATGGCATCTTGATTGGCACGAATTGGTGCACTTTAGCGATAAAAGCGACGTTGGTAGACTAGTCTAGCTCCAGAGAGAGGAATAAAACTTCGGTAGTCTACTACCGTTAGAATCAACAATCCCTTTTGACTGTGAGTACTTTACAGTCAGTAAATTGACTGTGAGGCGATTATTATTGGTTCATCGCAATGATACTTTCTGAAAAGTGTATCTGCCGCGCGCAAGCAAAGCTTTGCGACACAAACGGTCTGACCTTCGAGTGCAAGTACCGGTAGTCTGTCCGACACGACAGCAGCATCGGCAGAGAGTTTTGTGGCTGCACGCATCCTCCTCCAAATCCCTGTCGGTGCTCATCATGCAACTTCTCTCTCTTTTTTTCCAACTCCACCGAGAGCGCCAGATCCAACATTATTTTCTCACACTGATACCCTCCAACTAAATATTTTTCTTCCTATATTGCATCATGAGATTATCTGCAGATCTGATAGGATCGTCGGAGCAACGGACAAACGATCTGGGGGAAAGAGAAATCGTCTTGCGAGGCTTGGCCATCCCAGCGATTGAACACTTGGGGGTGACCAGGGATGCGTTCGATGCCATCGATATGACAGACAACCGCTTGTCTCGGTTGGAAAATTTCCCTCGTCTCAACCGTCTTTCCAGTCTGTATCTATCCGGAAATGTCATTGAAACGATCGATGCCAACAATCTGGAGAAAAACATCTCCCACTTGATACATTTGGATCTTTCCCACAACCGGATATCTTCTCTGTTTGAGGTGGGAAATCTCGGATCGGCTTGTAAAAAACTAGAGATACTGAATCTAGACGGAAATCCAGTTACAAGTAAGTTTAATACTATTTTTGGAACTCCATTTTGAATTTTGGACGCCACCTTTCCGCGAGTTTGTTGGGTTGTCATGTCTACTACTCTGCATGTACCCCTGCCCCCCCATCCAGTCTCTGATACTGAAGTCTCGTTTCCTTTGTTGCAGCTTCCATTCCATGGTCGAGCATTGTGGTGTTTGTCAGAGCAGTATGGCGACCATAGAGACTTCTTTTATCTAAAACAAGTCCGTGATATTGTCGCTGTACGTCGTCGCACTGTCTAAAAACATGAATGACTAACCCAACTGGTGTTTGTTTTCTTTCTTTCTTCTTTGTCATCACGCTCACAGGACGACAGCACTATCGCTTATACACGATCAAGCATATCCCTTCATTAAAAGTGCTCGACTTTGAACGAATCACCAAAACAGAACGAAATCGTGCGGAACGTCTGGCGAATTCAGCAGCTGGCGCCGCCCTGGAGAGTGACGTGCAAGAGGAAGGCAAACATGCCAAGACGTTCACTCCGGGAGAAGGCAAGAGCGCAGAAGAGTCGTTCGTCGTCAATTTCACGCCCGAGGAAAAGGAACAGATCCGTCAAATGGTGGCCAATGCCAAGTCACCGCAGGAAATCGAAGAGATTGAACGATCTGTCAAGAGAGGGATATTTCCTGGAAAGGCAGCAGCAGAAGCAGCAGCAGCAGCCGGTGCTCCCAATGGCGACAATCGAAAACGACCAGCTCCAGACGGCGAAGCAGACGCATCATCATCAGAGCCAGCAGGTGATTCCAAAAAGCAAAAGACTGACTCATAACACATGGGGGGGGACATGGTACGTACTCATTACGTCGACAGTAGCTACCGCCACTAGTAGTATAATTCATCGTTGCCCTGTTTCTCAAGTTCTAGAAGCATTTTCTCCGAATTCTATGGTAGTTGTTGTCGTGATTTACAGTTAGTTCGTTCTGTGTTGGTATGCTGTCCAAACTTCTTCCGCAAGAAATGTCGTCCTCCGAAAAATGGATCTAGAATACTCTACCATGCAGCGGCGTCATTTTCAACCTGCGATTCTAGCTACGGTAGCTACGATAGGTGTGCCGGTAAGTCTAACCGGTATGATAGCTAGGTACTATACTACCTACCTAGCTAGTAGCAGCTACTCCGATTAAAGGTACTATGATACGTAGTAGAGTCGCTCGTCGCTATCATAGTCGCTAGTCGCTGGTGTCACGAACTATGATATCTCACGCGGGAATGAAAAGTTTCCGTTGGGTCGAAAGAGTCGCTGATTTTCCGGACGCATTGGACGTTAGAGATGGGGCTAGCTATCAAACTGGCGATGACACGTATCATATCATACTGTCCGAAGAGAGAAGAGACATACTTGCTTCTTGTTTATTTTATCAAGAGAGTGTATTACCGGTATTTTTGTCACAGCGTACGGTATTACCGGTTTTGTTTGTCACAGCAACACACTCTTTGAACTCCAGCAGGCAACAATTGGATACAACTTGTTGTTGGATATTTACAGTTATCATAGCTGTGCTCTTATCACTTGCTTCCTTTTTCTAGAGTGGCAAGAGCATCCTTTGTGGTTGTAAGGAGGGTAAGCTTTTGAATATCTTCATACAGTGAGCATCGAAGAAGGAAATAATACTTTGTACTACAAAGAGCTTGAGGGAACGCGACATCCCATCCATACAAAGACGTACAGCCGAACTACCGGTAGTCTAGTCGTTGCCACAAAAACGAGACAACCCAGAGGTTAGAGATTTGCATGTGCATTGGAACTTCCCATTGAAAGAAAAATAATCTTTTTTTCTTCTTCTTCTTCTTCTTCGAGATGTGGTCTTTTGGAAGAGTTACTGGAAGAGTAGAGGATACCAATCCTCCAGAGCTACAACAGAAAAATACACCTCATTCCTCTTCCAACCACCATCCACAACGTCAATATTACGAACGTCCCATGAGTCCTCAACAACAACAACATAAAGAGCCAAATATCGGAAGAGGAAGGCATCACTTCAATTCTACTGCACGTACCGCCAATGTTAAACATGGAAGCGACAGTGACCCATCTAGCAGCAACGGCAACAGCAAGAACAGCGCTCTGTCGCCACGAAATCATCATCCCATCTCACCTCGACAGCCAGGATCACCGCGGGAATATCAACGAAATAACAACAAAAACTTTAAAGCAAAAAAGAGATTCGTCGGAGCAAAGTTTTTGGGCAGTAAGAACAAGAAGAATACTTCTGATCTGAATGGAGTGAATCTCAATGAGACTACCCTCGGAATCGAAATCTCCTTTGAACCACCAACGTCACCTGCTGCAAGTTTAGCTAGTCCAACTGGAGGCTACACCAACAGTGAAAACAACAGAAGTATAACAAGTAAAAACACCAGCCTTCCGAACAAACACATCCAAAACCGGAATAAGTTCAAAATTACTCCAAGGAACAACAGAAACCAGAACAGACAACGTCGCAAAGAGGATGACAGGGACCCTTCCGTTGCCAAAGAGGATTCATTGCCCAGGTTTCCATTGCCAGCCATTTCCTTTCAAGAGTATTTTCGGGAGCGACAACGGATCTACAAGAGTCAGTTTATGACGACCTTGCTCCCAACGTCCACCACCACTATTGTCCCAGCAACAAGTCAACACATTACCGTCACCGCCGCCAATACTTGGAGACCCCAAGGCCATCGAATACCTTTGTGTTCAGTCAATCCCCCGGCAACCAATATTTCGGACGCGCTACAATTATTGCACACTCTCACTGTCGTCGACGAAGAATCGGCTGTCCGACAGGAGTTATCGCATTTGAATGCGGAAATTACTGCCCTGGAAAGAGATCGTGCACAACTCGAAAAGTTGAAAATTTCTGTTGCGGCTTCCAAGAACCCAAAGTTACAGAAAATTGTTTCCGATTCCCCGTCATTGCCACAAGGAGGCTCATCCCCCTCCCCAAACGCTGTTGACTGGGATGTCAATGTTGCTCTCAAAAAAGATGCCATTGCAAAGGAGCCCTTGCCTGCTGCTCGACGAATGGCATTGCAACAACAACGAGGCAACTGTCTCTCAATTCACATTTATGATGCCAGGGTCCAAGAAATGCTGGTGAACAAATGCGGTGGAAAGTTGGCTAACATCCAAAGCTCTCGATTGTTCAAGAACGATGACACTATTCTAACGCTGTCACCTGACAGCTGCCATCCACAAGGTGCTGCAACCACTCTTCAACAAGTTGCAATAGTTTCTTCCTCGGTGGACAAATCCACTGGTTTTTTCCTGTCGAAAGATTCCGGTCCGTCTGTGTCGGGTGGATATCTTCCCAACAGGTTGTTTCGTCGAATGAAACGTTGTTCGGCGGAGGAAAAGCAGCAGCCGACACCAAAGATTGGAGATATCAAGTATCTGTCCACAGGTCCTGGTGATAGTTACTATGCGGAGTTCCATTCGGGGGAATGTTGGTGGGGATTACCTGTGGAAGATCCGGAATTGCAATATGTCTTTCAAACTTGGGATGTCTATCGTGTGGCACTTGGACCGTTGGAGTTTGTAGAGGAGGAAGAAGGAAACCAGGTGGACCGTGACACGAAAAAGACGGTGTTGGGCATTTGTTCGTGGATTGTGTTGGGTCAGGATGGCCGTGCCGTGTGGAAGAATCTCCCCACAAGTTTATCTCAAAAACTGGAATGTCGTCTGGGCACTCGTTGCGCTCCAGTGGAGGTGTCGTTGGGGTCCGGAGGATCCTACTTTGTCCGTTTTCTGGATGGATCCGTCGATTACTGCCTACCGGCCAAGGTGGCACGGGTTTGCGACCGCATCGAAAAGAGAGGTGGTTCCATCACCAGCGTGTGTCTGCATGCGGACATTTCTCACGACTTTATCATTCGTCATACCGAGTTGACCTTGCCGCGGTGAAGAGAGAATGAAAATGACCTACGACCACTTTTTTTCTTGGGGGAGAAATGAAGCAAATGGCATGGAACCTATGAAATACGTAGTAGTAGTGTAATAAAAGAAACCATCAAGAAGCGTTTAAAAAAAATGATAAACCAATGATGATCTTGGGAAAGGCTGTTTACGACGTCCCTGACTACCGTAGCAGCTTTCGGTATTTAAGTAATATTCACGTACCGGTATGACCAACACTGCTCGTTCAAAATTGGCAACGATGTCTCGTGTTGAAAGATTGGCGGACATGTAGTACTCGAAGTAGTCCACTGGCCTTGCCAATTTTACTTCCTACTTCGAGTACCAGTTTACTAACAGTAAGTCGTACTACTTGTGGTGCATTTTCTTCGCGTCTCGGTCTGCAGTTTCTACTCTCACCAAACATGTCTGCTCAAAGTTTTTCGAACACATGCACGGAACACTGCACCAGAGGACGACTCTTCAATCTTAACAGACTTTTCTTCAACTCCGCCATGATGTCATCTCGTCAAGTCTCCAACAACGTGAAGAACCGCTCACCGCCTTCCAACGTAGGAGGTCCCTCCCCGGTGCCACTTCACAAGGACCCGTCATACGATTGGTCGCTCGACTTTCGCAACTCACCGAATCTTGAATCCAAGTTCCTCCACGCTGTCCCCGAAAATATCCGTTCAGCTGCCACCAAATACCAGATTGACTTGCCAACAGAAGCCTTACAATGGCTGGATAGTCACGTTGGCCACTACGAGATGTTCGCGGACCCCAACTCAGACCAAATCAAGAGGTGGCTTGACACGAAGACAATTTGCGGAATGTCAGATGAGGAAATTGACCGCTACTTTGAGCCTGAGAAGCACCTTCATCTTTGTGAATCTCCCCGATTTTCCTGCAACTCCCGCCTTACGCCTTACGCCGGCTACTGCTTTCAACTACGAGAAACATTGCCGTATGTTCTGGAATTTCCTAGCTGTGATTGGCGACTATGACAGCATGTTGTTACTGCTTGTTCTGGACGCCTCGCGAAGTTACTGTCCCAGTGTTAACCACCAAAGCATTATATCTTATTGTAATCATCGCTACCTAACCGCGAAGACTCCTCCATGTCAATTACAATAAGATACAATGCTTTGGTGGTTAACACCTTCGGTGGCCATCAAATCGACCGTATTCATCGAAGAAGGTTCTGTCTGTCCTGTGAACACCGATTTCCATGAAGTGAAAGAGGCCCTCATGGAAGTATTAAACGACATCCCCCGTCAGTATGTGGGTGTTGACTCCGAAACAATCTGCCTGAGTGAATCAGCCAGAATGAGTAGCCGAAATGGCGTCTTGGTTGCATTGCTGGGACAATCGAAGTTCCTTCTACTACCCTAACTGAAACGCTGTATCGTATTGATAACCAACCTTCTCGAAAAACGGTGTAGAAAGCCGTCTTTTGGTCGTCATGAAAACCCTTGATAGGTGGTAGAAAATACCCTTTCAGCATAGGTTAGGCCACTTGCCTACGCGATTGCATGGAACGGACGACCTGAGTTCCTTCCATTACCTCTACGGTATTGTTTTATCGTCTTGATAAAGTACCATCCCGAAAAAGGGTGGAGATACATGTGTATGGGACGTCACGAAAACATTTGGGAGGTAGTCATGAATATTCTTTGTGCCGCTGTCAGGCGGCATACCTACGTGATCTCTTGACAACAGACGTTGTGATCTGGTTTTACTGTTACTATCGTAACGCAAACGCTGTGTCGTTTCGATAAACCACCATCTCGAAAAATGGTAGAGAACGACGTCTCTCAGTCCTCATGAAAGTTTTGGCAGACAGTCAAAACACCCTTTGTGAATGTATCAGGCGACATAGCTGCCTCACAAAGTCTTATGGACAGCGCAATTGCCTTTCTATACCATTCCAACAATATTTGTTGGTACTACGAACAAGTGAGCTCGATGCAGGGCGGAGGTACATCCATTTTGGATCCATCTTGGTGCCGTACAATAGGCTGAAAAGAGATGGCGGAGGGTTTTCGTTTTGAGTGGGGGTGCTCTAAGATTTAGATACAACTGATGTAACATTAAAAATGAACATGCAGCCAGCTGTTAGATTGATAAAAGTTCAGCCTAACTAGGTAGTGCCCAAAGCGTAAATTACTCTTAGAGTGATTTACCTGGATATGACCTGATCCCTATCATGTTAGTGAACTCCGGTTTGGGAGAGAGGTTCGCTACGCCGTTAGGATTAGAGTGACATAATGAATTCACAGTCACCAAGATATGACCTGATCCCTATCATATTAAGTGAACTCCGGTTTGAGAGAAGTTCGCTACGCCGTTAGGATTAGAGTGACTTAACCAATTCACCTGGATATGACCTGATCCCTATCATGTAAGGGAACTCCGGTTTTGGGAAACGGGACACAGTCACGCTTCTCCCACCAGATGTACTGGGAAGCAACTTTATCTGCCACAGCCGATTAACAGCGTTTACCAATCAGTGCCCTTGGTGTGGGAAATATTTTAAACGTTGGAAGGGAGAGAAAGTAGATCTACTATCAGACCTTCCGGATGTTACGGTGGAGCTGCGGCGTGATCTGGTGAGCCACGAGAGAGACAAGAAATGTATCTTTTGGGCCTTGAGAATCAACAGATGTGTCAAAAATGTTCTGGTGACCACTGAGCCGACTATCCGCCTCAGCATCCTGAAGTCCATTGTGTCGATTCTTGGCTACGGTAAATCAAAGGGCGCAACTGAAAGTCGTTGCATCTTAATCGCAGATTGTGCGACGAAGGAACAATTCCTGGAGAAAATCGTAAAGATTTTCACCGAGGCCGAAAGATTCGTCGATTCTTCCAAAACAAACCCTGGCAGTTTGGACGGATCGTCACCCCGACTAGTCTTCTTTAGCTTTGAGTACCCAAAGGCAACCGTCATAAGGGGTGCTGGTCAAAAGGCACGGCTTTGGCGCAGGTTGACGAAATACTATTTGGGCCAAATACACCAAGCCATAGTGGCCAGAGTTATTAGTTGGCCGAGAGAAACTTGGAATGAAGAGCCAGTCCGGCTTGCCAGCGACGCAAATCTTTCTTTGTTCAACTACTACTACTTTTGGTATTGTTCAATATTCTACAGTTGCGCATACGTCGACATGCTTATCCCAATGCGCGACACAGGAATGGAGGTACTGTACAAGACAGAAAAATCCCACAGTGCCAATAATGAAAGGCCTATTCAAGCAACATGAGAGAGGTGCTCAAATGCTTTTCTCTCTGCCACGTGTCCAGCGTGCAACTACTGATAACAATGAAGGCATACTGATGCGAAATGGCGTACCATATATCGTACCGATTCATGTGGTACAACAATTTCCGTATTGGTTGCATGGCTGGGAGTGCCTGAAGTGTGGGGGGGAAACAGTAGGCAGCGTGGCGAACCACTGTTTGGAATGCAAGAAAGTATTATGTTACTCTTGTGTTCAGAAAAAAAAGGAAGTGGCTTTCGTAACAACACCTGTCGTGAGACTGGTTCCATGAAATATCTCTGCACGAGCTGCAGTGGAGCGAACAGGCAGGAAAATGACGAAACGGAGAAAGGGGGCAAAGAAAGCCAGGCAACATTTAAGGAGGATACTATGGAGCGGAATTCCAATACAACCGTTCAGAAGGAACCACCCTTTTTGCTTTGCCAAAAATGCACACTGATTAATCAACCAGTGAGTCTGCTAACAATTGATCGAAGTTTGAGAGAAGAAGTGCTACATCCAGAGAAGTGGTGGAGAACAGAATTCGTCGCAACTTTCTGTGCGATGCTAGCACACTCTTGTCTACCACAGCGAAGTGCTTTATGTCCATTGCTTGTTTTCTAAAAATCTAGAGGAACACACGACTGCTTCCCTTCCTGGCCATGTCAACACAGTGATTAGTGTTGTACACGATCAAGGTCACTTTGTAGTTCTGGAAGTCAATGTGAAAAAAAAGGCTATTGAGGTATGGGACGGGAAGGATTATAACGTAACAACTTGGAAGGAAAAAATATCATTTTCGCTCCAAAAGATTAAGCTGCTCAACTTCGATTGAAAACCTGCTTTCAAAGACGGTCGGGATAAAGGGGTGCAGTCAGATGTGTTGGTGAGAGGGGATAAAGTATGGACGGTTACCAGAACCAAGATGTTGTATCAGGATGATGATTTCAATTGTGGGCCTATTGCGTGTATGAGGGTGTGGGAAACATTGGTTCCGGGGGGTATAGACGTCGGGCGACTCTGTCCAAATGAATACCGCGACGTAGTTGTCCGTAAATTGGATCAAATGTTTGGAGAACTGAAAAACGATTTCATCTGGGGACACGAAGAGTTGAAGAAGACAACCTACACAAGATCAATCAGTTCGGAGATTACAGAGATTAGAGATTGAATGGTTCGGCATGTTTAGGATAAAGAACTTCTTCGCTCCAGGGGTGAGTAGAGTGCCGTTAATTACCGAAATTATGTAAGAAGTTTTGGAACTGGCGTCGTGGGAGTAATCGATGTGAACCAAGAAAGCCAAACGGCTTGCATATACGTCACAATTAGGTCGTAGTAGACCACCAATCATACGTCGTAAAATAACTACCGTATGTGGTCGTAGTGGGTAGAATGTCGTCTGGCCGTCCCAGCCATGAAATTAGCCTTGCTGCCATTCGTTGCTAGCAAAACCGACTTGAGAATATCGAATCTCTCAAAAAAAATTAATTAATTAAAATTCAAAAAAATATCAAAAAAATAAATAAATGCATCTCAAGAAGAGAGAGAGTATGCTACTACGTGTTCACAGTCAGTATGAACTGTAATGCAGAACAAAAAGGACAACAACGACGACCTCTTTCTCTGGCAACATCATTCCTGTTGAATCGATTGCCCGAATTGAAGTTTCTGTCCATTAGATTCAAGAGTGTCGGTTCTTTTCACAAAAAGTCGCAAAATCTACGACATTGGAGACGCCAAGGCTTGTGTTACAGCGGCGGAGGGGACACAAGACAACAACAACAACAAAGAGTCGCTAGGACAGTCGGCAGTCGTTGCAGAACGGAATTATAATAATATTGTCCCCGACCTTTCCTACATTCTGTGTATTGTATAATAGAATCGGCTCGAATCGAATCGAATCGATAATCAGTCCAAACAAAAGTCATGACATCCAAAACTGCATCCATACCGAATCCATCACCAACATCCAAAGCTCCTTCTCCTGTGGCTACAGCAGCAGCTGCTGCTGCTGCAGCAACAACATTGTCTCCCACCCCTTCGGTGCAACAACAGCAGCAACAACAACGTCTTCTTCGTCGTCGAAGACAATCATCGGAGGACTTTTTGGCAATAGGATCTCTCGGTAGTATTGCAGACGTGATTATCAAACCTGATAGCAATGCCGAAGGGGTGGAGGATGAAGCAGGAGAAGATTCGAAACCAAGAGCCGATTCCTTGGAACTTTCCACAACAAGATCCAAGGGATCAGCCAACAACAACAACAACATCATCAACAACAATATCAACGCTCGTAGTGCATCCGTTGGACTTAATGCGGCGAGTACCAATCTCTCTCCTTCACTTTCTGCAAGTGCCGCATCGTCGCCAGAAGGCAGACGACCGTTCCGAAAACGAAAAGGATCGGTGGATTTCAAGTTGTTCATGGATGACAATGATTCGACGTCTTTATCCAACTTGCCCACTTTGTTACCACAACATGCCACTGCTCCATCAGGACCAATCAACGCTTCTTTATTACCATTACCATCCTCCTCCAAAAACAGATCTCGAATCAATTCCGACGATGTCACCGTCGATTCCACATCCTTATCCAAAGTTTTGCCACCCATGGAAGCGTTACCAACCATAGAACCCTTACCTCCCATTGATGACACGGCATCCGCACTTCTTCATCCACCCCCCAGTCCCACGACGAAGACTAGCGCCGTGGCCGTCGGAGTCAGTACGAAAACAACAACGACGACGACGACAACGACAGACGATGAGAATGACAACAACGACAAAAGTAGCAACAAAAACGATAGTGCCACCACCGACGGCATCCCCACCCTCACCAATAGAGAACGTCGTGGATCGTCCTTTGGATCGTCCAAGACGGAAGGACGTGGTCTCGATCATTTGGACACGTTGGGCGTCGAAGCGGCTCAAAATGCTGCCAAAATACGGAAAGAATCCGTCTCGGAACGGAGCGCTAAATCATCACACGGCAGTCACGACGAAGATGGGAGCAACACCAGTCAGGGAACCTTAAACTCACAGTCCCAACGTTTCCTGTTGGAAGCATTGCTGGGAGACGGGACGGAAAGTCTAGTCCTCAATCCATCCCAGCGAGAACGACTGGGTAGTTTTGATATAGCAATCGCCCTGGGAAGAGAACGGCTGGGAAGCTTCGATGCCGCAGCGGCAGCCGCGGCCATTGGAAAGACCTACTCTACCAACAGCCGAGACGATAGTAAAAAATGCAGCGGCAACAACAAGACACAGACCAACTTATCTGGAACTCACATCCACGGCACCACCAACAGAGATCGTTTGAGTAGTATCGGGGGACGACGAGATCGATTGGAATCATGGGGTGCAATGTCCGACTTATCAGCGGCGGGAATCCAAGATCAAAATTCCGAGGCGGCAGGGAGTGGGGGCACTGCCACGGCGGCCGCCTTGGCTGCCACAATATACACAAGTTTGGCCAATGATGTGTCGGCTGCGGCCGGGGCGGCAGATGGCAATGACTCAGTGTCATCCTTTCTCGTCCATGATATGGACGCAACAGTCCCAACCAAAATTTCTGTCAACAGGGATAGACTCAACTCGGTAGCCTCCATGGCAACCGATCCGTCAGCGCTCTTCCATATCGCTGCCGGTGGCTCAACTAGTGCCGGCAGTATGTCTGCGGAAGCCATGGCGTTGATGGGAGATCATCTAGCCGACCATCTCGCAGATCTGGCCACTAGCATGGAAGCGATCATGTCGCGAGAAAGAGGTCACGATGATAGTGAAGTTAGCAGTACAGCATCGCCTCTGATTGGGGCCGCGTCGGATCTTGCCACAGGCAGGGCGGGAAGACCCAGATCGTCCTCTGTGTCATCCTTGATTAACATCGATGTCGACCTCAATGTTGATTATGATGCCGTTGCTGCCGCAGTCGATGCAGCGGAAGCTGCTGCAGTCGCAATGGATCTTACCAGCTTGACCGTACCAAAAGAGGAGACTGGAACGAAGCCGGCAGGATCTGCATCGATCAGTAACAAAAATCGAAAGAAGCGAGCTTTGCCACTAGCACGCAGCAAAAATCAGCTCAAGCAACAACTGGAAAAGCAAAATGCATCGTCATCATCCGATCTTTTCAATGATGATGATGATGATGATGTTCTAAAATCATCATCGCAAGAAGGTGAACGGGACATGGAGCAAATCCGTGCTAGAGCACGAGCTGCTGCTGGATATGTCCCCCCTTCGTCTGTCGACGGATCGACGGGTAGTAGTCTCCCGCCAAAGAAACGTGCCAAGCTTTTTGACGGCAACGGACAAGCCATGACGCCATCGGCAACAAGACCTTCCAAGGTGCCCAGCTCCAACCACAAGACTCCCGTTATTTCCAACAGGGGGTCGTCGAAATACGATGGCACCCCCAGTTATTGTGATACACCCGCATCATCGTCCGGGAAAGGACAACCGAGTCAAAAGTGGGAATCGATGTTTGAGAGTCTCCTTGAATTTGTTGAGGAACAGAAACGGGAGGAAACAAGAGGATTGTCCGAGGCACAGAAGAAGGATTGGGAATGGGACGGCAATGTGCCAACAACCTATAAAACTAAAGACGGGAAAGCATTGGGTCGATGGGTGAATAACCAGCGGTCGGCGAAGAGCAAGGGCACTCTGAAGGATGATAGAGAAACCCGGCTTGTCGATGCTGGCCTGAAATGGAGCGTCTTGGCCTCCAGTTCTTGGAACGACATGCTGGAAGAACTTCGAGTTTATATCTCAGAACAAGAAAGGGCAGGAAAGAAATGGAATGGCAATGGTAAGGTCACAAAATTGCACAAGTCTTATTTTGTCTATCTCGCTCAAGCAACAATTGTCACTGTATTTCTAACCCCCCGATTGCTGTTTGTCGGTTTGCAGTTCCTACCAACTACACGATCAAAGTGACAAAAGACAAGAAGGCGTTTATCAAAGACGATGAAGAGGATAAGAATCTTGGACGCTGGGTGAATCGACAACGTAGTTTGTATCAAGCTGGAAAGCTTCGCAAGGATCGGCAGCTTGCGCTTGAGAACATTGGGTTGAAATGGTCCATGCTGGCGACGACGTCTTGGGATTCGATGTTTGAGACGCTGGAAGAGTACGTCAAGGAGAAGACAAAGAACGGAGCCAAATGGGACGGGAATGTCCCGGCAAATTACAAGACCCACCATGATCCTCCTCGAGCACTTGGACGTTGGATCAATCGACAGCGTTCCACCTTTGGAAAAAAGAAGCTGAAGACGGAATACGTCAATAAACTGAGCTCAATCGGATTACGATGGTCGGTGCATGACCGGCGACAACACTATCAGTCTTCTACAACAACTTCCAATACACCTAACGGAGTTGGCAGTTCCAGTGTCCAGAACAAATTGGACGAAGGTGATGATGACGATGATGACGACGACGACGATGGGAATGATGATATTAGCACAAATTCCTCGAATAGCGGTGAAAAGGAGTCTTCCAAAAAGGACGAGGACGCCCCAGTTCCTGATACTGCATTGAGCCACAAGGCGGTGGAAGGGGCAGCAGCAGTAGAAACTTCATCGGAGGTCAAAGCTGACGTATCTTCTTCCTTGGATCCTGGCGACGAACGTGACGAGAAGGAGAACTCCGCAGACATATAAAGTTTACGACTACCGTAGAGTGGATGGTTGCATCTGAATATCGCCTATCTTGGAAATTGTTAGCAATGGTTATTTCTAGCAGTGTGACTTGTAACTATTCTATCCTAGAGACAGAATTTGGTATTCTTTTGCATCTTGTGTCCATCGAACGCTCGATCCCTGGCATTTCTACAAGTTGTTGACTGCCCAGATACCAAACGCTATGGTCAGAGCTACGCCGCCAAAGGAGAAAATGAGAATTGGCGCATCTCCACCGTCCAAAGTCGTTCCGACACGATCTCCTACTTTCTTGGCATATCGACGACGAGGTCCGGAGCACTGTGGACAACGAAATCCAGGTCCTTGTTCTTCAAAGTACAATCCCGCACACTCCGCCTTTTGGTTGGTTTTTTAAAGAGGAAAAGAGGAAAAGAAATAATAAAGTCAGTGTCAGTCAAAATACGTTTGTTGACACAGAGACTCGTCAATTGAGATGATACTGTCTGTAACAATGTGTTGCGATGAACTCACTCGATTGTAAATGTATCCACAATCTTTGCACACCCATTCTCCTTGCCAGTACTTGGAATCTTCCTCTTTGGCAACTGCCTTTTGTGCTTGAGACTTTTTGTTTCCAAAGACATTCAAGCTAGTTGTTGTTGCTGCTGTCGTCTTGGAGGGTGAAACAACCGAAGATGATCGAACCACAAAGGCACTGGTCGTTGACGAACTGAGACACATGGCGACAACCGCCATCAGGAACGAAAGAAGAGTGGACTTGTTCATGATTGAAGGTGAATTATGACGATGCTGCGGCGAGAGAGAATGACACCCAGATTGTACAGAAGGAAAGGTTTGGAAGCTATCTTGATGACTTGAATCCAAGATAATAATAATAGTGTACTTGTAAGATGACAGCATGCACGCAAGAGATGTGGTGCTGGTTGGGTGAGTTGTCTCGAGAGTGTGTTGGTGAAATGAGAATAATGGTGTGATGTGTTGTTTGTGGCATCGATCGACATGATTGATTCATAGACTGACGTCATGACGAAGTGACAGTAATCGAATTTTCAAATTCAATATTCACAGTCAATACGACACTAAATTTTTATACTCTAAAACAATAAATTTATTTTTGCGAATGGTAGTTAAGGTATTGCAAGCGTAAAGTTCAAGTCGCAATTACACTACTACGTCATGTCACCCTTATCTCTACAACAATAACAGGCAGCAGCTTTTTTTATACCATAATATACACAATTAGGTTAGCTTACATCAAATGCCCAAACACTGAACGGAACGCCAAAGGAACATCAGAAACTTCGGGGATGACTTCGTACGCGTTTCCGCTGGCCCTGGCTCGTTTCGCGGCCTCACGAAACAGGTGGTCGAAGATTGGTACTGGAGCGATGGGACACCAAAAATGGTACCCTTTGCACGGTTTAATCGTCGCAGGGAAGAAGGCGTGGAACGCACTGGTGCATTGATACTTGGCCAGATACAATATGGTGCGATAACAATCCAATTTGCCGTTCCGCAATACAGATTCCACAACTGGGCGAAAATCACGTTTGTCACAAGCATCCACCAATGCCACCAGGATCTCAGATAAGTCCGAGTGGTCCCAAACGTTAGCGTAATAATTGGATAAATTGATTTTGGATAAAAGAGGAAAATCGCCCAAAGATTCCAACGAATGGCTCGATTCTTGAGATTGCATGGAATCCGACGAGGAGTCCATATCAAGAAGGACCTTGGCGCAACTGTAGCACCCACGCAGCGCAACTTCATACTCCCTATCAGAAGATAGTCGGTTGAGAACAGAAATGATGCCTTCAAATGCAAACAAACCAGCAAAAGGTTGAAAGAAGGATGACTTACCAGGCAGCAACAGCCAAGCAGTGCTTTGGTTTTTCCCCGTCGTGAGCCGAAATTGATAAAGGCAGCGGCAACTGGAAGCGGCAGCAGAACCACCAAAGATTTATCAGGAGCTCGGGATAAAGCTCGCGCAACTTTTCACGCTCCAAAATCGATTCTCCGTGCAGGTCCACAGCTCGCTCGAGGCCATCTCGTAAAGACGACGGGCTGAGATATGTCACCGTAGAACATTCATGATCTTTAATCTCTGGTGTTATCTGCGGAGGAATTCCACTACTACCTGAGAGGCTGCAAAGAGCTTCGCTTAAACTCATTTCCTTGTATGCAAGCTTTGGAGTGAATAATGATCCACATCTTGGGCATGTGATCGCACCATTGACGTCGTGCTCACCGCCATATATAGCGTCCCAACCACCCATAATTTCTTCATCCAAGGGGATGTAAGAACACTCGTCACAGGCCACTGTGCGAGACCAAATTGCAAACAGATGAACTGAATCCTTGATTTTGTTCTCTAACGACTGTGTTTCACCTGTCGCGCTCGACGGGACAAAAGACGAAGACATAGCCACAGGGAACCATGATTTCCCAATTGGACGCCGTCGTTGCTTAGAATGTTGGTCCTCATCCCGACCAACGTCCTTTTGACGCCAGCGACGCCCCGAATCCTCTAGAAGAGCCAAATTCCCGTCCAAAAGAGTGAGAAAGCCCTCCACAGTATGTTTGCGTCCAATACCTAACTTTCCATCGCTTACGACATTGTCGGTCGTGGTGATGCTCCCTGTGTCGTCATCCGAACTTCCAACGACGCGTTTGGAGTACCCTTCCGCCAATGCCCTTGTATACTGCCCAAGTGTTACTGCACTGGGAAATATACCATCGGATCTCAATAGCCCAAACAATTTTACCAACTCCGAACGCCGATCATGCTTGGTCCGTCCACAAGCTACGATCAAGGATCGGTATGCTGCCTCGTCGGGCACAATTTTTTGTTTAGTTCGAAGCATTCTCAGAGCTCCCAAAGCACGAAGAAGGTACTTTGATTGATGCTCGTGGGTCAAGTCCGGTTGGGATACTAACGACGGAATGCACAGCAGCCATGTACCAAGAAAATGCGACCCCATCAATTTTGGAAGTTGCCAAAGGCACTTTCTCTGATTATGCATGCCTCGATAACTAGTCGAGAACTTTCGGCGTCGCTCTGCTTCGTCACGTTCAACGCTGCTTCGTGTTAACATGGGTGTTGACGCTGTAGTCATTTCGATGAGCCAAGACTCCGGTTGTCGCGGAACGTATAGACCGGGATTCAGCCGATCGGGGAAAGTTGGATTGCCATCGACGCAATATGTGAAGCACGAGCCGCGGGGTAAATCCTTTTTACTGGGCAGAGTTACCCAATCGCCAGATGGATTGATTCCGAATTCGGAGAATCGAAGAAGCCTGTCTGTAACGTCCGAATTCAGGCTTTTGTTCATGTTGTGATGGCCACTGCTATTGTCAGTCTCACTGCCTTGCCCACGAGAGTCGGCATCAAAGCTGTGATCAAGTTTGAGGGTAAACCGGGATTCAGTCGCCGCCTGGTCGACGAGGAGACTGTATAGCATGTGGGATTTCCCCGTCTCTTTGTCGAAGACACTTTCAACATCTCCACCAAGTCGGCCGTATGGAACATTAGAAGAGTGATACTCCTGCAGACATTCATCAAAGAGCAAAAGATGCACATCACTTGATTCTGTCCGGCGTTGGATGAATGACTGGAAGAGTTGGGTTGAGACCAATGTGCCAAGAAAAGGAGCGTTCTCTTCGGAAACGGAAGCGAGGAATCCTTTGGCATCGAACCACTCGTTTCCGCTAATCAGAAAATCAACGTCAGGGACAACCAGGTAACGTTCGTAACCAGCCATGAGAGAGCAAAAGAAACGCATGAATGCGTCTCGAATAGCACGATCGTCCAATGGTTCACGATTCTCGTTACTCAATTGTATGTCATCTTCAACCATTGCAGAGGGCATAGAAGCTTCGAATGCAGAATCAAGTTGTGAATCGAGAGGTTCTTGTCCGGGTACAATGGATGCGTCTCGACACAACGTCTCGATTTCAGAAACCAGAACGGAGCGCGGGCCAGATGGAATCAGCCCCCACGAGTTGTTCAAGACCGTCATTCGATCGCCACTGCAATCGATGCTGCCGTTGTCTAGATCAATAATTGTGCTGTCCTCCGGCATGTTACGTCTCACTGTTGCTGCGAGCCCGGTCGGGCTACCGTCGTCGTGGATACCTACGAAAATGGCTCCGGGAAAATCCAAACATGACATGAATGGCTCAGTCAAACGGGGGACGTACGGTGCAACGAGCTCGAAGGGGAAGAGAAGCGCTCTTGCACATTCGCAAACATCGAGAACCAGAGATGGTCGACTGGACATGACTATTACCTTTCTTTCAAGGGCCAAAAACCCAATCACCATTGTGACGATGGTAGGAACATCGAGGCAGGATACCAGGCGCTCAAAGGGGAGATCGACCAGAGGAAGGTCCTTCTGAGGTGGAGATGACAGTACCATTGGTACGTTAAACGTAGGCAAGGGAATCAATATGCTGGGTCCGCCAGGTTTCGGGACTGGAACAGAAAGCAGCAAATGAGAAATGTAACGCTCCAAAGGCAGATCGGAAGAAGAGCCAGAGATGCTGTGCAGATGTGAAAGAAATCTCCGAAAGGCCGTCCAGTATGGATATCGGCTGACCAAGCAGATCGTCTTGTTTTCAAAAGTGGTCATTTGGTCGAACGCTGTCAGGATGGAATTCGCATCATCATCCTCAAAAGTCTCGTCTACACCATGATCCACAGGAATCCAATCCGATGGACTGGCAACCGATATTTCCCCGGTTGTGATGTCCTGTCGCCCGAGTTGTTGTTGCTGTCTCTGCAAATTTCGAGCCCAGTACTTCTTGTGTGGGAGTGAGGCACGGCGTCGTTTTTCAGAAAGCTTGGAAAGCTGTTCCTTTTTGGCCCTTGTGAGAGGTTCCATGAAGGAAACACAGGACACGTAAATGGAATCTCCCCGTTCGTTCTTCACGACAAAGCCGTAGTATTGGGGGAGTGGAGCGTCGCAATACTTGGCACGATGAAGTCGACATCCGGTGGGGTAACAAAACATGGGTAATTCTTCTTCCGGCAATGGCAGGCCCTTGTAATTCTTGTAAGGGAATCGGTCCAAAACCCTGGTTGAAAAGGCGGCATCGCAAAAGCCCATGGGGACGTTACGACGGACCAACAAGCACGTCGCTCCCAGTTGTCGTTGATGTGAATGTTCTGTACCGCGGTCAACCATATGCAGAGACGATTCCTTCCAACCGGTCTTATGCAGAAGCTTGGTGGCCAAGCTATCGTCCTCGTCGTCTTCGTCGAGATCATCATCCCCCATGACAAACATGATGTCATCTGCAGGAAGTACCGGTTGTCCGGATTGATTCTTGAAGCTAACAGCGATATCGACCAATGCTGGATCTTCCCGGAACCGTTCTTCTTCGCCCGTTCGTTGTCGGCGTATGGCCAATACTGGTACGTACAGATACTCTCCATCATCGTCCATCAAATCGGTAGTTCCCCATAAATCAAACGATTGGCTACGTCCTCCTCCCGAAATGACACGTTCACCACCACCTGTAGCAAAGCTCAAGTCTTGCGATGCAGAAACACTGGCTGCTACGGCAGCCATGAGATGTTTGTCAGTTGGATCCAAAACTCTAGGCCGAAGTCGTTCTTTCCAGTTGTCACTGGTGTTTCGTTGTTGTTGTTGCTGCTGTTGCTGTTGTGGAACAAAATAGGAAGATGTCCCACTGGCATGTCGCGGAGGAGTTCGATCAACCGCTTCAATACCCTGTCGTGAGTGATCATCACACGAAGCATACAATACCGTGGTGGTGGTGGTGGTGGTAGTGGTGGTGGTGGTTGATGATGATTGGTTGCCGTCCTTGTTGTGAAAATAATCTGGATTTTGTTTCGGGAACCGTAGAAACGAAAACGGACCAGGAACGATCCATTGATAGGAAGTATTGGGTAGTTCGACCAAAAAGGACTCCAACGATATGGGCGGTCCTCTGTGTCGTTCATCATCGTCGTCTTGTTCAATGAAATACTGTCCATCGGGAGTCATGTTGTTGTTGTTGTTGTTGTTGATATTGTTGTTTGATCCAGAGATATGTTGCATTGTAGTAGGATTATTATTGTTGTTATTGTTGTTATTTTCTAGACCAAATAAGGGTGATCCTGGCAAGTTTCCAAGTCGATTGGCCACGACTTGCTTTCCTGCTTCCAACAAGGACGTGGCTCGCATTCGGGTGGTACTGTTGACGGACTGATCTTGAATGGTAGTATCTACTACTAGACCGGATTGGGACAGTGTTGTTGTTGTTGTTGTTGTGGATGTTGTGTTTGATTTGGGCAAGATGATGGTCGATTTGTGAATTTGAACATAGTGCAATGCAATATCGGCAATGGCAGGAAGGTTTGGTTCTTCTGGACTTCGTCGTTTGTATGTGATATAGAATTTGGATCGTGGTGGATTGTTGATTTTACCTGTATTATCCCGTCCGAGATTGGTACTACCGGTAGTCGATGCTACACCTGGTAACCATTGTTGAGTTTTGCTTTGAAAGGTCGATTGCATCCGTCTTCGTAAATCCTTGAGAGATGATGATGTGGTTGTACGTCGCTGCCTATCATCACTGGACTGGCTTGTGTCATGATGATCGTTGTTGTATTTCTGCTGATGCTGTTGATCGAGTTGTTGTTGTTGTTGCTGCTGTTGTTGTTGTACATGATATAATTGTTGTATTTCTCTCGTTATTCCACCAATAGGATCCAAGTTGGCATCCCATACTTGTCCCTTGTTCCACAATTGACTGTGTGGATTCCCCAGTAGTAGTGCTTGTCCTGCCGGTCGAGTCTTTTGAACGACAGTCCATCCTTCTAGAAATTCAACATCTGTCGTGTTGTTGTTGTTATTAGTATTAGTAGTCATGGATGCAGTGGGTATAGTAATCATGGGAACAGTACTACTACTGCTAGGAGCAGCAGCAGTAGAACACGCGGATCGAACAGTGGTGGAAGTGTAGGTAGTGTCCCATGAGGACGATTGTGACAATGGATGATGTTGAATATGATTCTGATTACTATGATGAGAATTAGAATGATTCGACCAAGGATGTATCACAGGAGGTTGACTGGTGATTAATACAGTTACTGTGGATGTCGTGTTGGTAGTAGTGACGGATTCTGATTCGCCTTGGTGTTGTTGTTGATGTTGTTGTTTGGTAGGAGGAGGAAGGGGTTGTTCTTGTGCCAATACAATATCGACATGGACAATTTCTCTATAAAATCGTTCGAGTAACATGGCATCATCTTCCTCTGGGATTGTAATACTGACCGTAGATTCATTGATGGCTGGTGTTGACTGTGAATCTTGTTGTTGTTGTTGTTCCTTGACAGTTTCGTGGTTGTTGTCATTGTTCTGATTGTCATTGTCGTCATTGTCATTGTCGTCATTGTTGTCATTGTTGTCATGGACAACAGCCGATGACGTCGTTGTTACTTTGTGTTGTGCATGTTTCCAAATCAAATTCTCTCCAACACCAAGAATGGCAAAATAATCAGCAACTCCGATTCGTTGCTTTGGACTACCACCAGTTGTACCGTTGCTGGTCGCTGTTGCTGCCGCTGCTGCTGCTGTCATGGTGACAGTGTTTATCATATATCAATATCACTTGTGAGTGTGTTATAGTGAAAAATGTTGCTGATTTAATAAAAAAAATAATAAAATAAATAAAATAAAAAACGAGCCCAGTTTAACAGTGAGGTCGAACTGGTCGTCATAACTGTAAATGACTACTTTCTTGGTTTTGTGACTTCTTTGAGAACTTTGCCAGCATCATCATCACAGTCAATAAAATAAAAAAGTAATGATGATGTTGTGTGTGTTCCGTGTGTAATTTTGATTTCAACAAACCAAGACTACCACCGGGACGGTATGATGTATGATACCTACCCAAGTCTCACCGATCGCAGCCCTTTCATTCACAACTTCTCACTTTCTCTTCTCTCCTCTACTACTGTGGTAGAGACGTAGAGACTCACTTGACTGCAGCGCATCCCACAGGTCCTTCCCCATCATTGATCT
The DNA here is from genome assembly GCA_019154785.2 of Nitzschia inconspicua. Taxonomy (NCBI): domain Eukaryota; phylum Bacillariophyta; class Bacillariophyceae; order Bacillariales; family Bacillariaceae; genus Nitzschia; species Nitzschia inconspicua. Next base: position 1,410,064 of record JAGRRH010000018.1, read on the forward strand.
CACTCATTCACTCCTTCATTCACTCCTTCATTCTTCACTCATTCACTCAAACTCACACACACACACACACACAAACACACACGTCAAAAACGTCATCATGGCCGACGGTGCCATACATACCATCCTTCGAGCGGCGGCTCCGGGTCATTTGGATGCCGTGGCGGATCATTTGCAAACAATTGCACCCAGATCCTTCACCAAATCCAACAGTTCCGTATTGGAAGAAATCCAAACCGAACAAAAACAGTTCCGTATCGTCGATCCGGGAACTGCCACCACTGCTGCTACTACTGCAACCACGTCCAATCATCATCGGTTGGTTGGACCGTTGACTGCCAAACTCCAACAGTATCAACAACAAAATTTTGCTGGAAAACAGGGTGTCACCTATCGAATGTCCATTACCAACAACGACAATAACGACAATAATGACAATCACAATGATACGGATCTCGTCGTCATTCATACGTACGCAGAAAAGATGGACGTTCCCAATCGGATCTCTGGATATTGGAAGGCCACCTGGACCGTTCAAAACGTGACGGACGGTACGGTCGACATGACAGGTCGGGTGCAACTACATTCCTATGCCTACGAAGAAGGAAACGCTCAAGTCAAATTGGACAAGGAATTTCCCAAACAAACGCTGTCCACGGTAGTACCATTGAAACAACGACAACAACAAAAGAACAACGATGATGATGACAGCGAACCGACGACAGCAGCGACGTTGATGACAGTCCAAGCCATTCTGAAACAGATCACTGCATGGGAATCGGAAGTTTTGGCAGTGTTGGCCGCCATGAACGAGGGGGGGACCGGAGAACAGTTAAAGTCCATCCGTCGTGTGTTGCCCATCACCAGAACCAAGATGAAATGGGACGTCATCGCACAACGGTCCGTCAAGACGCTCAAGAAAACGGCACCGCAAGCCAAAAGCAAGGTCTCGTACGGGTCGTAAACAATGAATGATCGACTGTGAATAAAATCATCATCATCATCATGAAACAAAAGGATGATATCATACAAAAACGACGTAAAGTACAACAACAACAACAAAAAAAAAAAAAAAAAATCATAATGACGTACAATACGACAACAACAACAACTACTACGTACTGTTACTCTACTAGATGTATCATCATTATTTAGTATTGATTGGGAATACTGTCGAAAAAAAAATGTATTGTACAATGGATCTATTACCTCCTTTTATTGGGGTGTCACGGAGTCCTCTTTGGTGGCCCGTCGAGGAAATAGTGTGTCCATCGCGGTTTTCATCATCCGTTTGGACTGGAACGAAATGGCACTGATCAGCGTAATGTCGGAATCCAGTCCACGTTCCAACGCTTCCATCTCCGAATCCAACAATTTGGGCCACACTTGTGGGTAATACGGAGAATCGAACGGTGCCAACTGTTCGACCGACGAATGGACCAGACCGAAGGTTCTGCTCTCCTTCGGTATGTACCGCACCGAGTATCTCTGTTTGATGACATCGTTTGGTAACAAATCCGTCCCAGCGACTCCTCGATGAAAGGTGAAGCGATCCCAAATTATGGCATCTCCCGGTCGCATGTCCATTTGGATCTTTGCGGCCTCCATCTTGGCATGACACGAAGGAGATATCTCGGTCATGTTGCAGGTATTTGTGGCAATCGCTTGACGACAAGACTCTTCCGTGACATCGAAGGGTTCCGTTTGTTGAAACAAAGTTCGATTGAGAACGGTCAAACCACCACCCTCCTCCACCGAGAGAGGGTCCAACGCGATCCAAAAGGTAGGACCAGAGGTGTCTTGTACTGCAGGCCAGAATCCTGCATCGTCCACATGCCAACCACAGGCTTCTCCAGGAGGTTGGTAGGCAAAAAAGGCATCGCGCAACAATCGAATGGATGCAGTATTGGGGCGTTGTCTTGTAGCAGTAGTAGTAGCGGTTTTTTTTTCGTCGTCACCATCATCATCATCATCATCATTATTATTATTATTATCAAGATCCAAGTCCGGTCCGGAAGATGTCATCAGTTGTGCTGCCACTTGTGGAAGTGCCTGTAACGAAAGACTGGCAATTTCCGACGATGTCCGCCACAAATCAAACATGACGGTCTTGTATAGAGATCTCCCAAACAAGCCGAATACATCGAACAGTCTCGAGGATGCATAATTGGCGGCATCTTTCAGTTGTGCAGCTTCTTCTTCGGATAGTAGGTTGGGAACGAAAACGACGCCATCTCGATGATAGTCTCTGATCTGTTCTGGTGTCAGCGTCGCTATCGTTTTTCCCAGTAATAGTGTCGATTTCGATGCCGTTCCAGACGTGTCGATTTGAATGTGAATATCCGACGGGATTGCAGAAAGTTGAATCACATAGCCTATCAAAATGGCTACCGTCACCGCGACAAGACCGAACGTGACTGGGAGACAAGAACAAGAATAGGACGGCATTTCTGTTCGGATTCTAGAACCTATAACCTCTCTTCTTTCAAAAACTATGTGCAGGTAGTCAGTCTAGTGCTGGACGAAAAAAATGAACTGCTGTTTGTAATAAGAAGACTGTTTCTGGGCTGGCGATAGACACGACATGGTGTCGCTGCCGACGGAACAGAAAGAACGTTGATGTGCTTTTAAGCAGCAACCAATAATAATAGAGTGCTGATCGTTCTGATTTTACGGTTAAAACTGTCGTGTAAAGACAAGCAAGATGGTGCTTTTGACGTTTCATTTGATGATGACGACGACTCGACCACGTCGGATATCTCACACTGTGTGGAGGGAGTGAACTGTAAACAGTAGTAGGCCTAAAACTGTGTAAATGAAACTTCAACCCTTGCGTATTATTCGGAGTAGTCGTACTCTTCTTCCTATCCCTGACTCTATCCAAGAAACCTTTAAATTTTAAACGAGAGCATCGTCCGAAGTAAAAAAAGGAAAGATTGACTGTGAAGATGATGATGTTGACGACTGTGATGGATGAATATATTATGTTGTTGACTGTCACTGTGAGAGATGATGATCTCAACCAACGAGGACCTCCTCGCCACAGCGCTATCATACTTCCTCTCACACAAAATCATAATCATCGATGGCTGTTGATTTCCAGATTCCTTTCATTATATCATTATTATTTTAATCCTCTTTCCAATATTATGAATAAAACTGAAAGCTTTTACGTTTCTTTCCAACAGCATGAGACAATTATTACCTCGTACCTCCATCGTCCTCTTGATTTGGAATATAGTTTTGATACAACATGTTCGATCCTCCTCCCATGATTCAGTGGGAACAACAGTGGATTTGAACGTATCGACAGATTCGAACTCGACACAAGTGCCACCGCCAACAACATATCAGCAGTATCAGGAGGAGAAGGAGAAGGTCCAACAGTACACTGCGTTGGACAATGCTTCTTGGGCCATCCTCTCCCGGAATGTTTCTTCGATCCTAACTCAAAACAAGCAGAACGTTTACAACAACTTTATACGAGACTGCAACCTCGCCTATTACAAAAACGATGAGTCTATCCAGCTCACCGAGAACACCTTCTGTCAAGACAACGACGACGTACGAATTGAAATGAACACATATCAACCATCGGCAGTATACAATTACACTAAACAAGGCCTCTGGAAGTGTACGGACACGACGGCAAAGCCACGAATGTGACAATGGAGCCAGGTTGTACATCCGTGAACAGAGTTTCTCTTGTCAACTGCATCCTTGATTCACCCTCCAACAAAAGTTTTGTCGATGAAACGTTGGTGTTTTCCAAGGTGATATGCTGTTCTACGAGAGTCATTCTGTCATCCACGGCCGGTACGTTGCCATCTGTCCGCTACCTATTTTTATTGTTAAGGTTGACTTTGGTACTCAACCTCCGTTGTCGATGGATAGACCTTTTCCGATGAAGGGTAGATTTTACACCAACTGCTTTGTTCATTTTGAAATCAAAGCTCCTATTGATGATCTGTCAACGTACGATCCAATTTTGGATATCCCACCGTACATTATTCCCCATTCGTATTGGCACAAGGAATGGCAAGTTGAGGGATGGAGAGCTGTAAGTTTTTTTTTTTTAGAATCAGAAGCGCGTACATCACAGCGATCGATAAGCGATATCCTTACTTTGCCTGTCACTATCAAACTCAGAAAACGGTAAGGGAAGATGCAGTACCAATCTTGATTGGAAGGGGCGATGTTGCCGGGATACAAAAAGTCTACCACGACTTTCCGAACAAACTCCATGAATCTGACTCGAACGGGTGGACAGGTGAGTCACTCGCTGTCAATTTAAATTTTCTTTTTGCAGGCTTGGAATCCTCGTCTTCCACAATCCATACTAATCTAGATTCCATGAACGCCTTTCCCCATCAAGCATTACACGAATCCGTTCGGAGCGGAAAGCTATCCATACTGAAGACACTTCTTGGTTTTGGGGTGGACAAAGATCTTCTCACTGCTGCTGGCATATCACCGCTCCATTTTGCTCGGTACTATCATGGAGAAACGCACGACATCACACAGTACCTTGTGAGTATAGGAGCCAAAGACATCAAACATCCAGTAGGGGCAAACACAAAACAGTGAGCTCTAGTTTTGTTGCCACATTGTAGAGCTAGGAAAACATTTGTTAGACTTAACACCGGTGTACACGAGTACGTGATTCTATTGCGGTGGTCATTACATAGTATCACTCTAGTCTGTCCAGTCGATTCTGATGGGCCTCCCAAGCAAATTCTTTCCATTGAGAGTGGCGGCCTTCTCGCACGCTTCTGTATTCCAAAACTCAACAAAGCCAACACCTTTGAAATCGCCGGAATCACGATGATGTATCCACCGGACTGCCTTCACTTCAGCATCGACGCTGGCAAAGAACTTTGTGATTCCCTCATCATCGATATCATACGATAGATTACCAATGAAGAGCTTTACGCAATTGTCAGGCTTGGCGCTCATGGCTTTGATTCCTTTTCCTCCTGCTTGACCACCAGTCGTAGTTCCTCCACTAACAACCTTATTCGGAGGTGGCCAAACATCCCCGTCCCTAGCTGGAGCGAAGTTAATTTTAACGGGCCTTCCTATCAGTTTGGAACCTGCCATAGCGACAGCTTCGGCTGCTGACTCGGAGTTGTCCATTTCGACAAATGCAGACCCATAAAACTTGCCCGTTTCTTTGTCAGTGATCCACTTGATGTGTGTAACCGTTCCTGGCAGAAACGCCGAAAGCGACGACTCGTCAACAGCAAATGGCAAATTCCCTAGGAATAAGCGGGTGACTCCCTGCGGATTTCCTTTGCAAGGTTTGTTTTTGTCGGAAGAGGATATATGGGTTGGATCTGAGTTGGATTCTGATTCATCCACTTGATCCTGTTCTTGTTCCTTCGAAATATTTTCCGTGTCGTCAAAATTTCCGTCTTCTCCCCCCTCTTCCTTCTTCTGCTTCTTTGAGCTCTTCTTTTCTTCCTTTGACGACTTTCGTTTCTTCTTTTTGTGCTCTTTCTCTTTCAAAGTCTTGCTTTTCTTTACCAAGTCGACATTACCGTCGGCATCCAAAAGAAGTGTTCCATCTTTTTCCATGGCTTGAATTGCCTTTTTGAATTGCTTTTTGGCGTTTTTGTCACTCTCGTCCATCTGCAACGACAACAGCACCAATTTTCTCAGTTTCTTGACCTGTCGGGGAGTATCCAACGATGATTCCCCGGTCAAGACAGATGTGATGGATTTGTGCCAATCCACACCTTGGTTGATATCATTTTCTTCATTCATGGTTCTGTCGCAACGCGTTTTAGAAGCTGAATGATCGTAGTAACGCCAATGGTAGCATCAAGAGAAGGGTACGACGATACAGATTTCCTCTCTTAGCTAGAGCTCCTTGTTGACGAAGGCAGTATCAAGGAAAGTTGTAAATTGACGCATCATATTTTCCCTTCGCAGTTACCTGTGTCCGATTATCTCTCTCTACTATGCATTGATTGTTGTGTTTATCTTCCTCATGCAAATTAAAATTTCATGTCGGTAAATTTGCTGTTGTGAATGTGAGTGGCCTCGACGTTTACAGTCTGTCTGTCATCGGTACAACGAATCGGCAGCGTAGCTATGATACCACCCCCGTAAGCTTTTCTAGCTAGCTCTAGCTAGCAAACCAAGAACCACACTGTATTGTTGTAAATAGGGTTAGTAGTACTGAGAGTAGTGGACTATAGGATGGCACTAGCAAAGTTGGCAACCCAACTGTGAGAAGCATCTATTGCAACACCATCTCCCAGTTGCTCTGCTCTAGTCAGAGCTGAATGCTGCCTTTCCACTTCTGCGAGACGAACGTCACCCCCCTCCCCACTGGAAAAGATTGCAAAAAAAGGATTGCATTCACAGTCAAGGAGAACTCTGCTGCGTACCACTCAGAATTTAAAAGGCACCAACCCTGCAATGGATGGAAATTCCTAACTCTACTAGTGAATACAAAGAGTTGTGTGACCTTCCACAAGCAATTAGTAGCAACTAAATCCAAAGAAGTAGTAATGGATTGGGTAATATATTGCATCTATGGGCCATATCGAGCATGTGACTGGTATAGGAGATGTTCTCCCAAAAGTGCACCAACTACATCTCTCATGAAATGATTCAGTCCTCATTCAATTGGCTCTAGCTGAGTGATGATTTCATTTGTTCCACCACAGACGAATCCATTTGTTCCACAATAAAATCAATCATCTCCCAGAATGACAGTGGTAGAGAGCTACTAGCTAGTATGGCTAGAAGGGAAATGGAATTTTCATAGCTACGATGACTGCTTCAATGTTGAAACAAATGCATCATGATCGGTCAATGTAATACGATCACTAACAGCAAGTCGTACCGGTAACCTGTGCTACGGTAATACGACGTACAGAAAGTCAGTAGCATCATTCCGCGAAGGCATCCTTCTGATGACGTCTCGAATCGACATGATTTACAGTTATTACCGTTATTTATTTTTCTCCATGAGATTCTGTCTTGTTCTACTTCATTATCGTCCAAACTTGAAAGAACACGCCATCCATCATCATCAACCCCTCGGTCACAATCTCTCCATAACATTACCATATTACATAGTAAATAGCAATACTCCGTACAACTTCGAAAAGAATGCCATCGTCGTCGACAACCAAATCAACTGATATCACCGTATACGGTGCCACCAGTTTCGTGGCTAAACACGTCCTAAAGTATCTTGTCGCTGTCGCTGATCAACATGATAACATCATCCCCAAGTCTGATGAGAATAGCCCTTCGTTGCGAATTTCATTGGGAGGACGGAACAAGGCGAAGCTTGAAGGTATCAAACAAAGTTTCAATGTCAACTGTATCCAAGATGTTGTGGTAGCGGATGGATCCGACTTGGAGGGCCTCCAGGCAATGGCCAAACGCAGCCAAGTTGTGTTGAACTGCGCTGGACCGTATTCCAAGTACTCCAGCATGGTCGTAGAAGCCTGCGCCACTGTCGGTTGTGATTATGTTGATATCACCGGAGAAGTTGCTTGGGTTTCAGAAATGAGAGCCAAGCACGGAGCCGCTGCCCAGAAATCGGGAGCAAGAATTGTTTCCCTTTGTGGATATGATTCGATTCCGTCGGACATGGCAGTCTTTGCTGCCGTGCAAGCTTTGAAGGAGGGCACTGCCACCGATATTTCAATCCAAAATGCTCGTATCTGGCATCAAATGTTTGGCGTTCCCAATGGAGGAACAATTCATACCTTTTGTGACATTCCCATGGATGTCATAAGCGACGCTTTCGAAACTCCGATGAAAAAGCTTCGTTCCATCCCATATTTTGTTGGCGACCCATTGGCCCTTGCCAACCCCAACAAAGTCAAAAAGAACCCAAAGTATCAATCTATGAAGGACATTATGGCCAAAGGAGAGTGGCTAAACCAGCTTGTATTGGTGGAGCCGGATTTTTTCTACGGCGTATCTTTGCCGTTTGCAATGAGCGCTGTTAATCTGAAGGTCGTCCAAGCTTCTGCCGCTGCACTAGGTTATGGTGACAATTTCAAGGCTCAGGAGCGATACCTGCCTCTCGGGTACTTGGGCACCAAATTGGCATCTATTTTTGCACTCGTTCCGATGCTGTTGTTACACTGCTTCACATTAATGATGGTTGGGATTTTGCGTCTGCCTGTTATTGGCAAGAAAGTTGCTGACCTTGCTCCACCTGGATCCGGTGTTCCAGATTCGATTGTATACATGGGATCCAACTCCACCTATTGTAAGGTCCACTCGACACAAGAGGGGGGCAAGGAAGAAGTGGCCTATTCCTACCTGAAGTTTGAAGGCGATGCTGGTAATGCTGTCACAGCGCAATGTGTTTCAGAAGCCGCCTTGACTCTCGTCTTTAACAGGAACGACTTGCCGATGAGAAGCGAGGATGGTTTCGGTACTCCAGCGGAAATTCTGGGCGACGCACTTCTACATCGCTTTCGAGCAGCAAAGGTTCGACCCGTAGTTGTTGAAACGTCAATTGGCGCTCCTATCTTGCAATGGTACAATGCACGCCAATCACAACAAGAAGCTTTGTCGTGCAACCCGGGTGCTCTGCTCTGCTCTTCTTTTCTGGTGTGCTTCATTATGTTGGTCGCTGCGCTCTCAAAGGTGCGAGGTGATTCCTCCACGGATTCGTTTCTTTTCAGGTCTCACTACAGACTACCAGTAAAACGTCCTTTTTGAAAGCAAAGGCCAATCTACCAGCCGCTCCACATCCGAGACGTTAGCTCACCCCATTTGACAAAAAAGCGGCAAGTAGATCACAATCGATACTCTGTTGCCCACCTCACAGAAATGGAAAGTCAAAATAGACGCCATGGAGCAACGTTTGAGCTGGTGAAATATCATACACCGCATTGGGAAGGCAGCAGCAGCAGCAACAACAACCACATTAATAGTTTAGTTTGAGTGCGTTGATAATCTTATGCTCTACATCTTCATGGTCCAAAGGCTTACAGTTAGTGTATGTGTGTAGATAACTCCCGCGTCGCGCTCAAGTTGCATGTCAATGAAGTCTTCACAATGATCTTGCAACTCAGCTAAGTTATGATACTACTTCCAACACAAATATGGTAGTGCCCACCATATCTCTACCAAAACTGATGGGTTCATAGCTTTTACCTCTTGCTACCTAACAAGGCCCAATGTGTATAAGATTGCTTCTTCCACATCAAGCACAAGCATCATATCAATGAAACGTCATGGTCTCTGTGCTAATATTATGCAAATGCACTCTTGCTCTCCTCTCTTAGCCCCTTCCCACCCGTTAAGAGAAATCGTACCCATGTTTCTGGTCAGACACTGGATACGGATGAGTTGGTAGTATTGATAGATCATCTAAGGATTCTTAATTCCACAGGCTCTGAAAAATTAGGTTCTTGCGCTTCAGTGGTGAGGGTTTTACTACATCATTATCATAGAGATTGAAGATCATTGACAGTCTAGTTTGATTGGTCGTTTGGTCGTTGATTGCGCGCGCTGGACGAAATTACTCAACGCTCTAACGTTCATCCCACACTCACTTTTTCATCAAGACCCAACGACATCCATGTCACAAACCACAAACAAAATCATGCTCTTTTCACCTATAACTTCCATTTCTTCCTGATTCCCGACAACTTCCCTATCTATCGCAGACGACTGATTTATCGTCACAATAAGGATCACGTAAAGCTGAGTAGCAAGTTTACGATCTCTTCGTTCCTCGCTGCACGAAAATTACAAAAGATCTCTCTGGAGACGGTAGACGCATGTTTTTTCCTTCTTGACGTTTCGGCCTCGTTCCAACATCCAATAGGATTCCACAATGTATTCTAGGCTACACTCTGTTACAAAGGTGTGCTTTTGTATAGCATCCATCGCATTACTCATTCGGAGAGAGTTCCAAAAATGGACGTTGGGTGAATCTCAAAGTTGTTACTCCGAAAATTCCATTGACGATGATGCATGGATCTTGTATTACCTTTCGGAAGACAGAGCTGTACTCACAAGCACACGAACACAATTTTCGGTCATGGATTCGATCGAGATGATCCTCCGTTACTGCCTTGCTCTGGCTGTTCTTCTCTTTTTGTACACTGCCGTTTTGCTTCAACTTTCGTTGCTCAAGATTGGTGTGAAGCGATGCCACCGAAAGATTGAGAGATGGAATCATATCGCAGCTTTACATCACACCGACTTGTGCTAGTAAGGCGTGGTGCTTGTTCATCATGCGCAGGTAGAATTGATTCTACTTACCATATCATTGAGACATGAACTTTATGTGCCCATGACAACATGAGCGAGCTTCTTGTTTTCGCAATGGTGTGCTGCCAACCGTACTTGTCACCAGAGACTTGCTGCTACTCCTTAGTAGATGTACTATATACCACAGGCAATTATTTTTTACATTTTGCACAGCATTCACATGTTGACCCCTCGGTGGCCTGATTCCCCCCATCGTTCTTCAGCACTATCAAGAAAAGAAAAACGGGTCATGTTCAGTTCACTGTTAGTCGGTAATTATCAACCTGCGGCTGAGTTGATGCGTACTGCTTATAGCTAAACGGAAATTATAACCTCACGCTAACTGAATAGTGTTGAAATCAACTTGACTAGATTCATGAAGTCTCGCTAGCTCTGAAGTCGTATTGTATTAGCTTCCGATCATTTGCCACAGAGACTGACAAAGTGTTAATCTTGCAGCAAATTTTAAGTCTCCAATGGGTAGTTTGCGCCGTTCGATGCTGCCAGCAATTCCAATCATCCTGTTCCCTCGGTGTTTTGCATCCTATTTCCGTTGTTGAGGTTCTTTAGTATAATAGCAATCAACTAGACCAGCCATCGGCGGATAGCTCCGGGGAAGACGATGAACGAACGGACAATTATCAGTATGGAGGCTAGATATAAGTCTTAGTAAATGCGATACAGTCAGGGCGATTCAATGAGCGACTCTGTCGACACAGTAAAATCTGCCACAATGTTTCACTGATGTCGAGAACTGAAATCCGTTGGTTGGTGTCTAAAAGTACAATGCCATCTCGACTATCATTTCGGGTTTGAATATTAGTATTGGTACCCTGTATCATGTATCTGTTGCCCATTCACTGACATAAAAAGGCTACACACTACCTTGCCTTGCATCCTTTGTTTCATCTTTGGGACATCCTTTCTGCCCATGTAGTAGCTGTGAAAAACTTCACCCATCCATCAGTATTTTTTACAATTACAGCTCAAGGGCACCAAAAGTAGACTCTCCACTGTACTGAATGTACAAGAACCCATCTTCATCCTTTTGCTCTTCATAAACTGTCGACATGAGAGCTGCATTTGGAGGGATCGAATTGGAACAGAAGAGGAACAGTGCCTTTTCAGGTGCCAGTTTGATTCGCTTTCGGATAACATAATGGAATTGACCAACTGTCAAATCGGCCGGTACCAGATACTTCTTCTTGTCGATGTCGGGTATGTCCGATCGATCTGCTTTTTCGCAAATCACTGGAACACGGTCGGGATACTTGGCACGGATGCGCTCGGCCTCCGACTTGCGCTTTTCTGAGATTTATGATGTAATGTACATCATTTTGTGGCAAGAGAGATTGGGATGGAAAATCCGAGAGGGTTGTTAGTCTCAGATTCATGTAAGTAGTAGATCAGTTCACCTATCCTTTTGGAGCATCATCATCTCTCCACGACTGATGCAGACTTGATAGGAAACCCAGTCTTGTTCCACCGGGAGAGATTCAGGCGGAATCATCGTACTAGAAAAAATACTTCCTTTGTTGAGCTACTTCTGAATTCTAAACTCACCGAGTGGGTGTTCTTCCTTGAATGGCTTGCTCATGGTATTTGTGGTTGCTTTGGGTATATAATACAAACTATCCAAGATAACGTAAAGATAGAGAGATTCTGTTTGTGCAAAGGATGAAAGTTCCCTTGATTGCTCGTTGTTCTTCTCAATTCTTTTTGCGTGTGTTTGTACTGTTGTACTGCTACTTTCTTCTGTTTTATTAATACTGTTCGATGTTGACGCGCGATGATGATGATGAGACACGACGATTTTGTTCGGAATTTTCAGTCTTACTAATCGTTCGTTGACGGGAGCCGGCTGACGTCGTGAATCAAGACTTGCGCGAGAAGGCCATCGCTACTATGGGTTCACAAAACGGATGTCGTTTTACAGTTTTTACTCGGAGTATTGCGGCGAAAAGGGAAGATTTGAAGGTCGACAGAAGGAATCCAAGCCAGAGCACAGTAGCTACGGTAGTAGAGTACAGTGTATTATTTTATCACTGTTCATAATCTTCTCTTTATGACCATGGATGCTCCGACTGATGATACGGAATCTAATCCATACCTTGCACTTCGAGCAGCAAAAATTGCAAGGAACGAGGCTCGACTGAAAGAACTTGGCTTGTGGAAGCAGCCACAACTAACAACATCGCAACCGTCGTCATTCACCCGCCACACACCAAAGAAAAAAGGACTTGCTTCATCATTACTGTCAGATTCTGATCCCGTATCAAAGAAATCGAGGAAAACTGTCACCGTGGGGAATCCAAGACGGTCGGCACGGATATCTGGACAGGACGGTCAACCCAACTATAAGGAAGACACGATTGTTGACAAATCATCTAATGGTCGAACAAGTATTCCCACAGAAGATGCAATCCATGATCGCAAGAAACAACCATCGGAAGATTCTCCAGGTATCCGCAAGGAAAGATCTCCATCATTGAAAGTTCAGGCACCACCCAAGGCGAACTCGGTGCGTCAACTATCTCTCGACATGACAACGTTGGTTCGCAAATATTTGGGACAATCCATGGAATGCTCTGGCAAGGAGTTCGTCATTCATGAGAGTTTTCGCGTGGCATCTGATTCAAAAGAAGTTCTCCGACGTTTAAAGGGAGCTAAGTTATCTTTTAACAAGTATTGTGGAGTCCAGCAATGGAGAAATTGTGCCTTTCTATGGGTAAATATGGGAAATAACGGCGCCTCCAACAGTGTTGCCAATGACTTTTTGGAAGACGGCAGATTAGTGACTTGGTTTGGAGGCAGTCGGATGGATGAGCAGTCACCCATCATACAAACACTATTTGATCTGGGGAAGGAAGCTGCCGACAAGATTCCTGTCGTTCCAGAGTCCGGTATTGTGTTGTGGTGCCGGAAGTACGATGGTGAAAGCAAGAAGTTTGGCCCGTACGTTTGTCTGGGGAGATTGGCGTACCACAGTCACGTGCCGGGTTCCTATCCCGTTGCATTCACGTGGAAGCTGCTCGATTACGAAGCACTGATGGGGTCGTCCGATAAACGAAAATTATTTCAAAGCATAATGAATTCATAGGTTTTCTCGCGCTTGAATCGGCGAGTTGTCATCTCACTTGCGCCGGACTACTACTTTTGCAGGAATAGAGAGTATAGTGAAAGTCAAAACTACCTGAAGTGGTATCTGTGAAAATTACATTACAATGGATGGACAAACTATTGACACAAATCAGGAAGACGTCTTAGACGTCTTGACCAATCCTTTCTTCATGCCCAAGGTAAGAATGCTCATGACTCTTCGTCTTGCTGACTCAATAACTTCTTCCATGGGTTCTGCACCGAGATTTTCAACTGTCTGTTTCCTACGATTCTTGGACTTCAAAATGTGGCGGATGGCTGCTGCAATATCTTGTTGGGAATATCCCAAGTCTTTCAACATAGACTCACGTACATTCTTTGGAAGTAGGAGTTCATTGGGACGACGGGGTTGTCCTCTTCGGTGCTCCCATTCGTCAATAGAGAGGCTTCCTCCCCTCTTGTACCGCCAGCCGATTCCAATGGCAGCCCCACTGGTCACGGCAGGATTGATGTCCAAAATTCGTTCGTAGTACCTCACTTGAACATTGTCAAACGAAACCTTACTGGCATCCTCCTTGATGGTCCTTTCTGTTTTGACAACCGGCTGGACTTCTCCGGCAAAGGTGACGCGGTTTCGACTGACTTTAATGGCTGCCGGATTTTCTGTTTCACTGTGACTATCCGAGCTCCATCCTATGGGCATGAGATCAGGAGGCGAGTCATCTGATTCCCACCGTGTTTCACGTCGGTTGCCAGGTGAATCTGGCGACAGGAAACAACTGGTAGATTCTGGACGCAACTGAGTGGGATCGGTTATGTCGGATACAGAAGTAATGTTATCATCAGAATCGTCTTCAGGCTCCTCCAATTCTTCTCTTGTAATCATTTGATCATAGTCAAATTTGGATTCAATCGTTCTTTGAGATTCCGTTCTACCAAAGATTCGACCCCATGCCTCTTGGGGGATCTGATCTCGCACATGTTGAGGCATGTTGGCCACAACACACGATTCGATTTCTCGTACCGAAAGGCCGTCACTTCCAACCATCGTACTTGGTTGGCTGTCGGTCTTACTGGGATAACTAACGGGTTGGCTGGGTTGGCTCGAACGACTCGAAGAAGCATCTCCCGACGAAAGATCCAAGGATTCATCGATGGACTTTGTCAACGCAAGAGAATTGCAGTCTAGAGATTTGCGTTTGGGAATTTTGGAAGTAGATGGGCGTTGACTCACCGGCGAGGTCATGTCATCGGGAGAAAATACAAGATCGGCGAACGACGTCTGGTCGAACGTGTTCTCTGTCCTGTCGTCGTTCATTCCGTAAGAGGGACAGCCATCAACGCTTCCTTTCAATAACTTGGGAGGACTGGTAAGTAGTGGTTCGCCGTTCATCATGGCATAGAACATATCAGCCGATGAGATACGGTTTTGAAGATCGTCGTTGACAGAGGGAGTAAGGGAACGAGCAGCAGAGGCTTCTTCCTCTTCTTCTTCTTGTAAACCATCCAACGCACTCATCATTTCATTTTTTACCAATTCAATGAGAAGCTTTTTTCGGGACTCCTTGTCCAGTTTCTTCTTTGAGTTGGCACCACGGGAACTCATGGTACCCTTGCAGTTGTCTTGACTACAAATCGTACTGCTCGGAGATTTCGTGATGTTGGTGCTGCCTTGCTGCTGAAACGAGTCTGCCGCAGAACTGTTAGGAGTAGATCCAGCGGTACTACTAATAACGAAAGAAGATTTGCGTTGCGTGCAATGTGGTACGAGGATTTCGGTCGGTGGAGCGATGTCAGACTCCCTTATCATCTTGCAGAGGTGATGAGTTGCGACGGTTCATTTGTTTATTCGCAGTGACGGGCAGTATTTTTGTTATTTACGGTTAGGAACACGTCTTCCTTGAAAAAAGAAAATTACGGAATGATCTTGTTGAGAATTCACTGTCAGAAAACTACCTGTACCTGTGCTACTACCGTACTGTGTATCATACGTACTTCGTGCAACGGTACTTACGGGTAGTACCGTAATCTCAAGGTTGTCAAAGGCCCGGCGCGGTACCGGTAGCTACAACTTCTCTACTACCGGGGAGGATAGTACCCTGGATTTGTGCTGTTGCGGGACTCGCTTGGATTCAAAATTCCCCGTGCAAATTGTACACAAATTTCGTACGACGAAATTTAAAATCAAATTTCAAATTCATTGGATTCCATGTGCGCGTGCCAACCCTTCCCATGACCTTCGCAACTTCCCTCATCGACGACAATCACATCACAATTAATTTTCGACAACAACACAATTATTTTTTTGGTTAACGACAACATCAATCTATTTGCAGAGTCGAAATGGCCAGAAAACGCTACAACATCGGCCAGAAACTCAAGTTGTTGGATGAGTTTGAGACATTGCGGCAGCAAGGCTACAGCCGACGCAAGGCTGCAGCGTCTTTGGGTGTGCAGCCGATCCAAATTCGGAAGTGGACTCACAACCGACCAGTAATGCAACAATGCCCACGAAAGAAAAAGTCCATTTGCAAAGGAAGGTTGTCAGCACTCAAGCATCTTGAACAACCCTTAATTGGTTGGTGCCTCGATCAACGAGCCGAGGGCATTCCTGTCACCTATGCCTTGCTACAAATCAGGGCAGGACAACTTGACGAGGAGTTCAGACAAAGACCAGAAAAATCTCAATACCACATGATCCGCGCCCTTTGCCGTGCAAACGAGATTGTTCTGAGATGTGTCACACACCAATCTCAACGGCGACCACAAGATGTTGCTGATGAGGCTTTGGAGTTCCTAGTAGTTGAGAGACCAATCGTTGGTGCCCCTGGAGTCAACCTTGATGTGGTCCTCAACATGGACCAGACTCCTGTCTTTCTCTCCATGCAACCAAAGCGAACACTCAATTTGAGAGGAGAAACGACAGTCAATGGAAGGAAGACATCAAACTCCACCAACCGAGTTACAGCGTCATTAGCTGTGTCAGCAAGTGGCCTGAAATTAAAGCCCATGCTTATATTCAAGGGCACTCCTAACGGACATATCGCCAGGAGGGAACTTCCGGCACTCCCACAACGTAACGAGCTCGTTATGGTGTGTCAGGAAGCTGCATGGCAAGATGACAACAACATGGCCAAGTGGATTGACCTGTGCCTCGTCCCATACCTGCAAGAGTATGGCCAAGGCGCTGCAGCAATCCTGTACCTTGATGCATTCACTGCCCATTTCAGCGCATCTACAAAGGCAAAACTGGAGACACAGGGCGTCCAGTTGAGAGCGATCCCTCCAGGATGCACTGGACTCGTTCAACCCATTGATGTCGGCGTTGGAAAGCCATTCAAAGATCGGGTGAGACAGAAATGGATCGAGTGGATGATGCGACAAGACGCAGAGGCACCAGTCATGACCAACGCCTCACGCGCCGACTGTGCCGCTTGGGTGGCGGAAAGTTGGAGGAACCTTCCGCAGAGCATTCTTAAAAACAGCTGGAGAAAGAGTGGATTCAGTTGGTTTCCTGCTGATGTTGACGATTCCGAGGACGCCGATGCTGAGATTGCTGATGTTGATTTTGCCGATGCTGAGGACGCTGAGGTTGCTGATGTTCCTGATGTTGCTGTTGCTGATGCGGCTGAATAGACGATCAACCAAAACAAAATAATTATTGAGATGGAAAAACAAACATCCATTTATTTATGTATCTAGAGTAAAATTTCTAGTTACTTTCTTCATCGGAATCACATCTCTCAACGAATGCATTCAATACATCATCGCCTACCATATACTTGTCGATAATTTGAGCAACAACGACACCTTTGTGCTGGGTCGAATATTTGTTCTTGGCCTTGTGACTGGTTCCCCAAAAAATGTCGGTAACTTGACAAAGACGCCCTTCCAACCTCTCTGAGTGCTTCATGGCAGCAGGGTTCACACGTCCAACAATACATCGGTCAATGCCTTCAGTCACCCACACAGCAGCAATGATAGTAGCGTATCCCCCCGAAGCTAAAATGCAGAAGGACAGGACGATAGTGATGTGATGAAAAAAATGAAAAAAAATGGACAACAAATTAAGGGACAACAAATTGGACGTACTAGATTCGACAACAGTCTTTTTCAACCGGACAACAGTATCATAGTCAATGTTAGATCCGCAGCTTGAATGGTGTTCGCAAGAGCAACCAAAATCGGGGCTGCTAACACCAAAAATGGCAACAGAAGCACTGGAGGAAGTTGTTGTTGTCATGGCATTCGAAATAAAAAAATAATAATAATATTTTATTGTAAAGTTTCAGTTTTTCCCATAAGGTGCAGCTTGTGGTGACGCCGATCGTCGAACTATGACCGGCGCGGAGCGCTCGGACGGAATCCTGAAAATTGTTTTTTGGTAACACGATTCGGAAGTGTGAGATTATTATTTTTGGGAACTGGTACATTTTGTACATACGTAGGGGGGGGGGGTACTATTAGGCCCGGATACTATCCTCCTTGCTCTACGGTAGCTAGAAGCTAGGTAGTGGAGTAAGTAGAGAGAGTGTCGTGATTTTTCCGGGTTCGACAAACTGCCTATTCAGAATGAATTATTACCACGTACTCCGAGTATATTACTTCGAGGTTTCTGCTACTCCCTAATCACGACGTTCGTGAAAACCAGGAACTTTTTGGTAAAACTCCGTCCAAGTATCGCTTGTTGCACAACGGAGTATGAACGAACAAGTTGTAGTCCGAATTAAGGATGTCTCTTCATTTCACCTGTTTACATGGGTCTTTCGTGAAAAATTTAAGCCAGAAAGACACCGTCTCAAGTCATTCAAAACTGGTGTGAAGCATCGGATTAACTGTAAATGTAGAAGATCAAGATTCAAAGAAACCTGTAAAAACCGCTATCAAACGAATTATTTTTTTGTCTTCACATGTCAACACTTCTCTTTATACCCTGCGTGCTACACACCCCAAAACCTTTTCGAAAACGTCTGCGGCGAATCTATTGAAGCATGAAGCATGGAAGACCAATTTTACCGCAGCTCTCTGTGATAACGATAGAGAGAGGTCCCTCTACCGGTAGCTAGCCACCGATAGCTACCGTAGTCCATGGCTAGTACGAAAAATACTACTAGATTAGCTAGCTAGGTAGATCGCTAGCTAACATCATTCTTACTTTTTGTTTACTTGTCTCCAAAGAAGGTACCCTCCCCCCCTCACCCAAATACAACTCGACACCCACGCGACCAGTTCCGCATTGATCTGCTGGACTTCCTGCGAGACCTTCAAAAACAGAACCATGAGATCATTCTAATGGACGATTTCAATGAACCACTCGGCAGCGAAGGGAGAGGTATGCTCCATATTGCAATTTCTTGTGCCCTCGTGGACCTACTTGCACTCAAAATCGGTATAAGTAGTTTCAACACATACATTGGCGGGTCGGATCGCATTGATTACGTTTTATTTTCACTGAGAGTGGCAACTGCGTGCAAAGCCACCGGCTACAAACCTGTGAAGTACCGCTTCAAAGGGGATCACCGCGGATTTTTTCTAGACTTGACACGACCCAGCTCTTCAGAATTGCTACAATCCCACTTCCCCCACCTGCAGCACGCATGATCCAGTCCAGACACAGACCTAACTGCTAGACCTACATTCGACTCAAAACACAAGTACTTGACCGACCACCGATGGTTCGAACGCCTCACAGAAGTCACTGAAATACCAACCTTCAATCGCCGCACGATTGAAGGTTTCGACCGAGACTGGACACGTGCCTCCATTCATGCTGAAAAGCACTGCAGACGACCCCCCAAGCCACCTTATTGTCTAGCACTTGCTACCAAGCGAATCAGGAAAAATGCCCTGAACATCATCATCAGTGCTGCCCGATGGAATGTCCCAATGCAGGTGAACAGAGAGAAAGAGGTCCAGAAGTGCACAGAACCCCTCCCAGAGTCCCTCGAGGAGTGACAAGCGGAATACAAGCAACTCCGCAAAGACATCGAAAGAAGAGAGGCTCAAGCAGTATCATTTCGGAGATCTGAGCAAGAAGCACAATTACAAGCTCGACTGGCGAAAGTAGAAACCAAAGACATGTGGAGACGGCGTCTGATGTTTTGCATGATCATCGGTTCGTATGTTTCCAGCCAGTTTTCAAGGCTGCTTGCATCTGTATCTCTGCAAAAATGGTCCTCTACTGTGGGGTAGTAATAACGTCGTTGGGATTGGAGGGAACACTTGGGCTTGAGGTCGTATAGGTCCCAATGTGATTCCGTTGCAGGTATTGCAACTGGAGGGTGGTCCAGTGCTTGGACCACCGGCCTAGGAAGAAGTTGTCCCACCCTATCGTAGTCTGACTGTGGAGTAGGTGGGCGATCCGCTCGGGTACTCTGTGGGCTGGGATTGGTGTACCTTGGAGCCAATGGTTCAGGCCCAACAGGAGGAGGTCCAGGAGGGCTGGATCTTTATCCACTGACTCGCATCTGTGCCGAAGGGATGTCTAAAGGGCCGCATGTCATTTGCGGCGCTCTGGGTTGGGGCATGTGAGGAAATGTTTAGAATCTTCATTGGGCTAATCACATGATGGGCAAGAACTGGGGTACTTGACAGGATCGTT
This sequence comes from Nitzschia inconspicua, assembly GCA_019154785.2. Taxonomy (NCBI): domain Eukaryota; phylum Bacillariophyta; class Bacillariophyceae; order Bacillariales; family Bacillariaceae; genus Nitzschia; species Nitzschia inconspicua. The sequence goes on from JAGRRH010000018.1 coordinate 1,430,006, forward strand.
TCTGGATACTAACTTTCCCACTGGGAGCCATCCGTGCAGAAACTTGACAAGGAATATGTGTGGGCCGTCTTTGAACGTGTTGACGGAACGTTCGTGGCTCTGCCGATCTATATCTACAAATGCTGCTTCATATATGTCTTGAGTTACTTGGTGCGGCGAGGATCTCTGATGTGCTTGCGGTGTTTGGAGGCGACTGTTTGTCCATCATAGATCATAGATGAGGTGGCAGTGGGTGCCTTCGATCATTGGAGCTGGGGTATGCTTGTGCGAGGGGAGAGAACCCGCTGGGAATAACCATACTGGTCCCTATTCGCAGCGACAAAAGATATCTTTTCCTCAGCAGTAAGGCCCGTAAATGAAAAATTCGAAGACGAAGAGAGTTTGTTTTTGTTGTTGTGTGTAACGATGGTATTATAGCTGCACGGAAACAGCAGCTCTTCATGTCAAACGGAAACACAAATAATGCAGTTCTTGAAGAGGCAGGAGTGACGTCCGTTGACATCGATGAAATGAATTCTATTGTGGGCAAGGTCCCAGCTGAAAAGCTCGACCACTCGCCGATGCCGTCAACAATGTCTAAGCCCGGTCACCTTCACAGATTCATTACTCGATCGGGATACGGGCTAAACAGCAGACGCATGCGCACCCTCCCACCTAACTTCGAAACGCAATTGTTTTTGGGAACAAAGAACAAAACTTTCTGGGGTTTGGCAGATATAAACCATATCGTGACACTGGAAAAAGACGACGAGAATAACGCTAGAAAATGAATTATTGCATAATTTTATTCCAGGAACCTTGCTTTATGGCTTATTTATTCAAGCGGCTATGAGTGTAGTGGAATACTTTATTCCAAGGGCCATAGATGAGGGACGGACAATGTCTGAAGAAAATAAAGTGAAAAACAAGCGGGCGCTAACTAACTGGAAGAGCTGCCACCACTACAAGCAATATTCAGAATATGAGGAGAACGCGAAAATGCATTCTTCTCACATCAGTTACAGTTAAAGTTTTCAAAATTATGGTGGGGATGGGGCTTTCTTTAAAAATGATACGAAATACTACCGGTAGTAAAAATAGTAATAGTACTACGTACTCGTAGTAGTAATACGACTACTCTCTCTACGTACTATCATGAGTAATCTGCAACCTCACAAAAGAACAACGTGGCGTTCACATTTTCAACGTAATAATAAAATAATACGTAGTATATTTTATTATTTTAGACATGTAATATATGTATTATAATATATATTTATATATCTATCATCAGTTTCACCATCAACCTCTCGCCCGTACTACTACTGGAAAGCAAAAAACGACAACAGGCCTTTGTTGTACTTCCCAAGTGTTGCCGCCTGTCTACCTGAAAAGCGAATATTGATTGATCATCCTGTGAACAAAGAAGAACCATTTACATTCGGCCAAATCCTCCCTGAGATCCAAGCAGCAGCAGCAGCAGCAGCAGCAGCAGCAGCAGCAGCAGCAGCAGCAGCATCATGGACAGCAACACTGCCAACGACCTTTCAAAATCCTTTCAAAGTTTGGGCATTCCCAAAACACACGTGACTGTCGGTTGGAGCAATTTCATTGCCACTCAGAAACAGTACAAATCACTGTTTGTCAATAGGAGACTACCAGACTACGGATGGTCCGACGTACAAATTCAAAGTTTGTTGTTCTTATTCTCTACCTTGGATACCAACAACAAGACATTGGCCAAAGGTGGTAGCAGCAACAACAGTGACGACGACAATGATTGTGATAATGTCGTCGATGGCGATACAAGATGGTGTGGTGTGGGAGAACGTGAGGGACGGGTTTACTCCTCCTTGGTGTTGCAACGACACTTTGGACTTTCCCATGGGATGGGACGAAGTGGTGACATTACCGAACCGCAACCCAAAGCCGCCGGAAGCTCCGTTTTGGTCAAGCTCACGCTGTTATTGACTTTGGATGCCCTGAAAAGGGGGAGCGGTTTGGAAGGGAGAATCAATAAGAAACAGAACGGGCCTGCTGCGTTTGGCATCTTGCTGCCGCTTTGCACGGGAATGTCCATGTCATTGCTTTTACAGAGTATGAAGAAAGAGGGTTCACCCAACAAAGATATCGTCTTGTGGAGTCGAATCGACCAAAAAAGCTGTTTCAAAGCAATCGGTGTGGCTGGCTTGAGATGTGTGGTAGTGCCCACCAAAATCCAAGGTGACGAGGTAATCACAGACCTTGAGGCAATGGAAGCTGCCTTACAAGAACATGGAGATCGTGTCTTGGCGGTTATTACCACGACATCTTGCTTCGCTCCTCGAGTTCCGGATTCCGTGGATGAAGTTGCCAAGCTATGTCAAAAATTCAATGTCTATCATGTCATCAACAATGCCTATGGGCTACAATGCTCCAAAACCAGCAAGCTAATCAATCGCGCTTGCGTGCTGGGACGGGTTGATGCTGTCGTCTGCAGTACCGACAAGAACTTTTTGGTTCCCGTGGGTGAGTCAACGATCTCCTTCCACGATCCAATGACCGAGTCGAAATATTGACAAAGCTACTCTTGAACTGATTGGAAAATTGCTCTCTCTCTCTCATTCTCTCTCTTTCACATCGCAGGTGGTGCCATTATTGTATCTCCCAACAAAGCTATCATTGACAACGTCGGAAAGGTCTATGCAGGTCGAGCTTCTTCGTCTCCAATTGTTGACTTGTTCATTACATTGCTTTCCATGGGCCTCAACGGCTACAAGAAACTATTGAACGAACGGATGAATATGCTAAAGAACTTCCCCTCCAGATTGGATACCGTGGCGAAAAAGCATGGTGAGAGACTGTTGATTTGCCAATCAAACACCATTAGTTTTGGAATCACACTGGATGCTCTAGCACGTCCACAGCAAGATGGCGAGACAGAAGACGAATACACCAAATCCGTAGCCAAAGACATATCAAGCTTTGGAGCAATGTTGTTTTCAAGATGTGTTTCAGGTACACGGGTAGTACCAAGGGCACAAACAAAAGTCTTGAGCGGAGAAGACTTTGTTGGCTTTGGAAGTTCAACAGATAATTACAAGCATTCATACATGACTGCAGCTTGTGCAATAGGTGTGAGCAAGGCTGAAATCGACGAGTTCCTTGTCCGATTAGACAAGGCACTGGGAGAATACGCCTCAAAGATGGGAAAGACGAAAGCGCGGTGAAACATAGAATTAACAACGACGTTCTTTTGTTTTTCTAGAGTTTCCATAATTTCTTTATTCTGTTGCCAAACGTCCCTGAAAGTAAAACCATTTTGGAAATCGATTGAATTTGTCTATCTACAGGCATTTTTCTGTTGTGGAACCTTTGGGTCATAGTTCACCGGCCAACACATGTGATCAAGTCCCGTTGTCTCTTTTCTACGGCCCCGTTTTACCTTGACGATGATGTTATTTGTAATGTGTATGATATGTGTTGGTGGCATGTTGGTAGAGCAATAGTTATCTAATAGCATTCTTTACGGCTCGAAATTCCTATCGACTCGGACGGAACAAACGGCGCATTTGACTGCTGCTTCTTTCAACGATCCGATCAAGCTTGTAGTTATGAATTGTTTGTAGCCGTTGGTTCCTGGCCCTAAGATTCAATCGAACCGCCTTGGCAATCTGCTTGGTTGTGTACCCACAATCTCTCAAACTTTTTTCTCGTACATGGCGTGGGATTACAATATCGTTCAATCGTCGTCTGCCCAATTGATCTTTCATGCGCTCAACATCTGATACCTTCTGGGGGGGTTGTACAGTGTAATTCCATCCGATGCCCACACTGGGCCCAGATGTTGTGGAGGGGTTCAAATCGAGCACTAGCTCATAGTGTCGAACTTCAACGGTATCAAAAGAGACGTTTCGTCGACTGACGCTGACGACATCACTAGGTAAGGAAGTAGTCCTTGAGAATTTGCGAACAAAGTCTTTCGGGGCAATGGGGTCGCTGTTTGTTCGGTCCAGCCAAACTTTTCCTCTTCGACATGGAAGCTGTGGCGCTGTGGCACTTCCTTTATCGTGCCATGATCTGCGTTTTTGTAGCGGCTGGTGCGATCTGCTCGGCAATGGCAAAGTAGGAGGAAACACACCGTCCGCCTCCTTTGTCTTTTCAGAATCCTTTTTGAGATTTCCAGTACACCCAGTGAAGAAAGTCAAATCGGAAACAACTGAAGCGCAGTCGCCGAGATTCTCATCGACATCTTCCTTCACAACCGTGCACTGTGCCATGTGGTCATTCCTCTCGAACTCATCGTTGATTGCAGAGAACTGGGAAACTTCGGAGCAAACAGAAGCCCATTCATCTAGTGAGAGTTTGGACACTATCTCACTCGGGAGCCTGGAGATCAAAAAAGATTGAAGAGTCTTGGTAGCAGATTTCGTGTCTTTCGTTAGCAACGTGTTGGGTTCCGGTATATCTTTGGCGTTGTCATGTTCTTCCACAGATCCTTCAGTGTATTCCTGTCCTGTTTCGGATGCATTGCTCAGAATATCATTTGACCCACGTCGTTTGGGTACCGATGGGCGAAGGTCCATGGAATCCCTTCGTGTGCAATTAGCATTCGATGCGAAGTGATCATCTCCTTTGATTGTCATTGAGTGTTCAATTGCTCTGACTTGAAACGAATTTGTTTCCTGGCATTTGGGGATGTTGGAGTCGCAGGAGCTGTTCTTACTTGTGTCTTCCGATGAAGATGTATCCCAAGGAGCTGGTTTCTTATTTCCCAAGGCCGATCCGTCTGGATACGGGACGGTCAATTCGGGAGGTCGACATAAAGTTTGGCACTCACTAGTATCTGTATCTGCTAACGCTTCTTCCAAAGCTTCGTCTAGCTCCTTGGTACGGAAATTGTCGTCGCATTCGTCATCAGATACCGATTGGCTGATATCTTCTTCCGTTGTGGTGAGTTCTTCGAATGTTGCGCATACACAATCTATACGAATGGAAGTATTGCTTTTCCATGAATCTACGCTTATGTCATCTCCCGACTGTAAATTCTGGAGAAGAAAGTGAGCTGATGCTTCTTTGAACGTTTCCGTAAGTGAATTTTTCGGAATGTCTGTATGCTGTAATGACGACATTGGCATCATCTCCACATGTATCCTACTATGATCCATAGTATTTTCGAGAGGATCCAGAATATTTGGTGAAATAGTATGACTGTGAGTACATGCATTCATCGCTCCTCTATGCTATTGTATACCTCTACTGGATGATTCCAGGAAATCCCAAGGATGTTGATGATGATGATGATGATGATGATGATGATTCAAGGAAAGGATGGACCACACTGACTGTGAGTGAAATCTGTTCCTACAAACAAAACGAAGAGAGAGTACAAAAATCGATTGGGACTGGTGAATCGATGATCTCCGGCAAGATGTATGACACCTCTAGTTCTACGAAAGACTAGTCTTGCATGAAGATCCTGTGATCGTGACTTAAGGAAAACATTAAGTTATTAAATAGATGCAATTCTCCCTATGCCACTGATTGATCAAAGTTCCAAGCTAGATTGAGCACCTTCGCTTGTTGTTGGAGTTCTTTTTCATCAAAGCTCAAGCCTTTCTTCAATTTTTTTTATTTACAGTTAGGACTACTGCTGCCATTAACCAAACAGACCACCACGAAAGGCATACACACTTTTTCGACGAAGATGATGTTACAGTTAATAAGTAGAGAGAACTGCTTTTCCCGACTAGATCTGTCGAAACTTCCACTTTTTTGGAAGCACAAGAAAAGATAAGTGTCGCGTCAAGGACTTCATTGTCAACCGAACGAGGCTATCATAGTTTCCCGCACACTTCCAGAACAAGAATTCACTGTCAGGTACAGAATCGAACGCCAGTGTTAAACTTTCGTTGTGGGCGATCCTTCGTCCTTTCTCAATCGATTTCTTCTTGGCGTAGAAAAGAACAGATTATTATTTTTGGATTTTTGTCACAGTACCTCTCTATGAAAAGGTCATCCATGGATTCCGAGGTCATTTATTTAAGCTACACCACGTATCCAGTAAGCATTGAATAAAAGTGAAAGATACCAGCGCGCGACATTTATAGGGAGCCGAGAACAACACAATGAAGGATGAGGACATCATAAATTATTGATGATGTTGTCATCATTGGAATCGATTATCTACTGCCACCACGAGCAGTACGACGGAGTGTGTTCCAGTGTGTTCCATCAAGTTACGGTACCTACCCGTAGGTACGAAGTACCGGTACTACAGTACCGGTAATTTTGATGGAAAAGCACTACAGAGAGTTTGAAGCTATGACGTTTACGGAACAAACTTCTCGCAGTATTAAAATATATGCTTTTATTATATTTTAAACGACTCCGAGTATTATAATAATATATTACGTAGTATTATTTTATTGAAAGTAATGAATGTAGCTCTATCACTTTACACAGTTAACTTGAAACTACTCCTGGTCAAACTTTTGTGAAGCTACGACAGTACTACGGTACTACTGATCTACCAACCAACCGCTGTCGTACAGCACCGTAGTACTGTCGTACTACCTAGGTCGTCGTATCTATGATTAAATTTGTGGAATGAATCATGGATATGCAGTTGATAATAGTAGAGTTGATTGCGAGTGTGGTGCTAACAGTGTAAACTACTGTGTTACTTCGGACTTTGTGTTACTTTGGTTGACACAGGAGTCATAATCTTATAGTATTCTTTTGCAAGTTGCCACAACTGGGTTCTGGTAACAACAATGACGATTTGATGCCATGAAATTATGATCGTTGCGGGCAGACCAGAAAGTATGGCTAGGGGAGAGCAGCCCAGGCTCTCAACACCATCGATTTCAACAATCGGGACGGCAAGCATGGCAACGTCAAAGCCACAAGCGACATTCACAGCCCCCTCATTGTCAAATTCCGAAACTGTCCTATTGAATCCTATTATTACGAACAATCTGCAGCTTACAATGGCTATAATTGCGCTGTGCTGTTGCTCCTTGATACATGCATACATGTTGATCAACGTCTTTCCATACGCAGCGTTCATGGCAGTTCATCTCCTCCCCGACGGTTCTGTAGACGATCAATCCGTGGGACCGTTTTCAGGGGTTCTTGCGTCGTCTTTCATGTTTGGAAGAATGTTCAGCTCCTATCCATGGGGACGTATGGCTGATTTGTATGGCCGGACGCTGGTGTTGATTGCCAGCTTGTCCCTGTCTGCAGTATTTAGTTTGCTGTTTGGGATGTCGCAATCGTTCACCGCAGCCATGATTTACCGATTTCTTTTAGGTGTCAACAATGGTTTGGTAGGTACGGTGAAGACTTTGGTCAGCGAAGTGGCTCCCAGTGAAACAGTTGAGACGAAAATTATGGGATTGGTGGTAGGGATGAGAGCTTGCGGTTTCTTACTTGGTCCTGCTGTTGGGGGGTTGCTAGCGGATCCGATCCAACAATTTCCGAACAGCTTCTCAAACAAAACGCACGCATGGTATTACACAGCTTTGTCGAGGTACCCTTTCCTACTTCCGAATGTCATGGGTTCTCTGTTGTGCCTTGCCACTGCATTATTGGTTTGGTGGTGGATACCAGAAACACATTAAATCAAGTCCGCCCTCGAGAGAAGCGTCGATCCATCATCAAGGATATGAACAAAATTCTTCACAAAATGGCTCGTGGTTTAAAATACCAAAGGGGAGAGGTGCAACAAAATACGACGGAAGAGTCTCTATTACTCGAACGGCACGAGACTTCCAACGACACCGGTGACTCCAGAAAGACCAGCACTAGTGCTACACCGATGAAATCAATTTGGAACGTTGAATCAGCGAGGCGACATTTAATTCCTTATTGGATCTTTTCTATGGCTGTCGCTTGTCTTGACGAAGCCTTTCCGCTATTTTGCATTGCATCTGCGACATCTGGATTAGCACTTGCTGAGAAAACAATCGGCGAAATCTTGTCATCTGCTGGACTTTTGTTTCTGCTATCTCAATACTATGTCTATGTCCAGACAGTCGAACGAGTGGGTCTCTATAAAAGCCTCTGGTTTGGTTGTTTTCTCGGATTTCTACCGGTATTCCTTATCCCGCTTGCTAGATTGCTGCAGCATCCTCTGGAGGAAGATGACCAAAAAGCGGTTGAAAACTTCGCTCCCCTGGGATGGGCTACCTTTTCACTTCTCGTATCAGCCATGTCTCTATCGAAGATTGGTTGTTGCATTTTTTTTTCGAGCATATCGATTGCTTTAAATAAATCTGTCCCTATCGAGCTGAGGGCCACTCTGAACGGTTTCGCCTCTCTCGTTGGAAGTATCTTCAAAGGATTGGGACCTATCCTCGCGGGTATCCTATCACAATTTTGCTTTTCCCTCGGTCTTGGCGAACTCGGCCCTGTTGTATTGTTTTCCTGCATCGGATGCGCCGGCCTTTCTACGATTGTTTTCTTGGTAGGCCTCGGGCCCAAAATCGCCAACAAAGAAAATAAAAATTCAACTCTCGTGTGATAGGATGCAACGAATCGTTCACCAAAGACATCGGTCACATTGAGGGTCTGCATTTTCCAAAGACACCGAGAGCTGAATTATTTATGGGTTTGTAACTCTCATCTGAGGCGGTGTATCTAGCTAGATTTGTACCGAAGCTGTCATCTGTAAACCTGCAGGTGAAGTAGCCACTGAACTCTCGCCTGCCACAGCTTTACAAAGGACGGCTCGACCCATTTGACGTACTCAGATTTACGACTAATACTTTGAATAGGGGTTCGTGGATTTCGTCCGTCCCTGATAAATAGAGATCTCTACAAAATGAACTGACATTTTTCGCCTACTTAGACGGATGGATTTAGAATCTGCTACTATGCAGGATCGATTCTTTCCTGTTTTTTTTAGACTACAACTTGTGAACCCAGCAAAGAAAGAAGTACTCCTGGGTTGCTGTCTAGAAAGGGTACAAGTGAAGACCTGGGGATAACATACGCAAGACAACCATCGTGCCCCGCCATCATATTAGAGGTGTGGTAGTGGTCTGCCGGAGCGCCACTTCCCATCGCATTCGCCGGGTCTCCGCTCACCATTCGAGAGGTATCACAAAGGAAATTCCCTCGGCTGAAGATCAGATGCTCAGTGTACGCGCGGCGAGAGTACAGCCGAGCTAAAACCTTGTTTGCAAACTTATCTCTTTGAGCTCCTATCGCCCCAAGAAGTGGATTTTTCGGCGCATCGTCGTAGTCTTCGACCTCTTCCATGCGGAGTTGCAGGACTGTCTCCAACCGGGAGTATTCACTGTTCGGCTGTATGCTGTGAAGAAGTTTGTCTGCCTCGACATGTACGGTGGGAGAATCCTCTTGCCTTTCTTGTACCTGCTCATCAATGTATAAAAGGGGGTGCGTCTTTGCATCTGCATTTCCATGACGGTTCGTTTCATTCGAAGGAAGGCGTGGTAGCTTGGTCGCAATAGTTGCAGTCCCAGCCACGATGATGTAGGCAAAGTCGACTGGATCGCCGACTTTCCAAAGGTAGCTTTGAAAAGGAAAATGCCGAGGACCTTCTGCTACTGATTCCAAGTGGCGCCTTTGCTTTGGATAAAGGGAACCGAGCACGGAATTGAACTGGATTACATCAATCAAACTATCTTGAATTTGCTCCAGAGAACCGCTATGACCGGGGCCTCCATTCTTACGGTTCTTTTGGCGCTCTTCAATCGCCAGATACTTTCGATAATGTTTTGAACCAGTATTCAGAATTCCGTGTAAATCCTTCATAGAAACTAGAATGACTTTCACTCCCTCCTTCCCAACAGCAATGATATCCCTGGGTTGACTTTCGCCTGGTACAACTCGGACGCAGCGTTCGGGATCAGGCTGTAATGATTGCGGACAAGTCCAGTCACCAGCATGCCATACAATGGGTGGAAAATCCAGGCTACCGGTTTGCAAATTATCGAGCATCGATGATGGGACACTTTCTCGGCAAGCTCCTTCCCAGAACACGCACAAGAAGTCGGGCCTTCGCATTCCATGAAGGACGACTTGGCCTGGGCAAAATGATTCCACATTCGCAATTTCAAGCACTTCCATTGTGTGCGCATAGGATAAGCTTGCCAAGAAAGGGACCGCGGACATCAGGTTCAAAATAAACCATGCATCCGAAACATCCGTCGGCCTTGAGAAAACAAGCGAAGGTACTTTCTCCCCAACCTTTTCTCCCGAGAATTCCTCGGACAAGGACTGCGTTACGTCTGGACTAAAGTTACCATAGATGGTCAATGATGCACCTGCACCGTCTTGAAGACTTTGGGACGAAATGCACGGCAAGGAGTGTTTCTTCACTGCGTTGTTTGCACTTTCTGAAGGTTTGTCCAATCGGAGCGTACCAATTGTTCCCGTCGGCGCTACCCGTAAGCCACAGTCTGAAGGTATTGCTGCAGTGTGCACAATATACAGTCGATCCCTAACTTCTTGAGGAAGCTCTTGGAGTACCGAGAGAGGTGTGTGGATCGGTGGCGCACCAGACTCGTGAAGCAAAACGTCACAGTCTTGAAGCGGAAGTTGCCTTAAATCATCCGCTCGTTTCTTGGAAAGTATGCCCTAAGTCATTCGGTAGAGATCATACAGTAGAATCAGCAATGCGGACAAGGGCAAAAATGAACGACAAAAAACCTTCACCAACGAACTTACCTTTTCCTCTAAAGCGCTTATTCGCTCTGGAATGTTCATATGATCACCAGTGAAAACGATAGATTTACCTCTCCACTCCACTTTGAATGATATGCAGGGTATGGTGTGAAGGGTGTATGTGAAATGAAAAACTGCACCTTGCATTTTCAAAGGTTGGCCAATTATGGCTGGCCGGAAACGATGACTTTGGCGCAAAAGAGATGAACTCAATCCGGACAAGGCGGAGTACTTGCGTATGAAACTCTTATAGATGGTCGGTGTTGTAATGATAGCGACGCGAGCTCCAGTCACAATTTTCTGAAATGCACCGGCATCGTGATCTGCATGACAATGAGTGATGATGATGGCAATGATAGTTTGCGGTCTTATGCCTTCCATTTCCAAGGCAGCTGATGAATATGGAGGTGGATCTATCATGATCCCTCTGCCATTTACCCACAATACGTAGCCACTTGTACTACCGTTCTTATCAAACCCATGTGAATTTCCCAATACTGTGACGCCAAATGAAGGTGGATGGAAACTTTTGACCAAACTTTCCGAATGGGGGTGATCGATCTGAATGGATTCAACTTCCATTAATCCTTTCGATGTGCGTTCGATGTTGTCGTGAATCGATGGTTCGTTAGAGCACATGAATTGCCGTACGGTTTTTATGTCTGGGACTTTAACAGTTCCGCTGAACCTTGCTTTCCCAATTATGACGTTGTTTGCATCGACGTCATGAACGATGTACTCCGTCCCACCTGCCATTTTAAAGATCTCGACTCTAGCTGTGTCATTAGTACGCTTCTGCTCATAGGTGGCATGAGGTGGATAGATAGTTGCAACTTCTCCCAGCCATTTTGCCTGCGAGTACATCCAGTGGCTATCTTGCAAGTTGTCAGCATCGTCTAGAAAGTCGTAGTCGAAGTCTGCAAAGACAGAAGACCCGGCGGATAGTCTGGACGTTCTAGTATACCTCGCTTCTCTTCCTTCGTGGTCAACAGTCGAGTCTGATTCAAAAGAAACGGCGCTTCCTCTCCTTCCACTTGAAATTAACACCGTTTTGTCTGGAAGTATTTGGTTCGACACACCTGAATCTGGAGTATTTATTTCTCCCAAAGAGTTTCGATTCTTCGGATCACTCATTGACGCGGTTGATAACTCCAGGCTTCTTCCTTCGCTCACGTTTCGATGGTGAGAGGATCTATTGAGTACCTGCCCGTCGTCCGAAAGATTTCTTCGAACACCGCGAACTGGTTCCTTCTGTAAGTCAATCAAAACGCTATCATCATTCGTGAAAGACTGAAGCTTTGGACCGTCCGAAGTGGAATTTCTTCTCAGACTCGTGGGTGGTGTCGTTGTTTGTTCTATTCTCTCATCGCTTCGAGTCTTTTCATTCGCCGTACAGAAGGTGTCTGCTACGTTGTCGTAATTTTCGTGTGAAAGCATTGGCGGCACACCCAGCTTAGGACGGCCCTCACGCTTGCTGTTATAAGAGCGGCGATCACGTTGGAAGTGAATGAACTCCAGGAGTGTGTCAGTAGACAGCTCGGATGAGGAGCCATCGTTCACCCGAAAATTGAGAAACTCCTTGTAGAAGTTGGGTCTGGCATCTACCGGGAATGTGGGGTCAAAGTCCTCGTCCGCATTTTCACAATGATTCAAGTTATTTCGAAACTTATCGGGGCCTAGTAAGGTTTCCCCAAACACTGTCCGTATATCTTTTTCAGCTTCCAGTGAATCCACTACCAGTTGAACCCGCTTTTGTTTGACAAAGAAATTGAAGTACGCAGGGAACTCGAATTCAGCAAAGTTCAAACCAAGAGCATGACCCAGCTCTCTACAAAAGCGTTCAACTGGAACAATGTAAACTGTTGGGACCTCCATTCCAAGCACCATGGAATCCTTTATCGTTTCTGGAGGAATTCCAAACTGAAAGCAAAGAAATCACACTGTGTTGGAATCGAGATCAAGATTATACACTCGATCTCGAAATAAGAGTCAAGAGCGATATCGATGATCGCTACTCTCGGCTTACCTGTATCCTTCCAACACCTTTTGTCTCAAAACTTATCCCCCCTCTAGGTAAAGAGTCTATTGTGATCAGAGGGACGGAATCATATCCTGCGGAAACGGCAGGGTCATCGAAAATTCTGGTTCCTTCTCTCTTTAAGGGTGCCGACGGAGGGGGCATTGAGGGTAGGGCTGCAACCGATCCTCGATGAGGTTCAAAGGGACTTAACGTTCTTGTTACTCTTGGATTGACCGCCCTAATAGAATCCGATACCATTGTCACGGGAGGGGACTTCGACATTGTTCCAGATATATCTGTCTCTGTTGGCTTGATATCCTTCGCCATTTTGTTTTCTGTCAACTCGTCAACTCAACTGGTTCTATATTCTAGTGTGATGCAGCATCCACATCGAAATAAGAAGCTGTTGTTAGGGGCATGATAGGCTTTGTGGGAAAAGGTACAAGATGAAAGAAACGTATGATACAAAAAAGCAGGTACCGGAACATATGTGTATCATAGCTGCCGGTAAATCAAGCGAACGACGGTAATACGGTAGTGGTACTCGCACTGGGTAGCACGAAGTAGATCATAACCCTGGCCATAAGGCCGAAAGTCGAGGGAGCAAGTCTACGTCGTAGATAACTGTAAGGTACCATGTGTTGATGAGTTGTGGTAGAAAAGTCACATGGAATCTTTCCATGCAATTTTTTCCCACTGGAATTCATAATCCACATTACAACTCTCTACTCTAGCTACCGGTAGGTATCTACCGGTACTCCGAACTAGTTACTGTAGCTATGCAGTAGGTACCGGTAGTCGTAGCGCTAATAAAAAAATAGTGTAGTAATAAACAGTTTTGGTTCTACATTGAATAACGATACGTGTTTCAAAGGGCATTCGATGCGTAAATCTTCACTTCAATGAACTGTAAATTAACTGTAACATTCAAAACTTTAATCACGCCGTTCTGAATGGCGTATCAACAACAACCACAAAAGAGATACGGTACTCGTATTTTAATGGTACAATATTTTTTTTATTTTATATTGATTCCGACGACAATTCTACGACAGGAACCTCTCCCGTAGTCTTTGATAGCCGTCCCGAACTATCGTTTTGAGGAAAAATACCTCAATCTCGGGCCATCCAAGTTACACGCGTTCAGTTCATTCGTAAAAGCATTTCGGTTAGTTACCTCAAAGTTCAATACTTTATAAAGCTAGTACGGTGTGAGAAATGGCATCGAAATAACATGTAAGTTAAAATCTGAAGACAGACTTCCCTCCCACATCATCTACCATCACTTCCTGTTGTCGCTTAGTAAACTCGTCAGTGAAAGCCTTCTTCATCAATTTCTTTTGCATCCGGGCGAGCTGCCTCTCCTTCTTTACGTTCAATTTTCGCAATTTCTTCTCTTCAGCACTTTCGTTCTTCCGCCGGGCTTCCCCTTTGTTGACGCTCATGTACGTATCTGCAAGATCATCGTCCATTTCTCTATGGCTAGACAACACCCCAAGAGGAAGACCGGTCTTTTCAGACAGCAATATTTGTTGTACCGTCGTCCCTTCATCCTCTGTAGCAGCAGGCGAGTTATCAACGGTGGCATCCTTTTTATTCTTTCGTCTCCTGCTCCGCCCACTTCCCACGCCGATCGTCACAGGGTTGTTATCGAGATTGGAATACGTGGAAAGGATACTTTCGCAATCCCATGGATTTCTAATCCTCTCGCTAAAATAGCTTTTTCCATCGATAAAGATCTCTTCCGCTGGAGGCGCCTGGTACGGATTTCCCAGCGTATCGTCAGCTTCCCCTAAAATGTCGCTAATTGGGCGAATCCCGCCATCATTTGCTTGCTCACACTCGACAATGTCCTTAGCAGGGACCATTTTTGTACCGACGAGGACTGAAAATCCACTTCCTCCTTTTCTTTGCTCGTCCTTGTAGTGGCGTGTACCCTGGATGAATATATCATCTTCCTTCTCCTGGAGGAAGTCATCCAATGCTGCTTCTACTTGTGTATCACCTTCCAAAGCCAGATTTCCGTGTACGTCATCATCGTTACCTTCTCCAAGATCATCCGAGTCGTACTCTGCCAAGGTGGCGTTGAATTTGTCGCAAAGAGCCTGTTCTTCTTCTGCCGTCAGCTTTGGCACAATCCCAGGAGTCCCTTGTATTTCAAGATCGAAGCAGTTCTCGTAATAGCAGCTAGAGCCCTCGTCGCTGTCATCTCCACGTATGCCTTTTCCTATTGGCTTGGCCTTTGAAAAGAATGCATGGTCACGACGTCCGAGTTCATGGATAGTGGCCATCCGTCCCGTGCCATCTCCTTGCGATTCTAGTTTGGCTTTGTCCATAAGATTCTTGATGTGTGCTGAAAAATCAAACGCTCCGTCTGCGTCATCCTCTTCGGGCTCCTGCGCTGCGTCCAGAACAAATTCATCGTTGAGCTCTTCAAAGTCTCCCTCATCGAAATCTCCAAAGAGCGCTTGCGCGATTTCTTCGTCCATACAGTCCGATGTCAAAGCGATAGAATCGAGCTGTCGATCGACTTCTTTGACGATATCATCTTGTATCGACAAGTTCCGTGCATCCAACATGGCGCCTACTTGCTTTTTACTGACGGAAGCACTAGTATTGGATAGATATTGGCCCGTTCCACTAATTGGCTTCATGTGCTTGTCGTAGTCAAAGTCGTCCACCAATCCTGCTTCGGACAGAGTTGCTTTCCAAGTCGACAATGTCTCATCCTTGAGTTGTATTGCTTCATTCTTTCCCAGCAAGACCTTTTGATCTGTCTCGCGGTTGTTGTCGGGCGATGGCCACAAAACAACACCGCCATTTCCATCTGTGCTGTCGTCGGCAACGTCCCGTTGGGAACGATACAGAATATGATACGTCGAAGCATTCTTCTTGTCGATAAAAGGCTTTTTCTTTCCCATTTTATATTATGCTAAGTGAAGGTTGATGAGGAGATGTCTTTTAATATAGCAATTACAAAACTGATGACGAGTGCCAGAGAGATGGTATAACCGTCCTGCGGAAGTCGTTTTGGCTTGGTGCGTAGTATATCACTAGGTAGTAGACTGTAAGAAAAGATGATTCATCATGCGATAAAATATATATGATATACAAAATCGACACAAATCAGGCCTCATCAATCAAGAAACAGCTCATCTTGATGATGACTATGAATTCACTGGTCAGGTCGAAATGAATAAGTCGGATAGAAGGACAGACTCTCCACTTTGCTTGCAGGCGCCGGCCTGCTTGCGGTGTAAGGCCTAATAGTCAACGTTAACTGAAAGTAAGTACCGTACAGGAACGATACGCTTTGGGCTGAAGAAGCTGTTACAGTTGTTAGTTAACAATAAGTGCTTGCTGTAGCTACTACCGTACTCCGAGTAATACTCTACTAGAGTAGCTTCATTTTTATTCGTCGGAGGTAAGAGATGAAATGCGAATATCCCATGCTGTTACTGGAAGGCGGAAAGAAGATAAACCACCAATTGTCCAAAGCAATTCAAGATCAAAAAGATGGACGAGAAGAGAAATCTCGGGGCGTAGACGGCCCATACCATCAAATGCCTTCTCAAGACGCTGACAGAAATGCAATTCAGAAAACTCTCCGTGACTTGGTAAAAGCCGTACCACGTCCATAGACATGGTCGGTGATGCATGAATGAAGTTATCCACACCATGATCAAACCGACGATTTCCCACCCAAACGTGTTCAAAAAGAGTTGGAGACCACCCAAGGCAAAATTGAATTCCACAGTGGCAACAAATGCAGCAGAATACTGCAATCGGTTAAAGGCGCAGCCATGATTAGTGGCAAAAAAGGTATGCCGAACTAGCAGCCTCCAAAAAGTTGCCTGAACCGGTGTCGAAACTTCGTAAAAGCCAGTGGCGCCAGCTAAGACGTACAACATCCAACCTTGGATAGACACAATAAGGACAGTTGCGGCGGTGGAAGGCCCTGTGACCACCATTATAGCAATGAGGAGTTGAAACACTACCGTGCAAGCCCGTACTAGCGCAATGTCGTGGAACGTTTCCTGGTCTTCCTTTTTCTGGTGTAGCGACAGAGCCTGCCGAATGACAGGCCCTAAAGCTTCGAAAATAGCAACCGGGACGCTACCTAAAAGCAAGGTGATAGCAATACGTGCAGCCTGGTATCCATTTTGGGTCTGATCCAAGCTTTGCTTTTCCATCCAACAGATTGCGAGACAGAGCAGAGTAATGCAGTCAATTGCGACGTGGAAAAAACCCGTTCTCGTTCTTCTCGACAACTTGGTAAAAAAGTAAATGCGCAAAACCGCCAGACCAAGCAAAGAACTCAAGAATGCAAGTGGAGAATGGGCACCGTGTTGGCGGAGAGAAGGATCCATGCCGTGACCAGACACTGTAAGTTCTGAAATCCTGGACAACAAAGGAATTAAAATCGGAAAATATGGAACAAGTCTAGCGTTTCCGCCCGATTTCAATGAATGCATTCGAAAGAAAAGGACGACACCCAGAGTAGTGAGCATAAACATTACAATCCGCTGCTCTGCTTCGATGTAACTGTTGCTGAATGACAGCATTCCACTCTGAAAAAACACAAAGATGGCGCTGAGTCCATTTTCCAAGTATTGATTCCTGGG
Organism: Nitzschia inconspicua; assembly: GCA_019154785.2. Lineage (NCBI taxonomy): Eukaryota > Bacillariophyta > Bacillariophyceae > Bacillariales > Bacillariaceae > Nitzschia > Nitzschia inconspicua. Next base: position 1,447,304 of record JAGRRH010000018.1, read on the forward strand.
CATGCGAATACTTCCGGCAGAATAGTACACAGAAGCAGCCCAAAATACCAAAGTGAAGAAAAGTACAGATCCGCCACAAATCATTCCAAATGTATCGAATCGAGTCCAGACTTTGTGACCGAGATCTGCTGCGTCCACAAGAAAAATCTTGAACAGCCCGCATGCCTTGTAGAACGCCGTAGAATCATCGTTATGGTGCGACAAGGCTTCCTTATATGTGCCAACCGCCTCTTGCAATTGCTCTTTCAATTCAGGTAGATTGGGGAGTTGATTGGCAGTTTCAGAATAGACTGTGAAGTATCGCCAAACCTGGGCTGCGTTCAAGGCTAATGCAGCTGCCGTCTTTGCAACACTCTTGAATCCCAGGAGCGACGGCACAACTCCACCGAGATTCGCATAGGGGATAGGAAGGCCAAGGAGAATCGAAATCGTGGGGACCAGATCAATCTGATGTATCGATTGAAATGCATCATGAATGAAGTCACTTCCCAACGTTGGCGAGAGGTCCAGGGGTGTGTCACCACAAGCTGGCGAAAAGTGCACGAAAAGTGCTGCATTTACTTCATTATCCGTTCCACCACCATGATTTCTGCAGTCGATGTTGGACAAAAGCGTTGAGATGTACAAGAGCGATCAAAAATAGGAAACTTACGTGTGCAGTAACACTCACCCATCTTCTGTCATTCCATGGTCCCCAAAAATCAATGCCAAATGGCATTTTTGGGACGTGTCCATAAAATCTAGCGTCGTGCTTAGAGCTACATCTATTTGGTTTAGTTTTTCTGTCATGTGCTTGTCATGAGGGCCTAAAATAGAAAAAACAAACGGTGTGAATATCTCGCGGTCCCTAATGCCATGAAATCCTCCGAAGAGACCACTTGTTGCTCACCGTACGTATGTCCTACATGATCCACCCCTAGAAAGTGAGAAACAATAACCTCCAGCTCTTCTGTTTTATCGCCATTCATTCGCAAGTCCCTCAGGAGCAGCGGCAGGCGGTGAAGGCATCCATCGTCAACAGTATCCAAATCCCGGGTGTTAAAGGATGGAAAGGGGAAGGATTCATCAAACTGCCTTGGAAACAAATCCACCCAAGTATCGTCTCCCACAAAACCAAGTCTCGACGGATGTTTCAACCCACGTTTGGTAAAAGGGGTGGTCTTGAGTTGTTCGACCCATGAATCTTCTTCAATGGAAGCTCCTCCCTGAAAATACGCATCAAACACGGAACAAACATAAGGTTTGTTGAAAGACGTCACAAACCAAACAAATAGTATCGATTCTCTTACAAACACACCATATTCCCAGAAATATCTGCAAATGTCGGAAGACTTCCAGTCGTCAATCCTTTAAGTCGTTGCATGGTCACTGTTGGTGGATCGGCAACAAATTGCAGCAATTGTGAAGCCGTAGTCCGGTTCTTGTTGATAGATTGGTTTTGTTGGGATATTCGCGCTCCCACGGATAAGGGCAATCGATATCGTGCAAAATCAAAACGTAATGCATCCACAACCAGAATCACCATGGAATCTATTTGTCGATCCATCCAGCATCCATTTCGGGTATCGTCCTGCTGATACTCCTTCCCTAAAACCTTGGTAGCCTCTTCGGATGTCAAGCCCAGAATATCAACTAGTAGAGTACTGGCCTCATCACAGTGCGATACTTGTGGTAGACTCCGTTTGGCCAAGAAAAAAGACGCTGAGAACCAATACAGCCCGCCGATTGCCAACAGCGGGACGACCAAATCAGCCAATTTTGTCCTTGAAGTTTGTTTCCGCCGTTCCTTTGATCGATGAGAGACTGCCATGATGATAGTATCATGGAGATGATTCCAATGATTGTACTTTTGGTTGCTGGAAGAATCCCAACGCAGCGACAACTTTCATCATCGACTTCTTGTTGTTTTCGACAAATTCATGTCGAATCTTTCTGCCGGTTTCGTGAATCGTCGACCTCAGGCCTCACAGTCAAATAAAATATGAAAAAGGGAACCGCGGTCATCATTCGGGTCGGGGGTCGGGGGTCGGGGGTTGGCACGGTCTCTTCGAGTCCCGTTCGTGACTAATATCGCCTGCCCGTCTCTCCAACTCGCTACATACTTCGACGCCACCGATCTTTTTCGCTTCATTCATTTTTGTTTCGTCCTCTTTCACGTCTCGATCTTGTGCAAGATGAATAGATTGACTGTGAAAATTGTATCTGCCATCATCATCATCATCATCATCATCTTGATAACACAGGCAACGAATAGACGACCAAGCAGCGGTTCCTGAAACTACAATGGACGACTTGCTACCATCACTGTCGTCGGATGACGAAAGCAATCGTGGCGCTCTCGAAGTTGCTAACGATGACGACAACAGTAGCGATGAAGACGATGGGGGCGAAGTAATCAACGTCGAATTTGGTGGAATTTTGGTAGGTTGATCGTCCTGCAACTCTCGAGCTCTTGTTTTATTTGTCCCTAATTAAGTTGTGGTAATCCTTTTTCTTGTGGCACTTGTGCAGGGCGAAGATGGGGGCATGCCTTCCAGTTTTGATACACGGCCTCAAAATGGTTGGTCGTATCAGACCGCCTTGGACAGAATTGAAAGAGACAGCCTCGGCATGCAGAATGAACCACCACGAATGGACCTTGCCTCTATCATTGCTGCCAAACGAAGAAGTTTGAAGAAGAATGATAAGGACACTAACAATGAGACACCATCCTTGGTCGGCGACGAGAAAGCGTCAGGATCGGAAGGCGACGAAAGTGGAAGTGATCATGAACACGCAACTGACGAGAGCAGCGACGATGAAAGGAAAGAGCATGGGGAGAGCGACGAGAGCAACAGTGATAGCGAAAGTAGCAGCGATGACGATGAGGACGATGAAGTAGATGACGTGAAACAAGATCTGGAGGAAGACACCCTGAAAACCCGAATCGGAGACGATGAGAAACAGGACGAGGACGACCCTAGCGACTCTGAAGAAGAGGACGAAGAGGAGCAACAAGAAGCTAGAAAGGCCGCCCAATTTTTCGATACAGTAACTGCACAACAATCATCTCAAGAAGAAATTGAAGTATTTACTCAGCTTGCACTGTCTAGGCCGCTTTTGCGAGGCATTGCTGCCATGGGATTTGTCAAACCGACAGCCATCCAATCGTCCGTCATTCCCATTGCTCTTGCAGGCCGGGATATTTGCGCTAGTGCTGTTACAGGCTCCGGCAAGACAGCTGCTTTCCTTCTACCTATTTTGGAGAGACTTCTTTACAGACCGCCCGGTCGTATCAGGTGCCTTATCTTGACACCCACACGGGAACTTGCAGCACAATGCTTGGGGATGATATCTACCCTGTCTCAGTTTACCAAAATTTCTTCTGCTCTTGTTGTGGGAGGGTCAAAAAACATGAATGCTCAAATGGCTGAGCTTCGAGCTCGGCCCCAGATCGTCGTTGCTACACCGGGTAGACTACTGGACCACGTAACCAATTCTGCGGGCGTGTCGCTGGAAGATGTCGAGTTCTTGGTACTTGACGAAGCTGATCGACTGCTTGACTTGGGTTTTCAGGATGAGGTCACCGAGCTGATCAAGTCTTGTCCAAAAGAACGACAAACGCTACTTTTTAGCGCCACGATGAATACCAAGGTAGATGATTTGATTGATCTCAGTCTGAAGCGCCCTGTGCGGATCAGAGTGAGCGACAAAGATGCACAATCTTCTAGCAAAGATTTGGAGGTTGCACCGAGGCTTGAGCAAGAATTTGTGCGGGTTCGGTCCGGAAATGAGGGATTGAGTCGCGAAGCGATGCTCCTTGCTCTCTTGACAAGGACGTTTACAACCCAGACGATTGTATTTTTCGACACCAAGGCCAAGGCTCATCGGATGATGATCTTATGTGGACTTTGTGGTATCAAGTGTGCCGAGCTGCATGGCAATCTTACGCAATCACAACGCTTAGAAGCTTTGGAGCTCTTTCGACAGGGCCAAGTCGACATTCTTCTTGCAACTGACTTGGCAGCGAGAGGGCTCGACATAAATCGCGTGGAGACTGTTCTGAACTTTGAAATGCCAAATCAAATCAGTACGTACATTCACAGGATCGGTAGAACTGCCCGGGCCGGCCGTGGAGGGAAAAGCTGTACACTGATCGGTGAAGGCAGAAGACATCTTATGAAGGAGATTATGAAAGATGCGTCGGATAGGAAGAACAGCTCGAATGAGAAAGAGACGAGAGCTAATACTGCGGAGAAAGCGATCATTCGTTCTCGGTCAATCCCACCGGCCGTGGTTGCTTACTTTGTGAAAAAGATCGAGTCGCTGGAGGAACATGTGGATGAAGTGCTTCAAGCAGAAGCTGTAGCTCGAATGGATCGGTTGGCAGAAATGGAGGCGACTAAAGCACAGAACATTATCGAACATTCCGACGAGATCAACGCAAGACCCCAACGTCAATGGTTTGCATCAGAGAAACAAAAAAAGATGTCGAAAGAGGCTGCTGCGGAGAAAGCAAAACTCATTGCCGAGAAGGTCGGTACTGGTGTGCATCGAATGACTAGAAAGAAGCGGCGGGCCCGCGAAGCCAAAGAAATGTTTGAAAGTGCGGATGACGACGATGGGAAACCAGTTCGTGAAAAGCTACCATCCATCAAGAAACTCGCGAGGGAGTATAAGCGAGATGCCTCCAAGAAGGAGAAAGACAACCTTCAGAAAAGCCTATACGACGAGGATGTTGAGAGAGCATCAAAGAAGCAAAAAGGTGCACTTTCATTTCATTCTTTGGGCGATAGTACATTATTTGGAGAAGAGAAGATCACCTGCGCCTCGAAGCAGAGAGCTGGCGACGATCAACGAGTGAAGAGCGCCTACAATTTCAAGGAAATTGACCCAACCAAAGATGGTCTCCGTAAAGGAAAAAAGAAGACCCATCACAAGTTCAAGTCGAAAAGTAAGTATAAACGTCGATAGTATAGATTTGTTATCTTATCTGCTTTTGGTTTATGGATGCGGAGACTGCGCTTTACGCGCTCGCTACTTTAGATGCCATGCCATCATGTTTTCGACCTACTATTCGTCCCCTTTTGTAGTGCCAATCTCAACCAAAGATCCAACATGCACAAAAGGAGCTGAGTTTAGGAGTAGATTTGGATCGACTTCGAGAGGATCTGAGGGAGAGCGTCTGTACCAGGTTTTGTAAATTGGGCTGCTCTCTAGAAGTCAAACTCTCCACTTTTAGCTTGTTCGCTCAAGCACTCGGATTTCCGCTGTTGAAACGTCGCCAACATCTCGTTCAAAAATGAAGATGAATGCTGCTTTGGAGTTTGTATCGTCGACTTTTCGATCTTCTTCAGAGGAACCCCAGCGCGGATACCAGCAAGGAGGTCATTTGGGACCCCGTTAGAGCCCCCGTGCATCTTTGCTGGCGGAGATTGCACTGCGACAGTAGGGGGTTTCTTGAGCTTCACATCCTGCTTCCGAATCTCCTTGAGAAAATCCTTTGGTTGAGTCCTCATTTGTGTGGATTCATGCATCTTCGCCAGAGGAGCTTGGACTGCGACAGTACGATTTTTTGCGACTTTTATATCTTGCTCACGAACCGCTTTAGGAAAACTATTGGGCCGGGTCCCCAATTGCGTAGAATTCGAGCCTCCATATTTGCGTGGAGTTCCGGTAGAAGATCCTCCTGCACTTGCTTCATCCGACTTCATTCCGCGATCGATCTTTATCATGGGATTTGGAGATTTCGATGTGATTGCAGCTTCTTGTTTTGATGAGCTATTGGCAGTTTTTGTTGCTTCTTGCTGCCCACCTTTTTGACGAATCCGATCCAACTGGGAAGAGCGATCAAAATACCCCTTGCCAGTTGCCTTGGATTGAATTTGGCTCCCAGAAGCAGGCTCCCTTTGAGCTTGCGCACGATTACTTTGCTGAGATTCCGGCTCGAGCGCTGCTTGTACAGATCGCCTGTAGGGTTTCGCAGTAACCTTTTCATCGTCGTAGAATTGTTTTGCTGGTTGGTTTCCGTTTCGATCTTTCTCCGTTGTCAGCGATGATGGGTCCTCAGATGACTTTGAGTATGTCAGTTTCGTCCCAACATCAAGATTTTTAGTGTTGGTGAACGGGCTACTAGCATGCTGGAGAGGGCGACTGTTGTCTAATACATCTCGCTTCATCCAAGGACTTTCAACCTGAGTGAGAAAGGGCGGTTCAGGAATGCTCCGAGCCTTGTCAATGCTTTTGGTTCGATTCATGTCCTTTCGAAGCCACGGGTTGCTTGGCATTCCGTTCAAAGGTAGAGGGCTAGGTCGATCGTCCCACTGCTTCTGGTTAACAGATTTCTTCTCGCCATGTTTTGGAGTTGCAATATGATTGGGATCGCCCACAGCTCGAACTCGCAATCCTTGATTTGCTCTTCCAATCTTCCTATCAGCACATGATTTGCTGCCTGTAGATACATCACTTGCTATGCTAGTCATCGAATATTTAGCTCGCATGGCTTGAACGTGGCCTTCGGTAACTTCTTCTATACCATGAGACGAAGACACGGACCTAGTCGAAGAGGGCTTGTTGGAATAGAGAGCGGCATCGGCAGGTCCAGTGGAGCGGACCATACGGACGACTCGTCGGTACTTTTTCCCGTCCTTGTAGAAGACCTCACCATCACCCTTGGACGAGGCAAACGAGCCGGCTTTCATTGAATTAGAACGAAACGACGCTTCTGAGTGCCACATTTCATCATCTTGGATTTGTTCTACAATCTCTGCACCATGGCCGATGACAATGTCAGCAACTGACGGTCGAGAGACCACTTGTTTGGGACCGTTACGTTTCGTTGGGCTAATGGTGCGGCTTCCTTCGGATTTGGCAACGAAAGGGCTTCTCGAGGCTGGGACAATTCCACGGGACGCGGTTTCCTCGATCATACTTGGAAGTTGCTCTTGACGAGACGCATTAGAATTGTGAGGGGTCGTTGCAGGGACTTTTGCTTGAATAGAAAGGAGGCGCTTCTTCAAAAAGTTGACTTCTCCTTGGAGTTCATCTACCTGTCCTTGTAGGGCGTCATCACCGACCTTCTGCTGAGCGGCTGCATCAAGGTTCGGCTTCTTCTTGCGGAAAAGGAAAGCCATGGTGCATTACGAAAAAGACGAATTTGCAATTGAGATGCTTTGTGGTTGTTGTGCTTTGGTTTTTGGATGCTCGGAACATGAAAGCTGTTGTAACGGCACGACCTCTTGTGATTCAAACCTGATGTGAAAAGAGGCTACGACGTAGACAGCACAGTTGACGATGTTGCGGCTTCACACCAATGCGGACAACCCGGAGATCAGGTTTGAATCCGTTTCGAACGGATCAATCGAGTCGGATTATTCACCACAGTACGAGTCAAGATCGCGGCCTTGCGTCGACCGCCACTACTGGTCTACGACATACAGCAAGTAGCTAGCTACTACCGGTAGTAGAGTATGTACACTCGTTTCGTCTACGTATGATACGTCGTATTTTACGATCGACTCTCTCTAGAGATGTACGACATGGTGTACGATATAGTGTACCACAGTAGCAGGAATATGGGTTTTCATTAACTAACAGTAAAAGCAAGGATGGTTGCTAGGTAGAGATGTTCGCTAGTAGCCTGTCTCCACGAGAGAATTTACTTTCCAATCGACCTTGCGTTCAGATACCCTATCATAGCTAGGTTGCGGGTGGAGTACTGAACGGGAAACGATGAAATGCGGAGAAAGGAAGCATAATCCCCACAATGTACACTTCTCTTTGCCTGAAGCTTCCGCTGTATTGTATTCGCCCGAATACCACATATGAGCCGCATGCCCAAGTTTGATACTGATATATTACCTTGAATTTCTGCAATAGATTTGAGTTGGGACCAGTCCTCTGCTGGTATCTCTAGCCACTCATTCACCGGCCTCCCTTTCCCACTTGACAAATCAACAGGAATTTTTAGATGTGAGTTCGATTTGAAGCAGCAAGGCACAATGACGAAGCTGATATTCCGATGAAAGGCATGGAAAAGGGCAACATCAGTTAAATGACCACATACATGCAGTGAGATGATTACATCTGCCTCGATCCCATCGAGCATGGAAGTGCTGGCATCTGCAAACTGAAAGTTTACCATGGAAAGTGGAGGCTTAATCTTTCCTCTCGAAATTCGCAAGCCCTTCTTTAGACCATTTTTGATCGCTCCAGCCCCGATGTCAACCACAGTGATTTCAATATTATCAATCGTCCGCGACAAGTGATAAGCCAAATTGCCCTTTCCTCCTCCAATATCCAAAATGGAAAGCGTTCGTTTGCCATAGTCCGGATGTTGTTCGATTACTGCCGAGATCTCTCGGCACATCCACTCGATCTGTGGCCGTTTCCTTGTCTCCCATCGACTAGTTGGCTTGTCGTCCATCAAGACATCTAGTTCACTGGGCAATGAAGCGGGTTGGTCGATTTGTGGGACATCAACCACCGGGTATTTTCGCAGTAGATGGCAGTACTTCCTCACGACGTGTCTTTGTTGTTGCGAGAGGGTGTATTCAGGGCTACCTTTGTTGCTTTGCAGGGATAAAGCCAACTGGTTCGCTTTCCATTGCTGTTCCGTCTTGGTCATGTTTGTTACTATTGCAGTTATTTCAGAATGAGGTATGCAAAGCGCATCTGCTCCTTCTTCCAAGTCGACCTTTCCGGTCTTCATCATTTGGATAAGGGTGTAGATGGTGGAGGGTTGACACGCTGCTCTGACCACTTTCATTTCGCGAATCCACATCGACGGCCCCATGGTGAGAGGATCGTCTTTTTGCTGATAGATCAAGTCACCACACAGCGACACGATGGAACCAACAGCTGCCACATTCCGATACGTGACCGTATCAAGACTACTTTTTAGAATACTGGGGTGAAGTATGCATTCCAATCGTTGGTTGTGCTTTGTTGGTTGGATACCTCTGTCTGGAGACACGTATGTGTCGTCCTCCTCCACAACCAAGACTGTAATGTTGCCTTTGAAACGACGTCGATTTTGAACACACGCCTGTACTCTAATGGTACCAACGCCGGTGGTGCAGGGAGTATTTTGGTGGAGAATGTCGAGGACTGATACCGTCGATGCGGACTTGAAATCAGATTCCGTTTTGACTGGTGTCAACAGAGTCTTTGGAGGGGTTTGCCAGTAATGTGGAGCCTCTGGCACCGCAAAAGAATTGTCACGCGATCGTTCATCGATCCAGACCAAAGGGAAGGATAGATCATCCTTTAGGTTGTCGTTCAAGATCTGCTTGGCTAGATCTCGCATTGGTTTGGTCGTATGGGACAATGTTGGTACATTGGCCTATGAACAATCCCTCACTTCATTGATTTTATGATACAAATCGTCAAGCGAGTCGAAGCCGCATGCTGTGGACACTTGCTGCTGAAACAAAAGATACGTAGCAACGGCGGCTGGATCGTTTTCTTTGGAGGCATTGGCGGTGGCATCTTTGGCTATCAGGAACTGCCTCAATATCGTTTCAATATGCTGAACTTGTCGCGGTACCGTAATCAATTTCATGGAATGGATCGTCAGTACGACATTTCCCGGATTGTCGGTGGGAGACGCTCGACCCGTGACCTGCAACTTCGTCCCCTTGTGCAAACATTTTTGATATAGTTTGTAGTGGTTGCCTGTATAATCGTCTCGCTTCAGCAGTGCCTGGAAGGTATATGCTTCTTGTGTGTAAAAATCATCATAGTCGTCGTTGTTTCGATTGACACCCACATGAAAATCGAGGAATATCAGATTTTGCGATGACGTACCCAACCAAAGTGAGCGGGCGAGTGTCATTCCGATGCACAAAGTCCCGTAGTTGCGCTGCCACAGGTAGGTCTCTGGAAATGCCAAACCTGTCCAAGGAGGCTAGTAGTCTTGGCCCCGATTTGTTACGTGCCGATGATGAACTATCGAATTTCTGTGGCACCGACCACAAATCAATGTTTCGGATCACAGGCATAAATCCTAACGAAAACCGGAGCAGCATGACACAGCACGTCAAGAGATATCTCTCTCGAGTTCTGTTGAGAGACATTGTTGCAAGTCAAGAGATATAAAACGGCTAAAATTTTGCCAACTTGCTGAGGAAAAGGGATTTTCATATTCACCACAGTCACGAAAATGAAATAATTGATATAATGGACTGCGAAAACACAAATCACGTAACAAAGCAGCTGTACCCCGTTCTATGATTCTACCGTATGATATTACCGTAGCTACGGTAGTAGCTACCGTCGTACAAAATACCGTTGCACTCTTTTACAAAGGGTTGGCGATATCTGCGATCTTTGATTCACTCGATCATAAAATATCCGTAAACCTTGCATCGAATTTTCAAAATATTTATAATATATATTATATATATTATTTAAAAACACACATGATACATGATACCCTCAATCACCTACAAACCTACCGTCGTACTACGTAAAATGAGAATTCGCAGTTCTGGGTCGTTCTCGGATGTTTCGAAGTTTCACACGCAGAGAATGCGTTTACATCCTCCTCTGTAACATTCACCGATACGTCTGGTATCTCATCATCTTGACAACATATTACGTCGTATTATTGCTAAAGACCTCGATCAATACAACGAAGCTATATCGCAATGCGCTTCATCACGTTCGCTAGTTGTGTATATTTTGCATTTACAAAGTTTGGGCAGTCTGACCCGATCCCAAACGAGAAGAAATTCCGCTTCCTGTCGTCATTGGGCAAGTTTGCAAAGGAGGGAGGAGGATTCCATCAGGATGAAGAATGGTCGAAACTCTCAACAAATCATCAAGATAAAGACAGGAGGACTGTTTCGGTTTCGGATTATCAGCAGACGCAACAATCCTTCGGACGAAGTCTACATAATATAAATGATATCGAAATTTCCGAGTGTTCCATTTGCGGCGAAAGGAGGAAGGTGACACTTCCCGAAACAACAGTGGAAGTACCGACAGATAGCAGATCAATCATGATCGTAACATGTCATGAATTGGAGCGATATGGGCATAATGGCAACATTTCGTCGATTCTTTGCCCTCTCATTCAACCGTTGGTCCAAGATTTTTGTGGGTGCGAAAACGACCAGACATTGACTCCTACGGGCGGTGATGGATCCAATCCTACGGAAGCATCAAATACAACTACGACACCAGATAATCCTTCAGCGATATCGAGAGCAGAGTTCGTGACGAACGAATGGTCTCCTGTCTGTTGGACAATATTGGTACTGGCTTTTGTCCATTTCCTGCTCTAGCTTGCATGGCCGTCTGTATTCTTTAAGCACTCGGGGACTGTAGTCTTTTATGTCCACGGACCTTCATTCTACCGGTCCAAGACTCGTGATAGTACGCTACTTGCCATAATTTGGAACCCCGGAACGTGCTTCTCAAAAAGTGCGGCGGAATATTTGGAAAGGAGCAACCACTCATTCGACGTACTTTTTTCTTTGCAAAACGCCACTGCGGGGACAATCTGTACCTCCGCATACATCTCATGGGTGTGTTCCTTGACTCATTATGACAAATTATTTCATTTCTAGGCCTTCACGGCAAATCAATGACATGAGTTGGGACGTTGGGTCTACCGTAAGTGCTTCTACTTGACGCCATGCTAAACCTACATAGTAAACTCTGCCGTTTTATCTTAACTGTAAGTTACAATTCAGTGTTACCTACTAGGTCGTGCCATTTGACGGGAGGATTGGGAAATGTAGCTAGCAAAGCAATCCACTATCCCCCAAGGTGCGTCGTACATACTATATTTTGTAATGAAGATAAAGTACTACTCCGTATTTCACGTTAGAGGTGCAGGTATTGCCGGCTTCAAAAAAAGGAATCGGCCCAAATTTCAAACTTCCTAACGAAGCGTACTAGTAGGAGACAGAGATCTACTATCGGTAGGTAGTACCTACCGGTAGTCTAGTAGCTAGCTACTCCAGTAGTAGAGTACTCCAACAAAAAAGTTGCTCGAACAAAAGACGGCTACGCAAATAAAAACAAAGACCACTGAGATGCTCGAAGCCCTGAAGCCCCAGTAGAACGAAAATGAGAAGAGAGGTGCACCTACGGCACTACCACATCCTACCTACCGGTACACAGTACCCAGTAGGACCGGCTTGAATGAGACACTCTATGATACCGGTACTCTCTAGTAATAGTAGATAGTAGGGGCAGTATGTAGGGCATCTATTTCGACTCCGAGCATGCGGAGTATGATTTCTTTTGGAACGCTGTTGACGCCCATCGTTACAAAAATCTGACCGTTAAGTATCGGCACGCCCGCGAAGCAGTCGATGTTTACTATTTATTTTCGCATTTGACCTTCCAACGGCCGGAAGAACAAACCGATTGCCGATGATGAGACATCCCACTTCACAGTCAATCCATCGTGAAACCACTGCAAATCCCCGTCTCTGTTAGTGTTCACTGTGTTCACCCTTCTCGGTCTTGCTATCACTTTTGTGTTCCTAAAAAATTCGAATCAATTTCAACCTCTCTAATTTGAAGTATTTCTATCGTCCCACACAAACCCGTACACAATGCGTCTTACCATTGCAGCCGCCGTCTTGGTCGAGACGCTTCCGTTGGTGCTGTCTTCCAACGACCATGCCTTTTCTCATGTTCTAGCTTCCTCATCTTCCACCAACGGAGAAAGGTCGCATATCCAGGAATTCCTCAATAGCAAGAGAAGTGGAGTGCTCCAGCTTAACAAACAGAAATTTCCAACCGGAGAGAAACTCAAAATGATGAACCGTCGTCGATTGATCAACTCGGGAGAATCTTCTTTGAAGGAGTGTGATCCGGACGACGACGGAGCCGATGTTGGTATTCTCTCTTGTGGGGCTGGACGCTATTGCGTACAGAGTGACGAAAGTTCTCTAGGAGGATATTGCGCATCTGCAGAAGTTAGCCGAAACTTACAAGACAACTCTACTATCCTCTCGAACATGTTTGAAGTTTGCTATGGAGAGGCAGCATATCCTATATGTTCATGCGAAGGGGTCGATATGGAAGCGTACACTGGTTCTGTTTCGTGCACTTACACTCCAGAGTGTGTGGTCGTGCCAAATGTCTGCGGAGACAATACCACGTTCTGCTACTCGCAAACGTACGACTTAACCATCACTGGGTATTACACTGGAACTGCCACGGATTGCTACAAGTTCACCGAGCCCAAGGTGCAATCGTATTGCTACTCTCTAGTCATTCCAACAGCTGGAAGTGCCTTCTGCGAGATTGAAGTAGATGGAACCAAGTGCAACTTGTGCGTATCAGCCCCTGAATATGAGGGATCCGACACTTACTGCAAAACCTTTGATTGTAGCAACACCATCATCAACACAGCCGACACGTACTGCGATTCCACTATTCCTACACTGATGATCCAAAATACCTTGTTGCATGATGCTCTCCCATGCGAGGGTGGGTGCAATCTTTGCGGTGAAGGAAACTCAGTCCTTGATCCCGATGTCTACTTTCCTGTCATGAATAATGAAAGCTATGCATGTGGCTTTATCGAGATTGCAGCCTTGGCTGGCTTCTTTGAAGGAACTAATTATTGTACTCAACTTGCTGGACCTTTTGAAGAAACCTGTGGATGCACAGGCACAGAACCAGATGTTGAAGAGACTGTCGTTCCATTCAGTTGCAGTATTTGTCCTGATGGAATGTTTATGACCAACCTCGAAGCGTCGTTGGAAGTCCCCAACCAAGGCACTGTTTCTTGTTCTCAATTATCAAATCCTGGTTTTCTTTCTCCTGAGGAATGTAGCCTTGTCCAGCCTCTTGTTCAAGAACCATGTGGGTGTGTCCCCCCTATCACCGAGACACCTCCAACTGAATCTCCTACCACCGGTCCAACAGGTACCATTGTCACCGATGGTCAAGGAGTCATCAATGAAATTAATGAGATCAGTGGATCGTTTGTTCTATCGCCCAAGACAGCCATTTCTGTTGTTGGCGCGGCGGCACTGGCCGCCGCCGTGCTTTTTTCTGCGTAAACATCTTCCGTGAAATGAGTGCATTCGTGGCTCTTCCGATAACGCCGAGTTTTGGGTTTGGTTTCTCTGGATAAAAAGCAGCATACAGGGCCAGGTCCGTCCTTACGGAACGTCTATTCCATCTTGCCAGCTCAAGAATTCATACTGCATTTGAAAATACAGATACGTCACATAATGTTAATTGTCGAAATTTCGTGTCTACGAAACTGCTACTTCTGTGAAGAAACAAAAAGCGTAGAACAAGCTACTACGTACCACCGGTAGTATGTCGTCGTCGTATCATAGGAGGAATCGACATAACAGGGCTTTTCTTGATTCTCGCTTTGATTTTTGTTTTGGGGGCTTCTCCCCCTTCGAACTTTTCAGCCACTTGTCCCGCATAAAGTATGATGCAAGATGCACACTGCAATCATGCTCATCACAAGTGTCTATCTGCGAAGATGTCCACCATCCCACCACCATCGCTTCCAACTTGCACTAATTGTGAAACATAAAATAAATTAGAGGGTATTCATAGCGAGGTTTCAGCCCCAGCTCTTTCGATTGTCAGATGTGCATTGCAGGCCGTCAAGGAACGTGATCAATGATTTCTACGAAAAGCGAACCCTCTAGCTAGTAGTAGGTAGTAGTTACTCCCACAACTTTTGACACCGCTATTGTAGCACAAAGAACCAAGAAGTTACGAGACACCCAATAACATCGGAAGCACCATGCCAGCCTTGGTTCTGTTTGATCGACGGACGATATTCTCTGGTGACGATCTTCGTTGCTTCACAAAACTTCATGCAATCTGGAGGGCGTTCCAATTGATTCTAGTTTGTGGAATGATTGGCGTCCATTTTTACGACATCAAAAATAATACGTCGCTGGTGGAAGACTTTCATAAATGCCAAGAAAGCGGCGATTTGACGACGCTAGCGCGGAGTGGATGGATATTGCTGGATGTGTACCTATTTTCTTCGATTTTCCTCTGCCTCGTCTCATTTGCGCTCCTGGCATCGATGCACAATGTGAGCAGTAGAGGAACTCCAACCGATCCAAGAGCACGGAGGTCGCTTGTGCCACTATGTTACTTTGATATAATTGGTAACAACTTTCTACGGTGTTCCTTGCTGATTATTGGTGGTCTCTGTATTTACTCTGCGGAAGCGTATTGCGAGTGTTTCAGCCAGAAACCAGATGTTCATGGCCTTCAGGCACTCAGAGGAGAGTGTTCATTTTGGTCACCTTTTATCACAATGTTGTACATTTTAGTGGGGACGCACCTTGTGGATTCTATATCAGCTATGTTGACTTTGATATACTTCACGTGTCGATTTGTACCTCAGGTGAAGATTGTATCGTCGGCCCAACGATGCGCCATCCTCATGAGATGTTGTTTTGGATGCTCATCCCTCTTGACTTGCTGCTTATTTGGAGGGAGACAAGCCGTCCTTGGAGACTTTGCAGAGTTCTCTGTGATTATCGCTAACTACCTGAACGACAATGGTATTCTTGATTTGACTCCCTCTGACGTTTTGATGGGACTGGACATGGTTCGAAGACTTCGGAGGCAACATAGGTTGGAGGCAAGAGAAAGACTAATTCGAGAGACCACGGCAGTTGATGTTGTATTGGTAGCGGAGTCCAATGATAAGGGTGCAGCAGACATCGAGGCTGTTGGAATTCCGAAACCAACGAAGCTTGAAGAAAAGGATTCTTCAATTATAATCGATGGGCAACGTGCTCAGAGCAGCCTTCCTAAATCAGAGGTGCTGTCCGTACGAGAAAAGAATGAAATTTACGTCATGGCGGAGGCCGCACATTTTGTTGTCTTTGCACACGCAGCCTACACATGGGTGTCTTATGTTCTTGAGAATCCAGTTACAGGTTTCTGCTCGCTCACGTATCAAATATTGCGACAATTGGCCTGCTTCCAGTCCACCGAGAAAGGCACAATCAAAGGAGACTATTTATGGCGCCCGCATACTGTTGCACTGGAACTGATTTCTGGTCTCTCCTCTGACGAGATTATCTACGCCACATTTTACGACAATGCTCACACCATTCCCTATTTCATCGCGGTAGATCACGAGTGGAAAACTATTGTAGTTGCGATTCGTGGGACATTGACTCTAGAATCAGTGTTTGCTGACATCGCAATCGTACCAACTGAACTCACAGAAATGGGGGTAAAGTGTGGATTTGATGGAGAAAACTTGTATTGTCACAGGGGGATGTTGCAAATTGCTATTTGGGTGTACGAGGACTTGTCGAGGTGAGGCATGCTCTACAATTTGTGTTGGTATGAATAGTAAGCGAATCATCTGACTGTGATATCGCTCCGTTTCTTCCCAAACCCTGATGCAGACATAAAAAGCTGGATGTTGCGCTGGCAAAGTACAGTGGGTATCGCTTGAGGATTGTTGGACATTCACTGGGGGCTGCTGTTGCAAGCATCCTGTCTCTGTTTTTGCGCCCGAAGTACTCCAATCTGCGATGTCTTGCGTTTAGCCCCCCTGGATGTACTATGAGTGAAAACCTGGCTGAGGCTGTTTCGGACTACATCTACTCCTTCTCAATTGATGATGATATTATTGCACGAATGTCCATCGATACCTTTGAAGAATTGCGTGACAGTGTACTAGAAATGATCTGCAGGGTCAAGATACCAAAGTATCAAGTCAGGTCACTAGCCCGAAAATTCGATCTCTCGACCGTAGACGGCGTCACCAAGTCGATCGAAGAAACACTATACGACAAGGACAATGTTCGTAATTCAAGATTCAAGGATCAACTAGAGGAGTTTTGGAAGTTCCAAACAGACCTCAAGGCGAGTGGTAGCAGTGTGAAACTGTGCCCTCCGGGATCAATTGTGCATTTCTTTCGTACTCGCAGTAATCGTAGGATCGTGTGGAAGAGGGAAGGCTTCAGGAACAGTCAGTCCAGTCTGGATCCGGATGAGTCGGGTAAACAGAGACAGGACAAAAAAAATAGGCTGTATACTCCTCGCTGGGCAAAACGAAATGATTTCGAAAGGATTGAAATTTCTTCGCACATGCTTTTGGATCACGATCCTATTGGGGTGAAGTTGAAAATTCAGAAAGTAGCAAGAGAACAATTTGCCTTGCAAGATCCTTTTCTCTGGGACGAGCTGGAATACGACAGTATCTAATGAGATATGAGTACTTCTACGACTTGTCCTAAAATAATAGCTTCGCCGATTTCCGTGACACTAACGTTAACATCCTAATCAGGTATGCCAACTCAGTTTTGTAAATGGGATCTAGTCTCCACGAGACTTCTTCCACCTCGATTTTTGCTCCTCTGTTGTCATGTCTGAGCCATTTCGCTTCCGCCCCATCTTTAAAGTAACTTCGTCAAATCCCGGCGAAGACGACGAGCTCTCTCTATTCGCCTCGCTGGACTCCCTGCAATCGCTGTCGGAATTCCCAGTGCTGCTGGAACCGGTATTGGCGTTGGTTCCACCCGACGACGCAACTGATGAAGATACGCTGGGAACAGAGATTCTTGGATTGGTAACTTGTAGTACAGAAAGTAACCAATCACACATTTCTTGTTGATTTCTATCTTGTGGTCGATCGTACAGTAAGTCGGCCCACTTACGTTCTCGTTCCTCCGATACTGCCCCTTTCCTCCACACTTTGTCGCTCGATACCCCAACACCTCGAACGATGCTGCTGCTGCGATTCCTCCTTCGGTATCCACTAGAAATTACTTTTTGATCCTTCTCGCCTGAACTACTAGAAGTGTGGGTCGAGGTGCTGTCCTCATCGTTCTGTTGGCCACTCGGATCAGCAGAAACTTGTAGTGGGTCTACGTATTGGGAATTCTTTCCCGATCCTGACAGCGTCTCAACTTGGGCATCGGTAGAAGATGTGACATTACTGTCCTTGGTATCTGTCAAGCCTGAATCTTTTCCGTTTCGGTTGGGAGGATCGACAACAACAGCAGCAGCAGCAGCAGCAGCAGCAGAAGGTTTGGCAGTGATGTTTTGCGGTCTTTTCCCCCGTCCATGATCATGTCTCTGACGAACGTTCCGTTTGGCCACTGGGATGCCACAATGGACACAGAAACAGAACTTGACACCAAGATCGGCACATGGCGGATAGCTGCAGATGAGATTTTTACCATGTTCTATATCATGTGGTACGACGAAATAAGCGGTCTGTAGTAGAGTCGCAACAGCGTTGAGTCTTTCATCCGAAAGGAAACAACAAGTGTGCATCAGTACATGGAAAGAAGCAAATTGAAGACTTGCGTACCTTCGAATTGTGCTCCCGTGGCATTCCGCGGGCTCTACACGGAATGGTGGTGTAGCTCGGCTGGTCTGTTACTGGCGTTCCGTCGGCGGCGCCAGGATGCAACGGAGGAGGGGGGAGAGGAGCATTCTTTTTTGTTGATGACGATGCATCGCTTCTTTGCCTAACTCTTGCGGACGACGTGAGACGGGAAGTTTGGGGGGTACGATGGGTTTCTGTGTCCAAGTTGGATGATGGACCAGCAATGGCCGTCGTTTCAACCTTGGGGAGATTCGCTGCCTGCAACGAACCCAATAGCTGAGTGTGATCTTGGAGGAACTGATGCTGTTGCTGTCGTTCTTTTTGTGCTGCTGCTGCTGCTGCTGCTGCTGCTGCTGACGGCACGGTAAACAGTCCACTGTTCGCAGCTATCGGAACCGATGCATCAATGCCTCTTTGTGTCAGATTATGAGACAGTTGTTGTAGTAACTCCTGAATAGCGCCCAGAAGGGGGGGGGGATACGTTTTGTTGATGACTCGCTGATGGTTGATTGACTGATAGAGCTGATAGAAAATTCGGTATCAGTTGCTCTTGCATGAAGAGATTGTTGAGATTATCGATTGAGAATGTCTGAGAAGGCGTTGGAGGAGCATTGTTTTGTGTTTGTTGTTGTGCAATGCCGGAAAGGACGATGCTTGCTGCAGACGGAGGAATCCCAAGAGACGTTAGGAGTTCATTGATTGACTGTGAATTGTTTTGCATCTCCAAGTTCGTCGGATAGGAGTTGGAAGGGAATGAAAAATATTCGGAGCCCACAGTGAAATTGGCAGTTCCATTCGTATCATTCAAAGGATGTCTGGCTGATGATGCTATCGCTGCATGGGAGGCATCACTTTCCTTTTGCAGGTTTAGAAAAGTCTGATTCTGATGATATCCGCTGTCGTTACTCTCGTCTGTGCCTGCAGTTCCAACTTTCCTTCGTCCCGATACATCGTATGCATCCTTATTCTTGCTCATCTTGATGCAGGGATGGGATGATGATGATGATGACGATTTCTTCGCTCAGCTGATTGTTTGGAGGAAGTAATACTTCGTAAATATAACAAAAAATAATACGTTGTACTGCATACTAGTGTATGTGAATGATGTTGTGTTGTTCACAAAAAATAAAAGAGAGACATAATCATCATCATGATAAAAAAGCAAGCTCTTGTTGTGCTTGTTGACGATGACAACACGATCACCATTCGAAGCAGCTGTTCACGTCCACTGTTGTGATTGCCATTATTTACAGCTTCAAGTGTATTAGAACATCGCCTTCGCATTTCTGAAGTAATTAATTAAGGGAATCACTGATAGTGCAGAAAGCCAGCTGCTTCGCAAGACAGAAGTGCTGAGACTGTGGAAAAGCCGTCACCACGTACAAACTGATCTTCAAGAATGCTATGGCACTACGGCATCATACGTACGGTAGTCTACTGTAAAACTTATTACGACGTACTCCAGTACTCCAGTAGTCTAGAGGTACCAGTACATAACAGTTAAGTACAGTAGTACTGTCCTATTCTGATAATAAGCAATACGTCGTAGTGTCTAGACTCTAGGTAGTCTAGTCTACTCAATCCCAATGGGGATGATGATCAAGCACAAGTGGTGCGTACAATAGGTTGGAGCGAAGTGGTAACTCCATTTGCTACATGAGAACTCCTTGAAGTTCTTGGTTCTAGTAGGTGCATACCAAATACTTCCTGTTTTACAGGGGCAAGATTTTAGCTACAAAGCAAGAAAGTATTTGGATCACACTGCTGGGTGAAACAAAAGTAAGGTTCTTATCTCTATCGGGGTATGAATATGATGATGATGATGATGATGATGATGATGATGATGATAAGATCAAATGTAAAGAGTTGGTGGTGAAGGAGAGGGCATCTCTTTCTGGACAGCGGATGGAGCACAGGTTCAGTGAAAATCAGCCACCAACCAAATTTGCACAGCTGGTAGTGGTACTTGTATGGAGGAGCGAAAACAGCTCTCCATTTGGAATGCCATACAGGCCATTGCTGCATCATTATATGGAAGAAAATGTTCGAGGAATGGGTCTGATAGTACGGGGGGTGAGCACACGGAGGAGTGAAAGGACGCGAGGATTACGACTACGAGTACTACTTTACTACTATTAGTTGTAGCTAGAAGTCGTAATCCGAGTGGAACGATGTTCTACGTAGTAGTACTACGTCGTATTACTGCAATGAAACTACCGGTACCGGTACCGTACCGTAGTACCGGTATCATAGGTACCGTACCTCGGAGTAGTTCGTACCGGCCTGCTACAGCAACCAGAAACATAACGAGCAGGTTGAGGGTGTTGATGATTGGTATCATAGGTGTTCGTAGTCTTCATACATACTTGAAGTACCTACTTGAAGTACATTGACGTACATAGATGGCGGACGTGATACGTATGATAGTACGGTACACGTACTGCTTTTTGCTTTTTCGACATCATGATTAGCACGCTGATACAGTGTATGATACCGGGTACCGTGGTGTTGGCGGTCGATCGCAGAGTGATCTTCGTCGCACTGGCATACACTTTATGAGAGTTGTACATCGTATTTCGACGTACCGCAGTAATAGCCATATTGACTCATCATGATGCCTTCATCATGTATAACTTTGGCGGCCGTAACCGTCTTTCTCGCGACGTACTTGGTGACGAACACTGTTGGATGGACGGTCACCCGATTGACAACGACGTCGAAACAATGCATCGCAAATGGAACGCAAAAATCTGCCTTTGTCCGATGCTTTTGTTCGGCATCGTCGTCTTCCGAGTTCTCAATACTAGATGAAGATGGCCAGCAGCAAAGAAATGATAGCGAAGCCGAGAGGCTGCGGCAACAAGCCAGAAAACTGCGTCAAGAGATTGAGGAATTCGAGAACCAAAAGCAGGTCATGGAGCAAACCGAAAGGAAAAAAATACAAGATGAATTGAACTCGAGGCAAGCGTTGATTGACCAATATTCTGTGGTTGTCCCTATATTGAAGCCAGATGGCATGACTGTGGAAGAAAAGATTCAGTTCCCGCCTCGATTGGAAAAATTGCCGCAAGGAGGGATTGGTTCCAGCGCAATTTTTCTGTGTGAAGCTACTCTCCCTCTTGGCATCCTTCTAGGAGAGCACGAAAGTCTTGTTGGAATGACAGAAGTCGACGAAGTTGCTGCTGGATCGAATGGTGAAAAGGCCGGGATCCGAGAAGGAGATTTGTTGCGAGCTTGCACCGCTTGCAAAGTCGAAATGGTAAGACGAAAGTTTGTGTTTGGGCTGTCATCAACAAGATTGTTCAAGATACATGGAAGATAAAACTCATAACTGTTTCCGCGCCTTGTATGCAACGAATTCAGGAACAGCCCACATGGCAGCTAATAGCGGGCGGTATTGGAAGGCCGAAGACTGTGCGATACATCTTTTCAACAGATTTCAAACCGATTGAGATGGTAATGGAAGCAGTGGCTTCAAACAGAATGGACCCCGAAGGTCGACCGGTTCTCCTAGTGCTGGAGAGAAGAAAGTCGAGTTGACAAGTCAATCCAACGTTCTCAATATTATTGTCTTTCTAATGATTCCATTATGTGTAAACAAATTTTGAATAGAACATCAAAAAAGATACTGCATGCAAACACCCAACTTGATTAATGCTTACGCTGCCTCTTCGGCAGCTCGGGCACGTTCTTCGAGCACTCTCTTGTAGTCATGTGGGAACACCTTCACAAAATTCTTGCAGGATGAGTCCCAGTTCTCAAGCATTCTGGCTCCAACACTGCTGCCTGTTGCGTCGACGTGCTCCTTAATGTAACCAAATAATTCTTCTTTTTCCGCCGTGCTTTCAATAGACTCTAGCCCAACAAGACCCATGTTGCAACGTGCAGGGAACTTTCCTTCAGGATCATATATGTAGGCAATTCCTCCACTCATCCCAGCAGCAAAGTTTCGACCTGTCTCTCCGAGGCACACCATTACTCCTCCAGTCATATATTCGCAGCCGTGATCACCAACACCCTCAACAACTGCTAGAGCACCGGAGTTGCGCACACAGAACCTCTCTCCAGCCTTTCCTCGGAAAAAGGCTTTACCAGCAGTGGCACCATACAGGCAAACATTACCAACAACAACATGCTCCTCCGGAACAAAACCGTCGGCAACTACCTCAGGCTTGGGGAAAACTGCAATCTTACCTCCGGACAATCCTTTGCCTGTGTAATCGTTGGCATCACCAATGACATTGGCAGTGATGCCCTTTGCCAAGGTGAATCCAAAGGATTGCCCTCCTTTGCCCTCCAGATTCAGAGTGATGGTGTCATCAGGGAGACCCTCTGCTCCATATCGCTTTGAAACCTCATATGATAGCATTGTGCCCAGAGTGCGATCAGTGTTTTCGATTTTCTCTTCAATAACAACTGGCTTCTTGTGCTCGAGAGCATCCTTTGCAGCAGCGATGAGTTTGTTGTCAAGAGCGATATCAAGACCATGATATTGTGTTGTCAAATTCCTGATACCAGCTGCAGGGTTGAGTTCTGAAGCTGGAGTCAGCAACGGGCTCAAATCAAGGCCACGGCTCTTGTAGTGTTGCCCCTTTCTGTTCACTTCTAAATGCTGGGTTTGTCCAATCATGTCCTCCATTTTTCGGTAACCGAGTTTTGCCATGATTTCACGGACTTCCTCTGCCAAAAGGAAGAAATAGTTGACTACATGCTCAGGTTGTCCGGTGAATTTTCGTCGCAACTCTTCATCTTGTGTTGCAATTCCAACAGGGCACGTATTCAAGTGACACTTTCTCATCATAATGCAGCCCATTGCAATAAGAGGAGCAGTAGCAAATCCAAACTCTTCTGCACCCAGCAAACAGGCAATAGCGACATCACGGCCTGTCTTGAGTTGCCCATCAGTCTGAAGCTTCACACGATCTCTCAACCCATTCAAGACCAGAGTCTGTTGGGTCTCAGCAAGTCCAAGTTCCCAAGGGAGACCACATCCCTTGACACCAGTCCAAGCAGCAGCACCGGTTCCACCATCATGCCCGCTAATGGTGATGTGATCCGAGAGAGCTTTAGCTACTCCAGCAGCAACAACACCAACACCAACTTCTGATACAAGCTTAACAGAGACTTCTCCTGTTGGTTGGGCTTTCTTCAAATCATGAATGAGCTGTGCCAAATCTTCAATTGAGTAGATGTCATGATGAGGAGGAGGGGAGATCAAACCAACACCTGGAGTGGTGTGTCTGTTTTCGGCAATGTAATCAGAGACTTTGAAACCTGGCAGTTCTCCTCCTTCACCAGGCTTGGCTCCTTGAGCCATCTTGATTTGGATTTGGTCGCTATTCGCGAGGTAGTGCGAAGTGACTCCAAATCTACCTGAAGCAACTTGTTTGATACTGGATCGGCGATTGTCAAGGAATCGCTTTGGATCTTCACCACCTTCTCCTGTGTTCGACCGACCTCCAATACTATTCATTGCTACAGCAAGTGTCTCATGTGCTTCTCGGCTGATGGAACCAAGTGACATGGCACCTGTGGCAAATCGCTTCACAATCTCAGATACAGGCTCTACTTCTTCCAAAGGGATAGCCTTAGAAGGATCAAACTTAAATTTCAATTGGCCACGGAGGGTAACCTTTTGATTTTGCTCGTTGGTCAATCGGGCAAACTCTTTGTATGCCTCCCGAGAGTTAGTTCTTCCAGCAATTTGAAGGTTTACCATTGTAGCAGGTGTGTTCAAATGAGCTTCTCCACCATCACGATAGTGGAATTGTCCATCACTTCGCACCAAGATTGATTCTTCAGTTGTGTGAGGAGGAAAAGCGTCTGCGTGGAATCGCTCAAGATCACGATAGATGGCTTCGAAGTCTGTTCCTTGAATACGGGTAGTGGTTCCTGTGAAGCACCTATCCACAACCTCATCAGCAAGTCCAACAGCTTCAAAAACCTGTGCTCCCTTGTAACTCTGCAATGTAGAGATACCCATCTTACTCATTACCTTCAAAAGACCCTTTGCAGCAGCTTTGCGGTAGTTTTTCATGATTTCCTCATCAGTGAATTCTTGCTTTGCCATTGCTTCCACCATACCATCAGCATTCATCTTACAGATGGCTTCGTATGCCATGTAAGGACAAACACCATCGCAACCATATCCAAAAATGGTGGCATAATCATGAACCTCCTTTGCATCTCCTACTTCGGCAAAGATAGCAGCCTTTGGTCGCTGCCGAGTGCCAATCAAATGGTGGTGGACAGCACCAACAGCCATTAGAGAAGGTAACGCCATGCGATCAGGGCCAGCAAATTTGTCAGAAAGAATGACACCTTGGACTCCCTTCTCTCCAAAGTTTCCTCCTTGAATGGCATCGGCAGCTTCGTCGCAGATGCGTTCAAGAGCAGCCAACATACCATCAACGCCGCTTCCGACAGGGAAGGTAATGTCAACGGTGGCACATTTGAATCGCGATGTACCATCAGGAGCTTTGTACTCATTGTTCTTGAGAGTAGCCATTTCTTCCAATGTCAAGACAGGGTGACGAACCACAAGTCGCTGGCTATGTTCTGGACCAACATCTGCCAAAAGATTTCCCTCTGGACCAACTGGACATACAAGACTCATGACAATTTCTTCTCGGATGGGATCAATTGGTGGATTTGTCACTTGAGCAAACAACTGCTTGAAATAGTCATTAACTTGACGAGGATATTCAGACAAAACGGCTAGGGCTGCATCATTTCCCATGCTTCCTAGGGCTTCCTTTCCTCCAATGGCCATAGGAAGAAGCAACATTTCCAGCTTTTCACTACTGAATCCAAACATATTCAACTTGCGATTGGTCACATTGAAATCCATTGGGTCGGGAATAGATCCGCTCTTCTTGGCCCAAGCGGTAAGGTCCATCATTCCTTGCTGTACCCACTCGCTGTATGGTCGTTCAGATGCTATTTGTTCCTTGATTTCATCATCAGGGACAATTCGTTGTGTTTCAAAGTCAACCAAAAACATTTTTCCAGGTTCCAGTCGATGTTTGACTTTGACCTCCTCTTCGGGCAGTTCTGGACAGACACCAATTTCAGAGGACAGAATGACGTGATCGTCCTTGGTGACATAGTATCGAGATGGACGAAGCCCATTTCGATCTAAAGTGGCTCCAATGTAACGAGAGTCTGTAAAGGCTACCATTGCTGGTCCATCCCAAGGTTCCATGACACAGGAGTTGTATTCGTAGAATGCTTTTTTGGATTCCGACAAGTTGTCATTATCCTGCCAAGCTTCGGGGATCATCATCATAACACTCTCTGGAAGAGATCTATTGGAAGCCTTGGTCAAGAGTTCCAACACCGAATCAAAATTACCAGAGTCACTCATGTTGTCAGAAACAGCAGGGAGCAAGAAAGACGTGTCATCACCAAAGATCGGAGATTCCATGATTCCGCCTCGACTGTACATCCAGTTCTTGTTTCCTCGAAGAGTGTTGATTTCACCATTGTGACACATCATACGGATGGGTTGGGCACGTTCCCAGGATGGAAATGTATTGGTAGAGAATCGTGAGTGAACCAACGCCAAATGGGACGTAAAGGTAGGGTCCTGTAGATCCTTGTAGTATTGCGAGACTTGTTCAGGTGTCAGTTGTCCCTTGTAAGTGATGTGGTTGGTGGTGAGAGAGTTGATGTAAAATCCTGATTCCGGTCCGAGCATGTCGGTCGCTTCCTCCTCTGCAAGCTTTCGCACCAAAAGCAATTCTTGTTCAAAGACTTTACGATCCTTGGTCTTGTTTCCCATGGTGATGAAGATCTGTTCGGTGATTGGTTCGCTATCTAGCGGTTCTTTCCCGAGCATGGAATTGTCGACTGGGACAGGTCTCCATCCGACAGTTGCCAAACCGCGTTCTTTGACGAACCGTTCCATGATTGCCTTACAGTCTCCCATGATGGATTTGGTGTCACTGCCAGGAGGGAAGAAGACATTGGCCACTGCATACTGACCCATTGGGGGGAGATCCACCCCAAACAATTCCTTGGCTTTGGTACGCATGAACGAGTCTGGCATTCCAAACAACATTCCTATTGGCCAAAGAGCATACGTTTGTTAGCAAGTAATGGATAGTCGGGTGAACAAGAACGAAAGAATCAAAGAACGCCACGTAGTTGAAGAATCATACAACGAATCCTGTTTGTGTACTACTCACCTGCTCCGTCTCCCGAGGCTGGGTCGCAACCACAGCCACCGCGATGAGCCATTCGTACCAACATTTCATCAGCAACTTCAACAACGTGTCGTGAAGGGATCGATTTCAAGTTGGCAATAAGACCTACGCCACAATTCTCCTTTTCATCGTTGGCGTTGTACAAAGTTTTGGTCTCGTCCACCTTGGAGTTCCTCAATCGCAACACCTGTTCGGTGCTGTAGTAAAGAGGTCGCTGGTACATCCATAGCGACGAAGAAGACTGCAATTTCAACGCCGTTGGGACAAGGCGACGATTCCAACGAGAATTGGAGAGTGAACTGTGGGATCGTCGCGCCGCCGACTTGGACGAATTTGCCGCCGAGGCCGACGAAAAGGTCACACCGTTACTACTAGTACCGTTGTTGGCACACCGAAGCGCATGTTTGGCCACTTTGGTGCGAGAGGATGTTGAAGACATCATCTTACTTCCATACAAGACACCGCTTGATCTTTTTAAAAAAAGTGTGAACTACGAAGAGAGTGAAAAGGGTAGGCGTGGCGACTGAAAAAAGGCCTAGTCGAATTTGCGGCGAAGCTGATGATTTTTGCGTGTTGGGCTGTTGATGTTGTTCTTTTTTGCAGAAAAAAAACAGAGATGGAATCATCAGACGACGACAGGATTTGGAAGCAATACTCAACTACCCCTACCGTAGGTAGCCAGATACAGTAGTACGTCGTAACAAAGTCATGGGTACACGACGCAGTAGGTACTCCTGGTAGTGCTACTACGTACCACGTTGTAGTTGTGAATACCGAAATTCTTTGGCCGAGCTTCGCTTCCGTATCTTTATGGTGCCGCGGCCAGACCGCATATTCTTTTCCGACTAGGTACACTGCATTTGCAAACTTCCCGTAGTTTAAAGCGTACTTTTTTGTGCGGTCGATAATTGGGGGCAGGTATGTATGATACCGAAATTTGAATATTCAACGGGGGATGAGGTCCCGCGATTTCCCAGAGATGACTTGTTGTCAAACCTACTGAGGTACGAAATGCATACGGTAGGGCACCAGTGTAAGGTAGCATGTTGTAGCACGAAAATCTTACTGTACCTTTGAAGAATATGAAGTCAAAGGCATCGTCGTCAGATTGGTCACCAACAACGACGCCGAGCGCTTTGCGCCAAATACTAGTACTTATGTTTACTACTACAGTTGGTTGTTATGGAGGATGGACTTGAAGAATGAACTTGCAGAATGATGTAGTGAATCATTCCATATGCTCCTTCGTCGTCGACACACCATCAGGCCTTGAAATTACTTCCCCATGTGATGCTTCGATTGATTTCCGGATTAAAAAAAAATCTATCCAGCCAGGGATCCTCTACTCTAATTTGGCGTGAAGCAACTCCGTAGCGTTTCTTGTGCCGTTGACAAAAGGAAAGCACATGCATCTGCCGAGAATCGAACTCGGGGCATCCGCTTGGAAGGCGGATATTTTACCACTAAACTACAGAGGCGCTAAGTTTGTGACTCTTCATATGACCATTGACATGAACTAATTATAAACTGTAATACGACTCATCTTCCAAAGGCTGGCTTCTCGGTTTGTCTCGAGTTGAAAAATGAAATGGGACCAGTCTAAGGTAAACGACATGCCTATTTATTCAACCCCTTCGAGAACGACGTACTCCGAGTTCTCACTGTTGTTTTAACCCTCCTTTCTGATTTCATGAAGTTCCCCTCCAGCAGCAGTCTCCCCTATGGTAACTATTTTGTCGTCACTGTTGATGGCGGGTGCTTTGGAAAGGGCGATCATCGCTTCCAGGTGTGTGTTGGAGAATTTCTTCATCACCGAACCATGTCTCGCAGCATGAAAGCTTAGTCGGTGTTGTCCTTCTCCAGGTTTCTGAGCTCATCTACTGTTTCGCACATAGGGTCTGAATATGTTTGTCGCTTGGTGCTCTGATGGCTGGCAGCCTTTCGAACCCATTGATTGGTTTGCCGTAAATCATTGGCCGCATGCATGATGTGTTGTTCCATGGTGTTAGTGTGAAGACGAACTGACGGAGTTATATCTCTTCTGAAAAACGAAAATACTCAGGCCTGTCTCCATCACAATCGATGTAGCTGTCAAATTGAGTGTCGTTAGAGGGATGCATAGCCATAGATCGACAGTTACAGAGGAGGTTTATTGTATTACTTTTTTACGACATTCATAGTTGATTTACCCCTTTTCAGAATTCCGACTGCAGGGCTCGATTTGAGATAGTCGTTGCTAGTGACTCTGCCGCTTGTTGATTTTGTTTCTTGAATTATTGATGATTGATATTGTATCATGGTAAGTTGCCTTCCAGACGCAGTTTGCGCTGGTGAAAAACTTGAAAAATGGAAAAAAGTTGCGTTGCATCTGCCGAGAATCGAACTCGGGGCATCCGCTTGGAAGGCGGATATTTTACCACTAAACTACAGAGGCTCCTGCTGCTAGAGTGCAGAATTAGACATTTTAATCACTAGATTACGAATCATTACGACTGTTATCATTATTTGGGAAGGTATCACAGTCAATAAAAAATATGAGTAAAAGTACTACGAGCACAACGGTGCAACCTGCGTAGCTTTCCCAACGTCTATTCAAACCTTTTCTACAACGTACTGTCGCAATTGGAAGGTGGATGAAGGAGAGGATCAGGAGTACTATTGCATTCAGTGGTCATCTCCTTATTGTGAAAAGTTAAAAGGTGTCCTTATTAATTTGTTTTGAATGCATGGTTCTTTTTTGAAAGATCTCAAATTCTGCTTTAGCTAAAGAATTCTGCACTGTGATGAAAAAAAGAAAAATCCTTTCCCAGTCAATTGGAAGTCTTTTTAAAATGACCAAATGCAAAATGGGTATTCAGCAAAAGACTGGCTCTCGCATATGGTAGCGTATTTGCACAAAATAAGATGGAGGTGGTCTAAACTTAGCATTTATTTGTTCCATTCGGGATATTAGATTACGACGTAGATATCCTACCAGCAGATTTCTACGAGATCCAGTCGGAAGTCTTTCTCTTTCCAAAAGCAAACCATCAATCTACCCTCTGGCAGCGTACAAAGCGATCAATCCCAAAATAAATGGCAGTGAAATTCCGACAAGTCCAGCAATCGCGATGGGGATCTTTTCTTCGTCAGACATTTTGTCTGTGTTTCTGTAAAAACGAAAAAAAACATTCCATGAAGGGGGTATTGGACGGCGTCAGATTCTGGTATACAAGTTTCAAAAATTCAACAAAAAAGTCGGCAGAGTTCTGTCTGTCATCGTCACAGATTTCGTGCGACTCACGTTTGAAAGTAGTCCTCGGGTTCGGAATCACGGGTCAAAGCATTTCGCTCCTTGTCATCGAAAATATTCAACGGACCAACTGCGGTGGTTCGAGCGATGGCTGTCACGTGACTGACGGGTGCAAAAGCGGCCGCATTAGACGCGAGACAGGCCAGAGAAAGGAGGATGGTGACGATGAGGAGGTTGAAAGATATCATTTTCGTGGGTGGAATGGATAATGTTATGTTTTTTGGGTTTGTCGCGTATTTCGAGAGATCAAATGGCAAGCAATTGTCGCTATGATAGAGTTTGAATACAGATTGAGCGACGTTGTCGTCGTAAAAGAAATGACTGATTGCTTGAAAGGTTTGTCAATCCGTTTTTCTTGAGACTGTGAGAGCGAAGGATGTCAGTGGTCGTATTCGTAGGCGAAAGCAGGATTATTATACAGACATCACATGCGTCATCCAGTTGTCTTTTTTACAACGCGATGTGGGAAATCTCCGAAACGTTGTCTTGCGCGCACTTGGCCGAGGCGGGCAACTTTAGCACTTTAAGTACGACTTTACTGTTATTGGAGTACCCCTACCTACCTTAGGTCGTTTGTACTGCTTGAGCTTGACTGTGAAGAACTGGTACCGTAGTTAACTTCCTTCTACCGGTATTACCGGTACTCCGGTAGACCAGCTTAACATGTACGGAGTTGAATTCATTCCTACACTGTAGTATATTTCAAAGAACTTTCAAATTTCAGGAGGGATATGAATTCCAATGCACCAGCCAATTACTACTTCGGCTTCCTCTGAATCGTTGCCTTGCTTCTTTGAACGTTATGCGCGACGATCAATTTTATGCCGCGACAAGGGCTTGGCATTGACGTGAAGCGATGGCTGTTGATGAGGAGTATGCCGAGATTAACCCATCACTTTGTGGTGGCTGAAGGTGGACGTCTCAAAAAATGATTTGATTGATTGAAGACGATAAAGTATTGGTAATTGTAGCTATGGTGGTGGTAGTTGATGAAAAAATGAATCGTATCCATCATGACTGCTTTGGTGGCACTTTTCAGGAGGGTTGGGAGGTGTCACCCTGGACGTCGTTGGCGATACGAAAGATCATTGATGACGCGGAGGATGTTGTTGCGTGCGTAGAGAAAATCTATAGCTAGATCCTCGGAAGGAGAAAAGGAAAAGAGAATTGTAAGACTTGTTCTACTACTCTGAGTCGAGTCAAGCGTCTCGTTTATGATAGAAAATTCACGTGTTCTAAGCCCATCTATCGTACAAGTTGCTTTCATAAAATAAAAACAGACTGGAGGATATTGTTGAAACATTATGATACAACTGAAGAAGGGATTTTCTCCATCTTGAACACAGAAAAATTGTACCTATGGTATAATATTGCATGCGACTTGTAATTCATTCTGGGGTACAAGTTGGCTGAGACATACCATACCTTTGTCCAGCAGATCCCCACTCCTCAGTTAGACACAACCCACGCAGAGGAAGTGCGTGTAGTCTCTCGTTTCCCAACACCAAGTACCCCCGGTTCACAAGCCACTCTTACTACCCGGCATTCCTATATCACCTGCTCACATAGTGTGTTGACAGAGCAGGAATTCACGACTGACACTACTCCATGGAAGAGTTGGTATCAGATTTTATAAAGGACTGAAGTCAGGACTAGGTTACTGCTACCAGTTGAGGTGCTGGCAGGGACATAAACGATCGCTACACAGAGATAAAAGGCTAAATCGTTTCTAAATGTGAGAGGATGAAACAGTATGCCTTGCAGAGACTTTGCATGTCATACACATACCTCTTTACTAAAATATCACGCATCTGTCTTCTAAATTTCGATGCGTGTGCCTACGTCAGACGTTATGCTCCGTATGATGACGTGATCATACATATTCCAGTACGTACTTATGATATCATTGGTACAAACCCAGAAATCATTGTATCATTTCTGTCAGTTGGTCCATCTTGACCAAACCAAACCCACCAGTTCTCACCATCATCCACGCCCCTTCTACGAAAACCACTCCCCAGGGCCATGCACAATTCGAAGCACCACAGACACCACAGACTCCCACCCCAGCAACTCCAAGACATACCTCTTGGGCAGCAGTAGCGGCAGAAACTATCACCGCACTACCACCCACCCACCCAGAAACCGCATCCAACACATCATACACAGAGGCACAAATACAGGCCATCCTAGCTTCACAAGAACAGCGTCTGGATCAGAGACTAGAGCAGAGACTGGAGGAAAGATTGGCACGCTATGACCAACAACTCAATCAAATGATCACCATGCTGCAAGAACTTATAATTTCAATGCGCTCCACACCCCAAGATCCCCTCAAACCTCCCTCCCAGACTGTCCCCTCTTCTATGCGAATGCAACGACGTATCGAGCCAACTGTCACCCTTTGTCAAGGTGACAACATGTCTGCTGCACACATAGCAAAAGAAGATCAAAGCCAAATTAGGACATTCTATTATATGTCCCAGCGTCT
This sequence comes from Nitzschia inconspicua, assembly GCA_019154785.2. NCBI lineage: Eukaryota > Bacillariophyta > Bacillariophyceae > Bacillariales > Bacillariaceae > Nitzschia > Nitzschia inconspicua. Next base: position 1,479,589 of record JAGRRH010000018.1, read on the forward strand.
CCACCCTTCTAAAGAACCACTTCATCCAACGGTGAAAGCAGCTCCTAGCACCGAGTTATTGCAACCACCCCCAATCACATAACTGGCCACACAAACACAAAAAAATTGGTATTACACCTTCTCATCTGATCTTCTACTCCAACAGATGAATTTTCCTCCTCCGGTAGGAGGTTTTATACTATTATTATCTCCCTTGAGTATCATCATGGTACTCCCTGCATTGCCTCGCCCCATGGGGCCCAACAGGTGATCCAACTACTTAGAGACGGCACTACCGGTAGGTAGGCCATAACTACCGGTAGGTAGGCCATAGCTAGTAGCTACGGTATGATAGTAGTTTGGATAGCCTTAAAATAGACTTTTTATGTTTTAATTCATTCTGCATTCTGGGGGAAACGAAACTCCCCTTTCTGCCCCCAAAAGACAACACAATTAATTTTTGGGGAAATTGCAATCTCGACACCGAAGCCTTATCTCGACACGGGCATTATTATCTCCACACCGTGCCACTATTATCTCGACACGGGCATTATTAGCTCGACACCGTGACACTATTATCTCGACACCATAAATTCCCCTTTGTTATTTCGACACCGTGTACGTCATTATTTCGACACCGAAAAAACCCCTCATGTTATTTCGACACCGTAAAAACCCCTCTCTTGTTATTTCGACACCGTAAAAACCCCACTTTTTTATTTTGACACCGTGGCCACTGTTATCTCGACACCATCCTTTTTACCTTTTTACTATATCGACACCATAGCACTACTACTTTTACTACGTTTCTACCACAGAGTAGTTACCGAAACTGTTACTGCCACTACAACTGTTACTGCTACTACCACCAAATCTTAGGTAGTACCGAAATCTTATTATAGTAGTGGCAGTTATATATTGTTCAAGAAAGATCAAGCTCAGCTGGATGTTGTTTCTCAAGTTGCTCTCTTGCAACACATGTTTTAACGTTGTGGCCTCTCTTCTTGCATCTGCTACAAACAATGGGTGGTTTGTCTGGATCATGGGCGAAACGGGATCGTTTCCTGATCCTTTTTTTCCTTGGTCGTCCACTTGACCTTTTTGTGCGATTTGGTGGCAATGTAACTCCATCCTGGTCCAATATATCCAAAGAAACAGGAACAATGTTTTCCTTCAAAAGTTCGTTAACTGTTTCGTACTTGCAGTGTTCACTGACATGATTGTCCATTATGTATTGTAGTGTTTGCGTCTCAAACAACCTGTAGTAGGCAACTGCATCAATGCAGGGAACTCCATGCTCCTGCCACTTTCCACATTCACATGTCTGCTCCCTCACATCCAACAATCGATTTGTCTCGGGCTGAGACGCTCCCCTCGATGGACGGAAAACATCGAACTGGCTACCACCCTTCACAACCTCCCTCACTTGGAAGTTAGAAAATTTTTTCCATCTACGTTCAAGGATTTCTGCAACCTTGTCCACAACACCCTCCCTTCCGTAGTTCTCCTCCCGAAGGCTGCAGATACTGTTCATCATTTTTCTGACAATGTCGTTGGTACACTCTAGCCAGCTTCCATCTCTTGCATCTCCAACCATTGAGTTTACAGACTCTGACATGTTTGTTGCCACAATGCCAAACCTCCTTTTCAACATTCCTTGCTATGTGGACAGAGCAAAAGCAATGATGATTGTCTGGAAACACCTGCTGCAATGCCTGGATGAGTCCCTTTTGCCTGTCAGAAATGACAGTGAAGTAGCAGAACCTGCAACGATTATCTGGGTGCCACTTCCATCCCTCCGCGTCCTCGCCGTCCTTCATAATGGCAAAGGAAACGGGATAGATGTTACTGCACGCGGTCTGCACCGAAGCAATGTACAGGGTTCCCTTCCATTTTGACAAGAGGTGGGCCCCATCGAGAGACAGGACAGGCCTCACATGCTGCAAAGAGCGCCGCATGATCCCCGGACAGATGCCTAGGCGCCGCAAACGCTGGTCAGCATCACTCTCAGCTTTGACAGTGGAGTCTTCGTTTCGCAACTGGAAGTGCTTCAAGTATGACATGATTAGTCCAAAACTGGCCTGTTGTTTCTCTCTTGGGCCATTCGCCACTGCACGGCCGATGGCACGGTACGCCTGGTTGTGGGAGGCTCTCACACTTTGAATGTTGGCAGCTGCCTTCATTACATCCTTCGATACTGGCGTGCTGTCCTTCACCTCAATGACGTGGTCCACACTCTCTTCCAATTTGTCCCTCATCCTTTTTTTGGGTGCATGGCCTTTTGTTTTGGGTGGGACGGATTGGACAATTCCTGTTTGTAGATAATGGGCAACGTACCCCTTTCTCTGCCAAATTTGGCCCGGAAGCAACAGCCCGTATGGGAAGCACAAAAATAAAGCCTCGATCCAGCGCCTCGTGACCTGGCAATGACTAGTCTGACCCCGGAAGATTCCTCGTAATCATCAATGGCCAGGTCAACTTTGGACATATCTTCAAATTCCTTCGGTACCTCAATGAATTGGGTTGGGAAATAGTTGTCCCTGTGTCTTGTTGATTCGGGTTGTAGATCAGCCCCAAGTCGTGGATGGAGTGGCACAACGTCTAGTTCGATGGGGGGAGCCTTGTCAGGTACATCTGGTGCAGCATCAATGTCATTATCATTATTTGGAAGATCTTGAAGCAGCCGAAGGAAAACATCGTCATGGCAGTCGTTTTCAGACTGGAGGGGGAAAAAGGAAGACAGGAACGAAGAGGAAAGAAGTTCCCGTGGATTGGGAATATCTGATCCAATGTCAGTGACGGTAAACACTGCATGGAGAGACTCCCTGAGCTTGGAAATGTGCTGCTGGTTGAAAATGTCAGCTGACACATCCAACCCCTTGAGCAGGTGGAGGACACATCCAAATGCAAACAAACCACAGTCAAATCCGTTCTGTTGCAAGGGACACGATCTGTAGACAGCCTTCTCCACAATGTGGTCAGGGTTGGCAAGCAGCACTTCACACTTGGGGTTGCCAAACAAACAAAAGTTTGTAATGAATTGCTGAAATGGTCAGAGGTACTTGGCAGGAGGAGAATTACTGTGTACCGAATTGTTGCGGCGGCCACCTTTGATCAAGGAGTCGTATACAGAAACCTCGTGAAAGATGTCGGGTGATCGAAGATCGAAGACAATCTTCACGGTGGTCAATGCAGAAGGGAGAGAGGAACTCAAATTTGTTGTCCTTGTAATAGGAACACCTCTGCCGAATATTCTCTACACTCTTTGCGACGTTGGGATCAGAAGGAGCAGTAGCTATCTTCGCGTTGACTTGATGAAAGAAATGTAGGGAGTTGGCAGAACCCACGAGTGTGGTGTCTTGCAAGTCAGTTGGCTGTAGTGACCGTTGTAGGAGATAATCCACCAAAGCAGTGGACAGGTGGTTGTCACCTGATAAGGGTGCAACTGCGTCATCATCCACAAGAAGAGCCCGATCATCACGAAAAAGATCTTCTGCAATCCAGAGCGGGCCATTGGGTTTAGCAGCAACCAAAGGATTTGTACGGCGTCTCAACATTGTCGACAGACGGCTGGCAGTGGCGATGGAGTGTTACAGTGCCTGTAGTCGGTAGCAGTGGCTGAAATCCTCCTGTAATCACCGGCGGTAACTGCAACACGACCGGAGAGTAGTTGCAACACGATAGAAGCGGTGTTTTGGTGTCGAAATAGTTAAGAGGTAAGAGGTTTTTACGGTGTCGAAACAAAAAATAGGTTTTTTTACGGTGTCGAAGTAACAAGCGACGGTGTCGAAGTAACAAGAGAGGGGCTTTTTTGGTGTCGAGATAACAAGAGGGGTTTTTTCGGTGTCGAGGAGTTTTTCCGCTGTCGAGATAATAGTGGCTCAGTGTCGAGACAACATTTAGCACCGTTATGTGGAGAAAACCCACATAAAAGGAGAAGTGCCCGTGTCGAGATAAAAGGCTTCGGTGTCGAGATTGCAATTTCCCCTTAATTTTTCTTCGACCCATCAAAACAAAAAACAACAACAACAACAACAACAACAACAACAACAACAACAACAACGATCCTTTTGACATTACTGTTAATATTCTTCATCACACCGACAAGAGGAAAGCCAAAGGGAAATGATAGCTTTGCCGCAAGGAACAAAATTCTGTCTACCCTACGATTTCTATCCCAATCGATCTGCAGAAGCATACACAGCTATCAAGTGATTCTGCATCACTGTCGCTCACTGTACAATAGAGGAGGTCGCGTCGATCCAAAAGGAAAACGAAGCAAAAGAATAGAATTACTTCCCAGAGGCGATGAGCTTTCTTTTATCGTTCGATCCTCCGATCCTCTTGACGGCCACATTGACCGTCGGATTCGTTAATATTCCGGGAACAATCCAAGGCAACGGGGCTGATCGAGGTTGGGACAATACACCCGTCGTTGACACAACAACAAATGTTTCATCACCCTCAGGAACGACAATGACGAAGCCACTGTCACCACCACCAGTGTCGCTGACTACTTGTGGTCCGCCGTCTCTGGAACGTAGGGAAACAATGTCGGGGAACATTCTGGTCATTACATCCAAAGAAGATGGGAATAGTGATAACGCAACATCAATACAAACACCATGCGCCTATTGGTTGCAACGCAAACTGGGAAAAACCAAGGATGGCACGATCCGGTTAGGATATCAATTGAAACAACAGTAACCGACAACGGGAGAATCGTCTTCATTCTTGTCGACCAAAAAATGGGAATTGGTTACGGACCCCACTGGAAGACATACCATGGTGACTATTCACATCCTCCCCATCAGCGTCTTGAACGACACTTGTGTCACATCAACCTCGTCCCTTGCAGCATCCGCCACCACGGCCTATTCTCCCTTAGTTGAGTTATCGGTCTTGCAACATATTGGCCAGCACAACAACGATGGAAATGTCAAGCATGTAGTGGGTACCGATCTTATAGCATCATCGTCTAAAAATGTTTATGCGGTACTACCTTATCATCGTGATGGGACCTTGCTGGATTTTTGCCAAAAAGTGGGAACATTGCCAGAGCCCTTGGCACGATTTTTCGTTCGCCAAATTTTGCAGGTACAAAGAACAACATGCGGTGTAGGCGATGCATGTCGAGAAATCAGCGGTTTGGCTCTCACCCCTTTCCGTTCTCTCTTTATCTATCTATCACTTTTCTTGTTAGGGCTTGAAGACACTGCAAGTCGCGGGACTTTGTCATCGTAATCTGTCATTAGACGCCATTCTTTTGGATGAGAATCACGTGGATATTTCTAAACTCGGGTGGGCGATGCAGTTTAACCCTACTGCGGCGCTGGATGCAAACCGACCGTTGCCTCCACCTGGTGGGCTGGATCCACACTGTATTGCTCCCGAGTATTTTTCTTCAACGCGAGGCTGCTGGAACGGATTCAGTGCTGACTTATGGATGACTGGATTAATAGTGTTCAGCATGGTAATCGGTTCTGATGCCTTGTTCGCGACACCTGTTGCCGAAGACAAGTCCTTTGCAAGAATCTGCATCAAGGGGGATATCCGGGGCCAGGCCTTGCGATACGGACGTTTGACAGGGAAGGACCTGTCGGGTTTGAGTGACGATTTGACGCACTTATTGGAGAAAATGTTACGAGCAGATCCGGACCAGCGCTTTTCTCTTCAGCAAGTGATGGAACATCCATGGTTGATAGCGGAGGAAGTCATGACAGCCACCGAATATCTCAATACGACAAATGCGATCAGTATAAGTAGTCACTGTCAAGACTCCTAGTCAACTAGCTCCTCGAGTTATGCTCTGTAGTAGTGATAGTAAGGAACACCACTGCTACCGGGTACTACCTAGTGTTTCGGAGGACTTATCTGTGCTACCGGTAGTTCTAGGACCGTGCGTTTGTACTGTTGACTGTGAATGAATACGTCGTAGGTACTAAAACTGTACCTGAAAAGTATGGCTGGATTATTTTGGAAGCGCACAATAGTAGGATTTTACACAAGTTCAGTACTACCACGTAGAATAATGGTACTAACTTTACAGCTCCCTTATTTCGGTATGACTCGTTGGATTCAAAGAACCATGATCCATCACAAAACCTCTGTCGAAATCAAACGCACACCGATGAGTCTTGAACTTCTTCATCAACCTTTCGATCTCATCCATCATAGGAACCTTTTGCTTTTTCTCCTGATCGTTGTCTTGGATTGCTGCTGCTGTTGGTTCTGCTGTTGCGAGATAATGATATGTGCACAAGTAAGCCCTTGCCCGTGCACTGAATTTTCTGATCCTCGCTTTGGTCAGTTCTGTCTCGACGTTTGTGCACTCATCCACTAAGTCTTCGAAGTCTGATCTCTTCCTCTTTTTCTGAAGGGGTTTCCTTCTGTAGCTCCCCTTCGCAAAACCCCAGGAATACTCGATGCCCTCACCTGCCATCTAGTCGGTCGTCAGTTCCTTTTTTGTTTTCGGTTTGTTGTTGACATATTCATCTAACAACTGGGTTGACCTTCGTTTACGCCGTTCCTGTACGCTCAGATTGAAAGGACCCTCTGTACTTTCTTCGGGTGGTTCTTCATTGGACCAGTTCATGCGCTGCGTATCGCCGACTGAGAGAAGTGGAGAGTAACGTCCCAGGTAACCTTCAAAATTTTGAATAATTGTGTCGCGAAGTCGCTCTTGCTTACCGCCAAAGCTCACGTTCATATTGTTCACATCAAGGGCGCCTTTTCTTTTTCTGCTGTGACCCTGTGAGTGGTCAAACAGGAACACAAATTCGTGGCTGGGGTACAGGACTTTCAGACAGTCCACAACATCCTCGAACTGGACCGCCATATGGTTGGAGTTCCAATACCCCTCTTTGTTTATTCCGATGAGCAATTTGCGGACGAAGGGTGACGCTGTCAGGGGTGGCTTGGAAGTTGATTTCAGAACTTCCAGTGCCGCCTCCCCATCCCAGTAAGTTTTGTTCAATCGTTGCTCATTCACCTTTTGTAACTTATCGGTCGACATCTCTCTGCCAAACCCAGTGAGAAGGCTTTGGAACGCCGATAGCATTACACCGTCACCTTCGCTCTTGGGAAGCAGCGGACGTTCACCGTTGCTTCCAACTAGCTGCTTCATCCAGGAAAGTGTTGTCTGTGGAGAGAAGACGCTGATTCGGAAAAGCTTCAGAAAGGATTGGAGAGTGTGGCCACGGCTTGTTTGTTCCGATGCCCAGACGGCGTATATCCTGGGGAATACCTTGTTCAAAATGAATTGGTGGACGGTTTCGACATTGAGGTTGAGAAGGTTGACCCGGCAGAACTGTTTGATTTTAGTCGCGGCATCTGGGAACATTCGAAGAAATGGAGGCAGTGGATCTCTCCCTACTCGAGCCTCGAGGTTTGGGTGCAAAAAGGCTTCTCTTGTCCTGAACAGTCGGTGCCACCGAGATAGGATGTCGCCCCGGGTAGTCAGAGTAACCCCTAGCAAATTAATTTCATGAACTGCGATTTCACAGCGTTCGAGCCATGTTTTTCTATTCATTTCCAAGGTAGCAATCTGGTATGCCTTTAAAATGAACATTGACTTTTGACGAATGACTAATTTGTCATAGTTCGAACAAACATTATCTGGATCTCGTCCATGGACCAAATCCCGCCAGCCTTCAAATTGTTGTGCTCTCTGAAGTAGTTTGATGCGTCTCTCAACGGCTGAGAGACAATTCGAATCACACTGTCTTGGCCTGAAAAGCTTGTAGGCCTCTGGCGAATCCCAATAAGTACCGCACACTGATTGCTGCCGTGGCATATCAACATGATCAGAATCTTGTTGACGTTCATGGCTATCACTTTTCGTGTTCTTGGGCATAGAAACATGGTCAGAATCTTGTTGACGTTCATGGATATCACTTTTCGTGTTCTGGGGGTTGACACAATAAGTAGCCTGACGTTGAACAGATGATCCTTTTTTTTCCTGCTCCAGCAGGTGTTCGACTGGTGGAATGTCGTTTGATTTCAGCGACCGAAATGAAATCAAACTCTTCACCCTTTCCACTTCTTCTTTCCACTGCTTGTCAAATAACGGGTATGCGGCTTGCTCACCCGGCGGCAGTATGATATAATATGATTGTTTGGAATATTTTGCTCGGAAGAAACCAGACAAATTGCTTCCGTCGAAACGATCGATCAATTGATATTTCTGAATCTTCGAGAGGAGAATGTTCAACAATCGGGCATTCATCACCATGGAAGTATCAATGACAGCGGCAGCACGAATGGCGTCGATGACGGTATCCACTGTGATCCACTTGTTGCAAATCTTGGGACCAATTGTCGGGTGGTGGATGGTTAGTTCCAACGCGTGCCCCAGAATTTCCTTTGTGACCTTTGGTGCGTCATCTGTCAATGGCAAAACCATCGCACCAATCGGCCCCGCCAACATATATCCTTCCAAAGGATATTTGAAGCAGATCAGAAGAGTCGAGGCTTATTGATCAGAAGTTGGCTATAGAGAAAACGTCTTCTTAATGATAGTAAGAAAATGTTTTTGTTGTCATCAATTTTTTCGTAGATGCACTACTGAATCGATCTGTCCGGCGGCGGGATATCAAAAGATCTAAATGACGGTCTACGTCCAGACACTACCAGGTGTACGTATTCCTACGGCGACACGCTTCCAAAATAATCCAGCCATACGGTACCGGTACTGTCGTAGACTAGGTTGCTACCTAGTCTACGTACTAGTCGTATATATGAAAATAATATTGGCAACATCAAATCAGCAGTGGCCACGACAGAAGGTGGTGTCACTCTCGACATCATCAACGAGTTGCGTCTCCTGTTTTCTTTTTTCGCGGGTGCAACGTTTGTGCACCCCTCTTGCACCTCTTTCATATAGACGACTGAGAATTCTCAGTCGTTGACACCTCGAAATCGCCAACAAGTACGAACTGCATTCCATTGATCGAGATTCGTCTCTTCGTTCTTGATCATCAATTTTCTCAAAAGGCAACGTTTTCTTCTTTCTCCTCCAGAACTGCGCCTTGGCCAGTGAAGTCCTTATTCTCAATTCTCATACATTGATTGAAGGGCCCCGAGACAAGTGAACTTGTGTTAGTTGCTGTTGTCATCGTTGATCCAAGTACGACTGGCGAAAGTTGACACCAATAGTATCAAGAATTGGTCCTGCAGTTTTTGGTCTCCCTCTGAAAAAAAGGTATTTTCGGTTTACTGCTGCTGCAGAAAACAGCTAGTATCTAGTGTCACAATTCTCGGACTCTGGAAGCATCCAACGCTCACCACCGATTTTACGGCTTATCACCAACAGCGATCACCCAACGATGCTCAGTTTCCTCTTCCTAGTGCTTTTCATGACTGCGCTGGTCGTGCAAGAAGCAGCAGTATTCGCCTTTCGACCTGCCGTAGAAAGGCGCTTCAAAACTACCACTACGGCGATGGCTTGGTCTCTTCAAACACCGGAAGTTCCCTTCCCAAAAAGTACCTGGTATGACGACGTTGGCAATCCGATCTTCCGCCGTCGAGTCTACGATGAGTAGTAAGTTTTCTTTCGTACTGCAGAGACTAGGGACCGGCACAAATGCATTTCATGGTTCTAACTTGCCCTCTCCTCCCTACTTTCTCTGCTTCCCGCCTTGCAGTGACTATGCCGAGTTCCGATTCACGACCGTTGGTAGCAACTGGCCCGACTACGACGCGATACAGAAGGAAGCTTCGGCAGCAGCCGACGCCAAGGTGCAACGATGGAAGGCACCTCGCATCCGACCGTTGCAACGCGTCCGCAACTTGATAAAGAGCCATCGACCGTAAGACAAAGAGCGCATCGATGATGTCGCTTCAGCCCCAAATGGATGAGGCATGCACAATTTTAATACCGCTGCTTCTCCCGCCCCTGGCCGTATAGATGTTTTTCAATCTTCTACTTGTAAACCTGTTTGGGCAACCCGCTATCGATTCAAAGTCCCAATCAAGAAGATACCCTGCTTTTCGCAGCGAAACCCAAAAAAAAATCACCCCGCTATAATTCACCTGCTATCAACGAACAAACCTGTCAATTTCTGAAATTACATTTGCTAACGAGATTGTAATAATAACTTGCTACATTGTAGAATCATAATGTAATAATCAATCGACACATTGCACTTCTTTCTAGCTTGTCACAAGAAACGTTCGAGTACGTCATTTCTGGTTGGAAACATGGTATATGTTCTGTCTCTCTTTTTGCTTCATTCCTCACAACCGTTGTTCCATGAGAGTAATTAGCTTGACTGATTCCATAACACCTTACACTGCCAGATTCTGAATGCTATGGCATAGATCGTGTGAATACAGCAAGAATCTATGGCTTCGGATGCAATGTTATCGCCCTTTCGTAGTTTGAGCTCAACTTCGACGGTGAAACCCTTCTGCAACTATCCCCAATCGCGAGTTCCTGTTGGCAATTGTTTTGCGCGGGTGGAAGAACAAGGTGTGCCCGTCACCAAACCCCTAAAAAAAATCTGTCCTGTTCGAGAAATTGAGACGAGTCATATAAATTTTTGTAATGCCACATAAGCATATATGCGATACCTTTCATTTGCATACCTCATATAGCAAACTGGTGCGGTTTTTACTTCCGGATAGTAATGACGATGGCATAGGAACCAGCTCGAACTTTAGTACTGTTGTTTTGGACTGTATAATGATACAAAACACTGATCGCAATAACCTTCTTCCAAACAGACATCTTGTCCTGTATGTACAGTTAGTAATCATTGCAACAACAAGAAATAATTCAATAAAAGGGCCACTCGGTCAGTCGATGACAATAGAATCATTCATTTCTTCTAACGACGACTAAATGTTCAAGGAGTCATTGTGTCGCAAGTCCAACAATTGCCGTTGCTGTAATGGCAGCTGTTTCAGCTCGCAGAACCAAAGATCCCAAAGACACAAACTGGACGATGGGAGTTTCTGGTTTCGGTTGTTGTACTGCATTTGTCACGAGGTCAGATACGATTTCCAGCTCGTTAGGACTCCATCCACCCTCCGGACCCACCAGCAGGTGATATCGAACCTCCCGTACGTCATCCTTCGCTGCGTATACCTCTTGCATGTTATGAAGCACGGATAGGATGGGAGGGCTATCTACACATCGCTCCCGGCACACCAACCAAATGTGTTGGATAGCTCCATTCCCATTTGTGGAGGCATTGATTCGGTCCAAAAGATCCTCCCACGGTAATGGCTGGGGTGACAGTGATGGCAAAGTCAGACGTTCACACTGCTCGGCTGCCTCAATCACATGAGCTTGGTGCTTTTCGTGATCCCATGGATCTCCACCAGAACCCGTGGAATACTCTGTGTCAAGTAGCGTGATTCCATCCACTCCCAATTCCGTGACCTTTTCCAGAACCCACTTTCGTTGTTGCTTCTTCTTTAGTCGCCCCAGATATAATTGGACCGATATTTTTCTTCTGCTATTGTTGTTGTTGTCGTCGTCGGCGGATGACTGCGGGATCAGACATTCCAAACACTCCAGCACAGTGTCCGATTCATCTCCGGCTTCCGACTTCCGTTGTCGCCGCCGGGAAGATTGTTTAAGAGACGTTTCCCCAATCGTCTCGATGGTCTTGGCCAACCATTCACCATCATGTCCATTGAAGATTCGAACATGACCAGCAAAATCTTGCCAACGCTTGGGATTGGTGATACGCATGACGTCCAACAGATAATGAGATTGAGCTCTGGTAATGGGCACCAACGCATTGACTTTCAAAGATTTGTGTGGTACTTCGACGTACAATCGCGGTAAGTGCCGTGTGGATTCGAGTGGTGGTACCGAGGCGATTGTAGCGCCGTCCTTGGATGTATTTGAATGGTCGGAAGAGGAGGAGGAAGAATAAGCAGCTGTGGCAAAGAATCGCTTGCCGATTAAATGCACTGGTGTTCCATCCTTGTGCCAAAAGCGTCCTGCATTGACGCGACGATCGTCCCGCTGACCCAAATAAAACGTGACAGAGAATGCATCGGCACTGGGAAACAGAATTTCGGATGATGTCAATGATGACGGGATTCTGTGAAAGCAGTACAACGCCATGGCTGTTGTAAGCATTCGCCGCTTGGAACATTTTTTCTTCCAGCTAGTAGGATCACCGTACACTTGGTGCGAAGCATGACACCGATGCAGTTGATTCATGAGATGAATTCGCAGGGGTGCTTTTGGAATAGCAAAAGCCATGAAACAAAATAATAAAGAATGTTTGTTCCGTACGTAGGTAGTGTCTGTCTCGGGGAAAAAAGCCAATCGTGTCGGTTGATGACAGCCTATTGAAAGATCCGGTTAAGAATACGCTCTTTTTGGCTTGTTAAAGCGTTGGTGAAAATAAGACGACCAGACGCAAATAGTAGGCGAGACGACAAGAGTTTTCAACGACGCCTTTTGACACGGCAGATAGATCGTTGACTTTGGCCCTCCGATTATTACGGATGCAACTACAGCAACGATGCAAGATTCAAATGCAACACCTGGATGCAAGTCTGTGGCTTGGCTGTGGTGGAATGAAGGCGCACGCGTACTACCGATAGCTATGATACCGTAGCTACCGTTGAACCGGTAGACTACCTCTAGCTAGTAGAGAGGTACGGTAGTAGAGATGTCCGTTCAAGCCTTAATCATCGCACGTAGCCACTCTAGTAGCCACATCAATCTCGCATCTCGAGGATTTTCAATCGGATGACGAAGTACAGACTTCATTTACTCCGCTCGCCCACAGTACAGTCACGATCATCACACAGTATTGTGTTAAAAAACCCACTACCGCACACCGTACCGTAGCTAGGTAGAGATAGAATTATTGGTACAGCAGTAAATGCACGATTGCTCCGAACATCCGCAATAGCATTATTATCTCCTCGCAAATCGGATATGTTTTTGCGACGCACTTCTTGTTTCATATATATCAATATTAACAAATAAAATACACATCGTAGTAGTCGTTTTAAGACAAACAAGACCTATGAGTTTCAGTTTAGGCCCAGTAACATTGAATATCTACTCTGTCATCTTCCAGAATCACGAGTAGAAGTCATTCAACAATGATTGATAATTATTGTCGGTTCTCTGAAGACTACGTACTACGAATCTCTTTGCCAAAATAGGCGTCGTTGGAGAATGGAACCTTGCGCAACTGCTTCATTCGTTGATAACTGTTGCCTTGCTGGTACACATCTGATACTGCGTTTTCTCGCCTTCTCCACCAAGAGAACAGCACAATTTGATGCGTTGTTGATCAAATCGATTTCGGCGAGAGATATAGAGAGAGAAAAAGCAACACTTCTCAAAGTCACAACAATAACTTTTATTTTACAAGCTATACCAACTACCAGCCGCTGTCATCAGAACAACAGCAAGACCCAAAAGGCCGTGCGCTACGGAACAACGCCATGTTACCTTACAGAAAAAATGTATCTACTTGGTCGCTGCTACTCCAGCTCTTGGCCCTTGCACAGACTTGGAGAACGGTGCCATCTAGGCCTATTCAAATGCCTCGGATTATTGGAGGTCAAGATGCTGTCCCTGGATTATACCCTTTCTTTGCGTCGCTAACCATTGGAGGCGGACACTCTTGCGGTGGTTCGCTGATCGCCCCCGACATCATTTTGAGTGCGGCTCATTGTACCAACCTCAACGGAGCAGAAGTGGGGAGATCGATCCGCTCGGATCCCAACGATACATACGAGACCTTTGAACTGATAAAAGAAATCCGGCATCCCGTGTACGATAATGAGGCGTACAAGTTCGATTTTATGATCTTACAATTGGATCGTCCGGCATCGGATCGGTTCACGCCAATACGATTGAATAAAGACGAAGCGCTCCCGGTGCTGGGAATTGCAGATGGTGTCAAAGCTATCGGTTTTGGAGCCACGGCAACCTACGAGGATGGATCAAACAGTGGTGCGGCAGACGTTCTACAAGAGGTGGGCTTGCATGTCATCGATAACGAAGAATGCATGTTGGCAAAGGGTACCGAATACACAGACGAAGCCTTTGCCAATGGATATGCTGGCCTTATCACTCCAGACATGTTGTGTGCGCAGGATGATAATCAAGATACATGTTTTGGTGAGATCGACGTCTTGATGGGAGACTCTATGAAACGTCGTTGGCCGTTTGCTCTTGTTGACCATATATTTTCTTCTGTTATGATGCAACAGGTGACTCGGGAGGACCCCTCATGATTCAAGAATGGAACGAATACATTCAAGTGGGAGTGACCTCGTGGGGCTTTGGATGTGGAGACAACGATTATCCTGGCGTATACAGTCGAGTAAGCCATCAGTACGAGTGGATCAGGACGAATGTCTGTGAACTCTCAGTCAACCCACCAGCCTATTTTGAGTGTGATGCGCCAACGTTGGCGCCTGCCCAAGACGTGCAAGTCACGATTGCCCTAACTTTTGATGATTTCCCTGACGAGATTTCCATGATGATCATTGACGAGACCGGATTTGGAGTGACGTTGGTCGATTTTCCCGCAGACAGTTTCTTGGATTCCGATCCTCGAAGCACCTTCTATCACACAGTGTCAATGAAAGAAAGGTCGACATATACCTTCATCATCATCGACGCCAAAGGCGATGGATTGTGTTGCTACGATGAAGGAGGCTCCTACCTTGTTTACGTTGGTACCGAGGGCGTGCAGGGGGAGATTTTGGTTTCTGGTGGAGGCGATTTTGGTGAAGAGATAAGCCATCAATTTACCGTTCCTGCACCGGGATCAGTTGTCCAAAACAATGACAATCCCACAGCTACAACAACACCAGGCACTCAAGTCACGACTCAATCTCCAACTGGAGCACCTACATATTTGCCCACTGTTTCTCCAACAGTCCAACCATCCGCAACACCATCCTTGATGCCGAGTAGTAGTCCTACAATCACTCCTTCGCCAACTTCTAGTCCAACCAGGGCTCCTACAACAACACCCTCAAGCTCACCAACAGAGTCCCTGGCTCCCAGCCAAATTCCGACACCTGTGCCTCAACGTATGGACAAAGCTCAAGTAACAAGTCTTGTTCTTGGCGTGCTTGTTGTATTGGCTGTGGCCTGTCTTTTCATTGCCACATCTTGGTACGCTGATCGACACACACGACTACAAAAAGTCCAGGCGGAAGTCCCATTTGTAAAGTGAAACGACCTAGGCGAAAACGAATATTCCATTCCAAAGAGAGTGATACCCAGCCGGACGTGTTGGTTTCTAATTACGGCAACGTTGCTTCACAAAGACGTGGAATGAATCTTGCCGATCAATCTTTGACGAAACAAAGAGTCGGCGTAGAAGAAGTCATTTTTCCGAACGATCGTTCTATAGACCAGTGACTCGGCACTTTCTAAAGTTGAAAGCAGAGACGGCGTGGTATTTTCTCAGCTGTCACTCTTTCACTTTCCTTGGCCAGCACTATGTATTCATGCCGAACAGTTGGTTAGATAACCTGAACACAGTCGGACAGTTTGTTAAGCTGCATCTGGATATGAAGACTGCAGCCAACCAGTAAATGTACACTCTCCAATTATTGGTTACCACAGAAGGCTGGGTTAGAATGTGGGGTGTTTGGCCTGCTATTCAAAGTCTTTCATCTGCTTTGATCAGTTCCTACAGGGTCTGTATCGTGGAACTCGGTGGCCAATTGAAACAAATGCTGTTTTGTGTCATCATTTTCTACCGTGATGGTGGCCATGCAGGCTTGATAGAACGTGCTGTTCTATGTATAACTAGCTAGGAAGACGACTTTGATTGTATTTCTAGAGAGATGACTGCATTAATTTGATAGAAAGTCACGAATTTGGGCGACACACCCCTTGTGAATCAGTTGTGTTTTCATGATGAAGACACAAAGGATGCTCCAATCCCAGAACATTCAACACTCCGACTCCATTATCACTTTGAAACTAACTGTAAAATTGGTATCGAAGTCCAACGCGGCAACTACAAACATGGCCTCTCCCGGTCTAGTCACGACCCCTCTCTTTTCATGTTTTCAGTAACGTCTTAAACAAACTTCAGTACAATCTCCCTTTCAAGCTCACGTTACTGATCGTAGAGGAAAAAATAAATGCGGAACTACAACTATACAACTATTCCGATAACTCATTGTTCCACTATGCGCCAGCTACTGCCCCTGCTGTTGCGGCCTTATTATTCTTGCTGGCATGCTCCACTACTTGCACCACAGATCGAAATGCGAACGGCTCATGGTAAGCCAGTTCTGCCAATACTTTGCGATCCAACTTCAACGGCGACTTATTCAGAGCGCCCATAAATTTGGAGTAGCTGTGGGAATATTGCCGGACGCCTGCCGAAATGCGCTGAATCCACAATTTGGACCATTCCCGACGTTTGCGACGACGATCTCGAAAGGCATATTGCCACGACTTTTGGAGACGCCGAATGGCAACTCGAAAACAATTCTTGGAACGGCCCCGAAAGCCCTTGGTATGGCGCAACAAGTTCTTTTTCTGAAACGTTCGAGATATCAAAAAGTGAAATCGAAACACGAAGGAACAATGTGATCCGTGAGAAAACTTTTACTGTCTCGTTCTAGGTCGACAGATCTAAGCCCTTTGCTCCATATTGACTTACCTTTTTGGTGGCAAAGGTTCTGACGGATGTCGATACAACGCTGTTGAAAGCATAGGGTGAATACAATCCCATTGACGTGTGAGGGTGGCTCAAGGCGGATGCTGTTTTCGCAGTAGCCGTTTTCCAGTGATGGGGAATGGAAGATTGGTGAATACCAATGGACCCAAAACGGGACAAGAGACCGCGACAAAGGACCTGGAACGACATGATGATTGGACGGCAGAATAGTACACAAGGCGACACTCAGTGCACGTAAATCCAAATCGTACGTGTATGGGGGCGACTCAACACGTGACAGATGCTAACACTGGACTCAATGCTCGTTGTCTTAGAGTGGTGTGTTATTTCCTATGAAGGCAAGCAAGGGCTGCAGTGCTTGCGTTTACTCAGATTTCAGATGATGATTGAAAAGAGCAGTGCAGAGGAGGATGGTGGAGATGGAGGTGAGGTTGGTGCCTTTTGTTACCATCCTACCGGTAGTAGCTACTGGGTATGATACCGTATGATAGAGTGGCTACCGTAGGTACAATACGTAAACGAGATTTTTATCTATGAACCATACTCTAGCTAGAGGTAGTAGCATAGGTAAAAGCACTTTGTACGTTCATACTACCACGACCAGTTCTTACATAATAATGTATTATAATCACATGCATTTTATTAATTATCCTATTCTAGAGGAGGTCCTCTCCTGAGATCACGTGCCATATTCTTGTGATGTGATTCGTTGGTCCCGCCTCCAATTTCTAGAAGCTTTGCATCTCTCCATAGTCGTTCCACATTGTACTCACCCACGTAGCCATACCCACCCAAAGCTTGAATGGCACGATCAGCAACTGTCTTGGCCATCTGAGCACAATACAATTTGGTGCCGTCAGCATCCAAGCCGTTTCCATAGGAGGAAAGATCCAACTGATTGGCAAGAGCGTAAACGTAGCAACGGCCGGCCATGTATTCGGCATAGGAGGTGGAAATTGCTGACTGAATTTGTCCAAAGTCCCACAGTGTCTTCCCAAAAGCCTTTCGATCGTTAGCATAATCCTTCATAACATTGATGGACCGTCTTGCAATACCCAACGCCATTGCGGCAAGACCCAATCGCTCAATTTCCAAATTTCGCATCATACACAGCGTGGCACCATTGACATTTCCAATGACATTTTCGTTGGGAATGGGTACATTGTCAAATACTAGTTCGGCAGTAGGTGAAGCTCGCATGCCCAGCTTGTCGTGAATTTGTTGGCCGACGTGAAATCCAGGCATGTCCTTTTCGACCACAAAGCTGGTAATGTCGCTTCGTTCGGGTCCTGTCCGAGCATAGACCAAGAATAAATCTCCCGTGGTATTACCTCCATCGAGTGTACCATTGGTGATCCACATTTTTTGTCCCGTCATCTGCCAAGTATTGTTTGACGAATCGAGCACGGCTTTGGTCGTCATACCCAAGACGTCCGTTCCGGCACTGGGTTCGCTCATCCCCATGCCACCAATATGCTCTCCTGATACCGCTTTGGGCAAGAATCGTGCCTTTTGTTCCGGCGTTGCGTTGGTACTCAAATTGTTGACCAAAAGCAACGAGTGCGCCAAGTAACTCAAACAAAAGGCAGGATCGCTATAGGACAACTCCTCGTGCGCCAGTACCACCGCGGCTGCATCCAAGGCAGCACCACCATACTCTTCCTCGACCGTCAATCCCAGCAGTCCCAAATCACCCAGCTGCCTCAACAAGGGCAAATTGAAGGATTCGGTACGATTGTATTCCAATGCTTGTGGTTCTACCTGAAAAGAGACGACAAAAAAATGGATCACGTCATACATAATCGTAATAACATCATGATCGCAATAATGATGTTAGATAGGTTCGAACAAAAGGCCCTTTCCCCGCCAATAACAACAAACATCATGAAACAAAACCAAACACAGCACAATATATATAAACACACCTCATTCTTGACAAAATCTCGCAACATGGCTCGAAGGTCGCGATGTGTCTCAGTGGGATGGAAAAACTCTTCCATGGAGGAAAACATGGGTGACGTAACAGCAACATCATCCATGTCATCCAAGGAGGACAAGGAAGAGGAGAACGCACTCCGGCCTGTGTGTTTCCGTGCCAGCCGCCGAACTGCCGGCCGAACGCATCGTGCGCTATAATATCGAGTGGAGTTGGCAAACATGCGACAAAGTAAGGACTCCCAAGAAGTCGCAGTTGTTGTTGTTGTTGTTGTTGTTGTTGTATACTTAGTAGGTTTGAAAAGTTGGGCAGCAGAAATCTATCCAAAGTGTTTTGATGTGACGACAAAACGAAACTGTTGTGTCGAAGAAAAAAAATTCGAAAATGGAACGACCAACAATTCTCGAAGTGTCGGTGCGATCGATCGTATCATCATACGACTAGTAGAAGGAGAAGAGAGATTGATGATGTCGAAGATGATGACATCACATCACATCAACTCATGATACACTGGCAGCTGGCAGCCTACCGGTACCGGAACTGCGGTACTATGATACCGGCTACCGGGTAGTACATCGTAAAATTCGTACAAAGGCATCTTCACACAGTCAGTATCAGCGACTGAATTATCTAATAAAAATAATAGTGTACTAATATTATAGAAGTACTAAAGTATTAACGATAACTTGCGGCCGGTGGTTTCATTACCAACAAAAACAAACAATACTGCAATACATTCTATTGCGCAGTCCCATCATGTTGCTCATTCAACTTCAGGGCCAACTGCTTCGCATACTTGGCATCACAGTCACTTTTCATCTTTGCAACAATGGCTTCACCCTTCATCTCCCACTCCTTGCGATTCTCATTGGCATAGTTCAAGAATTCGTGGTAAGAAACACCAAAGACACCACACTTGTAAAGTTTCTTTGCCAATGGAATGATGTAATTGTCAAAGAACCAAATTTCACCACCATACCATCCCAAGGATGGTTCCTTCTCCATGTGTCCGTTCAACCAGGCAATGTACCGCTCCTCAAATAGACGGCTGTTGAACTTCTGGTATGTGGCCCAATGCTGCATGGTATGTGCGACATCACTGGCTTGGATGATATACTCAAAGACAATGGTTGCTTTGCGGTCACGGTCCATGGAATCAAAGTTCTTCTCAGCTTTGTCCTTGAATGCAAGCTCCCAGCGATTCTCTCTGTACGCTTTCAGGTCCTTGTCTGCAATGTCTGTTGCCATTACCGCATTCACCATCAGCTTGCGGAAGTGAAGCAACTCTTCTTGATTAGAGTAGATGCATGCACGGAGATCTTTAAACTTGGACTCCATCAAAATCTTCCACGCCAGATCAACTGAATTCTGCTCTGCAACTGTTTTATTGTGATACCTGATTGCCTCTGGAGTTCCCAAGGCAATCAACTCAGCATTTGTTAGCCCAGTATGTTTGCAATCATGAATTAAGGCAGAGAATACAGCAGCAAACCGGAGGAGAGGATCTGAACTGATTCCGTAAGTAGAGTTGTGAATTTGAAGAGCCACACTTTCTGAATCTTGCTTGTAATCTATTCCATCAGGATTTACAATACGATTCATCAGCTTGCTAGCACTCATCACCACATGGCTCACATGCTCAAAATTATGGAACGGGATTTCCTCTGAGCTCCCATACATGAGAGAAATACGCTCAACGAATGCTCTCAGTTGAGCTTTCACAAGAGGTGAAACCTTTGACGAAGTGGACGACTGCACTTGCTTGAAAGTTGGCATAGGTAGAATCTCACACATCTCATCAATAACATCTTGGTCATGTCGCCCTTCCAAGATGGCCTCTTCTAACTCAGCCATGGCTCTTGGATTGCTTGGGCCTGCTTTCTTTCCACGACCAATGACTACCTGTTCCAGATGTACATTTAGCACTTCTACATTCCACTCAACCAACCTTTGTCTCAAAGTTTCATGTTTGGAAGATTTGTCAGTGTGACCTGTAGGAAGACTTGTAGGGCTTGAACCAGATGTCTCTGACAGTGTGGATTGAGTTTGGGAAGCAAAAAAATGGGGTGATACCCAGAATGTTTGAACTTCTCCCTTGCCTTTCAAAGACACAGGTTCTTCCCTTTTGGTTGCCCAGTGACCTTTGCCAGCTTCAATAAGGAGATCCACTGTATTTTTAGATGCATGGATCTTTCCAGGCATGCCTGTGCTTTCAATTCTTGATGCAGTATTGACCTAATATGGAGAAAACTTCAATGAGTACTTTGTAGCCATAGCAGATATTGTAACCTTGAAACATGAAAATCCACACTTACAGTGTCACCAAATAGCTGAAACCTAGCTTTTTCACCTCGGAGAACTCCAGCCGTTACTAATACAAAGAGAGACGAATGTTAGTGGCACTTCAATAGAAATTGTTTGCAGGCTGCTTGCACTCACCAGGCCCAGAATGTAACCCAACTCTTGCTCTTAGATCACCAGTAGAAGGACCAAGGAAAACTTCCAATTCTCTTGTGACTCTTGCCATGGCTTTTAGACATGATGAGGCAAATCGTACCATTACGGGAGCATGGCCATCACGATGGGTAGGAAGACCACAGACTGCGACATAGGAGTCACCAATAGTTTCCACTTTAAAGACTTGCATCTTTTTAGCAACTTTATCAAATGCCTGGTAAACACCTTCGAGTAATTTGAAGACTTGACTTGGCTCCCGCTCACTGGACCATGCTGTGAATCCTGCAATATCTAGAAACATAACAGTCTTTGATGATTGCAAAGAATTAGAAAATTTTGAAAGCATCAAAGAAAGTATTGAAAGCATCAAAGAAAGCGTGAGAGAAACTTACAGCCATTGGGAAAAGATCTGCAATTGGCTCAGATGCAATCTCAGATGCATCATTATTATCTTCACTCAAGAAGCTCTGCATCCTCAATTTGGAGACTCGCATTGTCATGTCACCTTTTTTCTTGCTCTTACCTGCTTCATTGTACAGGCGATCACGAATGTTTGTGGGAAACAAGGATGAGACAATCGCACTCGTTTGATTAGCACGCTCCGTGATCTTCTGTTGCCGTCGAGTGACAGCCACGTCGTAGACAATGAAAACGATTGAGGTGAACAAAAAAACAGAGGCTGTAATGATGGCAAAGATCATTGGCTGGTTAGTTATATATTCTTCTTGGAACTTTTCTGTTCCAAAAACGTGAAATCGGTATCGACAATAACTAAGTTCCATCCCTTCTGGAGGCAATGTAGCCGAAGCTCCAGTCACAACGTCATCGTAGTCCTCGAATGTAGAAGAGTACGAATGAGAAGCGTCAAATTTTCTGTCATGGAGATCACCTTCGCCTTTGAGAATCATGGTATCTGACACTGGATCCACCGTAAACGTAAAATTTTGTCCGCAGCTGTTTTCAATGACCTGAAACGATGAGGTTTTCTTTTGTGAGATATTGACTGTTGGATCTTCTTTGAATGAGACCATCGACACTAATGATCACTTACTATGTCGACCAGGTTGGCAAGAGGTGGAAATGTAAACGAGACAAAATTTGACCAACGAACTTCAAGTGAAACAGTCCCAACAATATTGTCATCCAAGAAAACAGGAAATTGAAGCACCGTTGAGGTTTCTGAAGGGTATGCAGCGTAGTCTCTGTAGTATGCTCCCTCCCGAAAGAAGGTCTCAGAAATAACAGGCAAGGTGCTTTCCAACATTGCATCGACTGAACGTTTTGTGATTGGATCAGACATCTGGTTGTACATTACTGGTAGTTTGACAACTTCCAAAACAGCGGTGGTCCATACTGGAAGATACGGTGCATTATTGTATGGTTCTTCGACTGGCATGTCAATATTGGGATCCATCTTCCAGAGGTGTTCCGGAATATCCACCTCGTTGGTAAGTACTTCAACCGACGGGTCCAGGTCAACGCAATTACAGCCTTCATTTAGACCCACATTAGTGATGAAGGCACAATTGCCTGCTGGGATCACTCCTTGTCTTCCAGTATTTTCAAGCAGACCGCACGGAAAGATACCAAATCCAGGGATGTCAACAAGATGGTTTACATTGCTGTAAGCACGTCGTTCATCGCCGCACACAAAGCATTCAGGCTCCGTTCCAACTGTGAAGGTCTTTGTTTTCGTGAATTCTTCGAAAATGATACGTTCAGAGTCGGTTTTCAAAAGAGGATTCCACGAGACCATATTAGCGTTGCCGTGAAATCGAGATTCTCGCGAGATATTGTCCCAATCCTCTTGAGGGATGTAGAGGTTAATGGCAGTTGAGTTGGTAGTCTTCAGCATCATTGCTGTTGCATCACTAATTGTTCGTGCCATCCAAAACTGTCACGGTGGAGAAATAAAGGCTTAGTTTTGAATTTATGAATGCAGCTCAATTGCGGTCGATGAATATATCTGTTCGTACCTTGAGAGATGTGTCCGACACCATGGCAGAAGTGAGCTTGCCAGCCACGTTGTGGAAAGCATCATCGTAGGCCTCCACTTCTCCTTCGCGAGTGAATCGAAACACGAAGTACGCTGTTGCAATCATCGCACCAATTAAAATAAGGATGACAACGATCCGACTGATGTTGACAGTCCGATTCTCTTGTTTCACCAGGGTCTCTGCGACGTTACTGTCAGTAGAGCTACGGCCACCATCACTTCGCGACGCGGAGTGTGTGCCCGAATTAGCTTCTTCATCGTCGCTACGAAAGGATGCATTTCCACAAGACGCCATTGAGGCGTCGCATGGCAAGGAGAAGTCATCGACAACGCTTAGGTCAGAGGGCATGATTGATTTGCGCGAGTGTTGTTAGAATTAAGTTGATCTTCCCCCGAAAATATGTCGGTTTCTTCATTACTGTTTGTGTAGGTTACAATTGGAAACGCCGTTTATCAACAGAGCAAAACGTAGAAAACGTACTACTGACAGTGAATGTCATCTCAGATGTTTCAAGAGAAGAGAAAGAACGATCGCTTATTATCACAGTTAATACTAGTCTACGAAGTAGTAATTATTTTTCTAATGAAGATGATACGGATTGTAGAACAAGGTCAGAGTAGTGAAAATCCCCAAGCGTACGACTACCTACCGCTACCTAGTAGAGTACCGGTTAAATGTAAAGTGCCTTACAGTTAGTGCTAAAATTGGATAGCAAGATTCCTTTCCAGACTGAGAACTTGAATGCTAACAGTAAAATTGCGCAGGAAAACATTCGATTACAAGCGAAGGTGGGCCACAACGGCCACAACATCTCTCCCTATGTTCATATTTGTTGAAGAAGTCATTTGTCGATGAATAACATGGAAGTCATTTTATTTTGTCACGTGCAAATAAGACAATTAATAACCATCGTGAACCATTCGAAACAATAGATGACGATTTCGTCTCTCCCGGAAAAGTTAATAATTGTAATTAACAGTAAATGTCTTCACGGTACCATTGAAAACTTCCGAAGTCATCAACAGCACAAAGCAGAAAAGGTATCATTTCTGATGGTTCCACTAGCTACCGTAGCTATGTAGTTAGGTAGTAGAGAGAAGAGAAAGAAAGATCTCTTTTCACCTCTTTCGGATACGATTTGTAGAAAAGTGAAAAATCCCCAGGCATAAAACAAAAATTGGGAAGCAACTTCCTAGCAAGACCGAGACCTCGAATCCAATTAAGATGAGGAGAACAAGCGAAGGTTTGATTCATCATCTGTCCCCCAGCGCAAAGAGAAGAAGAAGTCATTTTGACCTTCAAAAAGTCTTTTTCGTCGGGAACTGCACGAACTGCACTGCTCTAAATTAATACTAGCTAGCTATGAAATAGTCTCTACTCTAGTTTTTACTAGCTAGTAGAACTATCTTCGATTCGCCGCAAGTTTAGGTTGCATGCGAGATTTGACGTTTGTGAAGAAAAGGGAGAAGGGATAAATGTTACTACGTATTTGGACAACAAGTTCCACAACTGTACCGGTAGCTGCTGGTATCATAGATACGCTACGGAAGCTACCGTCAGTGCTACCTACTGGTACCTAATTGATTGAGTGCTTCAGTTGTCTTGTGTCGCAGAAATCCATGATACCGGTTGGCGGGTCCATGCTCATCCGACTTTTCTACTTTTTCTTCTGCGGCTTTTGTCATCCGGGATGTCTTGGGAATGTCCAGAGGGATGAGGGTTCACATCAAGTCGAAATAAAGAATATTATTCTCTTTTGCCCCATTTCTGACTGATTAACTGTAATAATGTATTGTAAGAAAATACATTCTTTTTTCTCTCATGAGGCAACAGGTATGAAGGCAGCAGTACATTGGTTGTACGACCACTGAATGGATCACCTTGTCATGGTAGGGGGCTTAACCCAGGTTCGTCATGGCCTGGGGAACGATGAATCCGCAGACCATCTATTGCAAAAGGTCATCCCAGCGTTGGAACAAACTACTGCTGAAGCAGAAACCTGTGTAAGACCGGAAAGATTGTGTTCCTCTTATTTTGTCAGAAGGGGGCTAAGGGAGTGGAGGAAGAATGTTGATGCATGATTCCTGCCAGAGTTGTGATGGGCACTGACATTTCTGTGGAAGAAATGACATCATAACTCAGCCAAGTGCTACGTGCAAAGGGACGGTACTATTTCAATGGGAATACTATTGGTGCTTGACATGGAAAGTTTCTGTTACAAGTACAATCCACCCTTTTGGGTTGCAACAGGTAAAAGATATCAACACACCCAACATACTAATCTGGTTATTGTTGCCTTCCCAGCATTATTGTTGGCAGACCACGCCAAATCTGACAATCACTGGTTTGGACTTTCCCTAATTCGAGGTTTTTTGCTTTTCCAGTTCTAAGTGGTGGGCAACAGGGTACTGAGCGAGTGGATGAAAAGCAACCATGTATGACCTACAGACCACGCTGGTCCATCAGCACTACTCATAGAACAATAACTTCTTCTCACTCTACATACTTTAGAGTACGACTTAGTATGCTTTATGCTTGCTACTGTATTCCCATAGAGGTTCCCTGACAGGTCAGTCCCGCCCAGTTGGCTGGGGGCCAGACAGGTCATCTAACTTGCAGGTGACAGCTGTTAGTAGTAGTATAGCGTTGAAATAAAATTTCTTATCGGATCTCTTCGGTTGCAATGATAGATGAACAGGTGATCATTCTAGCAGGGTTTACTCGCATTCATTGAAGAGAGTAGCTACCACTGAAATATATACTTCTTCAAGTGTATAATGATAGTACACATAATACGTAGAAATCCGTCGTAGTGTACGTCGTATTGACTGTGAAAAGAAACCGAACCGTTCTCTTGGACCGTGTCACAAAACAAACCGACAACGACGGTGGACGTAAAGATCACGTTCACAGTCAGAGTGGAGGGTATCTTCAAAACAAAACGTTGATCTCTGAAAAAAATGTTCACTGCCACAGTCAATTCTCTCATTGCCATCATCAGGGATCGTCATCACACGTACATACGCTCTACCTATAGTCGTCGCTATATCTGAGACCATGGATGTGGTTGCCTTTGCAATGCTGACAACAGTTGCAACTGCAATCAAACGGAAACGAGTTGACGCTGCCGCAAACAGTTCCTCGTCACTGTTTTTCGTCACCAAGGACAATGAACCCCTACTAGAAGCTGGACCTTGTAAAGCAACATTGGATACCGATAGTCAGCTGTGGTGGCATCGAGCAACATGTGTTCTGATCATGCACGATCCTCCCGAAATGTTTTACGAGCCAAAAGAATGGTCTCATACTACCGTGTTACTTTGGAAAGATACCAACGGCAAGATGCTATTGCCGGGACTAGCACTTAAAAGTGGAGAATCCTATACCAAATGCGCTGCTCGACGATTGTATCAACTTGGGATTGATGTTTCGCAACCGGAAAATTGCCTCCATCATTTGTTCACTTTTGCAGACGAGAAAACACGACAATGGTCGGACTTCCTGGAATGTGTCTACCGTGGGACATTGGACCATCTTGTTTATGATTCGGACAAGATTGTTCGACTATCGCTCGAAGAGCTCAAAGACAAGGTTGTGGGAGAAGAAAGTACCTTTGATGTCACCTCGCATTATTCGCTACGACTGTACTTTCAACGACAAATGGACCTCCGTGCCAGACGCCGCTTGCTGAAAGGCTACAGCTCCAGCGACCTCCAACGCTACTATGGAATGAGACAACAAAGCTCCGACAATTTCCAAAGTATCATCTTTCGAGCCGACGAACGCGACGGTGAACGACAAGATGCACTTGACTATACCATGAAGACAGATGATGGCATGTCGCCTCGTCTTCTGCAATCCGCTGACGCAGTCTTAATTGGTGTCTCGCGAGCAGGCAAAACACCCCTCAGCCTGTTACTTTCTCAAACTAAGGGAATAAAAGTCGCCAATGTGCCATTGGTGTTAGAGTTGCCACCGCCGCAACTATTGTTTGATAAGGTGGATCCGAAACGAGTCTTTTGCATCACGCAACAAGCAGAACATTTGGTTCAGGTACGAAGGAATCGATTGCGACGAGAACTCAAGCAAACGAATGGGCCGCGATCGACCTATGCCGATTTGGATTATGTTCGAAGAGATGTGGATCATGCCAAGGAGGTGTCTCGCGAACATGGGTTTACCATTATCGATATCACAGACCGTGCCATGGAAGAGGCCGCCAGCTTGATCATGTCCAAACTCAAAGAACGATTCCCCAATTCTGAATTCGGCGACCAGCCGATGTAGGGACAACGATACATCACCTTATACGAATCATATTTGGTGTGTAAGCTACTGTCGTACACCATTGCTTTTAAAATGATTGTCTATCACCTTCAAAATATGGTAGCGTTCATGAAAATATAACACCATGCTATCTTTCTCACCTACCACTACTACCTAGCTACCTAGACCAAGAATATCTATTGAAACGAGGGTTGTATTTGTATAATTGTCTAAGCAATCCCAAACTCCATGGGACAGCGTACGCTTAATTCCAAAAATGACGCCATTGCGGCTTAACCAGCACACGAGATACAATGACGATCCGATGAACTTGCTTCTTCAAACCACATGATCTAATCCAGGTGATAAAAGGGGAAATATAATTATGATCAAACGTGTCCAAGGAAGAGGACCGAAGTGCGGAAATCAGGCAACAGCACGAGACGTGTCATGAGGATGTGACGATGTACTTCGAGTTTTGATTAGATAGAGAGGCCTGCAACAGGATCAGCTCATTCAATTCGCTATAGTATTAGAGTACTCTAAGAGCATGTTCGCTAGCCCTTTTATCTACATGGTGCTGAAATCGAAGTCCTCGGCTTGTGCAAGCTTGGATCGGGTTGCAAAATTCTCTTCTTCCATCTCGTCGTCTTCATCCTCACCATCTTCATCCTCGCTCATGTCTTCATCACTGTCGTCATCTCCTTCCTTGTTGAGATAATTGGCCAGTACTCTGGACTCTTGAGCAACAGCCGATGAATCCCCTTCATTCTCCAATTGAACAAAATCCATTTCATCGCTCTCCTTCAAACTATTAAGCACTTGGTCATCATATTTTGACAGGTCGAATTCGGCTCCAAAACTGGACACAATGACAGCACCGCCCTTGGACACATCAGGTTCTGCATCTCGCGGCGGGACAGTGTAGTAGGGAATCTTTCCTTGATTCCAATCTTTCAGGACCGCTCGGGCGGCGCCCAACTTATCGGGGATGCCTCCCTTCAAGACACGACCGTAGGATTTAGCAACCATGGCCAAAAACATCATGGTATCACCTTGCGGAAAGGCAGGAATGTTGTACGTCATGATCAAGCTCTGAGGATTGCAGCGTCTCAATAGCGCATCTACTGGAGGAATGGGGTCTTCAATGGACTCTGCATCAACACAATTCCCCAACAAGGCGGTGTTGTCATCAAAGACCACACCAGGACTGTCCAAAAGACGTACATTTCTATCCAATACCACTTCTTGCATGGACGTTGTAAATCCGGGACGAGCACTTACACCCACTGCTCTAGATCTCTTCAAGGCATTTATGATGGAGGACTTGCCGACGTTGGGATATCCAATAACTCCTACGACAATGGTAGTTTTGGATTTCCCTCCGACTCCTCCGGTTCGGGCATAATTCTTCAACAGCTGTAACAATCCGTCCATTCCCATCGGCATGGATGAGTTGGTAGCATCTGCCTCGTCGCCGGTGGATGCTCCCAGGTCTTTACTGGCCTTGATTGCAATAGTGGGATGAGATCGTCTCAAAACCGTCAACCAACGCCCGACCACTTCTTTGGGCACCAAATCAATCTTATTCAACACTAATACCATCCGCTTATCAGCCTTGGACAAAATGACGTCCTCCAATGTTTGGTGAATTCTAGATCCAATGGGATCACGGGCATCCAGCACTTGCAACAAGACATCTGCCGTATCGACAACTTTCTTCAGCTCTCGTAGATATGCTCGGCGAGACTGTTGGCCGGCGGCCACTTTGCCATCACTACGGTCGGTAGTGTCGTCGTTCCCCTCCGTTCCATTAGTCTGCTTGGCATCAAATGCTTGTCGATCTTGCGTGGCCCTGGCCATGAGTTCTTCGACCGTTCGACAACTTCCACCTTGTTCTTGGTGTTCTCGGAACAGACGCAACTCTTCTTTGCGCTTGTCCTTTTGTTCCTGTTGTTGTTGCTGTTGCCGTTCACGAGCCCTTTGGATATCCTTTAACAGATCCTGCTTAAAGGGCCAAGAGTTGGGAATACCCGGATCTCGCTTTTGATGATTCACTTTGCCAGTACCATTTTTGGCATCGCGTTTGGCTTCCTTCTTTCGTTTGCGGTGGGTTTCCGCCACCCGACGTTGGATCTTGTACTTGTCCTTGAGCGTAGTTCGCTTCGACTTGCCCTTCTTTTTTACCATGGTTGTTTCGATGGATGAGAGTCTCTTTTCTGAAAATAATGATAATAAAATATAGTATTATTGTGACTATGGAACAAGGATTTGTTGACAGGTAGTGCTGCTTTCGTTGCATGCGAAAACTCTTGCTTGGAATGATTCGATGATGCTGTTGTTGTTGTTTTATACTTGGTACTACATATTATTTTATTGGAATTTTTCGAATGGTGCACAAACTCTACACCGTCGTATGAAGGGCAGACACGAAGACTGAAACGTACATACTATCCGGTAGTACCACGTAGTAGCGGTAGTCGTTACATTCATCGTTAAAGGGGGGATATTTATTTAGGGGAGGATTTAGTAACAAACTATTCAATCTCAACAGCACCGATGTACCGTACTACATATGATACGTGGTAGACGACATTCGCTCTTCTCTATTTTTTTACACCCAATTTACTGTTAATTACAACAACAACAGCAACAACGAAAAGGGATCGTAATTTTGCTGCAACAAGCTGTCGTACAATTCGTTGCTGGAATATATTGATAACATTATCATGTCAAGCGGGGTTGGAGTAAAGGGAACATTGGGTCGTTGCTACCCGTTCTATGCCGACTTGAAGAAATGTGTGGTACGTGCCAAAGAGCAGTTCTGCGTTTGGAATATCTCATGTGGGAGAATTGGCGCATCTTATTTGTTTCGTCGTCCTCTCATCTCCATCTCTTGGTCTTTGTTTCGCGTTATGACATTACAGCAAAAGAAGACACTGGAAAGTCCCACAGCAATGTGCTGGGCTGAGAACGAGGATTATTTCGAGTGTATGCATGGCTTCAAGGAAAAGGCACGAATTCTTCAAGTCGCCGCCGAGAGAAAGAGACGAGAAAAACTCGGAGAAAAATTCGACATTGCCTAAAAGAGGATTGAGATTGAATGGTGCCTGTCAATCACCTGCAGCTGCCTGCTGAAGGACGTGACTTCAAATGGAAATTTGGAACTGTCCCACGTATCGCCAATCCCACCTTTGTTGCTGTACATGCACATGTTCATAAATTTGTGTAGTTGCTGAAGTTTCTCTACATTAGACGACCTTATTGTTATTGATGCACTGATAGCTTCAATATCGTTTGCGTGGATTACACTTTGTGTTGCATTTTGGTGGCTGGTTTTACGGTAGAGCATTATAGAAGGCTAAGTAGATTGTAATGTCTCTGACTCGTTCCGCATTCAACTTGCACTGTCGAAAGTATAGAATTAGATCACGATACTGGGATCGCTTCCACGTTTGCTGCTTCGCACTGGTGCAGAGTACAGTGCTTTCTGGTTGAAAGGCACTTGAATTCAATTATTTTTCTTGTATTTTTTGAGCAAGAAGAATTGCAGCAATTCCTTAAACTCATAATGCATTATAATTTTGTTGACAACCGTACGAGAAGAAACTATCGAAACTGGCAGAGACTTCACGTACACTTTCATCTTCCCCTCTAGAGTAGAGATGCATGTTTCTTGGTTTTCTGCATCTATGGTCTTACTGCTACCCCGTGGGAGCTACTGTTGTAGAAGGAGCGACTTGCAGTCGTTTCATTGGTGCATGGAATGGACAGAACTTCAAATGTTACAGTAAAAGGTTTGAGTTTTTTCCAAAATAACTCAAACGTTAGTAAAGGATTTAGACTGACGTATGGTCGGCTCGAAGCGAGCAGCCCATCACCACAACCATCAACGCATAGTGTGGATGAATGATGTGACGGACGAACAAGACCAACATTCGTCGTCGACACATCAACTCACCGTCTCCCATCAAACGACTCCGTAGGTTTTGTTCCATCCAGCGTTTCTCTGAAGAACTGGAACAGAAGCAGCATCGACAGTAGTGGAAGCAAATCGATTCAAAGTTTAGGCGTCACTCTACAGCACTACTTTTGACAACAACTCTAACAGAATGAACAAATTCCTATCTTTCATCGTCGCGCTCTTGGCAATCGCCAAAGTTGCTGCTTTCATGGGAACTCCAGTGTGCACCCAGCGACCGGTACGTAGTACTGTAAAAGTTCCTTTATTATGATGCGAGGGCTGACCCGATTTTTAGTGGCGAATGTTTCGTTGTGTTTCAATAAGCGTTGCTGTTCTAACGTAAAAAATCTCTTTTGTTTCTCCATCTACGCTGATGTGTTATCCAGGCATCCATGCAACGAAACGGCGCTTCCTCCATGGAAATGAGAGCTAGAGTCTGTGATTTGCTTGGAAAGACCCCCAACCGACAAGCTCGTGTAGTCACCTTTTCCCACAAGCGTATCAAGAAGGTTCAACATGTTAACCTCCAATGGAAACGATTCTTCTCGGAAAGTCTCAACCGAAATGTCAGACTCCGTCTTTCCACGAAGGGTATCAAGACCGTCAATAAGATGGGAGGCATTGATGCAGCGGCCAAGAAGTTTGACGTTGATTTGGCGAAGTTTTAAATTAAAGTGAGACCTTGTTTGACACCGTGTATAAATGGCTACAGAAATTCATTCATTACTTCAACTTGTAGTAGTTCAAGAAATTCGGATGTAAAATACTAGACTAGTACATCAGAAATACTGCACTCTCTCCACACACATGGCTCGTCAAGTCGTCATGATTGGCAATTAATGCAGACCTCGGTCTCGTCAATGATCTGTACAGAACTGGTGACAGATGTGGGAGCCCTATCAACGGTATATTGAATCGCTTGGACAGCAGGCTTCGTTCGAAGGTAGTACATGCCAGTCTGCGCAAAATATGCCATTTCAACAGGAAAGTAAGTATACTACATGATGGAGGGGAGAAAAGATCACAGGAACGTACATTCCGACCTACCTTTAATCCCTTCTTCCATGCATAGAAATGCATAGCCGTTAGCTTGTCCATCGTTGGATCGGCAATGAATAGGTTGAGACTTTGTGACTGGTCAATGAACTTGCCACGATCCGCAGCCATGTCAATGATGCTCTTCATTTTGATCTCCCACACAGTTTTGTAGAGCTCCTTTAATCGTGACGGAATGGCGTCAATGTTTGCGACAGACCCTCCATCTCGCATCAATTGGTTCCTGATTTCTGGCGTCCACAGTCCTCTGTCAGTGAGATCCTGAAGCAAGTGAGGATTGGTCAGGATGAATTCTCCCGCTTTAACTCTTCGGAGATACATATTTGAGCTAAAAGGCTCAAAGCATTCATTGACTCCCAATATTTGGGACGTTGATGCAGTGGGCATCGGGGCGAGCAGGAGTGAATTTCTCAGGCCGGTTGTCACTATCTTCTTTTTCAATCCATCCCAGTCGTAGCCCCGGCCTTGGCACTGCTCGGAATAGCGTTCTAAGGATGGTATGCCTATATCTTGTCTTTGACTCGGTAGGGTGCGAGATGGTACTCCCCACAGGTCAAACTGTAGGTCGCCCTTGCTTGCAGGGCTGTCCACAAACGTTTCGTAACTGCCATGTTCTGCTGCCAACTCCGAGCTCGCCTCCAAAGCTGCATGATACATTGTCTCAAATATCGCCTCATTCAGTTTTTTGGCCCTGTCAGACGTGAAAGGTAGTCCCAAGCGAATAAATGCATCAGCGAGGCCAGAGACGCCAATCCCGATGGGACGGTGCCTGTGATTGGATGCTTTGGCGCCAGGCACTGGGTAGCTGTTGATATCGATAATTCGATTCAAGTTTTTTGTAACGGTTTTTGTAATTCTATGGAGGGCATCATGATCAAAGTACGCTCTTCCAGAGTCTGGGTTTATAGAGCCAAAAGGCCCTCGATCCGACACCACAAATTTGGGCAAACATCTGGATAAAACAGCATGTTTCGCGGAGGTTCAGTTTTCAAGAAGCGGCTCCTCCAAACAACACATGGACTTCCAAATGACTTACATACTTGCAAGATTGCAAACAGCGATCTCTTCTTCGTCGGTGAATTGAATGATTTCTGTGCAAAGATTGCTGCACTGGATTGTCCCCAAATTCTTTTGGTTGCTCTTTTGGTTCGCAGAATCCTTGTAAAGCATGTATGGCGTCCCTGTTTCGATCTGGGACTCAAGAATAGCTGACCAGAGGTCTCGTGCTCGCATTTGTCGCACGAAGCGCCCTTCCCTCTCATACTTGCTGTAGAGTTCATCAAAGGCCTTCCCATGACATTCAGACAATCCAGGACATTGATGTGGACACATAAGACTCCACACTTCATCCTTTTCAACACGTCTCATAAATTCGTCGGGTATCCAGAGTCCGTAAAACAAATCTCGTGCTCGGTGTTCTTCCTTTCCATGATTCTTTTTGAGGTTCAACACATCGATTACATCTGCGTGCCATGGTTCCAGATATACAGCAAATGCTCCTGGTCGCTTTCCTCCGCCCTGGTCTACGTATCTCGAAGTCACGTCGTAAACGCGCAACATCGGAACAAGACCATTTGATATCCCTCTTGTCCCTTGAATGGGAGTACCCCTGGCACGAATGTTATGAACACTTAGACCGATTCCACCAGCCGCTTTCGAGATGACAGCACAGCGCTTCAAAGTATCATAAATTCCTGCGATTGAATCATCGCTCATCTGAACCAAAAAACAACTTGACAACTGAGGATGGGTTGTCCCAGAGTGAAAAAGAGTGGGTGACGCATGAGTAAAGTAGCCTTGGCTCATCAAATGATATGTCTCGAAAGCAGCTTGAAGTCGTTCATCTTCTGTCTGTAACAGCGTGGAAATATCTTTTCGAGCGCCAGATGTACAGTGTATTCCCAGGGCCACCCGCATCATCAAGTACTGCGGTGTTTCTAGGATAGTGCCGTCGTCCGTCCGAAGGAGATACGACCGCTCCAAGGTTTTGAACCCAAAGTAAGTCATCTCGTAGTCGCGCTCCCTTCGAATCTGTGCATTGATTTCGGCACCCCTCCTTTCCACCAAATCAGCAAGGTCTGGATCGATATACTTCGTTTCGCCGTTCAAGGCTTGTATGCTCGCGGAAAACGTCGGTGGTGTGTGTTTGTGATTCTGAGAGATCAAAATTCGGGCAGCCAATCGAGCGTAGAGGACATGTTGTGTGGCCATGCTCGCAGCCGTTTCGGCTGCCAGGGTATCAATTTCGAATGTTGTCACGTTTGGATACATACCCTGCATTATGGTCTTTGCAAGAGATGCCAAGTTCAGTCGGTTCCGCAACGTGTTCGAATCTTCTGGTGAAAAGCTGTCAGCCAGATTTTCTAGTCGTCTCAGAATCTTTTTGGAGAGGCCGCCAGAAACGAAAAAAAGTGAGGAGGGAAACCACTGATAGAAATTATATTCTTTGGACGAAGCTTAAGCATTACCTTTTTCTCTTCCAACGGCTCCTTTGACCCATCTCTCTTCCGAACAAGCACAAGCTCATCTTCCGCATCACCCACATCCGAACTGTTCGAACGTTGGATTCCCGATAAGAACAAGGAGTGGTTATCTTCGATATGTTGCGATGTCCCATCATCAGATGTTCGCATTAAATTAGAACCACCGTTGAAAGTAGAGTGCAACGACGTTGACGAGCGGGATGCCGACGAGCATTCAACGACAACAGATGCAACCATCAAATTGATGGTGACGTACAACGCTATCCATGACGCCCAACACCACGAGTAAGAAGTCATCCTCACGCGCCTGTGACGTTCGATTACCCACTGATCCTGCAGTCTTTGCGTTGTTTTATTCTACTACTGGAAAATAGAGCTGTAGTTATTATAACAATGATAGTTCAGACTGCAGGTCGATGTTTCAATGTTTCTGTTTCAATAGAAACTCGGCGTCGAGTTTTGCGGGAAGATCACTGGTTGACGACCTCCAACCTGGATATTAAGTATTAACTGTAAGAATATACACTCATGGTATGAACATGGTTTTCCTATCTCTGCTACGGTACGGTGGTCGTGTGATACGACTTACCTGGAAGATCCGGTGCAAAAGACCACGATACTTCCGATCCGTTAAATAAATGAGATGGATGGCTCGCACGACCATCCTAACAAGACTGACTGGTGACGGTTTGTTTCAACTCCATTAGGGTTGCAAAACGCCCACGAGTCGTAGACCTTTTTCCAAAAACGCCCACGAGTCGTAGACCTTTTTCCAAAAGCGCCCACGAGTCGTAGACCTTTTTCCAAAAACGCCCACGAGTCGTAGACCTTTTTCCAAAAACGCCCACGAGTCGTAGACCTTTTTCGACTAAAATTCGACTAAAATAAAAGGGATCCCCCAAAGGAGAATATAACCCCTTTTGTACTCATTCACTTGTGTACTACTCCGAGTACTACCGTACTAAAGTACGGTACTCAAAGAGTGCGGTAATGAACAGCTCCTACTACGGTAAGAAGTTCTACGTACGACGTAAGTGTTTCTTTTTTGTTACACGTACTATTATTGCAGTAGACTAGTACTTTTACGCAATCTTACACTTGTACGAACTGTTTCACATCCCACATTGGATGCCCGTTTTCCATATCATACTGACATATTTTATGCATACGGCTTCAAATACTATTTGTGCTTTTCCTTTTTGTTCTGCGTAATTCGGAATGTGTTTGATAGAACGTTGAAAGATTTTATGCGAGCATTGAAGTTCTCGTGACGTGCACGGGCCCTGTTCTTGAATTCAGCAAGTTCGCGGCTATCGTACTGGCTTGGTAAATAAATCGATTTTGAGAGTAATGACCAAAATGTTGTGGATACAATCGATACAACTGGGCTTCAGGCATATCCATGTACATTTCATCATTCTCCAAAAGCTCCTTCACAAAAGCCTTAGCTTTGCTTTTTCGCCAAGACTCTACTTCACTACTGCTACCGTTTCGACTTGTCATTCTCTTGTATTGTTTTGCACGAAGGGTACAAGTTTGATGACATGATCAAACAAAGTACAACTACCAAAGTACTGTAGTTCGTACGGTAATTTGTACGAGTAGTGGTCCTTCTTACCGTTTAATACGTAGTACTACGTAATAGTAGCTGCGTACTACGGTAGTGTTTATGAGAGAAATCCGTTGTAGGATCAACAGTCCCCAAAAGGAAAACGCGACCCCCCAAATTTCAAAAACGCCCACAAGTCGTAGGCCTTTTTCCAAAAACGCCCACGAGTCGTAGACCTTTTTCCAAAAACGCCCACGAGTCGTAGACCTTTTTCGACTAAAATTCGACTAAAACTCAAGAGAGAGTCTATACCCCTAATCGAGAAATACTAGCTTGAACCCTATGGGTCTTGTTTGAATCGTAGCGCTAGTCATCCATCTCATTTTTCAACGGTCTGGAACCATCGTGGTCTTTTTCACCGGATCTTCCTGTAGATCGGTAGATACCTCTGGTAGATGATACCTTTAACTTTGGTAGCAGCTGTTCTTGACATAGATAGTGTACTAGTCGTAGTTATATAATATTTCTGGATAATCTTCCTCTGGTGTTTCTTTGATTCTTTGAATAAAAGTGCTACTCCAGCAGATTTCTGGTCAACCATTAAAGTTTCACTTTTACTGTCGGAACTCCTCGAAATTCCACAGCAAATACTGCAGCATACAGCAACAACAACTGACGACAAGAAATTCTTGAGGAAACCATGATGGTTGAGGCAAATGATGTCAAACACACGCCTCCGACAACATAACAGACACTGCTTTACCGCTTGTATACGGAGGGCAGGAAAGAGCATATTT
This sequence comes from Nitzschia inconspicua, assembly GCA_019154785.2. Lineage (NCBI taxonomy): Eukaryota > Bacillariophyta > Bacillariophyceae > Bacillariales > Bacillariaceae > Nitzschia > Nitzschia inconspicua. Next base: position 1,516,719 of record JAGRRH010000018.1, read on the forward strand.
TCCTGATGTGAAGAGATGGTGTGTTTCAAGACAACAAAACATTAATAGAACCAAAGCACCATGCATCATACGCCCTGTTTGTCGATTAAAGGTCAAATAGCACCTTAGTGGATTGAGAATTGGGCCCATTGCTAATGTTATGTTATAATAAGGATGTATTATACTACGTAGAACGAAAATAAGTTTAGTTCTGTGTCTCGGCAAATCGGTGACGAAGGAAAAGCGAAAAATTGAAAATGACCAAACCAACTGAGATCGGTACTCGGATGACATCTATGATCGGATCCAAAGCAACAACCGTTTATAAATCATCCCTCTTCACAATGCAGCACTGAAGAAGGGAAATCGGAGGTTGATTTCAGATAAACAAGTCTGAAATCGCAATTCTATGAATACAGTTTACGATTCTTACATCTGAACATCCCTGGCACATCACCTTGGCGTAGCGTCGCCTCATCATCATCCAAAACAAACTAAAAATCGAATTTGATTTTTTAGAGGTTTTTAAATTCAGGCTTGATTGTATCTTATTTTCCTACTCAAGGTATAGCATCGAGCAGCAACACCAGTCGGAGGGGTGGGACGTTCTTTACTCCTTCATATCATCATACAGAAAGGTGGTGTGGGACTTGCCGCAGTAATAACGATCCTTGTGTTGGGCCATGAAGCATCCGATTCCAGCCACAGGTGAATACTTTCTTAGGCGTGTAACCTTTCCATCGGATTCTACTCGGTAATACTTGAGGGTTTGCATGGGAATGGTTTTGTGAGTTCTCTTCACTTTCTTGGGACGAGTGTAAACCTTCTTCTTGCGCTTTTTACCCCCACCACGAAGACGAAGCACCAAGTGAAGAGTGGATTCCTTTTGGATGTTGTAATCACTCAAAGTGCGTCCATCTTCAAGTTGCTTTCCGGCAAAGATGAGACGTTGTTGATCTGGAGGGATTCCTTCCTTATCCTGGATCTTGGTCTTCACATTGTCGATTGTGTCGGATGGTTCGACATCCAATGTGATGGTCTTGCCTGTAGTGTGGAGTATGAGCCAAGTATGATTCAGTGAGTTTCAAACGTTTCGGGCTCTACTGCAAGTACCGGGAAACAACCTCGGCAGACAGCGACAACAGCGAAGAAACAATCCATCTTCACCAACAGTCCAGCAACAAGAATCAAATATCATTTTTCTAACAATACTCACCCGTCAGGGTCTTGACGAAAATCTGCATGATGCTCCGATTCAATGAAGTAAGAACGGCAGGTATCCCAGAAGAGGCACTCAACACTAGTTGTACAAAGGGCACCTTGTTATTATTGATTCTGCAGTGTACACGCGACAACGAAGATGATAATGATGAAGCGTGGGGTGATGAGGTAAAGTTACCGCCTTACTATTCTGCACTCGACAACGTCGACCACTTGAATAAAATGGGGGAAAGGGGAGGATTCCTTCGGGGATTCAGATTCGAAGGATGGATTGGCATTCGCGCGCTGGCACATTGGCAAATCGCTAACGGATCATCCCAATCAACGGGAAATCGAAAGATAAAAAATACCAGTAGTACCGGTAGTCTACCCTCGGAGGACTTCTCTCTTGTACGACTGCGACGAAGTACGAGAAAGTACGGTACCCAGAAACGAACACGAATGGTATGTGAGTGAAACCCATGTCACATTCCTACATTACATTCACGTACTCTATCGTGAGACGGCATATGAAACCAGCCATTTTACATTTTACGAAAGAACGTCGTGTAGATGCTGCAATCATCCTTCAACTAATTTCGAACCACCCTTCTGTTCCTCTGAAAGCGAAACAAGACTCGGTCCATTTGTTTTGGTGGGTGTGATTGATTGTAATATCCCTGTCCCGTACTTCAATTTTTCTCCTTCCGAACAAAACAAGAAATTGACGGTGCACTGTAGGCTCGTAAATAGGCTACAATCATTGCACGAGTTGGGAACAACCACAACGTCGTTGGCATACGATCTACGTAGTCAAAACCACCTCCAGAACTGGTAAGTCCTACAGAAACGGCTACCAAAGAATGGCCCCACTGAACAAAGAGTCACACCAATTCACAGTCAACAGCAATCAGCAACACGACCACAACCTTCCAGGAAGCAGTACTGCGCATTATTTTAGCATCGGTGGGAGGACATCTGACCTCGCTGACGGTAGGAGTGGCACTGGCAAGACGCCCTCTGCCCTGGGAACGTCTTCTCCGATAGGCTTGTCCAACAGAGAAACCTCCGAAAGGATCCCGCATGATTGCAGAATGGATCAAGACTTCACACGCTCCTACAGTTCGACTGAGAGCGATGATCTTGACGACAGTGTCGGGGAAACTGGTAATGGCGATAAGGCAACCGACTTGCCAGCTCATCCAAAAGACGGCAACAACTCGTCGTCCACCGTTAACCGACCCCATTCCTCCACTTATATCAATGGTAGGAATGGAAACGCACCAACACCGTCATGGCCACGGAGCAATCGCATTTGGACATGGTTCTCACATCTCTGGAAGAAAACAGCTGGAAGGTCAGCGACCATGGTTGAAACGAGTCGTACGACAAGAACGAATGGAAAAGTCTGTTTTCTTCGATGGAATGAAACGACGTCGTCGGGATGGCACATGACGAAGCTTTGGGTCTTTGGTATGCTAACGCCCATAGGAATTGTCACGTGGATGTGCACCCATCAGGCTTCGGCTGTCCTTCTTTCCATTCTGGTACTCCCTGGAGTTGCCATATTGCAAGGTTCCTTGGCCATTTTGAAGTATCGAGTACAATTTGGAGATTCTCCCCTACCGAAAGCTCCATCACACGGTATTGTAAAGTGCGTCTCCAGACGTAAAACGGACTTTTTCTGCCGCGAAACGAGACATCATCCTCTACCAACAACCGCAAAATATAGATATGGATCGGCCACTGTGACAAAGTCGAATGGAGGGAGCTTGGAAAGCCTCACCACTTCTGTATTGGGTGAGAGTTCGACGTCTTTCCAAGGATTTGTTGATCCGGAACATCAACACCATCCAACATCGGTGGCATCACCTTCCTCGTCAAGCTCAGCGACGCCTCTTCGATTGCTCGTCATCGGAGACTCACTAGCCATTGGGGTCGGACAATCTTCGAGTGCTACACCAATCATGCCCGAAACGATCGCAAAGACCTTGAGCAAGGCAATGGACGGGCGTCCTGTTTTGTGGAGTTGTCATGGTGCACCAGGAGCTTCCGCGGGATGGATCGTGCGTGAATTGGAGCGATCTTTTCAGCAGGGGCAGTTCTTGCAAGCAAATCCTCCGCATGGTAGAGCATACCCCGGTGCAAGCAGTCGAAATGTAGATGCAAGGACAAATTTTGCGGACTGTGACTCCCTTTCCTCATCCGACGATTCCTCTACGTCGCTATCGACCGAAGAAGCGTCGCCTGTTGGAATAGAATCCAAGACTGATGACCATCAGGAGGAGCTCAAGACATGGTCCGAACGTTTGAAGGAACACAGGATTCGATTCGACCCTGATGTTCTTGGGCCGTTCGACATTGCTGTCGTACTTACAGGATCCAATGATCTAAAGTCTGCGTTCTTTCCGTTTCTTCTAACAGGAGAAGACGCTGAATTTCGACGTCAAGCACAACAACGAGGAGGATCATACGGCAATGAACTTACCCGTATCTTGCAAGTTCTCAATCGCCGGATGCGAATGAGGCTTCAAACTTTGCGACAGTCTGTTGAAGCTGCGACAGAACGAGTCATGGTATCTGTCGATAACATAAGGGAGAGATTGAATAGCCATGACATGCATGGGGCATTTGGCCAAAACACCGTTCAGCGAAGAACAGCTGAGTCGGCGAGGAATGAACGCATCGATGTATCCGTGCCAGTTGGCAACGATGAAGAGGACAAAGAGACCACCAAACTGTTGAAGGAAAATGAATTGATGAGAGAATCGACGCACACACGCACCAGTTTGCACGATTCCTCGCGCTTTCCAATGGTGGTGTTACCTGGCATGCCAGCAAGAGCATTACCGATTTTTCAGACAGCCCCGTTACGATGGTTGGCTGTCCCGATCGTTGATATTATGGACTCTCACAAGAAGAAGCTGGCAAGGCATCATGATGGCGAGGTGATGTTCATTGATGCCCCCAGTTGCGAAGCGATTGCTGATTATTCTTGTCATCGAGGACTATACTGGGAGGAGGAGTTGGACGATCGCGTTTTGTTGAACCTCCGCGGGATCAAGCGGAAGCAAGCGCGTGCAATAGAATCGGACATGGAAGCATATTTTTCCAAACGGCAGCAGTCTCCAGAGCCCGACTCGCTTGCTTTTCGACGAAGGCATCACAGCATGTTCTCGGTTGATGGTATCCACCCGAATGATAAGGGTTATGACTTTTGGGGTCGATACATTGGACATGCCATCGTGAAAGTGTGGAAACAATCTCAGATGAGAGAGGAAAATTCGTCTGACTATGTATGACAAGAGAAACTCCTGTAGAAACGAAAACAATTTCCGTATTATTACGTTAGGCCACTTTTGAGAGGCACTCTTAGGTTAGATCAGTAAATTCACCATTCTTGGACCAATGACACACCAGTTGAACACGAAATTCGGACAGTTTGATTCCAAAGTGAGATAGAGCTTTGCACTTTTCTGGAGACAGCGTTTCCCCTTCCTTGCAGAGTCGGTGTTCCGTCTTTCCGTCCAACAAGACGATTTTTCCATTGTCGATTTTGACCGGTAGACCCTGCTTTCGGAATTGCTGTTCCAACATGGACACCGGGTGGTGAGAAAGCATTTCATTGGTGATGTAAACATCTTTGGGTGCCACAAATCCAGCTCTTGCAAAGTCTGGTTCGACCAAGTCGTTAAAGTATTCGACGACTTCCTCTTTGGACCTGGAAGTGCACAACAGACCAACGCTTTCGGAGATTTTGCTGGAAATATGACGGAGGTTGTCGGAATATTCATCCTCCGGTGTCTTTCCAAGGGCGATTTGCATGAGTTTGTTCTTTCCCAAGAAAATGCGAGTTGGTGGTCCATCTTCCATGGAAGTAGGACGGAAATGCATCCGAATATCCTTGAACTTGTTGCTTCTCATGTTTTCGAAGCTAAAGAGGAAGACATGGTTGTGATTGTCGATTGCATCCCTCACTTCCTGAACGTATGCCGATTTGTGCTCTCGTGTCGCTCTCTTGGAGGTTTTGGTCAGTGAGACTTTAAATTGACGACAAGAAGGTCCGTGAGAGGAGAAAAGAAGAAAACGACAGAAAACAAAACCATTATATTAGTGACTCGAGCTCTAGCTAGAGTACACTGGGACAGCACAAAGAAGAAACCACCACGTATATCTGGAAACACTCGATTGCACACGAAACAGCATTCGTACCTGGTCGTGATCGCTTGGAACGAGGCATGGTCGTTTATTATTATAATCCGATGGAGGAAATGAAAGAAAAAAAATATAGAAAAGAAAGAAAAACGGCTTCAAGCTATGGTATGGAAATAAAATAATGTCTGGTGATGACGAGACGACGTCAACGTTGCCTTTTATCGGTTTGGTGGGTATCGACTTCGTATGATATCATACACAGTTGCGAAGAGTGCCCTATGTAAAATGTACTCAGTACGACTGTATGAAAGTCGAAAAAAAATGAATGGCAGCTGCAATCACGGTTAGACATACAGACTACTTTAGCATTCCACGTGTAGATAATGTTGTTATTACCTCTAGCTAGCTAGAAGAGTAGTGTTTCTCTCTATCTGAAAGAGATCTTACAGTTAATACCGGTATACAGTGTCTTTCCACTGTTGGCTGGCGTGCGCACCTGCTGCGCGGCAATTCCACTTCTCTTTACGTACGGCGGGGATGTAAATAAATAAAACAATGATTAAAATCTTGATATTCATAAATTTCGTAAGATATAAAATATATACAAGAATCACGAGACAGGATTTTTGCCGCTCTGTCTCTTGGTGTAATTAATAATAGAGTGTAGTAGTGTACGGTAGTAGTGTAGTACATCCACACACACCCACACAGACCAGTAGTAGTGGGTACGATACACTTGTTCGGCACCACCAAGCAAAGGCCCCCCAGAGGTTTGTTGGTGTTGTGTTGCCCCCGTCCTGTAGTTCACTTCGTTCACTATCATACAGTGTCAGCATTATCATTCTGCTACTAGTGTACAACATTGTTGGAATGTTTGTTTTGCAACTACGACATAACTTATTAGTCATAGTAGTTGTTGCATCCATCATCTTCTTTCAACGAGAGATTCGTTGACCATGTCATCCTCCGGCCATCCGAAAGGTACCTCCATCGCCGGAGAAGCAGAGCCTCCAGTGTCCTCTAATAACAATCAACAGCACCAGCAGGAGGATATGAATTTAAAAAGCGGGACAGAAGAAAGTGTCGAAGAAGATGCCGTATCTACTTCTGATCAGCCAATCACCATGGTGCAAGATAGGTCACCTAATAACAGCCATCCCGTGTTGCATCTTACAAGCGATGAAGTGAACTATCTTGTCTTTCGGTAAGACTCTCAGGTCATCTCTTCTCGAAACTTTGGACCCTTATTACATTTGATTGTACTTCCCCATTGATGTTTACCACCAAACTTTTACTACTTTTGTTTTCTCTTTGTTTTTGCATTGTCTCACTTTCCAAACTTCCCCCTAATGTTTTTTTTTCTTTACGATCGGGTTCTACCGGTAGTTATATGCAAGAGTCTGGCTTTACCCATTCAGCATTCACTTTTGTGTACGAGTCGATGCTGGGACGATCCAGCATCAGGAGTTCCGAGAAACTAATACCGCCGGGGGCCTTGGTGTCTTTCCTTCAGAAGGGGTTGCAGTACGTGGGAATCGAAGAAACCTTACATTTGGAACAAGAACAAGCGGCAGCTGGCAAGAAAGTCAAAGCCGGAATCACATCGGCAACCGGCAACCACGCGACATCAGTGCCGCCCCACACAGATATTTCCAATCTATCACTATTGTCTCCTATCACTCTCAATGCCATGACCAGAGAAAATCCTCCCTTACAGTTGAATGTACCCCCCGCCACAGCAGCAGCTGCGATCAAGGCAAGGTTGGAGGCAGAAGCACAGATCGAAGCAGACCGCAAACAAGCCGCCATCACCGAGGCACAACAAAGACTACAAGCGAACGGAGCCAACGGGAGAATGATCGGACCCAATAGCATCCCACCCCAACCGAGCTTGATGGCCACCAATCCTCTTAGTAATGCGGCCATGGAAGTTCAAGCAGCACAAGCTGCCATGAGTCAACTGCAGCAACAGCAGCAGCATCAACACGCGGCAGTACAAGCCCAACAACTGCAGTCCAACGATAACGGTGCGGCAGCCCTCATTGCGCAACAACGGAGAGCCGTAGCAGAGATGGCCGCGCTGGAAGAACATCGCCAAGCACAACTCGTTCAACAACAGCTTCAAATTCAACAGCAATTGCAGCAGGAGCAGCTCCAGCAGCTACACCAAGAAACCTTGGCAGCACATGCTCAATCGTCAGCTGGCCATTCAACAGACGCCGCAACGGCTTTGGCCTCGGTTGCAGACCGCTTGGGGACGAATTCGAAAAGCATCATTAGCAGCAGCAGCAGCAACAACAATGTCAGCGGTGTGAAACGACCGTTGAGTGCCAAAAAGGGACTGAAGAATAAGGGGAAGCCATCCAAACAACAAAAGACTGCTGCATCGCAGCAACCGGAAGCAGAACCCGCTAGTGCCACAAATCCACACAGCGGGTTTGCGAGTTTGGAAGAGGCCGTTGCAAGGTTGGAGCAACAACGACAACAGCAGGAGCAGCAGCAGCAATCTCAAGATGTAACAATGACAGACGCTGCCGAAGCAATTGAGGAGCAGTTGTTCCAGCGCCAGCTCCAGCATCAAAATGCATCCGAACTCTTGAATAAAATCTCTTCCAGTCATCGAGGGGAGCTTTCTTCTCAACAGGCGGCTGCCGTCCAAGATTTGATCAGGATGAATGGAGAACGCTTCAACAACGATGGGCAAGCCCAACTTGTTTCAAATGGACCACTCCTTACAGAGGTGACACATTCCAACCTTGCTAGTATTCCACCAGGAGGAGCAGCTGCAGTCATTGCTGCTTCCCACTTGCCTCCAAAAGAAGCAGCCAAGGCTGCAGATGCAATGATTGACAAAGAAGATGAACTCACCAATGCCAATTCGTCACAGGTTTTGGAATTGAAGATGCATCAATCTGAAGTTTTCATGTGTGCCTGGAATAGTGTATTCACTGACATCATTGCAACTGGAAGTGGGGACGCTTCGGCACGTATTTGGCAGATGGGTGGTGCCAAAGCCTCCGATGGGCTTGGCCCAGTACGATTGCTTCCACACGGTTCGGGGCCAAAAGATCGCAAGAACAAAGACGTGACGACATTGGAATGGTCGTCTGACGGAAAATTTCTGGCTACTGGAAGCTATGATGGTGTTGCAAGGGTATGGAGCTTAAATGGGTCTCTTGTTCATACGTTAAGAGGCCATAAGGGCCCGATTTTTTCTCTGAAGTGGAACAAGATGGGAAATTTCCTGTTATCAGGAAGCTATGACAAGACAACCATTGTTTGGGATGTTTCAACCCCCAATGGGTTTGTTGAGCAGCAGTTCCATGACCATCAAGCCCCTGCTTTGGATGTGGATTGGAAAGATGACACGACATTTGCTTCATGTTCAACTGATAAGACCGTTCATATTTGCAGAGTGGGGTCGCCTCGGCCTTTGAAAAAGTATACTGGGCACACCGACGAAGTGAATGCTGTAAAATGGGATCCTTCCGGTAGACTACTTGCGAGCTGCTCTGATGATTGCACGGCCAAAGTTTGGGATGTCAACAGTGAACGCAAAGATCCTCTTTTCAACTTTAAGAGTCATCAACAGGAAATTTACACTGTGAAATGGTGAGTCCTATGGCGTCTTTGCACTTTTTGAGCACTTTTCCTTTCGCGTTCTGACAACTCAATTCTGCCATTTAGGGCTCCAACCGGTCCCGGATCGAACAATCCTGAAAAACTACCGATGCTGGCCACTGCCTCATTCGACGGTTCGGTTAGGTTGTGGAATATTAGGGATGGATCTTGCGTTCAAGTGTTTTCGCGTCACAGGGACTCTGTATACTCTGTCGCTTTCTCTCCTTCGGGCGACTTTTTGGCAAGCGGATCTCTTGCCGGGCAGCTATATATCTGGAATGTTTTGGAAGGAAGACACATAAAGAGTTTCAAGGGGAAAGGAGACATTTTCGAGGTTGCATGGAACAAGGAAGAGACGCGCGTGGCAGCTTGTTTCTCGTCGAATGTCGTGTGCATAATTGACTTTCCGTAGTAAGTTGGCAATTATATCTTTCATCACCGATGAGACACGCACGTGGTCCTCCTCAGTAGTATATTTCTCGTCAGAATGGCCTCTCCGGCAAAATATGCTGTCTGTTTGATTCTGCTAATAGATCCCTCAATATTTGTGCCAAGCGATCTAAGTATGTGGGGCGGCATAGGACATGATTGTCTGAAAACACGTGAAGCTGAATCCCTTTTATGTTTCGCCACCTATTTTGATTCGGACAGAAACTTGTTTCATCGTAGCTCCCGTGTATGACTTGTACTCGGCTGAAAGGAGGAATGGTGCGATCCGACGCATCTCTGTCAAACAAAGGTGTCTTCGGTTCGGTCGGAATACTCGGAAGTGCGGCTCCAACACGAGTCGCAGCGTCTCTTTGAAAGGCAACATCTGCCACCAACGAAGTAGTAGGCGCTATTAACATAGCGGAAGGTTGTGGTATACTCCCGATGCTTCCTCTTGCTAGCATTTCCCCCAAAACCTGACAAGAAATAGCGGAGAAAGATTTTTTAGTCTCCTTTCTCGGACACATTCCCAATTTTCATTGTTCCACCGAAAATTTGCACACTTACTGCTCCCCCCCCAACTGAACCCGACCAGTATTGTTTGCTCCGGAGTACCTCTCGCCAGAATTTCGTTTTGAACCATCTGATTGGAACGAGCTATTGATAGTCTAACCACAACGGCTGCCACAAATCGAATCCAAATCAATGCGAGGAGGATCATAGCAAAACGAAAAATGATTGTAACTACTTTCGATTCAGTTCTTAAATGACGGGACAGTGCAAAATAAACTAATCCAGCGAAAACAGCAAACATGGCCGACGAAAAGAGGATGGAAGCACCAGAATTTCCCGGGAATGGGTGGCATAGGTAGACCTTTCGGTTCGATAATGACAATGTCTGCATTCGAACCATTTACTGGCCTGGATCGCTTCAAAAATGGCAAAGGCCCGGGAGACCACCCTCCTAGAATGATGATGTGTAGTGGCTGAGAGATTCGAGGTACACCCGAGCTGTCGATCATGGCGTGTAGGGGACGTAGACGTTTCCTGTGAGATGCATTTTTGTGTTCGGGTACGATTAATCTCGAGTTTTTTTTTCACTCTTTTCGTGTTCACGTCCTATCATACCGGTACTCAACCGAGCTAACGAATACTGTACCGTAGTACTGACACTTGATACTTGGGCGCACACCGATGTCGTACAGGGTAGAGTTTACTGACCATTCGACTGCTTCTGTCGTAGGCGTACACAACGGTTGGTACTCAAGAGTACGTACTACCAACTGTACTACCTCTAGATTACCTACCTACGGTAGTCTAGTAAAATGTTGCATTTTCCCCATTTCCAACATTGATCATGCTAGGTTTTGCCATCTTCACTCGCCCCTGTCAAATGTCATGAGATTCGTTCTAGTTCAGCTTTGCGTCACCATCTCGTTCAAACCAACTCAACATTTTACTTCAGGAAGAGGTCTCCACCTGGAGCATCTCCTCATCTTCTTCCTCTGCCTTCTTCCCGCAGTTGCGGAAGAATACACTGTCATGACCTTCGATAACCATGAACAAGGACAGAAGAGAAAAGACCAAGACAGTGGCACCCATGATTGTCAAAGCATCCTTGTTGCTTTCTAGCTGACGGAATGCCATTCCAAAACCAACTGCACCAACATTACCACCAGCTCCAACAATGCCAGAAATGGATCCCGTGTTTGGAGGGTCCACATACGGAACAATACCTGAAACAAGCAAAGATATAAGGGGGTCAATGGTGTCTGTAAGCCAACCTATAGCAACAAAGTATGTAGTAATCTCCTACTTTTTTCTTGCTTAGAAGCAGACTTACCAAATGAAGTCCCCTCTGCAGCCTGAACAAATATAGAGAACAAAACCATGACCAAAATAGCTCCAGCCAGTGACTTGGTGTTTGCGAAAATAAGTACAAAAGCTCCTTCAAAAGCCAGAAGAATCGTCTGTGCCCACAGCCTCCCTGGCATACCCCATTTGGCATTGGCCATATCGCTTATGTGACCACCTATTCCTCGAGCAAAGAGGTTCATCCAACCTGAGAAACAGAAAATTTGAGTGAGTCAAGGAGTTACCCAGGACACACCAATTATCTACAATCTTATACCTCAAGGATCACGTACCAAAAAGAGATGCTTGGGAGAAAACAAAGCGGCATTTCAATTTGAATATTACTTTTGAGCTTCAGCAACAAGGCACCATATCCTGATTTGCACGTACCAATTGCTCCAGCACTTTCATTAGTGAGATCAAACTCATCCCGAAAATATTCAGCTGCTGCATTATTCATAGTAAGTTCAACTCCAAAGCAGATAGCATATTGAATAAATAGCAACCATGTATTATAGTTTGCACATCCTTTCACAAAGGACATTGATGCAGAAACCTCTTTCATTGCACCATTTCTCTTGAGCTCTGAATAGTTTCCTTTTGGACAGTCATCACTGATGAAGTAGCTGTATGTTGATTGATGTATGGATCAAAATGGTCAGTGAATCTCATCTTTGATGGGAGGGCTTCCTTCAGGTAGTTTCACTCACACAATAATTCCAGTGGTAAAGGCCACAAAAGCAGGTACGACACAAACAGTACGCCAACTTCGGAGAAAAAGGACATAACAACCCAAAATTGAACATCAACATCGTACAATAGAGCAAAGTGGTAGAGAAGACAGGGTTTAGAGTTCAAAAAATTGTCCATACGATACTTCAGGATGATGGCACATACTCACGCTTTCTCGGTGTCTCCGTCAAATATGGACCGAAACATTGGAAACAAGATAGATCCAACAATTAAATTGGTCATGCCAGCTCCAAGGTTTCCCCAGCCAGCTACGATTGCATTGGCGGTGCCAACAATCTCCTTCGCGAAAGTGACACTTGACCAATATTGGCACATGACAAAGGCTGTTTCAGCCACGATCCATCAAACATTTTTGGTGAGACTGAACGCATCAAGCTTTGCAAATGCGTCGCCTAAACGGCACTTACATCCTCCCGCAATGCCAATAAATAAACGAAGAATGATCAACCCCTCTGCTGAGTTCACACTGAAATACAACAAGATTCAGTGTGAGAGAAGCAAAACAAGAGAAGATTCGAGTATCATGTCACAACTCACAGCCCAGTCAAAGCTGCTGGAATCGAGGAGCTGCAGAGGATGATAAGGTACAGTACTCTTGCTCCATATTTATCACAAAGCGGTCCCAGTAGGAATCTGACAACAATAGTAGATCCCACGCCAGCAATGGAGGATGACCAAATTTCTTGTTTGGTGAGGTTGAGATCATCCTGGATTTCTGGCAGCAGAGGTGTGATGGCAAACCAGACGAAAAATGCAACGAAGAATGACCACCTACACTCAAAGAGGAAGAATTAGACCCATTCTGATGGTTGACAGCGGGATTTTCTCTCTAGGAAAATTTGATCCGATTGGACTCACCAGGTACAATGAAAGACTCTCATGTGAGGTCGGGCAAAGCTGCAGAGCTTGATTTCAGTGGCCATGTCATCTTGATGTCTATCAACAGTGACATCGTACGACTTGTATTTTTTCCACAATGGCTGTGTCGGATGATCGAAAAGACGAAAAAACATGCGATTGGTGAGCCGGAGGAAATCAATCGATACAAAACAAGTCTCACAAGCTGTAGAATGCTTCGTCAGAAAACCTACAGCTTGACCCGTCGGAACACCTCGAGCCCTCTCTACTTGTTGCCCCGAAGAACTCATTTCGGTTGCACGCTTTCGAAACTACGGTGTCAAATGGTGGCAACAATCTAATAAAGACGGTGTGAAGAATCGTTTCGTTGATCTTTTCTTGTTTGGAACAGAACTGGAGGATTTTGGACACGAAGAAAAAAGTGTGAAAATGTGAACAAATACAGGCATCGAGAGACTTTTTCACTCCTCTCCTTGCAAACACGCAACGAGCATGGTGGTTCCGCATCTTATTTAGAGAGTCATCTTCTGGCAGAAAAGAGTATCAATCGGGCGAAGTCGATGGCGTAACTTCCATGGTAGTCGTTAAATGGTTGTGCATGCGTTTAAAGTTTGGCGAACACAACATCATCAACGATCATGTTAATTCACAGTCATCTCGATTAATAATACTAGAGTATTTTCTACGTGAAAATGTCCATTTCAACTATTGACTGTGAAATCCGCCGAATTTACGTGTTACTACGATGCTTTGGAAAAGTTCCGGCAGTAAATCGCAGAATTAAAAGTTGTTTCCCTGATCGTGCGGTAGTAAAGTAGTCAATTGAGATAAAGGAGAGGGAGTGTTTGAGGAGGAGGACACTGACAGTGAACCCTTTCCGACTCGTGACACGTCGGTACCCGTATTACAAACTGACAGAATGCACCACACCACCCAGCAGTCTACAGTAGGTAATACTACAGTACATCACAGTCAGTAATTTATACTTCTACCGTAATCGTAATGTCGCGAAAACGACAGTCAACAACAACCTTCGCAAATGATGCGAAATTATTCAACGATTGCTTGCTAGAAGCCGTGACTCGAACGCTCCCTGTAGCCAAACACAATCTACCACCGTAGCCTCGAGATCACATTTGAAAACCAGATTATAAACATAAGAAGACCAGCATCATGATCACTTCGGCTCCTCTGGCCCCCCGCGGCGACCACGGATACTGGGTCGAAGTGAAAGACGTCGCAATATATGCCGTTGTATGGATCCAGAGCGGAAGAATTGGCTCGTGATTTGGCCTTCCTCGTCGCTACTTTCGCCATCTTGGTCATCACCGGCAGGAACACTTGAAAAGAAGTCCCCATAATCGTCTGTTAATTCTTTGAGTTCAACTTTGGCAAATCGGGCCTGGACAGCTTCAGCGATGAAGAGGCAGAAACGACTGAAACTGATCACTTCGAGGTCACATCGATCCAGGCGATTTCTTAACGTGATATACTCAGCGTCTGAAAGTCCCAGATTTGATTGCCCCGTAACTTGTCCTACGATTTCTTTCAGTTTCTTCGTCTGCACCACCTGCCAATGCCAATGATTTGGCGGAAAGCAGGGATTGCTTTCCTTGAACAACTGGTTTGCGGCGAGAGCAAGCTGCATTGCTCTGTCAATGTCAAAGACACGCTTTTCTCCTGGTCTTGTGAATTGAAGAATATCGTCGATCTCGGCAGATGTGCTGTAGACTCGCGCTTGCACAGACGGATCAAATACAAACAGCTTATCCTGGCCAAAACAACCGTTTGCCACGCCAGTAGCAAATCGGTCAACATAAACGACGATACCCTTGAGGATGTATCCGACGAGATAAAAGGGAAAGAGTATCAACCCACAGATGCATCCAAAGGCGCCATGCGATCTTGCAAGCATGTCAGGCCGCACATAAAGCTGAAACAGAGATTGCAAGATCTTGCGAAAACAAAGAGCATGGGCTGACCAGAGACCTCCGTGGAATGTTGTCACACGCCCCAAGGCATACGTAGTGGCGCCATGACGAACTGGATGCTGCAAATCTCTTTGATCAAAAGCCGTGAATATAGCCAGTACCATACCGCTGACAGAAAGCCATGCATTGATTAAAAAATGTTCACCAATCTGCGGTCGTCGGATGGGGCGAACTGTAAGCGTAGATGCGACTTCCAAAGATAGTTTGACATTGTTGTGACGCAATCGATAGTTGCAAAGCTTTGTTTCTCCCATGATAATGCTAAGGAAAACAAGATGCCAGAAATCAGCGAGATATGATAGTTCAGTCAAAAAATCCACTGTGGAAATACTCGCAGTGAAAAACTTTACCTGACATCGCAAAGCATACTATCCTTTGGAAGGTCGGAAATAAAATGATGCAAGCCTGCCTCGACACCATCTTCCAAACCCATTTCGTAAGACAAATGTTCGGCTCGCTTCTTTATTTCATCACTTGTCAGTAATTTTAAATTTTCTCCTAAAACTTCAGCAGTGAGATTTGCGACAGGGCAGGGTGGGGGTCCGACTCCAGCACGATTAACCATCGCTCCCCACATATGCTGGTCTATGGCGCGTTGATGAACAACAAATTAGGACATTGGCTCGAGCGTTTCAACTGATGCAATCACGGCTTCACCTACCTCCGAAGAACGGACAAATAAAATTTGGAAGACCATAGCGAAGACCAGCTGCTGTTGTACCTGCGCCACCGTGGTGGACAATCGCGCAGCATTTAGGTAGCAACCAATCGTGGGCAACTGGCCCAACATTATGACATAAAGGCTCGCTGGAAACGTCTATTTTGCTCCAACTGGATTGGACAATAATGCGAGTGTTTGTTGTCCTGGCCGCCTCAATTATTATGGTTTCAAGGCGGGACGTATCCTTTATTACCATACTCCCAAATCCAATGAAGACTGGTTTGTCGCCTTGTTGCAGCCATTCGATAAGATCAGCAAACTTCGATTCGTCGATTATGCAGGCTTTCTCTTTGTCCTGTTCAAATGTACCGACAACACGGCATTGCTTTGGCCAGTCTTCTGGTTTCGGCAAAAAGGATGGTGACCACATTGCTGAAAAGGGGACATTGCAGTCGACGATTGAATTGGCATAGGCGGGATTTAAAGGAACCCGAGGAAGCTTGAGTTCACTGCTTCTCCATTGGTTAATCGATGAACCCAGACTAGCCCACATCAGAGCTTCAAAAATTTGATACGATGAATAGTTGCCCTTCCCTCCGTCTTTTTCAAAACTTAGACCACTAAACGGATGTGGGAAACGTTTCGTTCCATAGTACCAAGGTTGCGGAAACATGATATGCAACGGAATGGCGAGAGCCTCACAAACATGGATATGTCCTATACACGGTGGATTGGCAATGACGGCGTTCGCTACGAAAGGCTTTGCGTCTGGGTCTTCAGGGTCTGGTTGTGTAACAGCGGGCCAGCAAGACTTGGTGATTTTGTTGACCATACGAGTCTTCGAAGGTAACAAATGAGGATGAAAGGCTTCCCCCATGACTGTCCCTCCAGTTTGGACCCTATCAAGATATCAACGACAAAAACGGCAGCAGTTAGTTGTAGCAGCAGCGACATCACCAGTTCCACGTTTTCATCGCGACCGTGAGAGTTTTTCCGCCGATAGACGATATTATAATCTCTCTTACTCACATCCATTGCGACAATTGTTTGGGGTCTCCTGCTAGAGGATAAAATTCAATGCCTCGTGATATGACAGTTTCCCGATGGATTTTGTGCGAAGCTATCCTGACACGATGGCCCAAATCTTGTAATTTCTTGGCCAGAGAACAAAACGGAAGAACATCTCCGTGCGTTCCACACACCAAAATGCAAATGTTCAAAACAGGAAGATTGAAGTCGAGCGACTCGTCAGTATCTTCGGGTAGGAAGATTTTACTCCCAGCAAGGTTGTTCAAACGATCCAAAAGGGTGTGGGTGGCCTCCTCCATTATCGGTTCACGGGAGCGTGATTGCACCATTGTTGCGATGTATTTTTCTTTTGTCGAGCTAAAAAATAATACGGAGAAAAAATTATATTCTACGGTAGTCTACCGTAGGACGAAAAATTGTACAGCAGTAAAAAATTATACTCCGCATTAGAGTAGGGGGTAGTCTACCGTAGACGAAAAATTGTACTGCTCAGTAAATTCCTTCGAGCATCAGCGCCGGTCCGAGTTAAATGCTAAAGATGACCGGAAATGTTAAATTTAACCGGAAAACTTCCACATCGGCAATAGGGTGTTCTATTTTTAGCATTTTTTTTTAGCTCCTGCTAAATCGAGGAGTTAAAGTGGGCCTTGTTTAGATGTTGGTTTAGCTTTTAACTCGAAGGTTACTTAGAGCCAATCAACGCCAGTGTTAAAAAATTTAATTAAGATAGAGCAACGTTTTACGCGAAGAACGGACACGGAGAAGGATATGCTACATACATAATGAAGATAGAACATATGAAATAAAAACTTCGGTTTTCTCCGTTAAGTACGGTAATTATGGCAAAGGTTCGCAAACCTAATTCTAGCCCGCCGATTGGGGGTGTGGAACAAAACAGGTTAAAAATAGCATCTTCTTTCTCAGCCAATCAGAATGCTTCATTTTAGCCTTTAGCCTTTAGTTTTAGCCTGCACCGGCGCTAATGCTCTTCGTATAATACGAGTACGTCTACCGTACTCTACACCGTAGACTGGTATTAATACACGGAGTAGTGATAGGTAACTGTGAGTACGGTAGTTACTGTTATTACTGTTAGTAACAAAACAGAAGGCTCTAGCTACCTAGTACCTAGGTACCGGTAGTAGAGTCTACTACTCCAGTAGTAACAGCTACTCTACTACAGGTAGCTACCGGTAGCTATAGTACCGGTAGAGCTAGCTCTCTACTAGTAGAGTACTAGAGCAGAGAGAGTTTCGTAAAGAGTACCGTAGTCTATCAGGCCTCACACCGGTAGACAGTTTGAAGATTAGGCCTTACTGTTACAGTTATAATACAGTTATTTCTTATTTCAGGAGAGAGGGCAAGGGAAACGGGCGTCTCGAACTCTCGACGGATCCTTTTATCATACTGTCCGGCTATCTCCAGGAACATGCGGGCATTCGTCTGAATAACCATTATGTCCCTTTTTTGATCGCGCTAAATAAATCAATAAATGTAATTTATCCGAAATTTTGTCAATTACGGTTTCAGACGACGAACTGAAAATATATCCCTAATGGTTCGTTCGTTTCAAATTTGTCTGGAAAAATTCAGACGTTCTCAAAATTCAGATTCGTCTGAATTTTTTTTCAGATTCATCTGAGGATTTCTTTGGTGATCCATTTCAATACGGGGGAACCCCAAAACGACGTACTATCGTACGCTTAGTAACCAGAGGAAGTACATACCTGGTACATACCTACAGTTTACTACCGTAGCTCGTCGACAAGCTGAAATACCACAATCGACGACGGCTATCCTCAATCCACGTATCCCGATTCCCGATGTTACAGTCAACCCCAAAGAAAAGTGTAATGAAACGCAGCATGCTTCCTTCTGAGTACTAGTACAACAAGTAGCAGATTATTCTAAACGACAAAATTGTCGGAATTTGGAAGATGCCTTTGCCTCGCGAGTCGTTGATGTAAAAGAAGACCATGTTTGCCTTCACGGAGGAGACTGCGTCCCAATATAATGCTACCAAGGATTTGTAATACTGTGATTGTACTAATGCTCATGATGAAAAAGGGAGTGTATTTTGTGAGTTGGGTCAGTGTTGGCAAAAAATCGTCCAAGTTGAAGCCAGAATTAGGGCTTTAAGCTTTAAGTGTAAGTTGAAAGATGACTGAACTGGATGGTACTACTATGTTCTTTGAAAATCGATGCACAATTTCAAGGACTACGTAGTAGATGTTATCGTCAGAAAATCTCGTCGTATACTGACGGTTTTGTGAATGGTATGAGTTAGAGGTCGTCGTCATATTCCTCAAGTATGGAAGCAACCCCATGATCTCTCCCAGCAGCTGCCGTTTCAAGTAAAGAAAAGTCACGGGAGATTTCTTGATGGCCACGCTTGACTCGCTCTTGGGCATCTACATGCATCGAATCAAGCAATTCTTTCCCTTCACGGACGATGCAACTGATCCCGTCAGCAGTTGAGAAGACGACTCTTCGTCCGAATCACAAATTATGCTGTCGTTGTTCGACAGTTGAATTGTACGGCAACAGAACAAGCTTCAAAGCACTGCTTGTGAGCGTCAAAGCCATGACGAAACGCATGGTTGAGGATGTTAAAGGCTTTGAGGCGGCTGAACAGTGTCTCCTGTCTTGCTTTCACTCGAGCCTTGAACTTCTTCACTTCCAGTCCGTCACCTCTTTGAGATACGGACATCTTTGTAGGCTCACTGCGGTAAGCGCTGTCGCCAATTCCGTTCATTCCATCCGGAATCTGATCGATAAGTCCTTTGCCAGGATCATCTTCGCCTCTTAATGTGGTGATATCATGTCGACTTGCGGGAAACGGGCCTCTAACCAGACAATACGACCAGAACGAATGCCAAATGCAACTTCGTAAGCGACTCCAGCACTGTTAGTCTTGTGGTCGTACCATTTTGCTCCAGGATCCTTGCGCACTTCTTGGATCCGGCAGTGCACTCCATCAACTGAGAATATCGCCAGTATTATCCTCCCATTTGAACTTGTTGTACGACTTTTCGGACACTTTCGCGGATGGTCTTTTCAATCAGTTTCCAACGCCCCGACAATACAAGCTCCGTATCGTAGGTAAACAACCAATTCATTGCCATAAATAATTTATCAGAAGTAACTTTGTGTCCCTTTCTGTTCAAGTCATCGTGGATTGATTGGATGGCCTTTGGACCAACACCAAAGAAAGCCCGGAAGCGTCTCATCCAAATAATACTGGAGCCTTGTCGGGTTTCTCCAAAGCCGACTAGATAAAGCCCAAGGGACAACAATGCCTCAACATCATCGGATGGAAGCGGAAGAGGAGGTTCATCATTTTTGATTGTGGAGACATTTTCGTTTCGAGTCCTCGAGTGTTTTTTTTCCGATTGTTGTTTCGGTGTTGAATAGCGCTTACTCCCAATCCACTGCTCATTTGCAAGTTTCTACCGGTAGTCGAGAGAGCACATCTTCACCGTCTTCTTCATCGCTACCTAGCTAGAAGGCTGCTCGACCTTTGGTCGCCTACGATTAAGCCATTGTCAGAAAAAGGAAAAGATGCAGTTGTGCCATCAGTGTTTAAAAGGGGGGATCAAAAGGGAGAAAAAAAGTCTGAAAAAATTCAGACGTTTTTGTCTGAAAAAAAATTCAGATTCGTCTGAAGTTTTTTTCAGATGAAATCATCTGAAAAAATTCAACATCATCTGAATTTCATCAGATTTCTTAGGGTGTTATTTTATTTGATCTTGGATCTCATGGAGAATTAATCCGACATCAAGGGCCAGTCAGTTCGCTAAACTGACCGCGCGGGACTCCAGGCGGTCATTTCAATCGTTTCAGTCGAACCCCCGCATGTTCCAGACGAACGCCTCGCGTCTCGCGTCTGAACAAAAACAGTTAACTGTAATAAAGATTTTTTATTTACAGTTAAACTGTAAGTAAGTAAATGAGTCCTGATGTTCATACACTATTATTTTGTAGCACCAGAAATTCCGTGTTAGTTTTTACTGGAGTAGATGGATCATCTATACAAAGTACCCTACTAGCTAGCTAGTAGAGTATTGCATCATCATTTAGACATTTTGTAGTACGGTATTCTATTCCAGTAGGAGTGCAACACCATGAAAATCTTTCTTGCAAATGCTATCAACCGCAGTACTGTTTTCACCACCAAGGTAGAATGCCATACTACCACGGAGAGTTCTGTTGTACGCAAATCCTGCCCCGAGAACGGAACAACACACCGGGACAACCTCCTTCAATCAGACTTAGCAAACCGGTTCCACCTAACAAAATTGCCATAGCAACATCATACTAGTCGTACGTTGGATGATAGTATTTGTGATGTGCATTTTGAACAATAAATTTTACCCAGTGCCGACAGAAAATCGCCTGAAATGGTATTGAAAGGGACATGAAAAATCATTTCATGTTTTTGCATCTCCTTCTGGGCATTGTTCCCCTCATGGCAACGTGTGTAAGTCCTGAAGGAAAATGTGAAAGTGACGCAACTACTTTTGAGGCCCTGAAATTAGTTTGCAACTCTTGAAATCAACAAAAGCTTCCATAACTGCTAGTGAGATAGTACCATCTTGGGCGTCACTTGTTACAGCTACCATTGAGCCTATTACCAGGACGGTCGAATAATCCTGTGAAACCTGCCTACTTGTGATCTTTGAATTGCTGTATGCATTTGGCCAAAATCTGATGCCCCTCTTCATTCGGGTGTAACAAGTCGGGCATTAGTGATTCCATTACTTCCTGGTCTGGATTCGCGCTGTCCAAAAATTCCATACCACAATCCATCAACTTGAGACGTGATTCGGAGGCCTTGTATGTTTTGCGCAATTTTTCCAATCCTTCCCGTACAGCTTGATTGGTTTTTTGAATGGGAGGCAAAAATGAGGTGTAGGGAAGGCCACTCATTTGGCATCTTGGTGGACACAAATCCTGCAACCATGTCTTGCCGTCTCCCCGTGGCAAAACTTCAAATATCAACAGACAGCTCTCCTTGGATGTGTTCTTTAATAAATATTCTACCACAGCCAAAATTCCTCGGGCTGTGGGTCCTGGCAATTCCCCGGCCCCTAGATTGTTGGTGCCAATCAACACCACAAACATGGCGGTTGGATCGTTGGAATATTCCGACAACAACTGTCCGTGTTGCAAACGCCACAGAAGGTGTTGCGTTTGGTCACCGGAAATGGCCAAAACTAGTGGATCGAATCCCTGTGAGGCAGAGAGCTCCGATTTTAGAACTTCTGGAACACCTTCGGCGCGATGCTTGGGAATTCCCAAACCAGTACCCAACCATGATTCAGTTATGGAATCTCCCAACAAGATCAACGGACGAGTTTTTTGTTGCTCTTCGTGAGGGTTGGCATGATGAATGGTTCTTCTTGCGGCATATTCGGCCACGCGTTGATTGAGAATTTCATGGTATTTCCACCACTGATCGTACTGCTCCTTGTTCCAGGCACTGTAGACAGTCCGAGGCGATGCCACATATGGCTTTTCATGACAAACGCCATCTGAAGGATTGCAAAAAGGCTGGTCAAAGGGGTCGGGTTGCGTGTTGCGTACAGCATTGATGATATAAAGGAGAAGTGGCACAACCACTACTATCCATATAGAGTATCGTCGGTGACGTTGCGAGTATAACTTGATGGTTAGAAATATTCGTTGCAACATTGTTGTGGAAGACATAGCAGATACGTCGTACGGGAAAGGATTCTTGAAAGTTTATTGCGCGTTGGTTTCTTCTGACAGCAGCCCAACCGCCCCATATGCAAAAGCTAGTCCTGGCTACTAGGAGGCAGTCTAAACAGGTTCGTTTCAAGCGGCATTTCTTTTCCGAGTGCAGCAAACCAAATGGAGAGGTTTTTGGTTGTTTAGAAGGTGGAGCCAACGGATACAATGGGACAATGATGAAGAATACGTCGTATCATACGAGTACGGGTGGTACCTATGATACAGTTTGGAGTACCTTACCTACTAGACCTCTACTACCAGTACCTAACAGTAAGTACGGTACGTCGTACAGAAGTAGAGTACCGTAGACTACGACTGGTACTTCTTGCAATGCTGCAGATAGTAGTAGCTAGTTCGCATGTGCTTTTACTACTACTATTCCTCACCTACCTGCAGTATTGTCGTAGAAGACGAAAAGTGCTTTTACTTTTCCGACTTATCGTACCGGTACCTCCATAAAAGATCTAACAGCTGTAAGTCTGATGATTTGGAGGCAATCTCAAGAATTTCTTCTCAATCACGAACCTTCTCTCAGTTTTCTCAATCTTGTCGACGTAGTATAATATTACTTCGTATTCAGCAAGGAGATTCTAGATTGCAGGGACTAGTAACAGCACTGGACAAGTCGTCATACCGCCCTGTTTGTGGACTGCCATGAAGAAAAATAAAAAAGCCTTTACGGTCCACATAGCTTGATTCATTCCCGTCTTATTCCATATTATTTGGCTGCATTTTGGGCAAATAATGTTTTCCATCCAAATGCTGGATCATTGGACCATGTCCCTGTTTCCCATACAGCCATGTCCCCCACTTGGAACAATCTTCTCGTGCCTTAACCCTCATCGGCACTTCCATGAAGTTCGCCTCTTCAAACCCATCGACAGTGGAGAACATTTCTTCGTAGTATGCCTTGGTAGTGAAATGGTTGTTATCGGACCTATTCCATAGGAAGAGTGTAAGAGAGGTTCGCAGGTTCCGTTGAGTGGGACATCCCTGTTTCGACTCAGTGTCTTGTGCAAACCAAAGCGGACCAGCTGCACAATGTCTGGATATTGTGCTACAGTCAGTACCAAAGCTGAATGGTTGACTGGCAGTAAAAAGGGTAGGTCGTGCTGCAAAACATACATGAATTTCGTCGTCACAAAAGGCAATGCACTGCGAATATTCTTGATGAGCTTAACTTTGCTTCTTTGTTGCAATATTGTGACGTTGTATGTAGTGTGATTAGCAAACTGCTGTTTCAGACCGTCGATGTATTTTTGTAATATCCGCTGTTTCACACTGCCTGGACCTCGATCGTTTCCGTACGGCCCATCAACGGTGACAATGAGAGGAATTTTTGTGGATGACGATGGCCTAAAGTCATGCAGCATTGATAGCGACTCCATCGTTCTGTCGATGATTTCTGTAGATGGATGGGATGTGATGTAGTTGGATGTTATGCTGATAGTGGTATCTGGCGTTGATGCTGCCTGAAGATGCGTATACTCTGGGAGCGATAACGTTTGACGCCCCTGCGATGTAGAATCATGTTCTATGTTCTGCTGGGCGTCCGCTTTTTCGTATCAGAAAGGTACCGAAAATCGCCCGGTAGCTCCCATCCAAGATTCCAGATGAACATGTACACTACCAAGAGTGGGAAGATGTTGCAAAATAGCCCTTGTGATTTCATGTTGCTCTTGCTGTACTATCAGTATGAAGCGTTGTGTGAGCAGTTGACGGATTCTTGATTCTTGTGTTCTCAAGGTTCGAAGGTGCACCTCATCTTCCTCGGGTCTAACGATTCATTTTACAGTTAATTCGATGACTAAAGTTAAGGCTATGAGACTAAAGTTAAGGCTATGAGTTATCAGAATCCAGTTATCATAAAAGCACGGGTGCCCGGTCCCCGATACTCGGAGTGCAATGCCAACGTATCTTGCTGAGTCACCTTCCAGCTGGAAGCAAAAAAGACCCGGTTGTTGAAGTTGCCATTTCCATCATCATCGTCGCCTTTCTCGATCCGTCATCACAGTCACTGTAATAATCTCCACCCATCAACATCAACCACGGCGCGAGGCAAGGAATTGTTCTTCCTCTTCCATGCCCGTCAATCGCTCTTTTGCGACATAAAAAGCAATATAGCGAAATATCTTTCATCGAATATCTTTCACCCCTTCTCGCACTCCCTTTCAATCTCCCATCAAGATAAACTCTGTGCTTCTTTTTATTATGATTCGATTCGTTGCTATCGCCTACTTGGCCACATTGGCCAGAGGATTCGCCCCCGTATCTCTCCAAGGAAAAGGGTTTGTTTCACAGGTGACAACAACGGCACCTTTGTCGGTCACGACGTTGTACCCAAGTTTGGCGTCAAGCCTTGCTGTCGTCAGTAGCGGAGAGAAGAGCAGTATCGACCAGTCCACCAAGATCTATGGTCCGGAGTCCAAAGAAACACCCAAGGTCTTGGGTGGAGTGAAGATTGGATTGCGAAAACTTGTCGTCATTACAGGAGCATCTTCAGGTCTTGGCCTTGCTTGCGCAGAGACCTTGGCAAAAACGGGAAAATATTTTGTTGTCATGGCGTGCCGCGATGTTGAAAAAGGAAAACGAGGTGCGTTTGTCGTGTCACATTACACATGGCTGCGGGAGTCTTTTCCACAACGATAGCCTCATGTTGTTCTTCATTCATTCTCACTCATAACTCTCTTGATCGATAGTCGCCAAGGAGAGAGGAATGCCCGATGGCTCATACACAGTCATGAAGTTGGAATTGGCCAGTTTGCAATCCGTTCGTGACTTTGTTGCCAACCTCAAAGCCTTCAAGAGTGCTCGTCCATTGACACACTTGATTTGCAATGCCGCTGTATACAAACCAACAGATCCGGAACCCGCATGGACAGATGATGGATTTGAGATGTCGATGGGAGTGAATCATTTTGGACACTTCCTTTTGGTAAATCTGCTGTTGGATGACATGAGCCGTGCCAAGGGAGCCCGTGTGTGCATCGTCGGGTCAATTACAGGAAACACCAATACTGTTGGAGGAGGTCTAGTCTATCCACAAGCCAACCTCGGAAACCTGGCTGGATTTGAAAAGGGGGCCACAAAACCAGTTGCCATGGCTGATGGAAAGCCATTCTTTGGAGCTAAAGCGTACAAGGATTCTAAGGTGGGAGGATTCGTACAATTCTTGGCAATTTCTTTCCTTGATACTTTCCCACAACTCATTCGAAACATTTTCCCATTCTGTCGTACAGGTATGCAACATGATGACAGTATCGGAGCTTCACCGACGCTACCATGAAGACACCGGAATCGTTTTTTCCAGCATGTACCCAGGGTGCATCGCCGAAACAGCTCTTTTCCGTGAAAAGCGACCGTGGTTCCGAAAGCTGTTTCCTGTCTTCATGAAGTACGTCACTGGAGGATATGTTGGTGAACAAGAAGCAGGGGAAAGGCTGGCTCAAGTCATTGATGATCCTCAATGCAACAAGTCGGGAGTGTACTGGAGTTGGAATGGTGGTGCGCAAACCGTCGGCCGCTGGGCACCAGATGGAAAACCTCGTGGTGCTGGCGGTTCGGGAGGCGAGATCTTTGAAAACCAGCAGTCGGATGCCGTCCGCGATACTGAGACAGCTAAGAAGATGTGGGCTTTGAGCAAAAAGGCAGTTGGACTTACAAATAAGGAAATGTACAAGAATGGCAAGCTTGAAGAGGACCTTTGATTCCTCTCATGAGGTTCACATGGACGGCTGCTCAAGGCTTCGCACATTCTTCATCAACAACTAGCTGGCGCCGTGATCGATGTCTTTTCATTATCATCAACTTGGATCCCTGTTGCACAATACGGAACTCTCTCAGATAATTATAGTCACTAGCTACCATCACCTCTTTTTTGCAGATCGGACGTTTCTATCGTATGTCGCGCTGCACTTCCTAGACACAATTCTGTACATCCAATGTCTATACAAAATCATAATGTTTATAGTTTCTCATGTTGTGCATGGACATGGCTTTCTTCGAAGTGAAGTACTACGTATTCAACGCAGGTGCCACCTTCCTTTCAGATGACGTGATTGTGACGCATATTTATAAGAAAAAAAAGACTTGCCCAATGGCATCCATTCACCAAGCGTACGATGTGCGGCACTCCTTTAATTGCCAGTTTAAAATGATTGAATTTGACTGGTGCCACAACAGGCACTCGTTGAAAGACGGAATCCTAAGGTTGTCAAGATTCAGAAATGTCGTCAGGCCTTTTCCTCGTCTGCAAAAGTCAAAGTTCTTCTCCTCCTAGTCGGCAAACTGGCTCTTTACGAAGCTTTGATCGGTGATGGAATAGATTTCTCTCTTTCCTTGTCATTTTCATGATTACGACATGTGAGCATCCTTGGCTCTCTTTTTGA
Source organism: Nitzschia inconspicua (assembly GCA_019154785.2). Classification (NCBI taxonomy): domain Eukaryota; phylum Bacillariophyta; class Bacillariophyceae; order Bacillariales; family Bacillariaceae; genus Nitzschia; species Nitzschia inconspicua. Next base: position 1,543,391 of record JAGRRH010000018.1, read on the forward strand.
TGCGATTTGGTAGGAGGTTGTGACTCGGTGTCGACCGGATGAGAAATCGATTGCTTTGGCGTACTCCAAGAACTAACGAATCGCAATAGCCAGAAGCTTGCAGCCGCTGAATTCTCACGGCTTCGCAATCAAAATGCTGGAGTGGAGCAGTTAGGACTTCCGCCGCCTTTCATTTTCTGCTGTTGCTACTTCGTCATTGCCTGTCTTCCTTTCTGCAAAGGTACGACTAACGTACCGACAGACCGTAGTAGCGAGTAAAAAAAGTCACTGTCAAGTGTTTTATACTCCGTGCCATGATACGTAGCGATAGTACTCCAGTATGAGTTGTCGTCGATCATTGACGTATGACTGGCAGACGGTCTCAACCGCACCCACCGATTGATCTCATCATCACGATTTTCGACAAACACAATACACCGTGAGATGACTTGGGACGTTTCTGTCTGTCGTATCATAGTAGTTAATCTTTCGAAAAAGCTTCATCCCAGACTTCTCCATACACACTGCAACAGTAATTGCACACACGAAAAGTCTGTCACCAACGCTTCCCCACAACCATGTCTATGTCCACACTCGGCCAGCAGCTGGCCGCTATCAACGCTGCACCAGGAAAAACAAACGTAGGATCCTCTTTGTCGACATCTCGCCGACATGATGATGCCATCGGCAGAGGTCTCGCCCATTCTGTTCAAGTAGGACATTCTGTAAACAAAAGTCTCTACAAAGCAAGCATTATCTATGAGGATTCCAGAAAAGCGTCTGATGTTCCACTTGCAACCATACAAGAGAATTGCGTAGCATCTTTGCGGCGGCTTGAAGAATTAGATCCTGAATTTGGTGTCTACGTCAAATCGCTTTGCAAACCAAGCATCCAAGAACGTGGTCTGTTGACATCGACTGAGAATGAGAACATTGACAAAATCATCGAAGATCTCATCTTTCGGTTAGCACCGAGAATGACTCCTGCAAAGAGCAAGAGCAACAACGGGACATTGCAAGAATGCTTTCATGTCATTGAGTTTCTTCTTCGAAAGTTCGATCTTCATATTCGACCAAAAACAGCGACTGCCACTCTGTTGGCCATGCTCCCGCATCACGAGCAACCATTCTTTTTGCGCATCTTGCAGTTAATGGATCTCGCCAACATGCCAGAATGGACTTTTTTACGACCATTTGCTGTACCAGGAGCCAGAGTTGCACGTTCTGTCTTTGCCCAACAGGCCTCCAAGGATGTCGCCTTCCTGCGATCGATAGGGTGGCTCTCGAAACGAAACGCCAAATTGCCCTGTTGCGAGAGAAGCCTTTCTTTTACGGGGGCCGTCCTAGTAGAAGCATTGACTCTACAGACACAACGAAAGGGAACAATGGAAGAACGTACCTGCCAAGCTCTGCTACCTTTTGTTGTCGCTGCCTGCCGAAACCAAACCAGCAAAAAGAACTCTACACTAACCGTGGGTAGCCATAGAGAATGGCAGCACTGGGGTTATGTGCTCGCATCAACGATGGTAGAAACGAGCATATTGGAAGTGGAACCACGCAATTTGCTCGTCAACAGCGTCCTCGAAGGACTAGTGCAACAAACAAGACAATGTAGTCAGAACATGGCAACTATGAAACAAACAGTGTTATCATCATTAACATCATCCCTTCCAGGCATTCCTCGAGATCTGGAGCAATTGCTGTTGAACGGTCTGACAGTGGCATTGACTGTGCTGCTGCAAGATCATGATGCATCAGCAATGACCAGGCACTGGGATTCTTATGGAACAATGCCAAAAGTAGATGGCAGGCTTGAAGTATGGTGTACATCAACCAATGCTTCAGTTGCATTTGGATTTGGCATGAAAAAGGATACCTTGGGTATATTGATTGCTCTTGATGATGCCGGTGCCAATGGTGAGGTTGGGTCGCACTCAAGCATTGTGGCTGACTGCTTTGGGCAGCTCTTTTCCAAACAGGGAATAATAGAAATGAGGCATTGGATAGCCACAATTCTTGTTCTTGGGTGGAAAGTCATTTGTAGTGCTGGTGTGAGGAATAAGAAAGAGCAGCATTCCAACAAAATTCTGAAACTACTGGTGGCGTTGCTAGAACAACAGCCTCATTTGATCCCACTATGGAAGGATTCAGAAATGCAGTGGGTGGAATCCTATGCAATTTTTCTGGTTACAGACGTTCCCATCACTTTTGTGGCTGAACATATGGGCGATTCCAATGAAGAGTTTTTTTTCTTCTCCCACGCAAAGAAGATCTTGCAATCTTTGAGAAATCTGAACATACTGGCATTTGAAAAAGGATTAACTCGCGCCTTGCTTCTTCTTCCAAACAAACATGATCGCAAGATTATGGTTGATTGGTTGCGACATATTGGCCTATTTCCACAAGAACAAACAGAGAGAGAGCAGGAGAATGAAAAGGAACTTCCAGAAACACTGTCTGAAGTCGATGCAATTCTCCCTCCTAGAGTTGCATTGGAGCATGCTGATCCTGAAGTACGCTTGAAGGCAATCCCATCATTAATGGGGGAAGCAACAGTTGACAGCAGTGTCTGCCAGGCCCTCTTTCAATGCATCATGATTGATGAGAATGCAATGGTGGTCATTGCAGCTGCTAGTGCCATGCAACATTTGCTTTGCTACAATACAATGAACAACTTTGAACTTGGCAAAGGATTGATTGAGGCATATCATAGATGGTTTTTGGCCCAAAGTGTGTCAGAAAAAGAGAGGATTGAGCTGCTGGTGTCTCTATGCCACATAACGTCTAAAGCTTTAAGGGAATTAAAATCAGAAACATCAGAGGCATCCAACAAACTGCTGGCACGTCTGATGGAGATTCTTGGTGCGCTGATGTCATATCCTGAGCCATCAGTTTCTGCTGGAGCTACAGTTGCAATTCTGGAGGCTTGGGATGAGAGATTTGACTTGAAAAACCAAGCTGAAAATAGAAGCCGAGCAAATGAACTTTTAATTTCAAAGAAGTTCATTCTTCATGTTTTTCGACGAAGGTTTGAAAGCCAGCATAAGCCCTTTGAGTTGAGCATTCGCCGAATGTTGATGCATACAGTGCTTGATGCGCTCCTTTCAGTGCCCAATGTGTTGCTCAGAGAAGTCTATCCTGAAGGGATTGAATACTGCTGTTGGGTTTACGAGACCTTTTCCAACAATTTAAAAAATACTGAAGCCAGCGCTTGCACAGCAGCACTTTTGGCACTAACAGAGTTTGTTTCTGCTGATCCAGAATTGATGCGCACAACTGTTTTACGCCTGAGCATTGGGGACAAAGATGTTTTCAGTCAAATTGTCGCACCCTTTATTGAAGCTCTCTGCACGGTGGTTGGCAACAAAATGAAAACAGAACCACTCCCAATTCTGATGGAATGGGCACTCTCTGTGGATGATTCAGAGCAGATACAGAATCTCATGATTACAGCTCATGCTCTTGCAACTGGCAGTCCACGTGGCTGCTTTTATTCTATTGTGCCAGCTATGACCCTTGTTGCCAATACAGATGATGCAAGTCGGAAAACTGTCCTTGATCTTCTCAACTCCTTCACACAAACTATTTCCTCTGGTGATACCGAGTGGTCCATGTTATCAGCTTTTGGAAGGTACCTTCAGGAGAACAGAGCAATTCTAGTTTCCAACGGGACATCCTTCCTATCACATGTACTCTCATCAGTGCTACGGAATGATGAAAATGTAGATATGTTGCGCGACTATTTACTGAGGTTGTCCCTGTGCTTTGCTGCATCAGCCACTCCAATCTCACCATTGGAAAGTACTGTTTTTGATTCCAGCTGGCTTGCCATAGGAGATGCAACTGGTGGATACCGGGCAGTCATTGCCATTCTTGAAGCAACGGAGATGGCTGGGGAAGAATGTTTCCCTCTACTTTCTCGATGGAGGCTTCTTGGAAAGCCACTCCTTGATGCCTTTCTGCAGTCGGGATTATGTCATATCGCTCAACCACTGGAACAGATGCTCCTGCTTGCCGTCAGAATGATGAAAGGTGTGACAGTTTTGGGGAAAAAAGGTGACATCAATAGTTCGAAAAGTACAATCATCACAACTGGTCCTACATTACAGGGAGGTAGATCTCGGTCTTACTCCTTCGGAAAAAATGACAGTTCAAGCTATCTACATCCTTATCCCAAAGACATGGAAAATACTTTAGTTAGAATTTTACAAGCAGAAGGGGGCACTAGCATCCTTCTGATTATGAAGGCGGCATTGTGTGAACATGTCTTGGGCAGTAACTCATGGAAACAGGAGATTTTTTGTTCTCTTGGCCCATCATCAAGAGAAGATATTGCTCTTTCTCTCATTCATTCTGCCTCCAGGACAGATGTTCGGAATGCCGAGGAACTTCTGTTATCTCTTCCACTGAAAGCAGCTGATGTGAAAAAGCTATTTTCATGCAAAATATTGGATGACAAAGGTTTGTCACAGGTAATTCTTGCTTCAGAATTCATATGTGCGAATGCTCTCTTGTTGATTGCAGACCAGGGATATGAGCTTCTCATGGAACCTATTGTTGAGCTGTTGACTACCCTGGGAATGGCAGAGATGGACAATTCACACGACTTTGTAAGACTTGCCCTACTGGATGCAATGCAAGAACTCACGGTTGCTCTAGCTGAAAACAGTTGTAATGGTGGCATTACTCTAGAATCCACTGAGGGTTTCAATTCTTGGATGAACATCCTGGTTGATCAGGTGTTGGATAAAGGGTTGACATCACAGCGTACTGCAAAATCTGCAACCACCACTTTGGCAGCGTCATGCAAATGCTTTCCCAGAATGGTGGCCCCCAAGGTTTTACAGGTCGTTGAAGGGGTAGCAACCAACAGGTTCTTCCTACAGCAGAATTTGGTTTCTTTGATACTGGATTTGACTATCCCAGTGTTGTTAGAGCACGCACACCTTGCTGGTCTATCCATACCTGCACTATTCAAATCCTTCATCAAAGCCTCAAACACACACCAGGAACCCTTGCGACACAGCCTTTATCGGCAATTCATTGCGTCTCTCAGAACACTCCCAACAGATGATGCCTTTTCTTCTCCCATTGGCTTATTTGTAGTAGCTGTTCTTGCTGAAGATGTTGTGAATACTTCCATTGTCACACCCCATGATCAGTATTTCACAAGACTAATTGGAGCCATGCTATCTGATATTAATGCCCAGGATCGTCTTGCTGTTGCTTCAACGATGCAAGCTTATGCTCGAGACACACTGTGTTCTGTTCTCAACGAGGAGCAACCATCTCGGCCAAACAATCTGCCTTCATTGAAAGAATTTCTTGTCACTGCACGGAATTTGAGTGAACAGCGGGATCTCAAAATGGTCTATGGTTTCTGTGAAGTTCTGTCTGTTGCAACTTGTGAAGTCCTTTCCATGTCTGATATGCAGAGTCTTGTGAGCATTCCAACTGCAGTTCAAACGAGAAAACTGCTTCTCCTTTGGCAGGAATGCTTATTGACACAAGTTGTGTGCCAGAGGCAGGAAGTAGCAACCACCCTTGCAATGACAAGCAATGCTTCAGGACAGAGCATGGAAATGGTACAGAATTGTCTGCCACCACATATCTACTTGGCGTTTGTCACAAATTTAATGAAAGAAGGAGGGATGGAGATTCGTTGCAGAGCTGTACAGACTATCGGAGAGCGAGCACAATCATTATCTCCCAAACATTCAGAATCGGAACTCCTTCTCGAGATGGTATCCACGCTCCTCGAAGTCATTCATTCCAGTAGCATATCTAGCCCTGGGACCAAGATGCTGCAGCATTTTGCGTTCCTGGCAATTGATTCCATTGGTCGGAAGTGTTGTATATCCCACATCATTGACAATAGCGGGAAGTCTTCTGTTCGATTGTTTGCTAGCGTGGCTTCCAGTGCCGCTGATAGCATGTGGAAAGAAATCCAATCAAATTCATGGAATTCTTTTGATGAGGTGCCATCAGATTCTCGTTTGCTCATTAGCAGTGCAACTATCTGTGCTGCAACAGCTGTGAAGATTTGCGGGAGTAAGGCCATTCCAGCACTTCAAAAACTAGTTCCTTCTCTACTTGACATGCTGACTCTGGTAAACAATGGAATAGAGAATCAAAAACAATCTGATTGGAACTATACAAGACTTTTCCAGCTGTCCATTCTGCGAACCTTGAAGATTGTTGTAACAACATTGCCAAACTTTCTCAAGCAGCACCTGAACAAACTATTAACTGCAATCCTTGTTAACACAACTCAATTTCAGAACACAAATGATACAACCCTTGAATCAGAGTTTGGGATACTCAGAGGAGTTGTATCATCCAGCATTCCTTCCAGACAACTTATTCCAGCAGCCTTGTCCACTATTTCAATGCTAACTGGGCAAGGACCTTTAGCAGCTCTGCTGAAGATGCTGTCAGAATGTGTGAAGGCTACTAAGAGTGCAGAGGTGTCCAGCCAGATGCTTCTAATCCTCAAAGTAGTATTTTACGCATTTGAGCACGGAGCTGGCAGAGAGACCAATGATGTTTGGCATGCAGCTAATGATCTTGTCCTTTGTTTGGTCATGAAACAATCAGAGACACAGTTTCGAAGATTGTATCAAAAAATTTGGGTCTGGCAGTCAGAGCAAGATCAAAGTTTGGCTTTTTGGCAGTTATCATCAATGCTATCAAGGAGTTTGAAGTTTGTTTTCCTTCCCTGTCTCACTATTGCATTCTCGGATACTATTGAAGAGTTGGTAGGCCTTTGACATCTTGATCATGGAGATTTTGATGAAATATACTGCAAAAACTAACACTTGGTGATGTGAATCTCTTTTGATTTATAGGAGACAGCATCAACAATATTGTGCAGGGAAGAGTCCAAGAAGAGTTCTGATAGGAAAAAGAGACAGAAGCTCTTGGCTCAAGATAGTTTTGACCAGGTTCAGCTTGCCACTCTGAAGTCACTGTTACAATGTCTTGAAGCATCACTTCACTCAGATGCCCAAAATGGAGGAGCTTGGATCCGAGATACAGAAGCCAAGCGATTTGATGCCTTGCTGCAGCCACTTGGGAAGCTCCTCAGCTGCTGCTTACCATGTGATGGGTCTGTTGGTTCGTTCCAAGCAATTGTATTAGGCCAGGGTCACACATCTGGAAGTGTTGTTGGCTGTATTGTTGGACTTGCATCTGCGGCGGGAGATGAGCAATTATGGAAGCCCTTGAATCATGTTGTTTTGCAGGCCTGTGGCCATGGTTCCAGGAAAGAAGTACGAAAAGCTGGAATATCTTGTCTTCTTTCACTGATTCAATCTATTGGGGAAGAATACATGGTATTGATCCCAGAATGCCTTCCTATCCTAGGCGAACTTTTGGAGGATTCTGATGAGGAAATTGCTCAGCTGGCGCGAGAATGCATCTCCCAAAGCGAGGAATTGTTAGGTGAAAGCCTGCAGGATAATCTTATGTAAAATTGCTATTTTGAGCAATTGAACGAGGCCAGAAATGTTCATGTTGAGCAATTGAACGAGGCCAGAAATGTTTACGTCCTTCCTCCAGCATCAGAGTAATTCAGCTCACCATGGATTTGCACGTTCACCGTACCTACATCACATCTGATCTCGCAGTCCACCTATGCACTCGTCCAAGGATCAATAGGTACAAATTCTCGACAGCGACTCCCTAGTTTTACGTATTCTCCCAACACGCTCTCAAGGTTGGGCAGGAACCATTCTCAATCGGCACTCTAATCTCTACATACAGAGGGCAGAATTTTTCAAAAGGGGTCAAAATGCAGCTCCTCATTTCGAGAAAAGTCTAAGAAGCAAATTGGGGTGGCTTCCAAATTCGCACTTTACGACGTATACTAGTCTACTGCTACTGCAATTTATTGATAGATCATACCTCTCTTTATCTTGATGATGCATGCAATTTGTTTGGTAACAACTTGTGGGCCAACGTGTGCCCTATTGAAAAAATGATCATGTCGCGGATTACTCTATGATATGTTGATTGAAAGCAATCGAACACCCCACAATACGTAATGGCGTAAAGGTTTTCACAGTCAATGCATGTATGATAGAAAACAAGGCATGCAACAATTGGACTCCAGGCTCGTGACATTCACATGTCAGAACGGTTTGACAACAATTCATACACGAGAAACATACGTAGTACGACACGTAACGCAATTCCGCAAACGAAGCCTTCCACCATTTTTTTTACAGTAAAGATCAATATTCAAACACAGCAAACAAGCAAATCTTACTGACATATTTGAGAAAAATGTTGGGGGCAACTATCATTGAAACTGTCTACTAGTGATCGCTTCATCTATAAAATTATGATATAGATATTTGGTTCAGGGCAACGTGAAGGATATTAAAGCGTCCAATTTCACTTCGCCCCTTCTGATTTTGGCGAAGTCTGTCAACAGCATCTTAGCTCTGGGAACAGACTTGGGGCCTTGTCGAGACAACGTCAAAAGGATTGAAATAATCTGATTGCACATTTGGAGGTCAGTATCTGATGTGAGCGTAGACATTATTCCACGAGCAAGCCATTGGTGCAGTAGCGACTCATTCAAGAAAGGCGAAGGCACATTTGCAGGGTTAATCTGATCATAGGATGGGTTCATGACGAATGCTTGGACAATAGAAAAAATGCAGCTGGAGTATGCTGGCCACAACATTTGTGACCCTCCTGCTAGACCCTTGAAACAAGCCTCAATCAGCCGCTGTCCATTCCTACCTAATAGATCTTTCAAGGTTGCACCTGTATGCCAAACTTCTTGCATCACATTGAAAGACTGTTGTGGCAAACGCAAGGAGTTCCAACCAAAAAGCTGGGAGAGAAAAACTAATGCTGCACGAATGGCTTCCTTGTCCTGTATTCCAGTTACCGCATCCACAGAGAAATTCACCATAGCGTCAAATTTGGAGTTGTAACAAAGCGCGCGAGGGCAATAAAGTAGAAATCGTTGTAAACAGTCGAAAAAGCATTGGAGGAACTCTGTTGAATCAGTAACATTCGGGTGGTCTATCACTATCGTTGCAACACGTTCCAGCAATTGCTGAAATGACTGGTCTATCTGGTCTGTCTTGCCTCCAAATTTCTCAACTGCTGTGGATATGTATTTTAAGGTTGAAAGATCACGGGAATGCTCCAATGCCTGAACCACAAGGGGAATTGTAGACTGCAGCATATGCAGCGAAGTGTCTTGAAGTGGCGGAGCATTTTGAATGACTTGTTGGTGAATCGAAATCCATTTGGGCAGAATCATTGATCCGATGGGGGAACTTTGGGTTTTGTGATGAATTGAATCAAGGCAATGTCCGAAGTCTTGCAAGAACCACCCACTCATTGCCGGAATATGGGGAGCATCACAGAATCTGGCAATAGTGTTTATGACGTCAAGGTCCCGGATCAAAGCCTCCGTTGCAAGTTGTACTGAGGGTGTGGACCATTCCTCAACGGAGTTGTTTTGTGGCATTGCTTCAAGCGCAGCATTGACATGTCGTAAGACTGGACGGATTAAGTCATTCGTCAAAGCCTGACGGGCAACGTCAACATCTGCCACCTTTGTGACAAGGCGAGTTGCTCCTTCGGCTACCATGGTCATCGCCTCTTCTTCTGTTGTTGCGAGAACAGCTTCCATTGATTCTCGCACAGACTTCAAAACTGCCGGGACAATCGTTTGACTGAAATCAACATTTGACTTGGAGTGCAAATCTTCAATGCTGGGCATGAGCTTTGCCAAGCACGAGATACAAATGGCTCGTATTGCTTTTGCTGATTCGAGTGGCAGCATTTTCAATGCAAACTGAAGAAACTCCATCAAACGTACGATTGCGACAGGGGGGCAATCTATAGAATTCCAAGCCGGAGAATAAGTACCCAGGAAATTGATGACCGCAGCTAAAAGCACCGTGCTTTGATTGAATAATGTTTCCGTGTCCATATTCATGAGTTGTTCCAGGAGCTGTAACAGCTCTTGGCGGCTGGCGTCTCTATCTTTGGCCACCATTGTTCCATCAGGGGCATGAGACTTGCAACGTGTGCACACATCTTTGGCAATCTGTGCCAAACAATATAAAGCGCTTTCTCTTGTCGTCCAATGCGTCGCATTTTGAATTTTCTGAATCAATGTGTGTATCATTTCTCCTCGCATCAAGAAGTAGCAACTACTCAGAACGTCCGAAACCAGACGACGAAGCTCAAAAAATTCAGAGGAGTCTAGTTCCAATTCCTCGTCCCAACTCATGAAAGTCTGCGGGTATGTTATTCTCATTAATAGCACCTCCACCAACTTTCTGTACAATGGTTGTTTCCAATCGTCGTGTCTGTCGCTTGTAGGGATTTCTTGAATTGTCAACCAGATTTCGAGAGGTACCAATGCGACAGAAGTACACGGATGGGCTTGAAGTTCCAACAAAATTTGCAATCCCACGTCTGCAGGCTGTGCCACCAAATCATCGACCTGCTCCACAACAAAGGTAGACAACAAGCTGGCAAGGGCATGACTGGCATCATGCCACTGTTGTTGGGTGGCAATATGCAAGGGGTGAACAATGAATCGCTGTTGAGAAAGAGCGACCCAGAAGGACTCTGCAGCAGCTGCGCGAGTCGAGGAACAATGATCCGTGACGACTAGGATCGCATTGGTTAGTGCTCTTGCAGCGCTTTGCAGAGTGATCTCGTCGTAGTAGTTGGTCGGGCCATGGATGGACAAGAGATGTATCAGTGTGGGCAGCACTGCTTGATTTCCCCCGAATGTGGGTGTGTTGAGTTGAGATAGTGAAATATGTGCAGTCTCTGTCCAAGATTGCAACACCTGACATGCCGGTAGGAGTGTTGATTGCGATAGCAGCAAGCTCTTTTGTACGACGTCGAGGACAATTTCCATATGGACACTGAGTTCTGCAGTAACCTCCGTATTTGCGAGTTCTTGACAAGTTTCCATCTCTACTGGGATGCCAGCCAGCACCCTCAATGCCGTTTCTCGAGGCAATGATAGGGCATTGCCTTGATGATGATGATGGTTATTATTATTGCTACTACTACTGTTAGTAGTCATCATTAGTTGGTTCATGAACTCTGCCATCATGCCATCTGAACTGCGCACTATCATGGCAGCGTTACAGATACAACAGGGTGATATCAATGGACGATCCTCGGGAGAGTCAACTCGTAGCTGTTGCAGATATTCCCATAGTTCTGCTCTGACCGCTGCAACGCTTGGATGCCATGTCGACACTGGTTGACTTTTTCGCAGTTCCTTTCTTATTTTGGACTGTAACATCGTCAGGCACAAAATTTGCATCGACAGTGAATCAGAATCATTATTTGCGGTATCAGATCCTTGTTGCAAACGCAGGTGTCGATACGATGACAACCACTTTCCATAAACGTCCCATGCGTCTGGAGTTTGTGTCCATTCCTCCAAGAACTGTGACGCTTGTCGTCGCATCGTGGGGTCGACCGATGCTTGCACGATGCATCGTGCTGCTTGAGCCACTTGTTCCTCCATTTCTCTTTTTACTGATAGTAGAGACAGGAAAAGAATATCATATGCCTTGGAAACTGGAGCGACGGTCGGATCACAATGCTCTATTGATGATTGCCGATGACAGATCACCAGAGCATATACACAATGGATGGAATGAGTGAGTGGAATGGGTTCTGTGTGCGTGTTGACTGTGAGTGTTGATGGGACTCCGAGTTATTATCCTTATCTCTATGATTGATAGATCGGAGAAACTCGGAGTAATGTTTTGGAGGAAGTTCAATTATTTTATTTTATGACTTCGTATACTTCGTAATTAACTGCGGGGCGAGTAGTCGACGTTAAGTCTACCTAAAAATCGGAGTCGAATATAAGTAGTCTAGTTCTCCGAAAAGACGTTTCACACACACAGTACCGGTAGTAGACCAGTGAACACCAGTGTGTGTAAAAAAAAAAATCGTTGTATGATAGGTGGTGCGTCTCCCAATTAGCATTTTGAATTTACGCTTTTACTGCAATTTCATATTAAATGTTTTGATCAGGCAACGATCGGACGCGCGCGTGCCAAAATTTGAACGACCTCCCCCGGCTGTTTTGTCCTTCCCCCGCAGTCATAACCATAGAACAGCTTTTAATATGGAGACCAATGACGAAGAGCAGCATCGAAAATCCCCCAAAATTAATGGATTGGGCAAGTCATCACACTGTCAATAAAAAAAGCTACGAGAGAACGGAGTATCATCAACCATCATTATTATTTTTCATCATTCATCATCGCAATGAATGAAAAGAGAGAGAAGCTTCAACGCAACAAAAACATACGGAACTGTAGCATCACGTAGTCTACTAGGTCTTGGAGTGCAGTACTGATTTGGTCTTGTTTCAGGCTGCAGTAGGTTGAAAAAGTCTCCAATTCACCACCAACTCTTATCCTTACAGTTTGTTATTAGCAACATGTCGACACCAACAAATCACACCTCGATCACATCGTTCTTCAATGAATGCGAACCAGGACCAGAAGAGTCGCAAATATCGTTAGATTCCTCGATTGAAGATTCCAACATTTTTGAGCACAGCGCTCACTCTCGTTACAGCGCCTTCAGCAATCATATTATTTTAGGTCGAGCTAGAGCTGCAAGCGGAGGCCAATCCCTTTTAGGGCCACTCGAGGAGGAACAGGAAGGTTCCGAAGTACACACCACCCCGTCCATCTCCATCTCTAACAACAGTAGCGACGCGGAAAACAACTTTGTTACAAGCAACATCAAGACAGACATCGCTACTCCGACCACAAGCAGCCGAAACAGAAACAAGAAAGACAACACTAACGGTACCAACCACAACAATGGTGGAGGAATATTGAAAACCACACGTTTCTCCGATGGTTCGTGCTCGACACTTCCTCCGCCCCCACCTCCACCGTCCAATACTTGTCCTATAACAAAGGGGAACAAACAACAACAACAACAACAACCCATTTTCAAACTAGCAGCTCCACAGCCAGAGCAATCATCTGAAAAGCAACAGAAACGGGACGAAATACCAGTGCTATCTGTAACTAAAGTACTGGCCAACGCAAAGAGCGAAGAAACAGATTCTGCCTTTCTCACCTTTTTCTCCAACACTACGAATACCGCTACAAATTCCGTCAACCCTGCAGCGACTGTTCCAGAAATATCCCTCGCTGCCGATCCCTCACAAAGAACCAATGCTACCTTTGGCATGATACCAGGAAATGTCCCCAGCGAAACATTGCACACCAGCAATTTGCGACTGAATACCGATGGCGGATTCCAAGCTCGAGAAGCGGAACGCATGGCAGCATGGGCCATACACATTGCCTTGATCTTCTTTTGTGGACTTGTCGTGGCAAGCGTCCTCATCAGCTTCACTGTCATTCGAAAGTATGGCTTTGTGGCGCTACTGGGATTGATGATGATGCTCGTTTTCGTTGGGTTCCTGGCGGTATTTGTGGACCAAACAATACTATCCAAAAATCCAAACCTTCGTCCAATTCGGCAAAAGATCGCAGCTGCGGTTGAAGCTACCAAAGGGCTCCTCGTAGAGGAATACCATCTGCTGATACGGGATTGGAATGAACATTTGCTTCTTACCCAAGGCGAAGAACGGTATCGTGAAAACGCAGAAATCAACCAATATAGAAGAAACGGTGCGTTGCCACCGCCGTCTGTTCCTCATGGCAGGAAACGGAGCAAAATCTTCAAACTTGTCAAACCATTCTTGGGCTTGAAAAAGAAGATTTTCCATGGCAGACAGCGAAGAAACCAGCAGCAGCAGCAGCCGTCGGCGGGTGTTGTTGCTCCGGAAACGAATACCCCGTCCTCAGTATCTCTTCATCTTCAATCGCAAGACTACCAGCCTCCTGTTGCAACAACGACGGGGGTCATGACGTGACTACAAAACGCCTTCACAAACTATATCTCTTGTAACCTTGCTACTATATTTCATTATTTGCATTGTTTGATTTGTACGTTGTACTCGGAGTACTTACTATTTCACACAACTTACTGCTAGTCCTTGCTCGGGAGGCATCAGCCATCCGATGCTTCATAGAAACGGGACAGTAGACTGGTGCAAGCATCAAAAATAGCAATCCATTCGCAAGTAGCCGTAGTTCCTTCCCCGTTGAAAGCCGTACAGTGCACACGGAACTTTCATTCTACTTACAGTTAGTACACGCCTTCTTGTTGTAACCCAGGATTATTGCTCTCTCTGTCCCCCTTGTGCAGAGTAGTCAATCAATTAATTATTGGGAACAGGATTTTGTGGAGGAATCCAAAAAAATACCATGTTCCTGCCTCGAAAAGGTAGTTCTGTCTCGCGAATATCCTCACTTCTCGATCGAATATATGCACAGTAGTCCTCGTACGAACGAACCGGCCTTCCATCCACTACCCTTGATCGAAAGAGATTGGGAAACACACAGCATGGGACGACAGCCCACGGTATGTTCATGGCCAACCCGACGTCGATGATCTCGTCGGTGGCCTCGTCCGGATGCATACCACAGATGACGGAGCATTGTTTGTTCCGAAGAATAGCAGACAAGCGTTGTTGCGCCACGCTTCGTCCCTCTTGGTCTCCTTCTTCGCGAACATGACGTCCATCGGACAGAATCTGTGTCGCCTGTAGTAACGTCTGGAGTTGTGTCAGTTGTAAGGTTTCCAAGTCGCTTGCCACCTGAAATCGTTGCAACAAATTCTTTGCCAAGGGACTTTTTCCGTTATGGTTCAGCAGCTTTTCCACGCACGATTGTCGGAATTGAACATGACGCATTTGCTTTGATTTGAAGCGTACTAGTTTGTTGTCGACGATAATGCAATGGATCGAATGACGGACTGACAGTTCGAAAGCCAACCCTCCTGCTCCACCGGCAATGTCAAGTACGGGCTTGCAGGACAAGGCTTCATATCCACCAAACGTCTCTAGTAAAAACAGCGCAAATTTCGAAAAACGAGTGTCATCCTTGGCTCCACGCCATCCCCCATTCTGATGAGAAGGACTCAGTTGAGATTGAAGGCCATTTGTTGGACGGTTACACACCGATATACTTGCGGTTCCTGCTTCCCACTGAGAACTTTCCTTTCCCTGCATGTGCTCGACATAGACAGTTTTGGCATGGAGACAGATAGGAGCAGTTTCGAAGGAGGACTTGGATCTCGTTCGTTCCAAGTAACCTGTCACGATCAGATTGATGCTGCTACCATTGTTTTTTTGATAACGATGACAGTTCAAACATTCCGTCATCGAATGCACAACTGCAACGATATCCGAGGATGACCATCCGTCATCCTTCTTAAGGACAACATCCAGTACATTGCATATGCCACTTGCGACATCGTTGCAAGTGAGAGTAAACATACCGAAGCTCGATGAAAGTTCACATGCGTAAAGGACATCATCGCTGGACACAGAAACAGAAATATCGGGACGTTTGTCGCCCGGTGCCAGTTGAGATGCAATCGACACCCACGGCTCTTCGCTGTTGAATTTGCTCTCGCATTTGTAACTCTTCGTCATACCAACAACCTACGACGTGTGCGTTCAAATTTGTTCTGGTAATCTTGAAATAATAGAGCCATGAACTGAACGGTCGTTGGCTGTACAACTACGGTAGTAGAGAGTAGACACTGACAGTGAAATGATGTCGGTATCGAGTGACATCTTTTTTCATGCCAGTAGACACCGGTAGACCTACTACGTATGTACAGACAGTAGACCAGAACTTCGTACTGCAACTACGGTACTTTCATACGTTCATACGATAGTAGTCTACGTGGGGACCGGCGTGATCAAAAGATCCATCGGTGGGGAAAATTTGATCCCAGGAAATGTTGGGAAATTTTTTGGACCGCGCTCCTTAACCCCTAACCTTTTCCTCCCTCTGCAACTGACGTCGTAGACTCTACGTCGTAAGTATAACAAAATAGATTTTTTTTTCATCACGTCAACAACATATCACAGTCAATCACAGTCAATCGACCACGTCTCACTTCAATCGATTATCCTCACATTAAAACAACCCCCCGTCTCATTCCAATCGATTACCCTGACTTCGCTGCTGCCCTCCGCCCTCTACCATGCCTGATCACGCAGACGAAGACTCGAACTTTGATGCCGAAGAGGCCGTCCGTGTAATTCGGACGAACACAATCTCAAAAAAGTCACGGGATGTATGTGACTGTTCTATCACTCAAATGCTACACGTGTCGACTCAATTCTCCAGGAGATACTATTGTGGCAACAGGAGTGCCTCCGCACATTTCAATCTTGCAACACATGCACTCATTGGCAAAAAATGTGAATGATGTGGTGCCCCAACTTCAAAAAGTGGCACCGGATGTAATTCGGGGAGTGATTGAGGAGATTGAGAAACGAGCAATGACGGCTGGTACAGTTATCAGAGATGGCTTGGAAGCTATGATTAACGGTTGCTTGGAGAATTCGGCTCTCTATCAATTAGTTCTGACACTTAAGAACTCTCCCACTCCCGGCATTCAATGGGCAGAAACTTTGACAGGTGGTGAAGCAGTAACGACGACGTCTCTGTGGGGTTCGCATATATGGGGTGGACGCTTACATCATGTACCGCAAGATTTTGCCTTTCCAAATAGTTGTTCTCAAATAGCCTGGCAGTACTGGATGTGTGGGGATCGCCAAAAGCGGTATCCTCCTTTGCGAAATTTGTCAAGGGATGACATGCCAAGTACAAATATGCGGAAGCGTTTATCAGATTTGCGATACTTGATGCAATTGGTCGAGAAGATGGTTGAAGAGCAGGGAAAATGGATCGCAAACCCGTCAATTGAACAGGCGAATGAAATGTTTGAGGTAGGGAAAGATGTATTAGACATTTCAGACTTTTCCGAGAGGGGCAGAAAGAGGCGAGGGCTGCAAATGAAATGGACTTCTATGGTTACGCAGGTTCGAAACAAGCGGAAAAGCCACAGGACTTCGTAAATACGTAGTACTTGTCAAGAAGTCTTGTATTACTACCGTAGAGTCGCAATACACTTACCAAACAAATAAAAAACTCATACTCCGTAATTATTTTATTTATAGTAATACAAGACGCACGCAGTCTTTTTATTCATTGGACCATGCTTATTTAAGACACGATCATTATTTTGGGCGTATGAACCCCAAGAATTCGAGCTAACTTCTTAATCTTCAACCTTACATTAAATGACATTAAAAAACCAGTTCGCCTCTTTTTTCGTTAGTTCAGTTTCTTGGGATAAGACGCCCAATAAGGTGCGCGTTCTTTACCGCGCGCGCCTAAGTATTACAGAGAATTACAGTTAATATACACTTTCTTCTTACCGTACTTTTGATGCTGCTTCAAAGAGAGACAAAAGACGACCGTGGAGAGGTATCATACACACTGGTACTCACAGTCAACTACCCCAGTGCGGTACTACTTACGTACTACGTAGTACAATAACATCGATGAAATGGCCAAAAGGGTTAAAGATACGAAGTAGTAACTGTAATCAAAGAGATTACGACATTACGACGAGTATGATACCTCTACTACTACCTACCGTAGGTAGGTAGAGAGGTACCACTACAACGGTAGAGACTATTCTTAGATGATTCTCGTTGATTGACCGATGACTTCGCTGATTTTTTTTTGTTCTTTCGCCGGTTCTCACGCGGATTTTGGACAGGCGGACTGAATTCAGTCCCCTGGACGGAATTCATTCCCTTCAAAAGTTATCTCCCTCTAATGTCAGCCAAACGGACCGTTAGCTGTTAAAACAGTTATTTTACATCAAGTACTTGCATGGGTATAATGGGTCGCGGTTTAAATTGTCGTTGAGGCAAGAAAATTGGCTCCTGAAGTGCAGACGTGTGATGGTCGGGTGAAAATTTCTTGGCAAAAATATTGAGAAATTTCATTTGAAAATCAACCATGAGGATTGGTTCCGGCGCTATCTGCACTGTGAAGCTCAGCAGGATTCACCCATCCAAGCACATACGCAACAAATATCCTAACCACACAAGGAAGGATGAGATTGTTGGTGTCCGGATCCTTAGACAGGAAGAAAAAATTGTCCACCGAAAGCAACAGTTGTCCGTTGTTTTTGTTCATGATGAGTTTAAGGATGATGGAGGACAACACATTGAACTCTACTGCGTGAAGAGATGGGCCCATGTCACAGCGGAAGGAGATGCCAATCTCTTCTTTGATGTTCCCCCCCCCCCCCCCTGCAATCTCGCCAACTGGATCGGAGCCTGATGACATAAATCCACATCCAATGATCGCTCGGATGGCAACAACAGTGGGACCTCTTTCGGAATCGGACATTGCCGAAGCTCGGACCCTTGTAAATGATGTCGATGATGACAACAGGCCTGCTCCCGAGAACATCCCGGCTAGGAATGAGTCAGTTCCCAACATCTTCAATGCGGCTTGGGGCCACAGTGGCTCATGTAACCGAAAAAAGACGGGTCCAAGAGATTACAAACCCCGTCTTGAATTTGGAAACAATGAATCCATGCCGACGGTCCTCAAGATCTTTGAGAGCTTCTTCTTCCAGTCTTTTATTAAGAATGTTATCATTCCGGCAACAAACCAGACAATGCCAGGCAATCGGCCTCTAACTTATGGAGAGTTCCTTGTCTTTATTGGGCTGTGGCTACTCATGGCAACAATCGTCGGTCCTGAACGTAGAGACTATTGGAGCACCAAACCGATTGATATGTTTGAAGGAGCTCCATTCCGACTCAGCCACTACATGTCAAGGGCAAGGTTCGAACTAATCCTTAGACATTTGAGCTTTACAGACAAGCAAGCTCCTCCCCTTCTAGATCGGTTTTGGCAAGTCCGACCGATGATTTCTGCCTGGAATGATAACATGTCGAGGGTCTTTAGTCCGGGCTGGATTTGTTGTCTAGATGAGTCAATGTCTACTTGGATCAACCAATACACATGTCCGGGGTTTATGTTTGTCCCAAGAAAGCCTTGGCCCTTTGGAAACGAGTACCATACAATTTGCTGTGGCATTTCCGGCATTCTTTTTGCAATGGAGCTCGTGGAGGGCAAAGATCAACCCCGGCAGTTAAGGAACGAGGAAGACAACTTTGGTAAGACAGTCGGCCTCCTCCTCCGGCTAACAAGATCCTTGTGGGGCAGTGCCAGAGTCCTTGTTCTTGACAGTGGATTCTGTGTCCTGAAAGGCCTCATTGAGTTAGCCAAGAAAGGAGTCTACGGTTCTGCTCTAATAAAAAAGAGGAAATATTGGCCCAAATATATTAGAGGAGATGAGATCAAGGACCATTTCAAAGACATGCCGGTAGGCTCAGTTGATTCTATTGGAGGTAACCTAGATGGGATTGACTTTGATGTGTTTTGTATGAAGGAACCGGACTATGTGATGATGTTGATGTCAACGTACGGGACAAACATTCGGATGGGTGAACACAAGAACCGAGATGGCGTTGAAGCCTTCCAATATCCCGAGGTTGTCCACAACCATTACCAATACCGGCACCAGATTGATGATCACAACAACAAAAGACACCAGCCTATTAGTCTTGAAGTCACATGGGCAACGAAGACTTGGGAGAACCGAGTCTTTGCATATCTCCTTGCCACCACTGAAGTCAATTGCAATCTGGCGTCATCCTTTTTCATTGGCGAACCTCCACTTCCAAGTCTATCCTTCCGGAAGGAGCTAGCAAGAGAGCTACTTCTCAATCCTTACTTTAATAGGAATGTTGCCACTGATGAAAGACCAAAGAGGAAGAGGACTTGTTGCGAGCACACATTCACGACATTGCGAGCATATACCAAATGGCAAGGCTCGGACATCATCCCATCGTCATCCATTTATCCGCAGAGAATGTGCAAAGGAAAGCACAGGAAGGTCCGGACTTACTGCAGCTGCAGTCCTGGGGTGGTCATGTGTGAAGAGTGCTATGCTCAGCACAAGCTGGAGATCGATGGTCAGTGAGCGCCATCGTCGGAAAGATTGGATTGGATTCAGTCCATGAATTTTTCGAATTTTTCGGTCTTGTAAAATGCGTAAGCAGCACCTGGACGTTCGCCTCAATTGGCGATCAGGCTGCACCACAGGTATCTCTACTGAATTTCGCGTCTTTTTTATATTTGGCTTTATGTGTGAAACTTATTTCCTAGGATGCTAGTCACATTTAACTTTAGACTGAATTCATTCCAAATTGCAGGAAAATACCCGCACGTCGAAACAATGATCACTGCGTTCTCACCGCACCGATCGTAGTTGTTTCTTCCATTTGGATGCACTCTGGCTGCAACTTGTCCCTCGGATCATTCTCCTACCGGTAGTAAGGCTTCGTTTCCTTTACAACGTGTGTGTGAACGTGTGAACTGAACCTACATCGACGTCAAAACAGTCTGATACCATCACAAGTATCCAACCCTTGCTTGCATTGAAAGCGTTCGGGGCATCATCGCAACTGTCAGCCTGCATCATCAAGTTGATTCAAAATGATTCTCGGTATGATGAAGATCGTATCCATCCTCTTCTTGCTTCAACTGTTCGGATTCCCTCTTTTTGTCGCCGCCTTTGCAGCCACCATCGATCGAATCCACACGTCAGAGTCATCTTCCCCGACGCGATTAAGTGGAACGCTGTCATGGTCCGGTGACGCCAATGCTTCCATCGATTTGGAAGAAGAAGCTATTTCGAACGAACGAGGACTGTCCATCCGAGATTGGTTGGACGATCCCAACGCTAGTAATCGAGCATTATTGGGATCGGACGACGTGGAGGAACGACCAAATGGAGCCATGTTGTGTCGGCAACCTACCGTAGACTTTTTCGGAATGGCCCTTCGGCCTGTATTTTTGAACAAAATTTCGAGGACCAAATCGGGAAGTGCCACTGTCACTATCCTTGACGCGCAAACCGAAGTGGATGGTGCCGGTGGTGGGAGAACCTCCAACATTGCTGGAAATGCTTTGAGGAACATTATGCAAGATTCCAAATTTCAAGGACGGTCTATCATTCAAACACACGGCGAAAACGACAACAAACTCTCTGTCGATTTGAGTTTGACACTCAACGTGGCCTTGCCACCATTTTTGTTGCTACCGCCTGGATTCAACAGTATGGGCAGTGCCATTATACGACGAACCGGACAATCACGGTGCAAGAAATTATTGAGAGACCTGCAACGAGACTATCAGGACTGGGTACAAAGGCATACAACAGTGGACTCAGCAAAGACGACCACATCTCTTTCAAAGTCAAAGCAAACACAACTGTGATGCTTCCCGACGGTGCAAACGGTACATGCGAAAAAAGACGAAACAACAATGCATCATTTTTTACCTGTAAATATATATATATATATATATATATATATATATTTGTACGTTATTACATCGGATCATCTTCGAGACAACACAAAACCATGGAATTGAAATTTGACATCGGGAGATCATTATAATATATTTATGATATTGTCATACCTACAAATAGTGCAATTTACTTCAAAAAACGTCGTCATGTCATACATGTTGGAAGTGATTATCCATCCTTTCTAGGTGCAATCTTGATCTTCTGTCCTTTCAGGTTGTCCAATCCAAGCATTTTGAGCATGTTTTGCTGTCGCTCGTCTTCCTTCGATTGGAGTTCATCAATTCGACTTTGTTTCTTTTTTTCCTGACGCAGTCGGTTGCTTCGTTCACGGGCCAACGCAGTTTCAAAGCTGGAACGCTCCTCGTCACCAAACAAAGCAGAGTCAGACAGCTCAACCCCTGCACCTCCGTCTTCTTTGTCTCTTGATGCTCCATGAATACGGGCAGCGTGTTCTCGTTTCTTCTCCATCTGTCGTTCACGAAGGTCCCTGGGTCCACCGGACAATTCTTCCTCTGCAGTTCGGACCGTTTCCCTCAACCGCTTGTTGGCCCGCCGATCTTCCAGTCGTTCCTCCAGAGTTTTCTGACGCCTCCGATCTGCCGATTCATCGATGTTGCCCAGGGGATTTGTGACATGGCTTTTGCCTTGCGAGGCATCCGTTATGGATGATAGTACTACTTGTTGCTTGGAAGTGTTGTTGTTGTCATATTCGGTTTGTCGTCTCACACCTGCCTGCAACAGCTCCAGACTTTGGCGTTCCTTCTCCGATGTATTAAAGCTCCAAGAGTGCTTGCTGGTTTTAGTCTCTTCCAGAACTTGGGCAGGAAACTTTCTGGAATAATACGGCTCTTCCAAGTCGCCTTGGTTGTATCGTTTGGCAAATCTGGAAAACGCTTTCTTGGCATGTTTGGTATCCAAATCATTGAAGGCGACGCCCTCCTCACGAAAGAGATAAATCCAGAACTCCTGATGGTAACTGTAATAGTCTTTTTCTGCGTCAATCAAGGTTGACGGGGGACTACCGACAGCTTCTCCCATGGGGAAAAGGTTGGACTTGTCTGGCCTTTTGACCGTCTCTTTTTTGCTACGGTGTTTGGAATGTCTCGATTTCTTTTTTATTCTTCGGTCGTCGTCATCATCGCTACGAGAACGGTCTCTTTCATGCCGGTGTTTGCTGCTACTCTTCTTTTCCTTCTTTTCCGACTTTTTGCGATGACGTTTTGGTTGTTCTGTGGTTGTTTCCGAGTCCGAATTGTCTCCTTCCCCATCCTGGTGGCGGTGACGAGATTTGTGGCCATGTTTTCTCTTTTTTCGTTCACGTTCTTCTCGTTCATCTTTTCTGTTCTCATCGCGCCTCTTGTTACGAGAGGATTCGTCATCGTCATCACCATGTCTACTTCGATGCCGGCCGCGTTCACCCTTACTCCTACCTTTTCTTTGGTCTTTCTTATCATCCTCGCGATACTTTTCGCGTTTCGTTTCCTTACTAGTAGTATGGGTGACCTCTTTGTCGTGTTCGTCGCCATGACGATTGTGGTGGCTATGACGACCCATTGTCAACAATCATACATTAAAAGTCTCCCGCCAGTGATGGCAGGCGGAGCACGGTAGATGAACTAGGTACTAGCTTGTACGTAGATGAATGGCCAAGTCCTGTGGAAAGGTGAAAGGGTATCATACCTTTCAGTTATTGGTAGGTATTCACATTATGATTCTGAAGATGGAAGACACTCATCAATCGCTTCGTGCTTCGTGGTTCAGAATCGTGGCTCATAATCGTGACTCAATTGGTCTCTTTTTTCTTTTTTTGCATTCACAGTAATCACAATCACACAATCACACCCTGCCAATCGAATGGACGCGCGTGGTTACGCAGGGAGCAGAGAGCCGAACAGGGGCACAATACGCATGAAGATCGCCCGAAGAAGTAGTCTAGTTTCGTATCTTTTCCGACCACACATGATAAAATAAAACTCTTTACTTCCCCGAACGCGAACCTCGCATTGAACTTGACACTTGATGACACATCTTCTTTTTCTGTTGATCTGTTCGGCGTCTACTCCCCGGCCTTCCTTACTTTCTCGCTACCTCTCTACTTCCTTCTTACCAGCATTAGCTACTCACAACACCCAGTTAATTAGCGGTAACAACACCAACGATATACCACATTAGGCCATCCAAGTATACTACAGAAGTCCAAACAAAAAGAAACGATCATGAATGATCCTGCCAAGAAAGAGCTTCGATGTAGGTCCAGTTAAATGCCTTGCTGTTTATGCTTCTTTTCATTGCGAGTCGTGGCCTCCTCATCAATTCCTTTCTCTTGCGTCTTTTGCGGCGATGACAGCCCCCGCACATACATCGACACTGTACAAACGGGCTATAGTTCATGCGATTCACGAGCTCCATGATTCCAATCTACGGTCCAACATTGATTCAATTCGACGACACGTACAATCGACGCTTGAAACGGATCAAGGAACGAAGAGTCGGTATCATACACCATGGAATGAAACGATCTTCCTCAAAACGCTCAAAAGCTTGGTACAAGATGGCGACGTCGAACAATGCACCAGTCTCAACTGCGGCCTGTCGCCAGAGTTCAAGCGAAGAGTTAGCGAAAAAGCCCAAGCAATTAAACTACCACAATGTCCATCGTTGACAGGAATGTCGTATCCTATATTCGAGCATCATTACGAACCACAGGAGAAGAATCTCCCCGCAAAGAAATTGGAACACTATAAACTCAAGATTTGCCCCAAAAAATGGTACGACCTCCAACAGTAAGTGACGACCTTGAAAATACGACTGCGTGACGTATGTGTGTTTGATTGTGCATGAAGAATGACACGAACTTATTCAGATCGTCGTTTTCATTATCATATTTTCTTGGTTTCGCTCTAGTGTTCCGGTCAAGAATCCTATGGATACCTTTTGATTGCCCTGGCAATGAGGGGAGAAGGCTTCATCAGGATATATAATGTCATTTTCTTTTTTTTTTTCCGCAGCATTCTCTGGCGGCCATTAGAACCCTATTCTATAGTAGCTTCATCTGCATCTATCTCCCTGCGTTTTCTTGTCTTCATTTGTCGACAGGGGCTAGCTAGGGGGTTCTGAGTAGAACTTGACATAGATGTCACAGTGTTATCCTCCATCGTTTCCAAAATCTAAGTTATTGTATTCTTTCCAATAGAATCACATTGAATGTCCTCTCTCCTTTGAGAGTTGTTGAAACACCGTTCCGAGGTTGGTGCCACATCAGTCGATCTGTAATTGCAATGTTATTTGTCGCGCCATCTCTGCGGTTTTCTAAACGACGTACCATCATGCTTTATTGAATAATGGATTACTTAGTGCCCTGTCTGCATTGGAGAAAATGATATCTTTGATGTACTCGTGTTGATAATCGCAACACATGATGTACTTCAAAGTAGTAGATATTCTCAACACATACTCTAGCTCTACCGGTAGAGCTAGTCATATTCGAGTACCTAGAAAGTTACACGAGTATGGAGCTTGTAAAGAGATCTGTTCCAGCCAACCTACCGTACTCGTAGCTACCGAGATACTCGTAGCTGCCTAACGTGGAGCTAAAATATCCCGTACCTACGATCGTATGGAAAACGCGAAAGGACCCGATCGACTAACTCTTTGTTTGTGTGTATGATACCCCGTAAAAGAGCGAGTAGTAGTCGTATCTTTACTCACCCCCTCTCACCAAGAAGAAAAATATTATTCACAAATCACAACACATCGTCAAAACTCACAACATCATCTCACAGTCAACGAGGATTTAGATGTTGTTCGACTAGCTAGTTCTGTCGTACGTAGGGACTCCCTACGTCGTAATTAAACGGTCCACAGAAAGAAACCAGACAAGGATGCATTGTTTCTCATCTTCAATTTTTTGGCTAGTATCCGTTTTCTGTGCATCTCTCATTCCATTAGGAGCGTACAGTACAGAAAACGCAAATGCTACCGACACAAACCGAAGCCGTGAACAACCTCTGCAATGGGATCCGCCGTCATGGTGGGACTTTTCCAGACCTGAAGGATCCGTCAGAGCCGTTTATGATTTGATTGATCGAGTCCTCGGAAATCCCGAATTGAAGAAGGCCTTTGACCTGGCTGTGGTGCCTGGGGATCGACATGACAAGCCATGGTTCCGTATAGAACAAAACACAACCTTCGTCGGCGATCCAAACATTATACGCATCACCGCTACCTCAGTCAGTGAGCTCACGGCTGGCTTGGGGCACTATTTCAAAGAATACTGCAACTTTACAATAGAATGGTCAACTGGCGGTCGAGCTGGAGGCTCTCACATCATCATTCCTGATATCTGGCCAGTCCCGCTCCATCCGTCACCAGAAATGATTAACGCCGCTACTCCCCGTTCGGTATCGTTTTCTTTGCACGTACGGCGCACCGTTCCTTGGAGCTACCTAATGAATGTGTGTACTCACTCATATTCCTTGGTGTGGTACGATTGGGAAGCATGGCAATCGCTCATTGACGGTTTTGCTTTAAGGGGGATCAATATGATATTAGCTCTCACGGGACAAGAAGAGATACAATACCAAGTGTTTTCTGAACTTGGTGTAAGAGATCATGACATTCGCTCCTGGTTCAATGGTCCTGCTTTTCTCACATGGAGCCGGGGACAAAATGAATACGGATCCGGCATTGCAGGGCCTCTGCCGCGTTCGTTCATGAAATCCCAATGGCATCTACAGAGGGAAAACATTTTGCCCCGACTCAGAAGTTTGGGGATCGTCGGTGTATTACCAGCTTTTCAGGGAAACGTTCCAATTCAAATAAAAACACTCTTTCAGGACTCTAACATCACTCAACAAGGGGAGACTGGTTGGATTGACGCATTGGATCCACTCTTTGGACGAATTGCTGATATGTGGATGAGTAAATTGATCCAAGACTTTGGAACTGATCATTATTATCAAACTGACGGTTACTTTAATGGGGGGACAGCACCGTGGATGCATATTGCAACGGGACAGCTGAATCCAAATTCCAAGACAATGCCGTCCAAAGATAGTCTCAACGGAACGTCTCCTGTCTCCCGTTCGCACGACGAGAGCTGGTACCGACGGGGACGAGCAGCTTACGCAGGATTGAGTCGCACCGATCCTCAGGCGTATTGGCTGTATCAAGGCTTTGCATTTGTCGGCTGGAATACGGAAGAAGAAGCAACTTACCTAAAAGGGTTTGTGGATAGTGTGCCCGCCAATCGGCTCATTATAATTGACATGGGTTACTCACCAGACGGGCAGTGGCAGATGTGGAACAATGCCTCTTTTTTGGAGCTCCATTTATATACACAAGTCTCTACAATTTCGGAGATACTGCTGGTATGAGGGGCGATTTTAAGCATCTAAATGAAGCAGTACCATTCCACGCAATCGAGGCTAACGCATCAATAGTTGGAATCGGAGCTACTCCCGAGGGAATCGACCACAATCCATTGTACTTTGAACTTTTATTCCAGGCGAATTTCCGCCAGTTTCCGATTGAGAATCTCTTAAGTGCAGTTTCTCACCTGAACCATAAACGCTATGGTTTAGATCAACTCAACTACAATGTTACGATGGCATCCAAGTTTTTGCTCGAAAGCGTTTACT
Source organism: Nitzschia inconspicua (assembly GCA_019154785.2). NCBI lineage: Eukaryota > Bacillariophyta > Bacillariophyceae > Bacillariales > Bacillariaceae > Nitzschia > Nitzschia inconspicua. Next base: position 1,570,387 of record JAGRRH010000018.1, read on the forward strand.
CGCAAGGGTTTTCCGTGAGAGATTTGACGGGTGTGTCGCATATTTCTCCACCAGCATCAGGTTCCCTTTTTGAGGATGATCGAAGGACCCCAAAGCCCATTCTTTGCAATATTTTTCAGGCATGGCAATATTTGATTCTAGCGTCGTTCATGATGCAGTCTTGGACTGATCCGTTTCTTTACGATCTGGTAAGTCTCTGAATGAACAAGAGAATTTCACGAATAAGTTTCAGCTAAGAGCATCTGTCTTGCAATTTCTCACCAAAAATCACAGATCAATGTAGGCCGAGAAGTATTGGCTCAACTGAGCACTCCAGCTGCTCTCAATTTTTCAGACGCCATTGAAAACCAGCAAGTGGATCGAAAGGAGGTACTATCCTCTGGAAGGCTGTACATTGGCTTGCTGCATGATCTTGACAATTTGGTCAGCTATTCTGAAGCATTCCATTTGGTCCCATGGATTGCTTCTGCTCGCAATTTAGCGACTCAAGACTCCCAAGGGAACAATCAAAACGACTGTGTCTCTCCTATCTTGGGAAACAAGACGGGACTTCTTAATGGTTGCTGCGCAACTTTCCTTGAATGGAATGCAAGGTGTCAGATTACAACTTGGTACGTTGCGTTTTTTTTTGTAAGACGGCTTGGGCGCTATTGTTTGTTTTCTTTTCTTTTGGTATTTTCTCATGCCGAAAGCTCCCGAAATCGTTCCTTTCATAAATCTCAGGAACCCAACTCCGAGCGGAGCGGCGGAGATTCCAGGCGGTCCCATTGATTACGCATCGAAGCACTGGCACGGCTTAATTTCACCGTACTATACAAAAAGAGGCAAGATTATTTTAAGTAGAGCGCTGGATGACGAATCTCGAGGCCTCCCGCTCAACAAAACGGCGATTAAGAGGCTTCTCGCACGCCATGCATACGATTGGACTACGTCGATATCTGAAGGTGCTTTTGGTGAGCTTGTGCGCCCTCAGCGTCTATTCGAAACTGCGAGAGATATTTCCCAATTCATGATCCAGAAGTACTCTCACTGGTTTTTCTCGTGCAACAAAGATAGCGAATACTCTGGAAAGGAAATCAAATGAAGGGAGCATCATACCGAAACAACAATTTTGTGTCGCTGTGATAACTACTCCAAACATGAGAATATCATTTGCGAAATGCCATGAAAAACTACTTGCTGAGGAACATCCAAAAGATGCAGGCCCATTGCCGCTACGGAAGATACAGCTTTTACGTAGGTAGAATTCTTCACAAGCATGTTTTTTTACCATGTTTGGATTTGTATCCCGTCTTTCGCAAGTGGATAAACATGGATGCTCGGCATATTTTCGACTATTCTTCACCTTTCAAACTGAATCAACGATGTCCGTGGTGGTTGCTTGCAATTGAATAAAGCATTACAGTCTGCCCTTTTTATGAAAGACTTTCATTGAAGAAGTAGAGACGCAGCTCAAAAGACCATTGTAGGAACGTAGAAACAGCTCCGGTAGATGTGACAAAAAGTCGACAATACGAAGGAGAAACCAAGCAAGGAGGGACATAATCGCGTGGGTGTCGATAGTGTAAACAAAAAAAAGGCAATGAGCTACCTACTCCGGTAGTAGTAGTAGTCTAGGTAGTAGAGGAGGACACTTTGATGCAGGATTAGGCCAATGGTCGCGATGGTCGCGCGTTTTAATTGTTTGCTATGACGACTCTAGGTGCGTTTGTCTTCGTTGAATCACCTTGAGAAGCTTCTCAAAAGGGTATTATTTACAGTTGTTACAGTTAGTTATTTCCAGTTATAGTTAGGCAGGCAACGACGCAATCAAGCTTCTCAACTCTTCTAGAGGCTGTGCTCGGAAATCGCCGAGCTTGCAAAGAAAGCGTTGCTCTACAAAACACGAAAAGAATGCAAGCGAGCAGCAACCTTGTTGGAAGTCCAAAAGCAGTGAAGGAACTCATTCCACCGCACTCGCTATTGCTACTGTTGAAGATGCGTTATAGAACCCTCATGGAGAGACGTCTCTCATCGACAGGGGGAAATTCGATGGACGGAAGCCCAGTAGGCGATCTGTTTGTGAATCCTTCCAGGAAATCCAACACAAACCGAGAAAATGACCTCGCCGTGCATGATGAAGTAGCAAATCAAAGCTCAAGTTCTGATGGTAATACGGTTTCGCCGGACAATCAGGTAAAAAAAGACATAATTCCGCCGACTCATCCACAAGTCGTCAAACTTGTTGGCGGTATCGATGTATGTGACAACAAACCAACTCCACCCAATGACTTTCAACCGGCTTCCTCCAAGACATCAGCGAGAACGATGCTAAAATCAGACACATACAGCCTGTATACCCCTCGAGGACAGATGTTTCACCTGAGATCAGTCGCCAGGGAATGGTTCATGATCCTTGTATTGCAAGCCCTGCATATTTTTCCACCTGTATCAGCCTGGGAGAGATGCTCCTCCAAAGAAGGCGGAGGGATCTGTCCCGATGGAAGCGTATGCTGTCCCTCCCAAATTCAAGGGGTGTCTGCTTGCGTCCCCGTTGCCCATTCCAATTTACCGAATGCAAGCAGAACCGGACAATGTTGCGGGGATTTCACTAGTGGCTGCCCGTTTGGATATCAGTGCGCTGGACCAAATCTGTCGTCACCGAGTGCTGCGTTTGACGGTATATGTACTCCCACCAACGAAACTGTTAGTGAGGATCCCTGGGCACACAGTGTCCCACGATACCAACTTTGCCGTATCCCCCCAACTATGTTGCAGTTGCATGGCTTTCCTCTCTCACTTTCGTCTCATGGGAATGCGAACGATACTGATGATAATGATTATTTATATAATTTGGGATACTATTCGAGTCAGGGATCTATTACGGATCCGACGAATTCTCACCACAAAGTGGAAACAGTGGTTCTTATTCTTCATGGCTCTCTACGCGATGCAGACGATTACTTCTGTGCTGGTCTTACGTTGGTGGATGACAAGGAGCAGTCATCGACGATTGAATATGGTGAGCACGTTCTCATCTTGACCCCGTGGTTTGCTTCTGTAAGCGATGACACTAGTGACCCCTCCAGCGAAGCGGAACAAATCCAGCAACTTCTTCAATGGGACGACGTTGTCCCCGCCTATGACTCATTTTACTGGCACATTTGGAGGTATGGTGCAGATGCCCATAACGCAGCCATTAGCAGCTTTTTGGCATTGGACAGAATGGTAGAGTATCTTGTGACATCCACAAAGGAATTTCCGAGTTTGCAACAAATTACTGTCGTTGGCCATTCTGGTAAGATGTTTCTCCGTATTTGGGATTCGTTTTGTTCTCCCGATTTCATCTCAATCAGATACTTTTTATTTTTATTTTAACCAAGCGGGAGGACAAATGGCCCACCGCTGGGCTCTTCTTTCCGACACTCCTGCCTGGACCGTCATGGACATTCGAGTAGTTGTCGCCAATCCAAGGTCTTTTGCCTATCTTGACGAGCGTCGATGGCTTCCTTCAAGCGACGGTCTCGGGGAAGAATTTCGGGAGCCGTTGCATGAAGAAATGGAAGGTTGTCCAGAATATAATCAATGGCTTTGGGGGTTGCAAGGCGGAGGTGATTTGGCTTGTCCGTACCGGGACAATGCCATTTCCCAAGTTAAATCCATGTCAGAGCTTGGTGAGAGATATGCCACCCGCGATGTGATTTATCTTTCTGGAGAATACGATATCATCCCACAGGACCACGACCATTGTGCTGCAGTTATACAAGGGCGTACGAGGATCGAACGGGCACGGAACTATGTTTCAGCACTGCAAAAAGCCGTTGGTCGTCCCGTGCACGAATGGTACATTGTGCCACGGTCAGGTCACGATCATGCACTTATGTTTCAGAGTCAAATTGGACGATCAGTAATTCTAGGAAGGCGAAATCAAAGTGATGCGCTACATCAAGACGAAGATGATTGCATAAAAAATGTGTCTCAGACTTCACGATTCATTGTCCCCATGAACGAAAAGCCATAGATTGTGGCGGCAGGCTGCCAAAAATGAAGCATCTTCGATGCAAAGACAAAATGGTAGGATTTGATATTTATGCAACATTGATAGAACACGAATACCACTGATAAGTAAAAGTCTCGCAAACTAGGTAGTTTCGATCGTTGATTGATCGCCAAACTACATTCCCTGTGTGGAATTTGAATGCGGATGCCTACCAGAACGTTGATGCTGATCAGCTCCCATATCTCCCTGTTGCGGCGCTTCGGTACCACCCGCGTGAGCGTTTTGGATGTTGTCGGTGTTACCACCAACACCCATGTTAACAGCACCACCGGAAATGCCCATCCCAGCCATCATTCCATGATAAAACGCGGGAGAGTATCCATTCGCACCCATCAGTCGTCCAGAACTGGTTGCCCCAGCTGCAGAAGCCATCAAAGCGGAGTGATGAAACTCCATCCCTGCTTGAAGGCCCGCAGCAAAATTGGGGTGCATTCCATTGAGAAGTGGCAAGGCCATGCGAAACTGTTCATCCGGATAAGCATTACCATTGGGAACAGAAGAGTGGCCGAACCCCGCATCTGTGGCTGCTACTGCTGCTGCTCCTGTTGTGGAAGAACCTGGACCTGCTGCTGATGTCCCGTTGGATGGTGGAGGTTGTGAATGCAGAATTCCTATTCCACCCATAAGATTTGGAATGCCACTGCCAGGTGCACCCATTTGTTGCTGTTCGAACATGAGCTTTCGCATTTCCGGTGCTCGTTGTCGCAGTGCTTGGGACGTCTTTTCTCGCGCTTGAGCATCGCCGATTTCATAATACAGTTTGTCCTTTTCGTTTTTTTTGAGAAACCTGCCTCCTCTGGAACGAATTTCCTTGACAATAGCTCGTGAAATGGCTGGTTTATCGTTCTTCTTGCTCTTAAGGTATATCTCTCGATACCGATTTATGATATCTCTGAACGATCTGTTTCCAAAATGAACATTGGTGCCTCCACCCCTACCTGAGAGTACATCGTGCTCATTGAATATGGCGGTACCTTCATTGGACGGTGGAATGATAGTGGATGATGTATCCATGGGCAAATCAAATCCGGGGATGGTGCGAACGCTGTCTAGCTGCTCGGTTTTGGCTTTCTTTTTGGGATTAGCGTCGTCGCCGTCGTCCTTATCGCTATCGTCTTGATCATCCCCTTCATCATCAGCTTCTTCTTGGTCATTCTCCCTTGAATCATGGTCCAAACTTCTTGTGACATTGCTTTCGGTAGGTCCAGAGTCGTCGTTCTGCCGTTGGTGCGAATCCTGGAGTGATTCGGGTAGAACTTCATTGGAAGAATGTTCCCCAGGATCTGTCTCTTGCTGCCTTGGCGGATCTTTCTTGATTACTGCCGACATGCCTTTTCCGCGCTAGAGAAGCTTCCTTGTGGATTTACAGTCGATAGTGCTGTATTATACTCTGATGCGGTTGGTGTCGGTACAATGCCTATCCAGAAAACTGATGAATGTGTGAAGAAAGAAGACAAACATAGAACTGACTGTGTGAACACAACAAAAAATATTATCATCACAACATCATGATACACAGCACATGCGGTTTCTACTACCAGTACCTACGTAGTAGTACACATGGGGGTTAGAATGGAATGCAGGATGATGACGCAAGCACGCATTAAATAAAAAATAGCTTTAATATTTCTCTCTTGGAAGACGGTAAGACCAACCGCTCGTCCGTCGTCACAAATTCATCCATCATCCTCAAATCCTCCACAACGAGGTGTAGTCTACCATACTACGTTTGAACGTACTTCGTAGTACATTGTAGCAGCTGGTATGTAGTTTACAACTACCGGTAGCCGTACAGATTGTGGCTGATATATCTAAAACATTATTCCCATTGTGTCGTCTCTGGCAAAAAGCGTATCGAAACAAGGTTGAAAGTTCGGAAGTGCACGACGCTATCTCTATCATAGTCGGTCGGTTGGGTGATCGTCTAGCTTGTGATACAATACAGGACGTATCTATCAAGCAAATCTTCCCCGAGGGTAGTAGTGTAGTGCATAACCATGTCGTCGTCGTCCTCTCCTTTTACCGATGAACAGATTGCCGAATGGGCCTCCTTCGGCCCTAAATTGAAAGGTAAACCAACACCGGAGCAACAGCTCGAGGCTCAAGAGAGAAAGAAAAAATGTGCCGACATGAAGGAACGTCTGGCCAAGGAGATCAACGATCCCGTCAACTGGACCGAGAAGAAGATCGAAAAGGAATTGGATCGGTTGGTCGAAGAGGGGTTGGAAAGCACTGCCGTCCGACCCTCCTATCTCGATGGTCCCAGTGGTACTCGCGACTTTTATCCTCCCGAAATGAGAGTCCAAAACTGGTTGTTTGATAACTTTCGTGAAACCGCCAAGTCGTTTGGATTTCAAGAATACGATGCACCCGTCTTGGAAAATGTCGAGTTGTACAAACGCAAGGCGGGAGAAGAAATCGTAGATCAAATGTATGCTTTTACCGATAAGGAGGGATACCATGTCACTCTGCGACCCGAAATGACACCAACACTCGCTCGTCTCGTACTCGGAAAGACCAACTTGCAAACAGGTGAGGTTCGATTGACGTTACCACTCAAGTGGTTCTCGATTCCACAATGTTGGAGATTTGAAACGACACAGCGAGGTCGAAAGAGAGAACACTACCAATGGAATATGGATATTGTGGGAGTGGATCACGTCCATGCCGAAGTGGAATTATTGGCCGCCGCATGTTTTTTCTTTCAACGAATCGGTATCGGACCAGACGTTGTTGGAATCAAAGTCAACTCGAGAGCAGTCTTGGAGGCTGTCTTGGCAAAACATGGGATCGAGAAGGGAAAGAAGGATGCAGACGGTGGCGACATATTTGAACAAGTGTGTGTCATTATCGACAAATTGGACAAGATTGGTGGTCCGGCCGTCACTGAACTGCTCGGAGAAATCGGCGTCGGTAGCGATTCGGCCGCTGAGATCCTCAAAGCGTTGGAGGCACCTTCTGTAGAAGAGCTTGCCAATCAAGTCGGTACGAATTCGGAAGCCGTCAATCAAGTCAAGCGTCTCTTTGAATTAGCCGAGCAATATGGATTCGGCGACTATCTTATTTTCGATGCCAGTGTTGTGAGAGGATTGGCTTACTACACTGGAGTTGTGTGGGAAGCCTTTGATCGTCGCGGAGAGCTTCGTGCCATCATGGGAGGAGGGAGGTACGACCGATTGCTAGAAAAGTACGGAGGAGAAAAATGTCAGATCCCATGTGTAGGTTTTGGATTTGGTGACTGCGTCATCATGGAGCTCTTGAAGGAGTGCGGCAAAATACCAGACTTTGCCAGCTCTGGTCCTGATTACGTCGTCTGTGCATTCAGTCCGGACCTGTACGGAACAGCTGCCAACATCTCGTGGAAGCTCCGACAGACCGGAGCTACTGTAGATTTGATGCCTACCCCCAAGAAAAAGGTGGCCGCCAGTTTCAAGCACGCCGATCAAACCGGAGCCAGACGCATGGTATTCGTGGCGCCGGACGAGATTGAAAAGGGCGTAGTCCGCATCAAAGATCTTCGAACTAAAGACAAGAATGGAGAGTCGATTCAAGTGGACTGTCCGCTGGATGCTTTGGATACGGTCGACGAACTAGTAGCAAAGGCTGTCGAAAGCGAATAGAGAGACTCAAAGTATTAATAATAACGAATCATAAAACAACAATTATGTTAAACGATGACAGACGAGGGCATTCGAGCCCTGTCCGTGAGCCTCATTTTGTTCCCAGATAGTAGCGCCTTAGGCGCAACGATTCTGAGGGATGTGAGTATCAGTAGGAAAAGAATCTCAAAGGAACCGTTGGAAGTTCCTCATTGTCAACGTCTACCGATTCTTTTGTTGTCCACATACCCCCCTTTCGAATAATGTACACTGCTGGTCCGGGCGATTCGGGTAATTCAGCCGTGTTGTCCTCGTCATCCTGTTCATTATCGGATGGGATATCCGCTTCGCTCCCATGCACTTCGACATTCCATTCAAATTGGGGCGCTCCCATCAGCAAGCCTGGAACAACGATGTCGTTGAGCCATTCTAGACCGGGTTGGCAATTAGCGTTGAGATGCGAGATGATCACAATGCATCCACCTTCTTTCGTTACTCTCGCACATTCGGAAACGATTTTTCGACAGTTGGTTGGTCCATTGCCGTCACGATCGGATAGCATGGCATCCAAAGTCCCCTTTTCCAACACCAGATCAAAACTTTTGTCATCATGGGGTAGATCTCGGGCATCTGCTACGTGATATTCCAAGGGAACGGTGGATTTCTCCTTGCCTTTTTCCGAGTCTTGTCGATGTTGCTCGGCCTTCATGGCATCAATAACATTCTTGGAGTAATCCAAACATATCACTTTTTCTAGAATATTGGAGGGATCAATTTTTGCCTCTGCCTCCATCTCTAGAAATGACGATAACAGATCCCGTCCCAATGGCACATCTCCGCATCCCACCTCCATGACTGATATTGGACCATTATGAGCGAGGCCTTTTTGATTGGGAGGGTCGTTCGTTTCATGTTCCTCCTCCTCATCATCATCATCATTACCATAATAATCGTCGTCGTCGTCAACTTCTTCTAAATCTGAATCGACGGTCTTGCCGTCAGAATTAGTAACTTCGTGATTGAGTTGAGCCTTTTCATTGAGATCCTCGTGAGTGGTTTCGACTTGAACATTTTCTGGGTCCTCGGCAGTCGAGGATGTTTCCTCCTCGTCTGCGTCTTCGTCCTCGTCCTCTTTATCACCTTCACCAAGAATCAATGGCAAAATGAGTGGTGCCAGTTCCTCAAAATTAAAATACCATGCATGGAAAGGGTCTGGTGGATTGTCAGTGCAACTGCTGGTCTGATCATTCGACGTTTTCTCATTGCAACAATCGTTCTTGAGCTTTTCATAGCGTTGTTCCCAGTATTCTTGAGAACCATACGGCGGTAGATCTTCCGAAGAATCTTCATAGATTGGTTTCAGTGTTGAGTCTTTAGGAGACGGCTTGTCTATAGTGGGACTGGTAGAAACACCATTTGCTCGAGAATCGGCAGTGACAATGAGTTCCTTTTCGTCGCTGTTGTCGCGTGGACGTTTACGGTCCAACTTTGGTGCGGCTTTGTTGTCACTTCCGGTCATTATGGTGATTCCTATGGACGCTTCTTGATTTCCTACGGCGAGTGAAAAGTAATGTCAACGTTCCTTGGAGTTATTTGCTTCGATCAATCACGGCCTCTCTAGTAGAGTAGATTCCGTTGCTTTCTTTACACAATCGAAAGGAAAAGTACTGGAGTAGCAGAACGAAGAGAAAATGCAAGTTTGGTTGAGAGAATAATTGATTGGATGTAGATGGTGGATTTTTTTCATTCCACTCGCGTCGGATGTTTTCGGAATGCCCTCAACCTTACGCTACTACCGAATACGGAGTAGTATCTACGACTAGTAGCTATGAGATACCCCCCTATTTTATTATTACCATGACTGTCGTAGGTAGCAAAAATGCATCATTCTGCGTACCGTTACTACTACGCACGTAATCCGGGATATGTGTCGTTCTATCGATCGAATTTGGCATTACTACTACTACGGTCGTGTTTGTTACCTCTCCGTCTGTTACAACAGCATACATGAGGTAGGAAAATTTATCAAAAGTAATAATATAAGCAATCTTACTGCGTTATCTGGGTAAGCTGCTATTAATTCAAAAAACGCATCCGAATCGTTGGACAAACAAAGCTTGAACAGGAGGTGCAGGACTTGGTTCGGTGCAAGTACGTTTGACACAAGGATGGGTCTTCTTCCATCGCCGATGCACACAAACCCATCGGAGCTGCAGCAACATCTTGCGTCTTCGCCTCTTCGCAGCTGAGCGGGCTCCATCCCATTTCATCCATGGTGGCAATAGTAACCTTTTCCAATTTCTCGGCCATTTCGTAAATAGTTCCGACGTCGACATCAAAGTGTGGAGACACCATGAAGCCACCAGCTGGAACAATGTATGGAAGAATGAGAGCTTCTTCGCAATGTTGTCGGAACGATTGAATGGCCCGACTTCGGTACGATTCATCTTTCATGGCACCCTCCTTGGTGAAGAGACAGCCCCACATGAGACCCTGCCCATGAGCAATCAACATTCCGTCTGAGATTTTGGCGAGGTAGCCAAAAATGTGGGCCATTTCTTGACCCAGCTTTTGCACCGATGGCAGCCAGTTGGGAATTTCGCGCAACACTTCGGTTGCTGTCATCAATGCCCGGACACTGGATCCGGCATACGTATGAGACTGCATGACGGTACATCCAGCTTGACAAAGTTGCCTTCGTCCGCTTTTCAGGATAGCTCCAGAAATGGGGTACACTCCTCCACCAATAGCTTTTCCGAATGTAATGGCATCGGGGTTCAACTCGTAATCCTTTGATACAAAGAGACTGCCATTGCCGTGGCGTCCCAAACCACACATGATTTCATCAGTGACGATCTTGATACCACGAGCCCGTGCCAGTTCAATGTACAGCTTCAACAAAGCCTTGGGCCAGGGAAAACCGGCTTGGGAGGATCCCCACTGAGGCTCGAAAAGAATGACTCCGACTCTTTCAGAATGTAGGTCCAGGAATTCTTCAAATTGCTGTATCAAAGATGCCTCATCAATGAGATCGCCCGCTACGGGTACAGGATACTTGACTTGGTACGTTTTTTGCCACAATGGGCATTTGGAGCCAAATGATGTCGAAGGGGGTCCATGATACGAAGTCGCTCCAACGGCGACCATGGTCCGTTCTTGGTTGCCGGTTGTTAGAATGGCCTGTTGCAACACCATATCAATGGCTGCCCAGACTGCAGATGCTCCTTCCAATTGAAGCGAAACACACCAGTCGTCCAATGTTTGGTCGTTTTCATTGTTATTCCAAGGCAAGTGTGGCTCTAGGGCGTCAATAAAGTCAGAGAGTGCTTCCGTTACACCGCCCGAGGTGTGATTGGAGAGCGGATTGGCATAGTCGCCTGACGCGAGTTGCTCCATGGTTTGACGTTCATAGTCGAATCCAGGTTGTAGTAGCCTGGCCAAGCGTGGGCCAGAGAAGCTCTCCGAACACGCCAAACCCACCGACAAAACTTCTTGTTCTTCTCCCGAAGGCAAGCGTCGGATCTAGAGGAAGAATAAAACATAATATAATCGTAGATGAGATAGAAAGAGACGCGAAAGTGAGTCTACCTAGTCAGCCAGAACGGTGCTGCTGCAGCAGCAGCATAACCTTCCGAATACGTACATGTCGAACACCGTTCTTCTTCAGTACTAGAGGTTGTTCCAGGCCGCACGGAACTCGTCCTGCAAATCGAACATGACCACTGCTGCGTCTCTTCTGTTGCTCCTCCGTTGTTCGAATTGGATCATCCATGGTTGATCGTCGTTTATTGGTTGATTCTGATCCAGGAATGAAAACGATACTTTTCTCTCTCTATTGTAGATTCTATGGTTTTCTGTTTTCTATGATTTTTTTGATGAGCTGCGTTGAGAAAGGTGAGTGAAGCAACCGGAAAGTGGCGATCCATTTGTCCGATTCACAGTCATTGGCAAACATGTATGTTGAAGGAAAGGTGTGAGTTTGTCTTCCCGGTGGTAGTGCGCATGCAGCATGCAAAGTGACCGATGCGTTCGTTCTCATGGCTCAAACACCCAGCGACACATTACACATCCAGCCGTGTCTGGAAAAACAGCAACGTACCCGACACGATTCTCGACAACGATTGCCAAAAAAGGGAGAGGTTACAGCGACATTGTGTAGATGGTCTCTGTAAACTTTGTAATGCAATGCTTCCGCTACTGGTTCGAAGCAACTTCTCTCTGTATCAAGGGTGATGCACCCTGTGTAAGTTCTACTGTACACAGAAGCAAACTTTATATGTATTTATACGACGTATTCTACTTCTTATGTTCGAAGTGGTAGGCGATGATAACATGGAGGCTGTCGAAGCATCAATTACAGTACGACGTACAGTTTTACTACGGTAGTCTACCGGTACTCCGAGTAGCGGCGTATTTCTACGGAGTACGACGTATGATACACGCTTCCTGAGAACAAAAAATTGGTCAAGATCGCCCGTTTCTTGTCGGTAAAAAGCGATCCATGCCTTGATGCGACTCCTCTTCTTAACTGTGTAAAAGTGTGTATTGTTGAAAGGCGTTCGTATTCGAAGCACACTTGATTGGGCCTCCTTCGGATGCCACGCAAGCCAACGGCTCCTTTCCTCTTGTGGGAGAACATTTATTTTTGACTGTAAAATGCAATGTGACGTCGTCGGCCTTTTTCCGCTCACGAGAGATTCGTTCATCATTCGTGCACTGATTTTACAGTTAACAAGAGAGGCTAACTCGCGCCTGAAGTAGGTACCTGTTAGCTATGTACTCCGAGTATGTACGGAGTAGTGGAGCGATTTTACATTTTGACTCACTCGACAACATACACTTGTCATTAATAATTACTTCGAAGAAGAGTGACGAAACAGCGTATCATTCATGAAGTGTTTTTGTTTCGTCCAATAGAGAGTTGGATGCCATCCAGATCTTTCAACCCGTTTTCATGGAACACAGAAACACTCGCATGATCTGTTGCTGTACGAGAGCTAGATGTTCTGCCATTAACCTGCCGACGAAAATATAGCATGATCCGACGATTATTTATATTTGTCTTGCAACTTGCGCTTTATCAGAACAAAAGCGTCCAGTTTGCAGACGCCTGGACACAGCCACCGCCATCTCCCAATCACCGTTCGACGATAGCGACATTCCGTCAATCGGAAGGTTGTTCGAGTCTCCGTCAATCTGCCGTTTCTACCACTGAAAAAGACGCGTCTACTGATTCAGCAGTATCTTCTCCTCCTCCTTTGATACAACAACTGGAATCGCCAATTTTTGGAAGGGTCGCCCGAATCCGCATGCCCGGTGAAGGAGACAACGAAACAGATAACGAACAATCGTTTGTTGGCGCCATGGGAGTTCCGACGTTTGCTACCATTGATCCACCGGTAGAATCGACAAAGTACAACGTCAATAGTCAACGAACGACGACACGGAAACGAGGTCTAGAGGGAGCTCTCAACCATGGACCAGCCTTGGTAGTGGACCATGTCTTGTCCAAGGATATCTGTGAGCAAATGATCCAGGATGCCGAATCATTAGGATTCGGTAACTTTGATTGTGGCCGAAATCATCATGGAGCATTGCAATTACTGGTGGATCAATCCTTCGCTGATCAATTGGGACAAGCTTTGGCACCGCATATTGATGTTCAGCAAGTGGAGGACTTGAGAAGGGAAATGATACGAGCGACAAATAAATCCAGCGCGGTCGCAGAAGAAGATACACGGCTGGTATTTCAAGGATTAAATCGCCGATGGAGAATTTATCGCTATGCTGCATCTGGAAACGAAACGTTTGCTCCTCATATCGACGCAGGCTTTCCACCATCGGGTCTCTCGGACGACCAAACGACGTTGGTGTGGGACACCTCGGAAGACGACAATCAAGTGGTTGTTTCCAGACTGACGGTGTTGATCTACTTAAACGATGACTTTGTGGGTGGGGAAACCAATTTTTATCGACCCTTGTCCATGCAAGGAACGAAGGCAGAACTACTACCTTCTTCATTGATTGCTTCGGTGAGACCAGTTGCAGGATCCGTGCTATTGTTTCCACAAGGCGTGGGCGAAGATGCAGTCGACTATGCCCGAAAAGCATGGCCATTACACGAAGGATCTCCAGTCGTGTCCGGCCGTCCAAAATATATCATTCGATCTGATGCAATATTCGTCACGCAACAAGAAAAGCTGCTATTGGACAATGAACTCTATCGGTTCGACCATTTGGTGCGTGACGCATTCCTTCCCACCTCGAGAGTATTCCAACCCGAGTTCTTGTCGCATGCAAGCTCATTGTATAATCCACACATGGGTGTTGAAAATTTGGGCCCGTTCCTCTACAACTTCATCCGAATGACCAAGAAGAGACAAATCGTGGAAATCGGTGCGGGGTATACCAGCTTGTGGATTTTGCAAGCTCTCAAGGACAATGATGACGAACTGTATCGAATAAAGAATCTGCAAGATACCGGAAAATGTAAGCTACTCGACATTGATTGGACGGTGGACACGGAACTCAAGAAAATGCTTCAAGAATCATCTCGACTATTGTGTGTGGACAATTGCGAACATCAGAAGGAGACAGCAACTGGTGCCAGCGCGGTCGCTAAGTCACTAGGTCTCGAAGAGTATTTTGAATTTCGGAAAGGCGATGCCTTTGATCTAGATTTGGGCAATGAAACGGTTGATGCTCTATGGTGTGACTTTGGCGTAGGATCTCGAATGAGTGACTTTATGACGTCGGCCTGGAGCTGCATCCGTCCAGGTGGCTTTTTGCTGTGCCACTCTACCCTCACTAACGAAAATACACGAAAGTGGTTAGAGTCCGTTCGGCGGAGGCAACCCAAAGAAGTTACGGGAATCGAGCCTACCGAGTATGTGGAGTTGTCGTTGTTGGAGCCACACAAACGATACCAGAACTCGGTGTCGATTATACAGAAACGAAAGTCCGTCCGGGGAGAAACTTTTGAAGAACCTACGTATTCGAAGTTCGCATAAAATGTCAAAAAAAGTAAATAGAAGCTATTGAATCTTTTGGGAGCACGGACCGAAACAGCAATCTTTTTGGTTACTTCGATCCTTTGGGAATGGACTCGCATCCGTCGTTGCTTTGTTGTGGTTTCTTCTTGGATGGTGTTTCGGAGGAGACGTTTTTTTCGCGATGTTGCTTGGCGTCGTCATTCCTCAAATCATAGAGGTTCCTAAAGTATTTGTCGCCAATCTTTTCCCCTGTCACGTATGTTCCACTGAAGCAGCTCGTATCAAACTGCGTCAAAGGTCGATCTGCTGGCGCCGACTTGGAGATAGAATCTTCCAAATCCTTCAAATCTTGGTATATGACCCAGTCACACCCCAGCTCAGTGGCGATTTGAGCTTCTTCCCGATTGTAGGCAACCAATTCTTGTCGAGTTGGAATATCAATGCCATAAATATTAGGATAACGAATGGGCGGTGCTGCACTTGAAAAGAAAACCTTTCGAGCACCTGCTTCTCGTGCCATCTGAACGATTTCATTCGCAGTAGTACCTCTAACGATGGAGTCGTCTACCAACAAGACGTTCTTTCCCGCGAATTCAGGTTTGATGGTGTTGAGTTTGAGACGAACACTCTTTCTTCTCTTGGCTTGGCCTGGCATGATAAAAGTTCTGGCAATATATCGGTTTTTAATGAACCCTTCCCGAAACGGTTTGTTGAGACAGTAGGCAGCTTGCAAAGCGCATGTTCTTGCAGTGTCAGGAATTGGAATGACGACATCGATTTCATCGAAGGTATCGGGATACGTTCGTTGAATCTTGTCGGCTAACTTTTCTCCCATGGTAAGTCTTGATTCATAGACACTCACTCCATCCATGATGGAATCCGGTCGTGCAAAATACACGTATTCAAAGATGCAAGGAGCTGGCGCGGCATCCTTGACGCAAGTGCGGACGTGGCATTTTCCAGTCTTCATATCCACAAAGAAAGCTTCGCCCGCCATGATGTCGCTGACAGTGAATTGGGTGAGATAGGTGATGCAAAATGAGGCAAGAAATTGTCAATACAATTATGCGGCGACAGTATGACGTAGTGTAATATCCTGTTTGATCGAGACTCACCGAACCAGTTGAAATCCCAAAGCGTCAATTGCTACAGATTCACTGGCCATACAATAGTCGAGTTTCTTGCTACCGGCATCCTGCATGGCTTCGACCGTCCACGTTTTCCCTTTGTCTGCTGGATCGTTGGACCGACATCCAAACACCAACGGTCGAATGCCATGTGGGTCTCGGAATCCCACCAATCCGACGCCGTTGATGAGGTAAATGGTCGCGTATCCACCTTTGCATTGTTGCATGACATCGGTGCAGGTAGCGAAAATGGCATCGACCTTGTCGTTGACTTCATGGTTGTTTTCTTTCATTTCAGTCTCATGCTTTGTCAAGAACTCTGCAAACGCATTCAATAGAAGCTCCGAATCCGAATCCGTGTTGACATGACGTTGTTTGGAAGTCATTTCTTTGTACAGAGTGTCCGTGTTGGTCAAATTACCATTGTGCGCCACACAAATTCCATGGGGATAGTTTGTATACAGAGGTTGTGCTTCGGCACAGGACGAGCTTCCCGCAGTGGGGTATCGGACGTGTCCCAAACCGACATTGCCACGTAGTTCCATCATATGATCCTGCAGAAAGACGTCCCGAACCAAGCCGTTGTCCTTTCGCAAATGAAGACGCATCCGTTCGGCAGTGACCATTCCTGCGGCATCTTGGCCACGATGTTGCAAGACCGTCAATCCATCAAACAACAATTGGTTGACCTAAAAGAAAGGATTAAGCAAATGATTTTTTCGGTTGTGAGACAAGGGGGGGGGGGGGGGGGGTTGATTGATCTTCAGCCATCACAAAAACCCGCACGACAGCAACACGACCGCAATGAGAATGAATCTTCTTGGCTGTTGTTTCGACTGCAAACTCACCCATGCTTCTTCGTCAGCGAGCAGCAAACCGATGATACCGCACATGATAATGAGGATGGATGTTTGAATGATATAATTTACTTGAAACAGTTCCAACAAGCTATGATACCAAAAGAACAGAGATTATTTCGTCGGCAACGAAAATAAAGTAGCGAGTGGAGATATCAGTCGAAGGTCGAATGTCGAAGGGGAAGTAGAAAAAAAAATAAAAAAAAATCCCCAATGCGCGGGAAAGTCATGTTGATGGAGATGAAATAATCGAATGAGTCAAAAGACGGATATCGAACAGACGACGAAGATCCTACGGTGATTTTACATACTAACAGTAAGTCGTAAAGGTATCATAGTTCATACGTAGTACAGGAACCACCGGAAGTAATACCGGTACACGAAGCAGTACGGTAGACAAAAAATGGAGTCAACAAGTCAACCGAACACGCACGACGAAAGATACGATTGGACGCCCATCACAATCACCGACTAGAGACAAGAGACATCAATTACACCTGTTATTATCCCACAATTTGTTCACAGTCATAATAATACTGTTCTTCATACACCCTTTGTTTTGAATCTTTGCTCCCCCCTTTTGCAATCGCATATTTTACAACCACCACTATGGTCAAAAAGCGTTCGTTGGGACTGCTGCTATGGATATCATTATTATTCATCTCTGAAAAGCAGCTTGGCGTATCAGCACTCACAAACAGGATTCCATCGTGGCGCCCAAAATCGGGTCCATTGACAAGAGCAACGACTCAACTCTATCAGACGTCGGTTCCCTCTTCATCACGATCCAACTCCCCCAGCACAACAACAAGTAGTAGACAAAAACGGGTTTCAAGCTTGGAGGAATGGGCCAAGAAATCGGCGGATATTCAAATAGCCAACGGCAATCTCGCTATTCAAGCATCGCTGACAAGTGAGGATGCCGGACTTGGCCTCGTCTCCAAACAACGCATCGAGGCTGGTAGTGTGATCGTCACCGTCCCTGCCTCCTTAGCCTTGTCGGTAGAGCTTCCCAGAGGTGGCCCAGATGATTTGAGTGTCGTAAAAACGCTAGTGGACGATCGAACTGTCTTTCGATCCTTGCCCTGGTACACGCAATTTGCCTTTTATTTGTACAAACTTGACAAGATTTCGTCCATGAAACAAACTGGTAGTAACTTGATTGATATGAGACCTTGGTTGGATTCACTACCACGAAAATTCACAACTCCCATTCATTGGACAGAAGAGCAGAGGAAAAAACTGTTGCAATATTCCCACATGGACGAATCCGTGCAACGACAGGAAACTTCGTGGAAAGAGATATATAAGACTCTACGGGAGTGCTCCAACGTTGAGGCTACAGGTATGTCCTGGGAGGACTTTCTTTGGGGATGCGAGACGGCTCGATCCCGGGCGTTTAGTGGTGGATATACTGGAGCACCCTTCAATCCATTCATTTATGCGTTCACATTGGTCTTGGTCACGGCCTATATTGGCTTGAATCTTGGAACGTTGGAACAGGCTGCTAATGGCGCAGCACTGGTTTTTTGTGGATCCATCCTTCGAGACTTTGTGTTTCCCAAACTGTTTCGAAACAAAAAATATGTCATTTGTCCCGTCATTGACATGTGCAATCACAACTCCTTGGCCACAACTGCCAACGTAGCCTACGAATTCTTTGCCAATGCCTACAGTTTGTCCACTATCAGCCCGGTACCGAGCAATTCGGAGTTGTTTATCAGCTATGGCAGTCGATCCAACGATCAACTGCTTCAATATTACGGGTTTGTAGAACGAGACAATCCACACGACATTTACGTCATGCAACCACTCCGAGAATGGGACATTGCCGCGTTGGAAAAAGCCTGTGGAGCGCCATTTGCGCCGGGTCGATTGCAGAAACTCGATCGGGCGGGATTGTTGGGAAAGTCGAAAGACGACGCTCTTTCAGCCGCGATGCCGTCATCCAAGATTAGCAACGACGATGATTCCACATCGGAAGATGGAACATCAGAAGGTAATCCACGAGGTGGAGTGGTCTTGAGTCGCGCAGGGGGAATTGATCCCGCCGTTATTCAGGCGTTGAGGGCCCTAGTATCAACCGATGAAGAGTGGAAAGATGCCGGTGAATCGATTGGAAATTTTGGCGGAGAAGTCAACCCTGACAATGAAAGAAAGGCACGATTGGCAGCAAGGACCGCCATTGAAATGGAATTGGCCTCCAAACCGACAACACTTGCAGAAGATCGAGAAATGCTAAAGCGCCTTATTTCATCAAAATCAGGATTGCAAGGGGAGGACGAACGGATTGGTCTCCTGTTTCGAATTGAAAAGAAAAAGCTTTTGAAAGAAACCATCGACAGGCTGCAATGATAGCAATGAGCATCACTGTTAGTTGTGTCAAGCATCAAGCTGCTCCCTTGATATGTAAAAATAAATGAAACTAGTAACATCGATCCCAGGCCAAAAAATGAATGATTCTCTCTCTCTCTCTCTCCCTCTCTACTTATCTGGTGTGGGTGAATTCTCTGCAGGAAAACTTCATTCTCCCGGGCCCGCAAGGAAAGGCATGCAATGCTACAATTCGGTGGTAGCGACTTCGTATGATTATCTTGTAGAAGTTCAAAGTGTAGCTTTTAGAAGTAACTGTAAATCTCACAGTCACTTATTTACAGTTACTCTACAGTTATTACAGCTGTAATATACGTCGTACGACTACCGGCAGTAAACAGTCAAAATCAACCCCGAAGTATCACTTTTCCTTATTAGAATCGAATGAATCAATCGGAACTTCGATCAGTCCAACTGAGCATTTTGAATTTACACTTTTTTGTTATTGCTGCGACTGTTGAAAGAAAATCAATTATTGACTGTGATGATGCACCAATCAAGATCTTCCAACTTCCGATCAACTGCTGATGCTCATCAAGTCGTAGCCAACTTGTCGAATGCGGCACTTCGTTGTTGATAAACAGAAACACATCTAATGTGATATAATTTCTTTGTGAGCGTCTGTTGCGGTGACTGAAGATTGAGTCGTCGGTACCAAGAGGAAAACGGCGTCTACTCGGTATAGGAAAGACTACCGTACTTTTGTCACCATCTATCTCCCCCTCCCCCATGAGTGAAAGAAGCAACAACGACTCGGACGATGAACGAAAACAAAGTGATGTTTTCCAACGAGATGCGATTCATCACGAATCTTCTCCCAACCAAACCGACGCTTCTGAAAGCAATGCAGGAACAAATGGGCCATCCTTTCCAATCCAGGAAATCTCGACTAACATTGAAACAACAACCACAACACTGCCTCATTTGGAACAACCAAAGGACGACAATACAAACTCTGATGAAAGTGGAAAGCTTTCAGAAATAATGGCGACCAAAGATTCTTGTGACAACAGTATCAAACGACCACAAAAGGCAGCATCGTCATCTAACGTGTCTTTGGAATTTAAAGATGCTATTCGACTGCCTCTACTACATTCACGAATCTCGACCAGTTCCGGCAAACGACCAACACATCGTGTGACGACTTCGACTTCTTCTTCATCGATGCAGCAATCATATCGTCAGCCAGTAACAAACTCCAATTCAGTGGTACCGATCAGAAAGTCCGTCAAATCTTCTGGTGCCAATCCACGCCGGAGTGTCGACATCGGACGTAGTGGCCTTGATAGCGACAGTGACGATGGAGAACTCTTGAATAGTGACGATGAAACTGAGAAAAAAATCATGGACACTCAAGTGGGTGCTGTGGCTGTGTTCTCGAATGGAGTTCGTGAAACGCGACCCATCCTGGGATCACTCAATTTATCGAACCATCATGTCGCTGGTTCCCAAAACAGAGACATCCACCTTCACGACGATGACGACGATGGGGACGAGGTGCAACTGCCAAGACAAATTGTGGAGCCGTTTGCTGCATCCGTGATGGATGCAACGTTGGTATCAACCCGAGTAACATCCTCTCAAAGCGACTGCGTAATACCCAATCTACCACCCGAAGTGCCGGCTCTGTTGGTTGAGAAATTGGAAGAACAGATGCCTTCCCAAAGAAAAAGAATTATTGTATGGTCTACCTTGTGTATTCTCATGACAATAGGGATTGGAGTTGGAATGGGTGTTGGGATCGTGTCAAAAAGTAGTGGTCCTACTCCAACTAGCACCGTCCCTGTCGTATTGGAAAATGGTATGATGACATCAAACGAACCAGCAACTTTGCCACCGACGGCTTCTACTTGAATGGTCTTGTTGGATCTTGCCAAATTTTGAGCTGAGCTTTCCAACGTCACATTGTGGATACAGGCATCTCAAGTGTACTGGATGTGCTTGATGGCACCACATCGCCTCGATGCAGAGCGCACTTGTGCTTGCTAAGAGTCAAGACAAAGTGGTCAAGATTATGGAGCAAATGGATCTATCCGGAATCTAACGTCGTTGAGCAAGTCGTGATGCGTTCTATGTTATTACGGTAAACCTGCCAGAAATTATTGATCTGAATTTCAATCCCCTCATTGGTCATGAATCCTCTTTAGATTTACAGTTAACATTAACTAACCTTGGTGAGTTTCTTGTAGAAAACGAATCGTCCTTGCTCTAATGAATAGAAATCACTTTGCCGATCTCACGACGTCTTTGTACTTCATCACAGAAATTCTATCCAACTGGATGGGGAGGTACTCTTTCGATGGAAATCCAAAACTTGTCGGAAATGCGTTAGTTCGAGTTGCTATCACAGCCTACGGCGGCATGAAGTTTGGCGCTGTGTATGCTTCTCACCCTAACCTTCTCATTCACTCTTGTAGAATCACTGGAATTATCATCTAACAATCTTGAAGGCACTTCGAGCAGTGCAAGACCTAGAACTGGATTTCAATGATTTTGGAGGGGCATTAGGAGAGATTTTGGATTGCGATGGCTGTTCTCAGACCCTGAGACTGTTTTGCTTTGTCGTTGGCCAAGTACCAGAGGAATTTGCAAATTTAACAGCATTAATGGAGCGTGCTAACAAATAATATTATATTTTGTACTATTAATAACTGTAATAATACTACTCGGAGTACGTAATAATACCGTACCGGTATGTTGACTGTGTGTACTGTCGTATTCTTACAGTTAATACACACTATCGGTGGTACTAACTGGAAGTCTCACTGGATACCACATAAACTTACCCATGAAAGGTATGACCCAACTACCTAGCAACGACGTTATGATACAGTTATGATACGACTACCTCTCTCTACTAGAGCTAGGTAGTGTAGTAATACTTCAGTCTCAGGCCTCATACGACGGTACATTCTTTCTTGGGCGAAAGACTATAATGACCTCCAATGACCTTTTACAATAAATTCAAAAGGATATTATAGTGAGTATCCACCAATTACTACCACCGGGTTAAACATTACTACCGCTTTCGGTAATAATATCCCCGTCAAAACCCTATAATATCCCTTGGCAATTCGCTAAACCTAATAATATCCCCGTCCAAAACACTATAATGACCTTTTGCAATCTAAAATGGATATTATGACACACTCCCGCCATTAATCTTCGTTCACATCTTGAACAGAAAACGCAACTGCCAATGATAGCCAATACTCCATCCCGAACAGATATCGCAACAGCTAAATGTTATACGACACTGCGACTAGTACTTTACTAGCAGAGGCAGCAAAACAGCAAAATCACATCTATCACCATCTTCAACTATCACCATCTTCATCTCCCTGTGAATCTTCCATCTTCCATGTATCTCCAATACTTCTTTATTTGTTACTACCGGTAGTGTTACAAACACAACCAGAGCAGTACTGTTAGCCCTCTCGTTGTTGACCGTAACCATCATGGAAAAGAGAGTTTAAAGCGGCAGTGAATGTAGTCTTTTACCTCGGAGAACCTGTGCGCGGAAACCCCTTGCGACGGACACAAATCGTGTGAACTGACAATGATATCCGATACTACATATGGAACAGAAAATGTAATCGCCAATGTCATCCAACATTCCGAGGCAGCCAAATCACCGGCCCAATTTTTCTCCTTTTAACTGCCTTTAATATCCGATACTACATATGCAACAGAAAACGTGATAGCCAATATCATCCAACCCTACTAGAGCCAGCACAACCACATGTCCAATTTTTCATCTTCCTACCTGCCGGTGACATCCGATACTACATACTGATTGCCAACGTTATCCCAACATCTCTGACAAAATTTTCACGGCTCTCCGAATTTCCCAACATCACCGATACTTCTTTACTTCTTCCTACGAGTGTTACAAACACAACAACCGGGGCGCTTTTATCCCTACTATTGAACGCGGCTACTGCCACTGACGAGACATTTTCAAATGCAAACAATGCTTTTTGTCGACGACCCTGTGCGTGGAAACCCCTTGCGGTCGACAGCGGATGCCATCCGTGCCCTCGACGGGGAAGAGTGGTTGTCAACCATTCTCATCGACCACCTCCTGCAGACAACGCTGAAGGGATGTGTGCCCGACCACGTCCTGATCGGCTCTTCCGATTGTTATTCCTACTTCAGTACTTATAACGACAAACTTGACAAACATGATTGTGCTGATACTGTGCAAACCATGCGCGGCGGATTGCAAGCCTACGCCAAGAGTGAATTTAGGTACATTTCCGCTGCTTGCCATCAGGGACACTTCTTCGTCGTTGATGTAACCTTCGACAGTCGCCATCCGGCCATCTTCCAACAGGTGAACGTTTATGACTCCCTCAGCATAACCAGCAGGCGGAGGGCCACTGCTGTACTAGGCAGATTGCAGAGATTCCTGTCCGGCTTCTGCTTTCATGTTTTGGACCACAATCTGTTGCTACTCGAGAAGCAAGATTATGTTGTGCAACAAGCTGTTTTCAGAAACTGCCCCAAGCAGAACAACAGCCACGACTGTGGCCTCTTTGCCGTTGCCATCATTTGGCATTTGCTTGAGGGCAAGGAAATCCATTCGTCGGTCTTCACACAAGACCATATCGGCGCACTACGTGAGGCCTTGTACCGAGGGCTCTCATCCAACGCAGAATGGGCCACGCTCGAGAATGTGTCTTCGTTCTTTCCGGCACTCTTGCCCCCTGTTCGGAATGAACCCAGTCCGGAGCAGGACGGAGCACTAGTACATGAAACCGGCCCGGAAGACGAAGAACCAAAAGAAGACGAAGAAGTGGTAGCCGAAACCCATCCAGAAAACTTTATCCACGATGTTGTGGACGAAATTTTCGAGAGAAAATTTTCCGAACGCAGTCAGGTGTTTCAGACGGTGGAAGAGTTAATGGTTGTCATCAATGATTACCAGGAAGCGTCCGGAAACTCTCTTGCCATCAGGAGATCACGTGGTTCATCCAGGGCGTTTGCCTGCATCTCGCATGCGAACTGTTCATTCCGGGTCGCTTTCGGGCCAAAGGCACGGCTGGAAGGTATCATCCTCAAGCGGGGAAGCTGTAACCTGCGGCACAGCGGCGCTGCAGTTACTGCCGCGAAGGATGGTAGGTGCCTCAAAAAACGTTCCAAGGAAGTTATAAAGCAACTGGCTAACGATGTGGCGCTTCACAAACACGCCCCACCGACCGCCAATGACGTAATCAAGGCTGGCGTTCACAAGAAGAAAACCCTCCTGAGTTACAAACAATGCTACCGGGGGGTCAACGCCAGAAACGAATCCAAGATAATAAGCGACCCCATGAGCTTCCAACTGGTTGGGCCGTACGTCGAAGCCTTTGCCCAACGAAACCCCGGTTCAACGGCTTTCAGAGAGAGTGTTTGTCTGCCCTTCATTCGCAAACGACGTACTACTGTCCGTCCGTCCAGTCATCTCCATTGATGGTGCCCACATGAGGTCAGAGTGGAAGGGAACTCTATATGTAGCAACCGTGAAATCCGCTGGGGACGACTTATATCCAGTTGCTTTTGGGATTACGGTGGATGGCGAAGACTTCCAAGGCTGGTTATGGTTCCTACAGCACCTGAAAGCCAGTGCACCAAATCTCATCGCGGAACACTTCCGGCGGGAATGTTCTTACAAACTGTTCACCTTCATGTCGGACCGGTGTAAAGGCCTCAAGACTGCGCTCCGCAATGTTTTCCCTGCCAACCACAACTGTTACTGCGCCGTCCACATCCGACGAAATGTAGAAAGCAATCATGGCAAGAAATACGCTAGTATGGTGACGGCCTTGTCCGAGACCACCTCACTGCCCGAGAAAAGAGCCCTGCTGACACAGCTCCAACAGAAATCCCCCGGCGCCTACAAATACGTTACGGATATCAACGCGAAACGCTGGATGGACTCTGCATGGCTGGAAGACGAGACATTGCCTCCCAGGTATGGGTTTTGGAACTCCAACATTTCGGAATCCGCAAATAACATGTTCCAGGACGCAAGAAATGGCAATTGGTTGGATGCAATTGATGGTATATTGATAAAAATGTCACTTCGGATTACGAAGTCGCAATCCGAGTACGAGGGAAAAGATGGTGTGGTGGATAATATCTTGGGGTTGGCCACGAAACGTTGGGAGAATTGCGTTGGATGCAGAGTGTACGCATCCGGCAATGACGGCGAAACTTATTCCGTATACCAGAAGCTTGGGGGGGAATCGGAGGAAGAGGCACTTTTGAAAGTTCGCCCAGTGGATTGCGTTTGCGACTGTGGAAAGTGGCAGGCAATTGGAGTACCGTGTGTGCATGGTATGGCGTACTTTAGGTACCAAATGAAGTGGAGGTTGGAGGACGTATTGGATCAAGCCGTTGACGAGTACTACAAGTACAGGACCCAACGGGAACTTTACCGTCGAAACTTTGTGCCCGTTTGGAGGCACTTGCTGGAACCAGACATGATGACATTGCCGCCTGACGGTGCTGCACGACGAATGCCGGGTAGACCGAAAACGGTGAGACTGAGAAAGACTTCCCGTTATGCCCATGAACCAGAAGGTCGCCAACAATTTGCAGCCATTGCCACCAGCCGGGTCACAATGTAAGAACGTGCGTAAGGAGAGAGGCAGTTAAGAAAAGAAATGCTGCGAATGGCGCAGGAACAACCTCCCACAGTGTCTTGTGAGGGACTGGCGGAGATACTTACAAAAAAGAGGCAGGAAGATTGGCAGTTGCGTTTTCTGTTCAAGATGTGAACGAAGATTAATGGCGGGAGTGTGTTATAATATCCATTATAAATTGTAAAAAGGTCATTATAGTGTTTTGGACGGGGATATTATTAGGTTTAGCGAATTGCCAAGGGATATTATAGGGTTTTGACGGGGATATTATTACCGAAAGCGGTAGTAATGTTTAACCCGGTGGTAGTAATTGGTGGATACTCACTATTATCCTTTTGAATTTATTGTAAAAGGTCATTGGGGGCTATTATAGTCTTTCGCCCTTCTTTCTTTGTACTGTGTTGAAACAACAACAACAACATCATCATCATCATCATCATCATGATCTTGTTCAATACGTCGTATCTATACTAGCAAGACATCTGAAGCCCTCTATTTCTGCAATAAATAGTGGGAAACCTCGGCCACTTAACAAGAAAAGAAGAGTACGATAAATTCACTCCATTTTACGACCATGGACGACATGTCAAAGAATAATTCGGAAAACGGTGGAACCGATGAGTCAGTAATAATGTGGAGTTTGTGTTTGCAATCACGCCAAGGAAGAAAAGTTGTATCCGTCAAAGCCTCGTCAACAACCAAGGATCTTTACGAACGGGCGTCGACGGAATTTGGTGGTACCGTGATAGAGAGTATTAAAGGAGGATTCCCACCAAAGCGGATTGATGCTGATGAATCAACACTTATTTCTTCGTTGCTTTCCAATCAAGAACGACTCCAAGTGGAATTTGCTCCGGGATCCACTGTCTCCAAATCGAATGAAGTGAAGGAACAGACCTCTAATAAGACGGAAAAGAGGAAAAATTCACAAGAACAAAGCAGCAATCCCAACAATGGTCGAAAATCAAATCGTGCGGCCTCCAAGGCAGCTACGGAATCCATGCCAGCTCTTATAAAAGCCCAAGAAGAGTATCTCAAATCGCAACAAAAGCAATCCAAACAGTCCAAGAAACGTTCTCGTCGAACCAGTTCCAACCTAATCGAATCACCTCGAAAACAGCCGTCCAAAGCAAAGTCTGTCAAGATTTCTGCTTCCGCTGGTACTGGTAGGAGATTGGCAGATGGGGCCACTGTTAGTAATCCTAGTAGTTTATCTGCCGCATCTGCCGCTGGACGGCGAGCCGCAAAAGCCACTTATAGAAGTACCAGTGATGGTTCGACCGGTGACTTATCAGAGGCGTTACTCGGAGCACTTCGCGACAGGGGACAAATGGGTGTGGTGTTGAGAAAGGGAATGAAAAATGCAGTGCTATCGTCTTATGAAACTACCCGAGCATACTCTCGTCTCGCAGCGATTCAGGTTAAATCTTTCCAGATGACCACTTTCATGGGTAATCAGCACAGTGATGATGTAAGCGGTGGCCATAGCAGTCAGTTGAAGGTCGTCTATCATGGAAGCGTTGACAAGGTCAAAGTGGAGGAGATCGTCCATTGTATTCCACTTGACGTTTTACAAGCGGTCATAGAGGGAATTTATGCTTCGGACCGCGAAGCATTGAGACCAGAAAATCTTGCCCGGCTGTCTCCAAGAGTTCTTTGGTCCTGTGTACACCATTTTAGCACTGAGACGAACATTCCGGATATGTTTCGATGCTTGGTTCCAAATTTGGATTGGTCATTCTTGCGTCGAAGGGCAGAGCAGTTATCAGAAAAGGCCCTGGAGAACAAGCGACAGGCGGAAGAAAAAGTACGTCAAAAAAATGGAGAAAATGCAGAATCATTGAACTTGGCCCAAGCGTCGGACGCAATTGCCGCTGTAGAGCATGCTATGGAACATCTTCACGACTACCAGGCAGAGGAAAAGAAGGCAAGATCAGCGCAAGCCGCTTTGGCGAGATTACAACGACAGCAACAACGAGACAATAACGACCTTTCTTGTTGGACATTGACCACTCCTTGTGAACCTGACAGGGATGAGCTGAGGGAGTGTATTCAATGCTCTGTTCCCGAGGGCTCCTCGGCTTCTTCTATTGCTAGGTGGATTACGCAGCTCATGAAAGATTGTAATATACACAACTGGAGAGAGCTGGCCAATGTATCGAATGCTTCTACAATCGCGGCTCGACTTGGAGTTTCGGAGGAACATGTGCAAGCTTGGATTGATCATGCGCAGTCGGAATCGATCGGTGAGATCATCGTAGAGGTTTGTGACGGCAATGTTCAAGCGGTGGAAATTTTGACAATTCAGGCCCGGAGTGGAACCCCCAAGGATTTGGCTGCTTGGAGATCTATACCTGAAATTCTCCTGGAACAACTTCGTGAACCAAGATCTGAAATTTCTTCGAATAGTCCTGTCGGAGATGATGACCCACAGCCGACATTCTTCTCATGGATGGAAATTGAAACTATTTCGGAATGGTGTAACCGGTCTCAAACATTGTTGGAGGAAATGGATTGGTTGAATTGGTATGCAACGCCAGTGGCATGAGTTGCACCCAATTTCGCAAACAAAACGAAGGATTTACTGTTACAATGTTAGGTCTTATGGATATCTGACATTAGTCCAGACAAGAATGCTGTCTCAGGTTCGGAAAAACTCAGAGACATGCTCAGGTGCAATACATGAGTACAGACTACTTCAAACTATTGGTCTCAGATTACGAATACGACAGTAGTAGTCCATTAAAATATTAACTTTTTTTCTTCCTGCACTTCCGGTCATTTTGACACAATAATATTTTATTGTTGCAATATCGTTTTTTACTTCACACTCTTAATAATAAATAAAAAAAATAATAACAGTAATATTGTTTTCGTCCCAAAAATGATAGTGCTCCATTGTATCATACGCAGTCGTAGTGCGAAAACAATGACACATCGCCGTGCGTGCAATTAGCTCGATGTGAGAGATTTTGAAATTGAAACTCGTCTTTTCACCGAGTCTCAATGATGAAAAAAAGGGATTTTGTGGTGAGATCAAGATGATGATCATACGTTTCCTTGATCGTTATTATTTTTTCTTTCTTTCATCGCAGTAGACTACCGGTACACAGAGTGTTACGCTTGTCTCACGTCACTGGTAGGCTGTAGTGAAGTACTACGAGTACCTTTGGGTCGCAACAGATCCCTGGTAGTCAGCACGGAAGAGGAACAAGAACAACAACAGCATCATGGAAGACACTCCGACGTGCCCGATTTGTTTTGAAAAGATTTCCGATTCACCAGAGGGGGACCTCGACCTCGACGTCGACGTCGTGGAAGTGAATCGTAACAATGGGCACAAGATCTCCGCTACTGTTCCGTGTGGTCATATTTTCCATCACGATTGCATCCACAAATGGCTTTATTCACGGCACTCTCATGTCAAAAACTGTCCAACTTGCAATTTACGTTTTGATGGATACGTGGATCTCTTTATCAATCCCTCCATCTTCGGCGGCATGGGTTTGGACGACGATGTAAGTCTTTCTTCTTCAGATGATGACGAACGGCTACAGGAGAATCAGATCAACAGTGAACATCAAGAGGACGAAGACGACGACAACTTTAACCCCAAAGAGAACGTCACTATTACAGAGGCTACAGCAGAAGAGACATCGAATTGTAAAGAGAACAGGAATGGCCTTTCGATCGAAATCGTTGATCTTTGCCGCAGCGATGATGAAGATTCCATCACAGTGCAGCCACTTGCTCCTTCCAATCCCAAGAAAACGATGTCAAAGAAACGCCCGTTGTCTTCTGATGTAGAAAAGAGTCAACAAAGATCGTTTTCATCCTCGACATCGTCTTCTGTCACAAATGAGAAAAGGGAAGAAGAGATCCAGCGTTTGACCAACATTGCGAAGCACCACAAAAAGCGATCTTTACAAATGCAAAAGGAGAGCAAGCAACAAAAAGAACAAATCACCAACCTGTTAGAGCAACTGAAAGAGAGGGACGAGACAGTCTCTACTTTGAAAGCAACACGAGACAATCTCCTTTCAGACATGGACGAGGTGATGTCCTCACTGGATCGAAGTCGCCACACCCTCCTTAGGGTCACTGGGGATCGAGATTCTCTCAAAGAGGAAAACGGCCGACTAAAAAAGGAGAAGGATTCCATCATGTTTCAACTGAAAACGCTCAAGGAATGTCACCAGAAAGATTTAGATGATGCATGGGGAAAGTCTATGCATGAATACCGTCAAATGACGGCGAAAATTCGAGAGTTAGAGCAACGGCAAGTGAAACATACGTCGGGAATGGACAGTGTTGATGCAGAAGGCAAAACGTCCAAAATTTCGAAATCGAGATTACAACTCGTACGCGAATTCAGCATAGAAACGAATTCAAACAGAAAGAACAATTGGAGTGTATCCGATGAACGGAAACTCCCCTCAAAAGTCCGGATCGGCGATGAGTCGACCAGCGTACGAAAGGTCAACGCTGCCATGTATTCCAGCAACGCCGCTCGAATGATGGGCGCTTCTTCTCAACAAAGAGAAAGGAAGGCGCAGCTCGAAACAAGAAATGCTGCAGTACGGGAAATGGTCGATCCTCCGACCAGATCTATATCGGATGCAAACACGAAAGTAAACCTCCCGAAACCAAATCGACCCTTCAAAAGGACAAAGATGCCCGTAGGTCCATTCCGCCGTACTTCTTAAATTATCAAGGCGACGACAAAGACCACTTCAACTTTTGTCACTACTTTTCTTTAGACCCAATGGAAAAACAAGATTTGTAAAAAGTGTCACGTTTTATTTTTACGATATTTTTCATTTACGTAGCAATACGCTTGCTACACAAGCGCAGAAAAGGTACCTCCAGGAGGCACTCCCATTGGTACCACAACAACTTTTTCGTTGCCATTCATTGGATTCCGGATTCTCAGCTGCGATCCTGGTTGGACATTTGCTGGAACCTTGACTTGTACCACAATTTCCTCTGACGAACGATTGGAAGAGTTCGTTGACGCAGTGCCAACATATGGACTCAACTTTGGCTTCTCCCTTCCAGGCGATAAGGATACATTGGTGGAGACATTGTAAGGAGACGTGGATGATACGCCGTAAACAGAACTATTCCCAGAGAAAGTTGTCGGAGAATTGGTCATGAATAAGGCGGCATCGCCGTATTGAGTTGCATTCCAGGTTGCTTGCTTTGAATTGGCAAGCCGAATCGAACCATCTTCTCCAAAATCAAAATCCAATTCAATGTCATCGGCAGAGTTGTAAGCATCAGCAAATACGTCAGTCATGCTCCCAGAAACAGGCGGTAATGGCTGGATTCCCTTCTCGTGAAAAAATTGAACCACCTGGGAGGGAATCTCTGACAGAGTCTCCAGCGTTAAACCCGCACGGTCATTCCTGAACCTGTTAAACTCCACAAACTTCACAATGTCTCGCATATCACTGTCTTCCTTATGAACTGTGTCAAGGAACTTCATTTTTGAAAAATTGTCGTTTCCAACACCAACAATGACAATGGAGAGGGGCGCAGAAGATGCATATTTCAAAGCGACCGTTGTTTGTTGTTCATCCGTCACAGCACCATCAGTTAATATCAGCAAAATCGAGTACGACTGTTTCCCTAAGGATTGCTTCCGTTCAAATTCCCGCTGCGCCTGAATGGCTGCATGCTGAATGACTTCCGCAAAGACGGTCGGACCACTCATTGTAAGGCCTGTCGAAAAGACTGAACGGTAGCCTTCCAAAACTCCTTTCAATCCAGCCAATTCAGACGAACTCCCAACTTGAAAGCAATGCCTTATGCTGCCATCGTACTTTGCTCCAAAGCCTAATACTGGAAAGCGTTGATCCGAATCATACCGTGCAATGACGCTGCCAACTGCTGTTATTGCTTTTTCGTAATCGTTCAGTTCACCACTACGATTTATATGGTGCAACGTTCCAGGTATCCTTGGGTCGCCATTACTTCCTGTGAAGTCGATAGCTATGGATAGGTTCATTTCAAGTCCACCCGAGATATAGTCGACGAATTCTGCCTTCTTTTTCCTCCTGGGAGGAGAGCCATACGGTGCAGAGGGTTTCCTGGACGAAATATCGAGTCTTCCCATGTCCTCTGATAGATCGCCCGATGGCCCAAATTTTGGTCCTTCCGAAAGGTCAAAGGCGGGTGGAGGGATGGCTGGAGGTAGACTTGAGGCTGAATCAGATATGGTGATGGGGTAAGATGAAACGGATGGCAGCATTGGAGGGGGCAGAGGTTCGGGCAGTGAATTTTCGCTGGAAGTTGATGTTGCTGGAAGACTCGCAGATAATTCAGATGAAGTTCCAGTCGAAGGATCCGACGGCGTAATAGATATTGGCGGAGCACTTGCCGTGATTCCAAGTGGCATCGATGGAGGCAGTGCACTACCACCAATGACATAGGCTTGCAACACAAATATTTTTCCAGAAGACTTCCCCTTGCTAACTAATTCCAAGCCGCGGTCTGAAACATTTGCGGCAGTCAGCATTCCGTTGACGGAGGTCTCGAACTTCCCCACACGTTTGTGGTTCCCATTCTTTTCCCAACTGTACACCTCGATTTGGATTGCACGATCGCGATCACCCCCGCATATCCTTTCCATGGATATTTCCAATCGATTCCATTGCGGTCGATCGTTCTCACGGCTCACCTCGCTTCGATATTCTTGGTGCCAGACTCGATTCCCACCGGCATGAGCGGATTGAGCATTCAAGATGAAGAAAGGATCTGGCTTTCCTCGACCAAACAAGCCACCACCCTCTGACACTTTTAAATCCTCTCCGCGCAACTGCAACTGCAAGATGCCATAATCTTCATCCGCTGTCTTAGTGACACGGCAAAAGAGCGTACCACCCGTCTTTAGACTCTTTGCTTTGACGTTCCCTCGACTTCCCAAGATTTCGCCCAATTCAAACTGGGCGGATCCCATCGGTTTGTGTTTTCCAGTCTTGCGAACTTCATCAAAGATGCCAATATTTATACGAGTCTCCTTGCCAAACTCGTAGTCGACGGTGAACTGCGTTATCCAATCTGGACTCAGAGAGTTCTTGATCACTTCTGTTTTTCCCAATACGCGAGGAATCTCATTGGGACCTCCTGCTAACAACGTTACAACGGCATATGGATCGGAAGTTCCTTTGAACGCTCCAGCCACATTTTTTAAGCGAGAGGCGTAAAGCTTGATGTTGACCTTCGATTTGTTACCACTGTTTCTCACATCACCATTTTCGTCGATGTTCCTCATTCTTGCTTGTTGTTGCTGCTTGTTGTTCTTGTTCTTGTCTTTTCCTGTTATGCGTAATAAAGGAAAGGATGCGTCGTGGACATTCAACATATTCACAGTCAATTTCACGAATTTTTTTCTCAACAACGACGATTCCATTCTCACAGTCAATTCGGCCTTTCACATGAAGCAAGAAGCGTCTTGGCGACGGGTCTCGACGAACGCGGCGCCGTGTTCCTACTATGTACCGTAGCTTGGTACCGTGCTTGCGGATTGGTACTTGTTCGTACCGGTAGTACTTTACCAGGTACCAATTTACTGCCGATGCACGCGCGCAAACTCACAAACAACGATACAACGTGGGGAGTACGACGTACCGGTACGGTATTGAGATTCACACGACGTACTTCGGGTAGTCTACCGGTACCGGTAGTAGTCTACCTACTAGTAGACTGACTGTGAATCAATATCCTTAACAGTTACTACGTCGTATCATAGTGGCAATTAAAATGATAAAGTTTCGTACCTGGAACCATTTTTCATTCGTGCGACTGAACTTACAGTTAATTAACGAGCAGTTGCCGTTTTCCTTCACCATTGTATCATTAACTGCTTGACAATCAAGAGAGAGAATTAATGCTTCGGAGTATGCTTGATCGGAGGTGGTTGGACAGTGAAGCCACAATGTTGTTGAATGTGGCATAGAAACCTTAAACATTCTCTGTTTATTTGTGATCTCTCCCTGTGCTGCTACAACGACAAACATCTGGGGGAAAATAATCATGGAACATTGCCCCGATATTCGTTTGGCCAAGTGATGGTGCTATTCTCGAGACTGGTTGTGTGTTCCAACGGCTTCGGTTGTTCAACATACAAATTCAATTTTGCCACGGTGTTACATGGTTGGCTGTTTCGTCCCAAAAAAGCTGGTTTGAGCAGCAGTTTATGAAGAAATGATGTTCTTTTGTCGGGAAGCGCCAGATCTGCCAGTTCTTCGGGAAGATTGTCTAGGTGTGAATTCAAAACCTCTTGGCGAATGAAACTGATTTCATGCGGAACTCCTATTCTTCCAGCACTATTTCCCTCCTCGTTTATTAGTGGAGGGAAGGCATCCGAATCTCTCCACATTTCCTTCTCGTCATCTGTTCCACAAAGGGTATCGAAAGAGAGCATCTCAAACGCACTGCACAACGATGTTGGTTCCGTCCGATTATCTTTCTGCATTTGTAAATCCAACTGTGATGGGGAAGTCTCGATGCGAAATTTGAATTCCTTCAAGCTCGAATGATTCAAACTCTCCTGTGCCCTTCCTGATTCACTATTTATATGAGGATGTTGTCTTGGAGAAGCAATTTGAAGCGAGCCGGAATGAATGGATGTCAGGGAAGCTTCGCATGGGTTGTACTGCCGGTGAATATGCTGTGTCGACAGAGCCCACAATCGCTGCTGATGGTTTTGCTGTTCGATAATCTTACGCTCGGGTGGGAAGCTTGGGAATCGAAGAACGTTGACGGCCTTACGGTTGTCGTTTTGTCGTTGGCAGTACGGTGATGATCTTTGACCGGACCGGTCGTCTTTCGCCACAGATATTGTTGTTGTTTTGCTTGAGGCTCCTTTTCGTTTGACCCGCTTACGAAAGAATCCCATGTTAGGATGATCGAAATAAAATTTGGGAGATGTTAACAGGTATAACTATTTGTCTGAAAGATTGATGTGCCAAGATTGCTACTCCTTGATGAAGGACATCCGACATGCTCCATCGAAACGAGTGTTTCCAGCGGTTCAGCTTGCCAACCGAAACCGTTAAAGCCAAGTGGTGCTCGGTATAGCAGTTTTAATCGAAAGAGTTGTGGGAAACGGTGAACAACAGACAAGTTGACAGATTGATGGCCGATTTTTTTGTTTTCGACGAAATTGTGATTTGCGCCATTTGCAGTGAGATTGCATGATGTCGTGTTATCACTGAAAAAATGTTGATCCTCTCCGACGCGCGCCAGCGCATCAAACATTTGATCGAACGACCCTCATCCACACTTGTGAACTGGTCGGTCTTGGCAGAAGAGAGACCCACAGACACATATGATACGAGTATATTAACTACTCCGGAGTGTAAATCAAAAATAGGTGACGACTTACCGACCGGGTTGCAGGAATTTGAAAATTCTTGTTCTAAGTGTTATACAGCAAATTCACAAAGTTCAAGCTATTGATGTTTTCTCCTCGTCAATTTAATGTAATTCATTTGTTAGTTTTCTTTTTGCGGGAAGCTGGTCGTATCTTCGGACGACGAGATTTAGTAGAGGAGTGTATCTTCTTTGGGATGAGCGACACTTGATCAGATGATTCCTTAATGTTCTCGTTATGCGAAGTGATCTGTGATGTCATCTCATCAATAGTTGTCGAATCTTTTCGTGCGAAACCATCTGTGTCGGAATGCCCTCCGTCTCCCATACCGACCATCTGATCTTCAAAAAAATCTTCCATACTTGGTTCACCCACGTTGCTCTCTACAAAACCATCTTCGAAGCTTTCCAATCTTGCGCCTTCATCCGCAAGGCCGACTCCCTCTGAACCGGTAGGCCACAGTGGCTCGTATCCCACGTCCTTGGAGGATGTCTTGCTTGCGTTTTGGTTTGGATGGTACAGTACTTTTTGGTGGTTTGAAAACGCAGCTTCGCTTTCAGACAGTGCTGCAGCGGACGAGGCGGTTGCAGCTGCCAATTCGGCCTCGTGCTCTTCCATTGCATCTTCATAAACGATTTCAAGACCTCCTTCTCCCTTTGTATTATACGTGTGTTGAATTGGAGTTTGTCCGTTGTCGTGTCCCTCATCTATATACTCTGCCTTATCTTCAATGTCCCCAACGTCTGTTGGTTCATAAGGAGGAGGCTCCTCGTTTTCAAGCGCTTCAATACGCTTAGGATCGACCTCAACATCGAAAGCAGACAAGTCTTCAACAAACACATGAAAAACACACAAAAAAGGTTAGTCGAATGTCCAAAGGATTAAAATCGCCCAGGAATGAAATTTCTACTCACCCAAATCGGTCTTGTATTTTGGATTCAAAGCCAATTCTTGAACAAGGTTGGGTGTTTTCGCCAATTCCTTCCGATATTTTTGCTTGAGTTGTCGTCGAGTCCGCTTGCCATCAAACAACGCCTCCATTGACCCGAAATCTGTTCCCAGCTGGCGCAGCGCCATGTAAAACTTCTGTGTCTCTTCCAGGGACCAGTGTTGGGGTCCTCTCATTCCATTGGCCGCTGCGTCCCCTTTTGTAAGAAAAGATGTGTACGATGCCTGAACTATGGCCATTTGAGCATCCTCCTCCACAACATTGTCTTGAAATTCTTCCTCGACTTCCTGAACGGTACGTCTTGTGGGCAGCATCAGAGATGATTCCTGTAATACAATTTCACCGTCAATAATTTGCACCACCGGAACACCTGCCGGGGCTTGCTGAGACGTTGACATCTCGGCATCATCCATCGGGTCAATGTCTTCATCATTCGCAGCTACTCCCGTAACAGTAGTGTCGCCATTTCCTATATTTTCTTCGTTCTGATGTCGATCTTTGTTCTTTTTTTGCCTCTTTCCACGACCTTTCTTGTCGTTGGTTCTTTCGACTTTAAATTTGCTGCAGAAGGCTGCTAACCTGGGAACGGCGGCGTTTTCCGAGTTCAACCGTTCAAGAATAGCTTGATCGTGAGAGATGATAGGTACAATTGCTGTAGAGGCAGATACCGTTGTTGCCGATTTGGAAGCTTCCACGGCAGTATTTTGTTCTGTTTCCTTCCGCGGTGGTTCGGATTCTCTGTGTGGATGTTGAGGGGTAATCACGGAACCAACTTCTCTAGTAGAACCGATTCGAATACTGCTATGGCCCTGTTTGCGTTTCCGGGTAGATCTTCTGGGAGAGAGAGGCGCAATTTGCATCGCTTCATTTTGGGTCAAGGTTGTTTGGCTGGCAAGAGAAGAAGTTTGCGCAGTCGTTGTTGTTGTTGTGGTTGCTGTATTCTTGGAAGCAATTTCTTGGGACGACGAAGGTCCTGTACGGATTGACGTTGGCGAAGCTATACGAACTGTTTTTCGCACTTTTGGTGCTGTTCTTCTGATCTTTGATGTGTTGCTAGTTGTTGAGGTGGAACCAGTTGCGTTTTCAGTGCCGGCTGTCTTTTCAGTTGTTGTACTTTGGTCGTTGTCCACCGTCGCTTGTGGATTGGATTCTCCTTGAGCTTCTTCAGGTTCTGTCGCGTCAACATCTTGAGCTTTTCCCGTTGAGGGACGTTCGACAACAACATCATCACCTGTTGCATCTGTTGATGTCTCCAAATTCTTATTGGTTTCTTCTTTCGTGGAAGTTTCAGCGGCTGTTTTCTTGTTATTGGAAGATTTCGTTACAGGACGAAATCCTGGTCGATGTTTCTTCGACGATTTCGTGGAACTTCGAGGTACCAAGGACACCGCGTCCGTCGAAGATGGCATGGCTACGATGTTAAAGGCAATAAAGAAGACTCTGATTGAGAACGGAGCACAGGATATGTGACGACATTTACTACCAGAGAGTGCAGTTGTAGTAGTTATTGCAACACAGTAACAACGTATGCAGAAGTCTACGAAGTAAAATACTTCGTGCGTTATTTTCTGAAAACGAAAGATGGAAGATGGAGGATGGGATAGATTGAAGATAGATGGTTTCGGACGATGTTGGTAGTGCTAAAAGCTCTATCCTTATATTTCCTCTTTCCTTCATTTCGAGACTTTGGCGCAACTTCAAACCACGGATGTATTCTACGGATGACAGTAGACAGAATTTCCACCGTAAAAATGCTACGGAGAATGATAAAGGTACGAAGTGGTTCATTATTAGAACAATGCCGGCCTAGCTAGCTAGCCGGCGATTGGCGCGCGCATCGCTCCAGCCGCCAGACTCTAGTTCTTTCGGCGGAACAGATTATTTCCCTATGGTTTTAATGGTTTGAACAGTCATACGACTTGTACGGATGTTTTCCGTGGCTCGTTTTTTTGCGCGTGTTGGTTTCGCCAGAAATTTGACTTCGAGAGTGTGTGTGCTGGCGGCAATACACCGTACACTTTACTGCGTGATGATTCCCAGGGCGCGACAGCAATCATTCGTCCGTCCCCTCATCGTAGCAACAACTTCACCAATTCGTGTCTTGTCTTCTACTGACCTTGGCCACTCTTGCAAGCAACCCCCCGCGACAAGAATCACAGCATTCAAGAATAGAAAGTGTCTTCTACTAATCTGCCTTTATTCCTATCAGTTCCGGCCACAATTGGCGTTTCTATCCTTATCAAGAGGACGACATTATCCAGGGTCCCTCGAACGGGAGTCTCAATCGTTTTGTCTCTGGTCCCCTTCCGAACATGGAGGTCGATCACCCTATACTTGGATGGAATGCTCATAGGCATGCGTCCAGTCCAATTGCGCAACCCAAATATCGCTTCCAGGACGTTCCAAAATGTCGAAAGTCGCTTGAAGGGAGTGTCATCCAAGAAGTGACCACGCGAGAAGCTTTCAAGGAGATCATGGGGGAAATGGTCTTGTTATGCAACGAAGCTATGAAGCGAAGCCGAGCGGGAAGAACTGCAAGCAAGCCGTTGTCTTTGGAGTATATTGCAGATCGGCTCGATGTAGATGATCCCTGCTTTGGATACATCATTCGAAGCGAGGAAGGGCATCTCCAAGGTTTCATTACTGTTACCACCTTTACCAACTGGCAAAAGAACTTCAAATGGGATTCTCTCAATGAAGTCTCGTTCTACTACGATGATGATGCACATCACCTTGGAAATCATTCCAGTGGTGGAGATGGGGGTCAAGTCGAGCCAAGTCCTGGGCGAAAGAAAAGAATGTCTCACAAAACTCTGATGAAAGGCTCTCAAAAACGAATCGTTGACGAAGATGGGAGCCTCGCAAAGGAATTACAAAAGACTGTCCGACTAGGAGACCCTTATAATGAAGGAATAGTCTGGCCACGAATAGCTGAGATTTCTTTACTGGGTGCTCTGGGGTGTGGAAAGGCGCTTGTTGAGCTCGTCATTGAACAACTCGAGTTCCAAAGAGCATCTGGCACTGCCAACTACGACTTTGTTGCTTTGCAAGCTACTGACAACTCGATCCCCTTTTATGAATCCCGGGGATTTGTGCGAGTTGGAGCCGTCACTTATGAGAGCAACGACGAAGAAATGACTGGAGAAAATCGATCCATAAGTCCTGCTTTCTCGACTGACAGCACCGCCAGTGAGACCAATAGTTCGTCGTCCTCTTCAGCAGCAGCCGAAGCGGTTACACCGAAGTGTCCAGAAAAAGTGGAGGCGATACCAATGTCACAGACCATCGTTTCAAGCCCACACTTTGTGCATGAGGTGGTGAAACCAGGACAAACTCCGAGTGACATCGCCAAACTGTTCAAGGTCAGTGTTTGGGATATCATATTCCTAAACAAGGACATCTACAAGGATCTGAGACCTACAAGCCGTCTCATCAAGGGGACGCTACTCAATGTTCCCGAGCCGATGGAAGAGGATAACGAAGCAGCAAACAATTACGGTTCCAAAGCTCCAGATTCTCCCACAAAATGGTATGTGGCCAAAGAGAACGACACCCCTCGTCAAATTGCCAAAAGATTTGGTCTTGCCTGCAACACGCTCGTATCGGCAAACAGAAGACGGCTACCAGAACTGCAAGCCACCAGTCGCTTAAAGGCTGGCACACGCCTCAAAGTATCCAATTTGAATCAGCAGGACGAAATCTGCCAGCCATACTGCCACTGGTCGTTTCCTGAAGACACTGCTGTGGAGGGTGGTGAGCCCAGCTATATGATGGTCTATAAACTCGATCGCAAGACTGCTCGCAACCCGCGGACGGTTCGAAACTCTTTTGCTGTCCCCGTGAGCCAGCATAGTCCTCCAAGATTGCTCTTTCCGCCGCCTCCAAAAACCACAGTGAAGTCTTCTTCAATCGAAGAAGTTCCCAAGACAGGATCACCTCGTCAGTTGGTCTCTCGCGGCCATAAACCTGCGCCCGCACCATTGAAGTTACCGAAGCAACCGTCTCGTCCTGCGGAATTGAAAAAAACGCCACCCCAATCAGGACAGGACGTGTATTGGGATCATCAGAAGGAGCTTCACCCAGAGCTCGCCAAACCAACGCCAGAGAACGAAAAGATTATAAAGGATCGATGGAGCCGTCTGGGAGGTTATAAGAAGGATAGGTACCATACCATTGCGGCGGAAGCTAGGAAGATTTACGACCAGGTTGAAAAAGACTACATGGCTGAGGTCGCTCAGTGGAAGAAAGTCTGCAAAAAAATTCAAGACGAACATGAACAAAGTGAAGAATTGAAACAGGCCGAAGCGGCGGCGAAGCAGATGGCAGAACGACAGTCTACCTTGTACAACAAAGTTGTCAAGCTTCGTGATGATGCTTTGGAGGGAAAGGAATTTCAATATTGGTTTGTTCTGACTTATATTCCTGATTTGAAGTGGTGTCACCTGGCCCCTATGTTTCAGGACGGTCATTTTGGAGCGGATCGCAAAAAGGCATATGGACGTCCTCGATATCGCCTGGTAGACGAAAAGTATGGAAAGGAATTGGACATCAGCAGCGCTTATTGCATTCCTGTCCGATCCAGAGCCCTGAAGAGAACCGTCGACGCGGATAAGGAAGAGTGGGATATCCAAGATGGTCCAGTTAAGTTGGTTAAGGAAGGAAGCGATACAGATGTCATGGACACTTTATCTGTAAGCACGGCTCTATCCTCGTCAAAGAAAAGGTTGACCAAGCAACCCAAATTTCGCGCCAGATCAGCAATCAAACCGATCACCGGGAAAATTTCAGTAGGAAGCGCACTGCGTCACTCTCAGGATCCTTTGAAGAGAACTCGTAGTAGCCCTGTGGGTGCCAGTCGAAAGAGATCCTACGACGAAGTGGCAGTGGAAGAAGTTCACACACCAATGAAAGAACGGAACCGTCGTCGCTGCATGAGGTGCGTTGATTTCGGCGCCCCTCACAGCCAAGCTGTTTCATGCTTGGGTGCCAAAGGTAGATTTGGAAGGGATGCTTGCGAGTATTACGACGCAAGTGGCGCCCCAACGGACAAGCTATCGAAATTGACAGTTCCAGGTTCTGGTCGTAAACCACGAAGATGCTGCCGTTGCATTGAGTTTGGAGCTCCAGATGAGCAGGCATCTCGTTGCCCTGGTGCTAAGGGTCGTTTCGGCCGATCTGCCTGTAGTTTCTTTTCTGCCTCCGGAGAGAGGATTGTTCCCAGCGATATTGAGAGCGAGGACGGCCGTCTGACAGAACCACCGGTAAAACTTCAAAGAACGGAATCTATCACCATTGCAACCACTTTCCCAACAGACAAGGAGGTAGATGTATTACTGACCCCAGGCCGTAAAGCACACCCCTCGCATCGACCGGTTGTTTCGGACCGTCGGCAATAGGATCTAAGCCTTCGCAGTTATGAAGCGCTTGGATTCGTCGATGCTTTGGATTGATCCCTTTATTTCATATTCTTGTTGCATCCACGGAAGAATTGAGGTTCCCACACTACACCTTTTTTCGGAAACACAAGTACTAGTAGTTAAAATGATTTATTTTAGCAATCGGCTCGTATAAAAGGAATCTACTGCGACTAATATAATGTACTACGTGTATCAAATAAAATGGAAAACGAAGCATTGTTTGTTTGATTTGTGTTGAAAACCAAAGACAGTAAACAGCTTTGACAAGTCTTGCCTTTGTACGATCAACGGCTCTTACACTACCTTGGTAGTCGTACAGTAAAAAAAACCTAATATTTTTGCGCGGAGTGCAATGAAATAATGAAGGGTGATGATGTTGTTTGGGACTAACTGTAACTTCAAACTGTAAATATTAACAGACAGTGATTCCAACATCATCGGCTGTCGATTGATTGTTGTGGTTTGTTGCTCCGCTGCTGCAACATTGAACATACCACTTACTACGTACTCCAGTCGTACAAGAATTTTGGAGATAACAAAAGGATACTACAATACCCTCTGCCACAACAATATTGAAGAGCGGAGAAGAAAATCGCATTGCTATTACTGTCTAAGTGGTGATGCTACTACTACTAGATTAAGATCGATCGCTTCAACTTTGTTTGTGTGTGAAAATGTCGGACAATGTAAGCGACGAATGACGGGGTTTGGAGTTTTCTCGTTTTCTTTTTTCTTTTTTCTTCCATCATCATTACGGTGGATGAACGGATCTCACCGTATCGTTGTTTGCTTCTTGTGCCTGTGCTTCTTCTACTTCTACTACTACTACCTACTACTTTTGTCGACGACGGTTCTACACTATTCTGATAATAATATCTACTTCATCGTCATACGTCATCATCATCATCATCGGAATCAGAATAAAAACCAAACGGGCGCTGCCGC
This sequence comes from Nitzschia inconspicua, assembly GCA_019154785.2. Classification (NCBI taxonomy): domain Eukaryota; phylum Bacillariophyta; class Bacillariophyceae; order Bacillariales; family Bacillariaceae; genus Nitzschia; species Nitzschia inconspicua. Next base: position 1,612,693 of record JAGRRH010000018.1, read on the forward strand.
CAGTCGATTTGGACTGGGATTCGCATCGTTGCGAGAAAAGGCGCAAGAAATCGGTAGTAACGTTGCCTCCTCGGTCAATGATATCAATGCCAAAGTGACCGAGGCCGCAAAAAAGGCGGCAGCAACTTCGACTCCCAACAACAGCACCCATGGAGGAAGAGGTTCAGCAGCTGTAGCCGCTGCCACCACGACGGCTGCCAGTCCACCTCCTACTGTGGCGACCACCGCCACAGCAGCAACGACACCGGGAGGTGAACGACTGGCATCGGCGAGCAAGGAAGAGTTGGTCGAAGTTCTGCAGAAAATGAACAAAAAGGTCAAGGCGCTGAGCGTACTACGGACTCAGTTACAAGAGAAATTGGAGACCACAGAACAAGAACGGGATCAGCTCAAGTCATTGGTCGTCAATAGCGCTATCATGACCAAGCGGCCCACACCAATGGAACGGAGCGATATAATGACGGCGTCCGTTCAACAACTATCGGAAGTGTATAAGGAAATGGAATCACTCGACCAAAAAGAAATCCAACAATTGAAACAGGCTCTAAACGAAACGCCACCACCGCCAACGACGCCTAAGTCCTCTAGTACTAGTTCCGAGTTTGCCTTGAGGGAGAAACAGCTCAAGGAAGAGCATGAACGGGCTTTGATGGCGCTTAAAGACGATTTGACGCAGCAACTTGCACAAAGAGATGCCACAATTGCCCAATTGCAACAACAGCAACAACAGCACGACAACCAGTTGGACGGTTTACCACCATCCACCCCGTCGGGAGAGGAGTCAACCTCCGAAGTAGAGCAATTGAAAAAGCAACAAGAAGTTGAGATCGAGAAACTCAAGAAAGCAGCAGCCTTGCAATTAGCCAACTTCAAAAAGAAAGTTGCCGCAGCACGAACTGCAGAGTTGGAGAAAGTCAAAAAGGAAACGAGGGAATCGGTCATTCAGGAACTGCAAAAGCCAAACGAAACCGGCGGGGAGGAGAAGAGTACCAAGGATCACGACGCCAACAATGCTGCGGTCATAGAAGAGCTGAAGCAACGGCATGCTCAGGAACTTCAGAAACTACGAGAAGACATTCAGAAGCAGTACGACGAGAAAGTGCAAGCCGCCAAAACGGAATCAGCGGACCAGCTACGACAAGAATTCCACGCTACCATGCAAACAATTCATGCGCAGCAAGCTGAAGCATTGCGGCAGGCCAGAGAAGAGGCACAACAGGAGGTCACCACAAAATTTCAGGAAGAATCCAAAAAACTGATGGAAGAAATGAAGTCAACACACCAAAAGCACGAACAAGAGAAGCAACAACTTCAACATGAAGCTGCAGAGAAACTAGACAATATTCGTATGCAGATGCAAGAGAAGATTACAAAGGCAGATTTGGAGGCATCATCAGCGAAAGAACAGTTGCAGGCTCAATTGGAACAGATACAGCAACAACATATTGCCGAGCTTCATTCGAAAGAAGAAGAGTGGAAGAAAAACGGTGCAGAACAGATCGAAGAGATCAAGAAGATGTACACAGAAAAGTATCAGCAAGATCAAGCTGCGGTGAATACAAATCAGTCTCAAGAGACCCAGCGACAGCTTGATATCCTTCGAGACCATTTGACGGCAGAATTTGAGAAGGAAAGAGTGCAGCTACTGGAATCATCTAAAGTGGTCTTGGAAGAGAAAGAGCTTGGATTTGATGAGAAAATTAAAACTATGAATGCCCAGTTTGAGGCGCAACGACAGCACTTGATCGGAGAACACAAGACGTTGCTCGAACAAGCTGTTGCGGCAGCAAAAACGGAGCTACAGCAGAATCATGATGAAGAAATTGCTAAACTGAAGCAAGGATACGAATCGGAACAAACAACTGAGGTCCAGGCACTGCGCCAGAAATTTTCAGCACAAGCAAAGCAATTCCAGGAAACAGCGTTGCGAAAACAACATGATGCGGTCGAAGAAGCCAGAAAGCAAACTGAGAAGACAGTGAGAGAAGAGTTGTCAACAAAATTGAAGGAACTGGAGTCAGACATGCAAAAAGAAAGGGAGACCCACGAACTTGCAATGGCGAAATTGAGAGAAGATTCGGCACAGCAACTTTCTGAAGCAAAACAGGCTGCAACTGATAGTTTGACGACTTCGGAGGAAAGTCTGGCAAAAATAAAGGCTGCTGAAGATGAAATAGAAACTCTTCGTACGCGGTTGGAACAAAGCCTTGAAGAGGGGAGAAAAGCAAAGGAAGAAGAACTTCAAGCAGCCGAACAACGATTCCAAGAAATCCTGGCAACAGAAAAAGAAAACCTTTGTCAGTCTCATGCTGCAGAACTGGAAAGTCTGCGTTCCACGTTGTCTGCCGAGAACAAAGAGCAGATAAATGACATTCTTTCGACTACCATCTCTGAAAAAGATGAAATAATAGCCAGACTAAAAGACGATCATCAGATTTTGATAACTGAAATAAAGAAAGATGGGGATCGAATGATGGCCGAACAGATGGAGCGCGCAAAGGAGGAGGCGGCAAAAGAATTGGAGCGGCGACTTCTAGATGCGAGCAATTCGTCGAAAACCGACTTGGAAAGTCTTCGGAATGATTACGAGTCAAAACTTGAAAGCCTGGAAGGCAAACTGAGAGAAACCACGGAAGAACGTTTTGCTTCCATTCAGAAGGAGAAGGACCTCGCCGGGCAGGTGGTCGAGCTGACTGATAAACTCTCAGCAATGAGTGGTGAAAAGGACGCGATAATGAACTCTCTGAAAGATGAAGAAAAGAGCACTCAGCAAGCATTGGAAGAGTCGCTCTCCAAACAGCGGGAGTCATATGATAAAATGATGGCCGATCAAAAAGCTAGACACGACGATGAAGTGACGACGCTTCGAGCTTCAATTGAAAAGCTATCGGAATTCCAAAGAAAGTACGAGGATCTGGAAAGGACACTCCAAAGATCCCAAGAAAAAGCTTCATCTCGTGAGTTGCAATTGAATTCGAATGCAGCTGATCTCGAAGAGCAGAAAGAGTCTCTGCAAAAAGAGCTCGCGGAGACGAAGGCTACAATGGACAAGGTTACAGCTGAGCTAACTTTGGTTAAAAAAGAACACACTGAGAAATCATCTCAGTTGACGATTTCTTTGAACGATCTACAGACAAAACTCCAGGAGGCAAACGAGCTCAGAGATAGAGAGAAAGAGCTCGCGACTCGAAGACTTGAAGAACTGAAAGTCCAACTCGAAGAATCCACCGAAAAAATTGGCTTACTATCAAAAGGGTCTGACGAAGAAGTTAAAAGATTGCAGATACAGAACCTAGCTCTGACGAAGGAAGTTGACGAGTTACGAAAGGAGTTGAGTGATGTATCAGCCGGGAGGCAAAGCGACAAAGCCGCAAGTGATGAACTCATTTCTAAACTGCAGCGGGACCTTTCTGAGTTCCAGAACATGCAAGAAAGCATGTCAAAATCATTGTATGAGGCTGATGAGTTGAAAGCAACGAATAATGATTTGGCAGCGAAAATAAAGCATACGGAAGAGCGTTTTGAAAGGGCCGCAAAAGAGATGGAAACCGAGCGACAGTCATTCAATCAATCCCTTTCCGAATTGCGGTCACAACTGGAGCACGCTGAAACAGCCCTTTTACGTTCAAGGGAAGAGCATGAAAGGTATGTGAATGATATTGAGCAGAAGGCTGAGTTGACCGAGTCTACTTCTACCGAGGAAGCGGAGAAGCTTCGAAAGGCTCTAGAATCGAAGGAAGAGGAAATTGCGTCTCTAAAGGCAGAGCATGACGTGCAGTTGTCTGCCTTGAAGGAGCAACAATCTGCCATGCACACTGAACATGAAGAACTTGAAAATCGCATGAAAGTAATGGTAGAAAATCACAGCGCCGAGTCTTCAAAGCAAGTTGAGGCCATGGCATCTCTGAAAGCTGACATGGAGATGTCGCACGCCAAAGAAGTCGCTAAACTTCGAGAGGAACACAATTCAGAAATAGAGAGGTTAAAGGAATCATTGCGAGGCAAAGATGGCGAAGCTGAGGCAAGATTTAAGAGTGCATTGGAGGCGGAAGCGGCGAAGCATGCAAAAGATGTGGAAGACTTGAAAAAGAAAATGGCTGACCATGTGGATAAAATGAAAGAACAGCTAAAGAGCAAACTTACAGAGGAGAGGGATAAAACTAAAACTTCTTTGGAGGAGGCCGAGTTGAAAGACAAAAAGAGGGAGGAACAAATCGCAAAACTTGCTTCGCAGCTGAAGCAAATGAACGAGACAATGAAGAAAGAGAGAGACGACAAACTGGCACTCAACCGAAGCATTAAAGAACTAAAGGCGACGGAACAAAGACTTATTAAGGAACTAGAAGCAACAAAGAAGACATTGGAAGAAACGCTAACCGACAGTGAATCGACGGCTCAATCAATGCTAGCTGAACAAGACTCGCTGAGGAAGAAAGCGGAGACCATGGAAGCTGAAGCAAAGAAAAGTAAGGCCGAAAGGAATCAACAAGCAAATAAGGTCGAGGAATTATCTGGGAAGCTAGAAGCCCTCACACAAAACCTCAATGCAATGGCCGAAGACTTGAAAAAGAAAGACGCGTTTTTGATTGAGGCGGAAAAGCAAAAAGCAAAGTTGCTTAATAGTGAAAAGGAGGTCGCGGAGCTGCGACAAGAAATCAACAAGCTAAAGTTGGAGCTCACGAAGAATGCACAGGTCGCCAATCGTTTGCAGGCGGAGAAAGAAGCTACAGAGCGCAATCATGGCCAGCGGACGGCAATGATGGGCATGCTAGAATCACAGTTGGCAGAAGTCAATGAAAAGAATTCTGAGGCGAATGCCAAACTAGAGGCGGCGCTTTATGACCTGAGCCAAAAGGATGAACAGGTGAAGGCAGTCGAAGAAAAATTAAAGGAAACACAGGCCGCACTCAACAAAGCGCAGCAGGAGAAGAAAGCTGCAGCGGAAAGTCTCTCACATGTCCAAAAAGGTGCAGCAAAGAAATCGGCTATGCAAGTCGAGAGTTTGCAGCGAGAACTGCAACAGTTGCAGCAGTCATCCGCGAGAAAAAGTGCTGCTGCTCAAAAGATGATCCAAGAAAAGGAAGCAGAATGTGCATCTCTCCGAACTGCGAATAGAAAGCTTCAACAAGAAGTTGACAAAGGCTCCCTTAGTGACCGCAAGATTTTTGAGCTTGCTGCGGTACAGAGCAATCGAGAAGCATCTCAGCACAAAGCTGTTGAGGCTCGCGACAAAGCTCTAGCTCGTCTTAACGATGCACTCTCCGAACGAGATGTGTATCTGGCTCAAGCCGAAAAACGAATCGAGGAGGCGGAACGGCAAGTGGCAGAACTCAATCGTATTCATCGACGGGAAGACATCAATGTTGACTACTTGAAAAGTATCGTTGTCCAGTTTCTGTCCAAACCACCAGGTACAAGTGAGAGAGCTGCTCTTTTGCCAGTGATGGCCACCTTGCTTCAGTTTGATGCTAACGACTACAAAATGATCGAAGAAGGCAAAAGCAAGGTTTCTTGGTGGGGGACTGTAGAACCGAAAACGATCGGCGAAAGCGCCGCAGCAGCCTCTTCACCAACGGACTACCTTTCTGACTTTGCATCCTACTTGACGGGGACGCCCAGCGCAGCGCCCAACAATGCCGTTCCTTCTGCCAACGGGACACAATTACGTAGTAGCGGGTAAGGCGGCGAGGCAGTAAGGTGTCACCCCAACAATCGTGCTGAGCTAACGTTATACCACTAGTAGAACAATACAAGGGACAATATTATTATGATAGTGAAAATATTACATCACCAGCTACAATAGAAACCAAACTTATGTCACCTCCCCCGCCTTCCGACTTCCGACACATTTTTATTGTACTCGGAGTAGTAGTGTATGATACAAGTATAAATATAATTATTACTACCGTACTTCGGTATTACGGTACCAATAGTACGCAGTCGTCGTATTCCGCAAGTTCGCTGTTCGTCGGTTCACTTGCATCGATTGCTACTACCGTACTCTACGGTAGTCGTACAGTACTACTGTCACTTACTGTTAACAGTAAAAGTCGTAATCAAAGCACCGCTTCTGGACAACTCTCACAATACAACCCCAAATACAGTCGCTCAAGTGGTTTCCTTCTCTAGAGAGAGTTGGAATCACAGATCAAATCACGCTGAATCTCTTGAAGAGACTGATGGAAAGTCGTTTGCAAGAGAGAGACAGACAGACAGAGAGAGAGAGAGACAACAAAAAACAAGAATAATCGATTTGGCTGCCTCCGTTTGGTGTCATTCGTTGGTTTCACAGAATACGCAGTTTTTGTCCGAAACGAAACATCCCACCGATCACTTATCGCTTGTTCCTCGTGTTTGATAGTACGATCTAGTAGTCACCTCGTTACTAATCCTATTCTTCGGGTGGCATATACTTTTCGTCGGAAGAAGCCGTGTATGGATTAATTGGACAAACAGACTACAGATCTACTTCGTAAGTAACAACCAGATCCATTTTTCTAACGTCCACGGCACAACGACGGAACGCATCAGAAGGAGCGAATTGTATATCATACATTGCAGAGAAGCTCATGACTGTTTTGGAGTACAACGACAGAACGCATCAGAAGGAGCGAATTATATATCATACATCGCAGAGAAGCTCATGACTGTTTTGGAAGAGGATCAAAACTATAAAATAATGTCACCACCTTCCACAAATCTGTCAGAACACGAGAATCTATCTCACCCTCCCTCATTTCCAATTGCTCCGACAGAAGGGGAATCCGGCTCAACCGTGGTTGCAGCGGCTGCAGCTCCTTTTTCCAGAAAGAACACAAAAGTTTTGAGTGAGGAATCATCATCGCCTCCTACAGCGGCCGCCCTTCCTCTTCATTCACCGTCCATGACATCTTCGCCACGAAGTGCAGAACTTGCTTCCTCAGAGGTGAGCAGGATTGTCGGTCGGACAGGACCGTTTCTACACCCTGCTGGCTCTCACCTTGAATCGTTCGTCCTTTTGTTTCATTACAGGAAGAAAGTGTGGCCGAATTGGGGGATGTTAGCGAAGGAGAATGTTCATCTGTCGAAGATTATCACGATCCAGAAACAGAACAGAAAAGACGGGAACAGGAGGATCTCGAGCAAGGCATCATCCAAGACCCTATGATCGATTCCTCCGGCGGCGTTGTAGCAGTGGCACAACAGGTTTCAATTAAAGAATGTCAAGCTCCACCGAAATGTGCTAGATTTACCGAGCCGGACGACGACACCGAATCATTGATTGACCATCCCATCGAAAGGCCCCCAACAAATTTGCACCAACCTCAACAATCGATCGGTAAGTCGATTGACGATTCTACTGCCACGGCAGTACTAGATGGTGAAAAAAAGGTTTTATCTGCAGCTCCGTCATTTCGTGAACACGAAAGGCGCCAAGCTTCGGCATCAGCGTTTGGGACACCAAGTATTGGGACCAATTCGTCCATGCATGCCAACACTCCAGCCTCGAAGCGCATTCGAATGGAAGACACTGCCAAAAGGCGCAAGCAAGCTTCTTACGACCGCAACATGCAAGATGACGCAGTACCTTCTTCAACGATGCACACTCCTACATCTAATTCAAGTATGAGTAGAGGTAGCAAGGCAACCACCATCAACCATCCTAATGGTCTAGACCACGCCCCGACTTCTCTGCCTACATTCAAAGACCCAAGAACGTGTATGTGGACATCATCTCATGCAGCCAACGCACCTTCCGAAGATCGTAGCTCTTCCTTGGTGAACGTTCTTCTTCAACCACTTCCTCTAAATTTCGATTCAGAAACACAACTACCTTCTCTCGAAAGTAACGACTATCATTCGTTGATACGATTGAATCTCTGGTCAGTAATTGATGGGCATGGAGGTGGCTGCGTTGCCACCTATGCATCCGAAGTGTTGTTGCCACACGTCGCAGCGTCCATAGCCAGGGCACTGGGATGTGCCATTGTCAGTCGTGGAGTCTGCCTAGTCAACGGTCAACTACGAGACGCGAATGCGCTTGATCTTGATGGACTTAGTACGTACTCTAGTATGAACTCGGACGTCTTTTTGTATTGATTCGCGCAGCAATTCTAACATTCGTCTCTGTTCAGTCAAAACATCCGACCGAAGCCCGGCAAATCCAAACTCTATCCACTACCGGAGCCCATATGAAGCTAGCGAAGACTCAGATGATGAAGGAGATGGGGAGGCTGCTGATAGCAGTAGCAATCGACGAAGTCTGTCAGTAAGAGATGACGAAGAAGCCCAAAATTCTGGCCATGGTGCGGATCAGGCATCAATTAAAGACAGTCATCCCCCTGAAATTCATTCTTCCATGTTGCCTAGCCGGTCCACCGAGGCAGCTTCGTCATCCCTTGCTCCTTCTGGATCGTCAGTCAAAACATCTGTCAAAACGGCGGCGTCTGTTGTAGCTCGCGACGCACCAGTTGGTACCCATTCTCCGAACGAAGTGGCGGCCATCACACGAGCGATTACCGAGTCTTTTTTAGCAGTGGATGAGGGGTGGATTAATTCCATTGATCCTGTGGCAACGCACCAAACGTCCTGTCAAAGCAATGGAAGATGGAATAGCGGGGCATGTGCATTAGCCGTATTTACAGTACAGCGATTGGAGTGGACAAGCGTCTCTGAAGAGCATCGAGAGCGAGAACTTCGCGGACCAGCAAAGAGTCGGGGCCATGATACTTCGCAGAACAAAGACGCTGCTCGCCGTCGAATGCTGGACAACGCGACACGGGCAAAAAGCGCAAGTTCTTTGAGTACAATTTCCTCCACGTCATCTCTGACTACTACTGATGACCGTGTAAATGCTTCTGGATTAGAATCTGAGATTACCGAAACCGAAGGAGAAGATGACGATCACTGGTCTCAAGATGGAGGAGAAAAACCAAGACGTCGGAATCCATTTCGCCGACCAGACATGTCGTCTGGTATCCCAAAAGAATCCCTCATAAGTCCACCTGGAGGATGTTCCTGTCACTGCTACCGTGCATATGACGCCCTTCTTTATACCGCTCACGTGGGAGACTGTCGAGCAGTCATGCTAGGCTCAGCACCTCCTCGGACTATCAAAGTTCATGGATCGACTGCGGCTGGTCACGGGAATCAAACAGACGACGAGTCAAGCCATCATAGTTCGGATGAAACTGAATGCTTAAGTAGCTCGGATCACGACGCAGATAGCAGTGACGATGAAGAGATCGAACCAGAACAAGACCAAGAAAGCGCAGCCGCTGTGACTAAGTCGACGTCCACCTCTCCTGCACCTTCCTACATGGCCTACATGAGACGTCCAGCCAGACGCAAATCTCGACGTCGTCGCTATGACGATCTTGGAATGAATGCACCATTCATTGCTTTGCCCCCACTGGAGGGGTTCCGTTCCGTAGAAATCGAAATTGACGATCTAGAGTATGATCGTCGACGTCGTCATCATCACAGAAACAACAGCAGCAGCCAGTCGGAGTCTACTTCTTCTTCTTCGCAGGATAGCCAAGAGTTCCCTCCAGCCATCATTTTGCCTCCAGTAACACGACCAATTGATCTAACCACGGATCACTCAGCGTATAATCCAGCCGAGGTCACTGCCGTCCTTCGGCGATGTAACAATGCACCGCGCGCGATCTCTGCAGGTGTTGGGGGAGGTATTAAGCGTGTTGCAGGAAGTCTCGCCGTGACTCGAGCGCTTGGCGACGCTTACCTCAAAACTCCACGCCTGTCATTTTTCCCCTACAAGCCGCACGCACCATATATTACTGCCAGGCCAGAGGTAAACTGTCGTCCAATTGTGAAGGAAGGGGACAAGGTTTTGATTCTTGCGACCGACGGGGTATGGGAACGGGCTAGTGGTGAAGATGTGTTGCGATGGGTTCGTACATTCTATGCGGAGCGCATTGCCGAAGCTGAACGACGGAACAGTATTGATCGCCTGAGTAAGAAAGACAGCCCTGAATCCTCCGACGACGAATATACGTCTAGCGGGAAAAAAGATGACGATAGCGTCGATTCTCAACAGGCACGGGAAATAGATCAACATCAATCCTCATCATCTCGCAACGACACAAATGGTCCTACAAGTACCCCCTCAACTCCTGGAGATGCAAGTGGCAGTAGAAAGCGGGACGTGGCGTCCAGCCCTAGCCCACCTCCAGCATCAAAGCGAAGAAAGATTTCGGGTCGTTCAACAACTAGGCGAGCAGCCCCTTTTGGATCTCGTCGGAACTCGACCGTGGCCGATGTCATTGTTCGCCGTGTCTTGAACAAAGTCCGACGTGCTCGTAATATCTCGAGCCTACATGCCTTGATGTCTTTGCCACCGGGGCGCGCTCGCCGTTCGAAGCATGACGATATCACGGCATGCGTCGTGGATCTATCTGCCTACGTGTCTTAATGCTTTGCGAGACTGCGTTTTCGTTCTGCTTAAAATTCATTCAGATCCTCAAGGAAAACACAAGTCAGCTCTACTAGGGAGCTAGGGTGTTCCCAATGATAGTGAAGAGAAAGGGTACTTCTTGAATTGTCTGATTGCTATCTGGAAGTATTGGAGAGGCCGGGTATGATACTACCTGAATTGTTCGATCAGTAGGTTGACTGTGAGTCAACGTCCACTAATATTTATGATGTGCGTCATAAGTGTTGATGCGGCATCGTCGGAAGCTGGTGTATTAGTTTTAGTGGCTGATGACACTTTTTACTACAGCTTTCGACATCTACTAAGTATTTGTGTTCTAACATTCGATAAATGTAATCTTTTTTGGTCATGGAGAATGGACATCAAATCGACATGATGAAATATTCATCCCAGTAACGATTTCTGTTTGATGAAGATACTCTAATTGGTGGATTAACGATGGTCACAATTTCGGTCATTCAGAGCATTTATTTTCATCAACCTCGTCCGACGCAATTGCGCGTTTCTTCGAAGAGAGAGTTTAACCTTGATAATAAGCAGTACAGTACGTAGAAGGTAACGAAGAAGAAAACACCATACGCAAAACGGAAAGAGTCAAACAGAGATGGACCTTCGGGTATCACAAACGGTTGTTAAACTTCTCATAGTATTACCTCCATTGAAGGAACGAGCCCTTCTACCTAATCGAAAGCAAGCAAATGGTCTCAATTAGTTCTCCGTCTCTCACCCCTTCCGGAGCGATGAGGAGACGGATAGGTTCCCACGACTGCTTTCATGGGTCTCTAGCAGACGATATATACGAGGCGCCGCTCATAGATCAAACCAGTACTATCTGCACCGGCAGTGATTATTCGGACCACTCTTCCAACCAATCGCTCAGCCCTCGACACAGCTCTGCAAGCTACACCCGAAAGGTTGCCAGCGAGGATGAGATAGCAAGTTTGCCTTTGCATTGGTCCAGGTCAGGAAATCCAGCCAATCCACAAGGAGATGACTCCCATCACCAACCACCCCCAGTACCATTATCCCGCGCACAGAAGTTATTACAGCTTCAGAACACAGAGCTGCCATTGAACAACAGTTCCAGCAGTCTCGTGTTTACAGCTCGGAAACGTCGATCTACGTTTTCCTTTGCAGTTATTGGATTCTGCTTGCTCGGCTTCATAATGTATAGTAATGCAAGATCTTCCCTTCGGATTGCAGTTCAAGAGGTCAATGACTTGGTAGAGTTCTCTGAAAAGCTAAGTCGCCAGCTGGGCAAGGCAGATCGCGATATGCGACGGTTGGAACGAGAATTGGCTGCAATTGATGCCATGGAACAGCAAAGAGAGGACGACGAGGTCGAGGAACGTATCCTACGACAGTCATCCGTCTTTGCCGATCCAGACCTAATCCGCGAGATGAACAACATTCAACGGAAGCTCAAATATTCCCAGACGAAAGCGGACAAACTCAAAACACAAGTTAGTGAGATTTCCAAACGCGACGCTATCGCTAAGTATGGATCCGGAGTCATTCGAGTTCAGTTGGATCTGATCTTCCGCCTGGACAAGGACGGAAAGCCGTTGTTGGATACGGGGCCTCACACGCTGGTGATGGAAATGGCTCCGATTGATCTCATGCCTCATTCGGTCTATACTTTCCTGGAGATGGTGTCCAGTGGATTGCTGGATGGATGTTCCTTTATTCTCAATGCGCTTCATGTTCTGAAAGCGGCACCTCTTCCATACGATGGGACAAGTGCCTCCGACAAGGCTCGATCTTTTCTTGAACAAGGCCTGGAATCAGTAGCCTTCCGAGAGTACTCCCCCGACTTTCCTCACTCCAAGTATACAGTTGGTTTTGCTGCTGATGGAAGCCCGAGTTTCTACATCAATACTGAAGACAATGCAGATATTCATGTCGGCGATCCATGTTTTGCCAAAATCGTATCAGGCTTTGAAGCTGTCCATCGATTGGAAAAGATGCCAACACGCAATGGCATTTGGTTTGAGACTAGAATAGGAATCCGATCAGCCGTCATTCTGTGAGAAACAAGATTGTTCTTGCAGAAAGCAGTTCATTTCATCTTACTTTGTAGTATAAGAGTAAGATATCAATCTATTGAAGACATAGACGATTATTTTGAATCCGGGCATGGAATGCGTTGTTCCCATCTGATGCGAGTTACGTTGACTCTTCCTGATAATGGTTTATAAAATAATGATTGTTGCAAATGGCAAACGAAGGAAGCAACCGGCCAGCTGCAAACCTGGCTCTGCCAATTCTTTGTATGATCTACAAACAAAAAAACTATTTTGAAGCTATTTCAACCAGCAGCTGTCATTCAAAAGATAGCTCACCCACCTTTAGAGTTGGCTGACCTGCCTGGCCCCCAACGGGGCAGGGCAAATTACTCAAAAGCTCTCCATCCACTCAGTACTCTCCTGCCCACCACTCAGTACCGGAAATGTGAAAAATCTTATGAACGAGGAAAAAGTCCAGACCAGCGATTGTCAGATATGATGTGGTCGTCCAAAAGAGATGTAAATGAATTCTGTTCATGGCTACCAAGTTCTCTTACGAAGAAATCGCATCTAAGCTCTGGGAGAGCCAGCACCACCCTTCGGATGGTCCATGAACCTGCAGAATGGTACCACTATCATAGAGGGAAGTGGCCCCACCTACGGATCACCAATGGACTCCTACCGTGCTGGAGCATATGGAAAATGCTCCATTCTTCAGTTTCTGTTCTTGCTTAGAGAATTCTAAGACTTGGCCCTAGCACCGATGCATGTACACTGCGACAACAAAGCCTTGGTAACATAGAGCGCCGCGAATGGCATGCAACCCTCAAGACATCCCTTTAACACAGATGCAAGTCAGTGAATACCGATCCAGCCCTTCTGGACCTCCTCCTGTGGGGCCTGAACCATTGACTCCAAGGCACACAAATCCCAGCGCACAGAGTACCCGAGCAGATTGCCCACCTACTCGACAGTCAGACTGCGATAGGGTGGGACAACTTCCTCGTAGGCTGGTGGTCCAGTGCTTGGACCACCCTCCAGTTGCAATACCTGCAATGGAATAACATCGAGGTCAAGAAAAAAAACATGGTCTCTCGTGGTCAAGTAACATTATCTGCCTCATGTGGAACCATTGCTACAAGGAATGGATAACAAGAAATAAAGCTAGACATGGTAAAGACGCTGATGATAAGGCTCAGCGTCATCGAGAAAGGCTCACGGGAGAATTTGGGACCTGTACAACCTCAAGACCAGGTGCTCCCTCCAAGCCCAGCAACATTATTTCTACCCCACAGTAGAGGACCATTTTTGCAGAGATACAGACGCAAACAGCCTTGACAACTGGCTGAAAACATTCAAGCCGATGATCATGCAAAACATCAGACACTGATGGACCAATTCAGATTGCCACCTACCCTCAATTGATGAAGTTTTTCATCTCATAAGGACCGCACCTCCACGCAACCCGACACCGACTATGGCATCGTGACAACGTACGCCAACACTGACAACTCGTCCCATCAACACATATTTCCTTCCCCACAGAATCACATCTCCCACTCGAACTTTGCAGACAACAACTACCACAGCAAGAACAACCTCCACATCACACAACCCTACCACCACAGTACCTCGACCACCATATTACCAACAAACAAACAAACAAACAAACATACAAACGCATAAATATGCTCATTCCCATCTTACGTCACCTCCTCTCCACCCAAATGAACTTTTCCTCCTCACGTAGGAGGTTTTACTACCATTATTACATCCCTGGAGTCTATGGTCAATCCCTCACCCTTCGGGGCACGGTTGGTGAGTCAACTTCTTACATACAGAACTACCAGTAGCTAGTAGTTGGCATAGCCATAAAATAGATTTTAATTTCCTGAATTCTGTTCATGGCTATGCCAAGTACTCACTACTGCCTACCTAGTTCCATATCTAAGGAGCTGACTCATCCGCTGGGCCACTGGGGACAAGACAATGCAGGGGGTGATTGAAGGTCACTACAGTGATATGATACTGACAGTGAGCTATTATTAGTCAAAAGGGGGCTAAAGTAAAGGAGGGAGAATGCCTTGGATTGATTTCTGCTAGAGATGTGGTGGACACTGAAATTTCGGTGGAAGAAATGGCATCATAACTCAGCCAAGTGCCAAGTGCACAGGCACTATGTCATATACATAAATTCCAACCAATTGGGTTGCAACAGGTAGAAGACACAAATACATCCAACATACTAATGTGATTGTTGCTGCAGGGGTGTCAGTCTACACTTTATTGTATATTCACCAGTTTGGGCTTCTCCTCTGTCATGAGGTTTTTGCCTTTCCAGTTCTGAGTGTTGGGCAAGAGAGTACTGAATAGACGGAAAGCCATTGCATGATTTGCCATGTTCCCTTGAGGGCTGGCCGGTGAGCTAACGGTCACAGTCTGTTGACAGCTGTTACTTGGTACACAACTTCGTATCCTAAAAATAGAATCTCTTGGTCATTCTCTCCTCTCCCACAACATGAGAGAAACACAATCTTTCTGGTGGGACACTGGTTATGCATGATGCCATGCATCTTTCTAGTGGGACACTGGTTATGCATGACGCTATGCATACCACAGCAGTAGCTTACGCCACTGCTGGGATGACCTCATTAATTGCACTGATAGATCATCTATGGTTCTTCTTTCCATGACAGAGGTGATCCGCTAACTGAAAGGGACAATTATTTGTATTATCGTAATATATCACAGTACGAGTTCATCGTAAGACCTCGACACGCGGAAGATTGAATCATAGATCTATTTCAATCATACAATGACGTCAGCATTGTATCGCCCGTGTGACCATCGTACGTTCAACGTGGAAGAATTGAATAAGAGGGGAATGAGAAATAATTCACAGCGAAGAAATCTAAAAACAAGATTGTCCTGAGCCCCTTTCAAGTTGGAAAGCAAAATTCCGTCATGGATGCGAAGTTGAAGTTCCATTTTGATGACCTCACAGATCGACTGCGACGAAGAAAAGATCGCAATTTTTGTTTGTTTGGCCAAGAAGAATGTTGCAGTGTAGTAGTGTGCTGTTGACTTGTCGATCCATCATCTTCGCTCCATACATTTTCTTTCTTCGGCACATCCATCAAGCCTTTTACCATTCTATTTGAAATACAAATCGTCGAAGATGAAATTCTCTATTATCGCAGTCACTTCTTTCGTTTCTGTCGCCACGGCGTTCTCTCCAAATTCTTCTTTCCTTGGAAAGACCACCGTCGCTCGCAATGCCGTTTCGTCGGGATCTAACTTGGACATGAAGTACAAGGTCGCCGTTGTTGGTGGAGGTCCATCCGGGGCCTGCGCTGCTGAGATTTTTGCTCAAGAAAAGGGCATTGACACAGTCATGTTCGAACGTAAGCTGGACAACGCCAAGCCTTGCGGTGGTGCGATCCCCCTTTGCATGGTGGGAGAGTTCGACATTCCTGAATCTGTCGTTGACCGAAAGGTAAGAAGAATGAAGCTCTCGTGACTCCGACGAGATCATTTCTTATCAATTGCAGCGAGTGACGATGAATAATAATCTAACAGCTGTTGTTTCATATTACAGGTTCGCCGAATGAATCTCGTCTCACCTACTGGTGTCGAAGTGTCTATCGGAGACACTTTGCAACCTGATGAATACATTGGCATGTGCCGTCGCGAAATCATGGACAAGTACCTTCGTGATCGTGCCATCGAATATGGAGCTCAATGCATTAATGGCCTTGTGACCAGCATCGATGTCCCAGCCGACCACGCATCCACTAATAACCCATACACTATCCACTACCAAGAATTTCAGGAGGGATCTGCCGCTGGTGTGGCCAAGACAATGGATGTCGACTTGATCATCGGTGCTGATGGAGCCAACTCTCGTGTGGCCAAGGCCATGGATGCTGGACAGTACAACTTTGCCATTGCTTTCCAAGAACGTATCAAGATTCCTGATGACAAGATGAAATTCTACGAGGAAATGGCAGAAATGTACGTCGGAGATGATGTCTCCCCAGACTTTTACGGATGGGTCTTCCCCAAGTATGACCATGTTGGTGTTGGAACCGGAACCGTTGTTAACCGTCCTGCCATCAAACAATACCAGAAGGCCATCCGTGACCGTGCTGGAGACAAGATTGCCGGAGGAAAGATCATCAAGGTCGAAGCCCACCCCATCCCAGAACACTACCGTCCTCGACGTGTCCAAGGACGCATGGCCTTGGTCGGGGATGCTGCTGGCTACGTCACTAAGTGCTCTGGAGAAGGTATCTATTTTGCTGCCAAGTCTGGTCGCATGGCTGCGGAAGAAATCGTTAAGCTCATGGACGGTGGAAAGCGTCTTCCAACTCAGGAAGAAATCGAGAAGACCTACCTCAAGAAGTACGACAAGGCCTACGGACCTACATACGCAGTTTTGGATATTTTGCAAAAGGTCTTTTACTCCAACAATGGTGCCCGCGAGGCCTTTGTTGAGCTTTGCGATTCCAAGTACGTTCAACAAGTAACGTTCGACTCTTACCTTTACAAGAGGGTCCAAGGAAACAATCCCTTGGATGACCTCAAGCTTTTGGGAGAGACCATTGGATGTCTGATCAAGGGATACTCCAACGCCAAGCCTGATGCTGTCTTCTCCAACCCCGTGGAGTCCCAAAAGAGACTTTAAATTCTGATGTTCTCTTTTCATTCTTAGTAGGGACTGGAGATATTTTTCAACCTCGCACACCTCACGCACTCACTCACTTCAGACACCATAACAAACATCTTTTGCTTGTTGGCTACTTCATCATGGTGCACAACCAAATGAGTACCCGGCCTGTTATTGGCCGAACTGCAGCATTGTAAAATATAGACAGCAAATTCTTCTTGCTTTCATTAGCGTTGGCCTAGCTAGTAGTCGTCGAAGTTATTTCGACGTTGAATTAATTAACTGGAAGTCAACAATGAAGGAGCTCTAAAACGGCGATCAACCGTTCCTTTCAGTTTGTGGCATGAGCTAACTGTAAGTGCTGGCCCTTTTCGGACCTTACTCGTAGAATGCGGGGGTATTACAGTACCAGTATCATACGACGTAGTACAAGTTTGTGCCACATCAACACAATCATCGACTGTGAGACAGCAGTAGTGATGAATAAAAACTGCTGCTAAAATAAAAATATACAAAAATATAATAAAAAAAAATAGAGGAAGTTCAGTAAACAAGTACGAGTACATCAATTTTTGCGTATTCACAGTCAACGAGAAATTCGATGTATGTGAAATACGAAGTTGTTCGTCGTAAAATTATTATTATTACTTGTACAGTACTTCGAAGTAGTAGTTTTTCAAAAAAGCATGGACAGACTTGTGTCAAATCGGTCACAATCATCATGACATTCCTATGGGAAACTCACTACAGTACCCATTACTGTCGTAGTACGAAGTAGTAATTTCCATTTTATTTTACAGTTGCTATATTTGTGGCAATGGATATCACACCGCCTCCACAGTATCTGCGACGGAAGGCATTCCTCGTTCCTCTTTTGTTAGTAGCGTTCTGGCTATTGTCCGACAATGACACATCCTTGACGGCTGAAAGCGAGGGCGATGACAATGACAGCTATTACCGATCAAACCCACGCCACCACTTGGCAATATGGACCGCATTGCATCGCCATCCTCCTTGTTTGAGAATATATCGAGCATTGTTGGAGTTCAATTTGATGCTGTGGGGCTTGGCATTGTCACTCTATGTATGGCAGAATACCGTGGGAAACAAAATGATTGGCCATCTACTATTCCAGCCTGTGGATCATGATTATTGGAAGGAACAAACTGTATACTTCACGGAAGCAAGCAAAGGGAAATATCGCCAGCTTGATCAACTAGATAATGATACGAAAGAAGAAGAAGATGACGAAACAGAAAAAACACCGGACAACCACGATACAGATACAGACAACACGAACGCAGAGTCTGTTGATGATCCTTCCACCAACTTTGAATGCATAATTCCTCCATCGGCCTTGAAAATTGCCAGCGTTGCCTTGGACTCGTTGCTTATGATTCTGATATCTCTATTCTTTTTCACGCTGAGTTCTGCAGAGGGTGGAAAATATGTTGATGGCATGGCAAAGGTCCATTTATTTCGATTCATTGCCTTTGTCGCAGCTCCAATATTCCCTCTTCTGCTTTTCTTGGGAGCCTGCCTCGCAACTGTGGTCCCATGGAAACGACAGAGGCAGTCCCAATGGCTGATTCTGAGCTTTACAGTTGGTGCTCCCATGTACCATGTTACTTTTCGAGACGGTTTTATAGGAGATGTCCTCACTTCCAGTGTCCGACCGATGCAAGACGTTGCCTTTACGATATTTTATCTCTTCAGCGGGCTACAAGGGTGGTGGAAGCAATCCTATGACCTCGACGCCGCAGACTTACCTTTGGAATCAAACTGGTTGCTCCACACTTTTATTCTTCCCATGTGCATGATATCGCCACTTTGGTGGAGATTCTGCCAAAACCTTCGGCAGACGTACGAATACAAACAGCGATGGCCGTACCTTGGAAACGCCCTCAAATATTTCGTCGCTGCAGAAGTCGCAGTCTTTGGTGTTTACATGCAGTCCCCAAAAGAATCAAAAGTATGGTTGACTGCTTTTGTGGCGGCCACCTGTTACCAAATCTGGTGGGACGTCTTTATGGATTGGGAGCTATTGGTGATATCAAGATGGAAAAGTATAAGTATTGATTTGCGTGGCGATGGAATGTTCTGCGTCTCTTTTTCGCTTCCTCTTGCTGCAGAACTTCGAGAGACAAGAATTTACTCCGCTGTGTGGATGTACTGGGGCATCTTTGGCCTTAACATTCTCCTTAGGTTCTGCTGGACTCTGAGTTTTCTTCCCCCTCACTATTTGAATCGAGCTGGTGTACTGAGCGAAAATTTCGATGGGGACCTCTCCGCAATTTTGAATCCTACCATAGCATCGGCAGAAATTGTGCGAAGAACACTTTGGGGTTGGCTCCGTGTCGAGTGGGAATCAATCAAGGTGGCTCGGCAGGAACCTCGCTTAAAAGGAGCCTGGCGAGATAAAGTTATCAACAGGTCCATGGTTGCTCTACACGACGAGAGTTTGGACATTTCTGAGTTACATACCAATGCCACCATGGATCTGCAAGCGATGGGGGTCGAAGATTTGTCGCATAATGAGAAACCTATTACTCGTTCGTTATCCTACGTTCGTGGCTGGTGGATTCCTAGGAAAATGTATGACATGACAGAGTTGCAAATCTTGGGCGAGCTCTGCATTTACGCAACAATTTTCACCGGACTTGGTCTCGTAGCAGCCGCACACCGCGAAACTCTGTAATCAAGTCCATTCACAAAACGATGTATAATAACCACAATTGATTTAAACATTACAGGAATGCTACATTACTCTACCCAATCGTAGCTAAGCTCGTGAATACAGTGTTCAGACGTGTGGAATACTGTGACATCCTTCGACCTTCGCTACTCGTCCTTTTTTGACGTTCCCCGAAGTGGTCGCATGGTGTCGAACGGAATCGAAGAATCAAGTTTCGCATTGCCGGTTTCATCATTGGTTAAATGCTTAGCAACGGCGAAACGATGAAAGGCAAGAGATTTCATCTTGCCGAATATTTGAAAGAGACTGCTCAAATCAATTGTTACAAGAGACAATTGCACAGTTCCCGCGATTGCCAAAATGACCGAAACGAAAGCCAGAGATGTTTGCTTAGAGACGGCCTCGGTAGAGACGACTGCAAAAGCCACGCAAACGTTGACAACTATCGTAGGTATGACCATGACTGACCCACGGCACTCAGCCGGGATGTACTTGGCTCGAATCATGCCTTCGCAAGGAGACGCCATGCCAACAATGAATTCGTACAGCAGAAAGGCATTCAATGCATATGAGAACGCGTTCCCAGACGATGGAATGAGTAGACAGGGAACCAAAAGGACCATAGATGAAAGGTAATAGCACAAGGCACAGTGTAGTTCCACATTCGTCCGAGCAACTTCCTTTTCGTCATCAGCACCCTTTGAGTTCTTTGGAGATGTCGGCTGCCGAAACAAAAAAGAGAAAGCAGAATGAAGTAGCTTGCGGAATGTTGAGGAAACAGTCCCACCGCAAACGCCAGCTGCCATGTATGCTCCGAAGATGAGACCATACGCCGGTGCATGGTCACGATCCATTCCCCACCAGTGAACGAATCCGGAGCTGCTGGCTTTTTTTGCGAAATCTCGAAGCAAGGGAGACCACAAGAAAATGACTATTTGCAACGAACCAAGAGTGAGACCTTGTACAAGACAGATCCGGAGAACTTTGGAGTCTGCCTTTATTGCCTTGAAAGTTTCAATTGCATCGCGGAAACCGTTGCCTTGACTATCATTGCCACCCAGTTTTCCGTAATTTTCATTCCAGAGGAAAAATATTGTGACGAAGGCAATACCAGTGCAAGTCACCGCGCCTTCAAATGGACCAACGGGTCCCATGATTTCTGCGAGTGAATGTGCGAGCCATCCAGAGGCGATAGCAGCTAAGTTGCTCACAATCACAGAATCTCGCATCAGAGTCTCATATTTTTCCTTGGGAAGCCGTCTGAGACGATATTCCGTGTCGACCCACGCCTCAAACACAACATTGAGTAGATTGGTAGTGATACCGCCAACTACGCGGCTGGTTACAAGGCCCGCCAAGAAGGGGTACTGCTCGAGCTGGTTGATCCATACCTCCAAAGCACAGTAGAGCAGTGCCGCCTTCTTTCGGCCGTATTTGTCGATAAGTGGCCCCATAATAGGCGCCGTGATTGCTCCTGCTAAAAACCCGAGGCTGTACAGAGAAGCCACAGAAAATCCATATGATTCGTAAAGCACATATAAATGCGTGCCTGTTGGAGAATGATGACGACCACGACCATAATATTAGTTTTTGTCTGAAACGGCAAGAACCTTTTGAGAAATAACTATTGAAATGATTCATACCTTGAAGACCATCGGCCAACATAACCACCAAGGTGACAAAGAGGAAATTCAACCGAAAAGCCAAGAAAGAACACCGGCCTTGGCATTCATCCCCAATTTCACACATAGATCCATCTTCGTCGACTGAAGTAGATTCTAGATCGCCCAGACTCGAATTCCGGGTAACTGATTCCACTTCTGGGGGTTCAAGTATACTGGCCATTTCCGCCAGACAAGCTTTCTTGTTATCCATTGTAGACGGATCTGAACGTCGAAGGACTTGCAACTCCACGGGAACGTCGTCAGACTTCATTTTCGACAAAGATTCTTTGCATTGGTTGAGCTAGCAGTGTTAGAATACTCTAGGAAGAAAATATTCATGCGGCCTTGAATCGAGAAATGAACACTTTCAAATGCTTTTCGTCTTGGCATGAGCTACAAGGAGGTCTTGATTTTTCGTCGTTGAAACTTTGGCATTTATGAGAGATCGCTCCTTTCGTATTTCCTCGAACGATTGGAAACAAGCACAGCGTTATCGTTTAGAAAGGTCAATGAAGCTGGAGTCTATAGTGTCTGTCGTCACCGAACGAAATCGACGATGTGATTGAATCGATTAGGTATTATTTTATGATGCAACACTCTAGACTACCGGTAGATCGATCCCTATTCCACGCGCAATCTTCTTTGGTAGATTTTCTTTGTGAAAAGGACACCAGTTCTCGGTTCCATGCTTTTTCCTGTTGAAGATGAAGAGAACGTGATGGTAAACGTGTCGGAGATGTGGGCCTTACAGTTAAGAAGTGAAAGATACACGGAAACATCAAACAGTAATTTGCTCCACAACTGCAAAGCGCGGTTGCCGCAAGAAGGTTGTTGATGATAATATGAGGGCACGTGCTGTTTTAGAGAGGCTATTGGACTATTAGAGTTCATAGGTCGTACTTTGGAAAAACTGAGACGAACTGCAGTAGGTAGTATTCTCTCACTGATGAACAGAATGACTTGTAGATTCCTCGGAATTCGGAATCCACGCGATCTTATGTCATAAATCTCGTACATATTAGACTACTTTCCGTTTGGACTTATCGCTGTAAAATAAAAATGATGTTCCTTTTTGTCGTCTGCCAAATACTAATACTACTTCGTAGTACTATCATACGAAGTATGGAAAACAGCCCACCGTACTCCGTAATTGTTTGGAATTGTGCACATTAATCATACAAAAATAATAGTACCGGTAGTCTACCGTACTCGTTACAAAATTTTCTACGTAGGAGTCTACGTACAATCGGAAGATGCGTTGAACAGCAAAATTTGCGAACTACGACTGTACTACATTAATCTACGGTACATTTAGGGGGTGGTAGTTCTTCCGTAGTATGAAGTAGACTATTATCGGTAGAACTCTTGTTGTTGTAGTTACGTGTGACAGCACGTGCCACTGACGAGAACTCCCTCATGCGAATCAAATAAATTTTGTTGCTGCGATTTGTGTTTCCCACATTTTTTCTTTCGTACGATCCCAAGATTTTTTGAAAAACTCAACGACAGGTGCAACAACTCGGAACAAGAATCAAAGCTACTATTCTCTCATCTTCTATTCCTCTATTATTTTCATTAGCGATCTGGATTGGCAGTCACCACCGGTGACTAATGAACCTGAGCGAGACAAGCGAAGGATCATCATCAGCCATGGAGTCTCGACGAGCACAAGGCGACCAGTATGAAGTCGTCGTCGCAAAAAAATTCGTCGTCCTGAGTCTTCTACTATCTGTTATACTTGCATTTCTTGTTGGGAGGACGGCACGTGTGATGATTCTAGCAGATCATCGAAGCGAAGGAAGGTTTCATTCCATTGCAGGAGCTTCTCCATTGCAAATGCCATTATCCACTATTGCCGTCCTCCCTGATCCTGTATTGAAACCGGGCAAGACCGCGCCACCGACACAATACATGTCCAAGACCTTCGATACGACCATGTCGGCATCAACACAATCGCGTTGGATTATCACCGAAGACGGAAAGCAGCAGTGTACAAACAATCTGGGACAAAATGACGAATGTGCAGCTCCTCTAACCAAGATCTCGCTCGACTTGAACGCCTCCCACGGCAAAGGCACTTCATTCTCGGATCCAAAACGTTGCAACAACGAAGTGAATGGCAATGAAGACGAGAGAGAGCATCTACCAATGGGACAGCATCTGCTGATGGACATTGAAAATGTTGACAATGATTTCTTAAATTCTGAGCAACGTCTCGCTACTGCGATGTTGGAATTGGTGGACAGATGTGGTCTAACTCTTCTTTCCTACCATTGCCACAAACTGAAACCAAAAGGAGTTTCATGTGCCGGAGTCCTGTTGGAAAGCCATGTCTCTTTTCATACATGGCCTGCTCAGGGTGTGATCACATTGGATTTGTTTACCTGTGGCCCGAACTCTTTGTTACCCCTAGTTCCAACAGTGGAAAAGCTGTTTGCTGTCCCACCCGTAAAGGGAGTCACTCAACCAAAAGTAGTTTGGGCACACAAAATCAGGGGATTCGATGATGAAAGTAAGGAGGACATAGCACTCATTTCTGATATGCAATATTTTCCTGTCGGAAGAATGACTGATTTCAAGATGGAGGTATGTACAATGAAGCGCCAAATAACTGCTACATTTGCATCTAGCGCCAAAAAACTGAAACCTATTTTTGCCCCTGCAGATTGTTTCAGCAAACACACAATTTCAGAGAGTGGATATTTATGATGTAATTTTGGCACCTTTCCAAAACCTCAATGATTACAGGAAGGCACAATCAACCGATGGTTCCTACCACTCACATCATCCTGAATTGTTTGAACCAGATCGCTTTTTATATCTTGATGGTGTCTTGCAGTCACGAAGGTCTGGAGATGCAGCCTATCATGAAACTTTGGTACACCCAGCAATGTTTGCACATGCAAATCCAAAGAGAGTTGCCATCATTGGAGGTGGAGAAGGTGCAACCCTCAGAGAAGTGTTGAAACACAAGACAGTAGAGAAGGCAGTGATGATTGAAATTGATGAAATTTTGGTGAATGTTTCAAGGCAATATTTGCCATCGTGGAGTGACTGCAGCATGCTGGATGGAAGTGCCCCAAGCTGTTTCGATGACGCCAGAGTACAGACCCATTACATTGATGCCTTTCAATGGTTCATTGATACCTTTCCTTCTGGAATGAAACCCAAAGAAGATCCTTTTGATCTCATAATTATGGATGCCTTGGACCCTCAAGTGCAGAAAGATTTTGTTAATGCTCTGTATGATGGAAGTGCATTCCTTCACTCCTTACCAAATGCTCTTGCTGATGGTGGAATATTTGTTGCACAAGTAGGTGCAGGTGGAGCAATTAATGACCCTGCTGAACATCTTACACTGAATTTGAACAGAATCAAGTTCATCGAAAGCTTGGTGTCATTAGGCTTTCCTTCCATTCGGGACTTCACTGATGGCGGTCACAGTGGCTTTGAAGCATCTTGGCAGATCATTGCTGCTTTCAAGGATGTCAACACAAAAGCAGACTGGCTAGCCAATCCTAGCCTTGTGGATTTGAAGATCCATTCAAGATCTCTGCCAACCATTGATGGAACAACTCCCTTCCATTATTTTGATGGTCCTCTAATGCAAACTTTCCATCATCCATCAAAGCAAAGCGAGGTTCACTTCTGTAAAGGCAACCCAACAATCAAAGACTGCATTCAAGGTCATGGATTTGATCCAGAACGTGAAAATCTGCAACTTTCAGACACATTGGAGGTTAGACAGAGCACGCTTGGAGAAAGAGCAGGAAGAGGTGTTTTTGCAAAAGTTGATATTCCACAATCTGCATACATAGGTCTGGATAAGCTCATTCCAATCATTCACGGATCTACACAAACTTTTGATTTGATTGCAAAATGGTGCAACCGGATACCCTGGATATGTGATTATTTCTGGGGAGAAGAACTGGAGTATTATACATTTGGGTATGGTCACATATTTTCATACAATGTAAGTTGTTGGTGTTAATGTTTTCGATTTACATGCAATGGAATCTCAATGGTTGATGCTCCATTTTTTCCCCTCCAATGTTAACAGGGCTTGGAAGAAGTCTTTGTGGACTCTACTGTAAGTGAACTGAAGACGCACTTTTGAATGAGGGATACAAATGTGATGATGACCTCACAATAACCATATTTTTGTTACCAAACCTGTGGGGACAGTTCCACTGCTTCATCAACCATGCCTGCACTGCAGCAAATAATGTTGGCCACAACTTGACAGTATCTGAATCGAATGCTGATCCAAAAGTCATGCACACAGAGATTTTGGAGTATTATTATGGCAGACATAGTGTCTACAATCCAGCTGCAGATAGGCAGGTCCACTTCTACTCCAGTGCTTTTCCTCTCCGTAATATTAGAGCAGGGGAGGAGCTTTTTGACAATTACATTGCCATGAGTGGCCGTTCCCTGGTTTACTGGAATGAAAGTGTCACGGAGTTGAAGGCACAGTGCAATGGTGTTGACGTGGGTATTGTTCGGGAATACGATACTCGGGAGGAGCACAGATTACAGAATCCCTAGGGACTTACAGTTGAATGAACCTTCAAATTTAACACAGCACACTGGTTCATATGTATGTTGAAATTTCTAAAAAAAAACAGAGTATGTCCATGAAGATCAATGGTGACAAAACAGAATAACTCAATCAATGTCTTTATGCGAATTAATAACCTCCATTAAATTTGAATAGGAGAAGGTCTAAGTCTTCGTATTATTCATCCATTTTTGTTACACACACTGACAAGGAACTTCGATGAGACTGGGGATCAATGGGCACGAGTCTGCCGGTATAATTCCATTGGCTCCAGCCTGCTGCAAAGCAGCACATTGCGTCTCTCTCATTCCTGGAGGGAAAAAAGTTCCAGCTGGATTTGTCATCCTCTTGCCTTGACCGCACACGTTGCACACAGGATTACTTCCAAGTTCTTCAGATGTGCCAACTGATGAAACATCTTCATCAACCTCTTCTGATACATTGCAGGACTTTTTGCCTGAGACATCACCTTTCTTCCCTTCAGCGGGTGCTGCTGTACTGGAGCCTTTCTTGCCTTCGGCGGGTGCTGCTGTACCTTTCTTCCCTGTAGCAGATGCGCCTTTCTTCCCTTCCGCGGGTGCTGCTGTACTGGAGCCTTTCTTCCCTTCAGCAGGCGCTGCTGTACCTTTCTTTCCTGTAGCAGATGCGCCTTTCTTCCCTTCAGTGGGTGCTGCTGTGCCTTTCTTTCCTGTATCGGATGAGGCCTTCTTCCCTTCAGCAGGTGCTACTGTACTGTCACCTTTTTTTCCTGTTTCGGAAACACCTTTCTTTCCTATGGTCACTTCGGATGGTGGAGGTGTTTGTTGAAGAGTAGGTAAACTTGTGGGTGCAGGAGTGACTGGTGGAGCAGGTAGACTTTTTGTACCCTTGGAACTTTTTCCCTGCCTCAATCCTGGGCCATCATCACAATCACCCAAGGTTTGAATATCCCTTACTGCTTTGTTTCGAAAGAACGAAGGTTGGTATGCATTATCTTCTTCTCGGTTTTCATACATGGTTGTCGCTGCGATGGAGCCATCTACTCGTGTTGACATAATTGTAACCTCTTGGAAGCCTGTCAAGTCTGGTAAGATAGTTTTCATAGTGCGTTCCATCTCCATGACGATCTCTGCCGCATCTAAAGCAACTTCATTTCGTTGCACAAGGACCCTTGGTTCATCATCCTTGAATGTAGTGCTGATCTCTTCAAGGACCCTTTGACCACCTTGCTTCTGCGAGCGACCAAAGATAGGACCACCAAAATTGGGAGGATAAACCGAAGCAAAAGCTTCTTCGTCCAAACAACCGGCACAGGAGATATTTGTCTGGAAACGCGCCACCAACGTCCACTTTTCTATAAATAGAGTCTCTAGATTGGTCGCCTGCTCTGTAAAAATCAGATCTCGGATGATTTCTTGACTTGACAAAGTTGCACCATACATCCATCGTTGATACTTGTCTGCACAGCCTCCTGACACATCATTGAAACTAGAAATTACGGCAGCCTCCATGAGGGGAATTTTGTCTTCCTCTGCCACAGCATTGATGCCAGACATGTATAGTTCCAGTTGCGACTCTTTCATCTCTTGAATGATGCCAGCTTGGCATTCTCCTATCTGAGCAAACGCAGCACGAGTACTTCTGGTTTCATTGGCTCGTTTGGCGGCAAGTGGAGCCAATGCGGCGACAAAAGCCACGAAGAGGATAAAAGTGCTACAAAGGATGCAGCGTTTCTTTTTCTTGTTTTCAGATTTCTCCAGTGATATCTCGTCGGCGTCCATGATCAAAAAAGTTTCCTCTCGAGTACCGGACGCCAAAGAACTGTCACCCGAACTTTGAACAGATCGGTCCTCGGAAGAAGTTCCGTGCAAACCGACAATGTTCATGTGCTCATGATGGTTAACAGTACCGTCCATTCCAACCGCCAGGGTTCGAGAGTGACGAGAGCTTCTGCTGCTGCTGTCCCCTTCCCCCCCCTGTCGATGCTGCGAAGCGAGATAGTCTTGGATGTACATGATGTTGTTCTTTTTTGCTTGATGGATGCGGCTTGTGGACACAGCAGCACTGGTGCTAGTATAAGAACGTTCGACGGCACCAAATGCAATGAGGATCAACACAACAATCAGTATATGGTGCCACTCTCTCTCTCTTTTATTTCAAGGTTTCACTTACTCTGTATAGAAGTATCTGTCAATGATACCACCAGCAGCAAGAATTGGACTGAAGTATTTTTGGCGCCCATGAAGAATTTTTCCCGCCGTTGAAGTCCATCCAAATTTATCGCTCTTGTCCGTTGGACCTTCAAATCTCTATCTAAACACCAATCGTTGAACGGCGGGAGAATATTTAGATTGTGCGCTCTGCCGAATTTGTCGATATAAACATTCCCAAGTACTTAAAATGATATTCTCATTCTGAAGCATTTTTAAAAGGAAGCATCCATTCAAATACTACAGTCAACTGTAATAAACGAGCCTCTGGTAGGGGTCAGGAGTTCCTTAACTACCATTATACTTCTATGTACTTAAAAGCACAGGGTAGTCTACTCCGAATACAACAGATCGCTCGACGTTCTGTAGTACTATTGTACCTACCCAGTGGTAGGGGGTAGTACTACAGTAATAAGTACTGTATCAAACGGTGGTACTCCGAGTACTACATACCGTACTCTACTACCGTACTAACAGTAAATAAGTAGCATACGGTAAGATACCGTACGGTACTTCGGTAGCTATGATACAAGTAGCTAGATAACACACCATCATCATCATCATCAGCTACTCGTACTAGATACTTGAACTGTAGTACGGCGTAGTTTTAGGTCCAAGTGGCACATACACTCTGTAGTGAAATGAAGATGCAGATCGGAAGAAAGCCACAATCAAGAAGAACATCTCCTCGACCGGTTGAAACCTACAAATACTCCGATCAATAAACTCCGAGATCGATGAAACAACAAACAACGATAAGTGGAAGAACGTAATGAAAATGTTGCATGAAGATATCGCTATTATGATTGTGCAGTAATGGTTGCGCACCAACAGGTATTTCGTCCAAAGATAGAGGGAACGGGTAACTTCCACGCGATGGCAATGGAAATGACAGCTGCGGGGAAAAGAGAATATCTAGGGAATCCAAGATTCAGCGTCCCAATCCCAATCCGAATCTCCAACGTTTTTCTTGGTAAGAGAAATTCCATTCTCAAATGGGACACCTGAACATTGCAGCGAGAAAAGAAATCCTGGAATAAGTCATAAAAGGGGTGAATTATCAGATACTAGCTGTCCGGAGTTGGTTAGCCAATGGAGTCAGGCTTGTTGTTGTTGTCCAATGTCGTCCGCAGTTCCATACAGCAACAGTAACTGTATGGTTTTTGGAAGCTACTACCTAAACTTTTTGTTAGCATCACCCTCCTAACACTACACTGGATATCAGGCAGAGAAAATGGCCAACCGACTCATCGTTTTTTCTGCCTTCACTTACCGTCCCATCCATATTTCATGAAATTGCGGATGTTTTGGTGCGAGTCGCCATCGGGATCAGCCAAAACTTCTCGGTAGTACTGTCCCCACAATTTGAGTGTCGTTTCCTTATCAAATTTCGACAGTGCGGCATAACTCAACAGTTTCCCAGATCCTTCGTTCTCTCCTTGCTTGTTGATCATGTCTCCATTTCTGAATTCAATCAAACCGACTTCGTAGTGCGTGTCAATCAAATTCATGACATCTTCAAACTTTAGATCATCAGAATTCATTTCCACATTGGCATTGAACACTTTGCATTCATCTGGGATGGTTTCTCCTGATGCCCGGATCTCGTCAAGCATTCGGGCTGGCTTGGCGTTTTCGACAGCGCCACCTGACGGTATGCAGAAAAAGATATCAGTGCCTCGCAGAGAAACAAGAATAGATTTAAATGAAACTCGCGTCCAAGCAAACATACCAAGAGCAGTGGTTCCGTCCCACCCAAATCTCAATTCCTTCGATTTGTCGGTTTTGGGGCGAATGTCAAATAAAGATGTATGCGAATGTTGATGACAATTTACGACTGTGAGTCCTCCAAAAGTAGAAGGTGGCGAAAAGGCCTTGCTGATAGACGTCGACGCCGCTGCCACATAGAGAGCCGTCACGATGGAAAATTTCATCTTGTTTCTCCTTTTGTTGTTGATTTGTGGATAGAAAGACGGTGCGTGCTGGTCGAGGATCGTCTGTCTATCGTCATTTGGAAGTTTCGAGTGTATGAAGTTGATACCGAAAGATCGACGACACACGTGACGACGACCAGACCATTCAAACTTCAACTCTCCGTGGACTGACGTCACTCATGACTAACATTCACTACTAGCGATGGTCTACGGTACCTTGTTCTGCATCCAGGCGTTTTTCCCTCACAACATCATGATCATCCATGGATTGACTGTGAGGATTCTTCGTGGAAGTCGTCCATTTTCCCCCCTGAAATTCAGAAATGCTGCATTACTTTCAACACAAATGAAATGATAATTCCTTTCTTCTGATGACAAAACTATCACAAAGGAAGAACAAAAATATTCTTCTTCTCCTATCATTCGAAAATTTTACCATGAGGAATTCTTCTGTCCTGACGTTGTTGATTTGTTGCCACACTGCTAGGGCGTTTGTGGGTGGGCCGTCTTCGACTCGGCGGTGTCCCCATCTGTCGATCAAACGACCGAACTCCATTGACTTCACTTTGCACAGTTTCTTCGGAGATGCCTCTTCAACCATAATGGAAGATTTATCCTTTGTATCACCCGACACTACCGGCATCGGTGAACAAGCTTGCGTTGATGCGGCCCGAGAAATGAAACGCATTGCGGTTCCTATATCCAAAGAGATATCTCCCTCCGGATCAGTGGGCATTTCCTACATCCACTGGCCGGCCAATTCAAAAAAAAAGAACGCACTTCCTCTCATTTTATTACATGGCTTTGATTCGTCTTGTTTGGAATACCGACGGTTGGGACCGCAATTGGCGTCCCGTGGCATTGATACCTTTGCGGTGGATATTTTGGGATGGGGCTTTACG
Source organism: Nitzschia inconspicua (assembly GCA_019154785.2). NCBI lineage: Eukaryota > Bacillariophyta > Bacillariophyceae > Bacillariales > Bacillariaceae > Nitzschia > Nitzschia inconspicua. The sequence goes on from JAGRRH010000018.1 coordinate 1,643,748, forward strand.
CAACTTTCCGACATCACGGACTTTTCTGCCAACTCGAAAGTGGAAGCCCTCAACAGCTTTGTGAATGCCAATTTCGGGCCCTCAACGCCGTTCGTGGTAGCTGGGGCGAGCTTGGGCGGTGCGGCCGCCATTGAACTTGCATCTGCGTCGACAACCTGTGCTGGTCTTGTCTTGATTGATGCCCAGGGATTTGTCGATGGTGTCGGTCCCATGGCAAGTTTGCCCAAGCCACTGGCGCAGCTTGGTGTGGGTGTCTTGAAGAGTGTCCCTTTACGGAACATGGCTAACAAAATGTCTTACTATGACGTGGAGCAATTCGCTACCGAAGAAGCCCAAGTGATTGGCCGTCTGCACTGCCTTCGTGATGGTTGGAGTGATGCCATGGTCAGTTTCATGCGAACTGGTGGGTTCAGTCCCTCTTCCAAGATTTCCAAGGTTACCGCACCGGCGTTGGTACTTTGGGGTCGTCAAGATGGTATTCTGGACGGAAAGGAGTTTGCCAACAAGGTGCGTCAATCACACACTTTCTCTCTATCGAGATGCGGACTGTTTGTGCGATGAGATTTTATGTGAGCTAGTAGTATCTCTGACAGACAAAGTTTGTTTTCCTGTTAATGTTTTTGTTTAGTTTGTGGAAGAGCTACCAAACGCACAGTTGCAATGGATCGAAGAATGTGGGCATGTTCCTCACTTGGAACAGCCGGAAGAAACCGCAGCAGCGATTGCATCATTCTTGACGTCGACTGCCACGAAATCTGCCAGCAATGGAAGGACGAATTTGGTGGATGGGAGGGTAGAAGAAGAAATCAGCCCGTCAACGTACTACGTTGGCGGTGGTATCATCGGCGCCATGGTACTGGAGGAGTTGATCAAACAGTTTTTCTAACAAACCTTTAAGTGTCGCTTGTCAAGTTCCATCTTCACTATTGTTTGCCATTTCTTCACCTCGCTATAGTCCCGTCCTTGAGACAGGTCAAGACTTGCATCGTCTTATCGAAGTCTGCATCCGATACGAAGATGTGATCGCGGCTGTAGGCCGCAAAGGGCAAAACGGAAATGTTGGCATCGGCCAAGGCCCTTGTCACGACAGCCATGAATCCTACCAAGGTTGGTGCCAAGACTACGTCAAAGGTAACGAGACGATAGGATATAGGTCCAACTTCATACTCCAAACCGCCTATATCTTTTTCCAATTGGTCCCATTGCGTCGAGGGTATCATCACAGTGATTTCATCCTTGTCGACCATGACGGCTTGGAACGTGTTGGTAACAGTATTAGAATTGGATGACAGGGACTGCAAGACGGTTGATGCTGCTGCCGTGGGAAACTTCAGAAACTTATAAATTTGCTCGTCGGTATAAAGTGTTCTTTTCTGAAAGGCGTCTGGAATAGTGTCGGCCATGCTGTGATTGTATCGTCGGCAAAACAGAGAAAATGAATGCGGATTGCGACGAAACAAAAAAAACTTCTCTGGTCCTGGTGCAGTTTGAGTCCAAACCAAAGCTTTTGCAGAAATCTGACGACGACAACAACGCTGCCGATACCAGTGTTGTGAAGTTGTTGCTTTTCTGATTGTGAACATCCTGTGACAAAAACAAAGAAAAGTAACAAACACATCCTACCGTACGGTAGTCTACTACCGTACTCCGACTACGTACGGTAGCTACCTACCGGTTGTCGTTCGGAGACTACCGATACGTACGGTAGGACGTAGTGGTACTACGGTACCGGTACAAGAGGGGAGAGCCCGGTAGAAGTAGGAAAGAGTTCAACGATTGCAGTAAATGGGGTATTATGATACAGTTACAGTTAATTAACTGTAAATAATTCTTCTTCGCACGATCCCTCACGCATCGATGTTGGCGATCTTGCATAATGAATCACGTTGAACGGTCAGCGATCGGGTTCACATTTTTCCCCCTACCACTCACTCACATTGTTGTCATCGATGGCGAGCCAGAGTCAGTCCCGAGGGTCGTCACAACATAGCAGTTTACATAGTCGATGGTTGTATGTGGTAGCATAAACGCGGCATTCCCATTGTTACACAACTAGACAAAACGGCAGCAACCACTGCCATCAACACGGATTATAAAACTGCCAATCGCCTCCACAAAAAGAAACGCCTCATCCAAACGAGTGCAAAGGTTGAGCACACGCTAACAACAATCCTGACGCCAATGAGAATAATGAAAATAGCTTCATGGCTACTGTTGGTGACATGGCCATCATCATGCGTCGTGGCTACTATCCAAGACGACAGCATCGGCAGCGCTCAAGACAGTACCAGTAACAACGGAAACATTCGAGGCAGTAATGGCAGTGGCAACGCCAATGAGGAAGAGGACCTGCCTACTCGAAAGTTACAACAATATCCAGGTATGCTATCCTTCAGTCCAGAGTCCAATCGAATCAACATGCGACGAGACTTCAAACCGCGTCAGTCCGACTCTGTGTGTTCGGCGTGTGATAATTCTTTTGCCGGTGCCAGTGTCATGGCAGATTCCCGGGAAGATATCTTTAATCAGCTTTCTGTTTCTGAATATTATTCTTTGGTGGACTTTGCCAAGCGGAGGGGTTTGGCAGATGGAACCCTGGATGGTGTTACAAGCTGGAATCTTGCCATGAATTCGAATTACGTTGTCTTTGCACAGCTCTTTGATCCTCCCAAATTGGAGGCTTTGGATTATTTGGATGGAGTCACCAGTCAGCCGCCCAAACGATACGGCATTCTCACAATCCACCGAGGTGCATCCTCCCCCAGAGATGTCATGGTACGAACAAAAGTCGAAATATAGAGGTGCGGAGAAACATTTTCCAACCTGACAAATGTCTAACGCATCTTCTTGTATTTGTTTCTTGGTTGCTACAGCAATGGAAAATTGGTCCCCTCCGAAACGGTGTCGTTGATGTATCTGATGACTTGGTCATTGAAAAGCTGGTGGCCGACGGAGAAATCCCATGGTCCATGAGAGGACAATACGGAGGCGCTGAATGGTATTTGTACTCCAAAATTTTTACCCAAGCCGCAAAGTTGGCAGACATCTTTCGAGCTACTACGGGAGGATACTGCGTAGGAGATTCCTCATGCGACTATACTCAAGACATCATGTACCACACCAGCGGAAACATGAATTCGAATTCAACACATCGAATCACCAATGTCAACTTTTTTCTACGACCTAATGGGGCCAGCTATGGATCGCCCTTTCTCATGCCCATACCAATTTCTTTCCAGCTTGTGGAGGACCCGGAGCAAGACCCAAGCGAGTGGCAGGTCATCAATTATGAGTACTGCTTTCAAGGACCCTTTAGGACGGCCGTTGGACTGAATAATAGGTTCAATAGCGGACTATTGCAAACCTGCACCGTTCCCAGCTCCAATTTTGATTGGACGCTCACAGATTCGGTCGAGCCCATTCGGGAAGATTCGCGTATCAAAGAGCCCATTTCATTTCATACCAGTGGAAAACGATACAGTATTCACTCTTCCACCGGAGGTCGACGACTTGATGAAGTTTCAGAGCAACACGAGCAACAACATGCGGAACGGATCGACACGAAGATTGCTCCAGACGAGTGGCACATTAGCAATCATTTACGGGAGCGCTTCAAGGAAGCAAAGAGACAGGCTTCCAAAGAACAAAGCAAAAGGAACAGAAATTTACAATCGTCTGGAGCTGATGGAACGGGACATCAGGTGTCTTGGATGGGGTGGACCTTTCATGTTTCTTCGGATCAAATGCATGGACTGGTCATTCGAAACCTCAAATTCAAGGGCGAACGACTGGCTTATGAGCTAAGCTTTCAAGAATACTTTGCCAGTTATTCGTCGTCCGGTTCCGCTGCAGGTGTATTTTACCTTGATTCCAATTGGGAGATTGGTGCTTTGTCTCCACTGGTCCTCGGTGTCGACTGCCCAGAAGATGCTACTTTATTGCCTCTTGTGCAATACTATGGTGACGAAGCATGGGTGTCCAGCGATGTGTTGTGCATATTTGAACAGCCGTACGGCGAAGCTATGTGGAGGCACGGGTTCAGCTACAATGATATCGGTGGCCTTCCTCGAACAGCACTTCAAGCACGTGTTGTTTCCACAATGGGAAACTATGATTATATTCCCACTCTTTCCTTGATGCCTGATGGTGTTATGGAATTGAAATTAGAAATGGGGGGATATCTCCAAGGAGGGTATGAAAACGATTTGGGAATGCCCAAATCGGAGACGCCGGCCTTTGGCACACAGGTTCGTGACAACGTTGCCGGTCTTCTGCACGATCATGTGATTGGCGTTAAGGCAGACTTGGATGTTGGGGGGCTACGGAATACCTTGATGGCTGGAAAAGTAACGTACGGGACGTATGAAGAGGCCACCGGAAGACCACCAAATGGTCTCAGCGCAGCAGACGCTAGCCTCGGCGTGAAGTACATGGACTGGACTACCATCGACACAGAAAGGGGCATCTCGGCCAAGGACTACAACTCCATCGTTATTACTTCACCTACAACCAACTCATGGGGTGCCAAACGAGGCTACGAGATCGTTTTTCACTCCACCATACCCAGTCAAGTACTGCCACCAGATCATCCCATCGGAAAAACAACTGGGTGGCAGTATCAAAACGTGGCGATCACAAGACAAAAGGACTCTGAAAGAAAGTGCGCCTATCCTTCTCTCTTTAATGTAGGAACTCCAATCCCCAGCTTCGACTTGCGGGCGTTCCAGCAAGGTGATGATAGCGTTGTCGATGAAGATTTAGTCTTCTGGCTGATGTTTGGAGCAGAGCACTATCCAAAAGCAGAAGATGTTCCGTTGGTATCAAACTTCGGAAGCGGATTCCTATTGAAGCCAAGGAATATGTACGACCGTGCTGCATTCGAAGATTTATCGGACAACCGAAACACGCGGCATCCAGTTTGCGTCGCACCAAGTATCTTCTGATTGAGCACAAGCAGGAGCTAGAATTTACCGAGTAGAACGCTGATAAAATAAATTGATTCCTTGTTGGAGCAACGCCAGTGATATTGGGACATTGGATACGGTAGTTTTGTTCGTGCATCTATTATTATTATATTACAGTTAATATATACATATAATAATACGTCGTAGGCCTTTTCTTCTTTCTCTGACGTGAGTAGAGCTTGAGTAGGTAGGCGTTTCTGGAAAAGTTCGGTTTTAAAATGATTGTGCGCGCGCAAGATCGACATTGCCTCACAAAATTATTTATAGAAGGAAAACGTTGGAAAATTGTTGGAGGAACGAAAACTTTTAACCCTAACATTAACCTCTCACCATATCAGTGCATCTATCTGCATTACTCGTATTCGATTCTCGATACTAAAATGAAAAAGTAAACAACCCATCGGCATTCATTCGATTTGCTCTCATTTTTAGACAATTTTTTACTGTCTCACTTCACTCGATTACTCTCACTTCGCTGCTACCCTCTGCCTTCTACCATGCTTGATCACGAAGACCAAGACTCAAACTTTGATGCTGAAGAGGCTGTCCGTGTACTTCGGACAAACACAATCTCACCTAAGTCACGGGATGTATACGACGGTTCGATCGCTCAAATGCTAAAATGGTTTTACGACAACAAAAGGCAGCTCCTTACAGAGCAGTTTGTTCAATACGGAATAACTGATGGGTTCTCCAAGGCTTCCATTCGTCGATTCCTAGCAGATGCACCCAGCAATGCCCCTGTCAAGTTCAAGGACTTCAACGTTCAAGACTTCATGGAGTGGATTGTCTCCATAAGAAAAGAAGATGGCAGTACACCAACTTATTCGACATATAACTGTCATCGTGCTTTTAGCGTCTGTTGTGTGGCACGCGGAATTTTTGGAACAAACTCTGCCATCAAACCACCGACTGTTCTTCACGCCACTTTTTCGTGACCGAGATCAACTGATGGATTTGAAAAACTTGGTGACTTGTCGGCTAAATTCTCCAGGTGACTCTATTGTAGCAACAGGAGTGCCTCCGCACATTTCAATCTTGCAGCACATGCATTCATTGGCAAAAAATGTGAATGATGTGGTGCCCCAAATTCAAAAAGTGGCTCCGGATGTAATTCGGGGAGTGATTGACGAGATCGAGAAACGAGCGATGACGGCTGGAACAGTTACCAGAGATGGCTTGGAAGCTTTGATTAACGGTTGCTTGGAGAAATCGGGGCTCTATCAATTAGTTCAGAAGCTTGAGGACTCTCCAACTTCCGGGATTCAACAGGAAGAAACTTTGACAGGTGATGAAGCAGTAACGATGACTCATATGGTGGGTATGCATTCGTGGGGTGGACGCTTGCATCTCGTACCGCAAGATTTTGCCTTTCCGAATAGTTGGTCTCAAATAGCCTGGCAATATTGGATGTGTGGGGATCGCCAAAAGCAGTATCCTCCATTGCGAATTTTGTAAAAGAACGATATGTCAAATACAAATATGCAGAAGCGTTTATCAGATTTCCGATACTTGATGCAATTGGTCGAGAAGAGGGTTGAAGAAAAAGGAAAGTGGATAGCGCACCCTTCAATTGAACAGGCTAATGAAATGTTCGAGGCAGGAAAAGATGTACTAGATATTTCAGAGGTTTCTGAGAAAGGCAGAAAGAGGCGAGGGGAACAAATGAAATGGAGTACCATGGTTAACCGGGTTCGAAATAAAAGGAAAACCCAGAGATTTTCGTAAATAATTGACTCTTTGTTTTGACTCTTTGTTTTGTTTACAAAATTATCATGTCAAAGGACAAAAAATCTAGAAGATTCACCATTCTTTGACGACACAACATGTTCCACTACCTCTACCGGTAGCTACCGTAGTAGCTAGAGGTAGCCATTACTATCACGTTACTAGGAGTACCGGGTAGTACTGCCGTACGTACTACGTACGTCGTAGCAGTATCAAACAGTTTCGACCGTGATTACGAATCCCCCGTTGGAAAGCATCCCAACGAAATCTTGCTAACGTAATTGGTGCTCGAAAATAGCGCTTGCATGCGAGCTCCTTGGTGAAAAAATCTTTATTGAAATCGTTGGAAAGGACCCCAACGGTCGCGCGCATCAGATTGTGCGCGTTCCAACGAGTTACAGAGAATTATTTATAGTTGGAAAATTGTTGGAGGAACGAAAACTTTTAACCCTAACATTAACCTCTCACCATATCAGTGCATCTATCTGCATTACTCGTATTCGATTCTCGATACTAAAATGAAAAAGTAAACAACCCATCGGCATTCATTCGATTTGCTCTCATTTTTAGACAATTTTTTACTGTCTCACTTCACTCGATTACTCTCACTTCGCTGCTACCCTCTGCCTTCTACCATGCTTGATCACGAAGACCAAGACTCAAACTTTGATGCTGAAGAGGCTGTCCGTGTACTTCGGACAAACACAATCTCACCTAAGTCACGGGATGTATACGACGGTTCGATCGCTCAAATGCTAAAATGGTTTTACGACAACAAAAGGCAGCTCCTTACAGAGCAGTTTGTTCAATACGGAATAACTGATGGGTTCTCCAAGGCTTCCATTCGTCGATTCCTAGCAGATGCACCCAGCAATGCCCCTGTCAAGTTCAAGGACTTCAACGTTCAAGACTTCATGGAGTGGATTGTCTCCATAAGAAAAGAAGATGGCAGTACACCAACTTATTCGACATATAACTGTCATCGTGCTTTTAGCGTCTGTTGTGTGGCACGCGGAATTTTTGGAACAAACTCTGCCATCAAACCACCGACTGTTCTTCACGCCACTTTTTCGTGACCGAGATCAACTGATGGATTTGAAAAACTTGGTGACTTGTCGGCTAAATTCTCCAGGTGACTCTATTGTAGCAACAGGAGTGCCTCCGCACATTTCAATCTTGCAGCACATGCATTCATTGGCAAAAAATGTGAATGATGTGGTGCCCCAAATTCAAAAAGTGGCTCCGGATGTAATTCGGGGAGTGATTGACGAGATCGAGAAACGAGCGATGACGGCTGGAACAGTTACCAGAGATGGCTTGGAAGCTTTGATTAACGGTTGCTTGGAGAAATCGGGGCTCTATCAATTAGTTCAGAAGCTTGAGGACTCTCCAACTTCCGGGATTCAACAGGAAGAAACTTTGACAGGTGATGAAGCAGTAACGATGACTCATATGGTGGGTATGCATTCGTGGGGTGGACGCTTGCATCTCGTACCGCAAGATTTTGCCTTTCCGAATAGTTGGTCTCAAATAGCCTGGCAATATTGGATGTGTGGGGATCGCCAAAAGCAGTATCCTCCATTGCGAATTTTGTAAAAGAACGATATGTCAAATACAAATATGCAGAAGCGTTTATCAGATTTCCGATACTTGATGCAATTGGTCGAGAAGAGGGTTGAAGAAAAAGGAAAGTGGATAGCGCACCCTTCAATTGAACAGGCTAATGAAATGTTCGAGGCAGGAAAAGATGTACTAGATATTTCAGAGGTTTCTGAGAAAGGCAGAAAGAGGCGAGGGGAACAAATGAAATGGAGTACCATGGTTAACCGGGTTCGAAATAAAAGGAAAACCCAGAGATTTTCGTAAATAATTGACTCTTTGTTTTGACTCTTTGTTTTGTTTACAAAATTATCATGTCAAAGGACAAAAAATCTAGAAGATTCACCATTCTTTGACGACACAACATGTTCCACTACCTCTACCGGTAGCTACCGTAGTAGCTAGAGGTAGCCATTACTATCACGTTACTAGGAGTACCGGGTAGTACTGCCGTACGTACTACGTACGTCGTAGCAGTATCAAACAGTTTCGACCGTGATTGAAGTACGAATCCCCCGTTGGAAAGCATCCCAACGAAATCTTGCTAACGTAATTGGTGCTCGAAAATAGCGCTTGCATGCGAGCTCCTTGGTGAAAAAATCTTTATTGAAATCGTTGGAAAGGACCCCAACGGTCGCGCGCATCAGATTGTGCGCGTTCCAACGAGTTACAGAGAATTAAAAATGACGCCACAAGCAGACGCGACAACACTCACAGTCAATCCCACGACACTATTGTTTCCGCTGATCCCCCATCGCTCTCCAAAAAATTCCGAAAGCAGCAAAAACAACAAATTTCGTTACATTTCCTTGTTGAAACTTCATAAAGGCGATCGCATGCAGTAGCGATCGGCGAAAAGTTTTGGATATCATCCCTAATTGGTTCTCAACCATTAAAATGCCTTCTTCTGACATCAAGAAGCAATTCCTTCGCCCGAGTTCAGCTGTCACTCCTGCAGGTCCATCATCTAGTGATCGAGAAGGAACTCGCTCGAGGACATCAACCATGCAAAGTGCTCGTATGGCACAAGAAAAGACAATTGGTCGCCGTGTCGTAAGTTCACTTTCAGCTGATTGACCATAGTAGTCGAACCTTGCCATTTGAACGAGCATGCGACCCAGTAGAAATCAATGCACTATACATGCGATTGATCGAATTTCACAAGATTTCGTGCATTGAACTCTCACCATGCTTATTGTTCTCTTGATCCTAACACTGTACAGCCACCTCAAAGCCGCGATTTTTCGTTTTCGTATGAAAGTGTTCCCACGGAGGAAGTTCCAGGACCTTATTGTGGAGCAGATAGTGATCTCTCGGGGACCGGTACCAACGAAAATGAAAACGGCGATCAACCGTGGGAAAACCCCCACAGTGGTGAGGCCGAAGACATTCTCGACTATGGGATGTCTGTCGAAGTGATGGAGGATACTCGTCGTGAGGTAATCCTAGAAATCAAGGAAATCAAGAAGCACAACAAGACCACCCAAGAAGAAATCAAGCGAGAAACTGAAATGGAGAAACAGCACAAAAAGGACCTTGGTTATGCTCAGCGTGAGATCAACTCTCTGTACAAGGGCATCGATGTCGAACACGAAAAGGCCAAGACCCATCGTTCTTTCGTCAACAAGCTTCAGGCAGACCACAACCTTCAAGTCGCCCTACCACTCAAACAGATTTTTTCACCTGTGGGCTTCACCTCCAACACACACACCCATCCCATAACTCCGGATGTCGGTACCTCAGTGGGGGGTCGTCTTGGAACTAAGGGCGGTACCTTGATGGAGAAACGAACACAACTCTTCAAGGAGCTCTTTGAAAAGCTTCGTGCTTACGAGAACGTAATCAATAAGGGCTCGGCCGACATTGAAGAAGCTCGCGATATGCGTCTCATGGTGTCGCGAATCATCCAGGAGCACGGTCTCAAAGAGCTTCTTGTGAAGGCACGATCAGACGCCAATCACTTTCGCGATGACTACCACGAATGTGACAAAACCCGACAAACGTTGTACGAAGTAATTGGTGCGTCAAAGGATCATCTGGCCGGATTGAAACGAGAAACGGCATCGAAGGTAAGATCTTCGTATCCACCGAAGATGCTGGCTGCCCCAGTCTTCACTTCTCTCTTTTGTTTCACTACTTTCTGTGCGCCTTCATATGGATGATTTTTATTCTCTTTGCATTCTACAGCGAAAGCATTTGAAAGGAATTCTCAAGGACCAAGCAGAGTGGGAAATCGCGCAGACAGACGAGTTGGTAGCGCTCCGTTCTGAATTGACTGCAGCTCGGGCAAAAAATGTTGAGGTCATTTCGAAAATAGAGCATTTGCAAGCACAGTCCAAGGAGCTCCAGTCCCTCAAAGGCGATTATGACGTCTATTGTGAAAAGAAATCTACTCACAAATCTCGAATCGAGGGCCTTGCACAGAAGAAGGTGGATCTCGAAAATCGCAAGAATGAGTTGATCGGAAAGATTGAAGCTGCAAAGAGTCTCCAAGCCAAGGCCGAACAGCGCCATCACGATGCAGAAATTGCTTTTGATGCGTCAAAGAAACTCGAAGCTGCTTGCGACCTTCACGAGAAGACTGTCGTAGTCCCTGCCAAGAAGGAGATTTTGGACATTGTAGAGCAAAAGAATAAACTCCTTATTCGCATCAAAGAGCATGAAGAGGAGACGGGCATAGTGCGACAGAACCATGAGATACGAAAGACGAAATTGGAAAGAGAGAACGAAGAATTGATTGAAGCGATTGCCAAGGCAGAGGCTTCGATCCAAGAAATGAAACAATCGACACTCGAAATGGACAATGAGCATCTCGAGATGAGAGATTCGATTGAAAGGGAAATCCAAGAAGCTGAACAGCGCCGGGACCATTTGAAAACCCTCTTTCAACAAACAAAAGAAAGCCGGTCGGCTGCATTTCGCAGCGCTGTTTTGATGCAGGCAGCGGCTTTCATCGAAGAAAAAGCTAGACGATTTCAGTAAATACTGCTGGTTGAAAAGAGAACCAGATGTTCGACGACACTGCCGAAGGAAATTGATGATTATGTGCAGTGGGAATGAAGTCAGTCGTTCTATTTGGGATGGTGCTTGGGGTCCATTTTCTGTACCAAACACCCTTGCACCCAAGAAATAGATCATTGCACAGAACATAACATTTGTGACCATTTTCATTACTATACGGGTATCACTTCTACTACTACAAAGGAGCTCGTATTGTCGCAAAGACAAGGACAGGTCGACGCAGAAGAATCATCAACCAACGACGGTTCGTTTTGCTGGTTCTAGCTAGGGGACAGTTCAATGACGGATGTTGTGTCTATGACAGCATCATTTTTCTCGTTGCAAAATACTACGTAGTATTATTATTTCACGTACGACTGTAGTACCTAGGTCTCACCATTCGAAGTTGCATTCTATATATAAATCATCTTCACCCAACAATCATCTTCAATCTACCCAACTTCACTACTACCTAGCTAAGTAGTCTACGGGTAGCTGGTAGATACTACGTAGTAGTATCCAGTTTTTCGATTGCCCACAACCGTAAATGATCGAACTGGTCGAAGGGACTCGAATTCGTCCCGCGCCCGTCTTTTTGTCTGTCACCATCCACGAAGTCATGTGTGAACCTGCTCTCTACGACTAGTAGAGGTAGTAGTCTAGGTACCAGGTAGAGGCAGCGTGCCTTGTCAACACTGTACTCTTCTTCTGCTACCAGAGACCTTCTTTGGCTCCCTCTGCCACCCGTGCGGTACCAAGTCGTAAGAAACGTCGTATAAATATCTCCGAAGGGTTTCTTTGTGAGTGAGAAGAGTCATCGAGTGGATGACAATGGGAAAATCAGATTCCACACTGACAGCGCCATCGACGGCGGGCGAATTGCTGGATTCTGAATTTGTCGTACCAACGGATAAGGAAGAAGGGATGGATGATATGGCAAAACAACAGAGTATTATTCAGAATGTATCCCCATCAGCGTCATCATCTCCCAATCGAAAGCGGCGCAAAACGATCAGCACGCTTGAAGGAGTAGGAGTGAGCCGAAATTCACCAAATCAAAAAGATATACCATCTTCGACAAATGAAAGTCGAGGCCGAGGGGAAGGCCGAACCGGTGGTCGAGAAAAGAAAAATAAGTCAAAACAACAAGATAAAGAAGATATGACTTGGATCTGTGCTGAATGTAAAGAAGCGGACTGTGGACTTGTGACCAAGCAACAGACGTTGTCCGACAGCAACAACGGCACTGATCCGTCCAATCAACTCTCGGCGCCCGAGGATTCCTTTTTGATTTGTGACGGCGCTTGTCATCGCATTTTTCATGTCCCTTGTGCTGGACTGTCACAAATCCCTGATACAGAAGAGGATTGGCTGTGTAAGGATTGTACACGCAAGGAGCATGCATGCGCTTTTTGTAGCCAATATGGAAAAGACTTTGTGGACGTATTTCCTTGTCAAGATGAAATTTGTGGCTTATTCTTTCACGAGTCGTGCCTTCAAACTCACCATGTCGAGTATGAGTACGATAGCAACGATGAAACTCTTAGCACTACTGCAAATTCTACCTCGGAGGACGAGGATCTTGAGGAAGAGGTCGCAAAGATTCCACTGTTCACATGTCCTGCGCATCAATGTTGGACATGCACACAGAAGGATATGATTCAATTGGAGAAGGAGGAAGAAGCAGCGCAGCGAAGCCAGAGTGGTAGCAGTTCTGCAAAAAAGAATAAACGGAAAAAGAAGAAGCAGTCCATCTTTCAGAGCAAACCCGGTCGATTGTTTGTAAGTAGCTCAAGAGTTGTTTATCTTGTGTTGGGAATCCAAGGACGCGACAGCTGACTTTCACTTTTGTGGACATACTCCAGCAATGCCTCTACTGCCCAACAGCTTATCACGTGACATGCCTTCCACCCGTTTCACGTTTCCACGAACTGGCAGTTCTCTGTCATGAACACGCCATGAGTCATCGGCTCCCGGAATTGGATATGTCCGACTCCATCCAGTCACAATTGGAAGACAAAGCCGACCAAACCTTCATGAGGATCCATGGGATACGAACCGGATCGAACAAGCGAAACAAAGGGATCTTGTCTGTTCGAGGGGCAAGTGCCAATCAGTTCTTCCCAGGGTTGCGTGGAGATCGACTCGATTCGAAGGAACTTGAAATGTTGCGAATTGTCAAAGAGACGGCATCTGTACCAGAAGCAACACAGTATGAATCCATCACTACTATTGAAACTGTCTCTGTGCAATCATCGAGCACTGTTTCAATGGTTTTAGATGGTGACTTGCCATTCTGCTTGCCTGTGGATATGAAAGATGAGGTTTACTCAAAACCTCCACCATACATGCATATCCAATCACTCAAATATGACGCTGATAAATCAAACCGCCCCAAAAAGATACTTTCCAATGGAACGGAAGAACAAGAAAAATGCAGTTGTACCAAGAGCTGCAGTGATGGCTGCTTCAACCGTCTCACCATGGCGGAATGCACTGGCCCCGCAAACTGTAACTTGGGAGCGACGGATTGCGGCAACCGATCTCTCGGAAAACGCCAATTCGTAAAGTGCCAACCTAAGCGAGAGAGGGGGAAAGGATGGGGCCTGGCAACACTCGAATTCATTCCAAAGGGAAAGCTTGTGCAAGAGTACATGGGCGAAGTCATCAATGAAGCAGAGAAAGAGCGCCGACTTATCTCATGGAACGAGGAGCATCCCAATGATCCTAACTTTTACGTGATGGCGCTTTCAGGTGGGTACTATGTTGATGCTCGTGAATATGCCAATCTGGCTCGATTCATCAACCATTCCTGTGATCCAAATTGCAAGGTTTCCAGTATTAATGTCAAGGGATACATTCGCAACGGGATTTACAGCATTCGAGACATCCAGCCTGGAGAATTTTTGAGCTATGATTATCATTTTGACACGAATCAGGGAGATCGGTTCGTATGCAGATGCGGGGCTGCGAACTGCCGCGGAACCATGAAAGGGCATGGGAAGGACGGTTCCACGAAACAACCGGCTACTTGGAAAGAAGCCAAAGCACGATACGACGCAGACAAGAAATTTCTGGAAGAAGCTGAAAAATCAAGAGTGGTTTCTTTGGTGGACACGCTGCTACCATGCGCGGAACATCCCAATGAAACAATCGCTTCAGGACCTCTACTCAAGCATCGACAAGAAGCCATACGTGGCCGAATTTTCTTGTGGAGAAATCTGAAACATGGATCTGACTTCGTATCTCGAAATTCGAGGCTAGAAAAGAAGGCAGTCGTTGCAAAGACAACTTAAATAGGTCGAAGGACAAAAAAGTCTACGTCGTAGGAGAAAGTCGTACTTAAACGAGCTGGTTACCACCTTTGTCTTGACGGTATATATCGTGCATAGTCGATTCTTGTCCCACAAGGTGAATTCCAGGCCTCGATCGATACTCTCGAACCGTTTTCTCCTTTTTCCAATCAATTCGACCTTTACTACATCTAATAATAATGGTACTCCAATTTCCTCCCATACACACAAACCTTCTTTCTATTCTGAGTCAGAGTCCATGAGCAACGCAAATTTGTTTGCAGGTTCGGACTTCTTTGGGGGTGGCTGTGGTACAGTCGCAACAACAGCGACTTTTGGAGCGCTCGCAGCAGCCTTACCTTCGTGGGGTTGTTGCTTCTGCTGCTTTTTATCTTGTTGTTGATTCGTGTTTTTCTTGGATACTTTTTTGTTTGGACCACTGTCACCTTTGTCGTGTCGTCCGCCAACGCTACGTCCTCCTGTACGACCTCGGCCTCTACCTCCTCTTCCGCCTTGACGGTGGTCTTGAAACTGACCAGCTGATCGATTACCGCTGCGATCCTTTCCACCACCCTCAACGGGTTCAAACTTCTCCTTGTCAGATTGTTCGGCAGAGGGAGATGCATCCTCCGATTTTGGGGGTTCTGTGGCATCTCCTTTTTCCTTTAGCATCGATGCGCGCTTCTGTTGCCACGCCTGTTCGTCTCTTGCCCTGGCCCCTCCAAAAATGTTGGATCCGGAAGAGGCTGAAGACTCTGTGGCTTCAACGGGTTTGGTACGTGGAGCCAATTTGAGACTAGGTCGCTGTGCTGGAGGTCCGGCAGCATCCTGCAACTCGTTGTCGCGATTGTCGTTGTTTTGAAAGCTGTTGCGATTGCTTCCCCGTCGCTTGTTATCAGATCGATTTAGGTTGTTGAACTTTCCTCCACGAAATCTGGATCCGTCGATGGTCCCGATATCGGCACTGCCGCCATCTTCTGGAGGACCCCGATTGTCGCCTCCTCCACGTTGGAACGACCCACGATTTGCTTGTGGCCCCCGGCGGTTGTTGTTGTTGTAATTATTTTGATTTTGGTGATTGGCTGTATCCAGTTGAACTTTGCGGCCGGCGATCATGGCATCGGCATCTTGATTTAACGTCATCAAGAGTTTTAGCTGGAAAAACACGACGAAAAGAGAGAGATGGAAAAAATGGAAAATGAGAGAATCAATGCAATCGTTCTTCGCTATTTAGACTCTTCCACCAAAATCAGAAGAAGAAACAAAAAGAACACTCACCTGGTCCAGCGTTTCCACTTCGGCATAACCAAATCCACGATGCTTTCCATTCGGGTCGGTTCGATGGTACGCCACACGTCCTCCCATGAAGTTGACAGGTTCTGAGAGGCGTTCCTTGACCAATGTCGAGACGGCCTCCATCAACATGGCCTCATCTTTGATTTGATAGGACAAATTCCCGATAAAGGCCGTAAAGGGCGGTTGTGCAGGAAAGTCGTATACGCGTTCCTCCGGAACAGCTGGTGGAACTACCTCGTCGGGTGAAACTGGGACAGCGGCGAGTGCATCGTCCGAAAGGTGTAACTTGGCGGCGGTATCGTCTACCAACTCCTCTTGAGGATCGTCCGCAACGGAATCTTCTTCGTCCGAAGAACAATGGTCGGCCCAACTCTTAATCATCTTGGGAAATGAACAATAAGGAAGAATATAGGTGGGGTCGATTCTTCTTGGAAGGGTGTGAAGAGAAAGTGACAGTTCGGGAGACTAGAAATCCACTGGAAATTATTCAGGATGATGTTGAGACTTGAAGATAGCAAGCAATGGAGTTTTCCACGAAGGAGCGTTGTATTGGTCAGGACGAGAGATGCTGCTGTATCTTAGTTAGTGTACGACACTTGATTGATAATGCTCTGGAACTGCTCTTCTGGATCGTGCGTTGACCTTGTTTGGGACAGGGAAAGAAAGGATACTGTTACAACTAATGCTACTGCCAGTTGTTGTTTACTGTCACAGCAAAGTATTTATCACAACAGCCATTCGTGAAGGGGAGTGAAGCGATGATGATGATGATGATGTGCTTCGATCAGAGATCTTCGATCTCACAGTCAACATTCCTATGCAATCGATCGAATGTACAAGAATCAGTACGTGTCGTAGACGTTCCCTCTGTAACTGGCGCACGATGGCAAGACCATCCTAGAACCGTTCAGCAAGCTTTAGTTGACTGTCATGAGTCGAGGCAGTCATTGAAAGTGAGAGACTGGTCCAACCAAGAACCAAGGCAAGACAAGCAGGCATGATAGGTATGTACGGACCATGGCATGGAACAGCAGTTTCAAGTGCTGTAATAGGTGTTCGACGTACTTGCTTTGTATAACAAAAGTATAATACATAATAGGTCTACCTAGCTATCTAGCAAGTATAAGTTGTTGAACTTCGGAGTACAAATTGAAAATACTATCACTCTACTAGAGCAACATAATATAGCTTTACAGTTTAGAATGAAGAGAAAAAATGACAGGATCTGATTTTCCAAAGAGTCTGAAAACACACCAACATGGACAATTGCCTTTACAATAATGGAAACCTTGGAGTCGTCCTACCACGAAAAGGGAGGGACGGGTGGCATGGAGAATAAGCCCCTTCAAGTCTGTAGCGGACTTTTATGTGTTTTTTTCTCTGAGTTCTTGTGTATCATGATCTTCCTCGTCGTCAAAGACGGTATCAAGTTGCGAAAAGGAAATGGCGCTTCCTCCTGATACTGTCCGTCCTCTACTTTCGGTGACGTGGGAAAAGGTATCCCGTGGAGGAACAGCGTGGAGAAAGTGGTGCCCCGTGACTCTTCGAAACAGAGCGCCTCGTTGACATGCAGATCCGTGGGATCTCCATGAGTGGTAACTATCAAAGGTTGATGATCGCTGTCGGCCACCACCAGAAATGGGTGACGCGTGGCTTGAACAGTCCGGAGAATCAATCATGGGCGCCATGGGAAAGGAACCGAGACTGTCGTCGTCTTTTCTGTCCCGTTCGGTAACTATCACAACGGCTGGCTCAGCAGTCAAAAAATTATCTTCTCCATTCACACAAACAGGGATATATGATGCCTTGTGACAATCCACTAGCCACTTCCGAAATCCTTCTCGCTCCTTCATCGAAGTTTCTTCATCCACATTCCACCCGTCGAGTTCGCTTGTCTGTAACAGACCTGCGTCCTTGTAGCTTTGCATAAACCTATCCTTGCAAATGACATGAAACGTATAGGTAGGAATAATTGCAAGTCCGGCCAAAATGGCAGCTCCGTATGCTCGTTTTACACCCATCATGGCAGCAAGGACGATCTGAATGTACCAAAGACTGGGTTAGGAAATCAAACTCACAGCGACAATGTAATGTAGGAAAAACAGTTCCCTACCTGTGCCCAAATCATCGATGAAATCAAGATGTTATGCAGCAACGGCCACTTGAAACCCCCGCCGTCGTAGTGAGGACGGTAAGTGAATATAATCAGCCATCGAAGCATCGGTATGAGAAGAAGATAACAAAGCATGGCAAAGGGGGCAATCAATGGGCATGCAGGAGCGAGACCCACGACGCAAAGAAAGACAACTCCACAATCGACGTAGATGCTGGTAGAACAGAAGTAACAAGTTAGCGCGTGTCTTTGGTGGTACATCGAAAGGCACGGAGAAAACTCACCGAAATGGGGGGACTCCTCCAGGGCCGCTGCAAAAAAAGAAAGGAAAATAATTAGACGGTTTGAATGAATTGCCGTATAAGCAAATATCTTCTCCTGTTGACTTACCCACCAGTCGTGGCACGTGCACAGCAATGCCATCCCAAAGAGGAAAAGAGGAAGTTGTTGAATTGAAGAAGGTAGTTATACGGAAGAGTAATTCCGGTGCGGAAAATGATCCAGCTCAACCATTGAGCAGAGACTGTCGTAGGAACAGTATTCGCCACACTCTTAAGCACTCCTTTTACCGTTCCGCCAACATCCAGGGAATCTACAACACCTTCATAGAATACAGTTGCCAAAGATGTTCCCGTGAAGGCAGTTACCAGCATAAAGAACCAATAGTATCGGATTGCCCGTCGTTCGGCCTGTTGAATGCTTGCCGCTCCGCTACCGAAATTCGAAAGGGATTTGAAGATTTGTGGACATAGCGCGAAAAATATGACTCTCATACCTCCAGAGAGAAGGCCCGACAATTTTCCAATCTGCGGAATATCAGGAAACGCTGTCTCCAGTCGATTCGGTGTGACAAGTGCCGAGAAATATCTGAAACGCAACGGTGAACAAGTTCAGCTCCCTCTTGCATTCAATCAAACTTATGATCAACATTTTCACTTACGTCAACGGGATGGTATAAGATAAGCAAAAGAGAACCACCACCACAACGACAAAATTACCGCGCCATCGTTTTTGCTCGATAGGCAGAGTTACTGACACTGGCCTACAGCATCCACGGCAGTCTGGGAAAGCAACCCACTGTAAGCAAAAGAATTTTCGAACATAGTGTAGGGCAGCTGTTACAAAGACTTACCAAGAATGTTCCACGGTGGAGCGTCAGCCAGAGGAGGAATAGGAATGCAATCGATTTCTCTCCATCGATCCAAACCACACCCATCTGCAAGGCATTGACGAGCAGCAATAGCCGCTTGTCGTGATGTGAATGTAACAACGGCGTAAGAATCAGTGTCAATTATACTAGATGATCCTTCACTGAAGGGCTTCTTTGATGTTTGTTCCATTGACCGTTCTAGCGAGCGGTTCCAAACGTGAAAGGGGTTTGGCCAATGTCCATTATCAAGAAAGTACTTTTTGCTTCGATTCGCTTTGTGTATTACATTTCGTTCACTGGCGACGAGCTTTTCGGCCTCTTCCCAACGATTAGACAAGCTACTTGGCCTTGCAACGGAAGATTGGTGGACTAGAGCATTCCTGATACCTAGGAAGTCGTTTTCCCCGTTGGTACACTTGTAGCTTCTATCTTCGTTTCTTTCAACATCGCTGCGTTTTGAATCATTCTTGTCTGATGAACCAAACGGCTGCATCTGATCTTCGGGTCCTGGGAGACGTCTATGAACCTCAGCTCGAGCAAGTCGAAGTTCCTCATTTGCTTGTTGGACGGCCTCCTCTGCCTCTTGTTCTAGATCGGCTAGAGTTGCTGCATCGGCATTCCGAATGACATACGCGTCACATCCATAGGGACAACATGATGCGGAGCTACGATACGAATGAATGTACAATGGTGTAAGCGGGCATTCGTTTAGGCGTATCACAACAACGGGATACAAAACATACTTACCTTCGAGCATATTCTCGACAATACACAGTCATTTGTTCTATGTCCTCGTCAGCCATGAACATTTCAAGCTTTGATTCTTCCGCCACCCCAACGGAAGCTAAGAAACGGTTCTTCTTCACGTCACTAGCAATCCTGTCAACTCTAGGGGGACTAAAATTGGTTCGAATATTGATTTCAGATGGTTCCAGGATTGGGTTGACGTCGTCAACGTTGTAATGTGCAGATCCCAAACTGTCATCGTCGATTCCATACGAGTCCGAAGAGCGACACTTGTTTGTCATGAGCACTTGAACATCTGACGGGACCCCTTCAGGATCAACCAAGTCTACGTCCGACGACAGATCACCTGTGGATCCTTCATCCACCGTTTCCAACTTGTGAACACCTCCTACTGGAGTCAGGGCTCTTCTCGGTGTCGTACGAATTCTCTGCTTTACCCTAGGTCTGTTGTCGTCATCTGCGCTATTTTTGCTTTTATCCGAATTTCGAAAGGCTGGTTCCCCACTAATGCCAGTTGGAGAACTGCGAAAACTTCCAATATCACTGTCGTTTATTCGATCATCGTTGAATATAACTTCGACATTTTTGTCCTGTCCTTCTTGTAGCAACTGCAGTCGTTTTCGAATATATCGCAGCCGTCTAAGTTTATTGGCGCAGTCGAACCACTTCTTCCACGCCTTGCTGACTTGATTGACATCTGGTAGAATGGTGACGGCAGCAACCGATGAAGAATATCCTGGTTGATTGGGTATCACTTTATCAAAGAATTCGACTGCCGTTTCGAGTTGTCGTTGTACCTCTGAAGATGTTGCGGATGACAATGTTGCAAAATGAACAGATGGCAGTTTATATAACACGGAATAGAGGCTGACATTCGGCACTGTATCACGCAATTCGGGTTGTGGCAAGAATGCCGGTCGATTTCGTTGGCATGGATCTTCTGGGTCTTCCAAGTTGTCCAACGCCTCCAGCTCCTCTTTTCGTGCTTGGTAATGATTAAATTCCAAGTAAAAAACACGCCGTAGCGCCAAGTTTTCGATCCATTGCTCCCATATCAATACGCAAGTGTAGAAGTATATACTGCGGTTGACCAATTTGCGCGTTAGAAATGAAATTCCCTGATAAGGCATTTGACACCTCCGATGGTAAACACATGATACTCACGAATATGCGACAAGGACCACCATCCACAGACGCAATGTCAGCCCTGGAGCTATTCGCCAGGATCTCCCCAAAAATAGTAATCCATCTGCTTGATTGGGATGAATGGCGGGAATGTGTGCTAATGTAGTATTTTCAAAGTCGGTTAGACGTGTCATGTTGGAGCACATTGTCATTCCGGAAATATCTGAAAAGGGTGAAATCGATTAGGATGGTGTCGGTCAGAGATCCACCTGTAGTCCCATGGGCCCATACTTGTGCAGTTAACGTACCTGGATTACAAGTAGCGGTTTTATAAATCGGTAAAATAATCGTCAAACACAGCAATGTCGCAAAAATGCTGACTTTGAGGCAGAGAGAATGGTATTTGAGCAACACAATTCCATCCAAGTTGGCCTTGAGCTTCAAACCTGACCAGCCTTTGTTTCGTGTTCCCGTGCCGGGTATACCTTGTAACATCTCTAGATATGTCAAATTGAGTGCCCAAGAAATCCATCGTAGTGAAAAGGGTCTTTTCAGAATGTTTTTAAGTACTTGCTTGGGACGTGCATACGTTCGTGGTGCCAATAGACCATTGGCCTCGCATTGAACTGCCATAGAGAAACCTGCTAGAGCTGTGCCACAAAATAATGCTGCAACGCCCACCGTCAAGGAAATGGAAGAGAACGTAGACATTGTTTGTGATCCCTTTGGCAGGAAACACTGCAGACGCTATCGTCTCGAGATCGAAAGTTGTCGTGTTTTTTCAATGCAGCATCGGGACTTTTTCAATTGCGCTGGAGGTAGGGCTTTGCAGATTTTGTGATCAGGACAGTTTTGTTGCTATAGCTGATTGCGTCTTGTTCTGGTCGGAAGGGACGGAATGGAAACAGATCAGAGCAAGGAAGGTTCAATTCTTTCGGTACAAAATGAAGATTTGATCGTAAGAGCGCCAAGAACAACATCTCGGTGATGACAGCATCACCTACCGGAGAGAAAATCTACGAGTCCGTTGATCTCGTCTTGCAATCCCTTCTTCTGGTAGTAGAGTTCAAAAGTCAAAAAAATAGTGGGGCATAAATAATTTCAACTAACGGAAGAGGATGACGGCGATCGGAAGTTAACCTCACCTTTAATGAGGAATCATGCTCCAAACCTGTTGTCCTCTTCTGTAATGATATGGCTATGTCACTAGCTACTTAGCTACCGCCTGGTAGTTTCGTATCTTAGGAGTTGACTGTTGACTCACCCGTCGGGCCCTAGAGGGGTGAGGCAATGCAGGAAGTAACTGGAGGTCACTCCAGGGATGTGAGAACAATGCGAATAAAAACTCTTACCGGAGGAGAAAAATCATTTCATCAGGCTGGTTGCGTAGATGATCTGAAGCGAGGGTATTTTATGGTTGTTTCTTGTTTGCTTGATCTTGTCTGTGGTGGTTGTTTCTTGTTATGTTGCTGCTTTTCGTACCATTGTTGTTGGTGACGCTGTGCTTGGACCTGTGGTCCTCTCATCGGATAAAAGAATTCGTTAATTGGGCGGAGGCTACGACACAAAATGTCCTGTCGGAGTCTGGCGTCACGTTCGATCATGGGTTTGTAAGTTTTCAACCCAGTTTTCCAGATTTCGGACATCTTTCTCTGTCCGGAAGTCTTTAACTGTGGCGGAGAAGCGCTGAAGCTGGGCGCCGAGGAAGCGGATAGGCTTGAGGGAGGTCGTGTAAGAGTGCCCAAATGTTCCGATGGGCCTTTTCTAGTCGTAACCGGGTTATACCGTCAGTTTCTTTACCGCGTTGGGCATGGTTTCTGGTTTCGCAATCCTTGAGACGAATAATGCTACTACTACGGTAGACCAAGAGAGGCCATGGTTTGTAGTTCGGATTTCGATGATGTTTCGCAACCTCTCTTCTTCATTCCCTCTCATTTTTGGATGCCTACTAACGTAGTTCTATTAGAACTGTTCATCACCGCAGGTAGCGCCGCGGTGATTCAAGGTATCGATTTAGTTTTCGTTCACCGACTGTCGTTATAGGTAAAACGTACGACGTATTTCATAAAGTGCTACATGATGTTATCTGGTGGTGCATGGTTGCTGATGTGCTAAATGGGTATGCAATTTCTGAAAGGAAATGCTAGAAGGCCCGCGATGCATTTCATGGTTCATCTCCCGATTCTCCAAGGTAGTTACCTAGGTTCGACTTGGTCACCTTGTCGGGTTTGTCCCCCCGAACCGCCTCTCGATATTTGCTCAAATAAAGTTTCAAGGGTTCTACATACTTGTCAAATCCCAACGTTGACATGGCCCATAGCAAATCATCCCCATTGATAGTCTTGCGCTTTTCTTGTAAGCACTTGTCCGAGGCTTCTGAAGTTATAAAGGAAATAAACTCTGAAACGCATTCTTGAACCGTCTCTTTGGAATCTTTGGCTATTTTAGCATTTTCTGGGAGTGTGTTCTTCATAATCCGAGCAATGTTGGCAATCGGTAAATAGCGGTCCTATGACAGGTATCAATTCACAGAGGTATGCGTCGTCAGAGGGCAAGTAAATCACAACCAATGTGAAGAAGTCACCGTCCCGTGTCTCGTCAACCTCTTCTGGAACGACAACAAACGCACCTGTTCTCGAATTTCTTCGTAATCGTCTCCAGGAGGGATTTTCGAATCGGCAATCGCTTCTGCGTTTGATGAAGGAAGCTGTTGGTCTGCCATGGTGATGACAACAATTAGTAAAGAGCTAAAGAAAGAAATTGTCGAGAGGGAAGCTACAAAAGAAGTACGACATGACATCAAAATGGAAGATGAATGAAAATAGACGAGAGTCTCGTTGCTTGATGAGGCCTGAGGAGGGCATTCTTTTCATGGGACGGCAGGCGGGATATGATGCGGTTAGAACTACTACGTAGTACGGTACGTACTGGTAGTAAGATGAAGTACAGGGTCTCGGGACTGGGGAGAAATTTTAGGTGGCCCGAAAAGTTACACGTGTAGGAGTCTGTCTGGATGTCAGGTTGATATGCAACTTGCGAGCTTCCAAGGGTATCATCCTACCGGTACTTTTACTGTGCAGTACGTTATTAGCATTCCAGAAAACTAAAGGAGGACTTGAAGTTTTTCAACCATAGTCAATTTTTCAACCATAGTCAACAAATTTTGCTTCTCTTCTGTCGTTTGATTCAGATTCATCTCTCCAAAGGAAGATGCCAATTCTACTAGCTTGTGCCTCGGAAAATTAGAAATATTAAACAGACATGTTGGGAATTCAAACTACCAAGTCGTAGACTACTACCGGGTAGTCCTATAGTTTTAAAGTAAGGAACGTGTACCCTGGCATTTCTCACTTCCTCGTTCTCGCCGACCTTTCTTGGGAGATCTCCTTGCCTGTACTAATCGGACATGCTGGCTTCGGATATCTTAATTCCGAGTGTATTGAAAGAGTCCCACGGATTTTCGGTATCGACGCCCCTTCTAATCCATTGAGTCACAATTTTCTTTTCTCCAACAAGAACCGGGCACCCGGAATGCTCCGTAAAGCCGTTGTCCGTGGCCAACGTATCTGGATCGATGTACGAGAAGTAAACGGCAGAACCCATCTCAGGCTTGACATGCACACCCGCGTTGCCTGGTATTGCAGAAACAAGAGGTTAGACGAGTGTCTTCAAGCGGGATGCCAAAACGACAAACCATCACGGATTCACTTACGAAAGTTTGTGTGCCCACCCACTTCTGGGATAGTACAATACATGACCATTGTAGCCATCCGTGTCCCTTCTTTGTGAGGTGCCCCTGTACAATCTCCATCACAGTGCGGTGTGTAACGATCCGGAGCGGTGTCATTTTCTCCTCGACCAAAGTACTGGATCGACATCAAATCTTCTTGACCATGTTCGTCAATATCTAATCCCAACACGTAGTTATTGTAATCGTAGACCCGTCTTGAAAGAATAGCAATATGGTCTCCTTTGGCCTCCTTGCTCCAGTCCACCGTAATTCCCGCTTGCATTGCTTTTCTGTGTTCCGAATATTGCGATCCACCTTTGCCATCGGCAACAGTAGCACGGTGCAGTTGTGGTTTGGCGGAAGCCTCCATGGCATCACACTCGGCTTGACTGATGAAATTTCGAATGACATGAATTTTGGATGCGGGTCGATCTAACAGTATTGATACGGGTCTAGGTTTGCCATCCCGTGCCATGGTCCAAGTTTCGTCTCGAAGGGAATCGCTGGTGTCCAGATCAGGATCGGTGCACGTGTAATTTTCCATAAATTCGGCCATACCCTTGCGAATACTGGCTTGAAACGACACTTCTTCATTGGCCTTGGCGAGAGTTGCCGCAACTCCATCTTCGACACATTTCACCAACATTCCTAGGGCCTTTTCGGCATCTGTCGCGAGTAATTGTTTGGCATTTTCTTGGCACTCTTTCACCAAGTCACCGGCTTCTTTCTTGGCACGAATTTTATCGTCGACAAATTCCAATTCCATATCCTTATGAATGGTAATGACTGTTGATGTTTATGTGAACGCGTCGATTGGGGGAAAAAATAGATTGGTGGTGAGTGTTGTGCGTCTTGTCTCTGTGGCAACATTCGTACCTTCCAAACGCTTTCTGTAAACTGTATACTGTATACTTACTCTGTTCATCATTTTCGGAAACGGCAAAGTACACCGAACGACACGTCTGATCCTCACTTTTGCATTCGCCCGTCTTTTGACTGGGCAATTCTCGGATTTCAAATTCATGTCCAACGTACGAGTTGAGTGGAAACGTCGCTCCGTTCATGACGTGGGGAGAACTCATCAGGCTACCTTCTCGAGTTTGAGGATGGACCCAATAGACCTCCAATCTTGAACCGGATTCGTTGATAATTTGGATCGCACGGGAAGTGGACTTGTTGGTAGGCGGCGATCGTTGTTGTTTTCTGGCGGATGCGAATGGAGTGGTGATGGTGGTGGCACAGAAAAGCAACATCACGAGGAAGAAAGAGCGCCCCATGGAGCTGAATGATCTGGTGCCTCGCAATGCCGGAGAAGAGGACGATGAACGATTCATCATGGCAGGATAGAATGACAATGCTATGCAAGAAATGCAGATGAGTACACTATTACAGTGTACTCGTAGTAGTAAGAATATGGTCGTTGGATTTGTCGGTCGTTGATGACTGTGAGTTCCTTCTTCCTCTTTTCATCACTTCGACAAAAGGGAGTTCGGGTCTATGAACCGGTCATTCACAGTCAGGGCCAGGCCACATCTACCCACGTATTATTTTTCGTTTTATGATACACGTCCTACGACAGTAGGTAGACAAACGGTACCTAATCAGAAAATTCGCTTCTTCGTTTACAGTTACTGTCAATACAGCTACTAGCTACTAGTAGTATTAATAGTAAAGGTGCATAATATTATTATTAATATTATTTACGAACGCAAACGAGTTCTTTTGATCGCGCTGTGACATTTTGAATTCGATGACTCGTGATTCACAAAAAGTGTTACTACGTACTCGGAGTAGTACTTTTTTTTCTTTTTTTCACCTTTTTTTTATAAAAAAAAATCAATCATCACCACCACAATAACAACATCATCATCTTCATTGGTCATTTACAGTTAGTCATACGCACAATATCACGCCATGTTAGCATGATGACCATACAGACTAAGGTGCTCTATGTGATATGGGATATTGCCACACGAATTGGGATGCGACGATTGGGGAGGTGTCTGCAAGGTACCTTGCCGCGACAATATCATGATTCCGTTTTCTTTCTGGACAATATTGAATGGCAGCATGACCAGGAAGGCAGCATCGATGAGCAACCGTCACGACAAGGTTACATTGCACTCACCATTGACGATGGAATATGTCGAACGAAAGGTGACCGTTCCATGATACATGACGTCTGTGAGCTACTCGACAGGTATCAGAATTCCAAGGCAACCTTTTTCGTGTGCACGGACTACACAACTCCCGAGGATGCCTTCATTCTTCTGGACAGAGGCCACGAACTCGGCAATCACTTACAAAAGGATATTTCAAACTATTACTGTAACTTGTCGCAACGAGAATTCGAACGCGAACTCGTACAAGCCACCCATCACTTGGAAGACATCCTGTCACAGCATCGACTACGCCACATTGGTTCAGATTCAAATTATCCTTCTGACAAAATTCGGTGGTTCCGAGCACCTCAAGGTCGCATGTCTCTAGCTATGAGCAAAGCATTAAAGAATCATGAAATGATTAATGTCATGGGCGATGTCTATTGCGATGACTGGGCCTTTTGTGAGGCCGTCGATGGAAAGGATCCAGATGTACAAAAACAGATTGCAGCAACCGTTGCCGACCTCCTGCTGCGGCAAGTGCAGCCACACAGCATCGCAATCTTTCACATGCCGGAACGACATTTTCGCGAAACAAGTCTCTTGGCCTTGGAAAAATTCTTGAACGGTTGTCAACGACGCAACTTGAAATGCGTAACAATGTCCCAGTTGGCGGAACATCCATAGTTATGGGTGCATCCAAAGGCCATCATTCTATCATCGTACCAGAAGAACCAATCAACACTGTTCTTTGTCAAACAAACACAACATCAGTATTCTTTTTTATGAAATTCTTCAAATTGAATGGGTACTGTTGTTGCTCTTTTCGCCTAAAATTTTTCCATAGTCAAAAAGGAAATCAACTGATTCGATGTGTGACCATGCAAAAGGGCCGAGATTGAACGAAAGGCAGGCGTCAAGTCCTTCGAATCTGCATGGACAAAAGACGAGTTTCGCGACACGGTGCCTAAACTTTCCATAATGCTCTTACAGCGATCGTCTTCGATGTCGATACCCACAATCAGAAAGTTAATGAGGTACGTTCGCTCTGCATTCCATTGCTCGACTTGGGACCGAATCGCAGAACTGTCAGTGGCATCAAGCGAACTCCCATCGGTCACGAGAATGATGAAGGAGTCGCTTTGTAATGACCAGGTCGAATCAACTAACATTTGCAAGGCAACCGGCAAGCATGCTTGAATGGAATCCAAACGACACAAAGAGGTCGCTACGTCGATCGAGGATCTTTGACGTCCCTCGTTTTCTTCCTTGGACCCAAGTTCCACCGTCACACCGACGCTCATATTGCTGGCCAACACTGCAATTTGATCATTCGGAGAGAACCAAGTATCGTACAGGTCCAAACATTCAGCATTAAGCTCTTCCAGCATGCGACTGTTCGACCACCTTTGATTCAGTTCAAAAACAAACACGGCATTCTTTCCGGTATCCAATGAAACATTTCGACATGATTTCAGCATGCGCCGAAGCGATTGCTGGGTGGATGTAACAGCGCCACGGGAAAATGCCATACCCTCGTCTTTCATAACCTGAAGAAGGGCTTCGGCCGCATCTGCAAAGCATGATTCCAACAAGTAGCTGTCTTCGACTAGCATACGCATTCCAATTTTGGCAGCTTGCAAGTAATCCTCGCTCTGTATGGCCAGCAAAATTGCGCTGCTTTCCAGCTGCTGCAGCCGTCCTGTCTGATTAACCTCGCTAAATAGTGGACATTTTCCTTTAGCGGAGACTTCGACGGCTGCGGCAGCCAATTGATACGCTTCTTCCAACAAAACTTCAGCATCCCATATTTCTCGCAACCCCACGTCATCGTAAAATGCTGCAAGGCAGTTAATCCGCCTCAATAGTCGATTGAAGTAGGACGAAGCATTTGAGAATATTAGTCGGTGAGATAACATGTAGTCTTTCACGTCATAGTGAAGGTTTCGGGCAATAGTGACATCATCGTATCCCCGTTCTCGAGCATCTTCAGGAGCACAGTCATACCCAGCCACAAAAAGCAAGAAAAGCCCGCGATTAAATAGACGATCACTCAATTGAGTCGCAAAGCTGGCTTTTTCGCTATCGTCTGCGGCACCTTCAAACTCATGCTGAGCTGACAAAACTGCTTCGTCATACAGCTGCAGCGCTTCCGTGATGGAACAGTAATGTTCATTTTCGCAACACTGAACTTGATTGGCTTGCTCAAAACGTATGGCAAACAAAGTATTGGCGAGATTGTTGCATGCGATACCGATAGCTTTACTATCGTGCACCGAACGAAACAGTGTTAGAGCGTCTCGCACAAAATGATGAGCCATTTCAAGATCATTTCCGAAGAATGCCGTATTGGAGACTCGAACCACTTTGTTGAATTTCGAAAACGTATTGTAGACGCCGTGGATCTCTTTGCACCCGCCATTCAACGGAGGCAAATTCTCGCTACCATCTCGGTTGACCTCGATCACAATGTTTAGCAACCTGATAACTGGTAGCGCTAAACAACCAAATGCGGGAGAGGAGCAAGAAATCAGATCACTTTCGTAAATATTGCTAGAAGAGATACTTCACTTTTTGCGAGACTTACCAATGTACATAGCTGCAAATCCAGCGAAAACAACAAAAAGAAACGTGTTCACAACATTTAAAGTAGAATAGATCATCCCAATCGATTGGATATGCTGATTGACCTTGTCTTCAAACTTCTCCAAGGGCATGCGAAAGTCAGCACAAGGTTTGCCCACAGCAACAGAATAGACGAAAGCGTCTGAGCTATTTACCGATGATCCAAACTCCCTCGGGTCGATGCCAAGTAGGATTTCGACTGTAACAGGAGCATATGCCAAACAAATATCCTCCTTCGAGCCATCCTCTCTACTGATGGAAAATTGTTTCTGCCCCTTTCCGCCGGCTT
This sequence comes from Nitzschia inconspicua, assembly GCA_019154785.2. NCBI lineage: Eukaryota > Bacillariophyta > Bacillariophyceae > Bacillariales > Bacillariaceae > Nitzschia > Nitzschia inconspicua. Next base: position 1,673,509 of record JAGRRH010000018.1, read on the forward strand.
TCAGTTCAGAAACAATCTCACTTTGAAAGTACCGTTTTTCTGGGGAATCGACCGGATCGTTGGGGAAAATGAGGTCGGCAATGGGCGATGATGTCCACTCGTCCAACTTCCTAGGACCTACAACCGTATCCCCCCCAATAACATCTTCGCCAGGAGTGATCAGAAAAGAGAGTGGTTCTTTGAGTGAACGTACGGACGACCCAAGGCCAAGCGGTAAATAATCATAAAGGATCTGGCCAACATATTCTTCTGTTGACGGATTTGCAATCGGCGACGTAATACTCGAAGCTGTAATCAAGGATGAAGCGTATTCATACGGGGCTTTTCGAATTAGGAGATTAAAAAGTGACACCAACATGTGAGGGCACATCAACACCGTAGGTAACAAGCGGTACGATGCATACCTGTAACATGGACTGGAATTGAGAAATTCAAATATTTTTCTCGTCCATCCGCATACCAACTCCTGCATCTTGGATCATATCCGAACTTTCCTTCAGGACATAGCTGGGGATCAATCAGTGGGGCACCATTCTCGACGGTGCTCTCGAAGGCAACGAGACGGATGTGAAGTTGACTGCACCCAGTCCATCCCAAAAAAAGACCATCGTCTTCAAACGTCAAGTAACCACCAAGATACGGCTTTTCTTTATTCAGAGCAGTTGCGTAGTTGTACATTGGGAAGTTGAAGACTGAGGCTGCAGAAGCCACAGCAACGCGGTCGAAGAGGGTCTCGTATCCAGCGGCAGCGTTTGGACCTTTTTGTGAACCTGGAAGCGTCGAGATATCCCACCACCAGTGTGTAGAATTAGGGGAATAAAAATGTTCTGGGAAACCAGACGAGGTCCGACGATTTCCAGTCAGTGGATCAGCTTCCTGGCTCTGTACCAAAAAATTTTGTCGTTGCAGGAACCGTGTATCGGTCCCTTTATCAAATATTTGACAGCCAAACTCACTGGAAACTTCTTGGGGGCATTCCCAATCGCATGCGCATGGCATGCGCTCAGGCGTGTATGATTGGCAAACTTCATTCTTCTCTACAAAACTTTTGCATTCCTCAGAAGCGGTGTCAGTTTCTGTCAAGCTTTTACCTCGCTCAATGCCCCCAAAAAACAACCAGTTGGTTATGCGTGACATGACGTGCAAGTCCCGAACGGTGCTCTGAACCAAAGTGGATAGAGTGCTGGCTTTCCGATCAGCGACGAAGTCCAAGTTTTGCGTCTCAATTCTAATCGAAGCTTCCTCAGCGCGTTGCGTCGAAACATCAATGCTTCCAGATACAGTAGAACTTACGATAGCCCCAATAATGAAATTTGTGATCAAAACTGGGAACGCCATCAACAAAACAATCCACCAAAAGAGAGACGAGGAACAAACTTTCTTTGCACTGCTTTTGTCGCGCTGAAGCATTGGTTTTGCCGAAGACTTCGGCGCCTGTAGGACCGGCGAACGATTGATCTTTGCTGGTGCAGGAACAACATTTGGAGTGTACATCGTTGGCCGCTGAGCTGAGAATCTCACACTTGCGATTCTTGCCTCAGGATTGACAGCCCCGGAAATCCCTGCACCCCGCGACTCCTGCTGATTTGGAATAGGACAGATAGTCCCTGGTTGATCTTCATGAATGTCTTGGATGCCCCCCTCATCTCCTCCAAAGTACTGTTGCAAAGTACGTGAACTGAATGACGGATAGTAAACTGACTGCGTTTGTAACTGTTCATCGGAGTCGATTTGCTCGCCATCTGCATCCGGCTTTGGTAGCATAATCGTTTCATTTGCCTGGCTTCGACCGGAAAAAGTTTCAGACGTTTCAGTACTGACGGAGGTTTGTCGCAAAGATTTTTTTGTAACTCCATCTGGGATGTACAATTTGGAAAAATCAGAATGCCACACAAGCTCATTCCTCACTTGGAACAAAGGCGGCTCCGCAACATTGGATGCTCCGTCCCCGCTGAAACCCTTGATCATCTTTTGAAATTCTTCAACGAGAGAATTGACCTCGGTTTTTGGGGTGCATCGAGAAGCAGTATAGTGGCTAATGACCATATTCTCATGCCTTGCCTGTCCTTCGATGTCTGAATGTATGCGCTTCATTGTAAGGCTTTCATCTTCATCTATCAACGCGTTGTTGATAACCTGGTTAGCGATTCTAGTGATGAAAGTAAGAGGAGAGGTAAGTATAGCTGACATGCGACCTAAGATGGCGAGAATAAGCAAAAGGCCTCCTATTCCTAGAGACACAGAGAGAAACAATGCTCTCCTGATGCCTCGGTCGATGTCATTTTCCACATCATCTACAACACGAAATACGTCGACGGGCATCCGTTGTACCACAAAGGCAACGGGTTTGTATAATTCAGCTTCGAAAAATGATTTGGGAGGAACCGGCAAGAAAGATGCAGTTATGATGTCTCCCGATGGGAGCGGAGCAAGGAACGTTGGCTGGTCAATATTATCTTGTTGACCTTCTGCTGCTGTCGCTTTCAGGTTTCGTAAATAATTGTCGAGCTGTTGATCCATTTCTGTCTTGATCTGTTCGTGTACATCAAGTTTTTCGAAGACTGTGTATTCTGCGTTTGGCGATACACTGAAAATAGACCCCGTGTCATATCGCACTACGTAAACGTCGGCATCGACATTTAAAACCCTATTCTTCAGATACTGTGACAACAATTCTTCCAAAAGATCGGCCGTGGCAAATCCAATCAGTTCGTTGGTTCTGTGGTACGAACGATCCAAAGACAGTGAGGTATGTAATTCGTGAGCGAGACGCAAAAAATAATTACGACACAACATACTTGCGATCGTATATGGCCTTGCCAGCTCGAAGTATTGCCGTTCTGTTATCCGACGCTGCCAATGCTCCTTGCCATGCGACCCCGGTGATGGCGTCGTCCACAGACGTTGCTGTCTTGGACGCGGTTAATCCATTCTTCAAAATAAACTCAGCAGTTCCCGTTTCCATCGAATTGTAGTATCGCGACTCGACTTCTCCAGATCTACATTTTGCAGCATCCTCCGGAGTCCCGAAGTTCTTGCCAGTATATGGATTCTGAAGCTCTGTGATCCAGTCGCATCCTTGACTGACATAGGTTCGTGTCAGTGGGATCACAGGCCCAGCCGGAAATTTGAGTGTCGACCCAGCACCATCGTTGTAAAACAAGACTTGAAGATTCAATAGTTCAGGATCTGCTTCATAAAGCGGCTTCATGAACACAGAAATATCCCCGGTTGCTTTGAATAAGCCCTCGTGGGTAACGGAAGGAAAAATCCCACCTGTCGTTACGTTGTTGTTTTGTTCAAAACACAACAGGCTATTTTCGCCAGAGGTCGGGTCGCAAGTTCCTGGAAAGTGATATGCCGCACACTCTGTGGAAAAAAGCATTTCCGGAAAAGCCAATATTCTGGAATCCGAAAACGGAGAATTTCGCTCTCTCTCAACACTCCAATCCAAAGGCACAGGGGGTTGCGCCAATGGATAAGCAAATTCCTGCCTTGTTGATGGATCGATATCATAGTAATAGTCTCGAAACGGCACATGACGTGCATCTTCCCACCCCTCTTCGCTCGGATATCCCACAATTCGATCCCTGACTGCTTCCACTAACAGTTGTAATGTTCCTTCCACACTGGCGATCCGACTACTGTATTTTTCGGCTACCAACTCCCCCGATCGTATCAAACGTTCCTGTACTTGTTGTGTCATCAAGTCTCTCGCATATCGTTTGACATCTTCCCCGCTCGTTACGATAGCGATGCAACTGGATACTACCATCACAAAAAGGCTCAAGAAGGCCGCCAGTCCAAAGCTAGAAAACAGCTGGGTCCTCAACGATTTTTTGGGACTCAGGCAGGTTGCCTGTAACATCGACGGCATGATGTTCGGTTGAACACAACCAACGAAAGAATTTCATTCAATATTGTTCCCTTGAACCCCAGAGAAAATATTTTCGTTGACCTGAAAAAGATGGTAGCTTGTTTTCTGATGGTTGCAGCCTGCGGAACAGAAGAAGTGGCTCGAAACCCGCCAGTTGGGAGGCTCTTCTTTCTAGTAGAGAGAGTAAATAGTTGTTGCTTCTGTAGTATCGATTTGACTTTTCGTCGTTCATGACCTTAATTCTGCGAGACGTACGGAAGGCAACGACATGGAAGGGAAAGATGAGGTGAAGCGGGACTGTGTTATTGACACGACAGCCGTCGCTCGAAGAATAAAAAAATAATACGAAAAAACATGTTATTCGAATATGTATATTATAGTAAAAATGATGCAATTACAGGTACGACGTATTGTGTAAAAAAATAATGATATAATACGGAGTACGTATTAATATTAATAGTACGACGTATGATAATAGTACTGTTATTATACACACATTATTATAAAAAAATGTACTTCGAAGTAATAATTGTGCATACGAGTAGTTTTTTACAGTTGCGTTAGGGTTTTTCCACCAAGAGCAGACAGACAAACAGACACACCCGCACACACTACCGTATGTACCACCATCCTGCAATCTCTTCCAAAGGATCCTTCCAGCTTCCAGCTGACTGTGAGATCATCATAAAATAATAATAATATTTTTGTTTACAGTTAGCTCGATTTATATTTTTGGTTTAAACTCTCTATGCATGTACAAACAAGAGTTTAGGTCTTGCCACAACGACAATCGTCCTATTTTTCATATCATAGCATTTTAAAACTATCAGGCATTTTGCCTAAAGATAAAATGACAGACTGCTCCCTCCTCGTGGCGAGGAGCGAATGTGAGAGAGTTGGCAAACAAGCCGTACAACGGAATCAGCTTCAGAACGGTCCTGAACAGAACGAAGGTTGTCCGCTGATTTTGGAACAAGGAAGACCACATGGAAGTCATGATTTCAATCGAACCAGCCAGGCTGTCTCTGTATGTCAGAACATGAAACATGTTTTGCACGTTTCGGATAGCCCCATGTCCAATGCCGAGGAGAATGTCGAAAGGGGCGACAACAACAACAACAACAACAACAACAACAACAACGCAGTTGATGCGGAGATCATACGACACAAGAACGAAGACGTCGAGTCTTCAGAACGTGTGGTGAGTCCAGATGCAGACTTTGAACCAGACGGAACTGCCAGTAAAAATAGCCGTGAACAGGGCGATCTCGAAGCTCCGTCTTCGAAGAAAATCAAGATGACGTTGGATTCGTCTGCTAGACATGACCGAGCCGGAAGGACGACCAACAAAGGCTTAGTCATACGACCGCAAGACGAATTGCAAGGATCGCAGATACATCCCAAGACAAATAGTGAGAAAGGAGACACAGCTCTGGATTCTTCCGTCCAATCGACCCCAATCACTCAGAAAAAAACACCCCACAGTGTCCATAGCTTTTCTCACGCTTCACAACAACAGGAGCCATATCAACAATTAACTGGGCCAAAGCCGTCAGACCCTGCTGGTCCGAAGCAGCCACCAGCATACTCACTAACTCCACAACTTTTGGAAAAGGCAAAAAGTCGACTCAACAAATCCTTACAGCCAGACCAAATCCCTTCGCATAGATTTTTGGAAAACTTTCACCAGCGCCAGCGAGAGCGGCGCAAACAAAAACGACAAATTCAGAATCCCCAAGAGAAAAAGCTGAAGCAAGATTTCGTACTTCTCAGCCCCACCAGATTTCAAAATTTGGACAGACCCCAATACTTCAAGGAAGCGTTTGCCCGATTAGGCTACGACTACCTACATCGTTGCCAACCTTTGTGGCAAGACAGCAATTTGCTGCCGGCAATTCAAATGCTTGCCAACGGAGTCAATCACTTCAACCAGCATCATTTTTCAAACAACTTTGTAGTGCGACCGGTCAGTCCTTCCAAAGAACGAAAAAATACGTATCATCAAGGTCAACTTCCTCCTTCGTTTCCAACATCTTGCGTTACGACACTAACGAATCCCCCCGGACCACAAAGTTATCAAGAAATGAACAGTATCGGCGACGCCTTACCGCACGAACAGCTGTTGCAGCGAGAAAACGGGGTTGACCAACATGGAAATGTGGATCACAACATAGACGAAGTTGTTGCTGTCCCTGTCCACATTCTCACCAATCGAGGCAAAGGACAAGAGTGGACGTGTGTGTTTTCCGTTTCAGGTGCATGGGAGTTAGGATTCGACCCCGACATTTCGCTCGAGCAGAATTTCAATCGACTCATCGGATACCGGATGCAGTTTGATGGAACAGATCAAGGTCTGAACCCCAAAGAAGCCGGCGAAACTGCTAGAATTCTCCCCCCAAGGGATGAACGAACGAGAAGAGTGACTGTTATGGCGGGTAAAATGGACGGGACTTTGGAACGAAGATCTGATGTGGTATCGTGTCATCCAGATTCTGACTATGAGCCTGTGCTATGTTACGGTTGGCGACCCGATAAAGAAGGCTTCGAGGAGGTCTATGGCTTGGATGATTACTGGAGCGATTGGATGGCAACTCTTGACGAGGCAGAACAGAAGGCTCATTTCGTAGATGTTACAATAGAGGGCTGCACGGCAGTCCAAAACTACAACTGGCGGGAGTCGTTTCCTTTTGGCGATCTCTTTGGAAAAGATCCCCAGGGGTCGAACCGTGTCCCTCGCGATAAGTTGAAAGATCGGTACTGGAGAAACGGAATCATCGTCTTGTTTCATTGGGAGTATGATGTCGCGGAAGATCAAGTGGAGAATGGACACAAAGAATTTGCTTTGTTTGTTCCCTCCAGCCACGTATTCGACGGCGATGATGCTATTCATACATCTGTCGTCCAACGGAACGATGAAGACGATGGTAGTCGATCATCAGATGAACGCAACGGTTCGGTAACTCTATGAAGACTCCTACGGTAGGTAGAGAATCTTCCCTGTCAAATATTGAATCCATACTACAGTACAAGTAAGATTTTTTTTTAACACGATTTACTTGAGACTTAGAATAATATGTAAACTATTAGTAGTAGGCTATCTGATTTACATGCCATTGACAATTGCATTTTGTACGTCTTCCACTGTCACAAACACTTCGTCTGGAGTTGCAGCGGGCATTCTTGACGACGCCCCAGGGCTCATCATCTTGATCGGACTGAACGACAGCTTGCTTGATTCATCATTAAAGTGGAACCTCTTTCGTAGCTCTGCCCTTACGCCATTCAGCAACAGATCGGCAATGCGTCCGTTGCGTTCCAGTCTCCAATCTTCGTCCGTGTTTGTGGAGATCAATTCGGCAAGATAATCAACCGTGACGCCATCTCCAGGGACTAGGCCTTTTTCGTTCATCTTGCCCATGAAAATGCGTGCGATCTGGCTGGGAGTGGGATCGGCAAACTCAATGCGGGTCAAGAAATGGCTCTTGAATCCAATCTCACTGGACAGGATACGTTGAAGCTCCAAGGCACCACCCGTCAAGATGACGAGGGGGTTGCCTGTGGGGAGAGTGCGAGCTATTTCACGAAGTGCGGCACCGCCATGATCTCTGCCGCGAGGTCGGGCAGTACTTGGCAACAAGGTGTACGCTTCACTCAAAACCAAAACACCGCCCTTGGCACGCTCCAAGACTTTTCGCGTCTTGGTGATTGTCCGTGCTTCACTCTTTCGATCAATCAAATCGTAGCGTCCGACTGTTACAAAGTTCTCTGTTTTGACGACACCGATTTCGAACAGGACCTGCGCCAAAATGGTTGCGACGGTGGACTTTCCAACTCCTGGATTTCCTTCCAACACAATGTGGGAAGGGTGCGCGATCTTGCCACCATGATTCGTCTTGACCAGTTCCATGGTACGACGCATTCCACGGATTTGATTCTTCACGGCCTCTAAACCGACCAGTTTGCTCAAGGCAATTTCGACCGTATCATCCGGGGGGCACAGCGCATCTTCGATAAGCTGTGCCTCTTCTTCATTTTCGTTTCGCGCAAGGAAGTTATCCTCCACTCCTCCGATGTGGGTGTTATCGGCGGCAGCCGCCTTTCGGACCTGGTGATGGTACACAACCGACCAAGAGATATTGTGAGGAAAAATGCTGATCTGGTGGTTTCAACAACAACAACAACAACAACAACAAACGAAATCAAACGAAACTTGCTGCACAGTCAAGTACGACGGTACGCACCTCTTCCATCATGGATTCCATCGTTCCGGCTGTTTCTGGGTTGATTCCTGCCGAATAGAGAGCATGAGGATGTCCTTCGTAAATGTCCATCAACAGACCGAGGACTTCTTCCATTTCTTCGGTTGTACCATGCGATTCGCTCATGTGACGGGCCAATTCTCGTTCGGCCGCCTCGTATCGTCTCTTGGCCTTCTCCAAGAGTTCATCTTCGGTGGGTGGGACGGATTTTCCCTGCAACAGGCTGACCACGTTGGGACTGGCACCGTCGGCAATGGCGAGATCCAACGGAGTGTTGTTGTCGTTATTTTTTTGCGTCGCACCTTGCGGGTAGGCGTTGTACAAGGCCTCTACGACTTCCAACGGTGCGTTGTAATGTGCGGCGTAATGCAATGGCAGATTTCCGTGGTTGTTTTTCTGGGCCGCACCCTCGGGATAAATTTTCAACAGTAACTTTTCGACCTCCAACGGTCCCTTTTTCCAAGCGGTGAAATGCAACGGAAGGTTGCCGTAGTTGTTGGTGATGGATGCCGCCTCTGGATACGCCTGAAGCAATGCCTCTGTGTGTGCACGTATGCGATCATTGGAAGAGAGAGAACGAAAATGAGCAATCGCTGGATCATACTATTTTGCCACAGGATGTCCATGGTATACAGTGTAGCTGTTTTTTCGCAGTACCATCATCCACCGACAAATGGGAACTCACCGGCAACTTCAATGGGAGCACGAAAAGACGTGGCCGAGTGTAATGGCAAGTTTCCTCGATCATTACGAATCTGTGCTTCGTGTCTTTTAGTAGTTGGAAAATGACGAGAGGGGACAGTCAGATAAACAATAATATAATCAATGATATATCACGTTACAATATTTTACTTTGCTCCTCACAGTCAACTTACTTGGTGGCAGGGTCAGTGGCACGAGCAATGGCTGCCTTCCAACCCTTGGCTAGTTCGTGCAAATCTGTGTATTCAGCGGCCATGGTCGTAGTGGGAATTTTGTTTTGTAGAGTGGGTAATGTGTTTGTGGCCGGTTGGAGGAAGAAAGAATCGGAACCGATTAGGTACCGTAGGTAGGTAACAACGACAAGATAGCACTCAACAAACAGAGGGTAGACCACCTACACCAACGTGTATACAACAATGGTATCGTCGTGATCGTCGTCGTCGTTGTAGTGGTGAACGAGAGTGTGATAAGAGTAAAAATAGGCATCGCGTCGCTCTCCTACCTACCCATTGCATCATACACACGAAAGCGGCGGGCAGGCAGATCCACCCTTTGATGAGTGGGCTGAAAACGACCGTTGCTGCATTCAAAAAGACTCATCGCGACCAATAAAAATCGCATTGGAACTAAGTACAACAAGGTATCGACTCGTTGGACGGTTCAAATTACGGTGAAATAGCAAGGACTGGACCGACGCGCGCAGTCACCAATGAACTTCCAACCCGGCCCCCGTATTCATACAAACCACAAAAACCACACCACTTTTGTACGGAGTTTTCATTTTACAGTACGTAAAAACTATGAGAGTGCTTCTTGTTTCCATACACGCATGCAATTTGCAGCCAAACGGGTGGGAGATTCATTTTCTTGTGATTCAGATCCGACCGACCGACCAGCCGACTTCATCCTACCGGTAGGAAAATCTCTCGCTAGTTGTATCATCAACGTCCTACCGTACTCGTTGCTCTGTCTTGCCTCGAAGAAGAGCTTCCAACTTCACAGTTCAGCAAAAAAGTGAAGTGCTCCGTTGTATAATACCAGTAGGGTACTAGTACTTTCGAATGCAATAGGAGTAGTAGCAGTAGTGCCCAAACGAAATCAAATCTATTGACAGCACTTCATATAATTCTACAGACAACAACAACAACAAGAAGAAGAAGCCATCATGTCGGAAACAAAGTTGCATGAATTTTGTAAAGGCTTTGGTGCCCTCCTTAGTCGAAGCAAGGTACGTACAGTTGATAACAATGATGACATACAGTACTGCTAAGAAGATTCAATGGACTGTCAATGCAATGAAACCATGTACCAAAGACAAAAAACAAATTCTGATTGTACCATGTGCTCTCTCACGACGGTACATTTTCTTCTTCTTCTTTTTCTCTCTTTTGTTTATAGCAACCCTCCTTTCCGGAGGAGGCCTCTCGTTTGAATGATCGAGGCAATCTTCCTCTTCACGCGGCGTGCAGCTTCCAAGCCACTGCAGATGTGATAGAAGTACTGTTGCGTGCATACCCCGGTGGAGCATCGCAACCCAACGGAGTTGGAAATCTTCCCATCCATCAGGCCGCAATGTGGCAAGCCCCCGTCGAGACTGTCGAGGTATTGTTGGTCCGTCATCCCGAAGGTGCAACCGTCCGCAACCAATACGGATCCCTCCCCTTGCATCTGGCAGCCTCCAACCGTGCAGCACCCGAAGTCGTGAAACTCTTGATCGATGCCTACCCGGATGCGTTGCATTTGCAAAATGATGACGGAATGACCCCGCTCGACCTGGCCATGGCCGACGAAGCCATGGTGAATGATCAAGTCGTGGCCATGCTGGAGGGACGTCCCCCTCCGCCCGAAATGACCCGTCGTCAGAAGGCAGACAAGTTCAACGAACGTGCCGACATGTTGGAAAGAAAAATCGTCGGCATGCGATCCAGCGGTCCCGGTGCTCGATCCAACAACAACATCAAGTTGGCACTGGCCGCCGTTCGAAAATTGGCCGATCGGTTCCCTCACGCCCTGTACTCGGCCGGGATGGACCCCAACGAACTCGAGATCGCCTTTTCCGACCAGCTGGAGAACAACGGTGACAAGATCGACGCGGAAATCATCCTGATGGACGCGGTTCGGAAGAGGAGCAAACCGCTACGCGACGCTCGTGGCGCACTCACTTCCACCACCGGACCGAGAGATCGCGTCGAGGAGCTCCTCTCCTCGATCATTGGTTTGGACCATATCAAAAGTCAGGTACGTGGGACCGTGTCTACACGCATGCACGTACTACTACTACAATTTGTCGTTGCAAGGTTTGCCACTGTAATTTATATCTCACGGCGTGACTCGACACGGATTTGTCCTCATTTCTTTCCTTTATTATTTTTTTTTAAAATCCCCAACTCAGCTCCGTGGGTTGCGTCGCACCGCTGAAATCTGTGACTTGAAGGAATCTCTCATTCCACCCGGTGGTATCCGTGGACGTAACCATCCCTTGAACTTGATCCCACCCGCGTTGGCGGAAGATACAGGACGTCCAACAGCGGATCACATGGTCTTTCTCGGAAATCCTGGTAGTGGAAAGACGGCAGTCGCACGATTGCTCGCCAAAGCGTACCACGAACTTGGCATTCTGCGCAAACCCAAGTTCTTGGAAGTGGAACGCATGGATCTCTGCGGACGTGACAAGGCCACGACGATCATGAAAACCAAGGAAGTCATCGATGAGGCCCGCGGAGGCATCTTGTTCATCGACGAGGCATACACCCTTGGCATGTCGTCCAAACGCAACAAACTCGACACTGGAACCGACGCGATCAACGAAATTATGCGATCCATCGACGATTCGACCAAGAAGCGGGGTGAGGACAACCATCCGTTGGTGATCTTGGCTGGATTTCCAGTGGAAATGAACACTTTCATGGTCTTCAATGGGGACTTGCGCAAACGTTTCCCCTTGACATTTGAGTTCCCCGATTATTCGTGTGTCGAGCTTGCTCAAATTTTCATGGATCTTGCCAATGCCAAAGGTTTTGATCTGGCAGAAGACCTCAAGCCTAGTGTCATTGCAAAGTTATTGGAAGAAGAGACGTCTGGACAATGGCGTGGAGAGCGAAATGGTCGCATCAGTGAGATGCTGCTGACAGGATGTCGTGCGGAAGTTCGAAAGAGGATGCGAGTAGCTCAAATGGAAGACGACCTCGACTTTGACCCACAGCTAATCATAAGGTCCGACGTTGAAACTGTCATCCGGACAGACTTCAAGTAGAGACAGCCGGGACAAAAACCATCATCAACCTTTGGATAGATTGGACGTAACGGCAGGAAAACAAGAGGATACTTGTTTGGAAAGTGCATGTTAGCCAAATTGGTCGTCTCGTCTTCCAATTTCCAGACCATAGTACTCATACCCAGCAAATCTGTGATTTCTTTGGAGCAATTTGTTTGTTGCTTTACGAAATTAATTATTATAGTAAAGTAAGAATTCTATTATATATGTTATCGTTTTACTACCATCCTCACCAATTCTTGCGTATCACTGCCATGGAATGATTCATGAATTGTACCAAATCACAGAAACCTTTCAGAAGAGAAGCGGATTGCCACTACAAGTACGGGCACTTTGTACAAAGTAGAATACTACGGTACAAGAAAACAATATTCCTACTTCGTAGCAGTCTATTACGACAGTGTTATCAATGCCAACCTCCGGTTTCCAATCCTTTGTGTCTTCTTCGTATTTGCTGCTTCTATCGACTTACTTTTCGTTGATGGTACGCTAGTTTTGCGACGTAGTGGCTACCATACGACTTACCGGTACCGTATTGCACACCGGTACCCACGGCAAACATTTCCTGCTGCCGCTACCGGGAGTCGAGTCTTCGAATAACGAGCAAGTCATTTCGACACTCACTATTACTTAGTAGTAGCATTCCGTCTGGTACTACAGTACGCCTTGTGTTTTTGTATTCTTGTATTCTGCCAGCGTCCGTACAATTATGGCTTACAGCTTTGCAAAATTCATGGTACTGCTGATAATTACAAAAATATGGGGTCTTTCATCATTTAAATGCTATGAAGCAAAGCTTCAACTCGTTCCTTAGCTAGGTGATTCACGAATGATTAATTGTCGTCGACCCAAGAATCACTTCTACTCAAAGATGGTCCCATCTCACACTTAACAACAGGCTCAACAAACAATTGCTCTCTTTCATTTTTGGACGCATGTTTTCGACGCTCGGTACTCCGTCTACACTGATTTTCTGTGCGCTATTTGAACGCGTTAATCCCCGAGCACCTTTTCATCCATGCTTTTTCCCTTGTGCACTTTGAAGTTACCTAACTGTAAAGAGTAGTGTAGTAGAGTAGCAAGAATCGGTAAGCAAAAAACAACAAACATCATCTCTGTGAGCATCATTTTTCTCGTCATCGCTAGCCACTGGAGACTCTACCAGACAATACATCAAAGTCGTCAATGTCGTCGCATCTGAAATCATCCCGAAAGCGGAAATATACCGGCAGGCTCACCAGATATAGTGAGCGGCAATCTTTAGAGGATGAAGAGAGTTTGCCTTTTCACTTTTCAGGCGACGTAGGAGAATCCTCAAATGTCCCCATGTTAATTGATTCACCGGTTGAGGAGCAACACGATTGCAATGATGCTATAGGAAATGATCAAATCATAGAGGATGATAACTCCATCACCCTCGGGAGGTGCGTTGTTGAATTTTGTTTTCCGCCGAAAGAGATTGAGTGCGATGTTGAGTAAAAACTGAATTTTTGGTATGTTGTTCCACCACATCATGTTCTTTTGTTTTTTTCTTTTTCAGTCTGCACCTCATGCACGGAGAAGACGGCGACAACTTTGGTTCGTCGTTTCACAATCGACATTATGCCTCCTCGTCTGATTTGTCTGCATCCGAACGAGGCGATTCACTTGCAGGATCAATGCACAGCCTATCATCACCCTTTTCTACCAGCATAATAAGTCCTCGCAGAGGTTCTCTTCGAGACTTTTTTGTCTCGTCTCCGGATGGAGGGAGCCAAAATGGAAGGAAAAGCTTGTCCGAACGAAACATAACAATCTTTCCCCTCAAGATAATGGACGAGAACCGGGATTACAATGACGAAGATGAGCAAAGCTTTGAGTTCGGAGGAGACCATGGCAGTGAGCACTTGTACTCTGACGCACACTCAGAGCCGGCGGACAACTTTGCTTCCAATTGCATCAATTTTGAAGATTCAGAGTTCTTCGAGGCACTGGAAATGGATTACATGGATGCATTGAAGGAGAATACGAAGAAACCTTCTTCCATTCGATTCGCTGAGAAAAATGAATTGATTGATGACGATGTTAGATGTAGCAATCTAGGCCTTCTTGTACCTGACGAAACAGTCCTTGACATTTTCGAAGAAAACACGGGTGCTGCACCCCCCACGGGTGCTGGCTCATCCACTCCCAGGTATCCACTGTACGACGACGATGATGAAAGTATCTATGATGATCTCGTTGGGGACGAAAAGAGCTTGGAGGATGAGGAGGAACCGGAAGAAAGGAAGATCTTGCGCGCTATTTTTTACAGCGCTGGTGGGGCAGCAGTTTTTGGTGGGATTGGCTTCGCTGCACGAAAATTGATGTTCTTATTTCAAAATTCGAACGATGTAGATGCCGGTGGATTGCATTCGCGCAGCGGAGCAGAGCAAACAGGTGCTGTAGCCGACGCTGCTCATGAATCTGCGCACACTGCAGAAGTAGCAATGGAAACGACTCATGTTGCGGACACAGCGATGGAAACGTCTCTACATGCCTCATTCAACACTTCGTCGTCGTCACTCGCGACTCCAGGTGTTGCCGCCACAGGTACACCAGGTGCTGCTGCTCAGTAAGTTGTCATTGGAAGGCTACTCAGCAAAAACTTATTGTCAGGATTTTCTAACCCGCCGCTGGCTTTATGTTCATTAGAACCCAAACCTTACAAACAATGGCTGTCAATGCGGCTTCCAATGTTGGAAATGCTTCAGCCAGTATAGCCTCTGCCGCTGGTGTGACAGGAGCAGCTGGGGTTGGGGCTGTCATCGCTACCACTGCTGCTTTGGCAACAGTCGCTATTGTAAGTGATATCCCAGGCAACACTATTCTATTGTGTCTTTCACCTTGATCTCAACTTCAATGTATGTTACATGGATAGGGAGCTGCTGCTTTTGGAGCAGTTTCAATTTCTTCCAGCAAAGGTTTCTTTGCTTGCATGCCTCCACAACTGGTATCCAAAAGTCAAGTCCTTTTCCTTCGATTTGACACGAGTAAAGTCATTACACAAGAGCTTGCTGCTGGAGATGCTAACAAAATCGTAGAGATTGAAAATGCAATTCTGGCAACCTACAATGGCTTGTCCCAATGTGACAAGCGACAAATGTCAAACATAACAATGGAAATGGATCAGACACAATTGGACTCCTTAGGTGTTGGTTTGGATACATATTGGACAGTAGGGGTACTTTGTAGTGAGTTCTGCCCTGATGATGCCATGTTTGGTGTTGAACCTGAAGAAAAGATTGTGTTGCGCCAACGACTCCTCAGGCCGATGGAAAAGTTGGAAAAGGAGAAGAGCATCATTACACCGTTTCAAATTTCAGCAGACGGGAGCATTGACAATCCTCCTTCTATTGCAACACACAACCCGGTTCCAAGTTTCACTCCAAGTCTAACCATGTTGCCATCAGTCACAGTTACTCCTACACTGGAACCTTTTGTCAGTTGTGACACTTTTATCAAAAGTTTGAACGGAGAAGATTGGTGCAACAATTGCTTGTTGGTAGACAACAATTGCTTGGAGCCATCTGCCACCCCAACTGAAATCCCATCAATGTCACCACACAGCAGACCTTCCCGTGTGCCTTCAACTTTACCATCCACAACCCCCTCTCAAATTCCATCTGGAAGCACAAACATTATTGTTCCACCACATTCTACCAATCCTCCGAGTCATGTTCCAAGTCAAATGCCAAGCATCTTAGAGTCTGGGTTCCCTACCACTTTTCTGTCCTCAGAGCCATCAGTCTTCCCAAGTTCATCTCCCTCAAAGATCCAGCTTCCAGAACCAACCATAGTGCCAACAGCTCAACCATCATCTACCCCAATATTTTCAACAACAAATGATCCATCTCCTGCCCCCACCCCTACCCAAACAGTTACACCCACCACAACTCCTACCCCAGTCCAAACAATTCCACTAACACCTTCTCCTACACAAGCCCAAACCATTTCACAAACAGCAGCACCATCTCCTTCTCCCACTCCTGTCCCGACAGCTGGTCCTACAATCCAACCAACATCAGCAACTCAGGCAACTCTAAACCCAACGCTTGCACCTACCAATTTCCCCTCATCATCACCTGGAAACCCTACTTTATTTCCCACACCGAACCCCAGTCCAGCGCCTACAGATCCTCTCATACCAAATCCTACACTTGTTCCCACTTCATCACCAATATTGCTGCCATTCGATAAGCCATCATGGAATCCTTCTGCTCTACCAAGCTCCAGCCCTACATCCAGAACCAGTGAACAGCCTAGTAATGTACCACCTACAACAAGATCTGAGTCTCCATCTAGCACCCCTTCTGCCTTTCCTAATGGTGTCCCAAGCTCTTCTCCAACTGACAGCAGTAGAACCTCACCCAGTCATATTCCATCTTTGGAGCCCAGTAAGATGCCATCAGTGGTCCCCACAACAAGTCCAAGCAATCGCCCCAGCCATGAGCCTTCTCAGCAGCCAAGTGCCCGCCCAAGTGCCTCACTGAGTGAGTTACCATCCGTTATCCCCACTAGAAGTGCAAGCAACAGTCCAAGTAGTGAGCAATCTTCTTCTCCAAGCTTCCTCCCAAACCCTGCACCAAGTCAGATTCCCTCTGCAGCTGCACCTACAGGAAATCCAAGCAGTCTTCCTTCATCATCTACACCTTTTCCTACTAGCTCTCCTACATTGTTCCCATCATCAGATCCAACAATTACTCCAGGCAATCCAAGTGCATCACCAACTCCATCTCCAACCAAGGAAATTACTACCTCACCATCAGTCTTTCCCACAGCTATACCGACAGCTCTTCCGAGCTTTGGTCCTTTGGAGCCTTCTTTTGCCCCAACAATAGCTCTCTCATCTTTCCCCTCATCAGATCCCACCATATTGCCCTCTTCTCCAAGTACATCTCCCTCTACCACACCTTCAGCTGTTCCAACTGAATTCCAATCCTCTAGCCCCTCTATAGGCCCCAGTGGAGGCCCAACGTTTCAACCTTCTACTGAGCCATCAATTGGTCCAACTGCGGCTCCTTCATTGGCTCCCTCATCTTTTCCATCATTGGATCCCAGCATATTGCCCTCTGTTTCTCCAAGCATATCTCCCTCTACCACACCATCAACTGTTCCAACTGAATTCCCATCCTTGAGCCCCTCTATGGGCCCCAGTGGAGGCCCAACTTTTCAACCTTCCAGTGAGCCATCATTTGGTCCCACTGCAGCTCCTTCATTAGCTCCCTCATCTTTTCCATCATTGGATGCCAGCATATTGCCCTCTGTTTCTCCAAGCATATCTCCCTCTACCACACCATCAACTGTTCCAACTGAATTCCCATCCTTGAGCCCCTCTATGGGCCCCAGCGGAGGCCCAACTTTTCAACCTTCCACTGAGCCATCAATTGATCCAACTGCAGCTCCTTCATTAGCTCCCTCATCTTTTCCATCATTGGATCCCAGCATATTGCCCTCTGTTTCTCCAAGCATATCTCCCTCTACCACACCATCAACTGTTCCAACTGAATTCCCATCCTCGAGCCCCTCTATGGGCCCCAGCGGAGGCCCCACATTTCAACCTTCTACTGAGCCATCAATTGGTCCAACTGCAGCTCCTTCATTGGCTCCCTCATCTTTTCCATCATTGGATCCCAGCATATTGCCCACTGTTTCTCCAAGCATATCTCCCTCTACCACACCATCAACTGTTCCAACTGAATTCCCATCCTTGAGCCCCTCTATGGGCCCCAGTGGAGGCCCAACTTTTCAACCTTCCGCCGAGCCATCAATTGGTCCAACTGCAGCTCCTTCATTGGATCCCTCATCTTCTCCATCATTGGATGCCAGCATGTTGCCCTCTGTTTCTCCAAGCATATCTCCCTCTACCACACCATCAACTGTTCCAACTAAATTCCCATCCTTGAGCCCCTCTATGGGCCCCAGTGGAGGCCCAACTTTTCAACCTTCCGCCGAGCCATCAATTGGTCCAACTGCAGCTCCTTCATTGGCTCCCTCATCTTTTCCATCATTGGATCCCAGCATATTGCCCTCTGTTTCTCCAAGCATATCTCCCTCTACCACACCATCAACTGTTCCAACTGAATTTCCATCCTTGAGCCCCTCTATGGGCCCAAGTGGAGGCCCCACATTTCAACCTTCTACTGAGCCATCAATTGGTCCAACTGCAGCTCCTTCATTGGATCCCTCATCTTCTCCATCATTGGATCCCAGCATATTGCCCTCTGTTTCTGCAAGCACATCTCCCTCTACCACACCATCAACTGTTCCAACTGAATTCCCATCTTTGAGCCCCTCTATGGGCCCCAGTGGAGGCCCAACTTTTCAACCTTCCGCCGAGCCATCAATTGGTCCAACTGCAGCTCCTTCATTGGCTCCCTCATCTTTTCCATCATTGGATCCCAGCATATTGCCCTCTGTTTCTCCAAGCATATCTCCCTCTACCACACCATCAACTGTTCCAACTGAATTCCCATCCTTGAGCCCCTCTATGGGCCCAAGTGGAGGCCCAACGTTTCAACCTTCTACTGAGCCATCAATTGGTCCAACTGCAGCTCCTTCATTAGCTCCCTCATCTTTTCCATCATTGGATCCCAGCATATTGCCCTCTGTTTCTCCAAGCATATCTCCCTCTACCACACCATCAACTGTTCCAACTGAATTCCCATCCTTGAGCCCCTCTATGGGCCCAAGTGGAGGCCCCACATTTCAACCTTCTACTGAGCCATCAATTGGTCCAACTGCAGCTCCTTCATTAGCTCCCTCATCTTTTCCATCATTGGATCCCAGCATATTGCCCTCTGTTTCTCCAAGCATATCTCCCTCTACCACACCATCAACTGTTCCAACTGAATTTCCATCCTCGAGCCCCTCTATGGGCCCCAGTGGAGGCCCCACATTTCAACCTTCCAGTGAGCCATCATTTGGTCCAACTGCAGCTCCGTCATTGGATCCCTCATCTTTTCCATCATTGGATCCCAGCATGTTGCCCTCTGTTTCTCCAAGCATATCTCCCTCTATCACACCATCATTTCAGCCAAGTTTCCAGCCTAGTGCAGTACCATCAGGAGCTCCAAGCACCCCTCCCACGACCGCGCCAAGTCTACCTCCCTCATTAGACCCATCTTCAGCTCCAAGCCTACAACCCACTGATCACCCAACAAAACTTCCAAGCAGCAAACCAAGTCCCTGTGTTGGTGTTGTCCGTGGTCCGAAGAGTGGTATAGTTATGGTAGGGGGGAATCCTGGAGATATCACCCGTGCCTTCAATCGACAATCGCTCAGTACTGAATATACAAATGGTGTTACTTTGTTTGATGGCTACAGTGCTAGCCATGCAGTTTCAATCATTCATGAGTACATTGGAGCTGCTGGCACAACTGCAGCAGAATTGATCTTTGATTTGGGAGGTGTATATGTGGTTGATGCTCTAGCATTGTGGCATGAAGACTGCTTAATGTCTGCACTTTACACTATTTCTGCATCTGAGAATAATGTCATCTTTCAGCAAGTGGCACAGTTTTCAGTTGCACTCCCTAGCTTTTCGGGAGGAGCGTATGTAAACCAAAACATACCCTTCACATCATCAGTGCTGGCAAGGTACATCAAGATGGAGATGACTAGCTGCAGCTATTCACTTAGCAACCGGTGCAGTGAAGGAAATCGATGCTCTCTTGGGGAAATTGCATTCCGTACCTGTTCTTAGCTTGATATGTACAGCTACTCCCCATGTGCGGATGCAAAATTGGGAATGACTGTAAAAGTGCGTTCGAAAATATACCTCGAATCATTATGAGGCAAAATGATGCTTTTCTGGGACATTTATTAGAATCTGCTGTGAATTCGTTTGAAAGAAGAATGTTCATCTGCGGGCTGGTGCTGTAATGAGAAGTTTGTGGTGTTGTCAAACGCTTCCATAAACGAAAATGTAAAAAGGTGGTAGTCCGATTTTCCCACATCACGTACATGTGGTTCATTCATACACAACGCATAGCCTATCGTATTCGTACTACTACGTACAACATACCGGTATCCTCGTAACAATTGACTGTGAAGTACGGTTCGTCCTTCGGAAGAGTACGGTACTACGGTTATTACCTACCGGTAGGCAGTTTCTTACAGTTATTACTCGGAGTACGGTAGTGTGATACGTACCTACTAGTAGTATCATAGTACGGTAGCTTGGCCAGCACAATCTCACTACGCTACGTAGACTACGGTACTACGACGTATGATACACAATAAAAAAAGTACGGTTGTTTCGAACTTGTTCGGGTTGTTTTGGTACCGTTTTTCTCGTTGGCACGTTGTGTTGTCAAGTGGCTACAAAACAGGAAGCACGTGAGCTACCAGTTGTTACAGTGCTACACTTTCAAGTGAAGAAACAGACTTGAGAGACGACGATCATGCTGCGACGGACTCTCTTTATTCTTTTTTCTGTTGTTAGACCTGGGTTGTCGTTCCTCGAGGTTTCACCCAATACTAGAAGCTCGAAAGCATGGATGAGTTCGAAATCTAGATCTTCCTTGCCATCATTGGAGGCGACGGCTTCTTCTTCTGGGTTATATGTTCCATCGGAGCGTGAAGCGGAATATGGATCCAACTTTGCTCAGTATTTGGTAGATTTAAACGATTCCAAAGCCACCTTCAATTTTTGTGGAGGAAGTAAGTGACGGTGCATACATTCTGTGTATCGTGTTTTGGTCGAAAGACAACACAACACATTCAACATAGCTCATTTTTGCTGCTTTTTTTGGCATCGATCCTCTTGACCGACAGTGATGTTTCAATTGGTCCTTTCGGACAAATTAAGAACCTATCTAGGAGAGATTGCATCGACGTACCCCTCGTCTCAAGACGAACAACCAATTGTTCACGACGCAGCGCAAAGCAGGATGTTTCAAATTCCAAACTACACTCAATCCGCGTTTGCAGACAACAAACGCTTGTTTCACGGCCGGGAAGTTCGACAGGTTCCCAATGCCAGTGGTGGTATGGGATTTGTTTTACATCTCAGTCATACCGAGGACGATCCGGAAGGTTGGACGGAAGAAGAAGTGAACGGATACGATGGCTGGGGTCATGATTCCGGACGAGTTTGGCGTAATGGCGATCGTCTGGTAGAGGAAGGATTTGTAGATTTTAAAAAGAAATTCGGACCGAAGGCCTTTGCGTTGCACCATCGGTTCTACTTGCACTACGACGAAAGAAACAACGTGTGGCTGTCAGCGGAAGATGGATGCGAAGGAACACCCTCACAAGGTGGCGTCGCTAACCGCATCGCAGCTCTAATGGGATTGGCCTCGTAGAATATCATACTCTTGGAAGTCGACGGATGCGTCCCTCCGGCTTTCGTTGCAGCCCTTTTTGTGAAGCTTGGACAACGGATAGCGATGGCTCATGCTATGTCCTGATGGAGATGATAGAAGGCAAAGAGGAAGCCAACAGCAAAACAATTCAGATGAAAGAGCCTTGTGGTGAAATGTACTTCGTAGTAGAATCGATGATAGTCCAGGAAAAAAGGAACACTCTAACTCTACAGCAACATCTTTTTGAGACGGGAAGAGCAGTTTTTTCGGTAAATTGACCTACGGTATTCATGTTTTTTGAATAGAGGTTCAATCCTCTCTAGAGAGAGTAGTACGGTACTATCACTCTATCTACTGTAGTAGTGCGAGTGTTTGTTGTAAACCTCTCTCTACTACGGTAGACTACCGTAGCTACTACGAAGTAGAGAGTTGAGAAATCTGAGTCACACCTCTAATAACTGTAAGTAACAGTAGGTAGTAAACCGTATCACGTGTACTGTCGTACCCAGGAGGAGGGTAAAACTACATCACGTCGAACACGTGCTCGGAGTACCGTACCTCAAAGACACACAGATACGGTGGATGTTCAAATTTGAACATACGACATGTTCACACTGTATGCACACACTCATCAGTGAATATTCCGATTCCGTCGTACCCGGTACCGGTAGTCAACATTCATATTTCGATTCTACTAAGTCGTACTCGGAGTATTTCATTCGAATCTTGCAACGACGACTTATTACTCGGAGTACTTCTTTATACCGACCTATTGTGGAAATTCTCATGATCTTTACCTTGTTTTGGCAATGGCGTTAACGAGTAACGTGGTTTGTGAGAAAAATGCTCTTTACTGTTAGTGTATTTCAAAGGCTGGTTAGATTGTCTGTGAGGTCGGAACGGAAGGATTTTGTAGTCTAGCTTGTGTTGACTTTTTATAGGAGGGAAATGCCGATGGCGACGCGGCGTATATTCCCCACATTAACGTCGCTTTTTCTTGGACTGTTATTTACACGTACACGGCACTGTTTGAGCTCACTACCACTCCACCACTCTGTGACAAGGCACTTACTTTTGCCACTTGCCACACTAACTGTGCCATTTCCCCCCTTTTTCTCGTCACTCACTGCCCATTCCGGTCGCAAATAACGTCCATTCCCACAGTACCGACTCCCTCTCCTTCATACTTATAGTCCATGGAATTGATCCATAGTAGTTACTATGAATACCCCCAGATTATTTTCGATTACAGCGGCGGGTGTTGCATCTGGATTGCCTCGTCAAGTTGCTATTGTAGGCGCCGCATCTATGGTGAAATCAGGCCGAAAGTTGACAGGAAGTAGTAAGCAGCGTGAACCACCATCTACAACTGCCATGATTGGCAAAGTCTTGCATAGAGCATTGCAGCAAGCCAATCTCACTGTACGCGATTTGGATGGCCTCGTTGCAGTACCTAGTTTACAAGGCGATCACTTCATGGAAGCTCACTACCAAGCGACGGCATTGGGACTGTTCGGGAACGGACATGAGCCACGTGCCTTGAGATGCCGGACGCTTGATACTGGAGGGGCAGGACCGGTATCGGCGTTGTTGGAAGCAGAACGAATGATTCAAGCCGAAGGCTTGGAGTGTGTTGCTGTTGTTGCAGCAGATGCTGTGGGTTCCATGTCGAGCGAAACGTTCCTGTCCAAAGCGGACGACATCTTTTTCAAGCTCGGAAAGACGTTGGGACAACCTGAAGGAAGTGTCAAGAGTCCTGCAATACCCCATGGATATGATCGGATAACACAGCTTCAGATGAAAAACTACGACTTGAAGAGGATACAGTTACAAATGGCCGTGAGTCTGGAGAGCTACCATGCATCCTTGCATCCAGATTCTCTACAGTCTCAAAAGTCCAATGCCGCATTTGACCCAGTCAAGGACAACCAACAATCTACACAGAGCCAAAGCAGATATTACTCGTCCTATACAACGTTGGAGCAAGTTCAGTCGTCGACTCCAGTCACTCCCAACATCTCACTCCTAGAGTGTGCTCGTCGAGCTGATGGAGCCGCGTGCCTAATTCTTGCTAGCAACAGATTCCTACAACGACGAAACGTATGGGCACCAGGGATTCCCGTTGTCATTGGTGGAGGAGCCTTCTCGGGACCTCTCTACCCCCCACAAAATCCTGATCTCATCACGGATGTCATGTACGCCTCCTGTCAACAAGCGATGACGCGAGCGTACGCATCTGCTGGCAATTTATGTGCCAAGGACATTCACTTCTTTGGACTGTATGATTGCTTTCCTATTTGTTTAGTGCGTGCAATCGAAGCATGTGGTCTGGCTCCAATCGGGGGAGGAGGAAAATATCTGGAAATTCAACACCAGCGTTTGGTCACAGCATTGGAGAGTGACAGTGACGACACCACAGCAGGTATACGCAAAGGAGGGGCTGTAGAATCATTATTAATGGATCCATCCTTCTTTCCAATCAACACACATGGTGGACTACTGTGCTTCGGAGCACCATGGGAAGTCCCCGCTATGTTCAATATTGTGGAAGCTGTTGATCAATTACGAGGGCAAGCCAGAGGCCGTCAAATCCAGGGATGTCGAAGGGCGTTGGTGTTTGGAAACGGAGGTGTTTTGTCTGCTTCTGCTGTTGCCATACTGGCCACAAGCTCTTGAGTGATCAGCAATCTGAACCAGATGAATTCCGATGATCTTTCTTTCTTGTTCTTGTAAAGGTTATACTCTCATAGAACCATCACCCATCTTTCCACTCATGTTTGAGGTGGAGGTTGAATTCACCCTGTTATTATCCCCCTCCCCAAAAATGCCCCAACTGATACATAGACAGTTTTTTTTTCATGACCGACAAGTTTTTGCACACAACCTAAATCTGGAGGACACCTATCCAAAAGGCATGGTTGAATAATTGTATAACCCTCTTCTTATTTTGTTGGATCGATCCCAGGATAAAACTAAACTAAGGCCAAGGCATCGGGTCTTCACCGGGAAACAGTCGACCTTGATCGGGGAAGTTCGAATGTCATCCAAGGTCTTCGTAATCGATTGTCCAGATCCTTTTCATAGATCAGCGACAATTTAGTAGTTTCTCAATCTCATACTACAGTTGATTCTTACTGTTAAAACGAACACAGACAAGGGCCTGGTATTGTGATCGTCGTACAGAAACTGTCCGCATTCCATCTCAGCAAGCTGAAGTTCGCTATTGAAGCTCTCGACTTCCTCAACGATACGCTTTCGGCGACGACCGTAGCAGGTCTACTGCTCGGTTTGGCGAGATGTCCTGTTCTTTTCTTTTATTTTAGAGTGTATAATAGTATTAACAGTAGTACAACTTACAGTTACTAAAAATGCACAGTTTTGCGATGAGCGAAGGTCGTCCGCGTCAACCTTCCTTCATCATCCCTTCGTACGACTTATTATTTTACCTATGTCATGCAGCATTTCCAGTTAGTTTTTTTAGTTTTCCCCAAACTATCCCAGCAGATTTCTGGAGAAAGTTTTTAATGACCGACCACTCTGTGCGCACAACCGGATGACACCATCACTTCAGTCGACGAAATGTCGTCACGTCGTCACAATCACATTACAGTTAATGCGACGTAAAAGCACAAATTCCACATTACGACGTATTTTATTACTTCGGGTAACATGATGGAAGCCGACAAATCTGTACCCTCTACGTTTAAACTCTTGACGAGGAAAATCAAAAAAGTCAAGAAGATCCTCGAACAACTCTCCCAAAACAAAAAGGATGAGACGAAGGAGTTCCGCGCTTTCCAGCGCAAGCTTCGAGAGTACAGCGAGAAAATAAAATGCACCAAAGAGTACAAGGAACAGAAATTGAACAGTGCACTCTCTGACATTCGTGCCATCAGCGATAACAGCATCCAGCTTTCCTGCGGATCTATTAATACAGACGATTTAAGCATTGGAAGCCATGGCAGCGGTACAAGCGGCAGCGAAACGAGCAATTCTTCTAGCAGTGACGGCAGCAGTGAGAGTGAAAATGAAACCTTGGAACGAAAAGAAGAGTACGAGCTTTTAGTTAAGAAATGGCAAAAGGTCGAATGTCTCATTGTTCAGTTGGAGGAGAAGCAAGACGGCATGAACAGTCCCGAGTACAAGAAATACACATCAAAACGAACGGAGTACCTGGAAGAACTGAAGACACACCGTCTGTGGAAACGAAACCAAGAAAAGGAAAGAGAAAGACTTCGCATTAAGCTCGCCAAAGAGAAAGCAAATAGGCAGGCTGAACAGGAGGAAGAAGAGCAACGTAGAGCAGTTGAGGCGATCAAGAGATCGAAAGAGGCTGAGCTGAAACTCTTAAAGGAAGAAGCGCTTGCAAAACTCCGTGCCTGCCAAGCGGCTCGGCAAGAACAAGAGAAAATGAACGATTTGATACGCAAAAAATCAGATGAGGCAGCGAAACAGACCATGCAACGACAAATGAACCAGTTTGAAATAGAAGCAGAAAAGAGACGAAAGGAGTTCGAGCAATCGCTCTTGGAGCAGGAGGAACGAGGGTTGATTCAGATAAAACGTAGCAAATGACAAAACTATCTAGGCAAAGGATTTAGATGTCTATTTTCTAGGAGGACGTCGGGGATATCAATAAGATCTTCAGGGTCTTCATGGGTAGATTGAGCCACAATAGTTTGAGCACCCCGAATACCAGTCTTGGTTCCACTGTCGCTTTCATCCGAAGCATTTCCCCAGTGTTCCGCCAGCCCACGCCAAATGACAGTGAAAAGGATGGATTGCAAGGCGTTGGCAAATATTCTGGTTCGCAATCCTCGTCCAAATAATCCCATCCAACCATCTGAAGCCACAATCATTCGAACAATAGACACATAAGAAACATCATGTCTGGTCCCCATGGTTTGCTTTGCGGTCTTGACAACGCGAAAGACATTGACCACAGCGTCGCTTGCAATACTTGACATGAGACCAATGGCAGCATTCCTCAAAAATGCGGAAGGTATTAGCAAGGCTAACCATCCGGCTTGTTTTAAGAAGTTATAACACACAAACCATGGATAGTGTCCCACAATGGCGCTCACCGCCGTTGCTATAGACCCAGCATACAAGACAAGAATTTTTCCTTCACGAACCCGTTTCATTAAGTTTCGAAATCCTTCTTGTGAATCAACTTGCAACACTGTCTTGCAAGTATCAATCGGCATTAGTAGAATGCGGAAGAAACCAACAAAGGCACTCGCAAATATGGTTGTTACACCAGGTCCCCAGTGACGCGTTGCTGGCAAGTTGGCCAAGAGGGCCAAGACGCCATCATTGGATGCTGTTGCAACAAATCGCGTCATGGGCGCCTGAAACAAGGCAAATGTCAAACCACTATAAAATCTGGTAATGCCACCATCCTTGTACAAGAGTTTCACGGCTTGTGCAAATGATGTCCCATATCGTGCTTGATGATTAATGATGGTTCTTAGCCACATCAAGGTTATCACTTGAATAACTCCAGCAATAGCACCAGGAATGCCTCCGCCCAAACCTTTGATTAAAGCCTTTCGTAGGACGGCGCCGAAGGTCGATGTGCTTGGTGGCTCTGATGCCAGGGAACGTCTCTGAATTGATGGAATAGGAAGAGTTGTATCGTCATCGTCATCTTCATCTGTATTTTTTGCATCAGCTCCTGCAATTGTGATGGAATGGTTAGCCACCGTGACTGGAGCAGCAGCAGCCAACGGCCACGCTACCACGGAAGAAACAGAATAACGTGCTTGCCATGAAGAAAGCTCCAGTACGAACAAAAACAAGACGGCATAACACCAGCAGGTTCTGAATCGTTTAGATATCATGACTTCAAAGTGCAGCTGCTGCAGGCGTCTTACTGGAGAAATGGCACCCTTCTGAGACAGGGATAATTGGAATGAGGAAAAAGGAACATGACGGGAAGGTGTTCACAGCTCATGCATGTGCAAGCACCATACACGACCTACGTAATGAACTCCGAGAGTAAAGAAGAACTCGCCCTTTCTCTTTTTTTGATGATGTGATTCAATGAAAAATCATAGCACAATTAATTATATAATACTTCATTATTTCATTATTATCAATTACGACATACAAAAAAGGATTATCTTATTACGGAAGTACTACGAAAATATTGATACTAACTCCATATTTAATTATTGTAGTATTTTCACGCGCCAAAAATCATCTGACCAACGGATATCCGAACGCAGAATCAGTCCCGCCGAAAAAAGCGACAGCTTCAGGCATCACAAATTGAAAATACTGCATTGTCAACATTTGAAATTGCTGCAACGCACTGCAATCTCCATCACACCGCCATGGCGATGGCAGTTGAGTCGGTGGTGTTATAAAGTTGCATGGACATGCTGCTCTTCTTCAGCCAAAGATAATGTTCTGCAGTAACCTCATCCTCTTGGATTCGCCTTCTCTTCTAATCGGGATCCCCCTCTAGACTTTTAAAAGACATAGCGAATGAGAAATGAGATCACAACATTGACACTATGATGGTTTCCTTCAGCCTTCAGTAGTTCATCTTCTACTACGCAGTAAAATGCTCACAATGTGATTGTAACATCAACCCAAAACACCTATCTGAGATCAAGCAGAGCTCATTCAGAAGACAGCAGTAGCTTGTGCCACCGCTGGGTCCATCTCTTCCATCGCATTGATACATAAAGGTAATGATAGTCGAAAGCCATCATGTAATCGTTTCAGATGTACATAGTACAACTGCGGTAGTAGCAGTCCCTGGATTCGCTTTGTGGGAAGATCATAAAAGCATAATACGCCGTGCAACATGTGAGGGACGACGTAGCAGATAACCAACAAATTCATCTCAGCCATTCGCTTCTGATCCAACCAACAAACCTGAAACGAAAGAAGTCCAACGAAGATAGAGTAAAAGAGCTCAAGCCATTCTTCTTCTACAAGGAGGAACGAGGGTTGATTCAGATAAAAAAACTATAGCAAATGACAAAGCTATCTCGCCAAAGGATTTAAATGTCTGTGTACTTTGAGGACCCCAGGAGGTTCAATTAGAACTTCAAGGTCTTCCTGTGTCAGTTGAGAAACAATAGTTTGAGCACCACGTATACCAGTCTTGGTTCCACTGCTGCTTTCATCCGAAGCATTCCCCCAGTGTTCCGCCAGCCCACGCCAAATGACAGTGAAAAGGATGGATTGCAAGGCGTTGGCAAATATTCTGGTTCGCAATCCTCGTCCAAATAATCCCATCCAACCATCTGAAGCCACAATCATTCGAACAATAGACACATAAGAAACATCATGTCTGGTCCCCATGGTTTGCTTTGCGGTCTTGACAACGCGAAAGACATTGACCACAGCGTCGCTTGCAATACTTGACATGAGACCAATGGCAGCATTCCTCAAAAATGCGGAAGGTATTAGCAAGGCTAACCATCCGGCTTGTTTTAAGAAGTTATAACACACAAACCATGGATAGTGTCCCACAATGGCGCTCACCGCCGTTGCTATAGACCCAGCATACAAGACAAGAATTTTTCCTTCACGAACCCGTTTCATTAAGTTTCGAAATCCTTCTTGTGAATCAACTTGCAACACTGTCTTGCAAGTATCAATCGGCATTAGTAGAATGCGGAAGAAACCAACAAAGGCACTCGCAAATATGGTTGTTACACCAGGTCCCCAGTGACGCGTTGCTGGCAAGTTGGCCAAGAGGGCCAAGACGCCATCATTGGATGCTGTTGCAACAAATCGCGTCATGGGCACCTGAAACAAGGCAAATGTCAAACCACTATAAAATCTGGTAATTCCACCGTCCTTGTACAAGATTTTCACGGCTTGTGCAAATGATGTCCCATATCGTGCTTGATAACTAATGATGGTTCTTAGCCACATCAAGGTTATCACTTGAATCACTCCAGCAATAGCACCAGGAATGCCTCCATCCATGCCTTTGAGGATGGCCTTACGTAGGATAGTGCCAAAGTTTGAAGTGTTTCTAGGCTCTGATGGCAAGGAATTTCTCAGCATGGATGGAATCGGGAGTTCAATATTGTTGCCTTTATCTTTATTCTGCTCATCATCTCCTGTAGTTGTGATTGAATGGTTGGCCACCGTGAATGGAGCAGCAGCAACTGAAATGCATCCTTCCCATGGAAACAAAGAATTACATGCTTGCCATGAGGAAATTTCCAGTACTACCAAGGCCAAGACGAAATACCAACAGCAGATTCTAGCCTTCTGTTTAGATATCATGGCTCCAGTAGTTAGTTGCGGATGTCTTGTTGGAGAAACGACAATCTTTTTCCGACAGAAGAGTTGGCGTGAGAAGGAGGATTTGCGTTTTATGGCGACTGTTTCCAACATGCCTCTCTAGAGTAACTAATAATATTTTTGTTTACAGTTATCTGTTTCTTCGCATCTTACCTTAACATAGTGAGGTGAAACGTGTTGCAACAAAATTTTTTTACTGCGTATTTCGTACGACGTAGAACACAAAATATGATACTGCAGATGTAAAACGAGGTGGAAATAGGATGTCGAACAATAGAGAGCCATTTCGTTGCGATAGTTCCTTCGTGCGCATGTTTGGAACGACAATTACCGTACTTACAGTTATTACTGCGAATAAATCGATACATTGTTACAGTTAATGTCCTACGACGTAGGTGGTTCTGTTCTGCAGGTTTGGCATTATTCTTTATTGACTGAGAGTTATGGATTGGAATCTTGTCATCACAACACACATCCAATTCATCTCTTCGTCATCATCCAAAAAAAAGAAGAGAAGTGTATCATACACGTCGTATGTTGAACGTTCAAAAAATGTTCATGTACGTACTTGTACAACCAAAACGTCGTAGAATGATACAACAGAACAACATCTCACATAATAATATGGTCATGATCAAAGGACTAACTGTGAACAAGCGTCCAAAGATTCAAATTCTGGTAGCATGGGCTTGACGTGGTCCAAAGCCAAGATACTTAAAAGTACGATACTTTATGTTTTGCACCAGCTTCCTAACAGTAAAATGAATTCTCTGATAATAACGAATATAAAAGTTGCAAGGGAGGGGAACATTGTAGCAACAAAAAATTGTTTGATTCCTGTTGGTTATGTCAGTCGCAGCTTGGGCATTTTCGCCGCCCTAGGCCTCCTCGGTTATAATTGGCATAACGGTTTTACTGTTTGCAGCAGTGTTGTTCGATTTTGACTTTGTTTCATCTGATCCAACGGGTACTTGCAACCGCCCTTTTCTAGAGCTTTTGTAGTAACTGTCACTGCCGTGGCCACCAAAATTAATTTGACTCGCTCGTCCTGTCAACATGGTCGCACGCTTCTGAAGTTCTGTTGGCGACGGTCCTTCTTGAACCTTAGGTATGATAGCAAGGTTGCGATAAATCTTTCTGGCAACACCAAGGTCAGTCCAGAAGACTGATTTCTGAATTGGAAGGCGTTCTTTCAAGCGGAACTAAGGGAACATGCAAGAAAGAATGGAAAAGGTCAGTACGTTGTGATGTCCATCCACAAACCGGCTCAGCCCTTGCTACTACATACCATAAGCATGGAAGAGACAATGATGAGGGCGACGTTTACCAAAGTAATGCCCAAGGAGTACAGGCCCATTACTTGAAAATCGTGGCGATCCCATCCCTGCTCATAGATATGTCGCGTTGGATCGTATGCCCAATATGATACCCAAAGCATGCCAGCATTGACTGCTGGAGGGAGAAGACTTGCGGAAATGGCGACACCGACGAGCGAATTAGTCTGGTCATCCAAGAGAGAGACAGCCACACCAAGGCCAGAGAAAAATGCCACTGGGAATCCCACCCAAAAGCTGGTTGGACTGCCTCGATTGTACATCTCTGGGGTTGGCCAGTCTTCTGTCACTTTGAACGGGAGCATACAGGCGGCAACAATCACACCTGTTACGACGCAAACCACCAAGCTCACGATTTCAGTCACCAATCCAATACGGAGCATTTTGTAATCGTGAATGGTGTTAGCATATGCTATTCCTGTTGTTGTTGTTGTTGAGAAAATGAATCGGAATTATTAGATTTTTTTTCACAAGCAAACGGTAGTAGATCGTGTACCACATACCAACAACAGGTCCCATCAGAGGGCTGACCAGCATGCTGGCTATGATAGAGGCCACGGAATTGCTCTGTAAAGACGACGTGAAAAGAAAGCAACAAACAAAAATGAGCTGCCCATCTCTCATTGTCAACACAATTTCATTGGCAATCGGCAAGACATCTGCGCATTACTAACACCGAGACCCTGTCAAACAGAGAGAGAGGGAGAGAGCGAGCGAGAGACGTGACACGTGAGTGGCTGTTCGATTCTCCATTAGACGACTGAAATTCTTAGAAAACAAGTCATTGGCTTACTAGTGCTGCGATCAAGGAAGCTATGACGAGAAGGCAATTATAGTTGAAACTAGGGCGACAGTCACCAAGGAATCGATCATGCATCGTTCGAACTCGTTCAATGTCTTCGTCGGTAACTCTCATGAAGGCATCCGATCGACGGAATACTCGAACAACATCACGGAGCGTCACCCCCCGATCCGATTCTTCATAGTTTTGTTCTTCTACGTCGGTTTGGACAGGAGCTGATTGGGTGAAAAGATCCTTATCAAAGGCCCTGCCTCCTTCCCAACGACTGAGACGACCGACAACTTTGTGATTTTTTGGAACTGGGGGAGTTTCTTGGTTGTCAAAGTGCATCTTGCGCAATCTCATTTCAACTTCCTCCTCGTCCATGTCTTCCTCACTGATATCGCCAAAGGATGCACCCCGCTCATTGTTGTTGGTGGTAACGGCGTCGACTGTCATGGGAGGAATTTCTTTTTTTGTTTTGTTGTAATTGAAAGATTCCAACAATTCGTTCTTGTTTTCTTGTAATTATCTTCTTGGCTTCTTGTAAATGGAAAGGGTGGTTGTGTGCAACTTTTTAGCAGTGGCGGTTCTGGAATGTGCTGGACCTTTTTTGTGTTGTTGGAAGAAGAAATCTCTTGGGATAAAAGATATAATATAACTGTAATATTATATCAAATTGTTTGAAACAGCTGCCACGTGTTGGAATTGGTTCCCTTCGAAATGATGACGATGATAGTAGTCTGGTTGGTTTGTTTGGTGCTGCCGATAATCTATCCGAGGGGAAAGGAGCCCGGGACACGGCGTCTCTGTCAAGGGTGGCACCTTGATGAGCTGATACTAGAGAGTAGCTAACGGTAGTAGTGTAGTGGCTAGTAGAAGTAGTAGTAGTTTTTTGATGCAAAACACCAGCTGAACTCTTCTCAAAGGAGGAAAGTAAAGAAGCGAACCGAAAACAAACTTGTGGGTTGATTTTGTGAGAGTGAAAAGCAAGAATTCGTCATCATCACAATCAGTCAAAAAATTATAACGGAAAGGTTGCCGGATTACACTCAAAACCGTTAATTCATTCGCTCATCGGCAGGAATCGTATGATTCGTACTATGTGACGCACGATTGCCGGAACGGTAGTTGTGTCAGTGCGAAGAAGTGGGTGATTGATGATGGACAGTCATCCGTGGCTGTTTTACCCCTTTCATCTTAGACTTGAAATGAAGGCCGATCTTGACTTGTATGATACAGAGTTGCTCTTGCAGGAATAGAATATACAATAATAGAAAAGAATATTTCCAGGGGTTTTCACTACCGAGCTACTAGAGTGGTTCGTAAGGGCGACCGATTCACACAGGTTCGACTGGCCGTAGATTTTGAATATTATTTTGTTGTTCCAAACGTTGCGTCTTGTTGGTATTGCAGTTACAATGGCAGTTGCAATCGATTGGTTCATTTCCTTATTTATCAGTAGAGCTTTTGGTGCACTGTTGGTCCAAACTGGCTAACAAACTACTGTAATTCTTCTAGCCACTCCGAATCCCCCAGTGGATTTTGAACTGCCCTGGACGGATCAATAGATGGCTCCCCGTGACATGCTATTCCCTCCTCGG
This sequence comes from Nitzschia inconspicua, assembly GCA_019154785.2. Classification (NCBI taxonomy): domain Eukaryota; phylum Bacillariophyta; class Bacillariophyceae; order Bacillariales; family Bacillariaceae; genus Nitzschia; species Nitzschia inconspicua. Next base: position 1,706,943 of record JAGRRH010000018.1, read on the forward strand.
CCAGTGATGTGTAGGCAAACATTGGAGGCAAGGGATCCGGCGTGGTATATCGTTCAATCGTGCCTTTACGTTGTGGTGTCATGATGAATTTTGTCGCCAACACGGGGTCGGATGTGTCCGTTAGTTGCGAGGACGACGATTGTGACCACACAAATACCTGATCCTCATCACATACTTCGATAGCATCAGATTGGAAAAGGTCTTTGGTTTCACTATGCGATTCCAACATCTCTCGTTCGACGCCAAAGGATACCCATCGATTGTCTCCCAATACATTCAGTCCCTGTATCTGAAGTTCGGGGGCAGCCTTGGGATCATCTCCAAAAGCATGTGCTAGTGCCATGGTGGTACCAGCGCAGCGAGCACCAGCTCCTTCACCCACAAAGATACAATCCCTGACAGTAGTATCAGAATCGTTGCTGAAACCGCAACAACGCAACTGGATCATTCGATCGAGGCCACTGGTACGAAGCAAATGTCGAGTCCAAAAAGCATTTTGTCCCTGCACCCAAAAAATTGTTGGTGTATGATGTTTATTGTCAGTTTTGGTGAAGAGATCTTCCAACGACAATGGATTGAATTCATCTAGGACGACATACTGGATGTGGTCCAGGTCCAGTGCGCTCATCAACTCGTCTTTCAAAAACGTGTCCGTGTTGTTGTCCGGCAAGTCGCATCCATTCTGCTGATCGTAATTGGTTGTACAGTAGACGAGATTCCGTTGTTTTATATCGGTCTGCTCTAGTAATTGATCAAAGAGGGCTGAAAAATACGGCCCTTGGACGTTTCGATAATTATGGAATAGGCATAGATGTCGACTCCCAAACGTAGTAGGATTAGGATGGGACAATGACAGCGCCTTGGAGCTACCAACTGTTATTATGAACGAGACAAAAAGATTCATCCACCGTCCATTCATTATTAGTGGGCAGCATTGTGTTTTCCTCCGGAAACGTGCTGTTCTCCCCATGCTTGAACTTGTTTGTTTGACAGCATTTGTCTTCACAGTTAACTGTAAGTCGATGGTTTGTGTGAAGGATCGACGAAACAAAGGTGTACGAACTTGGAAAGACGGTCAGAGTGATTTCCTTAGGCGCGCGCAAGGCAATCCATTTGAAGTCTATTCCCTGATCGTTTCTGTGACACATCACTCGCGACACCATCATTCACAGTCAGTCAACATCATGTCTCCGATTCCTGATGCGGCGGCCGAAAGATACTGCCGGTACTCGGAGCACGTTTTACAATACAATCAGCATCACTGACTACCCTGTATTCATCAACTAGCCGCAGTAGCACCCTTCAAGTCGTCTTCCTTCATCCATCTTCCTAACATTACCAAAGCATCAGTTTGCTCAAAAGAAGACAAGAATGTCTTCAATACGGTGTATCATCTTTCATAGTAGAAGTAGAACTCCAAGAATGACATCCAAACGAAGATCCATCGACAACCTTCATCGTGGATACTCGCCACTTTTGTCAATAATTCTTATGCTTATTGCCGTCATTTCAGTGTCCACACTAGCTACAGAAGCTTTCCAGCCATCATTCAAGTTAAGTAGAGTGATACCTACCTCCTTCCAATCTTCCGCTTCCACGGTTTGTCCAACGATCAATCCCCATAATTCGATGGTTCTTTCCTTTTCCTCTTCCAACGACAACAATAGTAACGATCGCTTTTCACGAGAGGTCCGATTACGCGAAGAAGCCGAAAGTCCCTTTCGCAAAGTGCGGTACTTTTTCTATCTCAACATTGCCGGTGGGGCTACAACGTCACTGCTGATTTCCATTGCCCGGATTGCGGCGGCACTGTCGGGAGTCAACACCGACTTGATGGACGAATCCCTCCGCAACGCTGCCATTGATGTAGTGGGATTGGCGGCAGTGGCCTACTTTTGGAGACAAGATCAAGTGGCCGAAGAATCACGGTTGAAGCGTGCCACCAAGGGCGCCGAAATGGCCAAACTCAATGTGCGGGCGTCCAAAACGTTGATGACCGGAGATCAAGATGATGCCACGTCGACATTTACTACCACGTTGGCATCCTTTCGACGGCAACGGGGCATTGAAAAGCGAGTTGTTATTGCTGCCGCTGGTGACGAAAAGATTCGGCAAGTCCTGAAAGAGGCACAAGAATTGCAACCCTGCCTGGCCGACAATGATTTGGTGGTGGTACCTGTGGTCATGCCAAGGGGGGTGGCTCCTGTGGTGGATGATACTGTTATTATCCAACCGTTACCGGCCAATGTGGCGCTGCCAGTCACTGTCGGGAACAATTGGAAACAGTTTATTGACGAGGAAGCGGCGGAAGCGACCTCCCAAGGTGTCAACATCGAAGAAGAAGGCTTTTGCATCGTCTTGAAGAAGAATGGACGGGTTGGACAACGAACCCGAGGGATTTTCTTGAACAATTTGGTGGGCAACGTCGTGGCACGCAAAGAAGCAGGCATGGACGTGAAGAATATTTAATTTCAGAAAATCGTGTCCACAAAAAGAGGAAGGTACGGACGAAATCAACGGAATATACAGGACAGGTGCGGCCTTCAACTTGTCCATGACAAAACAAACAAAAAGACAACAAAAATAATTCGACAAAAATTTAAAATTCTCCGCTACTTGCTAAAGCTTCCACATGTTCAAAAATAGCATAGCTTCCCCAAGTGAAGATGATGACAATTTCGATGTACAACCATCTTTACTGGTCGATGTTGCTGTAGTTGTCGTTCGGATGGGTGTCGGAAAGGGCGTCTGTGGAGTAGTGGGGGTTGGTGTCGAGCAGTTTCGTCGATATGTTGTTGTTGTTGTTGTTGTTCGATCATGGTACGAAAATTTGGTATTGGTGATACTGCGTCTCTTAGCTTTGGAGTAGCGCTTTCCGACACATTTGTACACGAATTTCTTCTTCTTGGCATTGGCAGTGGTAGCTATTGTTTGCTGATAATTGGTCTGGTTTATCGTCTGGTCTTGTTCATCTTCCAGTGGGATGTGTTCCTCTGGGACCGTGTCTTCGAGCAAACTGGCAATGGCAGCGAGTTGAGGGTTGGTAGAAAAGTCTCGCGGAAGTCCTTCCATGAACAAGGGACATGAAGTTATAGTGTTGTTACTGTCGGAATCATGATCGCTACCCCCCTCCTGCATGGCCGTATCCGCTTGCACGGAAACAGCATGGTTGTTATTGTTGTTGTTGTCGTTGTCGTTGTTGGCGATGGCTGTGTTTGCGATGGCTGTGTTTTGCCATCCTAATGGTCGACTTGTGTCATCGCTCATCATCATGAGGGGGCAGACCGTTTCCCAACAACGAAAATGCCGTGTGAATGGATACCGTTGCCGTTGAATGCTCGCGGACAACTCGGAAGCTCCGGATGTCGCAATAGCTAGAGTAGACAACGGTAGATGGGTAGTGTTGTATTTTACAGTTAATACACGCTGTCGTAAACCGTTCCGTTGTTGGTGAACCAATTTTTTATTTGGCGAGTTCGACGTACTGATCATCGCAGTCGAACGAGTCGTAGTTTTGGCGAGCTTGGGCGCGGGTTCATCGGTTTTTCATCGCGTCTACAGTTACATCGCGTTCCAAAAAACCTTCCCAGAGAATGTCGGAGGCATCTCTGCCTCACACCGTTTGCTGGATCTGTTCCTGCTCATCACACAACCGCAACGTTTTTGTGTACTTTATGCGTGCACTGACAGGCCCTTGGTCAATATTCGTTACTGCTAATTACATGTCGCCGTCGCATAATAAGGAACTGGGTCTAGTAGCCCGAGGGGGGCGTCGGGCACTTGTCACACCACAAGCACTGAACGGGTCCGTTGAAGAACTTCCAGTGGTGCCAGCCACAATGTTTCGACGGAAATCCAACAGCAATGACGAATATGATGGTACGACTACATCAACATCAAATCCCCGTCGCGTCCTTTTCGGGGGGTCTTCTCCAAGACGGTCTTCTGCCATCGCTGCATCACGACCCAACCGTGTCGCAGAATTCACATCTGACCGAACAGCTTCTGGTATCGCCGTCACACCATCGCCGCAGCTCCAAACGGCCCAAAACAAAAAACGCAAGACCGCATCCGAAAGTGAAGACGACGATGATGACGAAATCATTGTCGCGGTGCAACAACCATCGGCCAAGCGACGCCTCTTGTTTGGACGATATGTCGATCTCTTGGAGTGCACCCCGAATGTGCAGACAGTTTACAAGATTGTGCGCAAACTCACCGGCAACATTGGTGGTAACGGCTATTCGGGGCCTATCTATGGAGAGCTCACCATGCACAGTATGCAAAAAATGATCAACTTGATGGTGGAAAAAACAGACTTGAACACGAACAGTCGCTTCATTGATGTTGGATCGGGAATCGGCAAACCAAACTTGCATGTGGCACAATACCCTGGTGTGGCTTTCTCTTGTGGCGTCGAGATGGAGCATACCCGGTGGGCCTTGGGAATGACTTGTTTGAAGGCATGTTTGGATGCAGCTATCGATCAACGGCAAAATGACGACAGCGATATCGATGCTTCACTCATTCAAGGAAAGACCATATTTTTGCACAAGAACATTACCGAAGCGAAGACCTTTGATCCGTTCACGCATGTGTACATGTTTAGTATTGGATTTCCACCTGAACTATGGTTGCAACTCTCAGAGCTGTGGAATAAATCGGATCCCAACGTATGCCGATACCTAATTTGCTTTCACGGACCCAAAGATATCATCGACGAATACGAATTTGAAGTGGAGCTCCTGGCACAAACTCCAACATCAATGCATGGATCCAAAGAGGGGCACATGGGATATATTTACCGCCGAACAGGGGCCCGAAGCCTCAATCACACTTCTCCTCGACTGTCAAATGTGACGATGCGAGTAACCTGTGATCCTCTCTTTCAGAGCTCCTTCCAGTTGGTGAGAGATGGGTTGCAGCCTTTACACCGCGAAGTTAGTCGTCAAATGCAAGAACTAATGGGTGGCACCAGTCGCACAACTCGGTCCCGGCAACAACAGCGATTGACTCGGTATTGAGGTAAAATGGGGTTAGTAAAGGACGTAAAATGCTACGTAAGAATTGGAATTGTTATAATTGCATGGCGCTGTTGATAGTTCAACCCGAAATTGAATTTAGTCGATTGTAGTTCGTCTATGCCCAAAGGAATTGTACGGTACACATGGGGATCCTTCTTCTAGTTCGGCTCAAGATTGGTGGCAGCTGCTGCCTCTCGAGCGTTGGCAAGCAGCGCCTGCTGTTGTTCGTTCAGTCGCTTGGCTTCTTTGTGTGCTTGTTCTAAGGAAATGTGCTGTTGTGTACGCAAAGAATCGCGGAATCGTGCTCGGATGTCTTCATGCAGCGACAAAGTCAATCGCAAGCGATGGAGAGTCCCAGTGGCACTCTGCTGCAGAACTTGATCAGTGCGGTAATTGGTCACACACCACTCAAGCATCTGATAGCATTGAGGAGTCCATAGGAGAATCGTATGATAATCTTCCGTCAATGAGAGGTTGTGAAGCACCAAGCAAGCGCGATTGAGGATTGCTTCGCTCGAACAAAAGTTCTTCATTGCCCGGACGACCAAGCTTGTAATCTCTCCCACTAGTTCATTGATTATCTCGCGTTCGTCATTTACACTGATATCGTCAACGTCTCTGTGCGCAGCAATAGCAGCAGCATCCTCAGGAACTGCCACTGGATTTGCACTAGCCATTGATCCTTGACCATTCACTCCCTCGTTGATATTTTCAATTCCTTCATCGCCCATTTCTGTCACAGAGGGGATAACCAAGTTGATAAGTGCAAACATAGCCCGAAACTGAACTTCTGCGCTGTATGGATGGTTCGACATGGCATTGATCGTTGCTTGGATGCCTCCAAGTTTGACTAAAGCAGCTTTTTGTTCTGGTGCTAGAGCAATGTTGACAAGTGCCCAACAGCTCATTGCTAGTAGAAGTGGGCTCCCTTGAAATCGCAGCATCGAATCAAGCATGACTGCAATACCACTCTTACCACGAAGCCTGTTGACTCCAAAGATTCCTGAAGCCAACATTGAGCTGTGGAACAACATGCCTTCTTGCCCCCCATGTGGTCTAGCCAAGAGCACAATAGTATGGAATGCAGCAATGTGCAGCTGCTCGCTCTTTGGAAACATCACCATTGCCTTCAGAACCACATCGGTTAGCCTTGCAGTCTGAGCAGTTTGCCGCTGCTGCTCATCTTCAAGGATACAGGGCAAAACTTTGAGGCACAAAGTTTGAATACCTTCTACTTCCGAGTATGCAGTCATCCAATTGACAATGGAATAGATTGCACATGACCATGGAAGATTCATATTGCCAGCTTCTCCTGCTGTTGTGGGCCCCAGTAGCCTACCAGTAATAATGGATGGGCCAAATTTTAACCCCTTTTTTTCTTGATTTTTGCTAGTACGCTTGCGCTGGAATAATTTCAAAATCAAAATAGGGTACAACGCAACAGAAGTTAGAAAATATGATACCAAGGAGGACTCCAATCTTTGGGATATCTTGCCTTCTTAGAAACGGAAAGGACTTGAGCGGCTGAGTTCAATATGGGCACATCCCTGGGCCTATTTGATGTTTCTTCAGATTCGCTGTTTTCTCTCGACCGCATTACGATTCCTTTTGCTTCTGCTAAAAAATTCCGCAAATTCATGTTCTCTCCTGCATGTAGAGCAGGTGGGTAGTAGCTCTGGGATGGTTTTTGGCATGCGGCCACGGCAGAGCTTGACGTGCTGCCCCTGTAACCATAATCAATGTATGCAGGAGGACGCCCACTGATGGCATCCTCTCGAATTTGGGAAAGATACTTCATGCAGCGAACAAAGGCACTGTACAAGTTTCGATATTTGTACAAAGTGCTTTTTTGGTGCCTTCCTATTCCCATTGAACAGAACGAATCATCACTGTCTGATGAGGAATCATTGTTGCTGCCATCCTCCGAAGAAAATTCTTCATCCATGTTGGCCTTGAAAGGTTCTACTAAACACAGTACACGCCACAACTCTGGTGACTGGGTGAAATTTCTCTGCCAACTCTTACAAACAGGCATAGTGAGGATATCCAAGATATCTGGTGGATGCATAAATGTTAGAATATGTGCCATGACATCCGATCCCACTGTTAAAATAGGAGGACGGCAATTGAGATTCTTCACGGTCAGTCTCTTGCTCTTTGGAAGAGTCAGTGCGTTTGAATTTGAGTTGGATGCTACCATGGGTGTCTTATCCTCTTGGGTGGCCTTTCTCTTTCGAATAATGGACTGAAGCAGACGTTCATGTTCATGATCTGCAGCACGTTTGGCGCTCAAGTATGACTCTTCAAGATTATTGGAACAATTATCATTGCACGATGACAAAGACGGAGAAGGTGAATGGAGATGGAAGTCTTCTGGCCGAAGTTCGTCATCTGCGGTTTCAGAACAGCTCGATCCAAAGTCAGCAATCTCTGAAGACGATGACACGCCTTCATTGGACTTGGACTTTAGGCGTTTAGATTGGTGATGTGAAAGCATCTGGGACTCCTCGGAAGACGAGACAGATGGAGAGGAGCATGATCCTTGAGGTCGCCCTGATTCATTTGACGAAGCCGACCCAGCGTATCCTCCTTCCGTCCCTTCTGTTCCACTTCCAGAGGAGCTTCCTCCCCCATTCCCCTCTTGTTCGGAATTGTCTAGTGAAGAAGATGAAGATCTTTTTCTCTTCATTTTGTTCTCTAAGGTGCAGAGGCTCTTTCTTGGAAAGGACTCGTTGCTGCCATGCTTCATTCGATTCTTCGTTTTGCATGCCCGGTCCTCGTCCATGGACGATGTTGAGTCTGTAGTGGTGGAAGCTGAATTGTGACCGGCAGCTTGTCTCGTTGACTTGATCGTGGCTTCGGCTCGTTTTTTACTTGCAGGAAATCGATTCAACGTCTTTCGGATGGTATTATAGCCAGGTTCTTTGTGGGGAGTCAACAAAAAGTAGTGATGGGAACAGTGTGATTGTCCTTGCTCTTCGCCACCACTTCCACCTGATGCTGAAGATGTATTGGCAACATTGCATCGTGAGGCTACCACTAAGGCTGGTTGTGCAACTCCTTTACCACTATTTGCCGCCAATCGATCCGATCCATCATCCTCGGGTACTTGTAAAGACGATCCATCATCTATGTCGTTTCCAAGCTGGTAGCGGCGACGGTGGTGTTGATGAGGGTTAAGATGCTGATGCGATGGATCCCCATTCTTGTATCTTAGCCCTGCTGCTGCAGTAGGGGCTGCTACATCTCCCCTGCTGGCATTGCTGTTGCTTCCACTGACATGTCCCGAGCTATCTTGTTCGTCTGTGTTATCTAAACTGCTGGAACCAGTACCAGAACCGCTAGAAGAGTCCCTAACATAACTGGTTGTAGAGATACTTGGTGTCCCAGGAGAAGCAGAAGTCACTACATTGCCTCGCGAGGTTGCCGATTGTACAGCTGGTTTTGTGTTCGTGGAATCTCCGGTTAGTGAAGGAAGCGACCTCTTTCGTCCTTTAGAGATTGCGACTTTTGCGTCAACCATATGTTTGGTAATCTCCTTATCCTCAATGTCCGAGGGCAAGCAGGATGAGGAGGAGCCTGATGAACGAATCGCTGTTTGCTGCGATAGATGTGGCACCAACTTTTGAATAGATTCGTTTCCGGCGTCCATTTTGGTAGTATATGCGGCGTTGGTTTTGCTAACTGACTTTTTTGGTGCGTTTTGATGGTAGTGATTAAATTTGCGATATTTGGGAGAATATTCTCATCGTCGTTCTTGTTATTGATGTTGTATGATGATGGAGCTCTCGCTTTTGTTTCTATGATCCTGATGATCAACCCTGATTGTGAATTTACAGTTAATAACCACCCATCACACTTCCGCGGCAAACAAAACTCTACTACCGTAGAGAGTCGTACACTACTAACGGTGGTCAAAAAAAAGGTGGGTCAGATCAAAACAGGAGGACAACATCAAAACGGAGAAAAGACACACAAAACGCGAAAGAGAACGAATAAGAAAGCCAGCTGGAAAGACAGATGGTAGGACCATTCAGTCTGCACATTTATTATGTGGGAAAACCGTTCGAAGTCTCGTACGATAAACTTTCAATTCCAGATGGAAACATTAACAGACAGGTGAATTTTATCTTTTCAAAAATAGCTCGTGGTTAGGATAGACGTAATTCCTAAACCTGTGATATGGAACAGCTGCTTGGGCAGGCGTTCTGTATGTATAAGCTGCGTCACGAAAGAGAACGAGAAATCAACACAGAGAGTTACCGTAATCATCCCATCCTACCTTTCGAAACAAGAAGGGTATGATACGCCAAGACTTGACACCTACGTTAGTAGATTGATTCCTCCCATCCATTGGAGCTACATACCGTCTTGCTAATGAAATTTGAGAAGAACTTTTAAGGCCTCTAAAACACTGGGCGATTCTACTCCGGAGTACTCAATAGTATTTCAGAGGCAAAATCAACGAAAATTGGTGGGGATATACACGAGTACGTTGTAGCTTCCTTAATTCATCGGGTGGGTTGCTGGCTCTGTCCATTCATCAAGAACAAGCAAAGATGCGACGACCATTTTCTTGTACTACTAGCGACTGGAACAATTTCAAAATTCTAGCTAGTACTAGCTCCGGGAACCCGCTTTACTGCAGATAGCAGAACGTCCACCACGTCGAACAGCAAAGCTACGGTAGTTCGCACTTCGTTCTCCGTACCGTTGACCCTCTTGCTCCAACTTTGTGTGTGTATTAACTGTAAAGTAGGTATGATACTTCGAAGTAACTTTTCGCATAGGTAGGCACTGATACGTACCGGTACTACGTACCTAGTACTACGGAACGTAGGACGGGGACCAATGGCTTGTTTTTTTAAAGACGTACCGTAGACTACTATCATACTTCGAAGTACTACACCTTTTGACTATGAATATCTGGCAGAATATTTCGTGTTTTCCCACCGGTATTTTACGACTACGGTACCTACGACAATGTAGCACGTACGACGTAGTGCGTATTCTTTTTGAATGTTCTGTGTGGTGTGTACGATTCGAGTACGACAGTAGAACAGAGAACTGCACAAGCTGATAATATCATTATGTACATCATGTTGAATTCTCGATCCAGAGGTGTCGTGCGTCAGCTTTATAATAATTATTTCGCCAGAAGTAAGTGATCGTGTCCCAATAAGGAAGCCATCCGTCGCAAACCAATCGTCTTCCTTCGCGAAGAACAGAAATGTCACCGCTTACTTATGATAGCATTCTGTGCCCTTAAGATCCATTTTGGATGATCATTTCCGGATCAATTCTCTCGCTCTCATTCGGGCCAGCCAGAAAGCAGCTTTCCTGCCTCTGGTGATGAGGCCTGATGGTCTGAAGGCTCTCACTGTCAATACGTATTTGCTGTTGTGTCAAAGCTTCCTATGTCGTATTATTCTTCCTCTTTTCTGTGAAGTTAGCGGCTGGAGTTTTGTGTCAAAAGGTTTCAGCCTTTCTGCCAACTGGCCCTCGTCAAGCAATCGCAATCGAATCAACAACGTCAAGACGTCCTGATCGCATCCCCACAGACGTGTAGGAAAAGGCGAACAAGAGCAGCATACAGTATTCGTTGTAAGATCAACCGAGCATCTTCGTAGGTATTTCCATTATTCTTCCAATCGCCAGACGATGGATACGTATCATTATTTTGGGAAACGCAAACGAGATCGCAGCACGGTTGGGAGCAGGACAATGATGGACGCGGATTCCTCCACGTTCCATGATCCGCAGAGCTCTCCCTTTCTACCACGAAAGGCTGCTACAAACCATCATGAAGGTTTCAAAGTCGTCTCGTCTACCAAAGAACCAGAATCTTTCGCGAGAAGTCAAGTTGCATCTTGCGTCTCCTCTGAGGTTGCACAGTCAACCCAAAATGTACCGATCGCCTGTACAAATCACAGTGATGATGGCTATGAGTCTTCCTTAGAGGGAGATTGCTGTCTGTCTTCGGACCTAAGCTCTTCTCCATGTTTCTCGGATGATGAAATGGGAGCTGATGAAACACCTTCACATACTTATACAGCTACCTTCATCGATGATGAGGGAGGGAAGGAGGATTGTCAGCCTGTATCGAATCTAGATAGCAAACCAACAGCTAGTCATTCTTCTGACACAGAAACGACGTCTCACTTATTGAGAGTGGGACCAGACGTCGTGGTCTCGTTGGTTAAGTTTCTAGACCCTGCTGAGACGTTGCGCTTCCTCACGATGCCTTTGTGTAAAGAATGGCGCCAGTCCTATACGGCACACCAGGACTTGTGGATGACACTATGTTGCGAAGATCCTTTTTCAGCCAAGCTAAACAAAAGGACGATCAACACAGGAGATGTATCCCTTTCCGAGATTGACTCCGACCATGATGATGATGATGACGACGACGACGACTCGTTTTGCACCCTAGACGAGGATGACTTTGCAATGGAGGAGAAGGATGCGGGCGTGGATGTCCTGAGTGAATACAGGTTGCTATACACTAGCTTTGTCCGATGTAGGAAGTATCTCGATCGCATTCTAGAAGATGCTCGTAATGGACGACAACCATCAGTGATGGATTACGGTAACAACTACAGTCGATTTCCAACATTTGGTGTCACCAAGTCCCTCAAGAAGTTCTTGACGAAAAAGAAACACGGCTCGCTAAAGTCAGTTATTGGAGATGGTAGTGGCAGTTTCCAGACCAATCCTCCAACTATATCAAATGCTCCGATCGGAGTACTGGCTGATGGTACTCAAATACAACAGGTAAGACATGTTCCAAAGGCTGCCAAAAACTGAAATATGTTCCGCGGATTTAAACCCTTACATCTCGTCTCCACTTGCTTTTTGGCAGCCTACGATCGAACATGACTATCTTACTGATGCTAAGGTTGCCCCAATCGGCGACTCAACAAAGCCCAAGTATGGAAAGTCGATGATCACGGACCGTCTCTTTGGCCCGACAGATGATGGGACTCCATCCAACCTGAATCTTCCTACAAGCTGCGCGATTTATTCAATTGTCAATTGGATGGTAGCGCATCCAGATGTCGAAGGTATTCAGACCATGTGCATTTGTGCTCTTCCAGCTCTCTTGGAGGACGAGCAACAGCGAATTACAGCACAGAGGGTTGGGCTCGTGGAAGTTATCCTGTGTGGTATGCTTCGCTTCCCCGAAAGTGCCAATCTCCACACGGCCGCATTCCATACAATGGTCCTTCTCGCGCGTCCTATCGGAGGAAGGGAAGGGATGCTGTTCGACAATTCCATGGCTGAATCGACCCGGAGCCTAGGTCTTGCTCCCAAGGCTCGATATGGAAGAATCGCTTCTTCCTTGGACCACAAGATTCAACCTTCCAACTCCTCTTCTGATGATCTGGCCTCCAAACCTGCGAGAAGCTCACTGAATGGAGTTTCTATTCTCATTGCTTCCATGGAGCGTTTTGGCTCAAACGAGAAATTGCAAGCCATGGCATGTTGGGCAATGGTAAACCTGGCCCTGGTTCCTGCACAGAAGACCATGCTGATTGGTTTGAATGGCATTCAGGCTGCTGTTAACGCAATGACCAATCATCCGAGAAGCTTTGACGTTCAATTCCGGGCTCTATTTGCTCTCATTAACTTGGTAGTTCCCAGCAAAACGACTCTCCAAGCCGAGACTGACGATTCTCGGGAGCAGACCGAAAAAGACATCTTGGATCAGTGGACCTCCTCAATTACAGGGCTCGTCATCAGTGCCATGGAGAATTTTTGTACGAGTTCCACCATTTTGAATCGTGGGTGCCTTGTCCTTCACAACCTTTCCCAGACTCCTGACTATATCCCTGTCTTGTTGTGGACCCCGCATTGTTATCAAATGTTGGAATGGTGCAGAACTAACCATTCGACTGATACTGTGCTTTTGCGTTCTGCCTCTAGCACATTGGGCAGAATCCAATCCTATCTGTCGCATCGTCCAGATGAAAGACAGAAATTTGTACAATCTATACAAAGAAAAAAACAACAGCAGCTTCAAAGCGTATGAAAAATCCAGACTTTCACTACTCTTTACAATTGAACGATCAAACTTCAAACTGTGACAACACAAATGACCCAGAAACCACGACATTTTGTTTTATTATAGTACCTTTTATTCCGAGGGATGAAATTGTACGCATCAGTGTCACAAAATTGCCATACTTACTTTCATCTTACATCCTTAAAACATTTTCTTAGTTTAATACTAAAGAGATTTCTTGCAACATTTCCTTAGCGTGGGATTATTACGAACTTCATTGGCTAAAAGTCGGACTGCAGTGACAAGTAGGATTGACTCACAGGCAAAAATAATCGTCTAAAAATAATACGTACTATTAGGAAGTATAGCTACCAAAGCTAGCTAAGAGTAGTCACAGTCTACTTTCTATAGTCTACTTGAGAGATAGGGTAGAGAGTATTACTTTGGCATTGATTGAAAGTTATTGGAGCGGTGTTTCGTTTGGGCAGAGCATGTTCGGCTAAGCTGCTCTGAGTCGTACAGAAATACTTCGTACTGTAGGTACCGGTAGTACTACGGTAGACTACTGTAGTACAAGGTTGGGGGTCTGTACAACTACGGGTACCATAGTGCCGGTACTACAGTGGTACTGAAAGTAATTACCGGTACCACGTGATAGTACGCCGCACTGATGTGAAATGGCAAATTTACGACCTATCTTCCATCTGATGATTCATCAGAAAGATCAATCCTGAGTTAACGGAAGCCCCGTTGTGTCTGCGGAGGATTATATACCATTGTTCAACTCTGTTCATCCTCCACCATGGCTTCCCGAGTTCTCGTAGTAGGTAGTGGTGTCCTCGGTACGACGATATACGACATTTGCGATTTCCGTGGCACGAAGTTCGCCGTTCCTGACGCAATTTCTTTTGTCTGTTGTGAATTTTTTAGGGCTTCGAACGGCGGTCGAGTTGACTCGAAGACGTATACCAGTGGTGTTGCGGTCTCCTGTCCATCCGCTGCATCCTTCGAACTGCTCCCAAGGAGCTGGTGGATTGTGGATGCCGTTTCATTGTGATGATCCCCGCACTGATCGTTGGGCTATTGAAACGTTGGACGAAATCTACCCTTTTGCTGTCGACGAAGAAAACCTACTTGTCAGACTTCAATATGCGCTGTCATTCAAACGAACACATGAAGGGCCAGATACTGAAGATTTCCTAGCAAAGGATTATCACAAAGGGACCGGTGGTAAAAGCCAGCTCCCCTCTTGGAGCACTGATGACAGGCTGAAATTTCAGAACATGACATTAGAACAAGTTGCTTGGCAGAACATCGTTTACAAGCTGAAACTACCGTCTTTGTCCATAGCACAAGGTGCGGGATACAATCACGCTTGGTTCTTTGAAACACCGATCATTGATTGTCCCAAAATGATGGAGTCGATGCTCGAAGAAGTCGACATGGACCCAAATGACGTCAACGTCGAGACCGGGGTGTACTACGAATCCATCCATCAAGTGTTGGAAGAGGCCAAAAGTCTAAACTGTGACGCTGTAGTCAATTGCACTGGATTAGGTGCCTCGAAAATTTGCCAAGATAGTGAGATAATCGGAGGAAGAGGAGTCCTTTTGCTGTACGACCGCGAGACTTGCGTTCGATTGCCACACCCTAAGGCAGAAGATCCATTGCTAGCGGCTCCTCCTGAGCAATTACATGACGCTTGCATCATGGTGGAATCATCTCCTTGGGGATCTGACGAGTACCCTTGTTACATGATTGTGCGTGGAGATACCATTGTTGTTGGAGGAACTTATCTGGAAGGCGACGACGAACCAGCAATGCGCCCGGAAGAAAGGAAAAGATTATTGGAAAACGCAAGAATATTGGGTGTCGATACAGAAGCCAGCAAACCCAAAGGTGAATGGGTCGGCCATCGACCATATCGTCCCGTGACTCGATGCGAACTTGACAGCGAGGTCTCGAACAACGGTTTGAAACTTGTTCATTGCTATGGAACTGGCGGAAGTGGTTGGACTGTGTACGCTGGCGTCGCAAAGGATGCTACCGACCTCATCTTGGCTCCTATGTAAATATCAACCTTAAAAATCCGACTTGCAATGGGATCACGTTCCTATCTATACGAAACCTCCCTCCTAGCTTGGACACGAGCGAAGATCATAGGAAGTGAGTCTCTGCTCTGATAAAGGCGAATCTTTCTAACCAATTCGTTTTTCAGTAGAGTTCCAAATAAACAAAATAAAACGGGGTTTAGTCTCGCCTTTCACAAGAAAGAAGGATACCTTCCGCAACTCATGCCATCAGCAACCCTTTCCTTTCTTCTTTCCTTCGAGAGAAAACCTTTGTGGTGGTTTGATCGAAGACATTTCTAGCAGACTTCGCCTTGTTTGCGACGCTTTTTTTTGAGCCTTTTTTGACAAAATCCAATACAGAGGCTTGTTTTTTCATAGTTAGTATCGCACTTCCCTGATTCTTTTGTTTCAATTCTTCGTCCTTCCTGTTGTCTCCCACGAGATCATCCAAAAATGAGTCATCGTCTTCTTCGCACTGTAAAACTGCAAAGCTCTTGGCTTTTTTTGACATCTTTCGTGTAATGACCGGTAGCTTTATCTCGCCATCTGCCTCTGATTCCTCGCACTCGGAAACAGCAGTAAGACCATTTGCGTTTTTGTTCCGAATGGAAAACGCCATTCCATCACCAGCAAGGCTGGGAGGCGCAAGAGATTCTTCACAATCCCCATCATCGGAAGCTCCTTTTCCACGTCTAATCTTCTTGGACTTCCGCTCCGACTCGGCTACCTTCAAGGTTGTTGTTTCCTGCATTAGTAATTCAAACGCGTCAACCGGAGCTGATGGAAGAGATTTCGCCACTACTTTCGACCCTCTTTTCACGAAAGAATCTCCGGCCAGAGACGGTGGGGGTAACTGAACAACTTCATCCTCTCCTTCCGCAATCGTTTGCCGTTGGATCCTCTTGCTACATCTCCTAGATTTATCGCACGAGTTGCCGGACAAGGAAGGCATAGGAGGACAATCACCGTTTTTCTCGCTGTCATGTCGTCGTCTTCCATCAGTAACGTGGTCGCTCTGCGACAGGACATTTCGCAGAGAAATGGCTTTACTTTGGCTCTTTTGCGACTTCCTTGATATCGAAGCCTGACCCATGCAATCGAAGGCATCATCTGACGAACTTCTTCTGACAACAGATTGTCTTCTATCTTTCAATTCATCTGCATTTCCTAACAATTCCTTGGTATCGTCACATGATTTGCTACTGGCGACACTGCGTCCAGTCACTGTTGACGTGCTTTTCATCTTCTCCCCAGAATCGTGTGGAGCAGATATCGACTGAAAAAAGTCAACCGAGCATTTGGGCAGGATTTCGAAGAGTTCGTCCGTATTTGAAATGTTATTGCTTTTGAAGTCATCTGCGCTGGATCCAATCATTCCTAGCAACGCCGTGAGATTCGATTCACCGGGTGCACTTTCCCGTGCAATCGTCTGCCTTTTCTCTCGTCGAGCGTTCCTGGCTGCTCTGCGCTTGTCCTTGTCTGACGATCTACCAGGGCCTTTTCCGTCAGGTTTACCAAGCGCGGCGTCATCAGAAAGATTTCCCCCGTTTTCTATTGTCAATATTTTTGTTTCGAGCTTGGGATGATGTTGGGACGAGTATTCGATATCTCTTGACTCTTTAGCACTTGGAACGGCTGCCTTTGATGGGGAAATCTCTTGATCCCCGAGTGGAAGCAACATTGTTGCATGACCAATCACGCTTTCTTTTCCTTTGTCAAGACTATCGTAGACCCTTTCTGTTGGTTCGGCTACCCCGTCCTCGTCTCTGAAAACTACTGAAACTTTCTGTACTTGCTTCTCATTTCCGTCGTTCTCGCTGACAACAGCTTTTGTCATCTCATCCATTCTTGATGGTGTCTCTGTTGAGGTCGCTTCAATCATCTTCGCCTCGCACTTCAGCGGAATCTCGAATTCAGATTTCTCAGGAAGTTTGTCCTCAGTCTTTTCAGCACTTCTACTGCGACTTGATCTGTTGCGAGACATTCTGACTCTACTCATTGTTCTCCCTGTCGCACGATACGGCTTTTCTGAAAGAGCAGAATTTTTTGATTCACTTTTATCACAAGCTTGCTGTAATGGGGAAATCATCTCGTTGTCAATAGTACCATCTTTTTCTTGCACCTGACAGATGTCTCGACCAAACAGGAGACCATCCAAATTTTTTTCTTCGATGAGTTGCTGGATATTAGTCGTAGATGCAACAATGGTATTCTCTTCCGATTGGCGTCGTTGCAGCCCTTCTCCAAAGAGCATCTTGATCCCTTCTGTTGAGTCTTTACATACAGTACTTTTTGTTCTTCTGACTCCACGACGGTCTGTGCTCCTGCTTCTTGCCGCGGTGTGCTGAGATGAACTGCCAAGCCTTTCACTACTAGTGCCTTGATTCGAGGGTATCTTTGTATCTTTGCTCCTTTGCGTTCGATTTCGATTGCTGGACACGTGTCTTCCGTCACGACTGACACTTCTGCTGGATTTTCTTCTCTCCTTGTTGTCATTTTCCGCAACAACTTGGTCCCTGCTCCCGCTTCGGGCTCTTCGTCTCCCATCGCTGCTGTTACTCCGACGGGCACGTCGCTCTCTTGCTATTTTCTCCATGGAATGATTATCCTCCCTTGATTGCTGATCATAACACTTTTCGCGACATTTTTCTGATAATTTCTCAGACTCACTGTCAGTAGGTCTCGGAGAGGAGGGCGTCCCTGCGCTCGTTTCTCGAAGTTCATCTTCCTTTTCTTCGTTGGTAGCACGTTGAAGCTGACTCAAGAATCCCTTTTCTTTTGAGCTCACTGATAGGGTCTTGGTGTTCTTTGAAACATTTGCTTGATCGGTGATAACTTGGTCATCGCTGTTTGTGCTGTCCCTTCGGCTTCGTCGTCTATCCGATGAGCGGGACCGACTAGAGAGCTTCCGAACGGGTCCGCGATCTCGGCTACGACTAGCAGCTCGTTCGTGCGAGCGATGAGCGTCCCGACTGCGGTTCCGACTGCTGGTTTTATCGTCTTTCTTATCTTCCGTCTTGATGGTTACTGGTATGTTAATGAATACGCCTGAAGCGTCATCGGCGAGATCATCATAGCTATCAACAGAAGCACTGGTGCTATGGTTGGAGCTGGCAAATTCAATCGCCAATGCTTGTTTACTTTGCTCTCTAAGCGCCTTACGACTTTTACGAGGCCCAGTTCTTTTTATAAGAGCACTGTGATTTGTCAATTCACTTTTCATGTCAGTCTCAACCGTCCCATCATCATGGATACTCACGTTGAGACTGACGTTGTCCGAAATATTCACCGTATGTTCACTTCCCGCCTTGGATAGCTCTGTCGACTCCTCTACTGCAACAATTTCTTCGTCATCTTGGGAATGGGACATTTCTTCGATCTTTCTGTCCTGCTTGCCTTTTCGAAAGAGATGTTTCATTGATTTCATTGCCATGTTTGACTTGATATTGCTTTTTGAGAAAAGGCTCAATAATTGTAAACGCGTGCTATCGCTTTGCTTGCACAGTGAAAATTCCTGCCAAAGATTGTGAAGGATGCGACATGACAACTCTCTCTTGACAACGTACTCCGTGTATGAGCTAGGGATTGTGTCTTGGTGACGAACTTCCTCACTTCTTCTGAAAGGAAGGCGAAATGTCGTCCAGATTGACCACTATATCGAATTTTCCATTGTGGGTTGTATAAGTCACATGCACCTAGTAATTAACAGTAAATAGTTTGATCGTAAAAAGAGATGTAAAAAAGGAATATTTATGCCTACGGGACGCTGCAATGACTGATTGACCTTTTTTCCGACGAAAAATGCCTGGACAATGGGGCTGATAGACATGATCCTCGGAGTATGTACATAATATATACTACGTACACATAACATTTTCATTTTTTTATGCGACGCACTCTACTGGTAGTTAACATTGCAGAAGACATCATCTTCACTGTCAGTTCTCCTACTTCTCTTCGATCTTTTTTTTCTTCGCCGTTTTCATTCCACGCTCACAACATCTACCGGTAGGTACTATGATACCTACCCTCTACCGTAGATGTATCATATGAAGCTGACAAATCCTCTTCTCCTAACTATCATACAGCAAGCTACCGGTAGAAGACCATCGTAGAGCAGGATCAATAAAGTACTCAACTACCTAGCTAAGGCCTAAGCTACCGGTACTCTACAGTAAGTACCGTACTTTGTACTGGAGTAGAAGTCCATCGTAGAGCAGGATAAATGAAGTACCGTACTACGGAGTACGTACTTACAGTTAGAGCAGGATCAACCGGGATAAAATCAACGAAAAATAAAATTGTGACTGGAGAATCTTTTTGCTTTTCTGCCTTCATCAAGAATCAAGAATACCCACGCCGATCTTGTCTGCCACCACCAAACCCTTGCTGGTTATTTTCATGTTGTTGCTGTTGTCCACCTCTTCTGATAGGAGGCATGCTTTGTACCTTGCTCGATCCTCGACTTCGGCTTCCATTGCTACCGTTTCCGTCTCGCTGCGAGTTTCGTCCTCTGCCTTGGCGCTGTCGTTCCAATTCTTCGGCACTGAAGGGAATGAAACACCAACGAAATGAGTAACTGTAAGTCCCGGAATTTCCCTTTGACTCAACATTTTCCTTTCGATTTTTCACTTACATTGAGTTTTCTTCTGCGCGTTCGATCTCCCGTTTGGCATCTTCTGGATTTTGGATGCAATGATGTAATGTGGGTCGCTGGCAGTCATACCCCGAATGTCCATGAGATCCACAATTGAAACAAGAAAGCCCTCGCAAGCTGTAAAACCATTTCAAATCTTTGCAAAGAAAGTGTCCGTTCTGACCACAAGCCATGCAAATGGCATGGGACAAAACACTGGGCGGGACTTGATATGGAAATCGTTGATGGCACTGCAATCGATGATGGCCGGATTGAAGGCAAATCCCGCAGACCATTCGTCGAGGTAATCCTCGTCTGAGTGTACACTCCCGATTGACGTGACCGGGAGCACCGCAGTTGAAACAAATCCTGTTGTAAGGACACTTTCGTTGCTCGTGGTCCGTCACGCCACAGAGGGTACACGGCTTGGGTTTTGCAGCATTCTGACAATTCGCTTCCATATGCCCGACCTTACCACATCTGAAGCAGATGGTGGAAATGTCCCGTTCGAACATTTTGTTCAATAAAGATGTGTTTGCTGTTGTTGTGGTGCTACCGGGAGCTTTGGCTGTTTTAGCTCTAGTGGTTGCCAGAGTGACTCGAAGGTCTCTCCCCTCCAAGTTCTTCAGTCCATCGACACACGCCACTGCCGCTGCTTCCGAATCGAATGTGACGTAGGCACGACCAGAATTGTGAATCTCACCCTCCCCAGGTGGAACAAAGTCCATAAGCATTTTCACTTCTTTTAGCGACCCGAACATTAGACAGACGTTGGTCAGTGTTTCTTTTGTTGTTCGATACGAAAGATTGTTGATCTTTACTTTGGTGCTAGATTCACCGTTCGAATCCTCCTGCTTTGATGTTCCCTTTTCTGTAAGAGTCGATACATCTTTTTTTTGTATCCTGCCTTCTGTATCGTCCAATTGCTCGTCTTCGTTATCACTCGTGATCTCCTGATCGAACTGGTCGTCCCGTCCAGCAGCATTGTAGAATTCCTTTTCTCGTCTTCCAAAGGCTACGAGAAATTCATCGTTCAACGGTATAATTTGAGGGGTTTCCACCAATCCCTGTGTGAATAGACCCTTGTGTTAGTTAGTGTGACCAGCATCCCCGCGCACAACAGTCGATGAGAGGATGGAGGTCTCACTTTTTAGTTTCATCACGCACCTTTGGACGATTCTGGTCGAATAAACGAGCGGCAAATTTACTTAGCCTTTTCTTTGCATGCTGTAGTAAAACTGGGTCAATGACGGGATTGCCGTTATTGGGAACCTCTTTATTATTGATCTTGTTGTTCTTGATGTTGTTGTTATCCTCAACATAATCAATGTCACCACTGCCACCTGCATTGTTGCCAGAGGTTGAAGCAGCCCTGGATTGTAACGGGTCAGCATCGTCGGCCGAAGACCCCGATGCAGACGAACTCATTTCCATTCGCATTGTTTCTTCTTCCCCGACTACGTTCTCGTCGATATCTATTTTGTGGCGTTTTCTGCATGGAGACGACGACGACGAGGTCAAAACAGTATCTTCCGCCAACAGGTGGTCCGTGGGCCGTTTCCAGGCTCCATTGTCAGACTTGGATTCCTCAGTGTTTTTCTCCATTCTCGTTTCCGTTCCGGCACTATGTTCAATGGATAGTTCTATTCCACAAACTTTTTCCATTAAGCTCTGTAAAGAAGGTAAGTTCCGATTAGATCCGATAAAGTACCGTAGACACTAGTACTCCCATCATCGGCCTCCTCTTTTTGAAGATTGTTTTACTCCTTCTCTCTGCTCTTCTCGTGTGAAAGAGCAGATTCATAATGACACAATCGAATAGGTACACCGATACCACGTATGGTAGACTCGTACGGTAGTGATCCCAGCAACGGTCAGACCATTCCAACCATACCACTTTGAAGTGGCCAAATTTGTCGGGGAGAATTTCCCCACGATGATGTATATGTTACTACTCCTACTACCGGTAGGTACCGGTACCTACCGGTAGTACCTCTAGCTAGCAATTGTAGTACTACCGTACTGTATTACGACAGTACGTCGTAGAATGGCAACTGTACCTACCGTAGATACCTATCTATAGTACCTATTGTAGGGGGTAGCTGCCGGTAGCAGCACACACACAATACATACTGTTTTTGTTTTTTCATGTCCCGTGGCAACGCCGCAATCTCACTCCGGTGACCCACGCACACAACCAACTGTTTTCACACTATGATACACTGGCCAAGGCGAGAGTGTATTGCGTTATCTTTTGTGTCTTGATTGTTTCGTCCATTAACATATTCCTTCAAGATGCAGAGCTTTCTCAAAGACTTGAGTATCGATAAGATCCAAAACTTGGCGGAAGATGCGTAAGTTGATTCTATCGTTTTTCAGTATTGCAACATAGGCAACGACAAATATTGGAGCACACTGTTGTTGTGTCTGTCGGCTCGAAGCGGTCATTTTCGTCATCCTCGTGTAGATATCACGTGATTTTTGTACCAAAAACAGTCGCGAACGATGAAGATTCATTGGAGGGTCGAATTTCCTTTTTCTCTTCTTCGAAAGAGAGACTGTTGCTGATTGCAAATGAACAATGGTCGCTCACTCCAACTTGTTTTCGTTTTATTTTTTATTTTTTTTTAAATTTTTTTTGGTTTTTGAAAAGTTTCAATCAAGCGAAACCCAAGACCGATGTGGAAGCTCGTGTGTACGAGGTGTTGTCGCACAAAAATTGGGGCGCCTCTGGGTCCTTGATGAACGAAATCGCCCGGGATACGTTTGATCCAGAACGCTTCTACGTAGTCACTCGTCTCATGTGGGATTCCATGGAAAATCAACGTCCGTCGGCATGGAGAGTCGTCTTTAAGGCATTGACGTTGCTGGAGTATCTTGTCAAGAACGGAGCCGAACGATGCGTCGATGATGCTCGCAACCATGCCCATATTCTACGAGCGCTGGGGCAGTTCAATTACTACGAAGGAACCATCGATCGCGGATTGGGTGTACGAGAAAAGTCGAAGCAGCTTTTGGATATTCTTGGTGATGACGAACGGATCCGAGAAGAACGACAAAAGGCACGCAAACTGCGAGAAAAGTTTGGTCAATCCAACGCGACGGCTTCCGGAGGCGGTGGTGCCGCAGCAGGATATGGCAACCAAGACTCTTGGAACAACGACCGACGTGCCGATAGCGGTCGAGATGCAGGTGGATATGGTGATGGAGGCATTTACGAGAACGACCAAGGATATTCCGGTCGGTACGGTGGATCCTCTCAAAATCCAAGGAGTACTTCGCCTGTCGGAGCACCAACCTTTGCTGCCATGCCGGACGATGGAGCAAAGAAGAAGACGAAGAAAAAGAAAAAGAAACCAATAACGGATCCAGAGGCAGCAGCAGCTCCCGAACCTGGTAGGTGGATTCCAAATGTTGGGAAACGTAGTTATTCATTTTGCATCTGACTTGGTTCTTTCTCTTGTAACAGAGCCCGATTTGCTTGGATTCGATACAGCTCCTGCACCAGCACCGGTTGCAGCAATTCCAGCCAGTGAAGAATTTGGAGCCTTCCAAGCAACATCTGCATCATCGGCTCCTGCTGCAGCAACGGATGAATTCGCTGACTTTGGTTCTCTTCGTTCCGCGCCAGCTCCGGTGAACAACGATCCGTTTGCAGCACCAGCAGCCATCCCTCCAATCGCGCAGCCTCAACAGGCATTTGACGCTTTCGGAAACAACAACATCATGGCTGCAAACAACACAATGACTGGCATGATGGGATCGGGAGGTATGACCAACGGAATGCCTGTTCCTATGGCAAACAACAATACAGGAGCAATATCTGGAGTGACCAATGCATTCGGCAACATGAACATGGGAGCCGCAGGAGGTATGCAGCAACCGCAATCAACCATGCCATCCGTTAGTGACGACGATTTTGGTGACTTTTCGACAGCGGCGCCATCTTCGGCAGCCCCAGCAGCAACCACGAACTCCTCCGATCCCTTGTCCAAACTGATCAATCTAGATGGCTTATCAAAAAATCCGTCCACAATGAAAGCCAAGACGAATCAACAATCATTGGGTAACCAAATGATGGGCAACCCCATGATGGGCAACCAAATGATGGGTAACCCCATGATGGGTAACCCCATGATGGGCAACCAAAGTATGCCAGCAGGTATGCAACAACCTGGTACGTATGTTGTCGGTAAATGCGTTTCGTGACACAGTCCTTATTTCAAAATTGTTTTTGTTCTCACATATTCATGCCGCACAGCTGTTGTATCTGCCGGAGGTAGTGATGCTATCAGTTCCATGATGGGCCCAGGCGCCCCAACGCCGCAAGGGATGCAACCACAGCAAGGAGGTGGATTCTCCATGGCACATCAAGGTTCAGGTGTAGCAAACCCTGGTATGGCTGTCAACCCGCAAATGCAGCAGCAGCAACAAAATCAGTTCATGATGAATCAAGGAATGCAAGGAAACATGAACATGATGGGAATCAACCCGCAACAAATGCAACAAGGTGGCATGATGTACGGAAATCAGATGGCCGGTGGAATGCAAGGTGGAATGAACCAAGGTATGGGCATGCCAGGAGGAATGAATCCTATGACCCAAGGTATGAATATGGGCATGCAAGGAGGAATGAATACTATGAACCAAGGCATGAACATGGGCATGCAAGGCGGTATGGGTGGGCAACAACAGTGGAGATAAGACCTGTGCGTCCGATAGTAAAACTCATCAAACTGTCCCAGCACCTATTGTAATAATACAGTCGATAGACAACATCTACTGCTTCCGTCGTCGCTGTGTCGTATCACAGATGGAGAGGCTTTGTCACAGAGAAAACGTCGCACCAAAAAGAAAAAACCTTGTCTGTTTCTCCAGAGTTGTAGTCATCCATCGACTGTTCCTCTACCCAAACAGCAGAGCATGGCCTGTTAACTAATAATAAGAATTCGCCCGAGCTTATGATATATACGTGACATCCTTTTATCACTCGAAAAGTGATTTGACACTGTGGAACACAGTAACATCGATAAGAATATATGGCATGGTTTGGTATAGTACCACATTTTGAAACTACGGATCTTGCTTCTTTTCTTCTGCCCCCAGCGCCTCTTCCGCTCCCTCACCGTCGATGTTGTGTTTCCCATCTTCCTCTGGTTCTACCGCCAAGTGGTTGCTAGGAACCGAATGGCAACTAGACACGTCTCCTTCATCAACTTCGTCATCGTTCCCATTTTCTTTCTTGACCACCATTGCCATGCCATCTTGTTCTTTTTGATATTCTTCTTGTTTGTGAATGCTCGTCTTGGAAACATCATCGTCAATAGGCGGTAGGACAGCAATGGTGGGTTCCGGACCAAAATCACGCAAGAGATTTGGTTGTTGCTGTTTTTGTTGCTGAGGTGGTGAGGTTGGCCGTTGTCGTGCTTCCATACGATCCGTCAAGGGCGACAGAATGTTCGATTGGGACAATTGATTCTGTAGTTTGGAGAATCCTCGAACAATATCCTTTCCCAAGTTGTTCAACGGATTACCGATCGATTGGATCCCGGAAGCCGACGTTGTTGTCGTAAATTTGGGCTTTTGGACCTGTTTGGGGGTGGCCACGTCCCCACCACCATCTGGATTGGACTGGCCATTATTTTTGTTGTTGGTTCCAGTAGCAGTCATACTAATGCCGGAGAGCTTCTTCTGAAGCAGTTCGACGGGATTGGGTTTATGATGATGCTCTCGAACGCGCTTGACCATGTCTCCAATTTCTTGCTTTTCTTCCTCGGTACAAGACATGGTACGTCGCGACACAGCCTCCAACAGTTCGGCAACGCCATGTTCGTCGGTTTGACGAGAAGAGGACGACCGAAGACTACTCAACAAGTTGTAGTTTTTGCTCATGGTCGTACTGTCGTAGGTAGGGGGCGTATTGGGTAGTGTTAATGATGCAACTCACAGTCAGTTCGGAGTGTTAGTTTACTCCTTTTCACGTTTCATGCCACCGGGCCGGGCAGTTGGGCGTTTGAGAAACAATGCTACTCCGCATTCGAGCATACCGTACTAACGTAAAACAAGAACTTGGTACAGTACTTCGGTATGAAGGTATTCGAGGGTATTCTTCGTAGTACGAAGTACCCTTTACAGTTACAGTTAGCACTTTTTCTCGTACTCGTATGATACAAGAATTTTGTACGGTACGACTGACGAATCCCGGTGAAGAATACGACTGTATCATAGTTGGAGTTGGCGCCGATGTGCTCATTACATCATGTTCAGAATGTTGCGTAGCAACAACAATAATAACTGTAACAGCAAGTACGAGTCGTAGCGAATTTGTACGTCGTAGCGAACAGACACAAATCAAAGAAATTGATCCTATCATCTTTTCATCGGAACCTTGAAATACCTAATGTTTGACTAAAATGTTTGTCGATTACAGTTAGCTGTTGTCGCTGATGCTTCCCGTTGGCCACATGAATCGTTTTGGAAGCTCCCATCCCATAATGACCAAATCGCCATTGGCATCTCCCAACATAGAGATTGGAGCATGACCAAAGAAATAGAGAATCATTCCAGGTCCGAATCGGTTGATATAAGAGTCGCATTGGGGAAGGACAGACTGCTGATGCGTACCCACATCCCCGAAAAGCGCCTGGTGAGATTAGAGTGTCGAATTGTTGCGCGCACAAAAGATTGTATAAGAGAGAGATGGAGAGAGAGAACGGCCCACCCAAGTTTGTATTACTTGCAGTAAGTTATCTTCTCTTGCTTACCTTGGAGTCGATCCAATTGACAATTCGCCATTGGGATCCAACTTCTACACCGATGGGACAGCTTCTGTAGAGGGAGACACCAAACAATAAAACAAGTGGCTTCAGCTTGACACCACTATTTAGTTCGATAGTGTTGAGTCACCAACACGAAAGTGCAGACTTACAGTAACACATCTGGTGTTTTGGACGTCCCTTTCTCTCTCAGTTGCGTCTCTGACTCGAATGGAATGCCTTCAGAAATTCACTCAAAGCACAATAGTAAGCCTCCTGATGTATTTGCAAGGTTCTTAAACGACCCAAGTCTGAGAACACAAAGATCTTCTCACCTCTTGTTCGCAACATATGCTCCAATGCAACCTCGAATTCAATCCCCACAAAGTGCTTGGCTCGGTCGGAACGGGGACCTGAAAGTGGATCTGCATCAATTGCCTCCTTGACTTCCGTGGCGAGTCGCGTAGGTGCGGTCGCAGAGCTGATTCTTTTTAAAAAATCAAAGATGTCAGATGTATGTTCTATAAGTCTGTTCCGTCACCACAACCAACAGCACCTGTATTGGGCCCGGTGCCACGTGTCATGAAAGAATAAACTCACCTCTCCTTTTCTTCAGCGGCCCACTGGTGCTCTATATCTAGAAATTCGTCTCGTACGCAGTCCACCCTTCCCAAATAGTGCATAGGATCTCGCATGGCCGCGGTCAAGAATTTTTTCTTGTCGTCGGGTATAATGGCCACATTCTCCACGATCACCCGGGCCATCAAATAGGGCGAAAAGTTCGCGGTCTGGGCCAATTGCAGTATTGATCGTCCCTGTCGGTATTGTTCAACGTAGTTGTTGCATTGACTTTTCACCTGAAAGGATCTGGATTTGATGTGTTGTACATAGATGTTTCGAAAAAAAGATTGTAAGGACTCCAGAGGAAACTGCAAGTCTCTAGAGGTTCTCTTCATTGTTGCTTCGAATGCGATGGTATCAAACAAAAAGTCGCTACCGGCAGCAATTTCATGACGACACCATTGTTCCACTTGATCATATCTCTGTATGTCTTCATCGTCGTTTTCTGTAGTTGAAAATGTTGCAATGGGTTCGGTTGGTGGGTTCATCAGATGGCGCTGAAGACGGCGAATGCCGTCTGGGTTGTGAAAGTTTTTTCGAAAAAATGATGCGTTGCTGGTAATGGAGTCTCTTCGCTGCTTGGAAGGTTTGTCAAGTTGAAAGGTTTGTCAATGGCGGGCTTAGGGACGCTCGAGATCATGAAAGTAGCTCGTCGTCGAAGCTGCGGCGAACGAGTGCTAATGATGCTCTACAAACAAACGGAGTAGACCTACAACATCAAAGAAAAAGATTTAAAATAGTCTACGACGTACATCGAGATAAGGAATCGGTCGACTCACAGTCTCACAATTATTATTTCATCAATTGGGTGTTTCACTATCTACGACTACCGTAGCTACTACGGTAGGTACCGTAGCTAAAATCCCCACAGATTAGTTTATTTTTAACTCTAATGTCCCATCTCCGAGTCACGAAAAAAGTTACTTTGACTGTGAATTCTTCTTTTCATGTCAGTCGACCATATGTGCCTTCAATGACTGTGACCTGAATTCGAATAATCGTAGACAGAGCGCTGAAAACAACATGGGAGTATTATCAGTTTTGTTCGTTGACGTGAGCCTTCATGCAGTCCAGGGAAAGTGATAGGCTACTAACTAGCATCATCATTATCATTATCATCATCGTGCTCGACAGCACCCTCACAACGAAATATTGTCCCTTCTTTGCTCGTATTAGATAGCAGCAAGTGGTGAAGTGTTGGCAACTGCTCACCGGACCGGACCAATCAGTCTATCCATCCATCCATCCATCCAATATCGTCATCATCCGTTAGAGGCAGAGTTTCTGTCGAATAGAACATAACTGCAATTGATCGTCAAACATGGGCAAGACTCTTACACTGGCTACGACTCCATTGGAGTATGCCATTCTTCCCAAACATGAAAAAGATGAGATTCCAGATCGGCTCGCCATCATGTTGTTCCAGGAAGAAAACGAATATCAAGTGTTTGACTATCTCGCAGCCAATGAAGAATTGCGAAAAAAGGCGGCCAAACCGGTCGATGCGGATTGTCGCGTCAAAATGTGCGAATGGTGCTATCAAGTCGTTGACTTTTGCAAGTTTCGAAGGGAAACAGTGGGGATTGGTATGTCGTATCTTGATCGATACCTGTGTACTGAAACGGGAAAGAATGCGTTGGGCGATCGAAAGGAGTACCAATTGGTGGCCATGACGTGCCTCTACATTGCCATCAAGTTGCATGAGCCTCTCGAGATGGAAACTTCGCTTTTGGCTGATCTCAGTCGAGGGTGCTATACAGAAATGGAGTTTGCCAATATGGAGAAGAAGATTCTAGAAGCCGTCCAATGGCGGGTCAGTGGCCCCACACCTCTGGCCTTTGTCCTTCATTTTTTGACATTCTTGCCCGACACTCTCAATGCAGGGGTAGAAGAAGCCATTTGGGACTATGCACGATATCAAACCGAACTCGCCATTGCCGAACACGCCTTCGTCAAGCTGAAGCCGTCTATTGTCGGCATGGCGGCGTTACTGAACGCTATGGAGGGCATGGATACCATCCTTCTCCCTGAACGGGTGCAAGAGCGGTTTGTACGAACTGTTGTCAAGTACACTAGTATGGATATCCGTGAGGTAGACAAGGCACAAACTCGATTGAGTAACATGTTGATTAATTTGCTGAGTGAGGAGCATGCCAAAAAGTACGAAAAGTTGGTCGATGAGGACAGCGACGAAGAAGTGGACCTGTCAGATGAAGAGGAAGAAGATTACAAAGAGCCCATGCGCCCTGTTAGTCCCGTATCAGTAACACGAAAGAAGTCTTTTCATTGAAAATTCGTTTGAATCGACGAGTCCTTCTTGCTGCAGAATTCGGTGACCGTCTAACACTCGGCCATTTGTCGAAACGATTTTTATGGACTGTGGACTGCATGCTATAGCCTAAAATACGCATTTAGAAATAGCAACGAATGAGAATAAAGAAATTCTATTTTAAGACTACGTCGTATACCAACTGTAATGCCACCTGTCATGTGAGAAGTTCGCTACGACGTACACCTCCTGGACCCAAAACGTTCGATTATCCCAACCCCCTGTTGGCTGGACGAATCGATATCCGATGTCCTATTCGCCATTGTTTCGCATCTTTTTCGGATCCCTTTCTGCTACTCCGTAGTTCCGTACACTACAGTTGATGCTTGTAGCTATATTAACCGTAAACAACCTCGAAATTTCATTTTCCCACCTCTCTACCTATGAACTAGTATGAACAGAGAGATCAATTTTTCCACCTTTTCTACTTACAGTTCTACGGTAGTCGTAAGACGACTTAGGGTTTATTAATAATAATAAGATCTACTCCAGTACTTCGGTAATAATAAGATCATTTCCTCTCTATCTATCACATCATTCTTTTCTCACAAAAAAAAGCCGGATCCCTTTTTGGCCAGGAAAAACGGAATCGACTCGATCGAACAAACTGGACTTCAATCGAAACCTCGAAACCTCGCGAAGTCGGTCGAGATTTTTGAGGCCTGTGATGAGAATGTGAGAGATGATGATGAGGCCCGAGGACGAAGTCATGCCGAATTTGAGAGATGGAAGATTGCCGTACCAATCGTACGACTTCTCCAGTAGATGATGTATGATGTGGTGTGTGGTCATCACCCATCTCCATTCCCGAACTTGTCTTTGGCAAAGTAGTAGCAGCAGCAGCAGCAGCAGCAGCAGCATTCATCATCAAAAGCTAATTGCATCATCAACATCCTCATTGTAGGCACTGCGTGTACCCTCTCTGACATCTTACTACTGTTACAAGAAGAATATATTATTTAGACCGACCTACCCGTACGTCACGTCCCATTCAGTAGTCGTTTCGTTGCTCTCTCTATATTATCATCACCGCTCGGTTGTTCACAAGAACGGAGTCGTTCCCAAGGAATGGTCAAAAGCAAAGTCCGCTTCGATGGTTTGGACGTCGCCGCCATTGTGGCGCATTGGAATCGTGTGGCGTTGGGTCGACGAGTGATCAATATTTACAATGGACCGAACGGCGATACGTATATTTTCAAGCTCGACAAGCGATCCAACGACGCAGATGCGACAACAACATCGAGCAGCAACAACCTGTTGCTGTTGATGGAATCGGGCGTCCGACTTCACACCAGTCATCAACCGCACGAAAATCCGGGCATGCCCTCTCCGTTTTGTGCCAAATTGCGCAAACATTTACGGGGATTACGATTGGAACAAGTGACACAACTTGGGAACATGGACCGAGTCGTACATTTGGTCTTTGGCAGTGGCGATGCTCAAAGACACTCTTTGATGCTCGAGTTTTATGCTCGTGGAAATATCATATTGACGAACAGCAGCTATACCATTCTATCCCTGTTGCGAAGTCATGAATATACCAACAATAATCAAAAGGAAGGTGAAGGTGAAGGTGGAGACGACGACCAAACGAAAAAAAAGAATAACGCCGTACAAGTCAAAGTAGGACATGCCTATCCTGTCACCTATGCGACGACCCTGACGGCCGAGAATGCCGGTGACAGCGACGAAGGAAACACTCATCCAGATGAGAATGCCATTTTACTCACTGCCAAGGATCCTTTGGTGTGGTTTCAGAAACACAAGCAATCCACACCAACAACAACACCAGAACAGCCTACCAGTAACAAAAAGAAAAAAAAGAACGACAACAGTAGTTCTAGTCAGAATGCTTGGAAGACACTGTTGCTGACACCGACCTCGGGTGTGGCGCATTACGGCCCGTCGCTCCTCGAGCACTGCCTCCGTTGTGCCGACTTGTGGGGCGTTGACAAGAAGCTCCCAAGTGACATGACCACGACGGAAGAATGGACCAAACTGCAAATGGTCCTCCAACAACAAGGAGGTAGAATCCTGGACGATATCCAAACCAAGGAATCCAAAGGGTACCTGTTGTATCAAGAGAAAAAGAAAAATGGCGAGTCGAAACAAGATGAAAAAGAAAAGAGCGACAACAACAACACCCCACCATCGCCCTTTGATGACAAAATCCTGCTGGAATTTCAACCCCACCTACTCCTACAACATCAAGACATGCCACGATTGGAATATGACACTTTTGATCGTGCCGTGGATGTCTTTTTCTCACATATTGAGTCCCAAAAACGAATGCTACGGGTCGAACAACAACAGGCCCAAGCGGAACAACGGTTGCAGAAGATTCGGCTCGATCAGGAACAGCGCGTGGCATCCTTGATGGAACAACAAGAACTGCTTCAAGAACAGGCGCGGCTGGTAGAGTTACATGCCGATATGGTGGAAAAAGCCCTTCAAGTTGTCAACTCGGCGTTAGATAGTGGTATGGACTGGGAGCAACTGGAAGATTTAGTCGAATTGGAAAAAACACAAAATCACAATCCGGTAGCCTTGCTGATTCACAAACTTGATTTGGAACACGACCAAATGGTTCTACGTTTGACAACGGAAGATGTTCTGTACGAAGAAAGTGATAATGATGACGAGAAGCTGTTGAAGCCTCTACCTTTCCGAGATGTGACAGTGTCCTTGAATGAGACCGCCCATGGCAACGCTACCGCTCTCTTTGCAAAGTATCGTGCGAGCAAGGAAAAGTCACAGAAGACTATTGAAGCCACTGCCAAAGCCTTGGAAGCGGCCGAAGAGAATGCGAAAAAGCAACTGATGGAGGCACAGAACAAACGGTCCAATGTGTCCATCCAAGCCAAACGGAAGCCGCTCTGGTTCGAAAAATTCAATTGGTTTGTGACGTCAGACAACTACCTGGTTCTCGGGGGGAGAGATGCCCAGCAGAACGAATTGCTTGTGAAACGTTATCTCCGACCCGGCGATGCTTATCTTCATGCAGATGTCCATGGGGCTGCCTCGTGTATCTTGAGAGCCAAACGCCGCCGTGATCCAAAGACTGAGAAGACAAGTCCTATTCCTTTATCCAACCAAGCGCTGCGAGAAGCCGGTAATTTTACCATATGCAGATCGTCGGCGTGGTCATCGCGTATGGTTACCTCAGCCTGGTGGGTAGAGTCTCACCAAGTATCGAAAACAGCTCCGACTGGGGAGTACCTTACTGTTGGAAGCTTCATGATTCGTGGTAAAAAGAATTTCCTCCCTCCATCCCAACTGGAAATGGGATTGGGTGTCCTATTCCGGCTGGGAGACGATGATTCCATTCTTCGTCACAAGAATGAAAGGCGCGACTTTGCGTTGATGCAGCTAGACGAGGATGATGGATCGGCGTTGGAAGACGACATATCACCTGTTGTGATTAAGCGAGTCGAAAAGAAAGTAGAACTGCCGCCAAAACCGAGCGTCTCGAAAGCCGCGGACTTGTCCGGCAGCTTGGCTGAGAACAACGGCGCTCACGTAACAGCGAAGTCACATTTGGATTCTGTAGCTGACGAGCAGTTAGAGACTATCGAAGGCAATTTGAAAGAGGACAGTATTGAAAAGAGACAGAACAATATTATCTTGTCTCCTGACCGAACCGAAGACGCAGATCAGAACGTAGTGTCCAAAACGGATGCGTCGATATCGAAAAAGAAAGGGTTATCTGTCAAAGAACGTAAGCTCATCAAGAAATATGGGTCTTTGGAGGCTGCTACAGCGGCAGAAGAGGAGCGAAAACGACAAGATGAAGCAAAGGATGACGCTTCCGAAACCTCGTCTGTTGCATCGCAGCAAACATCACAACCAGGAGGAATCCAAACGAACCACAAACGTGGGAAGAAGACAAAGATGAAACGTGTGGCGAAAAAATATGCTGACCAAGACGAAGATGATCGCGACCTTGCACTTTTGCTGTTGCAGGGAGGAGAGAAGGAAAAACACAAGGACAAGAGAAAGGTCCCTTTGATCAATGAAAGGGAGAAAGAGGCAGCAGCTGAGACCCTTGCCATTCTGACAAAAGATTCTGCGGCGATTGCTGCACAGTTGCCGGAAAAAGTCCGAGATACCCTTGCCAAGTGTG
Organism: Nitzschia inconspicua; assembly: GCA_019154785.2. Lineage (NCBI taxonomy): Eukaryota > Bacillariophyta > Bacillariophyceae > Bacillariales > Bacillariaceae > Nitzschia > Nitzschia inconspicua. Next base: position 1,740,508 of record JAGRRH010000018.1, read on the forward strand.
TCGCGGTCAGCGATTCGAACGATGGGGAAGTTGTGAAATGGGACAAATTCGACGGAGACGTCTTGGAACAGGTTCAGGTTTTTGAGCTGGAAGAACAAATGCAAGCTGCCGCTGATAGATTGCTCGCACTAAAAGGGACCAGTCGAATTGACAATTTTTCTGCCAGTCTTGCTGGAATTATCCGGACCATAAAAAAGTACGGACACGAAGGACTTAATAATGGAGCCAATGGAGGTAGTGGTGGTGACGGGAGACGAAAGAACAAGTCCGAAAAGGAGGCCGAAGAAGAGTCTTGGAAGAAAACGCTCGCAGACGAGGGGATCTTGGATGGAGGCGATGAAGATGACGAAGGCGTAGACGATACGGCTGAATTGAGCAAGCTCACTGGGAAACCTCAGAACGAAGACCTTCTACTTTTTGCCGTACCTGTTTGTGCCCCCTACCAGACGCTATCCCAATACGCCTACAGAGTCAAACTCACCCCAGGAAACATGAAACGTGGAAAAGCATCAAAGCAGTGTGTTGATATGTTCCTGAAGGATGGTGTGATTGCCCCAGGAACGGACCGTTATCGTGAGCTGATCAAGAAAGTGGTTGACAATGAGTGGGTTCAATCCATCTGCGGAGACGTGAAGATATCTGCAGCTGGAGCAGCCAAAGCGATTCAAAAATCAAAGGCGAAGGCAAAAGGAGGAAAGAAGAAGAAATAAAACATTGCTATTTGCAGTAATATCTTGAATAATCTTTCTGTTGGATAATAATGGAAGTCTGGAAGCTTCCTTCTTCGTCGTAGGATTATCAGACCCGAAACTGATGCAATACGTTGAAAGATAATCTTATGAAGTATGATTTAGCATCACCACGGCGTCGAGTGGACAACACATTGCAACGCCTACCCCAGAAGAAAATAATGTAATACTGCGAATTATCGCCAACTCCTTCAAAACGTTAGCATCTTTCCCACTCCAGTTACTTTGGAAGGTGGACCCAGTCCATCTAGAAGAGAAAACGATCAGTCAGGGTTTTAAAAAGCCCTTCTGGATGGTCATTCGCCGCATACATTTTCAAATTTGCAGACCTCCAAGAAATGTTCGTTGAAGATGCCCCCCCCCCCATCGACCGTGCCTTGAGATGTGGCATTTGTGAGGTGGATGTGTTGGAGCAATAAATTCGAGAACGTCGACCAGAAAGAATGCGTTCATTGTCACGCAAGCTATTTTCGAATTTGAGGATCTCACTGCCCGTGATATGATGAGCGTACTCAAATTTCAGTGGAACAAGCGGACCCCACATATCACCGAAGGAAAGTGTTGTCAGACCAGACTCAGTTCTTTCAGGCGGGAATATGCTTTGCGTGTTCTACAGATATTATACTTTGTACGGCATACTTGCGAGAATAGTATCCCAATCATCGGGCAAAAGGGGTTCCTCTTGTGCCTTTAAGCTAGCAAAGAAGGTTGCTTGTATCATCATCGTAAAAAGGTGGAGCAATACCATATCATTCCCCGTCAAAATGGCTGGCCGGGCAAAACCCGAGCGCAAGAAGTGCAGTGAATCGGCAAATGGCAAAAAGAAAACGCCACAGGTCGAAGAAATAAACGGAGTTCTGTGGCTTTTGGACGAGAATTAAAATAAGGTTAAGCGTGTGAAGAAAAAATCCAAGCCCGATGAATCTGGGTCATCCGAACAAAGATATCGATCAACCTACTAGTCTCGGATTCGACAAGAAGAGCAAATCTCATGTGAGAGAGATTATATGGCGTGCTTTGACAACTGGGCAGTAATGGCAACCCAACGAAGAAGGTGCGAAGACAGGGCACCACCAGATCGGATCATCAACATAGCGACGAGGACGAGCCGCTATCCGCTAGAGAACAAGCCGAGTCCAGTGCCACGTGGTAGAAGAGCAATCTCTGGGACGACCTCCACATTACTGCAGTCGTACTGTCGTAGTGAACAAACACCAGCTGCAGAATTTTCATGCACAGTCAACTCATTTCGTCGAAACAACGAGACGGCACTTTTTTAAATGAGACACCTGATACCATAGGGGGGCGTGATCATCCAAGAGAATCAGTATCACCCATGATACCGAAACGAAAGGGAAATGTCACGGAGATTGGTGGTAGTGGACGATCAAGCCCTCCTGGACCTCCTCCTGTGGGGCTCGAACCATTGGCTCCAATGTACACCAATCCCAACCCACAGAGTACCCGAGCGGATCGCCGACGTACTCCTCAGTCAGACTACGATAGGGTGGGACAATCTCTTCTTAGGCAGGTGGTCCAAGCACTGGACTACCCTCCAGTTGCAGTACCTACAACCGAATCATATTGAGGTCAACAACAAGAACCATGGTCTCTCGTTGTCCAGTAACATTATCCGCCTCATGTGGGACCACTACTACAAGGAATGGACGACCAGAAACAAAGCCAGACATGGTAAAGATGCTGACGACAAGGCCCAGCGACGGCTAGAAAAGGCTCACCGGGGCATTCGGGACCTCTACGACCTCAAGCCCAAGTGTTCCCTCTAAGCCCAGCGACATTATTTCTACCCCACAGTGGAAGACCACTTTCGCAGAGATACTGATGCAACAAGCCTGAAGAAAGAATTGAAATAGAGCATCGACGAAGCCAAGGTGTAGGTAACCGTGGATAGCCTGCAGAAGGCGAATGCTGATCTTCTTAAAAAGCAAGTTGAAAAAGTGACGCCTGCAATCAACGAATTGGATGACGACGAGGCTCGTCTAGCCAGCAAAGGAGATGGTGCAGGCTGCAGGCAGTTGCCCAACATGGTACAAAGAATGCTGAAAGGGCCAGAAGGGCAAACGTACAACTCGATAGTGATCTGTATGAGAGTCCTCGAAAAGGATTCGGGTTTGCACGTCTATCAGCATTGGCAAATGCTTCCATATCCAACATCGCAATGTAAATTACACGAGAGGTCATGCGGTGTTTTGAAACAACGTTGCATCATCATGGAGAATCACAGTCTTATGATGCAGTAGCCCGCCACGTTTCATTTCTCGCTGCGTTAAGACCGGAAAAGATCGTTCTGTCGTCGCCACCGACGGACCTAAACTTCTTCCTCGAGCCAGATTCTATCATTGTAGCCTCAACGGGTCTCTTGCGAAATGATCCTTTAAGGCGCAAAACGGAAAGTTTCAAAGCACCTCTATCGTGTTTTTTACTCCCACTACCAAAGCGTGTCAAAAAATTAGAAAATGGGGTGTCTCTTTTCCAATCGATAGTAAACCGATGCTTTGCTCAGGTGTAACAAAAGTCGTCGACGGTCGGCTGTCTTCACGCATCGCACATAGTATAGTGCCATCAACTATAAATTGTACATCAATCAGTCATCGCAACCCAATGGCGTCACCGGCAAACGAAATGCCGGGTAAATCGAAGAAGGCCGGACTCGATGAAACGCCAAGTGCGGTGCTCGGTAGCGCATCGATGAATGTTGCATCACCGGATGTGTCACTTCCATCTATGGCAGAAACGTCGTACGCATCTTCCCCTGAGGCCGAGGTGAGACTGCCGTCTACGCGACGGACCCTTTTCAGAATGGAAGACGAGATGGAGCAAGGATACGCCAAAATCAAGTCGCTGGCCGAGTCGACAAGAGTTCGACCCTCCCCGTCAAAACTGAGTCCAATTAAGTACGAGACAGTCCTTATGGGAGAAAATGCATCAGGGATTTCAGAAGCGGCGTCCATCGCACCATCAACGACTTCTTCTGAAACAACTGCGATCCCTTCATGGAACTTAAGCCAGAAGGAGATTGAGGAGAGAGAAATCGATGCTGGTCTTCAGAGGTTTGTTTTATCGCCTTCCTCCAGTCCCGCCCAATCTCCCTGCACTATAGCGAGTTGGAAGCACAGATACCACACATTAAGAGGCAATTTCATTTCGTCGAGAATTTCCAAAGAGCCGGGACCGGTTTTCGAAGAAGCGAGACCTTTCTACGCCCAAAAAGAGAATGCTGGAGACAACCACGATGATGGATTCCAAAAAGCCGATGGTGATGAAAATGAAAGGAAGACATTGCCTGTGATGCTGGAGGAGCCACCAGAACCTGCAACATCCTGCGCTACAGCGCTAAATTTGACCCCAACGCAGTTAGCAGAAATGTTTCTGGCTTTCGGACTAAACACACGCGAGAAAGAGAAATCTTCTGGGCAATGCGATACTGCATGTGGTAACACTGCCACTACTGCATCTCCTTATCCTGATCACTCAAAAAACAACCACGCGGATGACCGAGAATGCCATGTAACTCCAGCAAGGAATAGTAAGGGTGAAGAATCGGCTCTGCCGACAACTTCACGCATTTGTTACTTGGAACGAGAAAACAACGCTTTCAAGAAAATTGTTGAACAGGACGCTCATACCATTCTGAACTTGCAAAGAGTGTTGGAAACTCATAAGCAACTTTGTTCTTTGAAAGAGATTGAAATCGTTGAGAGGCAAACCGAGCTCCAGCTTTCAGAAGATCGCGTCGTCAGGTTAAAAAAAGAGCGTGCAGATTACATGGAGAGAGAAATAGAGCTCCTCGAAACTATCAAGATCTTGAAGAATGAAGTAGATGAGATGACAATGAAAGCAACCAACCATTATATGGAAACCGAATTGGAAGCTAAAAATTCACTAATTGAGAGCCTTCAGACTCGGATTGCTGACCTCGAGTTGATTTTGAAAGAGAAAGAAACGGTTGCATTCAATCTTCAAACAGAGGTTGACTACTTGAAAAGTCAACGGAAGGAAGAAGCTGAAAGCACTGCAGTGTACGACGAAGGATATGTTGGAAAGGATGAGGAAGAGGAAATTCTGCCTCACCGAACGTCTCACAATCATCAATCTTGCATGTCGACCAAAGTACTCCAGCGATTGGAGGCTTTGGAGAAGGCCAACAAAGAAAGAGAGGATATTTTGTTGGCAGCCTTGAATAGAACAAACAATGAGATGGAACTAATTCGACAACATAGGTCTCCCGGGATCGAGATGTGCGACACTTTGGTAAACATTTCTGAAGATCCTCAGGAAATTGAAGCTATGGCCATGAATGGCAAGGCAGCTGTCCAAACAAAAAATGATGCTAGCACTTATGGATGTTGCTGTGGTCCCTTCCCCTAAAGGGCTGGATTTTCTGGAGCGTTCACCTCTATTCTTGTGACGCGATTGCAATTCTGACCACAGATGTATGCCATTAGTAACTAGAATTTATTATAAGGACTAACCACCAGCTACTGCCTGGTCTGCGTCCGAGAAGTTTGCTAGGCCGCTCTGCCCTCTTGCCGTGCAAATATCTCTTTCCGTTCTGTCATCAGTACTCTACTTCCTCTCATAAGTACTGTATTTCCCATCCACCACGCAGAACTGGAAAGTTCTAAAACAGGGACGACAAAGGGCTGTTAGCGCAACGACTCTCTGCTACGAATGCCAAATAAGATTTTCTGAAAAGAAGAGAAATCTGTGGCAGCAATCAGAAATAAGATATATATGAGACTGGTTCTATAGAAATCCGTATTCCGTCTGTCTGGTACCCGTTATCACCCGACGAACTCCAATGGTATTGACTGTGAGAAAATAAAAGGGGAAAATGCGGTTTTAGCCGAACTTTTTTTGGCGAATGGAGAGGTAGCCATCGCGCGTAAAATCCCATTTTGGCGATAGGCTAAAACCGTCGGGTGGTAACGGGTACCAGACAGACGGAATACAGATTTCTAGCTAGAACCAGGACCCTTGTTTTCGCGCGACCTACTTCTTGATGCGCGCGTAGAATATCAGTACCGTATTCATTCAAGGTATGTTCGGGATCATGATGCATTTTTTGAGAAACGGGGAGTCAACAAATCCCCCCCAGAAAATATGGGCGCTTTCGAAAGCGCCCATAAAAAATATGGGGAAAGCGCCCATATTTTCTGGGGGGGATTTGTTGACTCCCCGTTTCTCAAAAAATGCATCATGATCCCGAACATACCTTGAATGAATACGGTACTGATATTCTACGCGCGCATCAAGAAGTAGGTCGCGCGAAAACAAGGGTCCAGTTGAGCAAAAATTTTCTGTCAATTATTAAAGAGTTGCTTTTTAGCGGTTGGAAAAGAGAACAGGCTACTGGTAGATGATCCAACTTTTTCGTTTCGTTCTTCGAGAATCACGGAACCTCTGGAATGTTCGCAAATTATTTAGAGTGTTTCTCCCGCTCTTGACTTGACTTCTGATTGTCATAAAATCAAAACACACTGCTGCGATGACAAGTCCTGACAGTGAATGGATTGTGCTTGTTTCAACCCCGTAGAATGGATTGCGTCGAAGTTGTAACACAGACAGGACCAGTCCTTTGGAATACCTAATATGAACGCGATGGTCCACGTCCTAAATAACGCCAAATACAAGCTTATGCGGTAGAACAAGAGAAAGACCATCAAAAATTCCCTCATAATTTCCGGTGCCACGTTTCACATAAGAACTTCATTGACAGTGAAGTATCCGATGATTCTGCAAGACACAGTAGTGCGTGTAAGTTCACTACGGTAGAATCATAAGTACCGGTAGCGTTGATTCCCTTACAGTTAGTACAACTCCGGAATACCGGTAGTTCCTTCGACAGAAATAATGCTTGATGTTGACATTGACATACGCATTCTCGAAACGTGTGCCTTCGCAAAGTGATATTTCGGAAGTACTTCAGAAGTCCCAGGTGTGACATGATGATGCGAAATCTATGATTATCATCAACAGAAGCAAGACTTCAAGTTCATGGTGACGCGCGGACAAGAGCTGTGCTGTTCGCATCTATTGCTGTTCTGTTCTTCATCCCGTAAGCCCATTCTCAACCCGCAGTTCTCAAGTGAGAGGAAGCTAACAGCGAAAGAAGAACTCGTAATGTTGCTGTTTATTTCAGAAGATTTAGCCTCTCTTCTAAACCTCCAACCTTGCGAAACGACTTGACTGTGAGAACACGGAACAGGAGTGTAACTGTGGTGATACCTGGGTTTTATTACCTTCGGTCTTCTGCCACGGCCAGTCTGTTGATGCCCTCATAATTTGTAGGAGGAAAACAAATGAAAACAAGAAGTCGCTTCCCACACGTCAATCATCTATCATCATCTCAAGGAGCCATCTATCGCATTGTTACGTCATCATGCCCTCCCAGATTACGTTTCTCCCCCCACAATGTTCTAGGCCATTTCCAGACGATAAGGGGCCGCTCCATATTCCTCCTCTGCCGTCATTTTGCACTGCCAGGCGACCAACCACAAGGGCTTCACTATCTGAAATCATTGATGCGGCACTGCTTATTGTGAACGACGTAAAAGTTACAGGATATCATTCACAAAGAGTCACTGAAAAGCAGTGAATTCGGCACATTGCAGGAATTTCTTTTCCGACTATCCGTTGGGTTTCGCAGAGAACACGACTCTTGAGGGACTTTGAAAGTCAGGAAGGAACAAACACTGTATTTTAGATAGCATATAAATTTAAGGCCCATGCATTTTGATTTTTAAACTATTATTCAAGCTTAGATTTCGATCACCACCGATACTGTGCCGTATTGGAGACCACTGTGATGTCAAATGGATTTCTCATCCACCCTTGCAGTATTTGTCCAAGACATTCCTTCATCAAGGATGGTATCATCTGTGCACCAAACCAACTTCGGGCGAGTGCGACACATAGCCTAAAGGATTTGCGGCAAAGTCATTCCTTCCGTCAGCAGCAGCAACTACGCTCTTCGCGTGGGTATGTTTCTCTTGTCAAGATCCCCCGATAAACTTCATTTACATACGCCACGTGCGGATACAAGAAAGCTACCACACAAACAGCCAAACCCAGCAAGATAGGCGCTGCGTTCGTAACTTCTAGCTGCGGAGTGGTGGCGTACACCGTCTCAAGTTCCTCATACATGTTTCGGAAGATGACCACACAGGCAATGAAGAATGTCGGCAGCCAAAATATTTGAAAAGCTGGGATCCAAATGCTGAACAGCGAAGCTGAAACGCAACTTGCAAAGCTTGTCAGAACTGTGATGTAGCCAAATATGTTGATTTTGGAGAGATATTCATCGTAGATCTCGTTCACAGTATTGCTTACGGCGTCATCAAAGTACAGAATGTTTACCTGCTCCTCCAATCCTGTTTGCACGACCAAAAAGAAGCAAAGAAGTCCCACCAGCGCAACATCGCTCCATATGACCGCTCTGCGATAATCACAAAAAATTCCACAGCATGCTGCAGCAAAAGAGAGAGATAGGCGTTGAGGAAGACGTTGTGGGTTTCGTCATCGTGGATTCCAATCGAACCAGTCATCTCGTGGGGAAAAAGGCGAGGAAAACGGAACTTTTCTGCAAACGAACGTACCTCACCAACTTTTTGTTGCTGTGCCATAGGAAGGACATCTTCCGGCGGAATGACCGCGACAGTCGCAGCAGCCGTGTCGTGTTTACCGCTGACGTTATTCCTGTTCCCTTTGCTGTCGACACGGCGGTTGTCTCCATCTTGGTCCATAGTCATAGCACATAAATCAGTCAATTCTATAGTAGTGACAACATCGTCTTCCGTTGACCGAACATCGCCAAGATCTGGAACGGCAGTAGCTTCTGGATGGAACGGCGAAGGCCATGTCGCATGTGGCGTCTCGAAAGTCCGTCGTTGCATCGATGAATGTGCATTCATCTTGGGAGAAAACCGACGCTACGAGTAAATCTACGAAACTCTTCCTTCGAAGAGAGAAATTGGTAACACTCCTCCTTGTGATGCTACTACACTACTACTACTCTGTTACGACCTCGCGGAATTCCGTCAACATGTATTTGACACGCGTTGTATATTGCGAAGTGGCAGAAAGAGTACGAAGTACTCGTCATAACTGTAATAAACATCATCATCTGCAAGTACCGTACTACTATTAATATCATCTACGATACACTGCGAGTAAAACAAACTTCAGCTTACTACTGTTAGTAGGTACGACTTACTGTTAGTAATCTACCGTAGTCTACTTACAGTAATTACACAGATGTTCAATCGAATCCAATCAGTCGCATGTCGAACGGTGTGCTCATACTACCGGTACTCTACGGTACTACGGTACCTAACGGTAGTACCAACATAGGACGTAAGACAGTTGTACCGGTAGATTTATCGAAGCATCCTTTCTCTTCTATCGTTTCGACAACATCTACGGTCGTCTACTCCGTACTCTCTACTAGAGCAAGAGAGTAGAACGTTTCTTTTTATATTGTAATACTACGTATGTAAAATATTGAATTTCACCGTTTACAGTTAGTTTCTCTGACATGTAAAGCATTACCTCTCTCTTTCTGATCTCGGCTGAGGATATGCCACCGCTGAACCCAAACAAAGATCGTGGGCAATCGACTGGAGCGTATATTATTGCAACAAGGGTTGAGGAGATGTTGCCTTCGCCTCTCGCTCATCCCTCATTCAAGACGATTACAAGAGGGAAATGATCGATCAACATGCCTGTCTCCTAGCACATTACTATCGTCCCTCCTACTGGTAGGTACGACGTTTGTCGATACAGCAGCAAGAGTATTCTTCGCGTGGATAGGTCTGTGGAGACATGATGCCCTTCTTAATTTCAATGATCAAGCCAACATGAGGATAAATCCATAACCCGGTAATGATGGCATTGAAAATGAATAATCCGATTGGGTTGCGATAATCGGGAATGTCCGGATTGTCAAGATTGTTGACTTGGTTGATGTTGTCGATGGCAAAGTAAATGCCAACGGCGTAACTGACGACGAACCAAACGACGACCAAGCCGAGCATCCAAATGTTGTAAAAGCGAGCTCCCAGCAATGCCACAATAGCCATAACCTGCATCAGAAAAAAGAGAATGTAAGGTCATTGCCTTATCAATCGAAAATAGATATCTTTTCCAGGAGCACGAGCGGACCAGTTCAAAATGATCCTTCATTAATTTCTCCTATCAATTGACACTTACAAGACTAATGGCACTGACGATGATATTGCGCGTTGTATTGCTGGTCAAAATTTCCTCGACCTGTAGAGAGAAAGTAGAAACAAAGCGTTAGAACGCCATGTCCGTTTGATGTTCGATTCCAGGCTTGTTATCACCGTTTGTTGTTGAGCGTACCTGATCGTCATCGACATTGTTGAATCCAGGAACAGCCGCAGCGGTGACTTCTAAGATCAACGTAAGGACTACAATTAAAACATGCACGAAGGACAGGGCACAAATTGAGCGACAATGAAGCACATGGACCGTTTCGGTCACGGTAGCAACAAAAATGATTTTGTTATGGACGTACCAGTGGCGCAAATAAAGATGATGGCAATAATGATAACGGCCCTACGCATGTCACAACAACTGCCGCCTGTGGTGGATTGTAGAAGGAGCGGAAAAGAAAAGAGAGTTATGGGATTAGAGTAAATGATTGATCGAGAGAGCGACATGGAAAACAGCAAGAGTAGAAACCATCCATCATGTTCTTCCAATTCTGCAAAGATCCAACGAATTACGAAATCAAAGACAGCCCTCATTGACCATGTTCTTAATTCACTCTCGTACGTACAGCACTTGCTTCCCTGCTTCTCTTGTTGATGCATGGGGAGGCCTTGGTGAGAAGAAAACGTCGCGGGAGCGGCCCCGGGTGTAGATGGCGCCGGTTGAAGCCCAGTGATAGCCACGGCTTGGGCGTGAGGGACTCCATCTTCCAATTTCTCGGCGGGACTACTCATGATGATGGCTGTGATAGAAGAACGCAAGTGGTTGTTGATGTTGTTGCGGGCGAAGTCAACAACAATTTTTTTTAATGAAGACAAGAATTGCTGTACCACTTGGTCGGAATGGTTTCTCTTTTCGTTGTCGTTCAAGATGCGTGTACTCAAAATGTGACGAGGAACATGAAACGAAAAACAATCAAATCCTTGCAAGTTTCAAGCAAGAACGCCAATCGACGCTACGCTGTTGACAACTGTCATCACGAAAAAAAAGACTGCATGGAATGACAGGAGTGAAGTGACTGTGAGAACGGAATCTCTTCCGGTCTCGCTGGGCACTCTACAGTACTCCAGCTTCTCGGTTTTTTACGTGAACGTGAATCTGGCGGGTCATTCTATGTACCGTCATAATAGGTAAGAATGGTACGGTAGTGCCACTTACAGTTAACATAGAAGCACCAAACGTACGTCGTAGGTACCAAAACAGCACGTGCACCATCGTACGACCCATCTTGGATATTCGAGTCTTGCAGGAAAGACTTTATCATAGAGTTTACACAATCGGGTATTTTCCTGCAATTTGGAGTGAATTCAGTCTAATGTTAAATGTCACTAGCATCACCGGAAACAAGTTTCACACATAAAGCCAAATGTAAAAAAGACGCGAAATTAAGTAGAGATACCTGTGGTGCATCCTGATCGCCTATTGAGGCGAACGTCCACGTGCTACTTACGCATTTTACAAGACCGAAAAATTCGAAAAATTCATGGACTGAATCAATTCCAATCTTTCCGACGATGGCGCTCACTGCATTACTACATGCATGAAAATCTTCCAACGAGAAAACGTTCACATTTTATTATAAAAAATACTTCGTACATAACATCCACGTTGGAGGTAATTTCACAGGACGTGTTTACCGGTAGTCTTGACAGTGAATTCATGAATGCATCCAGGTAGACCAATCTCGTCCTTTACGACGAAGTCTACAAGCACTTAACAGTTAACAGTAAACTGTAAGAATTGCCTAATTCTACCAACATTGATTGTATGCTACTACCGGCAGATGTTTTCGTTGCGCGTCCACACGTCGCGTTCACTTCCTTTGTGAGTTAGTACTATGCGCAGATGTACGTCGTACTAAAAGGGCAGTTCGATTGAGGGCAGAGAGGGCAAGGGGGGCAGCGACGGTAGAGTCACAAATCCATCCACCACAAGATTTTGACTGAAACTAGAGAAACCAGCGAATGCCACCAGCAGTCCCAAGGCCGGAATTTCCTTGGGAGAGGGAGAGTACGGGGCCGCTAATCGAGCGACGTAGACAACGCCCATCAAGACACTGACTGCAGTCGCAATTCCAAGGCCCGTAAACACACTACTGGCATCTTCACTGGTGATCATTGGGCCCGATACAACCACCAAAACTACGGCAGCAATAATAGCTGGCAACAGCGTCTTGAGGCCGTGATCAACCGACGGTGCTTTGACAAAGGACCAAATGGCTTCCCCCAGCAACACAATGGCCAATCCGTAGTTTTCTTGTCCCGCTACTAGGGCTACCGTACTCAGATCTGCAATGGAGGATCCGTCGGTTCCAGATTGTGTTACGGTGGTTGCAACCGATTCCACTACATCGGGAAGGGATGGTGTGGAAGAAATGGTTGCCTGGTCAAACGTCGTCGTTTCTAACGTCGTTGCTGGTGACGGTGAAGATGCTGTCTCGAGGGTTGATGTAGCATCCATCAATTTATCCATCAACGAGTCTTGTTCTGCATGGATCGCGGTTCTGAATGATCGATTGGTAGGGTGGTTATGGATGGAAGATCGGATTGTCGTAGGGACGAACGCATTGACGGCCACGGCCACCAGAGCAACGACGATGATCCAAACTCCGCCTACAACGGCCTCTGAACGACGCTGGATTCTCCTCATTTGTCTTTTGTTGTGTGTGCGTGTGTGAAGCAATTGGTTGCTGTCTGTATTCTCTACAAATAATACTGTCTTGAAGACAGAAGATGACAACATAATTGTGCAGTAGAGAGAGATACTGTTGTGTTGGATTTTCGACGGTCCGTATGGTAATAGTAGTGTGTGTCTCTGTGTGAAGCTTTTCTACTTTTCTTCTCACATGCCATGTTGAAGAGCCGATGGATATGACGTCAGTAAACAGTTAGTCCTGAGTGATTCGTGAATGAATTATACTACCTATGGAAATTTGACACGTGAACATTATTTCACTCTGTTATTTTGACGGTTGTCACAAAAGAAAATCAACAACAAATAATGGAAAGTCCTGTAGGCCCTCGGATTCTTGCCTTCACGAGACTTCTTTTTAACAAACCAGAATGATGACAATAGCATGGAGAAAATACGGACGAGGCGAAACGATATTACGGTTGCTCCTCCTCCCCGCTTTCCTCGTCCTCTTGGAATTCGATGTTTCTGTTGTCCTTCCAACGCTACCATTTGCAACAAGAAATTCATTTCTAGCACTGACGGACGCATTCTCACCGCAGCAGTTCCCTCGTCGGAACCATTATCGTAGTCATTCTCGAACAACCGTCATTCACTCAAATCGCAACGACAACAATAATGGCAGAAGCGGAACCAGTAGTGGTGGATACCGATTCGGTGACTTTACTCGTGGAGCTATCAATCGCTTTCAGGGACGCGTCAATTCCCTGACAGGCAAATCCAAGTACGAGTTCGGTGACTTGTCACGGTGGCTGGACTCCAAGGCCAAAGAGAGTGCGGAAAAGTTTACCAGCAAACCAAATTATCGATTTGGTGACATTACCAAAGAAGTTGTTCGTCGACTGGTCAATGGAGAATACGACCGAGACGATTTGTTATTGCTCCTTAAGATTGCGGCCACTGTCGGCATCAGTATGCAACCCGTGGCACGGGTATTACCCATGAAAGTCCTCATGGACCTGTTGAATCTATCATTGGAGGCCAGTATTGCACAAACAGTGGGAGAAAAGGTCATCACGTCCCTTACCAACGAAGTTGATGCTCGCATGAAGGAGATGATAACGGGCAATCGAGAATATCAGTTTGGAGATTACACCAAACGGATCGTTAATACTTGGACCGGCAAGGAAACGTACGAAATCGGTGATATGACCAAGACCATTCTTGGAAGGTTACAAGAACGAGAGGCGGACGACAATCGAATCAAGGCTTTCCAGACAGACGACGCTACTACTGGAAGTACTCACGAGGACAATTACACATCAAGAGACATTGTATTGGAGCTCAACGAGACAGATGAAGATGCGTTAAAATCATGGGACAAAGAATTTTTCAAATATCAGAGGGAAAAGGAGGGGCTTGCACCGTTGCAAGATGATGATTTGTATCGAGACTGGGATGAACGATATTTGTCGTCACAAGTCGAAGGAAAGCGCTAGCTAGTTTAGGCGATAACGGGCGGTGACATCTCAATCCTTGCCATTGCATATAGTATGCAAATGTTGTATCTCTATCAATGATGATAATGATTGTATCCTCTATGCCGATGAGCAGCTTGATTGGCTGCCTCGACTCGTTCTCGAATGGCAGCAGCATCATATCCCTCGTCGTACAGCTTGCGCTGAAAATCGTCACAAAGTATTTCCAATCCCTCTCCCAGTAACTGAAACTTTTGCTGTGCCTCTTGCTGTTGCTCCGGGGAGGATCCGGGAGGAAGACGGTCGGGGTGGAAATCAAGACTCCTTCTTTTGTAGGCTTTTTTAATTTCCATTGCACTTGCAATTTTCGGCACGTCCAAGAGCTGATAGTAGTCCACCCGGCGTTTCTTCCGTATCAAAAAGTCTGCCCTTTCATATGCCTTACGAAGCCGATCGTCTTGCTCAAACCGCTGCAAGAGATGCTTGATCTCATCCATAGCAGTTTCGCTCTGATCAAGGCCATGAAGTGCTTGAAACTTGATCAACCAGGTGGGGATGTTATCTTCTTGAGCGTACAGCACCACTGCGCAGTCCTTCAATGCTTTTGAGTATTCCTTCAACCTCAAAAATGCTTCGGCTCGATCTGTATGGAGCAATGCAAAGAGCGCGGACTTTGGTGGCAGGGGGTCGCATTGGTCGATACAGCTTGTCAAGAGATCGACGGCCTCTGCAAAGGCGCGGACAAACATTTTCTGCTTGGCCTCTTTCATCCAACTCTTGACTTTTTTGGAAGACCGAAAGGATCGCTTGATTTCTTCTGAGTCGGGATCCAACCGTAACGCTTCTTGCATCATTTTGATTCCCGTCTCCGCTTCTCCCATTAGAAACAAGGCCTGTCCCCGGACCCAGCAGCCCATGGGAGACCGCGGATGTATCATCAATATTCTCTTGGTGAGTCGGAGGGCAGAATCTGTTAGACCAAGACCCAAGTCTGCTCGTGCAGCTCCCAGCAGAAATGGAACAGCTGACGGTGCCGCCTTCAGTAGGTGTCCAAAGGTGCCTTTGGCAGTGGCGTATTGTTGCGTAGTAAGCTCTTCTTGTCCCCTCTTCTCTGCAAGGATGAGTTCTGAGATCTGACGTTGTTCCTTCTTCAAAAGAGAATTGGTCGATAAAGACGGTACATCCAATCCTCGTTGAAGAATTACTTGAGCTTGTCGCAAATCACCCAATTGCAGTGAAGCTCGTGAGGCTCGAATGTAGACCTTGCTGTTACACGGATCGAGTCGTTGATATACTGTTTCGCAGTCATTTATACAAGAGGCATATTCTCCAACCTGAAGATTGGTAGCTGCACGGTTGGAGTATAGTGTCGCAAGAAGAGATGAGAGTTCGGGATGTTCGTTGAAATCATTTTTGTCGGTCGCGTTTTCGATCACAGATATGGCCTTGCTATATAGCGAGAGAGCTTCTTTGTAGTGTTGCGATTCAAATTGACCGTTTGCTTGCTCCTTGAGTGAAACTGCCAAGGTCAATGTCTCCTTGGAACGGTGACTTTTGTCCCTATTTTCATCCTCAATCTCCATGGGGGTTGGTGCGACAGCAGCCGCTTCCTTCGCTTCACTTGTCTCGTGAAATGATCTACCGGTAGCATTTGAATGAGCTGTGCTGCTTAATAAGTGTGATTGTAAATCCGAATAGTCGCCCTTCCAGTCACATATAACTCCCTGCTTTGTCAAAGGGCATTCGACTAGCACGGTTTTCAGCAATCTATATGCCAGCGGTTGTGATTTCGCCAACGATTGTACCAGAAACTGGTGGCCCTGAATTTGCATCGAGGCGGAATGGTGCTGACTGCTGTCATTGGCATACAGCAAATCTTGGTTACAAGTGGGACATGTTGACGATTTTTCCAACCAAAATGGAAGACAGCTGCTGCAGTAGACGTGAGAACATTTGGTCGTCACGAGTGCCTCCAAATCGACCATGTTCTGACATATGGCGCAAACGAACGTCCCGTAGTGCCGTTCATGGCTTTGGATGAGTCCAACATCGAGGCCCATACTGATTGTTCTTGGCTAAGTCGTGTATTAACTGTAAGTAGTGATCGTGTTTCCTTCTGATTCTTGTCTTTGTTCTATGAGAAAGGCAATAGGATACAGGTCGTAATCCCAGATAGAAATAGAACAAAGAATGAATCACACCAGCTGTGTTGACTGTGAGGCATGATGATACGTAGTATCATAGACAGAGAGATCGACGACGAACAAAGACTTCCATGGAATTAACTGTAATAACGTGCGACACTACGATAGTACGATAGTATGTTGTCGTCAATTAATAATGGTCGACTTAATCGACAATTTATGAAACGTACTTGCGCGCGCCACCCGACGTGCACGAAGTCATTCATTATTTCCAGTTCTCCATCGCCAACATGGTTCCGATGAGATGGATACCTACTGCTCCTAAATCACCATCTTTTCGCTGCCACCAGCACCCTCACCTATTCTACTATGAAACCATATCTGTTTCCTAAATATTCAAAATTCAGATGGTTCTGATTTGGGCATTTAGCGAGTTCAACAGTCCCCACTTTGAGTCGATTGAGGGGAAGCGTCTATCAAATTATGGACACCGATGGGCACCAACTATGCGTCGAACACCGAATCGTCGCCACAGCATCCAGTATTGCAAGAAGTATTGGGTTTCGAATCTTCCACTAATGTTGAGAGGGAAAAGCTTTATTTTCTTGTCGGTCGACCGGAAAACAAGCTCTTCCTTTTGTCACATTCTAGTACCTCTCTCTCTCTCTCTCGGAGAAAAACGAAGAGGACATTATCAATCATGGAGTCGACGCGGGATGAGCTCCCTGCCATCGAGGGCACATCCTTGGTGGACAAGGATTTTTTCACAGGTCCGTCGGGTTTTGAAATGGGAAATGATGAAAGAAGGTCAAACTGCTACTCGCCCTACGTCGCTCTCTCTCTCGCCCTCTTCTTCGTCGTCACTTGCTTTAGCATCGACCAGCCAGATCCAGCATGTTCGGATGATCCAGAAATGAACTGCGACTGGTCCTACTACTGGTTGTCGCTTAACGCATTGGACTTTTATATATTCGGTGTCACAACCTTATTGACTCTCCATCTATGGTTAGTCGGAAGAAACAAAACATCGTGTCTTGCATTCTCATTCATGGCATGTGGATTCTTGATCCGTGGATCTATCGCCAACCATGGCTATCAAAAAGGATACGACTTGTCGAGATACCAGCCCGTCTTTTACGTTGCGACCATGTTGTACTATGTCTGTTGGACAATCTCGGCTGTGTTCTTCCGCGCGCTGATTGAAAGAGCATGGGAACGAGCAACAATCAAACCTCGTTTTTGTGGAGTCTTTGAATCAGGACTGGCACTTTTGTTTCTCGGATTCTCAACAGTGCTTCTTATTGTTGGAGGCTTCCTCAGCGCTACTGGCGCTTCCGCAGATATGGTATTTAACATTGGTCGTATCAGCTGGCACATCTCCTTCTTTGTGTTTCTCTGTGGCGGGGGCAACGTTTGGGGGGCCGTATCATCAGAACAAACTGTCAAAGTTTGGGGACTGCCCAACTCTTTTGCTGGTAGACATCTGATATTTTTTTTATCCATGGCAGCTCTATCATGGATTGTCGTTTTCTCTTGGAAAGATCCCATTGGAAGCTTTTACTTTGAAATGTTGGCATACTTCGGACTCCTTATGACAGTGTTCTTTACCCACAATGTTCTACTGTCGGTCGTCATCCCTTTCGAGATTTTCCAGGATGATGTTTCTTTAATGAGTGACACTGATCAAGCACAGAACTTTACGAGGAATCTTGAAAAACCTATGGCAAATGGCTGTATCAATCGAAAAGAGAAAAAGCGAGGAGATATGGGAGACGATGCAATTCCAGATACGGAATCATCCTCATTCGAGAGTCTGGAAGCAGTAGAAAAAGGAAACTATGACCCAGATTTTGATGATCTGCGTCCTTCCACTGATCCAGTGAATCTACTGATGTTTTTCTCCATGTTTCGACCTCGGGATCCGACTGTGTGGACGATGACAGCATCTTCGCGGAAGTTTTCTCGCAATGGAGAAGGAAACATTTTGACCAGGCTTGGTCTATCGAGGAGCATGGATGTAAATAAATTGGTTACAGTTGATCACAATGAAACTGTTTCGAAAGGAGAAATTCACGAACCAACAACAGGACTGACAGTGAATAATGAAGAAGAGCAGCAGAAAATCAAATTGAAGAAATGTTCGAGCGTTTCATCTGTCACGAAAGGCAAATCTGTGGCATCATCCACTTCAAAGGTACACGTTCCAATTCTTCCCTCCTGTGGATTTTTAGGGTGGTCTTTCTTGAAGAACGATAGCTCTCATTCAGGAAGAAGCAACATTATCCCAGATATAAAAAACATCCAAGGCATGTTTGTGGGGTCTATTCTTCAAGGCGACGACAAACCACAGAATGAAGAGACTTCTCTTGCCGGTGAGAATGTGACTGACATATCTTCTTATTTTTACCCAGATTGGTTCGGTCACCTTTTTCAAACAAATGAAGCAAAAGTTGATGACAAGGTTGAAGTAGAAGAAGCATTAGAAGTGTTTTCCATAGATCAGAACGACGCCAATCCTAGTAGATCAAAGCACGAATCAAAACAAGGTGTGTCCGGACCAGAAGATAAAAATATTCATCCAGTTGCCTCGGTATCTTTCAGTTCTGTCCAATCGACAGAAGAAGGTTTCGTGGCTTGGATTGGTGCGCTTATACCAACCTCCTTCTTTGCTACGGTAAGAAAAGATGAAGTTTCCAATTCACCGAAGAGGAGCGATTTTGACGATAAGATTGAGGACCGAGTGATTCGAGATATAGAAAACGGCAACAAAAACGAGACAGCGATGTTGCAATCTAAGGTCGAAGAGATAACTGAGATTCCACGGGTACTCACTCTCGATCGATACACAACTCCAAATTATACGGCATCGTTTGTTTCTCATTTGACGGGGCCAGCCGAGGGTCTGAGTGTCAAAAATGATAACCTGCTGGAGAAACGTCAAAGCAATGATGCGCCATCATCGAAACCCAACGGAGCTATAACGGGCAAAGGTGATAGTGTTTCTCTGACAAACTACGGAAGCGCAGTGGCGCAGGGAAAGTATAAGTCTATGCTCCGAAATAACGCAGAATTCGCATTAACTCGCAGTGCCATTTTTGAGGAAACTTCCCATCCTTTGACTACAATGAGAATTCAATCCGAAGGCAATATTGCCATCGGAGTGTCAACCTCATCAACCGATGATCTCAAGCAGGCATGTCGTAAAAGTTTGGAAGAAGTAACTGAATTAGAGAATGAAAGCCAGGAAATTACCCACCATGACTTCAAAGACGGAAAAGATGGAAACTATTCAAAACGTCGTTGTTTGCTGAAAAGGCCTGGGTTTTGGCCGAAGCGTCCCAAGATCCCCAAGGAGGACTTTGAATCTCATGAAATTCGTCAAGATTTTTCGCCCGAAAAGGCTGTCCCCGCAACTTTGCTCGAAAATTTGTCAGTGCGCGTGCACATGACAGAGACAGAAGATGAAGAAGATGATGCGGGAATCGCTCACCTAATGAGATCTCAAAGTAAGGTTGATCATGAAACCAGAGAACGATCAATAATGATGACGATTACCGACGAGATTGCTTCAGCTGCTTCGTCCGACACAGACGCATCCTCTTTTTCTTTCACTACCCACACGCGGGGCCTCGACGTTGACCTCGACATAGTAGAAAGTGAGAGCGGTGGAAACACGAGTGCTGGCAGCTCGTGCGATTCAGGGCTCACAGACGAATCGAGAGATTTTGTAAATCAGGTTATGGCATCAATGATGCACCCCGATTCCCCGAACGATCAAGATAGCGAGAGTACTACAAGTAGTGAAGGTTCAGTGACATCTCAATCGACAAGGACAGAATCAATATGGGGGGACAAATCAAAACAAATGAAAGTCAGACAGTACAGTATCAAAGAACACAACAGTAAGAGCTCTGACAATCATACTGAACATGAAGAACACGAATCCCGCATCTCTGAACGTTTGTCCGTGAGCAGTTCAACAGAAATGGAAGGCAGCGTTTTACTGAAAAGAATGCATACAACAAACGTGCGACAAACAGAGACAAAAGAGGTTCTTCATGAATCTTTGAGCGAAACGAAAAAGAAAAGTGAGTTGTTTTTGCTCGACCTTTCTGAATATAATGGCGACACGCTGGATTTGGCAAAAGTCGAACGTGCGCCATCTATTCACTCCAAACAAGATGAGAACACGAAAAAGAGGGGGGTAGGCGACTTCACCAAGTCTGTGATCCTGGTTCATCTGCCTTCTCGAAGCAACAAGTATGAAAACGGAATCCGAGCCTCGCACTTAGAAAGAGCAATATCATGCCCTTCCACAACCTCTCAGCATCAAAGACAAGATGATAGCGAAGTACTTTCCATCTCAAAATCAATCGACACCGGAGCAAAACCAATCAAAATGACCGACGCAACGCAGGTTAACACCGAGGCCTCCGAGGAGGCAATCGATTCGGGTGTGACACTCAACGCGACGACCAAAAAAGCTTCGATTCTAAAAAGTCGAACGAGGTCATCAAGAAAACTGCGAAAATCTTCGTCCCCATCTGGAATGAACGTCATAAATAATAGTGTCCACAGTGAAAGAAACAGCAAATGAGTGCCGCGAACCATCTCCAGAAGGACGCCTTGGAGGCGAAAACTAGGAAGTAGTCTGCGCAAATTGTAACGAGAAGTCAATGTTAATTAACAGCCAATATATTTTACGTAAATACGACTAGTAGTCGTACAATCATTTGTTGTGGATTTGACTAAAATTTGCCCGATCGATAATCCAACATTGCTTTTTGAAGTTCTTCGTGTGTATTCTGAGAGAAGAGGAGACAACGGCAGTGGGTGAGTGGTCTTCCGATGAACAGAGAAAATGCGACAGCTTTGAACGGGGACAAACAACGACGTACCATGACGAATGGACCTTGGGCGGCAATTGGTTCATTGAGCGGTTCTCCTCCCATGACTAGCAAACTCGTATCGTCTGACTCGACCTTGACTCGAAGCATGTTGCTTCCATCCAAGTGCATTATTGCCACGTCTTGCGGTCCCAATTTGTTGGCTTTTTGCTTTCCACCATTGTTGTCATCGCCACTTAACACTTGGACCGCACCCCTTCGAACGAACACGATACAACTTTGATCGGCTGGGTACGGAATATCGACCTGAGTTCCGGCTTTCGGTAGAATCACATCCCACATTTGAACCGGCGAAAAGGTTTTGGCTGGACCTTTAACGTTACCATTGACTGCTCCAAATACTTCTCCGCCACCAGCAATCAATCGAACTTTGGCCAGTGGCGTAGATGAGGAAGCTTGCTCCTCGCCTTTCTCCTCATCGTTGTTCTCCAAAGCATGTTTCAAAGGCAATTCGATGGTGGGAATTTGGTTTTTCAAAATGGACTGGTACCGTGGTTTTGTCATCTTGTGTTTCTTTGGTAAGTTCACCCACAACTGACACATCTCCAAGGTTCCACCATCTCGAGTAAAGTTCTTGGAATGGTATTCCTCATGGATGATTCCTCTTCCTGCTGTCATCCATTGAACATCACCTGGTCCAATCACGCCTGAATTCCCGTTGTTGTCGTGATGTTCTACCTCTCCTTGGAAGGCGATGGTGACAGTTTCGAATCCGCGATGAGCTATCCGACCCAAAAGCAATCGAAAGAAATGGGACAGTGTCAGAATCTCATGCAAACGAATGAGAAAAGATACAAAATAAACAAATGGTAACTAAAATCACTTACGATGTTGTCCAACACCACGTGGTTTCCCAACCTTGGAAGGAAACTTTTTCGGGGCACCATAGTCGAACATGAGCAGTGGCGAGAGATCTTCCTTGAAAGCCAAATCGGCAAAGACAGGATAGACATGAAAGCCATCACCGACCCAGTGCTGGTACGGCTTTTCCATGACTCGACGGACGGAACGGAATTTTGGCATGATATTATCAGGGTTGGCACAAGTAGCAGCTGCAGCAACGGCTGGTTTCAGATTCATTATTTTAAATGTTGTCGAAACAATCAAAGAAAATTATATTTTGTGAGATAATTATACGACATACCCAACAACGACTACGTCGAGATCGAAGTGTTGATCTCGTTGATGAACAGCGCGGAGTACGAAAGAGTACAGTCGGCGAAATAAGTCAAAGAAAATGCGCATTCACAGTCACTCACGCATTCACAGTCACAGTCACACAACAATTCACAATAATCAATTGTATCATACGTAGTATTATACGTAGTATCATACATCCACGTTTTTCTAACGTATTAGACGACCGTACCTACCGGTACATATGTCATCGTACGTACAACGTATCATAAGTCGTCGTTGGGAGACACGTAGCTTCTACGCTTCTACTGGAGTACCAATCTAAAATCTAAGGTACCTACTAGACTAGCGTACGTCATACTAAGGCCCAACAGCAAACAAAATTGAAAGTAATATGTAAAAATAATAAACTACGAAGAAGCATTTTGGAATTTGAACTACCAAAGCAACAAAGTCTACTTACAAGTAATCAAAACGATGCTCTTTGCTTGGAAAACTCTCGAATCAACTCTTCCGATTCCCTGTGAAAATTCCTCTGCTGTCCTTGATTCATTCTCGCCATGAATAGCGCAACCTGGATTCGATGTTGGAGATTTACGTCATCAGAGTCTCTCGATGGACTGTCACAGCTGGAACAATCTTTATCCTTCTGTTGGAATTTGGGATGAGAATGGCGGTGGCCATCATCACCAAGATTAAATGAGGTACCCACTCTTATGAATTCTTGTCCTAAGATTCGAAAGGCCCGAACTTGTCGTCGCCTAGTTGTCATAGCATCATCATCATTCCGGTCTTCATTCAATACTTTCCAACACGCACCCTGAATGGTGTTCGAAATGTCCATATCAATTGTGGGCCATACAAAATCATCCATAATGGAAGGAAAGGACAAGACAGAACGAAATGCTTGCTGTTCGGCTTGACGAAACATCGTCTCGTTGGCATCATCCCCAAGATCACTATCCTTTCCACTCCTATCACTAGTTCCGAGTCCCATCTTCTCAACTTCTAATTGATACTGTCTTTGGAAGTTTTGATACACTCGCAGTGACTTTCTCATCAATGTCGACCAGTATCTTGCACGACCCCTCGATCGTTGTGCCGTCCTTGTCAACCCCAAAACGTCCCAATGGTTCCCTCTGCCACATTCCCAATAGAGGCCTTTCCCAATACTTTGCAAAAAGAAGGGAGCGAAAGCACTGGACTCTACAACTTCCATCGCCTCTTGTTCACAAACACCACGAAAAACAGAGTCTGCGATTTGTGTTCCTTCCGATGCAAGGGCAATGTACCTGCTCACAAATGACTTTAGATACAGAGCAATTTCTACTTGCCGTTGCTCCGTCTTCATTTGGGGTATACTTCTTCCCTCGCCATCAAAAAAGGCTCGAGCCATAAATCTGCGAAATAGTTCGTCTTGTTCGGAGCGAGAAGCCGTGGAACATGTCGTCACTACCTGGACAGCCTCCATCACCACCCGAGAGAACGAGGCGATACTCAAGTCGCCAACATAATACTCTACTTTGGGACTAAATCCAAGCAAAACTTCAAAGAAGATGTCCATATTGATTCCCAAATCAAATACTGCCGTTTTGTCCTTGCTAGCCGTAGTGGCAACTCCAAATTCATCATAGTGACGTCGTTTCTCTGTGTCGTAAAGTGTTTCATAGGCCTTGTGAAGTTCCACAAATTTTGCATGGCTTTGGGGGTCTGAGTTCTTATCGGGATGGTGTTCCTTTGCCAACTTGTAAAAGGCTCGTTTGATCTCCTTGGCCGAAGCAAATGGTTTTACACAGAGCAATTTGTAGAGTGTTTCATCTCTCACCGAGAAAGAACCCGCGTTTAGAATTTCTTCGAGTTCTCGAGCATGCTTTTCTAAATTGTAACGCTCCCAACTGGCACTGGTACTATTCCAATACTTCTTTCCTTGTAAACCTGCTTGCCAGACGATTTTTGGAGTATTCCACAACCCCACGATTAACTTGCTCACTGCCACTGTCGTGGCGACAATCACCACCAAAGAGCTTGTCACGCAACCAGCCAGCACACTTTTGACGAACGACCGGGACTTCCTATTCCAGTACTGTACGGTCGTCTCGTTCGATTGGCGTGTAATCTGATGCCATGTCCATACTGGTATGCCAATCAGGGCACCAGTGCTGGCAGCCGCTGCGATACCCCCAACTACCAAACTCCCAGATGCTGCCTCTACGATGTTGGATGGCCGTCCTTGGATTACAGGATAAACTTCATCTTCTTTTCCCGACTCATCCTCCCAATTCCCCTTACTCGAATCTTGCTGCTGCTGTGATTGTCTGCGATGATGTCGATTTCTGGTTTCTTTTTTGCTCGAATGTCGCCCTCCTCCGTCATGCCTCCTCCTTCGACGACTTTGCCGAGATTGATCTTCTTGTTGCGGAAAAGCTTTGTACGGACTCTTCCATAGCAGGAGCAGCAGAAGTACAATCGGGGGATCTCCACGCATCTGCTTCGAACTGTGATGATTACGACGTACTTCGTATTAGATTTTTCATGTCTCTCGTTCGGATGTGATTTGCACGAAAATTCGAAAATGTCGTGCGTACGACTAGTACATACGTAAAATTCGCGTGTGAACAAAATAAAATAATGTTTAACTGTCAACGAAGTGTTCGTTTGCATGCATTACTCTGCGCAGTCGTACTGTTGGAGTCCTCCTCGTACCGGCACTACTTACTGAGGTCGTAGATCTAGTTCAAACACAGATTCTCCAGAATAGAATACGCTCAGAGCAGTCTTTACCCGCGCGACAAAGTGCTAAATTTCTTGGACTTTTAGCACTCGGCGAATTAATTTTGTTTTTTTGCCCTCTTTACCCAACGAAATTTAGCTCGCGCCACCAAAATAAATTTGTCCCCTCCGATTTTGGGTGATAAAATTGGCTGAATTTGTCCCCGGAGACAAATCCGGGAGCTAAATTTCGTTGGTACGAACTTTCACTCCACCACCACCACCTCCCTCCATTTCGGAGCGGCTACACTACCAATAAAAAAGCTTACACAAGTTGGTAAAATAGAGTTCCAGCAGCGGCACCTGATTTATCCTCACCATGGTAGGAGATTTGCTGGAAAATTTTCTCTTCCAGCAGCTATTGGATGATGATGACGATGACGACGACGATGACGACGATGATGACGACGATGATGTTGCTGTTCAGAAGCAACAGTGTTGGTCGTAGAGATGGAACAGGAGGATGAACATAGGATCGATCACAGAACTCTCCCACAGAACCCTCGTAGAACATTTGGGCATCAACTTGCTCTTGAAGCCATCCAGAGAAACTTCCTCCAACCAGTATCTCCACTCTTGGGAAAGGAGTTTCCTTTGATGTTCCGTATTAGCAGAGGCCGTTTCCAAGTTCTTCTGGAGGATGTCATGAACACACCAGAGCTAGTGTTTTATCACAAGTCACCAGGTCCGTTTGGAAGACCCATTGCTTCCGTGCAGGCAATTCTACTGCTTCCTTTGAAGACTCTTGCCTATGGTGTTCCTCCCCACACCTTCATCGATTTCTTTCAGATGTCGAAAGAGATGGCAAGGGACTGTTGCAGAGCATTTGACAGAGCAATTCAGACCCTGGACATGAAGGAATATTTGAGAGTACCAACTGTCGAAGACCTCAAAGGGATCAACAAGCTGCACCAGCACAGGCATGGAGTTCTGCAGATGACTGGCAGTCTTGATTGTTCACACACGTACTGGAAGAACTGTCCAAAGGCATGGCAAGGCTCATACATAGGAAAAGAGAAGAAGGCCGCCATCGTAATGGAAGCAGTTTGTGACTATCATCTTTGGATATGGCATGTCTCGTACGGATATGCTGGATCACTGATTGATCTCAACATCCTAAATGCGTCCACCTTCTTGCAGGCCATGACCGGAGGGGACCTGGATAAGCTTGAAGAGGAAGCGGGGATAGTCCCCTACACCATCAGTGCAGAGGAATTTCGAAAGATGTTCATCATTGTGGATGGAATTTATCCCGAATACAGTCGGTTTGTCAAAGGGATCAACCAGCCGGTCGGTTCCCAACAGAAGCATTACACTGAATGGCAGGAGGGAGCGAGGAAAGATGTCGAGATATTGTTCGGGGTGATGCAATCAATGTGGCAATTCATAGCACGACGCGATTCCAGAGCAGCATACATGCTGGCACAACATCTAGAGGAGGATTACAATGGTGGATCGCATGTAGACCAACCAAACGATCTAGAAGAAGTGCAAGACACCCACATCCCGAAAAAAAACTTAGTGAATGTGCCAAACGACATACATACCTCACAAAGTCTTATGGACGATACGATTGCCTTTCTATACCATTACGCGAACGTTTGGTTGCATTGAGAACAAGTAAGCTCGAGAAACGGCGGATATACAAGCATTTTGGCGCCGTTGAAGCGCTTATTTGGCAGTAAAAAAAACACCCTTTGTGAATGTGCCAGGCGACATACATACCTTACAAAGTCTTATGGACGATACGATTGCCTTTTTATACCATTACGCGAACGTTTGGTTGCATTGAGAACAAGTAAGCTCGAGAAACGGCGGATATACAAGCATTTTGGCGCCGTTGGAAATGCTTGGGCAGTCAAAAAACACCCTTTGTGAATGTGCCAGGCGACATACATACCTTACAAAGTCTTATGGATGATACGATTGCCTTTCTATATCATTACGCGAACGTTTGGTTGTATTGAGAACAAGTAAGCTCGAGAAACGGCGGATATACAAGCATTTTGGCGCCGTTGAAGCGCTTATTTGGCAGTAAAGAAAAACACCCTTTGTGAATGTGCCAGGCGACATACATACCTTACAAAGTCTTATGGATGATACGATTGCCTTTCTATACCATTACGCGAACGTTTGGTTGCATTGAGAACAAGTAAGCTCGAGAAACGGCGGATATACAAGCATTTTGGCGCCGTTGAAGCGCTTATTTGGCAGTAAAGAAAAACACCCTTTGTGAATGTGCCAGGCGACATACATACCTTACAAAGTCTTATGGATGATACGATTGCCTTTCTATACCATTACGCGAACGTTTGGTTGCATTGAGAACAAGTAAGCTCGAAAAACGGCGGATATACAAGCATTTTGGCGCCGTTGAAGCGCTTATTTGGCAGTAAAAAAAACACCCTTTGTGAATGTGCCAGGCGACATACATACCTTACAAAGTCTTATGGATGATACGATTGCCTTTCTATACCATTACGCGAACGTTTGGTTGTATTGAGAACAAGTAAGCTCGAGAAACGGCGGATATACAAGCATTTTGGCGCCGTTGGAAATGCTTGGGCAGTCAAAAAACACCCTTTGTGAATGTGCCAGGCGACATACATACCTTACAAAGTCTTATGGATGATACGATTGCCTTTCTATATCATTACGCGAACGTTTGGTTGTATTGAGAACAAGTAAGCTCGAGAAACGGCGGATATACAAGCATTTTGGCGCCGTTGAAGCGCTTATTTGGCAGTAAAGAAAAACACCCTTTGTGAATGTGCCAGGCGACATACATACCTTACAAAGTCTTATGGATGATACGATTGCCTTTCTATACCATTACGCGAACGTTTGGTTGTATTGAGAACAAGTAAGCTCGAGAAACGGCGGATATACAAGCATTTTGGCGCCGTTGAAGCGCTTATTTGGCAGTAAAGAAAAACACCCTTTGTGAATGTGCCAGGCGACATACATACCTTACAAAGTCTTATGGATGATACGATTGCCTTTCTATACCATTACGCGAACGTTTGGTTGTATTGAGAACAAGTAAGCTCGAAAAACGGCGGATATACAAGCATTTTGGCGCCGTTGAAGTGTTTGTTGGGCAGCCAAAAAACTCCCTTTGTGAATTTGCCAGGCGACATACATACCTTACAAAGTCTTATGGACGATACGATTGCATTTCTAAACCATCACACGAACGTTATGTTGTATTACGAACAAGTAAGCTCGAGAAACGGCGTAGATATATCTATTTTGGCGTCGTATAACCGTTCGATGGGCAGCCAATATCACCCTTTGAGGGAGAAGCTACTGGAGATGGTGATGGAGATTGGAAGAATTCATCGCCGCCAGCGCCTCTTCCACAACCTCCTCTACCTCTGCCAACGCCTCTGCGTCCGGCTGTTCTTTGACTAAGGGCCATGGTGATGTTTTTTTTAAGGGATAATAATGTTGAGTGAAACTGCAGACCAAGCCAAAATTTTAGTACGCGCGGGTAAAGAGGGACTTTTTAGAGAGACCGAAGGTACCAAATTGAGGTTATGAGCTGGTGCTAAAATAATTTTTAGCACCCGGTTTGGTACCTGTGGGTAAAGACTGCTCTCATTATCATTAATGACTGATGACTTGCGACTGCATCATTTTCTCTCTTGATATAGTGTTTAGTCGTATATTTCAAATTAGGTATATTGAATCAATTCAGCTTAGGGTTCGATCTTGCTTGGGCTGGTGATCCGTACCGCTTTGATGTGTTCCACGTCTAGCTCAAATTGTGGAGCCATAAATTGCTCTGCCAGCTCATGGATACGTGGATGGATATCTTTGCTGGGAGAGAACTTTTGAACCCTGCATTTGTGTTTTTGCTGCAGCTGCATCTGAAATACTTGGAACCATCCGTTTCGCGGCCACTGTACAACCCAAACAGCAGCTTGAGGGTGAATTCTCAGTATTTTGGCCACCTGATCGGCACAGACTTCCGTCTCTTCCGTGTAAACCAAAGCAGCACCGCACACAAAGGTTACTTGATATGGATCTGGCACCTCTTTGTTGTTTTCGTAGTCGCCGCCCAGAGTTGGCATCAAGAGCGGTTGATCTTGATCGTATTCATTCCAATCCAAATGTGCCACTTCTATCTGTGGCACGTTGGTGGAAGCATCTTTTCCAAAGTAGTCACACAACCGTCGATTGGTTTCATGTACGTTCTTTTCGAGTTGCCGTAGAACTTCCACGTCATAGTCAGTCACTACAATTTTGGTCGCCGTAGATGACGACAGCGAATCACAAATGATCATTCCTTTGGCTTGTTGTGCCATGATCCAAGCCAATGTCATTCCCACTAGTCCCACAGTTCCACTTCCCAGTTCGATCATCATTGTTGGAGGATTCCTGGCACCGTCGCTTTCCTTGTCCTTGTCGTGCGAGAATAAGTCGTTATGGAGCGTATCGTGTCCACACAACAGCATGGCGGCCAAGACTGCCGAAGAGTACCATCCCCGTGCGCCAATCGGCGTTTGTTGACCATCCTCCGTCAGAATAGGCAACTGCTCCAATTTCAGTGTGAGAAATGAGGAAACATCCTCTTTGGAAAACACAAAAGACGGAGTCGGTGCGGTCGTTGTGGAAACGGCGTCGTCCTTGTCCTCCAAGAGTGACTCGTCAATGGAACCATCATCCTTTGCTGCAAATGGATCAGCATCCCCCTCCTTTTCTCTCTTCGTTGGATGGAGCTGTCTGCGACAACTTGGGCAACAAGCTCTCAAGGTTGGAAGCAAGTATACATCGCCGTCGTCCATACGCATGATCAAAGGCGTTGGCTTCTGCTACCGGGAGGAAATGGAGAGATGTGACGTAAACAGTGGGCAAAATGCAAAACATAGCTCCAACATGACCATTTTTGTTCAAGTTACTACCGTAGAGACTACCGTACCACCTTCGTATTCCGCAGTACCGATACCTTGAAGTGCCGATACCGGTAGACGGTATCAGGTAATAATGTGCGTCAAAAGAGTGTGTACCGGTACTCACAGTCAATTGTCGTATCTTAACAGAGAGATGTCGATTAATGACAAAGTATCACAATTAACTGTAATAAACTTTGATCTTTACAGTTGTTAATAACAGAAATAACAGTAAACAAAATCGATCGGATGACCATTCCAGTCGTGAGTGAAAAGCTAGTCATCAGTCATTGGACTCTGCCTTGATGTACCAAGTCGTACGATAGAGAGAGAGTGTAGCTTACTTACAGTTAGTAATAGTGTTAGTAGAAGTGTTGACACTTTTCCAGAAAAGCTGAAAGCTAGGTAGTTAGACTACCTTGACTGCTTTTTCTACTCACACAGTCTCTTCTCTACTAACGTAGAGAGCTCTACTCTAGGAAACAGGATTTCTCAGATTCCATGAAAGAAAGAGGATGGAGGAAGTTACATTCACAGTCAAATTTCTGTTGGGGAGTTATTCAGCGATCCGCGGTCTTTGGATGGCTGACCGAACGATTTTTCACATGCCTTGGAGATTGAAGATGAAAGATTGTTGCGAAATGGAATAGAACTAAACGTGGCGACAATCATAGATGGTGCAAGACCAGTGCTACGGTACAAATTAAACTGCACGTCTGTCTTTGTTGTATTCTCACTTTACAACGAAAGAGATGGATATTCTCTCAAAGATGCCAGAAAGTACACGGGTAGGAAGTGCGCAATGAGTTACCAGTAAACGCGTCACAAGAATTTTAAGGAACTTTCCATAAAACGTCTATGAAATGTTTCAATGGACTGTGTCAAGGTAGTTTCGCGATCTTCAATCTTGTAATTTCCGAAAGCTCACAGTATTGCTACTCTTGCTGATAGCGCAATCAAAGCTCGAAAATTGATAGGAAGTCAATTCTTTCAAGTCTCGACGTTCATATCCGTCTTGTATGAACGGAGCGACTGATGGCATATCTTTCGAAGATTTAATAGTGCCATCCCGAAATGCACTGTTTCCCCAAGTCCACCAGTTGTGACCGCAAGAGCCATCGTCAGATTCTCCAATCAGGATGTATTCATCCACCCCTGCTTCTCGAAACTTGGCTGACCAATCTTCTCCCATTGGCATCCAACTACACAAAACAATCACTTGACCTGACCTACTTTGATTTTCTGGTGGGTCTTCTCGGTTTGATTCGTCGCTCAGTGTGTCTTTTGTTGTTCGTTTTGTTGCTTGTGCATACGTTTGAAGCGCCTGATCCACTGACAGTTTCTCTACGTTGGCTTTGGTGAAAATGTTCCAGCTCATGTCATCGGTCGCAATCAGTTTTGGCATGCCTCGTTTTGCAACGATAATTTCGTGGTCAGTCTTTACAGTTAATCCAGTTTTACCCGCTTTAGGTTTGCTTGTCATCATTTTGTCGTACATGTACTCCTTTAAACATTGAATGAGCAGTCCATCCCCGGCACCGACATCCAATATTACGGTTGATTCGCAGCAATTGGACGACTCGATACGGCGCAGTAGATAGTCACCCAAGTGCTCCACGTATTCTCTTGTCCACAATTGATAACAATTTGCCTCTTGACAGAGAGCATTGAGAGGCCCACAGTTGTTGATGTAGCCACCAGTGACAACTTCGAGTAGATCATCCAGGGACGTGTCGTCGAGTTTGGTTTCAGGTGGTATCATTGCATGAGTGAATGAAAAAGTTCCAGGTTTGGACACGGCAAGGTGTCCCGATGTCGTGCCTGTATTTTTTGTTTTTTGGACGAGGGCGTCCTCTTCGTCGTCGTCCAACGGCGACTGGTATTCCGTCCCTCCAAGTTTCGTTACCAGTGGTAATACGGCCTGACGAAACCGTGCCGAATTCTTTTGCGTTGACCAGTCTCGCATCCGTAGAGCCTTGACGACGACATTGGTCCGGGGAAGGCGTTGTATCGTTGCCAAACTTTCGTCGTATGGGGAGTTATCGGTACTGGTGTTGTTTTTTTGATCCCACTGGATGATCCCTCTGTTCATGAGATCGATAAAGAATCGTCTCCGGTTGGAGGATTGGAACTGTGGTGACATGCGCAACGACGGATACGCCATCATCGCCTCCTGTATGAATGGTCCATACTTTGCAAGGAGGATTTCCTTGCGGATCCATGCGACCAATCGAATGTTATATCTCCACGAGTTTTCAATGTCATTTCCCCAGGTTTCCGTGGGGAGGAGGGACGGTCGTAAGATATCGTTCAGTACTTTTGTACGAATTTCCGCCATTTGAACCGTAGCCGAGGCATCAACAGTAGCATTTCTCAATGTAGTTTGGAGATCTTGTACCTCTTTGTCGTGACGATCATCCTTGTCGTTGTAAAAATCTGTTGCCGCCATGGCATCGAATCGTTGACGTCGAAACGAATCGATCTGGACCTTTGTTTCTTCGTAAATTGCCAACGAAAGCAATTTTTGTGAATATGGTATCAGAAAGAGCATATCAATCCAATAGTTGTTGATAGTATTTGGATTTCTCGGCACAAGTTTGTTGCGAAGGGACAGACCGGTCCGAAACAATGGTGGTCCGATGGTTTTCGTCAACGACGACGATAGTTTGTTGAGCGTCGTCAGCAACACCATCTTCAAAAAAAACCAAAAACACAACTCTACCACAGACTACTACTCGGAGTACGTTCGTTCGCACACCCGTCAAGCCGTGCGGAGAGAAAATGGGATGTGCATTTACAGCTTGTTATGATAGTGTGTGCACACGATGGAGATTCGTCCTGCTGTTATCAGGAACTATAACACTGTGCCACCGATAATAATACAGAATGATTGGATCGGTAGTGAGTAAGATTTTGTATCATAGATCATTTTTTGAATTGGTACTCTGAGTACGTAACATAATATATATTATGATGTTTTGTTGGTTTTGGTGATGAGAGTAGACTACGACGTATCACGGATGCCTCTCCCATGTATCATACCATACGTACCGGTAGTCTACTTACTGTTTTACATTGTATAATAGTAGTACTACAAAAAAACATTCTTCACAGCCACAGTGTATTCCATCCTTAAAACTGCCACGAAGTTCTACTTCGTTACTTCGTAGTAATACGCAATGAGTGCCATTGCAACTTTTACTTTATAATATCTTTCGTCGACATGCGTCGTACTCTGGTAGTGGGACAGCACCAGCTAGCTAGGGACTGCTGGGAGTCTCGGGTCATCATCATCTCATTTTTGGTTTGTTTTCCTTTTTGTATATATCTTGTTTACACAACAAAAACATCCTCTTTTTCTCATACCAAACGTTCCAAATGATGCA
The DNA here is from genome assembly GCA_019154785.2 of Nitzschia inconspicua. Lineage (NCBI taxonomy): Eukaryota > Bacillariophyta > Bacillariophyceae > Bacillariales > Bacillariaceae > Nitzschia > Nitzschia inconspicua. The sequence goes on from JAGRRH010000018.1 coordinate 1,773,859, forward strand.
GTGAGCGATCCCCCCTTGTGAAGATGACGCGATAGACCCGCAATTCACAGTTTTGAAACAAGGGACTGTCAGGAATTTCCAGCAGACCACGTTCCAGTTCCCTCAAAAATCCCTTGTGGCTGACCACCAAGATGTGACGATGCTCCATCTCCATCAACAAATCAAACATTTGACCGGCTCGAGCACGGAGCATCTCTTTGGATTCACGGACCATAGCTTCGTGGGCCGCTATTTCCTTGGAAAGTTGATCAATATGCGTAATGATGAATCGGTCATCGTCTCGCGTCAATCGAAGCAACTCCTCCAGCGGTCGGGGAGTGTCTGGTGGGAACTGCGTTTTTCGTTCCGTCAGCTCGGGCCGAACGTGAGCATTGATAGCCGAATTTTCCAACACAATCTTGGTGGTTTCCAAGCATCGGGAGAGTGGAGAACACATGGCTTCGGTGGGTGGGTGTATCTTCCCTTGGTTCATAACGGCTTGCAGTTTTTGCGACACATCCCGTGCTTGCTGCCTTCCCCGTTCCGTTAGCGGGGCATCCCGAAGGGAGGGGTCGGTCAGGACGGATTGTCGCGCCTCTTCCATTTTTGCATAGGTTTCCTCGGGAGAAAGGTTTTGACGTTCGGCGTCGAGTTTGGCTTCCTTTTCGGCTATTGCCTCCAGAACATTGTGAACGGCCTCGCCGTGTCGAATCAAGTATAGGGTCCTTCTTCTGTGTAATCCTCGGCTGCTATCCGCAAGGGATGAAATAGATACCGTGGAAGAGGATGCCGTGAGAAACGGAGGGTGAGGAGATGACTGGGACCGTCGCGGATCGTTGGAATCGTTCATGGTAATGAGTGATGATCCTCGTTTCCGTCCACAAATAACGTTTCGTTATTCGTGTGTTCGGTGACGTGAATGTTGAAAAATAATGATGTTTTCACAAAGAGCTGCTTTATAATGGAAAGTACCTTGTAGTGGTAGTTGCCATCGTACTGGTTGAACAAATAGTAATGTGAACAGTACGACGTAGTGAGGACAATAGTGTAGTATGACAGGATCAGAGAAAAAGAGAAACATCACAACATCACCGTCATCATGTGACTGTGTGAAATGAATCTTTCAGTCGATTGATTCCTTTTTTCGCCAGTTAATTAAGAGGGTATCAAAAGCAGGAAGATCCGGTGAAAAAGACCACGATGCTTCCGATCCGTTAAATAAATGAGATGGATGGCTCGCACGACCACCCTAACAAGACTGACTTGTGACGGTTTGTTTCAACTCCATTAGGGTTGCAAAAGGTCTACGACTCGTAGACCTTTTTCCAAAAATCGTAGACCTTTTTCAAAAAGGTCTACGACTCGTAGACCTTTTTCCAAAAATCGTAGACCTTTTTCCAAAAAGGTCTACGACTCGTAGACCTTTTTCGACTAAAATTCGACTAAAATAAAAGGGATCCCCAAAAGAGAAAATACCCAACCCCTTTGTACTCATTCACTTGTAAAAGTACGGTACTCCGAGAGTAATGAACAGTGCTCCTACTACGGTAAGAAGTTCTACGTAAGTGTTTCTTTGTTCACGCGTACTATTAGTACAGTAGTACTTTTACGCAATCTTACACTTTTACGACTACTAGCTAGAGGAACTGTTCCACATCCCACAATCGATGCCCGTTTTCCATATCATACTGACATAGTATGCATACGACTTCAAATACTATTTTGTGCTTTTCCTTTTTGTTCTTCGTAATTCGGAATGTGTTTGATAGAACGTTGAAAGATTTTTTGCGAGCATTGAAGTTCTCGTGACGTTCACGAGCCCTGTTCTTGAATTCAGCAAGTTCGCGGCTATCGTACTGGCTTGGTGGTGCAATCGTGGTATGCTGTTCTCCCAGATACCCTTTGTCAGCGATTGCTTTCTTACCTTCTGGAATTTTCGCCTTCAGACTGTTTTCAGGATCGTCCGGATTTCGAAACATTGTGATGTCATGGACACTTGCGTCGAAGGGCCTATTTATCCAAACAAGCCTGTTTTCAAACCAAGCTCATAAGCTACCGCAGGTCCATGCGACTTGTGAGAGTATACTTTGGCAGTTGGGTTTTTCCGTGCCTCGTAAGTCTTGCAATGAACGCCGTCAACAGAAATGACAAATATCGGATCGTTCTTGAACTCGCCAAAGACAACCTTCTTGCTTTTCAAGCGATGCATGTTTTTCAATGTCTTCCAAACTCTCTCTCGGATTGTTTTCTCTTGTAGTTTCCGCCACCCGGACATGACTGTTTCTGTTTGATATGCTTTCAAATAGTACAGTGAGATGAAAAATGAATGAATATCAACTCTCTCGTCGATATCTTGCAGGGCGGATCCTTCACATCGATCGTAGCCCAAAAATGTTGTTGTTTTTGGTAACAAAGCACGGTCGTGCAATAGGGCTGCCTCCTGAAGAGCGTTCGCCTCCCGATCTTCTCTGATAGTCTTCTTTAAGCTCTTGACATTGCAATTAAATCGATTTTGAGAGTATTGACCAAAATGTTGTGGATACAATCGATACAACCGGGCTTCAGGCATATCCATGTACATTTCATCATTCTCCAAAAGCTCCTTCACAAAAGCCTTACCTTTGCTTTTTCGCCAAGACTCTACTTCTCACTACTGCTGCCGTTTCGACTTGTCATTCTCTTGTATTGTTTTGCACGAAGGGTACAAGTTTGATGACTGATCAAACAAAAATAAACAAGGAAAACTACCGAAGTACTGTAGTTCGTACGGTAATTTGTGCAAGTAGTGGTCCTTCTTACCGTTCAATACGTAGTACTTCGAAGTAGTAGCTACGTACTACGGTAGTGTTTATGAGAGAAATCCGTTGTAGGATCAACAGTCCCCAAAATGAAAACGCGACCCCCCGAATTTCAAAAAGGTCTACGAGTCGCAGACCTTTTTCCAAAAAGGTCTACGATTTTTCCAAAAAGGTCCACGAGTCGTAGACCTTTTTCTAAAATTCGACTAAAACTCAATAACCCCTAATCGAGAAGTGTTAGCTCTAACCCTATGCGTCTTGTTTACATTGCAGCGCGAGTCATCCATCTCATTTTTCAACGGTCTGGAACAATCGTGGTCTTTTTCACCGGATCTTCCAGTTTCGTCGATGTTTGGTTTCTTCCGTCGTAAAATTGTCTGAATATGTATGTACGGGTAGTCTACTGTCGTACTACGCAGTACCACCTTTAAGAAACGTACTAGCTAGCGCGCGCAAGACTGATTTTTCAAATGACGTCAGAGATCGTCACCAACGCCACCATCATTTATTTCACGGAGTACGTACTTTATTATTTATTTTATCTGATCGATCGCTGAAACGGTGCGTCTCTTTGTTCTCCCGTACGTTTCACTGTGATGAGCGGGCCCGCACCCTCTCAGCTTCCTGCACGTCACATCATTATCAATCATCATCAACGTCTTCTCCGCACACGGAGAAAGACTTGTGAGACTGGCATCAAGTTCTTTTTGTGAACGAAGTAGTGTTGGCGATAGAATTCACGATCGCAAAAAGAAGGATCCATCCCATACAAGACGTTCTACCTACTACGTACGTAGTAGTACTCTAGCTAGACAAATCAGTTCTGGGTCATCATTATTCACAGCAATAAAAAACATTCTGTTTCGTGTTGGTTTATCTTGAAGGACTTCATCGTCATCACTACAAACAAACAAGCAGGGAGGAATTGTTGTTTCATCTGAGAATAACGTCTAACGTTAAGCAGAGGTTCTTTATCCTACCTTTTGGTCTGCTTTGGAACCTCGACTATTCATTCATTGAACTTCACACCCTTTCATCATCACTAACCGAATAGTAGAGCCGGTGCCAATGAAATCCATACAAGGTGGAGGAGCATCACCTTTCTTACCGCCGGGATTGCTTTTGGTGACGACAATCCTATTGGGATCATCCACAAGACTCTCAACGACGACAGAAGCCCTGCAAGTTCACCCTCCTTTATCTCTCCAACGAAACCCTCGAAGACCACATGTTTCCGATCATGTCCGCCCGGGAAAAGCGTCCACCTCGTCCATCTCCACAAGAAATGGAGTTTCTTCATTTCCTTTAGAATCGGCTTTGTTTCAATCAACTGTCCTTTCTTCCACCGCCGAAATGTCCGGTAGTAGCGAAAGTCTCAAGGGCAAACCCAGATTTGTGATTGAAAAGGTTGGCGGCGGTGGAAGTCGTCGGGCGGCTTCATCCCATGCATCGTACTATTATGGAGACTACGTCACCAGCAAGGTGTACTCCGACATCAGCAATCTTTGTGTACAAAACTTTTTTGGGACCACGGAACGAGATATTCAACAATCCATTCAAACCTCGACGCAGAAACTGGAGTTATTTCAGTCGTTACAACCCGACGAGTTACGACGTCGACGCGATGACGTCAAGATCACCTCGGAATTTTTCGTTGCCTACGAACTGACCGAGGCCACCCCAGAAGACGTGGAGGAGTTTCGTCGGGAACAAGAGCTTCAGCGGGAGCAAGAACGTCTGCGAATGAAGAATGGCGCCAAACAAAACCAAGTTCACTACAATGCGCACGGTAATGATCATTATTACCGTGTCGATCATTCCATCAAATCTCCTGCGAAGATGGCGAACGGTTATGAACCCTACAGTAACCGGCCACAAGGCGCTGCAGCAGGCGATGTCGGTCCTGTCGTTATGGGAGGAACTCTGGGAGGCGTCGCGGGACGTCGACAAGCGAGAGAACAAGCAAACGCACGGACACAACGTCCCTTAAGGAGATATCGCTCCGGCTCTTCTACCGCCTCGGATGGAGCCGGGAGCGCCTGGAATTCTTTTCCCAATACACGAAGTAATGACGGTGGAGGAACCCGAGAGTATCATAATTCATATAGCTCGACTCCCTTTTACGACCCCTACACAATGGAAGAAATCGATGACCCGCTGGTCATGGGAGGGAACCTCGGAAGCGTAGGACCATCTACTCGCCGGCGACAACAGAGAAGGACATCTCAAAGAGGTACCATGGGACCACTTTTTGCGTATCGCAGATACCACCAGTATCAACATGACTTTGAATACTTCCAACAACCACAATCAACTCAACGAGCAGTGAGCAACAATGAAGAATGGGGAGTCGAGCAACCGTTTATGGTCGACCATGGTCACAATTACAATGTCGAAACAGGTCGATACGACCAACATGTTTGGCAAAATTTTCAGGAGCATCGCCATCAATCCCCAATGCCGCACGAGGCTACATCAACGGCGCATCATACATACTCTAGTATTGATGGTGGAATGAACTTTGAGTACCATTACAACCCCAACGTCGACAGTCAACAAATTTCCTCGGTCCAGGAGTATGGCCTACCAATAGATGACAAGAGAGTTAGGAGCACACGACCTAAGGATGCACCGTTTCAAGCACAGCCTCAATCAAGGCCCACAAAACCGACAAGCCCTAATCGCGTAGAGAGTTCCCATTTCCATTCTCCTGCCGCTGGAGCAGTTCATGAAAAGGAGGCACCTATGTGGGTGAAGGGAAATTTGGTTGGTTTTGTGGAAGTTGTACATGTCCCTTACAGTTTGGGTGACTTGGATGACCCGGATATGCTGACAGCTGGTATGAAACCCCATCGAGCAGTTCTGCGTAATTTGGTAGTTGCCAAGCATGCTCGGAATTCTGGGATTGGCACTAGACTACTGGAAGCTTGCGAACGCCACGTTCAAAACCATTGGCAAATGAACGAGTTGGTGGCGGAAGTAGACGACCTGTGGAGCGAGTCCAACAATGGCAGTGTTCAAGAACCAGTCTCGAGCACGGAATCACCACAAACGACAGTAGCGTACACCACACCATCAGCAGTTAGCTTCTATGAAAAGTTTGGTTATGAGGTGGTATTGTCTGATCCCGAAAGTAAGCGATATGATGAGGAAACTGGTGAAATCACTGGACAAATTCAATGTCGAAGAGACGTCATGAGAAAGATGTTTGAAGGGGATGATAAAAGTTACAAGTCTGTCACTACAAAGGGAAAGGACGCAAAGCAAACTAATTTCAATGGCATAAAATCACACCAATACAGTGAAACTGCGCTGGATGTGGAGTATGAACCTACGGGCAAAGACTCCAAAGACACGGTCCAAAAACCATCCAGAATGAGGGAAGACATCAATGATCCTGCTCCCTGTGCCGCAGAACTGATAACAGATCCAACCGAAGGTCCTCGCCCTTCTGGTAGCTCCAGTAAGGCGTCAATTGCATGCGATCCTGAAGGACCCAACCAAAGTATTTTCAGCAGCTACGACTAGTGATCATCAGCCGGATATTTTGATGGGTACCTCGGAAGTACGCAGACCCTCTTTTGCCAAGCTCTTGATTTTCAACCGCTATTCTTGGTAACCTTTACTGTTGTTGGTGGCACAATTTCCACTAGTATTTGCTAATAGAGCTACGTAAAAAATCATATCTTTCTAATGTAATATGACCACTTTTGACGACATACCGTACCACGCTACTACTACTTACATACCGGTGGTGTACGAAGTACCTATAGGTATCATACGGTAAGTGTTACAGTAATAAGTAAAATGAAATTGATATTTTGTGACGTCATCATGTAAGACAATTACTACGTACGAAGGGTAGTAAATAATCATCTGATTGTCATCACAACAATCCATGATCAGAAACAAACCAATACGGTCTGTGACACAGCTCTCAACATCAGAACATCATGGTCGTGGGCTTACATTGCTGTCGCCGACAATCTACATTCGACCTACACTGGAGTAAACTTTACTACTAGAAGAACGCACGGATGCCCACAAACGTTGAAAATATTGACCGTTATCTGACAAAGTTTTCACCCTGTTGAAGTCGAACCTGAACAGAGTCGTGTTGACAGAGCAAATCCCAACCCCATCAACCTCCAACTTTTATGAAAACTTTTTGTGGCTTTATTCTCCTTGGGATGTTGTATCACAATGATCAGAGGCGACGGCGAGTACGCGGCCCAAACATTTTGCAAAGAAATACATTGGCGATTGCTGCTACAATCTTCAGTCCAACTCTTGGCTTCGTTGTCCTTTTTGACGGTTTCGCAGCAGCCTTTCATTCGAACCATCATCAGAACACAAGACATGATTTTGGTATAGACAATGCCTTCTTCCGTCGACAATCAAGCAATTTGTTGCGCCCCAAGACCCTTTTACTAGGAGCAAGGACTGATCTTGGTCCATTCCTCCAACCTACCAACACATCATCTTCGACAAAAAAGGCCCGTATTTCCAAAGCGGAACTTACAATGCAAGAGATGAAATGGTTGATGATACGCTTATGTGCTTGCATGGGCTTTGCTCTATTGCTGGTATCGTGGGAGGGCGTTTCCCTTTCACATCCTATGCGTATCGAGAACTCCATCGCAAGAACGCGCTCTCCATCGTGGGGTGAGGTGACAGTCCGAGGAATGGCCTTTGGAACGTTGGAGCGATCGGCACTGGCGAGAGATGATTCATCCGACTTGGAACCAAGCGACACTCTGGATTTACCATCCTACAATGAAGTTATGCTACAGCATCGTGAGAAACGAGTACCAATTTGGCAACAAATGGATGAACGACGTGGAAAAACAACCCGACAGGATGTCGAAGAATCTGTCATGCAAATCCAAATGGCTTTGTTGAAGCTCCAAGAGTGTAAGACTCTAGTCCAGGATTACAAATGGGATGAAGTTGGAAAAGTACTGAACCAGCAAAATTTTCGAACACCTGTGGAGTCGTCGTGTTACCTGTTGGAGCAAGCCGACGACTTTCTTCCCCCCGAAGCCCGACAAGTGGTCGGTTTCGACTGGGGCAGTTGTGCATGGAGACACTGCGGAGCGTTAGCCGATGCTCAGGAAGCCCTCGACGAGATCGAGCATCTTCTTGGAGTGCTAGAGCCATTTGAGTGTATGTTCTGCTTGGATATCATCGAACGAAGCTTACGTGACATCTTGTCAGTCACGGCCGAATTCCAAAGCAAGGAATTGCAGTCGCGGATTCCTGCCTACGCGCCCTTGCAAAGAATGAGCGATGTCAATCAGGACAACCTCGATGGGTTTGACTTGGATTTCATGAAAACTTTGAACGAGCTAAAGAATTTGGAGCTATAATCAATCAGTTCTTTTCAGAATTGACAGGACCAACGGGTCTACAGCATCAGTAGCCGCATATTGGATGCTCCACTAGACGCATGCAATGATTCATTGCGCAAGGTCATAATAAATCGAAAGCCAACGAATCCAGAGAGTTTCAAAAAAAGTAGCGCTTTTGAGGCACCATTCTTCCGAGTCCTCTTTTGTCAAAAAATTCAGATGTGACACTGACACTTTTGATTAATTCTTGACTAGACTAGTAGTCCCAGGTATTGCACCATTTTGATATGTGAATGAACAATATGTAAATTTAAAATAGACACTGTCCTGGCTTTACAATCATAAGTTCATCGTAGAATCTGGCTTTTTTGATTGACTGTGAATCATGTGCACTCTCCCATGATCTATTTCGGTTGATCTGATCCAACTTGGTCTACCACTTTGCGAGACCTCAAACGAATCGAACCTCTAGTTCACTTGGAGCCTCGTAAGCCTTTCCACCCGATACAGCAATTATCGCAGCATCTTCTTCCCGCGAAGTGACGGAGATTGAAGGAGGAGAAACGATGGAGGAGGTTGCCAAGACCTGCTCTTGCAACTCAAACTGAGAACCCTCCCATGCAGATTGTACATGTCGAAGAGGTCGAAAGTACGACGATTTTAATGGGTTCCACATCGTTCGGTCATTTCCTTCTGACCTGCTTGCAGTTCTGCGCCGAAACTTGGAAACCACCCACATCAATGTGGTGGCCACAAGAAGGATCGTCAAAAGTGGGAAACGAAAACAAGTTCCTGACCCACACAACGTCGAGCCAATGGAATCGTCGCTGCTCTTGTAGGGAATACTTTGTTGGGATGCAGCACTAGAGGATGATGACGACGACGACGTCACGGCGGTCATTCCGGACTTCCATCCGTACAGATCGTGTTCCTTGTCATTGAGTTGTCCCCGCAAGTTGTCGATTTCCCGTTTCAGCAAGTAGATCTTTTCTTGATCCGTTAATTCATTATGTTTCTTATTGGCAAGGTCCTTTTGCTGTGAAAATGACGACGATTCACCGTTTACTGATGACATCGTTGCGATACTCTATTCGTGTATACAGTCGTATTCTTGGAATCGGCGAGAATGAAATGATGGTTCAGTTCCGTTTGGATACTGCCAGTTCACACAGTACTACGTTGCAACCGACCGTGCCAGGAGGATGTCCGGCAACAACAAGTTGGTAAGTCGAAGCGATAAAAGTCAAACGTGATGCGGAACACAAAGGTGAAGGACGTTGCTACTAAAGAGACTACGATAGTAGAATATGCTTAGGTATTGATTGCAGATGATCGATAGAGTTTCGATTCATTTGCGCGTCATTGTGGTTCACAGAGGAATCGATTGATGCTATCCTACTGAAGTAGCTTCCGTACTACTTCGTACGTCGTACGTAGCACTTCGGTACGGTAGTAGGAATGCAGCAGACGTAGTCTAATATCGGGAGGAATTGACGGTAAAAAACAATCGTGTCACGAGAAGATGGCTGGTGTCCGTTGGCGATCCACGCCAGCCAGCTTCATCCGATCACCTCGATTGTTGAGCAAGGAAGCGCTGCTACCGTCTGTCATCCCTACATCCCTACTCCCTCGACCCTCGAGAATTCACCAATCGACTCATTAACCAGTTTTTGTTTGAAGTTACAACAGTTAGTTCCAAGTTCACGGTCGTTGACATTTCAATAAGTTGTATGCCTTTGGAGGTAACCTACCATCATCTACTACTGGGTGAAATGATGTACTACCAGCTCAGATGCTTCGGTTTGATTTTACCACTTTACCCCCAACAATCTAAATAAAACACATGCGTGTTTCCACAATTTCCAAGTGGCTTTACTTGACCAGGCGGTGTTGAGTAATTTCAAGTTTGGAACTGGTGCTAGATGTCGCTGTTTTTTCCCCTTGGCAGAAGAAAGCTTGGTCCATATGAGTTCCTCCAGCTGATACAAGGTCTGCAATGATGTGAACTTGGAGGTAAAGTCTGCAGTAGTTGACTTGTTGGATTTGGGTGGGGGGGGGGGGGGGGGGGGGGGTAACAGGTGGCTAGAGAGCTAGAGAGAGAAGCATCTCCATAATGTCAGAGTTGTTGATCCACTGCAGAGGAGTGCTGTACTTAAACCAGGAGTTTGTGGATGCTAAGTATGCCCTGACAGATGGGAAGACGGCTGTTTCCAGATATGGGAGTGGGTTGGAGGGGTTCTCCAACTCAGAGTAGGATGTTTTGTTTGGTCTTTGGGCCTATGCTAGAGCTATACGCATGTAACCATTGATGCCTGATGGTGTCTTGAGATGCTTGAGGATAAGCTCAACCTTATGGGAACCCTTTTTGTCATATGGGGGTGGAAATTTGCTCCTCAAAGGGAAGGGGGTGGAATACCACTGCTCTTGGGGTGTTTTGTCAATAATCCAATCGGTTCAGTTTGGACTGTTTGGTTTTAAAGATCCCAGAGTTTTTCCTCAGGGATGGAACAGGTACTCCAGTAGGAAGGGAATTACTCTACAATGCCTACCACGAAGATTTGAGGATTAATGAAGAAACTACCAACACCCAACACACACAACTTATTAATGTGGATATTGCTCCCTTTCCGAACATTGTTTTGGGAAGGCCACCCCACATCTGACATTTTATGGTTTTGGTCTTTTCCTCTTTTGTGAGGATGTTCACCTTTCCAGTTTTGAGTGGTAGGCAACAGAGTACTGAGGGTTCAAAGCCACAACTGGTGCCATAGTACTATCGATTTGGTGGAGAAAGAAACGATCATGTGGCAGTCATCGTCAATGAGTAAAGCAGATTCACTTATTGTAAGTATGACATTGCTATGGCAGAGACCAACGGACCACACTCAACCCCTACTGTTGCAAGGCCCTCATGGAAGTGTTTGAAATGTGGAGATCATCTATCTTGGTAGATCTAGTCTCTTGCTACCGGTAGTGTTCTAGCTACCTAGTCTTCATTTTATCTACCGTAGTCACCTCTATTTTATGCAAAAAGAAGTATGATACGACGTTGTAGTCTACCTAATCGATCGTCGTCGGGATTCTTTGCATGCGCTAATTGTTATTTACAGTTACACGTACGAAAAAAAATTACGACTACCCGTTGCTACAAATAGCGAGTAGGGAGAGAGTAGAAGAGTAGAGCATAGAGCCATTTTGGCGCTCACGCAGTACGACTTTACTAGGTACCTCTACTACAGGTAGTAGATTTGAATATCCTCCGAGGAATAATACCGTACTTCGAAGTACCGTACTAGCTAGTAGGCACCGGTCCCTACCTACCCAGCAGAGCTTCTTTCTATTAGTTTCTGATTTTCTTCTTCATTCGTTACTACTGTTATCATTATCCTAAATCGTTACCTCACCGGTAGCAACAACAATAATGATGCGTAGTGGTATAAATAGAGTAGTAATAATTGATGATAATATAGAAAAAGCGGAACATTCCGTAAGAAGAAGGGCAGCCAATGGATTTTCGAATAATAAAATGATACACTACTACTTATTAGTACAGTTAGTACTGTAAATTCGAAGAGAGTTTTAAAAAGATGATGTTGTTGGAAGTTGATGTTGTGTCTGAATACAAGAAACCGAACAATAAATAATGCATGAAATTCAATCTCCGGTTACTTATTATTTCTTCTGTAGTTCAAACTGCCACTACGTAGCACTCTGCACCATTGTTCAGCCAGCTCAACCATCCGTACGTGAGCACTTCTTATGTATTGCTGAAACGACTTCTACGGGGTATTACCTAACCTATTATGCAGCTCAGAAAGAGGTTCAATCGATGATCTCGTGTGACACAAAACGATAACTGTAATAAGGGTTGGCCTAAAATCAAAGGATAGGATGATTCAAGTCCTATTATTAGAGTGAGATTCAGATTATTATCTGCACCTACTAGAGTAGTAGAATAGAAATCCGGCACTTAAACATTATTTAATTGCAAATGTAGACAACCCACGATCTCTTTACGTCGTCCGTCTCTACTTCAATAAAAAATTACAACAATTACTTCTTTAGAAGAGCAACCAAATAAATAATACTCGAAATTGTAAAAAATGATATCGCACAACTAAATTCCCATTCGGCCACATAACCACAATTCCAAGCTTGTGGAATTCAGTCTCTTAATTTCTGAAAATAGAAAAAGTGTCACAGCTGTGGTTCCATCATATTGCTACTTCAGCAGCGCTAAGTAAACAAGTAGTGTGTTGTTCAGACTACATAACAAGAACTATTATATGTCGTTCCGAAATAAACCAAGAACAATGACCTGTCTCATCACTATGATATGACGTACACATCACCACTACTCTCTAGCTAGCTACCTACCTAGAGGTATAAACCGCCACTTCTTGATCTCCCTCTTTTAAACCGTCGTTCTCTTTTTACCAACCCGACTTCGGCAGTCTTTCTCACTCACAACAACGAATTATTCAATCATCCACCATGACGAAAGCGAAAAGACAAGGCGGAAAGAAAGATAAGAGAAAGGGACAGGGCAATGACAGTGCCAAGAAGCTTAAAGATAGTCAGCAACAGCACATGCAACAGACATCGGATGAAGGACATAACCACTTCTCCTCTTCCTCCCAGGGACAACATTCGGCTTTGGAACAAACGGGTCACACAAGCGCTGCCGACGCAGAGGGGGGTAGAGCAACTGGCATATGTGGTGCAAATCAAGCAAGTGTAATATCTTCTCTTCATACGCAATCGTCTACAGCTGCGCCATCTGCGTTTGGTGGATTTCAATCTCAGTCGTCAGCCACACGAATCCCAGACTTACATCGCTATTTATCGGAGCAACTCATGCGTCGACAGATTCAGGAACAGCAGAAACAATCACTCTCTCCAAATCTTCAGAATCTGGTGGAGCAATTACTTTCACAACAATCTAAGCCTCTACAAGTAGGGCAGCAAAACCACCAGCAATCGCAACAACAAGTATCGTTTCTGCACCAACTGCAAAAACAACAGCCGACTGTTGGCAACGGTGCTTTTCTTCCGATTCCACTTTCTCCTGCCGGCATGAATAATGCTTCCGCGGTGAGCAACATTCAGACCATGCTTGCATCCCTTCTATTATGGCAGAATCAAAACACTGCTCAAGCAGGTCCTCTTCCAACAACAGCTGGCGCATTCTCGTCAAATAATTCTACAGCATCCTACGATTCAACAACACCTATTAGTGGAGAAATGATCGCTGCACTTTTGAGTCCTATATTGCGGGAGTCGTTGAATCATCCGGCGACATTGAGTGCGGCAACAGTGGCAGCGGCAAATCACTCGTCCATGTCCACTTCAGATTCCTCGATATCCCAACCGCCGAATAACCGTCCAGAAAAGAAGCCTAGAGCACAGCAGCCCAAAGGCGATGCTAATAATACATCGTATTGGCCACAGCAACAACAAGAACAACAACTTTTGGACCTCTCTTCTAACGATGCATCCAGTTCTTCCTCGGAGCAGCAGCAGCAGCAGCAGCAGCAACAACAACAACATGCGAGCTTCAGCAACACTGGACAAAAACAACTCTTGTTCCCATGTCGGGCAAGAGCCGTACCACCCGATCACAATTCAAAGGTAGGAGGTCTAGATGGAAACAAGTTAGACTGGATATTTCGAAAGCTTGTTACAAATATCATTTTTCGTTTTAGCTCATCCTCCTTTTTAACCATCCGTTGCGGAAATTTCGCAGACAGCTGTTTTGCGAATTCCTCCCGACGTGAAACATGGTCATGGACTTGTTTGCTCACACGAGGGGTGCCAACGAAAGGGGATCAAATTTCTGTACTGTGTTTTCTGTAAGACACCAGTAGCCAAAGCCAATTTTGGGAATCGACACAAGCACGGAGAAAACGGGAACCCCAGTAAATCCGATTCCATAAACTCTCCAAAAGATCCAGGTGGCGGATCGAGCACTTTTCAACAAAAAAACATTGTGCGTCCTGATTATGATAACAATCCAATCCATTTGGCTTCGAATCCGACAGTGCGAGGTGAAACGCCTTCCCGAAAAAGAGAACGTCCTCCAGAAAGTATCTCAATCAGTCCGAAGGGACACCAGCAAGACAAGTCAAAACCAACAAGCATCAAGAAGGTCACTGTTCCAGAACTAATTCAGGGCAAAGTGGCTGCTACAGATCGCCTTCCCACAGACAATATGTCTTCGATGTCACTTCTCTCTTCAAGTGGGCAGGAAGAGAAAGGGAAACACCAGGAAGCGACTTCACTCGCACCAACCCAGTCAGGGTCTCCTGTTCAAACAATAGATTGGAATAATCTCATGTCAGGCGGACTTCGACGGATGTCGACAAGTGAACGCTTAGATCTCTGGCGGTATATGCTGGAAAGCCGACCTTCACCGGAGAGTTCTCCTCGTCAATCCGCTGAAGATACCGACAGGATGTCCGTTTCTGCTATGACAGATTCAAGGGCGTTGAGTGAGTGGATGGATAGGATTCTTTGGTTGAGCGATCCTCTGAACTGGCCATCCGAAGGATCGGTAGACACTCACCCAGCTTCCCAGCAGAAAGAATCAGATGAGAATCAGGATTACGAAAGATGACAGTCGTTTCTTTCCATTGGGCAAACGACAGCGGCACTACTCATCTGTGCGACCTCCATTATTGAAGCAGTCAGATTCATTGCTCTCCGAAATGACCAGCTCTTAAAATAGGATCAGAATCAGCTGCTGCAGGAGAAATGCTAGCGAGACAAGGAGATGAGAGATTGTTCCGTCGCCATCTTTTCGAGGCGCAGTTGTCATCAGGCACAACCAGGATATGTTGGTCCTCTGGTGACACTTTCCTGCCTCTGATGTGGTCATTTCTAGAGCTACACTAGTACGGCAATTTTTCTTAGAGCAATATTTCTTCTTCTTTAGAGGCGGCTTAAAGGAAGATCTGGGACATCCAAGCTGTACATTTGATTTTCCATTTCATCTGCAATATCCACCATTGTAAGTGGTGGACTGAATTTCGGTTCTCCGAACAGCGGTTCGCCTCCTCCACCGTGCTGCTCCAAAACAACGTTCAGAAGGGAGAGGTTCATCCCGATTTCTTTCGTTTTCGAATCACGAATTAAAGCGTTGGCGAATCGATATCCGACAACAAGATCCTTGGAGGTGTAGGAGGTAGACCCATACACATCATTCCCAGTAAGATGATCCGTACCGCTCATCGTAACAGAAATTTCCTGAAACTTGACGTGTTTTCTCAGTTGTTCGTGGTGGTTGAGTTCAGGGGGGAAACCAATCCCTCCATCAGCATGAAAGTTTTCAATAATTGAAATGGCTTTTCGATCCAGGAGAGGCGAATTCTTATCAAGTTTGTGCCGAAGGGTCCAAACACGCTTGAAAAAGGGATGGGTGTCATTTTGTAGCGCAACTCGGCTGAAAATTGTAGGAGGAAACAAGCTTCCCTCGTCCATCCTTATACATGTAGGACGTCGTTCAGTACCTGGCGCAGACGCATCGTTCCCCGAAAAATGTCCCAAGTGGTCAACTTTGAAGGACGAAGTACCATTGAGTTTGTCCGAGCGACGGGGAATAAGTTCAGCAAGTGGACTGGACGGTTCCTCGTGGACCTTCCCTTTGCCCTTCGCACCAACATTCTCCCCAACATAGTGCTGGTGGTAAGCTTGCTTTGCTTTGTTCCTAGTACCATTCAGCAACGTGCATGGAATCGTGACCATTTCTCTCTCGTATACATCAGAGCTTTTGTTGGATCCCAAATTCCACCGGTGACGTACTTGTTTTGAGAGACCACCACCATTTCTTCTTGCAGCATCTCGAATTCCAGGCGATGCGTGCTTCTCCAGAATCAAGCCCAAGCTTCAGTTATTTTCAAGTTTGATATTGAGAAAGGGAGACGAATCGGAGATGACAGAAGAAAATTGTTATTCATCATCACTCACCTCGGACTGTTGCATTGGCAATTTCTCCTCCATTTCGAGAAAAGGTTTCATTTCCCACTCGGAGTTCGATGATCGGATATGGAATATGCCCTTCATTCCCCATATGGCTTTCATTTTCACTGAATTCAATATTCTCTTTGACTCCATCCTTCCGTTTGTTATGTCGGTGCACTTGAACGCCATCTCCGTATCGTAATACAAGAGGATCACTCCATTTGAGAGGCGCAACGGCATTGTATCTCATAATTTTACCCATCAAGATAGCTCCGGCCACTCCAGCGTACGAAACTCCGAGAAATGCTTCCGCAGCCATTAACAGGTTGATTGCGAAGCATCGTTTATCGTTGGATAAGCTGGGGCCAGCCAGTCCGTATCCAACAGTTGAGAATGTTGTCCAACTGATCTGGAACGCGTCGATGAAGTAAGATCCTGAGTTTTGAAAGTCCCACGGCCCTACAGATAAGCATTCAGGTTCAGTAATTCCAAAAATATATACCAAAATGGTAAAGACAGTCACAAAGGCCAAGAAAACAGCGATCAAGCTGCCAAGCACTTTACAAAGTGGCACCTTGTAGGTCCAATGGACGTAGGCATTGAATCCCAAGGCCAACGCCCACGCATTTAAGGGATCGTTTGCATACTGGTGTCGTCGTTGCGCTCGAGAACCTCCCAACGATTTCAATCGGAATTGCGTCCCGAGACCCAGCATCGAGGCACCACAGACCGTCTGTGCTTCAGGATACGATGTACCCATACCTTCTTTGTATCTCTCGGAATTCCTCTTTACCACGACGGGATGACTAGCCATTCCATTTAAGCCAGCGAACTCCTTGCGACGTCGTTCTTTAGGGTCCATGGCTTCTTTCAGTCCAGTTACAATTTGTACAGAATACTCTCGATACGATCCGTTACTGGCTCTCTTTTTATCGGTATTGACGTTTGAATTCGCACCGCTTTCAATTTTGACACCTCGCGAGAAAGAAATGCTGCCAGAATCCTTCCTTTTGATCGTATCATACAGACGATGTGTTTCTACCAAGTGCGTGTCAGAAGGGAACTTGACAGTGGAACCATCGATGTCGGGAATGATCGGTTGTTCTCCTACCGGTAGTTCCATCATTGGGAGTTCAGAAAATTTTGAAAACTTCGTACTATGGTGGAATAATTTTCACAGTCAGACCAAGGTACTGCATCGTCAATCTCCGTCCCATTGTTCTAATCTTGGCATGGTTTGATGATCATTGTATGGAAATTCGAAAATTGATGCTCGAGTAGATTTGCAGCCTTCGCCACGTTCCTGATTCTCATGAAAAAATGAACGTGCGTCGATCGTCTCAAAAAACACACCGAACCTCATCCTGGATAATTCCATATCTCTATGATACACGTTGTCCAGCGCGGTATCTACTAGTAGAGGTAGGCTAACTTCATTGCTATTATCAGATCAAAATGCGCTCAAATTTAGAAAACTCCGGGAGAAAACCAGGCTCTGAACTTTATCTCTTAGAACTACGGCTCGATTGGCGGATGATACCTCTGATGATTCGACTCATTCAAACTGAAAGTGACAGGAAGAAGATGCTTTCCAGATGCATTCATCCAATTTTTCGATGTGCTACTTGGGGTACTTGTGCTTGCCACTCCTGGTACCGTTTTTTCAAGTTTGGATGAGTTTCCATCTCCTTTTTGGCTTTTGCCCTCATCTTCTCCACCTGACGGGAAACATTATCAATCGCACCATGGGAGCACCAAATAAACCCTACGGCATCAAGCTTCATAAACCTTTCCATAGTCATTTTCCCTTGAGTGAGTCTAGTACGTTGTGAGCAAACCCATCTGCCAAGAGATCTCTCTCGTTTGGCAACTTTGGCATGTCCGTGTTTCCTGACATAGGCAATCAGATGATCATATTGTTCAAGCCAGCCCACCTCTTGACTGTCCCAAACAAACCCAAGGGACTCAAGCGCTGCTATCCGTTCCGGGGTCAAGCTAGATTTCTTCTCGCGTGACTCCCTTTCTCCAATGAACAACTTATACTGGTATTTCTGTCTCTTGGCCCATCGAGCCTGTTCGAGAACGGAATTCCAAACAAAGGAAAGTTCGCGAGTGAGTTCGTCTGTCGAGAGACAGAGGGAAGAAACCGCATATACCAGAGTATTTTGATCTTACCAAGTCACTATTGGGTGGGTACTGATACGGGATCCTGCAATGGCCGTGCTGTCGTTTGAAGTCGACAGCCTGTTGAAATCGCCTTACCCACGCATTTTCCTCCGAGGAGGTGAACTTTGCCTTTTTGCGGACATTTGCAGCTGTTCCATTCTCCATTACGACTTCTACCGGTGGTTGCTGCACAACTTTGATTGCGGGTATCGTCGACAGTGGAACGCTGAACTGTCCGGGAAACGGCAAATAGGGGGGTAGAAAACCAGGGACTCCTCCAAAATAACCAGAAGGCGTTCCAAGGTTTGAAGGCACTGCCATCGCATGGATTGACGTAGGATTGTCGATCTCATAGCTTATTATTGGCTTCTTCTCATGGGAAGTGGGAATCTCCAATAGAGAAGCAGAAGGGGTGTCGCTATGCGGGAAGTTGTTTGTGCCGCCAGCGGTCTGGAGTGACAGAGCCACATTGGAGTTAGCGTGCACAGGTCCACAGAGACTATGAGGCTTGGTAGTTTCTATCGAAGCGTGTTTTTGGTGCGTGAAAGTAGGTGCGCTGTTCATCATTAACAATCCAGCCAACGCATCTAACGGGGTTTCTTCGATATCTTGTTTCGTTGAGTTTTGATGGACAATGGGTGTAGATTTTGTCATCATGAATAAACCTTCAATAGCATCTTGCTCACTTTCAGACTTTTCACTGCCCATTCGGTTATCTGGATGGCTTGGTATGGGTACTGGTGAGGGTACTGCATTAACATTCTGTCTCCCTACATTAACACTGGGATGACAAAATATGTGTTGGTTTTGTTTGTTTAGCCAACGTTGGCCATATTTCACAATGTCGGGGTTCGTCCCTTCTGCACATTTTTGGGGTTGAGGATCGTTTTTAATTTCCGTCTTGTTGCGATGTAGTGGTAGCTTCCCTCGTTTCCGTTTGCCGCTGCGGGAGGTAGAGGAAATTAGTTTCTGGGCTGAAACACCAGCGGTATCTGGTGTCACAACTACTTTTATGCGTCCAAAGCCAATACTTGACTCATTCTCATCGACTGGCTCGCCTTGTGTTATTGGATTGGGAGACGACGAAGTACCGGGGGATATTGGCCTAACTTTCGGAACAGTTCCTTTCCTTGTCAAGTCCTCAGACGATTTGAAATCTGCTCCATTCACATTGTTCTCGCCGAGCGATGCTGGCAAGAATACAGAAGCAGCATTAGGCGGCGATGTAGCATCACTATCAGTATCACTTTTAGTCACTGTCAAATATTCAAAGCTCGAATTCCTCTCGACGAGTGTTTGGGTGGACTCTCCTGCAGTTGATGCCTTTGTTTCACAAAGTATAGGATCTGACACAACTGAGGTAGATGCACGAGACAAAGTAGAAGAAGAGCTGGTTCCTTTATATTCTTCTCCCGATACACCCCGAACGATTGGCAACGATCTTTCCATGGTTAAATGGTGGGAGGTTTGGTGATCGACATCCTGGGAGTGTCCGGCATTTGTGTGTTGAGAGGATAGCGCAAGAAGGGTGTACGCATTATTCCATTCAACGACGCTACGATCCGCCGCTACCGTAGAATAGGATCTTCCTTTGGTGGATCCGGTCGAAGAAAAGAGAGCGTTTTTGATCGCATCTAACGGCATATTCGAGCTATGGCGATACTTCTGTAATGATTTCGAACGGCAATATCCACCCAACAACTTCTGTGATTTCAACAAGGAGGGTAAGGGAATGAAAAAATATCCGAGTTGTGGTCCGGAAGTAAGCGTGTACGAAATAGAGGACTGTAACTTGATCCTGTGGCAGATGTCTACACTAGCAGCTTGACAATGGACCACAGTTAGAATGAAACAACTCGTTTGAGTTGGAAGGATTTCTGTTCGAAGATTATGAGTAGCCTACGATAAAAAGCTAAAGGAAAGCTCCTCTGCGTGATGAAAGTACGACACACACTGTGGCGCTCTCAAAAACAACAAACAGGGGCTTTCGATGCCTGATGATACAATGGACGAAGATGAGCGAAGACTTGGTGAATGCGCGATTCGACGCGCTACAATCCATAAATCAGTCTGTCGGTCTACCGAACAAGTTTGACGTACTCCGGACTCCGGACTCCTGCGTCGGAAGTACACTGTATCATATGCACATCAAAATCGTCATTTTTAAAACAATGTGTCAGATTATTATTATTTTTCTTCGTATTACATTATTATTACTGCTAACAGTAAGTGTAAGGAAAGTATGTAGTATCACGCATTATTTACGGTAACTCTAGCAAGCTAGGTAGTAGAGAAGACTGCTTGCTACAGCAATAGTTGAAACTTGCGAAGAACAACTTCAAATTCTATATCAAGCTTTCTCAGAACTGTTTGCTTTCCCAGCCAGGGGGGGGGCGTTCTACTGTTGCATCCATCATCAATCACCGTGTTCGTGAGCATCCTACATAAGACATGTCATCATCAGTATACTGCTTGTCAACCAACACTGGAGTTTACTAACAGTAAGAAGTAGTAGCATTGCAAGTTTTCCGCGCAAATTCATGTGTTTTGCACCTCTTTCTGTGAAAAGGCCCAAATGTGGTATGGCATCCAGAGTTTGGCCTATTTGTGTGCGGAGAAATGTTTGGTGTAGCAATCTCATGGACGATACAATGAGAACGAGGGGGATGTTTTGACGAGACTGATGCCATGGCTGCATTCCTTGCTAGCTGAAGAAAAAAACACTCCGGGGTGCTATTTCTAGCCTGTTGTACTACAAACAACTTCAAATGCTGTCCATAGCACATGGAATTGGATGAATTTGCTGCTCGGTGAGGCAGTGCCTGCGTCGAAGACTGAGGCGATGTATTAATTGTATATCTTACGGAAAAGATCCAAGCAAGGGTTGACGTGATGAGATATTGTCAGACTTGGCCATTTGATTCAAATCGAGATAGATACTGGCCGATTCGATCACTTGAACGTTGGTTTCAAGTGCTGTTTGAAGTTCTTTGGCATAAGACAATATTGATGTCAAAGGAGACTCTTCCTTGGCCGGGAAATTCTCATCACCGTGTTGGTCCAACCAAATATTGCAATCCACACTGACAGTGTTTTGTGAAGAAAAATGAACAGTCACACCAGTCACTTGGCAGTGAATTTTGGGGTATAGCAAGAGAGCTTGCTGTCGAACTTCGTGCTCAATTTGTGAAGCAGATACAATGGTTTCAGATGCTGAAACTGACAAAATCGTCGTCGATGCTTGTTCGTCACCATCAGACGAGACATCGGAATTGCTTGTTATTGTGTGAGCGTCCATTCCTCTGGATTCAGAGCTTGTTTGATGAAGAAGCGGGCAGATAATGAGGTTTGGTTTTGCGTGTACGGTCGCAACAACTGATCGCCCTTGGTTTCCCTTCAATAGTTCCCGTTGCAAATGCTGCTGTATTCTTTCTTCGACGACGCGCGTGGCCGTAGTCGTCAAATCTGATTCGACCTCCACCGTGACCTCTGCAACTGATGCCGATCCGACCTGTCGCGCACGAATACTGGTCGTTGACAATACGTCGTCGTCCTGCAAAGATTCCAAAATCGATTCTACTTCCTGCTGCAGTTCTTCATGAGCGCTGTCCGAGAGCTGCTTGACTGACTCGACAAGAATGTCTCCTCCGGTCATCCCTATCATTCCGGCCACTAACATCCCAGCGGCTGCATCAGCCGCAGGGAATCCAGCCTTAAAACGTGGAAAAATGACAAAAATAGCATCGTTAGCACAAATTTAAAACAATACTACTCGCTTGTTCTTCAAAGCGACTCGATCCAACACAACAAAAACTTTATCCAACGTACCATTGACCACATAATGCTCAGTAACGCCAAAATAGATGAATACGCATCGCTACGGTGATGCCAGGCGTTTGCAATGACAACAGGACTGTTGAGTTTTTCTCCGACTACTTTGGTTACCCGGAACAACCATTCCTTGGATAGAATACTAATGCCAGCCATGAACAATGCCAGTGGTCCTGGTGAAGGGACGGCCACAAGAGCAGCTGGTGAAGTGATCCCATGTGACGTTTTCAAGACCGCCAGCAACTGTTTTTGGGAATGCAAGCCGACGGAAATCCCTGTCATCAGCAACGTCAGCGAGAGAAACAAACTTCCAATCGCTTCGAACTTGTAATGGCCGTAGGGGTGATCATCATCTGGTGGTAATCGTGCCACATTGACACTCCACAAGGTGATAAAGTCACTGACAAGATCGGAGAGAGAATGTCCAGCATCTGCGATCAATACTGACGAATTCTGAGCAATTCCAACCACCAACTTGCCAATCGATAAGAGCAAATTGATAATGACGCCCATCCATGTGACTCGATCAGCCTCTTCGGTATTTCGAATGGCAGCTACTGCCTGCGCGGTGGTACTTTTGCCATTTGCGTTGTTGATAACTTGAGGGAATGACGAATGTTTGACCACCCCTTCTTTGAGCTTTTGCAACCTCAACATACCTTTGGTGAAGGCCCGTTGCATTTTTTGGGCAGAAGATACAACCAGAGACGATACACCAAAAGCGAGCCAATCTTGTGTGGTGAGTTTCTTGTGTTTGAGAAGAGTTATGCCACAAGTTGCCATCCAGCAACAGAGCCACAAAGCGAGACGACGGATCCATTTGGTGGTCAGTTTCGTCTGCTCCTTTGTGGCATTACGGTTGCCAGAAAAGATATCTCGCCGCTCATCGTTGTTTTCATGGTGGTGATGATGATGACTGTGGGAATGACCCATATGAAACAGAGCCGTAGAAGATAGTTTCTTGGAAGAGATAGATGGAGGTATCGTTGATCTGCAATCAAAACTTGGAAAAATTCGGGACGATGATGACAACCGTGGTGACACATTATTTGACGGATGAAACGCAAAAGATGTCGAAGCACCCGTACTAATAGCAAGGAGAGTCCCAATGATGAACGATTTCCACGGACTCATCAGCGTTGACATAAAGGGAACAGATGCTGCTTGATAATGGTTTTCTGGACAATCTCGTGTCGAAACTGGTATTTTCATACTGCTTGATGATCTCTTGTAGTGTATCAAATAAATTGCTTTGGCATATTGAAGATACTTGATGCGTTTTGAAGAGAGAGAGAGAGAGAACAGTTCAGTTGATGGCGGTTGGGATGTCTTTCGTCTGCAGCGGCGAACGGTCTGTGCATTTTTTTGACAGTGAATAGGACTCAACTGACTCACAGTCAACAACTCTTTAAACGGTCTGTCCTCACCATCCTGGAATCCTGCATGATTATTTACGGTTATTACGTTATTACTACCTCTAGCTAGTAGACTACCAAGTACGGTAGGTAGACCTACAGTATTAGTTTTACCCTTTTCGAATGGCACAAAGTGTATAATAGGTGTGCTTGCAAGCAAAATCTACTTCGTATTATTTTGTGGATGGAGCTTTCATCGTAGATACTGACGATGATAGATATGCGACAATACTACTTCAAAATTGTATGTGCCAGCAAAATCCGATGGAAAGGAACATATTCCACTAGCTAGAGTAGTGTCATTATTAAGAATACTTGTTTGTTACGATGTCCGTTGCTTCTTCGTTTCCGCCTCGGTTCCACTGGACGCTTCTTCCTCTTCGGGATTGTACCATTCAATGGAGGGCAAGTCGTCTTTCATGGATTCTTTCTTTTTCTTCTTGTCATCATCCTTGTCATCCACAAGCTGTGACGTGTCCAATCCCTCCAATTCCAGGGCGTCACTGAGAAGTTGCTTTCGTTTCCTCAGCTTTTCGGAGATCGTGGCCGTCGCATAATAATCTTTCGCCGCTGCTTGAGACCCGAACTCACACCGTGACTTGAGCAGCAACTTGATGAGTTCTTCTCGGGCCCTTTTCTGCCTTTGGAGGATATCTTGGTAGGTCTGGACGCTGTTCAATTCCTCCTCCATGTTCAAATCCAGCAAACTCGATGGAATCCGGACGGAGTAATCGTTGATCTTGGCGGTATCCAGTTCTTTCATTGCGCCAGATTGTAGATCTTTACAAGTTTGAACAATATCCTCTGGTAGGTTGGTGATACCCGTGCTGATTTCCAAGGCTGTGTTGGCCCGAACATCACGCGCAATCTGAAGTGTCGCGATGGCTTTGCATGGTTCGAGGAACTCTTTTGCTTCGACTTTGCCTGGCTCCACACCCTGCAGCAACAACAAGTAAATATAGCATATTTTATGGAGAGAGAGAGAGATGATGATGATGATGATGATGATGAGCATTGAGTAAACCAATCAATCCCGATGATCGAACACTAACAAAATGTTAGTCGCATTGCATTTCAAAAATGTTGGCTACGTACCGAGGCATCAAAATCGTAGTCTACCAATTTGTTGTTTTGAGAAAAGGACGAGCGCCGTTTGGACGGTGATTCTTCGACCTTGACGTTACTGCTGCCCATGTCTTCCGTGAAATTTTCTGACTTGATCGCAATGGTTTCAGTTGGGGCTTCGGCTGATGATACGATCTCGGTTACGTGTATTTCTTCTTCTGGCTTGATTGGAACGGAAGTTTCAGATGCAGACCCTTCTTCAGCTGGAGTTTCAGCAAGTCCTCCAGCTGGAGCGTCTTGCGTGACACTGTCATTGATGATACCTCGGTTGATGTACAATCGTTTGATCTGAGACATCAACGATGGCCCACCAAAAGCATCGAGAGATTCCCATTCTTTGAGAAAGTCATTGAGATCCGACGATGGCATGTCATTCCCCAACTGTTCCATGACAGGGATCATTCCTTCTCCCAAGGCTACCCGTAACTCAATCAACTTATCCCACTTGGCCTGTGTTTCCCTGTCAGCGATCAAAATTTCGTGAATGAGTTGCCAATACAACCATTGTCGTTTGGCATTTTCTTTTGCCTCTTGGAGGTTCTTGATAAGTGTTTCCGTAATTATGGCAGCATGTTTTCGATTGAAGACAATCCAGTTGGCTACTGTTTGGATGGTTTCCCTGCTAGCATTGTCCGTTAACGTTGCTAGCTTCTTGTCGAGTTTCTTCCCCCACGAAGACATGGTCACCACTGTGGGATTGATTTTTTTTTGTTGTTGTTGTTTTCGTCTCGGAAAGTCCAAATCGAATCGTTTCGGTAGGTTGTTCCAACAAGAATTAGTCGATGCGACAAAATTCAGAGAGGACTTTTAGTCTTTTTACGAGGTATATCCGCCTTATTTTGACCAATCCAATCGTTCACTTTGGATTCTATACGCTATGGTGGAATCGTAGTAATAGGAAAATGAAGTAGACTGGCTAGTTAGAAGAGAGCGGTATTATGGAATGAAGACTTGCTTTTGTTCAGTTCATCGAGAGTTTCAAGAGAAGAAAGGTGGGTGGGTGATCTTGATTCTTGTTTTGTTGACTGTGATTTGTTGGTTGGTTAAAAAGAGAGCTGTCGCGAGGGTTAAAGGATAGGGCAGTACCTACTACCTAGCTACCTCTAGGTAGGTATCATATCTAGTAGCTACTAGTAGACTACTAGTAGACTAGGGTTCATCGATATCGGTCATGTTACGGAATTTTATTATTATGTTAATTAATTACTATATTTTATTATAACGCATTATTTTTTACTACGTATTAATAAGGGGAAATTGCTATGTCGACACCGAAGCCTTATCTCGACACGGGCACTTCTCCTTTTATGTGGGTTTTCTCCACATAACGGTGCTAAATGTTGTCTCGACACTGAGCCACTATTATCTCGACACCGAAAAAACTTCTCGACACCGAAAAAACCCCTCTTGTTATCTCGACACCGAAAAAAACCCTCTCATGTTACTTCGACACCGTCGCTTGTTACTTCGACACCGTAAAAAAACCTATTTTTTGTTTCGACACCGTAAAAACCTCTTACCTCTTAACTATTTCGACACCAAAACACCGCTTCTATCGTGTTGCAACTACTCTCCCGTCGTGTTGCAGTTACCGCCGGTGATTACAGGAGGATTTCAGCCACTGCTACCGACTACAGGCACTGTAACACTCCATCACCACTGCCAGCCGTCTGTCGACAATGTTGAGACGCCGTACAAAACCTTTGGTTGCTGCCAATGGCCCACTCTGGATTGCAGAAGATCTTTTTCGTGATGATCGGGCTCTTCTTGTGGATGATGACGCAGTTGCACCCTTATCAGGTGACAACCAACTGTCCACTGCTTTGGTGGATTATCTCCTACAACGGTCACTACAGCCAACTGACTTGCAAGACACCACACTTGTTGGTTCTGCCAACTCCCTCCATTTCTTTAATCAAGTCAACGCGAAGATAGCTACTGCTTCTTCTGATCCCAACGTCGCAAAGAGTGTAGAGAATATATTCGGCAGAGGTGTTCTCATTACAAGGACAACAAATTTGAGTTCCTCTCTCCCTTCTGCATTGACCACCATTTTGTTGTCGTGAAGATTGTCTTCGATCATCGATCACCTGACATCTTTCACGAGAATTCTGTATACGACTCCTTGATCAAAGGTGGTCGCCGCAACAATTCGGTACACCGTATGTCAGCTGACATTTTCAACCAGCAGCACATTTCCAAGCTCAGGGAGTCTCTCGATGCAGTGTTTACCGTCACTGACATTGGAACAGATGTTCCCAATCCACGGGAACTTCTTTCCTCTTCGTTCCTGTCTTCATTTTTTCCATTGATGCTGCACCAGATGTTCCTGGCAAGGCTCCCCCCATCAAACTAGACGCTGTGCCACTCCATCCACGACTTGGGGCTGATCCACAACCCGGACGAACAAGACACAGGGACAACTATTTCACAACCCAATTCATTTAAGTACCGAAGGAATTTGAAGATATGTCCAAAGTTGACCTGGCCATTGATGATTACGAGGAATCTTCCGGGGTCAGACTAGTCATTGCCAGGTCACGAGGCACTGGATCGAGGCTTTATTTTTGTGCTTCCCATATGGGCTGTTGCTTCCGGGCCAAATTTGGCAGAGAAAGGGGGACGTTGCCCATTATCTACAAACAGGAATTGTCCAATCCATTCCACTGCGGCGAACCTGTCCCACCCAAAACAAAAGGCCGTGCACCCAAAAAAAGGTGAGGGACAAATTGGAAGAGAGTGTGTACCACGTCATCGAGGTGAAGGACGGCACGCCAGTATCGAAGGATGTAATTAAGGCAGCTGCCAACATTCAAAGTTTGAGAGCCTCCTACAACCAGGCGTACCGTGCCATCGGCCGTGCAGTGGCGAATGGCCCAAGAGAGAAACACCAGGCCAGTTTTGGACTAATCATGTCGTACTTGAAGCACTTCCAGTTGCGAAACGAAGACTCCACTGTCAAAGCTGAGAGTGATGCTGACCAGCGTTTGCGGCGCCTAGGCATCTGTCCTGGGATCGTGCGGCGCTCTTTGCAGCATGTGATGCCGGTCCTGTCTCTCGATGGGGCTCACCTCTTGTCAAAATGGAAGGGAACCCTGCACATTGCTTCGGTGCAGACCACGTGCAGTAACATCTATCCCGTTTCCTTTGCCATTATGAAGGACGGCGAGGATGCGGAGGGATGGAAGTGGTTCCTGGAGCTGCTGGTTCAGGCCATCCCTTTGCTGAAAATGCAGCACCCAGATAATCGTTGCAGGCAAAAGGGACTCATCCAGGCATTGCAGCAGGTGTTTCCAGACAATCATCATTGCTTTTGCTCTGTCCACATAGCAAGGAATGTTGAAAAGGAGGTTGGAAAACAGGTAGCAAAGCATGTCCATGCTCTGTCTGCCACATTCTCCAAACGTGAATCGGACGAATTGATGGCGAAACTTACAGTTAATGCAATTTCCGCCCGCGGAAAGAAATATTTTGAGGGCATTAGCGCCAATCAGTGGAGGAGCACTGCTTGGGTGGACGACCCAACCCTTCCACCCAGGTTCGGCATTGTGACAACAAACATGTCAGAGTCTGTAAACTCATTGGTTGGAGATGCAAGAGATGGAAGCTGGCTAGAGTGTACCAACGACATTGTCAGAAAAATGTTGAACAGGATCTGCAGCCTTCGGGAGGAGAACTACATTGATGCAGTTGCCTACTACAGGTTGTTTGAGACGCAAACACTACAATATATAATGGGCAATCATGTCAGTGAACACTATAAGTACGAAACAGTTAACGAACTTTTGAAGGAAAACATTGTTCCTGTTTCTTTGGATATATTGGACCAGGATGGAGTTACATTGCCACCAAATCGCACAATAAGGTCAAGTGGACGACCAAGGAAAAAAAAAGATCAGGAAACAATCTCGTTTCGCCCATGATCCAGACAAATCACCCATTGTTTGTAGCAGATGCAAGAAGAGAGGCCACAACGTTAAAACATGTGTTGCAAGAGAGCAACTTGAGAAACAACATCCAGCTGGGCTTGATCTTTCTTGAACAATATATAACTGTCACTACTATAATAAGATTTCAGTATTACCTATGGTTTGGTGGTAGTAGCAGTAACAGTTGTAGTGGCTGTAACAGTTTCGGTAACTACTCTGTGGTAGAAACGTAGTAAAAGTAGTAGTGCTATGGTGTCGATATAGTAAAAAGGTAAAAAGGATGGTGTCGAGATAACAGTGGCCACGGTGTCGAAATAAAAAATTGGGGTTTTTACGGTGTCGAAGTAACAATAGAGGGGTTCTTACGGTGTCGAAATAACAAGAGGGTTTTTTTCGGTGTCGAAATAATGACGTATATGGTGTCGAAATAACAGAGGGGAATTTATGGTGTCGAGATAATAGTGGCACGGTGTCGAGCTAATAATGCCCGTGTCGAGATAATAGTGGCACGGTGTCGAGATAATAATGCCCGTGTCGAGATAGTAATGCCCGTGTCGAGATAAGGCTTCGGTGTCGAGATTGCAATTTCCCCTATTTTTTATTACGAGGACGATGACTGATGACTTTCTCTTTTCTTCAACCGACATTTCCGCCATCATCTGTTGTTCCCTTCTTGGGTATGTATGATACGACGTGTGTACTACCGTACCGGTAGTCGTCGTACTGTATTAAACCGGTAAAACATCTTTCTTTCATTCACTTTTTTTCTTCTCTTCAAAAGGTCGATGATACAAAACCAACTTGGTCCCATGATGAAGCTTCTAACGATCCTATTCTCCACCACAGCGGTTCTACCACTTCGACACGTCAATGCAGGTGTGGTGCTGCAAACAGATGTACCATCGGTTGAATCTACGTTCGATAGCACATTGGAATATGGAGTCGATGTGGTACGTTTTGATGGAGGATGGATGGAGGATGGATGATGTACATGGTTGTTTTGTATGGCTTCTCCGGCATTACGTCGCCGTTGGTGGCAAGATTTTTTTTGGTTCGCTCCACATTTTTTTCTGATCACATCATACACCATTCCATTTGTATTTTGTCATTCGTTTACTGGATCCGCCAAATCATGGTAGTCCTTCCCGATGCATCATCCAAACGTTACATCCGACAACAATCCACTTGGGGACAAACAAACATTCTACGAGAATCTCATTTCTGGGTGCGTAGAACATTACGACCGACAAAAACAAGGTCGTGGAAAACGATGTCTCGACAACGAAAAAGATCGCATCAAGATGAGCCTGCGACAACCGAAGGGAATGTACAATTACGTAAGTACCTACCGCATTCCTACTACTACCGTAGTACACAATCAATGTGGATTCAACACAACCTGACACACACGAGAAATAATGTATGTATGTTGTTGCTATGTTTGCCTCTACACTACTGCCAAAAAAAACTTTTTGAACCCGCAGACCAAGCTGGGTTACACCAAGATTCGAGCACCAGACAATGTGTTTCATCTTATCAAGGAATTCTGGGAAGCCAACAAACACAAAGAAAGGACTGAGCCATGGTCCATTGGGTGCGTTAAGAATGTTAGAACTGGTTACCTGGTATTGATCCTGGAACAATCAGCTCATCTTCCCATTATCCCCCTCTCATACTATTAGAAATACGTATGTCAACCATTGGGAGACACCAACAGCCATTGTCAGTGTTGAGGATACATCCATGAATGGTGGTGGATATGCTTTGAAGCAGATGATCTGGAATGCGGCCCGTGATACGATCAGGTATGTCCTGCCCTCTTGGTGGTTTCGACGTCGATTGGTCGTAGGTTTTCCAGCAGCCTTTTGGTGCACTTTACGAGTTTTTCGCCACACTCACGTCATTGTCACGTCAATGTGACTCGCATTGTTGTAGCGAATGGACAGGTCAGCAGCTAGCAGAATGTAGTCTGTATGGCGTGAGAGTCTACAAGAAAGGAGCGGTTCTCGCTCCTCACGTTGATCGTACGTATATACATGTATGATAGATATGATTCCATTATTCTTGCCGGTACGACGTATGTACCTGTGGAGACCCTCACAGATGATACACTTTTTTCCCAACATTCTTCCAGGCCTACCATTGGTCAGTTCAGCCATTATTAATGTGGATCAAGATGTTGATGAACCATGGTACGGATGGATTTTGATATTGACAAGTCTTCATAAACTCGTTACACCCACATACAAAAACTCACCTGCTCTCCATGTGGTATTAAAATTCTTCAAGGCCTCTGGAGGTTATAGGTCACGATGGAAAGGCAGCAAACATTACCATGGTCCCAGGAGACCTTGTTCTCTACGAGTCTCATTCTGTTCTTCATGGGGTAAGTGCTCAAATGGGCTGTAGCTTGTTGTCACACAGAAACTCTAATTCTGAACGTACCTCACCGAACTGCACTCGACTTTCTTTTAGAGACCGTTCCCTTTGAAAGGGCGATTCATGGCAAATGTGTTTGTCCATTTCGAGCCCATTGGACCCCTAGGGGAAGATGTCAAAATAAACCGTGATCTCCCCAGCTATGTTATTCCAGGTATTTTTCTTCTTCTTCAAACGAATCAATGTATTTATACTGATGCAGCTTCTGAGTGATACTTCCTTAACAATTCTTTGCTATTACAGGCTCCGAGGAGGAGAAGAATTGGCGTTCCAATAATCCGCAAGGCTACAAATTGACGAAACCCCCCTCTACGCATGGGTCTACCGATGTTCATAGAGCTGCTCAATTAGGCAATCCAGAGGGCTTGAGACTTTCCTTAGAAGCAAAACCTGAACTTGTCAATGCCAAAGATATCAATGGATGGACACCGCTGTTGGTAGGTTGATTTGATTTGCATTGTTGCTGGTGATTGGACTTCTTTTCTGTTTTTTTTTTCTTCTTATCACTTTGGATGTAATCATTGTTGTTGTTCGTGCACAGGAGGCAGTGCGATCTGAGAACTTGGTTAATGTTGAGATTCTGATATCCAAAGGAGCTGATGTCAATGCTAGAACAATGACAAAGAGTGGCGGTGCCGGCGGAAGCATACTGTATTGGGCATTGCACTATTTTGATGCTGATCATGACATTGTCAAGTTACTGAAGTCCTGGGGCGCCAAAAATTTTGGACCAGGTGTATCAAAACACGACGAACTATAGGAGCTGCAGTAGTATTAGACTCTCAAGGAATGCTTTGGTAACGTAGTCTAGTCAACCTTTTTTACAACGTACGTTGTACGTCGTTAACCTGCACATGCTATGAAAACTGTACGACTAGAGTAAGCAGTAATACGATAGTGTATTGGGAGTACTACAATACCTATGAATTAAACAAACGGCATCATTTTACGTCTATTGCTATTACGATAGTACTATTATAACTGTTGAGTCGTACGTCGAACTACGTTTGACACGGTCAGTACGATGTATGATATCGATCCAAGCTCCGAGTTGCCTTGACCTTGACCGTCCAGTGTGAAACAAGCAAACGCCAACCACATGCATGAGTAAAAAAAGGTGAAATTTCTTCACAGGCAGTGTAAGCAGTGAACACAGCCGCTGTGCATCTCTTCATTTTTTTCACATCCACGGTCTCCCAACCTACAACAAAGGCCATTTGTTCCACCTTTGATCTTCAATCTCATCGATATAATATATATAATATTGTTGTTGTTTCCGTCGTGTATCTGATTCTCAATTTGGACCAAAAATGACGAGCTCCAAGACGGCCATGGAACTTCTGGAAACAGCCATTTGTGATTTAGAATGTCGACTCGGAGGTATGGCGACGGGAAAAGGAGCGACCCAACAAAAGAAGGAGAACAAGACCGCCAAAGATGGTAAACAATGTGCCAAGCCGCCGCAATCGACCGCTGAAGCATCAGACTTGCCGGAGATTCTAAAGCTGGAATTCAAAGTGGGCCGAATCGCCAAAGTTTGGAACCATCCAGAAGCCGACAAGCTGTATTGCGAAGAGATCGATGTTGGAGAAGAACAACCTCGCCAAATCGCATCAGGATTGCGTCCACATTTTTCTCTGGAAGAAATGCAGGGTCAACGTCTCTTGGTCGTCGCCAACTTGAAAGCCAAAAACTTGGTGCGATTCAAGAGTCACGGAATGGTTCTTTGTGCTGCGGACGAAGATGGGAAAGTAGAATTTGTGGAACCACCGGAAGATGCCCCCATCGG
Organism: Nitzschia inconspicua; assembly: GCA_019154785.2. NCBI lineage: Eukaryota > Bacillariophyta > Bacillariophyceae > Bacillariales > Bacillariaceae > Nitzschia > Nitzschia inconspicua. The sequence goes on from JAGRRH010000018.1 coordinate 1,806,640, forward strand.
TGAAGTTGTGACATTTGAGGGGTTGCCACCTCCACAACCGCTTGCCCCGGCACAAGTGGAGAAAAAGAAAGTCTTTGCCAACTGCATGGAAGGCATGAAGACCACAAACGATACAGAACCTCCAGTAGCTGTATGGAATGGACATGCCTTTATGACTTCGGCTGGGCCCTGTACAGTTCGTACGATTAAAGGAGGAGTTCTTCGATAAAACTAGACATTAGAAGTCTAATAAAGTGACACTCAAGATGAAAGATGGTGATTGTTACAGTTAGTACACCACCCACTAGAGAACTTTGCTTTCCAATTCTTGTTTTAGTTCCTTCTACTATCTTTATCCGCATCGCCTCTGGGTCACTGCGTATTCCTGCGATCAATCAATTAAAACCATCCTTCGAACGAGGGATCTTTCCCTCGTCGATACCACTTGTAGGCATTCAACGAGGATGGAATGATAATGAACGCCAAACCAGCATATACATTTGCATCAAAGGGAAAGTCGACGGCAAGTTCTCCGTACTTGATGATGTAAGACCCTGCTGCACATCCAGCGAATAGCTTCAACAGAAAGCTGTAATCATTATCTCCAGCCAAGGCTTGTCCTAGATCTTCAAAACCAACCAACGTTTCGGTTTCCGCTTCCATAAAAACCGTGATTTCACCAGCCTCTTGTTCTTTTGAGTTTGAGGATTCGGTCCGTTGTGAAGTTGTCGTTCCGTTTGGTGTGTTTGTGAGCGAGTCTGCTAGAGAAATCCATCCCTCGTCGATTCTACTTGGTTTCCAGCCGTTGGATCGAGCAATTCGATAGGCAGCAATGGCTGCCGTCGTGTTCCCAACGCAGGTAAGGAGCGCTTGTAACGGGACAAGGATGGGTATCCTATTGAAGAACAAATGATAGGTACAAGCGGTGATGCCGCTGCTATGCAATGGGAGCAGTCCCCAGGTCAGCCCCTTCCAGGTGGGATTGGAGACAACGTCGGCCCACCTCCAGCAAAATCCCATTGCCACCAAGAACTCTACCTGTAAGAGAGAGGAAGACGTGAGTCTACAGACACTGTCCATCGCTTTCCGTGGCTTTCGTCGTCTTCGAAGATCATTAACGTACCAGACTCGAGATGTGGATAATCCAAGTGGCCACTGTCAACGCATTTTCCGGCTCCGAATGTGCTCCCCAGAATGATAATTCTGGAGGGAGGTCCATGAAACCGTTGAGATAGGGTGTATGGACCAAAGGATCGGATACTGCCGGAACAATAGCCGTCGCTGCAGCTGCAACCGTCAGTCCTATCACCAACCATAACATGGGTTTCCAACTGGTGGCGGAATATGGCATTGGAATGTCAATGTCTGACTGTAACTGTTGCTCCTTGGCTGCAAGCGCCTGTCGGAAGGCTACGACAGTTACTAGGTTGGTGATGGTCAATAACGATTCAGCGGACCCATGCAGCCAATCGCAGTCCGCCAAGGAAACGCCGTATAAAAGTTGTGACGCAATGGCCGCGGGAATGGTCAAAAAGACAAACAGCAAACAAGTGGCAAACCCAACCGTCACACCTTTGGGACATACGTTTTCGGGCCTGGCTAGTAACCACAAAAAAGCCAAGTAGGGAAATAAGGAGAGTCCAAAGAAGGGACCGGCCAGAGCTTCCGCTTGGTCTCTGCCCATGTCGAGGTTCATTGTGGCAATGGACGTGGCGACGGTGTCCAATGATGTGGACATGGTAAGGATGGTTGTTGGAACATCCATCGCTCCATTTGTCATTGCAAGAGACGTTGTGGAAATGTCGCAAAGCCGTCGTCTGCGGTTTTGTCGGTTGTTTCTGCGGAAAAGAGTTGTCGTGGATTTCGAAGAACGTGCCTCGTTTGCATGACTTGATCGAGCGTTGTATTTATTGTATTTGGCAAACTCCATAGATCGGGATGTGCTGTCAGAGCGTGTCGGCCATTTTAAATGGAAAAGGCCTTCGTTAGATGACGAAAAGGCATCCGCTAGCGGCAAAAGTAACAGTGATACGGCAGATTGGTGGACAAACGGCACGGACTTCACGAAGGGGCCAGACAATAGTAGAAGGCCGAATGTAACAGCTTTCGTAAAGGACATTGCAAATTGACAGAACGATGGTTGGGTTAGAAGGACCACAGTTATGTCTACAGTATTCGATGTTTGATTCGCGGTATGATGTCGTCCAACGTAACAACGTGGTAGGATTGATCAGCCTCCGATCTTCGAACTTGTTGGTACTTTTACTCCGTAGATTGAAGAGATGTGTCGTTCAAAATACAAAATACGGGAGTTGTTGGAAGTTGGAAGTGTATCCAAGATTGGCGAAAGATTGAGTCACTGATGACGTTTGAATTTCGGATCTAACGACAAGGTCAGTACGACACATCAACAGATCTTTTTTTCTGACACCAGCATCAGGACGGATGTTGGACATCGCAAATGTTGATTAGAACCAAACACCCTTCTGCGTCTGGTAGAGACACAACACTCGTTCATCCCTGTTGCACTAGATTGCGTTGCCGTTGTAGCCATTCCATCCCCCGATATTATCTATATTTTCATCGGCGGATCCATCTCGAATCCAACAGAATGGCGCGCCGTATTAGCGAGAAAGCAATCACCTCACCAAGCATAATGATGTACTTGCAAATAGGTTCCGTGTTGTTGACTATGATGTCACTGTTGGGAGGCCACGTAACGGAAGGGATGGTATCCAGCGCCAATGGTAACAAGGATTCTCGTTTCCAGACTAAAGCAATGGTCACTGACTGCCTCGTGACACGGCAACAACTGTTTCAAAAGACGGCTGCATCCGTAATTTCAACGGGTGTATTCACAATGGTCTCGCCCATGAATAGCGCATCGGCCTTTGAAAATCGGGTCTCTGACCAATACATGGATCGGCCCAAACAACGCGGATCCAAACCAAAAGATCTTGGTGTTGGCAAACGAATCGACTTGTCCGGCAATGACTACGTTGGATTGAAACCGTGTGGCCGTTCACCCAACTGCTTCGTATCGTCCACCAACGAAGTGGGTGAACCGGACGACTTTGACCTTGATCATTCCATTCCATCCTGGAAGTGGCCGTCCTCGATGAATGAGCAACAAGCGTTTGACGACGTACTAACAACTCTCAAGTCATACCCTCCTGGACAGTCAAACATTGATGGAGGAGGATTTCAAATTGTCACAATCGATCCAAAGGCAGGATACATTTACGTTCAATATGAGAGTCTTAAAAATGGTTACATTGACGATGCTGAATTCGCGTTTCTAAAAGGATCCTTACAAGTCCGTTCCAGTTCCAGGTTGGGGTATCTTGATTTTGGGGTGAATGCCAAACGGCTGAATTTTATCGCCAAGGCGTTGCGGGAGAAAGGATGGAACGCCCCCGGAGTAGATTACAAGACACACCAAAATTATGTCATACAAAATGAACTTGAATAAGCAACGCAGCTTATCTAGATAGACTTTTTTCAGATTGTATGTCTAGATAGCGACACAATAGCCTACAATCCTTATTCCTTGGGCTCACCACAAGTCTCTGTCTTTCGAAAGAATTGCTGTCGAATTTCATGGTAACTACCAGGCCTCATGGCCGTCTTTTGTTACGGGTATCACAGGTGTTGCCGAAGAAGTAACCTGGTGTCGGCGAGGAAGTTGTTCCACTAGCATTCTTGTAAATTCTGTCAACGTGAAAATGGAAAACGTCCAATGTTATAAGTTACTTGGTATAAATACACTGAACCCAGTGAATGCAGTTGTCATCACGCAGCTGGAGATTTGAGGATGCCAGTGGCACTCTTTGAATTGTTGAGATCCAGAGTGGCAAAACAACAACTGGGGTGGAATGTCCGCCACGAGCTGAGTAGTACTTGTTGTCTGAGATGGCGTGTCTTCTTCCACGGACAAATCATATATGTAGACGCCAACTTCATCACTCATGGCCAGCATGCTCTCATCGGTTGGATGCCACTCCACAGAGGTGACGGGAGTTTGATGACACGAGAACCTTGCCAATGGTTTGGGTTGTGCGTTCGATTTTTCTTTCTCACTTCCCCCGAAATGTCGCAAGTCCCAAACGCAAAGAGTTCCATCATCTCCACCAGTAGCTAGTAGATTGCTGACGAGTTTGTTCCAGCTGAGGACATTGACGTCTGTGTTGCAATGTAGATAAGGTCGCAACATGGCTCTGTGTGGAGCACGAGTGTCATAAATGGCAACATGACCTCCGCTCTCCGCGGCACAAACAACAGTTGCTTCCGTAGGGCTCCATTGTAGATCTTCAATCGAAACACCAGGGGATTCATACGAAGGCGTCACTGTATAATTGTGAGTTCCTTGGGTTCCCTTCCACAAGTGAATGTTACCATCATTATCTCCAGTTGCAAGCAAGCCCTCATCCTTTGCCGACCAGTCCATGGCAAACCCTTCCACCTTGTGTCCTCCATACGTAAAGACTGGACCGTTTTTCGAACCGGTAGAAACAGAGTTGGCTCCGCGTCCTTCGGAGGCTTCGAACCGTGCTCGAATATCAGAAATATCATACAAATTGACCTTTCCCGTATCACTCCAAGTGGCAACAATATTTTGTGATTGAGGCATGATCCGCAATCGGTTGACACCACCATGATGGGGCAACGAGTAGTGTTCTAGAACAGGATCCAGGTCCACATCATCCTCTTCGTCTGCTGAATCAGAGTCGCTTCCATCATCGTCGTCTTTGTTATATTCATCGCCCAACATGTCCTCTTCATTATCCGATTCCTGCGGCAACTTACTCAAATCACTCAATTTGAGGACTGTGACTTGATTTTGCGAAGGATTATCGGCTTGGGTCCCAATCACTGCCTGCAACGAATGTGGGTATCTCTGTCGATTTTCGCCTAGATTGTCTCGCAACAGATCAAAGGAAAGGCAAGGCCATTCTGGACTCAGAGTGTGATACATTTTATAAGCCGAGGGGTCCATTTCTAGCTCCATTTCGTCATCACCATCGGGTCGATGGCCCATGAGAGGATGCCAAGATTGAATCAACTCTATGTCGTCGTCGTCTCCACCTTTGACTCGGTCATCATCATCGTCTTCATTCTCATTGTTTTCAATTACATCCTCCTCTTCGATGAGTTCGTCGACGAACGGATCTTCAAATCTCAAATTTTCCTCCGTCTCTTCATTCTTGGCCGATGGCGTCAATGTTTGTGGCGTTTTCGGCTGCTTATTATTGTCGTTGTTGTTGTTGTTGTGAGACGATGCTTTATTGCTCGCTCGTTGTCGTTTGGATTTCTTTCCCATGTTGAAATGACGCGTTCGCTCGATATTATGAGATATGTTTGAAGACTAAAATCGATACAGGGGATTGTAAATAGCGATGAGAGATTGCGATCGAGATTGGAAAAGGCAGATATCTCACCACAGTAAGAGAACAATAATGAACTTGTCTTTACCTTGAAACCAGGTCCTCAAAGGCCGTGCTCTTTCCAGAGCATTCAGTTAGATAGAATTGAGTACCTGAACAAGTATATCAAAACATTGTGTGCACGGCGTCGTGTTTGTACAAAGGTGGACGTCGATGCGAAATTCACGAGATACGACAAGTAAAAAAGGTATTCAAAGTGGAGATGATGATGTGCATGTTGTCGAGATGAATAGATGGCGGTGATCGAGAAAAGCGGGGGACGACGAGCAGACATCCTCGCCTTGATAGACGAACGGACGGAAGGAGCTTTTGGAATTGATCCCGAATCACGCACCAGTGCAGTCCTCTCTATCAAAGAAACCGTTAGTCCTCTCGGTAGTCCTCTCTTCACCTGCGGAATGAATACGGAGTACTTATTGACAAACGTAGTCGTGCGTAGCTACTATGTAGTACACCGAGTGGTTGCTGATCCCCACAATCTTCAGTTATTGAACAAAGCAATCTCCTCCATAGAGTACAACTATTGCTGTGGTACTGGAGTAGATTTGGCACTCTGCTGCAAGGGGCAGGATTGGCGTCCATGCTGGTTTTCCCATTTTTTTGGCCATTCACAGGTTTTGTTTTTTGAATGGTAGTTTGTCCAACCCACAAACAACTGCTGCATCATCTTAGCAATTTTCTACTGTAGTATTTGAGTTAAATCGTACATCATTTATACATTGTCATCTTTTGATTTGACTCTATTTTCAGAAGAAAACGTAGTTAGCTAGGAGCTACTAGATGTAATGTTTTTGTTTAAATTGTTAGTAGATGGACAGCCATACCGGGGTTCTCCTGTGCTGGTCATGTCTGATGACGTATCAGTCATACTAGTATCACTGAAACACGTGCTTGAAATGTGGTGAGCCATGCTGGTCAGCACACCTGATACTGCAATAAGCCAACAATCACTCTTATTCCAGCATGTGGGGATCTGCTGCTGCCTGATGGCATCAGCAGCGACAGCACCAACAAAACTAATCCTTTGATGTCAGAATCTGATTGGATTTGGGAGTGTAGCACCTGTACTGCGGCAACTAAAGTTGCATTGATGGAAGATCTGTTTGACCATTGAAATTCAAAGCAGCTGACGTCGCAAATTTGCAACTACTTCGTATTTCGTTTCACCAGCTATGATACCGGTAGACATTGTATTTTTTTTTTTAGGTTGAAGTATCATTCTTGGACTGTAGTATTGCGAGATACCATGCTTTGCCGGAAAGAAATTCAATTTCTTCGCCGATTCCATCACTAATACCTTTACCAATGTAGCTGGTAGTCTTTGGAATGGCATGCGGTGATATGCCGCTCGGACTCGTTCTTTGATAGTTCGTATATTTCGCTCTGCCTCTGGCACATGTTCTTGAGCATTAGCAAAGTTGACATGTATACCTTCAAAGTTGTTTTCTATCTCCTCCATTACTGAACGAAATGCATTGTCGCAGTGAATTCTTGTTATTCGAAATCCTGCCAAATTGTAGATTCGCAAAATGTCTGTCATGGCTTCCAAATAAACGGCAGCTGTCTGATTCTCAATATATTGAGCAGTCCGATAATAAATGTTCCTTGAGATGGTGGTTAGAAACCATAGTCCATTCACTTTCATAGCATCGATGCATAGAGTGATTTGCTGTTGGGATTCAATTAGTTCTGGCGGAATGGCAATGTAATCCTCAACAACATGTACTGGCTTTGGGCGTGTGGTCTTTCCTTTCAGTGCGGATATATCTTGTCCGAAGATTCGCTCAGCTAACTCAATGTCTTTTGTAGTCACAGGATTGTTTGCTCTCATATTTGATCGTACAATGGCCTTGAAATCTTGAATTGATGGAGTACCAATTGCTTGATACAGCTCTCTAGCTCGTTTTGCTCTTGCAATCTCTCTATCCGTGTAAAAGGCTTTGTTTTCATCCACTGTTTCGACGAGTTGCACTCCTGTATTTTTGAGAATTTCTGGTTGGTAGACATACAAATTCATGTGATTCCTGACAAATTTGATTGCCTTTTTGGGGTGATGGACAATACGTAGTAATAGCATCCTCCTCCGATGAATCATAAGTAACTCGGTATCGGTCTCTCATCTCAGCTAGACTGACAGTGAATATACTCGTCATGGATTCTTCCGAAAACCATACTACTCCCCAATCTGGTAAATCAGCAATTTGGGTCACAATCAGTGTTCCCTTGTTGGTCGTCAAGTACAAAACATGTTCACCTGATGATCGGATGTTCTTTACCAAATTACGATTGCACATAATAGTCACTGTTGACTGACTATCCAAGAGCATCAGGATCTTCATCCATCGTCTTAGTTCAATGTGCGATAGTACAACATGAGTTCCTACCCATGAAGTTACGCTCTGTGCACCAGGTGTCTTGATGAGTGCTGAAGTATTGTTTTGATTGCCATTGTTGTTTGTGTTATTCTGTTCAACTTGAGTATGTTGTTGCGCTTGAGCTTGGTTAATGGCCCATTCTTCTCTTGGCTTGTTACGGTCTTTGCATCTTGGTGATTTGTGTCCTGCTCGCCCACAGCAATAGCATCTGCCTTCCATTTGCGCAAAGGATAATTTGATTTCATCGTCATTTTCTTCCTTGTTCTTGTGATCTTTATCATCACGGTCACGTTTCGAATCATCTTTCTTCTTGTTCTTATCATAGTTGTCTGGTATAACTGCTTAGCACGTTGTTTGCTTCAGTGATTGTCTTCGGGAATTGGTTATTTCCAAGAGCATTTTGGGTGTAAAGTCCCTTTAGTACGCCTCCATATATAGCAGGATTTAAATGAAGACAATATCAAACGAACAAGATCAGGCAGGACAACTAAACCGCCAGACCGACTAAATATGATTCAGTACACACTACCAACACAGACAGTGCAACCACTTGAATATACGAATGAGAAAGCACGAGTGATCGTAACAGTTATGTGCCACATGAACGATAAGTTGTCGAATCCCAAAAATCACAAAGCCCAACAATTTTTGCAGACATATAGTCTATTGTCAGGACTGAAGAAGTTTGGACAGAAGGGCAAAGTAGCGGCAATTGGAGAATTGAAACAACTACATGATAGAGTTGTATTTCGGCCGATCAGAGTGTCAGATTTGACCCCATTGGAAAGGAAAAGAGCGATGGAAAGTCTAATATTTTTATCCGAGAAAAGGGACGGAACCGTAAAAGGTCGCATGTGCGCCAACGGAAGCTCCCAGAGAAGTTACATACGACGAGATGAAGCTGCAAGTCCAACAGCAATGACCAAATCAATTCTAATTACAGCCACCATTGATGCAAAACAGAAAAGAGATGTAATGACTTCTGACATTCCCAACGCATTTGTCCAAACCGATGTGGACAAGCACAAGATCGGGGAGAGAATTGTCATGAAAATCAAAGGACCAATGGTTGATATGCTTATTGAAATGGCTCCAGAGATATACAGTGATTATGTTATTGAGGAAAACGGAAGAAAAGTCCTTTACGTGATGATTTTGAAGGCGTTATATGGAATGCTACAATCCTCGTTGTTGTATTACAACAAATTTAGGAAAGACATAGAATCAATTGGTTTCGAGGTTAATCCTTTTGACCCATGTGTTGCAAACAGAATCGTAAACGGTAAGCAACATACAGTCGTATGGCATGTGGACGACTTGAAAAGCAGTCATGTCGATCCCAAAGTCAATGATGAATTTTTGAAATGGTTGGAAGAGAAATATGCATCAGATAACGTTGGAAAAGTAAAGTCAGTTCGAGGCAAGAGGCAATATTACCTTGCCATGTGGCTAGATTTCTCTGAAGAAGGAGTACTTCAAATCAACATGAGACCGTATGTACATTCAATGATCGAAGACTTCTCAGGAACAATCGGAAAGTCAAAGCAACCTTGGAACGAGAAATTATTCCGTATTGACGAAAAATCCAATAAACTCGATGAAGAACGAGCGAAAGAATTTCATACCTTTGTTGTGAAAGGAATGTTTTTGTGTAAGCGAGGACGACAAGACATCCAAACAGGCATTGCATTCCTAGCTACACGAACAAACGAACCAACAGAGGAAGATTGGAATAAATTGTGCAAGCTGATGTCATACTTGAAATGCACTAGCGAAGAAGTCACAAGAGTTGAAGCTGATGACGAAGCACGAATTTATTGGTGGGTAGATGCATCTTTTTCAGTACACCGTGACATGAAGAGTCATACAGGAGCTGTAATGTCACTTGGAAAGGGAGTAATTTGCTCAACATCTACCAAGCAGAAATATTTTATGTCCAGATGTCGCGTGCGTTTGCTGGCACTTTCTCGTCCGTTAGTTTCCAACTTCATTGTACTTGTATTGTCACGATAGATAATTGTTGTCACATTTTCGAATCCTTGATGATGTAGGAATCTTTTTGTCCATAAGATTTTAGATATAACATCATCCATTGCAATCAGTTCCGCTTCTGTCGAACTTCTTGCATTTGATTTCTGCTTGGTAGATGTTGAGCAAATTACTCCCTTTCCAAGTGACATAACAGCTCTTGTATAACTCTTCATGTCACGGTGTACTGAAAAAGATGCAACTACCCACCAATAAATTCGTGCTTCGTCATCAGCTTCAACTCTTGTGACTTCTTCACTAGTGCATTTCAAGTATGACATCAGCTTGCATAATTTATTCCAATCTTCCTCTGTTGGTTCGTTTGTTCGTGTAGCTAGGAATGCAATGCCTGTTTTGATGTCTTGTCGTCTTCGCTTACACAAAAACATTCCTTTCATAACAAAGGTATGAAATTCTTTCGCTCGTTCTTCATCGAGTTTATTGGATTTTTCGTCAATACGGAATAATTTCTCGTTCCAAGGTTGCTTTGACTTTCCAATTGTTCCTGAGAAATCTTCAATCATTGAATGCACATACGGTCTCATGTCGATTTGAAGTACTCCTTCTTCAGAGAAATCTAGCCACATGGCAAGGTAATTGTGCCTCTTGCCTCGAACTGACTTTACTTTTCCAACGTTATCTGATGCATATTTCTCTTCCAACCATTTCAAAAATTCATCGTTGACTTTGGGATCAACATGACTGCTTTTCAAGTCGTCCACATGCCATACGACTGTATGTTGCTTACCGTTTACGATTCTGTTTGCAACACATGGGTATGTATCATCCAACACACTCCTGCTGGACCAATTAATCATGATGGATGTTCGTGATCATCCTCTTCAATTTGTAGAATGTTGTTCCGATGACTGGCTTTGTCATGTAATCAGCCATCATGAGTTTAGTGGGACAGTACTCCAGTTGGACTTCCTTTCTTTTAACGAGATCGGTGATATAGAAGTATTTTATGTCCAGATGTCGCGTGCGTTTGCTGGCACTTTCTCGTCCGTTAGTTTCCAACTTCATTGTACTTGTATTGTCACGATAGATAATTGTTGTCACATTTTTGAATCCTTGATGATGTAGGAATCTTTTTGTCCATAAGATTTTAGATATAACATCATCCATTGCAATCAGTTCCGCTTCTGTCGAACTGCTTGCATTTGATTTCTGCTTGGTAGATGTTGAGCAAATTACTCCCTTTCCAAGTGACATTACAGCTCCTGTATGACTCTTCATGTCACGGTGTACTGAAAAAGATGCATCTACCCACCAATAAATTCGTGCTTCGTCATCAGCTTCAACTCTTGTGACTTCTTCACTAGTGCATTTCAAGTATGACATCAGCTTGCACAATTTATTCCAATCTTCCTCTGTTGGTTCGTTTGTTCGTGTAGCTAGGAATGCAATGCCTGTTTGGATGTCTTGTCGTCCTCGCTTACACAAAAACATTCCTTTCATAACAAAGGTATGAAATTCTTTCGCTCGTTCTTCATCGAGTTTATTGGATTTTTCGTCAATACGGAATAATTTCTCGTTCCAAGGTTGCTTTGACTTTCCGATTGTTCCTGAGAAGTCTTCGATCATTGAATGTACATACGGTCTCATGTCGATTTGAAGTACTCCTTCTTCAGAGAAATCTAGCCACATGGCAAGGTAATCGTGCCTCTTGCCTCGAACTGACTTTACTTTTCCAACGTTATCTGATGCATATTTCTCTTCCAACCATTTCAAAAATTCATCATTGACTTTGGGATCGACATGACTGCTTTTCAAGTCGTCCACATGCCATACGACTGTATGTTGCTTACCGTTTACGATTCTGTTTGCAACACATGGGTCAAAAGGATTAACCTCGAAACCAATTGATTCGATGTCTTTCCTAAATTTGTTGTAATACAACAACGAGGATTGTAGCATCCCATATAACGCCTTCAAAATCATCACGTAAAGGACTTTTCTTCCGTTTTCCTCAATAACATAATCACTGTATATCTCTGGAGCCATTTCAATAAGCATATCAACCATTGGTCCTTTGATTTTCATGACAATTCTCTCCCCGATCTTGTGCTTGTCCACATCGGTTTGGACAAATGCGTTGGGAATGTCAGAAGTCATTACATCTCTTTTCTGTTTTGCATCAATGGTGGCTGTAATTAGAATTGATTCGGTCATTGCTGTTGGACTTGCAGCTTCATCTCGTCGTATGTAACTTCTCTGGGAGCTTCCGTTGGCGCACATGCGACCTTTTACGGTTCCGTCCCTTTTCTCGGATAAAAATATTAGACTTTCCATCGCTCTTTTCCTTTCCAATGGGGTCAGATCTGACACTCTGATCGGCCGAAATACAACTCTATCATGTAGTTGTTTCAATTCTCCGATTGCCGCTACTTTGCCCTTCTGTCCAAACTTCTTCAGTCCTGACAATAGACTATATGTCTGCAAAAATTGTTGGGCTTTGTGATTTTTGGGATTCGATAACTTATCGTTCATGTGGCACATAACTGTTACGATCACTCGTGCTTTCTCATTCGTATATTCAAGTGGTTGCACTGTCTGTGTTGGTAGTGTGTACTGAATCATATTTAGTCGGTCTGGCGGTTTAGTGTCCTGCCTGATCTTGTTCGTTTGATATTGTGTTCATTTAAATCCTGCTCTTCTTCGTGATGTTGTTCTTGCTCTTGCTCTTGTTCTTGTTCTGAATCACTATCATTTTGTTCGACGGTGCTTGGATTGGACTCATCATCTTCGTGTTCATGTTGTTCTTGGTGTGCAAATTCGTAGATGTCATTTGGATCCATACTTTCGTGCTCATTGTCTGAATCTGTATCAGCTGAATTTTCTTCCTCTGAATCTGTATCAGCTGAATTTTCTTCCTCATACTTGTCATCATCATTGTAGGTGTCATCATCGTATTCATCAAAAGCCTCTTCATCATAATCCACTCCTGCAATCCACGCACTGTCGTAAAGTATAGGACCTGTACGACTAGAAATTTTTAGACCTCGGGGCATACCTTGATTTTCTGCAAGGGTATGGACTGCTTGAATAGCTGCAGGTGTTAGCGGAATAGGTGTAACTTGACGACGGGTGATGATACGATTGGTTGCAAGGTGTAAAAGTTCGTGTCCTCCTTGATCATTATCAGTGTATCGCAGATAGATGCAATCCAATGTTCTCGGCGCATTAGTATTCGATGGATCCGGTTCGTTGACTGGTGCATTTCAAGTATGACATCAGCTTGCACAATTTATTCCAATCTTCCTCTGTTGGTTCGTTTGTTCGTGTAGCTAGGAATGCAATGCCTGTTTGGATGTCTTGTCGTCCTCGCTTACACAAAAACATTCCTTTCATAACAAAGGTATGAAATTCTTTCGCTCGTTCTTCATCGAGTTTATTGGATTTTTTGTCAATACGGAATAATTTCTCGTTCCAAGGTTGCTTTGACTTTCCGATTGTTCCTGAGAAGTCTTCGATCATTGAATGTACATACGGTCTCATGTCGATTTGAAGTACTCCTTCTTCAGAGAAATCTAGCCACATGGCAAGGTAATCGTGCCTCTTGCCTCGAACTGACTTTACTTTTCCAACGTTATCTGATGCATATTTCTCTTCCAACCATTTCAAAAATTCATCATTGACTTTGGGATCGACATGACTGCTTTTCAAGTCGTCCACATGCCATACGACTGTATGTTGCTTACCGTTTACGATTCTGTTTGCAACACATGGGTCAAAAGGATTAACCTCGAAACCAATTGATTCGATGTCTTTCCTAAATTTGTTGTAATACAACAACGAGGATTGTAGCATCCCATATAACGCCTTCAAAATCATCACGTAAAGGACTTTTCTTCCGTTTTCCTCAATAACATAATCACTGTATATCTCTGGAGCCATTTCAATAAGCATATCAACCATTGGTCCTTTGATTTTCATGACAATTCTCTCCCCGATCTTGTGCTTGTCCACATCGGTTTGGACAAATGCGTTGGGAATGTCAGAAGTCATTACATCTCTTTTCTGTTTTGCATCAATGGTGGCTGTAATTAGAATTGATTCGGTCATTGCTGTTGGACTTGCAGCTTCATCTCGTCGTATGTAACTTCTCTGGGAGCTTCCGTTGGCGCACATGCGACCTTTTACGGTTCCGTCCCTTTTCTCGGATAAAAATATTAGACTTTCCATCGCTCTTTTCCTTTCCAATGGGGTCAAATCTGACACTCTGATCGGCCGAAATACAACTCTATCATGTAGTTGTTTCAATTCTCCAATTGCCGCTACTCTGCCCTTCTGTCCAAACTTCTTCAGTCCTGACAATAGACTATATGTCTGCAAAAATTGTTGGGCTTTGTGATTTTTGGGATTCGACAACTTATCGTTCATGTGGCACATAACTGTTACGATCACTCGTGCTTTCTCATTCGTATATTCAAGTGGTTGCACTGTCTGTGTTGGTAGTGTGTACTGAATCATATTTAGTCGGTCTGGCGGTTTAGTTGTCCTGCCTGATCTTGTTCGTTTGATATTGTCTTCATTTAAATCCTGCTCTTCTTCGTGATGTTGTTCTTGCTCTTGCTCTTGTTCTTGTTCTGAATCACTATCATTTTGTTCGACGGTGCTTGGATTGGACTCATCATCTTCGTGTTCATGTTGTTCTTGGTGTGCAAATTCGTAGATGTCATTTGGATCCATACTTTCGTACTCATTGTCTGAATCTGTATCAGCTGAATTTTCTTCCTCATACTCGTCATCATCATTGTAGGTGTCATCATCGTATTCATCAAAAGCCTCTTCATCATAATCCACTCCTGCAATCCACGCACTGTCGTAAAGTATAGGACCTGTACGACTAGAAATTTTTAGACCTCGGGGCATACCTTGAGTTGAAATCTCTTATCACCTCTCTGCTTCCCGTGTATTCTTGATACGCAGAGATCAAGATAGGTTGACACTAATAATCTTCTTTATCCTTTAAACTGATTTTAGTGATCCTAAGATTGAATTGAAAATTATGAGCATTTCGATGAGTGCTCTCTTTTGTCTTTTTCTGTTTCCTCCCTTCTGGATATCTGAGATCTTTATCTTAGAAAGTCTTCTTCTCTCTTGGAGATTCTTCTTCTCTCTCAGAGTTTCCTTAACATATATATATTTCTCATGTATGTATCGTATGCATGATATGTATGATATGTATCATCCAACACACTCCTGCTGGACCAATTAATCATGATGGATGTTCGTGATCATCCTCTTCAATTTGTAGAATGTTGTTCCGATGACTGGCTTTGTCATGTAATCAGCCATCATGAGTTTAGTGGGACAGTACTCCAGTTGGACTTCTTTTCTTTTAACGAGATCGGTGATATAGAAGTATTTTATGTCCAGATGTCGCGTGCGTTTGCTGGCACTTTCTCGTCCGTTAGTTTCCAACTTCATTGTACTTGTATTGTCACGATAGATAATTGTTGTCACATTTTTGAATCCTTGATGATGTAGGAATCTTTTTGTCCATAAGATTTTAGATATAACATCATCCATTGCAATCAGTTCCGCTTCTGTCGAACTTCTTGCATTTGATTTCTGCTTGGTAGATGTTGAGCAAATTACTCCCTTTCCAAGTGACATAACAGCTCCTGTATAACTCTTCATGTCACGGTGTACTGAAAAAGATGCATCTACCCACCAATAAATTCGTGCTTCGTCATCAGCTTCAACTCTTGTGACTTCTTCACTAGTGCATTTCAAGTATGACATCAGCTTGCACAATTTAGGTAGTTACTACTCCGAGTTTACAATTTATTACGACGTATTCTTCATCAGTACGTAATCACGATTGGTCCGTTCATTCTCACAGTCAATCGATCAACTCGACTCATCTTGTTCCCCCGTGACTAAAAATTTGAAGAACATTTGATGGTATGTTGCAATCATACTACCGGTAGTCGACTTTAGACTTATCTTTCATCATCGTGTGTATCATATCGTTTGTCATCATCAACATTCAACAACGGAGAGAACTCCACTAATAAAGTCGTATAGACTACGAGGGTAGGTATTTTTCTTCTTACATCACTGCTCGGCGAAGAATTCTTGTGTGAGATTCACATCAAAGTTTTGTTCTTATACAGATAGTACGCAGTGGTAATTTGTTGTCATAATCAGTGAAAGAATAAAATATTACTTCGTATAACTCAACAACGACAACAACATCGTCAATTATTTTATTATACAAAGAT
This sequence comes from Nitzschia inconspicua, assembly GCA_019154785.2. Lineage (NCBI taxonomy): Eukaryota > Bacillariophyta > Bacillariophyceae > Bacillariales > Bacillariaceae > Nitzschia > Nitzschia inconspicua. The sequence goes on from JAGRRH010000018.1 coordinate 1,822,702, forward strand.
GACGTATTATTCCACGACAACGAACGATTTAAAGAATTCTTCTCTTGATGGTGGTAATGCCAGTGTTCTCGGTTCATCCTCCTCCTCATCTCATCTCAACAACTTTCGTTCGAATTCCTCCCACACCCATCGTCATCATCATCATTCATCTGCCATGACGCCACTCGTGCCACACCGGGGTTCCCTCTGTCGCATTGACGGAAATCAAGGGGGGAGTGAGACTGTATATACTCTGGAAATACACTTGGAAAATGAAGACGTAGGAGGTCGGGCCTCCTCGGAAACACACGAACTTGTATTTTTGCGGAAAGATTTTGAATTTGCAATGAGACTGTTTTCCATCATGGATTCCGAATCTAGGGGACAAGTCGGCAAGGCAACAGTTCAGGAATTTGTGACAATGCGATGTCCAGTTTTCTGGAGACGCGATGAGGATTTATTGAAAAGAGACTCTGTGTATTCATTGTCGCAAGAGAAGTCCCCCACCTTTGAAGAAGTCTGGAATGCCGTGGCTGCTTGCAGCGTTTCTGCGAGACCCGTGGAAGCAAACGACCTTGCCACGGCAGAGCTTGGAGTCGAAGGATGGATGGTTTTCTGTCGTTTCATTGCACTTGCTCAATATCTAGAGGCAAAAAGAAGGTTCTCCGGGCGTCATCTGCAACAAACAATGCGTCACAGAAATTCTCCTCGTGGTAGCGAGATGGTTGTAGTAGATGTGCCTCCTGCTGTTCCACCTGTCCCATTAACGGCCAAAGAGCTAGCTCTGTACGAGCAAGAAAATCAAAAGTGTCTCCCCTTGCCCGAACTTGATTTGGATCACTCGTTGCTCGCCGCACACGATGTTTTGAGTCGTCGTCGACAGAGAATTAATGGTGCTGAAGACAGCCTGGATATTTCAGGTCATGTGAAGATCGATCTTTTTGGTCCATCATCTGGATTGCTCTCATCAAGCGCTACTGCAAACCAAAACGTTGACTTTTGCCTGACGTTCTTTCGAGGAACGATTTCTTCTGATCGAGGCGTTGAGTCTACCACTGTTCGCAGATCTATGAATGACTTGAAATGGTTGAATGACACGTTCATCTCTCAAAAATCTCTGGGAGGAACTCTCTGCGGAAGAATTCTTCCTCCGTTCCCCTGTAATCGTGTGTTAGCTTCGTACCAGGAAGACTCGTCTTTGGGGGGCGCAACTGGAGGGGCTATGAATGCCGCTGCAAACGCTGGTTTGGGGATCGCCAACGCTGGAGTCGGGATTGCAACCGCCAGCGTAGGAATGCTCAAAGAAGGCATCAAATCGCTGTGGGGTGGCTACTCGTCATCGTCACAAGTTTCTTCGATTCAAAAGAACGAAAGGCGACATCGCACAAAGGGTCTGCCCAGCCCTAAGAATTCCTCACATACATATTACAACCCAAACTCTCCAGCAGGTCAAGCCCGACATTTGGAGAGATATTTGAACTACCTCTTGGAGCATCCAGCGTTATCGACATCTTTTCCTTTGAACACCGTGTTGAAGGTAATGTAACTGTGACGAGAATCGCTTCAGCATGAGTAACTAATTATCGACGGTTGAAGACTCACAACAGTTTTCTTCCACTGTATAGGCAAGCCAGGCTGGCCTAGACGCTGCCAAGAAATCCTTAGAAGAACACACGAAGGCTGCTAGAGCAATTAAACGGCAAACACCTAATTTAGAGGATGGCAAAAATTCTACCTTTTGGAGTCTCAGTGGCTCACCATCGTTACAACCAAATCTGGCTTGGGTCCGCACTGCCGCGCAAGCTGCAGTTGCTCTACAACTCCACGGAGTCCTTGAAACAACTGGGTTGCAATCCGCAAGTGCTCGCCTTCAGCATGCATCCTTGCCGAGTTTTGAAACACCTACGACTGCATCCTGGGTATTCGACGATGGGGATCAGGTTATTCAAAAAGAACCGGAAGGCTCGAATGTGGAGAAATCAGAGGAGTCTTTCGAGGAGGGTGTGATGCATGTTGAAGATGGTCTTCAACAGTCATCACAAGCGATTGCGAGTGAAGAGGATGCAAGCGGATACGATCTTTTGCCCCTGCCGGTCCCAGCACCCGAGAGACAAATACTATCCGTGGGTGAAACAAATCCCAGATCCGCTGTTGCGAAAGAAACTAGGTTTCGATACGGGTCCTTCTCCATAGACAGCAGTCATGCTGAAAATAGGCTCGGAGAAGACAAGCGGGTATATTTGGGAGACATGGCAATCGATGATGACATTGATAAACTCCGTGACATTATTGGTTATGTCGATAACACCTTGTCGCGATGCCTTGCAGGTGGAGATGGAATCGAACAATCCAGAGGAGAATGTCAATCGCTTCATCTTCGTATTCTGAGAGATCTTGATTCTTGGGAAGGACTTCGTGGAAAGTTTGTATCACAAAGGGCACTTCTTAAAGGAGTTTCTGGGATCGAGCAAAGCAGGGAGGTCTTTGAGGAAAGCGACCTTGCGCTTATCGAGGGTAAGTTGGGTTTCCGAATCGTTGCTTGTTTATACTATCTAGATACTAACTGACGCGTAAATCCCATGATAGACTTATCTTGGCAAGCAGCTCTTGCTCATTCTGCTGTTTCGGCAGCGGAGGATGTTAGATCAAGCGTGCGTGCGGCACGAACAGCTGCCAACGCTAAAGCTACCGCTGCTGGAGCTGCGCGAGTCGCACAGGCTGCATGTGATAAAGGCAAATTCGCAAGCATCGACGAAGCAAGGGCAGCACAGACTCGTGCATCCATCGCTCAGAGTCATGCCATTCATGCCGCTGTTGTGGAGCACGAAGCAAACACTGCGAAACGCAGAGCGACCTTAGCGCTGGCTCATGATGTCAAATGTTGGAATGTTCATAGGAAACGAGAAGTGTTGCAAGCGGCATTATCATACGCCAAGTCTCAGCACGAAGCAACCCGTAGAGCCGTCGATGCTTGGGCGTGTTTGCGGGATGGATTTGTCGGCTCTAACATAATTCCATCTGCGCTTTCCATTCCAGCCACTAAGCAGCAGAAGCAGCAGCAGATGCGAATGCCTTCCAAGACTTTAGATGATGAAGTGGAGTCAAGAATTTTCTGTCTCTCAACAAACGAACCAGCAAATGCGCCACAAACGATTGTTGCGGTAGACCACGAACTTTTGAAAATCCCTGTCGCATCTTCTGTTGATTCCAGTGAAAAAGATATTTTTGGTCATTCCTTGAATTCCTCGTCTCATGCCGAACCAGACGCCTCTCTACCTTTTGTTGAAGCAGATCTGATCCCAGATCTTGTCATGCCTTCTCCAAATGATTCTGCTCCTGTTATTAACAGCAATGTTGAGCTATCCCAAGTATCTAACCAAGATAGCTTTGTGCCAAGCAAAGCCACCGTTGCCGTTGCATTGGAGCCCGAGGAAGTCTCAGAGACCAGGGGGAGAGAAATTTTTGATGACGAAGCCATGACATCTTCTATGCAGAGTCTAGTCAATGGCCTGATGACATGGGGCGGAGAAGACGTGGAGGTTGATTTCGCGCTCCCTGCTGGCATGGCAGCAAGCATTGCAATGGAAGAAAGTGGTGTTTTTTGCAACAAAGGTTCGAGGGTATCTTATGGCTAGAAGGGAATCTTTCCCATGATGGCAGTCTCCGCAGCTTATATTGCGGTGGTTTCTTTTAGGAATACTTACTGTACCAGCTACCTCAATTAAGAAAGCCCAGCAATGACGGAAAAGCTGAAGTTATGAACGTGGAACTCATAGAACGACGTAAGAATTTGAAAGCTTGTCCAAAAGCGACGGAAGTATTGAGAACCTTGAACACTCTTTCGATTCCTATTTTTAAGTATCATGCAATTGAAGCTATTCACCTCGTAATCGACTGTGTGTACGTGTTGTATTGATGGCTCTACTAGCTAGCTAGAGACTGGTAGTTACAGGAGTACGACGTGAAAATTGGAAGGGTAGTCCACTACCGGTACTCCGTACTACCGTAGCTACCTACTACCGGTAGAGGTAGTGCATCTATTCTATGGTACTTCCGTAGTCACGATACTGACCCTGTCGTAGGTCCTTGATCTGTGCCTTCCTACCGGTACGAACTCTACTTCGGAGTTCGGACTACCATAATACCTGTATCGTACTCTACTAGAGCTACCGGTACTCGTACTACGTAGTAGGGATCGAGGACAGGGTCAACAAGAAGCGAAGCCTTCGTCCGTCATCGCTCCGAGCAAATTGACGGTGAGAACTCCGATGATCGCGACAACTTTTCATGATGACATGCATCTCCTTTCTGCCACTCTACGTGCCGGTACCTACCGGCAGTGGTCGCACGTCGTACACGTAGTACAGCAGCATCACAAAAAAAAAACATCGAACACCAACAAATCCCTACGAAGCGACCGCTGAACCTATCTACTACTGTTAAGAAGCCCCACATCTACGATGCTGTCCCAAGCCTCCCGTCGAACCCTTCAATCGCTCTCCCGAAACAACCGTGTTGTTGTCGCTGCGAATCGCCGTTCTATGATGGCCTTTGCAGATAAAGCTAAACTACGGGTATGTCTGCCTTGTCGTTTTGTGATTCGGGGATGGTCGACAACCTTCAAATGATTTTGTTGGGCAAAGCAAGAGCGAAAATCTTTCGACGTTGATAATTCGCTGTTGAAGCAGAGCTTTGCGATGTTTTGCGCCAAGAAGGAAGCGGATCAGGTCCCCTATGTTCGTTCGTTCGTTCGTTCGTTCGTTCAAAAGTAATATAACAACATTTGACTAACCCTTTGTACTGTCTCTTTTTGTGATTTGCCGAAACAGGAAAAGGTAGAGGAAGACCGTTATATGAAAGAACAAGAAGAAGCTTGGAAAGAAAAGCTGAGAGCCCTCAAACAACAGGAAGAAACCTCTCGTGATGCCGCACATCATGCCGAGGTCGTAGACCCCGTGAAAAAGGATATTGAAAAGTTGCTTGCCGAGACGGGAGACAAGGTCTCTGACGCAGGGTTGGAAAACCTTGCCAAATTTCGACTTGATCTTTAAATTTATCTTGCTTTTGAAAATGGAAACGACGAGAAGAGATACACTTGTTGGTGGCTAGCAATCGAGTGTCGTTTTGCTGAGAACGAATTACAGCTGAAGGATCAGGCTGTGCCAATGACTACTATCTCCTACTTCCGTGTTTAATATGAGATAAATCCTGAGTTTATTTGAAATGAATCCCTCAACAGCAGTATATCTTCCTTTCGAGAGAAAGCTTGCAAATGCTCCAAGATTCCTTTTGTCGTATTAATTCTTGAAATTGGACAGAGACTATGGCAATCAATAAGTTGAGTCTCGAAAATAGTAGTATCCCCTCCAAATTGCTGCGCAACCTCGTCCTTCCCAATCGATAGGCGATGATATGCTTCCCAATAACGAGAACTTGTATGTTATTGCTTCTTTTAGCTATCACTATTCGCTCAAATGGGTACGTCGAACTATCGAGTCTGAAGCTCTCCTGGTGCATCCAAACCTAATCATTCCCGAGGGCAGAAAAACAGCAGTTCGCCCACGATTTGACGGATCGGTTGGAAGCAATATAGCAAAAATTCATTGGATCAAGGATAACATGTCTTCGTGCTGAAGTCAAAAGTAGCCCTCGGAGCTTTCTTGTGTAGAAAGATATTCCTTTTCAAGAATATTCAGTGTTTTCAAAGAATCATCGCCAAGTAACCTGCTATTCTCGAGCATGAGCAAGAAGGCGAGACTCGGCTGAACATCCAGAAGAGGGATCTACACTACGCAAGCGAACCTTGGGTTTTCACATCCTGGATTCCGTTCCGAAGTCCCATGATGCAGTTGTCGCCGAACGAGTGATTTGACGTTAGCGATGGCAATGGAGTCATATTCAGCTGCTTGTTTTAGAAATGAGTAATAATACTTAAAATGGTTGGTGTCTGCTTTAGGTAATATTGGACCAACAATCTGTTCTTTTGTGCGTCCAAAATCGTGGCGAGACAAAAATAAATAAAATAGTAATATTCATCTTCAATCTTAGACAATTCCTCCACCATAGCCGCGCAAATGGGCATTGCGATCGGGATAATCTCGAATACTGCTTCCCCGTCGCTTGATGAGACTAGGACCTTCACGTTTTAAATCTGCTACTGTTGGCGTGCCCAGCAAGCCCATTGCACGGTCCAGTTCTACCTTGAGAATTTCGTAAGCTCGACTAACGCCTGCTTCTCCACCTGCAGCAAGACCCCAAAGATATGGCTTTCCAACACCGACAGAATCGGCACCCAAGGCCAGCGCCTTGGCAATATCGGTACCTCGTTGTACCCCTCCATCCATAATGATTTCAACATCGGGGCCGACCGCTTCTCGAATCGAGGGTAAGACGTCGATCGTTGCTGGTGATGTCTCCAATTGACGCGCTCCATGATTGGAGACCCAAATGGAGGAGAATCCAATTTCAATGGCTCGCTTGGCATCATCTGGTCTGACAACACCCTTGGGAGCGGCCGGGCCATTCCATTCGCCTAGCAGCCACTCTGCATCGGACCAATTGAACTCCGGGGCGATTTGGCTGTTGACAAAAGCAGCCAAAGAATCGGCAGGCACATCCGTGTTGATGCAGGCGTAGGTGTACGGCTCGTGCGACAAAAAGTCGTACGTCCAAGCCGGCTTCCGCAATGCCTCGATCATTTGTGGCACAGAATATTTGGGTGGAATGGAAAAATCGTTTCGGATATCACGTTCACGGTTTCCATACCAGGTGAAATCCACCGTAAGTGCCAAGGCACCAAACCCTCCTTCCTTGGCCTTGGCGATGACTTCCTTAACCAATTCTCTATCTTTCCAGACGTAAAGCTGGAAGACTTTTGGACCACTGTGAATTGCCCCAATTTCCGTGATTCCAGTTGTCGCCAATGACGACAATCCGTACAGAGTGCCGAATTTTTCCGAAGCCTTGGCGGCCGCGGTCTCACCTTCCCAGTGAAACATTCGGTTTCCCGCTGTGGGGCATCCAAAAAAGGGAAGATTCACATCCATACCGAAAATTTTCGTCGACAAATCGAGAGGAGGCTTGATTCCAGACAAAATCTTGTAATGCATTTCCAGCTCTGTGTAGGCATCCTTTCCTCGACGGAGACTGATTTCATCGTCGGCTCCAGCGTCCAAATAGTCAAAGACCATCTACGTTAAGAAAATGACAAGTAGCCAGGAAGGAAAAAGCGAAGCAGTCGTATGAGAAACGAAAACAATGACCTGAATGGAAGAGATACTTCTCGACATGGAAATCGAAGACTGACGAAACCATCTGAAAGTGAAACCGTTTTAGGCATGACGGCATTTGGCATCATACCTTGTGGGCGCGAGCCTTGGCAATGAGACGCAAATCAGCAATGTTGACAGCTTTTTTCAAAGCTCGCTTGTACGGAGCATCGAACACCGCATTGAGAGGAATGTGCTTCAGGACTTTGTGAATTCCGAGTTTGTGAGGATTGAAAATCATGGCGGAAAGTTGTTTTTGGAGGAGTGTGTGTTGTAGACAAAACGAACGTTATTTGGAGCAGTAGTAATGATCGATTCGTTCCTTATTGTCTGATCGGCGCTTGTGTCGCAAAGACAGTGGGTTCCAGAGGATTGAGATTATCCAGAATAGAGGAAAGGACAATAGAGGCTAGTTTCAAACAAGATCGGAGTGCTCGTCAATGCCTTCTTGTACTGCTTCTACCATCTCTTTTCTCGTTTTTGAACCTACCGGTAGGATAGATTTCGTGACATTTTCTCTGTAGTTTATACGTCATCATCTTCCACCGATCCATCGTCACACGGAGAGATCAACCCCACCTCTTCACGAGAGAAAGAGACACACAGTCAGTCAGTCAAAAGATGTTGTGGGGTTGTAATTGAAACGCGCCATGACGTCATTCTGTTTTCTGATTGCGTCATGACATAGCTACCGTATTGAGTAATATCGTGTTAGCATATGATACATATCATACGTCGTAGGTACCATCTCCAAAATAATTTTTGCTCTCTACTAGCTAGCTAGTACTAGTACTATAGAATACCTACCGTAGCTACCTAGCTACGTAGCTCTACCGTTGCTAGATTACCTACGATCTCCGCTGCACTACGACACTACTACCTAGCTAGAACTACAACGAAAAGAAGAGTGCTCCTCAAGAAGTAGCCCGAGTCCGGAGTCCGGAGTGAATGACAAATACTGTGGTATCGCTTACGGCGTTATGTTCATGTACAACAAGCTTCACCCATAATCAGACGCGATAATACTGCAATAAACAAGAAGAATACACCAGTCCTGAAGCATCGATAAACCTAATAATGTACGAATTCTTCTTTTCTTCAGGGTTAAGCGCTTGTCGGTCAAAGGGATTGGACGGTCTTGGCACTTGCGATCCAACAGAACCACTCGACAACTGATTTTACAGAAGATGCCCCGTGATCTGCGCAAGTAAAATAGAGGAAACGAGACTGTACTGTAGAAAGACGGAGAATATTGTGCAACCTATTTGTATTGTTATCTATACGAAACTTGCTCCTCTTTTCTTTAGAGATTTTTTCTCAATGATGGGTGATTTTCGTCGCCAAATCCAGGCATCACAACGCCCTTTGGGTTCGAGGCCGAAAAGGTAATCTCACCACGAGGAGTATCGAGGGACACAACGAGCTCCGGCTCTCCATAGTGGAGAGTGATACCCTCAGCTCGGTCCAACAACTCGTGAACATAATGTCCGCTGGGAGCTTGAACTTGGACGTAGCTGATCCTTCCGGATGTTTTTGGCAATCTGCAAGTTGGGTGGAACTTGTTTTCCCTCCAGTTTACAAAGGCTGGCACAGCACCGCCGATTCCGTGTTTGTACAGAAGGAGAAAGTCCCACTTGGCGACTTCTCCAGATTCGTCAAAGGCGTCAGGGTCGGCATGAACCATGACAACTTCATCGCGATCCCAGTTCTCCGATTCTGGAATGACGACCTTTTCCTTCTCTTGACGAATGGCATAGTGAAAGGGAACAAGCTTTCCCTTGGGCATGGCCGAGAGAGTCGGCCCCATTCCCTCGCTTGGGTTCTTATCATCAGGACCAATGATTTCAACAAAGGTATTCTTGTCCAATCGGACACGAGCGGATTTGGATCCTGCTCCTCGGAGCGCACCAATCTTGGTTGGCTTGAGTCCTGTCATTTCTTCAAAAAGCTCCATGCCTTCCTTCCAGTTGTTGGTGGCGAGAAGAACATGATCCAAGGAGTTCATGGGGAGAAAATCAGGAACATCCACGTCAGGTTTTTCATCTTCTCCTGGTTCAGAGTCGTCATCATCCACATCCAAACCAGCATCGCCCATGAATGCTGCCAACTTGGCCTTCATTGCCACATCTTCCTCGGTTTCTTCGTCGTCCAGATAACGAGAAGAAATAGGAATTTGCTTAGGATGAAGTGTTTCAGTCATTGTGTATGCGTAGTAGTTAATAAGATAGTGTAGAGGTGAGGGGAAGCGAATGAAAGAGTTGCAGTCGCTGCCTAAGCTTTTTTTTGTGTGAGGAATGATGATGATACTATTTTCGATTCCTTCTACCGGTTGTTTTTTTCTTTCTCGATCCATCCAGGATGTGTCTTGGATGCGTATCTTGGAATCTGGAAAATCCGGTCATGAAGGTCATGCAAGAACGGGAAAAAAACCGCCGAACGCCTCGAAATGACTATAACCGAATGGGGAGAATCCCCGCGACCCTCCCCACAGAATTTTGTTGGAGCATTCTTTTGGCTTGCGCGCGCCATTTTAACAAGTTCTTCTTAGACAAGGACACCCCTTTCCCATTATTATTCATTGCCTCGAAGTATTTTTTTTTCTCTTTTTCTTTCTTGATCTTCAATCTCACTCTCTACTAGTCGTACTGTTCTACTACCTACGACTTAGTCTGGAGCAAGTCAATGCAGTACATTCGTCTCGTTTGACCCACTTTCTCAATCGGTTTCAACGGCGTCGTCTTCCATGTTTGCCGATTCGTGGAGTAACATAACGATGTGCTCATTGAGGAATATTCAGAAGTCTAGAGGAGGAGAAACGAGATGTCGGAGGAAAAGTTTTCCTACGTTTATGACTGGCATTTCGTTTCTGACCATCCTCGTCTCTCTCGAGATTGTGCATTCGTTCTCTTTCTTATCATCTCCCATTCGTCGGGTGTGGAAGCATGTTTCATGTCTACGACAAACGTCCAGTGATGGCGACAACATGTCAACGTGGGAACAAAACGTACGAGACTTGAGGCGGATTCAGGAACAACAGATCCAAAAGGCTGTAATGAAAGAACTCTTTCTGTCGAAGGAAAGTGCTTCCGAAATGATGCATATAACCTTAATCGGGCAGACAAAGCTACCGCTAGTTGGTAGTGGTAACCGGACAGTTTCTGCTGCTACGAATACCACTATGGTTGTCCTTGCGTCATCATCAACAACAACTACTACATCCAAGTCTCGAGATCAACGTGTTGCCATTTTGGTGCCTCTGACATCTCCAGAATCGCAATTGAAATTGCTCTCCTTTGCCTATGCAAAAGAACCGCTGTCGTCATTGACGCTACTTTTATCCCTAAATACTTTGCTAGTCAATCGTGACAATGCCCTTTTCGATAACGTGCCTTGGAGTACATGGAGCGTCGATCCACAGAGGAGGAATCGTGATGCTGCCGGTAACCCTATCGAATCCAAGTTCCATTTGGGGAAAAGGGATGCGTATAACCGATTCATGGGCAAAGACTGGCCTGGTCGATCACTTGCACTTGGCAACATGGCGATGCGACTCTCCTATCTGATGGGTGAATCGGCCAAAACAGAATCTGCTCGTCTCGATGAGGACGAATCCCTCGCTGACAGCTCAACGAACCAGCTTGGTCTTGCAAAACGAATCTTAGAGCTGCGTATCCGGGAACTACAAATGGAATTGGCAGAATTAGACTCGCAATTGGCCATCGCTCGAAACAATCCCGATGAATTCTCATACGAGGACGTGGAGGCGCTGCAAGAATCGAAGAGAGACTTGGAACAGAATCTCCAAGACGCTAAAAATGATTTGAGTCTTTTGCAGCAGGAAATTGTGAAGAGTACTAAGAAAGAGAGAAACTCTATTCCAGATCGAATAGCGAAATGGGCGGCAGAAGATAGAAATGGACGAAAGTCAAACCAGGCTCCGTATCGCGGTGCCATAGGATACGACCCGATGATAGATTCCTACAAGGAAATTGAGAAAACCTTCTTGGAAAGAAGTTATCGAAGTCCTTTTGATTTGCTGCTAGAGATCTTGGATGACCAGCTGAATGCCAAAGTCATCGGCTGTGCCCTCGAGAATACCAGTCTGTTGAGAGGGAACCTAGTGTTGGGAGGTGCAATCGTCATTCAACGAAAGGTTGCCAATAAACGAACTCTTCTTGCCGGAGAAGAAGTCGAATACGAGGATACAGAGGAAACTTTCGGTAACGAAGGAGTTGCTGGTAGAGAAATATTTGTTGTGGAATGTGACGTGGATGAAGCGATTGGTGTGTCCTTGGCATCTGACATACCACTTCAGATTGAACGGTCCATTTTCGAACAAGCTACGTCTATTGTCGAGCTCTTTGAAGAGGTTGAGAACAATGCTGGAAGTACCAAAGGTGTGAAAGGTGTCCTTCCTCTATGTAAGGTTACAGAATCGTCCGTCTCAGTCGAAGGCGAAGGTGGTTCGTCTGAACGGGTCACCCCTATTTCCATTCCCAGAACGACGGCATCTTTATACGACCCATTTTCAGACAACCGACAATCTTCCGTTGATGAAGTCCCCAAGCAATTGTTCCCTACAGACAACCCCATCAAGTCTCTAGAGCAGCTTGACGGGCTCGACAACGCCGCAAAGGCGAAGACCTTGCTGGAAATGAGCAACTTTCGCGGGTCTCTTCCTCGTCCAAGAGTGGTCCGCAATGCGCCACCCAATAAAAACCCGTTGGATCAGCTGTTACTTCCATTGATTGATGAATCCGTTCGAAAACAATACCGTTTGCGCAAGGCCGAAGAGACTGGCGACAAGGAGTTGGTGGAACAGTTGAAGGCAGAGAAAAGCCAACTTCAAATAGCCAGAGAAAAGGCTGACATTGCGAGATTAGAGGGGAACGATGATGCAGCAAAACGATGGGAGGAGGAAGCACAATTTTTGGAAACCTTACGAGCTGATGTGACGCAGGATGTTGGTTCGTATAGTCGATTTTTGGATCGAGACGAATGGTATGAAAGAGACAGACAGAGGACAGCTAAACGAACGAAAAAATCGTCGTTTGGCAATCTTTTGGATGGACTCGAATGATGATTTTTTACACGAACTACGGTATCTACTCTCTCTAGCTAGCTAGATAGCTAGGTACTTCGAAGTAGCTAGCAGTAGTTGCAGAACACAACTTTGACAAAATAATTGACATGATGTTCGGTGCGACACAGTTTTATTTATCGTCGCTATCTTGTGAGACGCGCGCTTCCGTTCGGCGATTGTCAATCAAGATTGACTGTGAAGATAGGGAATGTATTTTTGGTGTGATCTTGTCGTATCAATTACTGCAAACTGCAGTCGTTACTTCTGTTTCCACAACATTCTTATTGGGAGTAACCCCGTCCACATCTGGGCAATCAGCGTCGCAATTACCACCATGTTCCATCATTCAAAATTATCGGGAAAGAATGCGGGTGGATCTTCGTCGCCAGATCGTGTCTCCCCCAGCAGCGGTGGTATAGCCAAACAACACCAACCAGGAATCAACAAAGAAAAAGAGAAACACGTCCTAGAATCCCTCCGCTATTGGGACGTCGTTATGTCACCTGTTCGAAAGTACATGGTGGGAGGGTATCTTGTTCCTGGTTTCAAAAATGCGCTCTCTGAAATGTCTCTTGGAGCACTCAACAAAAAGAGACGAATCACTTTGGAGCTGTACAAGAAAATCGATCTCAAACGCATCGACCACCAGAACAAGAGGATTCACAAAGAGTTGTTACAAGGGTTTCCATCTTCTGATGCCGGGATCGGTCATTCGAATGTACTAGATGAGGACGACGTACTGATCTTTCGAATCATGAAACCAGTCAGCGCTGGAGCACAGGATCGTGACAACGACGACGAATCCGTGGGGACCATTCAAGGAGATTTGGAGGCTCATTACCTGACAACGTTTTCTGTCGATAACTACGGTGATGGTTATGATGAGGCCAACACAAGGGTTCGTTGGAAGGAACGATACCGTACCAAATTGCAAACGATGGACATTACTAACGTTCGAGGCAGGAATGTTGATATCCAAATGGGTGTAGGAGAAGACACAGTGGTACGGAATTTCTCATTTCATTCCATCCAACAGGCTGACGCCTTTGTGAAGGTTTTCAATGAGCTTGGGAAGCTACAACGAGAAAGAGGCTTGCGTCAAGCAGCGGCTCACGGATCTGATGTCCCTGCAGTGTCAAGTCCCATCGAGGCTGGTGGAGTCCGGTCTCGAGAGCTTGATTTGTTGTCTGAGGAGGACGTTGTGACTACTACTGAGTTGAAAGAGTTGAAAGATGGATCAAATAATGGATCAATCAATGACAAGCAGTGGGCATGTTGTGTTCCTTGCCGCAAGAAGACAAAGATGTTCCCCAATCAGCTAAATCTTCTTGTAGAGATCTGCTCTGCATGGAATTTACCGATTGGAGGTGAGGCCACTCATTTTTCAAGTGACGTTCAAAAGCTGTTCAAACTTCTCATCGCTAGTTTCTCCTCCTAAATTGCTGTTCTACACCGTCCAGATGTTTTCTCGAGCGACCCGTATGTTCTTGTAAGGGATGGAAAAGTGGAATGGCACAGAACAGGGTTTCTTCCGACCACTCTCAATCCAGTTTGGACGTTATCAACCGGGTCTTTGTTTCTGATACAAGTCTCCCTTGCCGAATTTTTCGAGAATTCCAATTATATGGAATTCATCGTAAAAGACTACGATTCTATTGGGGATCACGAAATCCTAGGATCAGTGTTGGTGTCGAAGACAGACATGCTTAATGGAACAGGTGATCGAGTTGAGTACGAACTTAACCAGTACAGCGGAAAAAATCATATCTTGTCATCTGGAGCGAAAAAGGTAAGCAGGTGGAGGGGGGCTTTCGACGAATACGACGTAGGACAGTCATCGCGAGTGCTTTTCTTACCTATTCCAATGCTACCTAGCCATCTCTAGCGCTCCGATTCAAACTTGCATCCGAAGACGACATAAAGTTCATGATGACTTATGAAGGTATGTAGAAAAGCATTCTGGTGATTGTCAAGTGGATGCTGGGTACTCGTACTGCGTACAATCGACTGGCTGATGATCTTGTGCCTTTTTCGAAAGCGAACAAAAAGAAAGGTTTTTTCAAGCAAGTTCGTGGGGCTGCTTCACGAATTGCCGGAGCATACGCTGGTTCCGATGCTGCATCTCGAATCGCAGGACAAGAAGTCGGTGCTGGACTTTATGCATCTGATTCTTACCTCCCACTTCGAGTCTCGCCCAACCCAACAATCCAACGAAACAAAAGACCCACAGAGGATGGGAAAGCTGTTCAGTACCGTGTGAAACCTTTTCCAGATCCCGACCGGCCAATAGAAGAGACAAAGTGGTTGACCCATGACGAAATTGAAGAAGAGGCTTTCAGGCCATCTACGAAATGGATCGAGGCCGGTACTGGGTCTTTAGGGAAGTATTATGTGGAAGTAATCGGTTGCGATGACCTTCCAGACATGGATTTTTCACTAACGGGACGGGACAAGACAGATGGTGAGACACATAATCAGTTTTATGCGAAGGAAGAAGGACAGTTGAACTCACGCTTCATCTTTTTTCACAGCTTTCTGTACCCTTGTTTACGAAGATTGTGTTGTGAATACTGATGTTATTCATGATTGTCTATCACCAAGATGGCCATGTTGGTCTCAACGGGCCTTCGTCTTTAACATTATGCAGTAAGTTATTGTTCAACTAGCGAATACTCTGGCTTCTGTTCGTTCATCCAAGCTATTTCATGGAACAAAAGCTGACGCTTCGATTTGGAACAGTTCCAGCTCACAAATCCATATAGGTCTGTTCGACTATGATGAATTTGTCCCTGGTGTGACAAAAGGACCTTCCGGGAAACACGACAAGATCGGCCGAGTCGTCGTCAACCCAACAAATTTCCGTCCAAATATCGTCCATACATTGCGGTATCATATTTTTACCTCCGATGAGCCAGATCGTGAATTACGAGGAACTCTTATTTTGCGGTGCCGATATGAGTCCCAGAGCGAAAGGCAGATTCTGTTCTCACAATTGCAACTGCAGACACAATATTCTGTCAGTACGGTGGGACTTTCCGATTTTCGATGTACCTATTACGCGGTTGCTAATGATGTAGGTACTGCGACTGTTCGATTTGCTTTGAATGGGAAATCCTTGCGACAGACTACTAACATCACATTTTTCTTTGCAGCGACACCATCAAACGTTGAGCCTGTCGACGCTGACAAAATATGGTCAAGAACTTCAGGACTACACCGAGTACTTAGATGAGATAGCAGATGCACTATTGGCAGTCTTCTTGTGGAGAGAAACGTTTCCACTCGTAATCCCATTTTTCAGCAAAAGGTGGACAATTATGATTCCACTTCATTCCATCATCGGTACGTGTATGAATAGAAGTCATCGAGGGAAGATTTTTGTATCACCCATACACTGTCTGACAATTATCAAGCCTTCACATGGGGAATTATCCTTGTTCGAGACTTTGAGAAGATTTTCAGCTTTCTCTGCTTTTTGGTAGGATGGGTGTTGTTGGCCACGCTGGAATTCCGAAGGAGCCATCCCAACCCGTGGAAGAGGCCTCGGTCGTATCTGGAGTTTTTGGGAATTTTAATTTTCAACAAGTCTTTCCGTAGAGGGAAAGTCAAACCGAACGAAAACATTGAAGAAATTATCAAATATGACGAATACCTCTCAGAGCGCAAACGATTGAGAAAAGAGGCACTGGAAAATATGCGAGTGGAGCGTGAGAACAACGAGAGGCGGTTACAAGAGGAAGGGGAGGAACTCGATCTCAATGATATCGATCATGACCCTAATCCTGTAAGAGGTGGATTGGCACAAATAACCCTTGCACCTTTCAAGTCAGTCTTGCTACCAGTGCAAATGTTATTGTACAAAGTTTGTGTCCTGCTTCGCATTGCCTCAAGCATCATTATGTGGGACGATAGCGTGGCAGCTTTCTGGATCGTCACTGCTTCTTTTCTGAGCTCATTGCTTGTTGCTTGGATCCCTTGGGCCTTTCTTTTCCGATGGGCTTTCAAAATTTTGGTATATGTTGTCCTCGGGCCATGGATGAAATTGGTTGATATTCTTTACGTTCACAAGCTTCAGAACATGACATCCGATGAGCGGGAAGCGATGTTGGAAGCGGAGTATCAGCGTAGATACAATTTGGTACTCGGCGAAACGTATCTTCGAAAATTGTTGAAAGAACACACGATGAAGCTTAAGGACATGCAGAGGTACATGTTTGGTCAGGTAAGCTGCATTTAAAGAAGATGCACGAGTGCTTGAGCTTGAGAATAATCATTGGAACCTCTAAACATTCGTTGCAGCATTTGATTCGTGTTCCCGTTTTCAAAGAGGAGAGGTATCATTCCATTCCATTAGCGGGCGGCTCGGCTGAACCATATGACAAATCCAAGTCACCGCCGATCAACATAGTTAAGCATGTCGACGGACAGTATTTATCGGGAGACATGATTCCAAAGCGAGAAAACAGCAGATTTGAAGAGCAAAGAAGAAAGGAGAAAGCCGAGCTTGAAAGTGCCTCAAGCAATCGGCAATATCAAACCATGCTTCCGCACGAATCGATTCCAGCAGACGAACTTACCGCTCTATTGGAGGAGAACGAAAGCAATTATGCTTCCATTTAGCGTCCCTGTGACAATTTGTCCCGTCATCTCTTCTGTGTCAACTCAGTAACTATAGGTAATATACAACTAAGTAGGATAAGAGTGACCACAGGCACCATGGCAGAGATGGAACCGGTCTTAAGTGCTAGCCCAGGCCTAAGTTACACCGTTTCACTCTCCTTACGGTTTCCACGACTTTTGACATACTACTCTCCTCTGCTCCACGATACCGTGCTCCACGATTTTCCCTTTCAAACTATTTTGTATGCCACTTCTGTCATGACCATCCATGCCACGAGAGCATCCCGTGAAGCAGGCTTGAGGTGGTCGGGGCGGAAGAAGTCGCGGTCATAAGGCCAGTAGTTATGGGAAAAGCATTTTGTCATTGGAACAAGAGACGTGGGCAAGCATCAGCGGCGGCAATTACCGCGATGGCAGAACTGCCAGAATGCAATATAGGGAATGGGCAGGAGTAAAAGTGATCAACGTCGCGGTACGTAATACCATTGACATCGAGATCAAGGTCGACAATGAAGTTGAAGGTTTGGACGTAGAGCATCAGGTCACAGTCACCTTTGGCAATGACCCGGTCGGAACGACGCTGAGCAGAATGCACGGAGAGGTTGTGATCATGGCCGTTCTCGGAGTGAAACTCCAGACGCCACAAACGGACAATGGGTGGAATTCGAGCTTGGGTAGAAACGTAGAAACCCGAGTCTCAACAGCATTCTCCTTGACCCTGTCGAAGATCATGGAATATGTAAGGTGTCCATGGCATCGCCAGCGACATGATCACGAGCTGTGGCATCGCCTTGAAATAGGCATCGATGGAACCCATAGTCCAGCATACCGGGCTTTCATCTCCTGCTGTATGGCGCTGTAAACATCGTGGTATAATCACCACCAGTAGGGTGCCAGTAGGGTGCCAGTAGGGTGAGGATGGGGCATCGGATAGGGTGTAGAGTAGGAGGAGGGATGGAAAGAGAGGTTGTCTCAGAATATCGTAGAACGAAGGAGTAGGATACGACTACCGTAGTACAGTACCGGTAGTAAAATACAGAAGATTCGTCGTACTACAGGACCGACCGCATTATTTGATATACATTGAACATACATCATGTACTCCGGTATTAGGTATTGTCTCTCTATGCGAAGATCTGTCTCTTCGCAGGCCAAAAAAATAAATGGGTTATGGGCCCTTTATTTTTTCTGTGTTTTTTTTGAACGGTAGTAGGCCTGAGGCCTGTGTCAAGTCAGAAATTATTATAAAAGTTCGGGATAAATTTAAATTCATAATTCAAATTCCGAACGCATACGACTTCCACAAAAATGGGGGGTACTCCACAATAGACTGCGGTAAAACGGTAGTGGAAAACTCCCATTCATCACCCGGTATGATAGCCGGTACTCGTAGCTACGGTAGAGAGAGGTACTGTTGTCTGATGACCTGTATCCATACGACGTCCTCAGAGTTCTGTATCTGTGTATGTATCAACCTTGCTGGCAGTCACCTCTTTCATCCAGTCGCTTTCGCTCTGAGAAAGACATATCCTCCCTGTACTCCTTTCCAATTTCCACCCCTACTACAGTAGAGACAGGGACAGCTGTGTTGTGGTGTGTTGCGTAGTTATAAGCTGAGCTCTTCATTCTTCTTTAGTTGTTTCTTGCTGTTGGTCCGCACTTCATCAAACATGTCGAGAACCACTCACAGTAAATCGGGCAGAGATGCGTCATCCAGCATATTAGAGCCAAACATTCATCCTTTGTCGTCGTCGGCTTCAAACAATGCCATGGAGCTAGCCCTGCAGACATTGCAACCAATTCGTGATCTGTCTCGTAATTGGGACGTCGACATTGCATCATGGTACGTACGTAGCTTCAAACAGTAATAATGATTTATGTTGGTTTCACAGAGTTTGTGCCATTGCTCGACTAGCAGTAACTAACGAGATTAAATCATTTTCGCTTTTCAAAGTTTGGAAGAATACTTGCAAGAATTGACAGGTCTTACGTCCGCTGTTGGTAGCAACGAGAATGGCATGATGAGAACGGATGATCCGCACGATGGATCTTCGACCAGCACTAACGGGCCTCCCAACTTTGCCCATGCCGCTTTGATCTTACAAAATTCGTCGCATGTGTACAGTCGAAAGGTAGAATACCTTCATTCACTCGTATACAAGGCATTACAAGAGTTTTTTCAGTCTACTGCCGCTGCCAAAAATTCAAACAGCAATCGACGGAATATGGCTGATCCCGACATTGAAGATTTTTTTGAGTTTGACCCACATGAAAACTTTCTGCTGCTGGATGATGTCGTTCCAGAAGATGTCACCCATCGAAAAATTAACCTGAAAGATGAAGATGAGACCGTTTCCTTTCGAAATGGTCACTGTGACACTACTCCTTTCACCAGTGGACGAGAAAAGGACGTATCATCAGGAAACACCAAGAACAACACAACACGTCTCTCATTGGGAGGGTTGTCAGTTACGAGATTAGAACGAAGTTCTCTTGGAGGGGGGCTGTCGTCAACGGGGTCGCTGCAACAGCAACGTGCATTACTCGGTATCTTGAACAACGGCTCACTAAGGTTGATGCGGGATCAATGCGATGTCGATGATAACGGAGTACTACTGATGCCAGGATCTCGAACCATTGTTAGGAACGTTGTTGGCGATGGCGGAAGCGGAAGCAGAGAATCTACAGAGGATTTTCCGATTGGCCAACCAAAGAGCCTATTTGGAAACGATTTTGGAAAAGAGAGTCCCAGCAAACAAAATGAAGGGGAAACTGCTGCGTTGGACAATTTTGACGACAACGACGATGATGACGGTCCTGGATTTGTGATGAATGACGATACCGATGAGGAAGTGCATCATTCTCGTGAATCTTTGTCCGTAATCGATAAAGACAAAGTCAAAAGAGTGACGTTTGTGGAAGAGGCCCCACCAGTGAGATCGGAGAAAAGAACTGACCCTTGGGAGCTTCTTGATCCACACTCAATATCAGACCCTTCTTATTCGGCCAAACCCCTGAAAAAGGGCAAAACCATACGATTACCAGATGGAATCACCAAACCGCCATCTGAATGCGTCACTGGGGCTCGGACAACTGTAACCTCGCAACTTCGAGTACAATCATTAAAAGTACCGAATGCGAGGCCAAGCCTGGCTGTCGAGATCTTCCGGGTGGCTATGGGTGAGCAGCCGGAAACACTCGTCCAAATATCCAATCATGGTTTGGCGTATGGAAACGAATTTCTACACAGTGCCAAAGAACATGCGAAACGAATGGCTGCTCAACGTAGGTTGGAGAAAAAGAATCGGCAGGAACCATTCAGACAAGGAAGGAGTGCAATCTTGGAACGTGATTTCAATTCAGGCCATGACTTTGACGATGGCGACGACGATTTCGGAGACTTTGGTGGACCAAACGATGACTACGATGACGAAGGAAACAACGAGGGTGGCAATGTGGGCTTTGAGTCTGTGGATGATGTCATTCGAGGGTCTGATGATAACGACCGTAAGTGTGCCATGAAGTGGTGCTGCTTTCACGTCTCGCCTTGTCTACAAGGTTGTACTAACTTCGTCTGATCCATTTTGACGCATGTAGGCTATGGTAGTAAAACATTTGAAGAACTTTGCCGTGCACACATTGAAGCTTTTGCAAAAGGGGCGGAGAAATATGCTATAAGTACAAAACTGACGGAGCGTGTCGGTGAATGGCAAGAAAAACTTGCTCCAATTTTGGCGGAGGAAGAGCAACGGGGAAGCTTTGATATTCATCACTATTCCGAGAAGCTCATCGAAAATGCCTCAGAGGGTGCGCTTCTAGGGAAAAGGAAAAGCGATGGTTCTATGCAAGTCCAGGCTCCCGACGGTCAGAGTAGTGTTGACTTTAGTGTGGTCACAAAAGGATGCACTCGTAATGATGTCTGTCGATTCTTCCTTGCCAGTCTTAGTCTTGCTAATGCTGGGAACTTGGAAATCCAGGAAGACAGTGAAGGCTTTTGCTTTCGGTTAATTTCGCTGAAGCTGGAAAGGCCAATGGAATCTTATCGTGCTCCAAGTCTTGTCTCTGAACGATGAATACGACTCCTTCACCGTCAGAAGCTGAATAATACTAACTGTAAGTAAGAAATACTAACTAACAGTAAACTTCGCAAACTACTAGACTAGATCCAACTGTAAACGGAATCAATTCGTATGTCCATTTGTATTGATATCTACAGCAGTTGTGACCAGTGTGACGTACGTAGTACGAAGTATTTCTCTACTCTCTTGAGTAGCTACCGGTAGTAGAGAGCTCGAGCTAGAGAGAAAGGAGATGTGACGTTTTGTAGCGTGTGTAGAACTGCTACTAACTGTAAAAACAGTTAAAAACAGTACCGTAAAGTATGTCACCGTCTTCGGAGAAGAGTGAAAAGAATCAATCGAGTCAAAACCAAAATTCTGACAGTGAATTCGGACAACCACGTCGTGAACCCGATCCCTCAGCTTTTCGCCCTACTTCCGACTTCATGGAGAGAGGGACATCCAATTTTTCCATGCAAAATCAAAAATACGAGAGAGAGTCTGTGTGACAGTGTGTACACGCATCTTCCATCCATCGCCCATTTTCGGTTTTTGATACCAACCATCATTTGCGTTCAGGCATTGCAACATTGTCATTATTTAGCAGTTTGCACCGTTACCAAGTTATTTCTCAAGACACAGGAAGCATCGTCATGTCGAAATCCTCAAACACTGGTATTGCAAAAGTAAGAGATTACAGGTCTGCCTGCCATCGTTCCGTCGCATATGTTGCGTTGACTGTGAAATCGTATCTCTCATTGTTGTCTAACTCTGGCGAATCCATTATTTTCTCTACCAATCTCTCTTTTTTCCCCTGTAACCAGCAACTAGAGCCCTTCGTTTGTGGGGGTTCCGCAGCGGTACGTAGGAAATTGAATCATTTTCTACATGCAAGTTGTTAGAAACCTGCCACCAATCCTCAACTCATTTTGTTTCTCTTGTTTTGACTTGGTTGTTGTTGTAGACATTGGCAAGCTGCGTCATACACCCGATCGACCTCGCCAAGGTTAGTTTTATATATATTTCACTTTCGTCGATACGGTCCCATTTGTTTCCTTTCTATGGATGATTTTCCAACTCATGTGCTTCGTATTGCTACCCCCCGATTCTCTTCAAGGTTCGAATGCAATTGTATGGTCAGTTGAATCCGGGAAAACCGGTGCCGTCGTTCCCGACAATTCTTTCGAACATGATCAAGCATGACGGGTTTTTTAGCATTTACAAAGGTGTCGATGCCGCCATTGGACGTCAATTGGTGTATGGTACCGCAAGAATCGGATTGCATCGGAAGTTTTCGGACAAGTTGGTGGAATTGAACGATGGGCAACCCATCAGTTTCGTGCAAAAGGCTCTCAGTGGAATGGCCAGTGGAAGTGTCGCGGTGTGTATCGGAACTCCGTTCGACATTGCCCTCGTGAGACTCCAAGCCGATGGAATGGCCAAGCCGGAAGATCGAAGAAATTACAAGAACGTTTTTGATGTGAGTGTGAAACAGGACGACAACGAAATAAATGACAGTTTTTGGGGAAAGTTGACAAACATCACTGTCTGTCAAAGTCAATGAATGGGCTAATCATTCAATGTGTATGTTTCTATTTTCAATCTTGTTATAAATTCAGGCCTTGGTACGAACCGTCTCGGAAGAAGGAGTTGGAGCGTTGTACAAGGGTCTGATGCCCAATATTTTGAGAGGAATGTCGATGAATGTTGGAATGATGGCATGTTACGACCAAGCAAAGGAGGTGATAGCAACACTCCTAAGCGATCCTATGACAAACGGACCCTCTCTAGCTACACGTTTGGGGGCGTCGGCAACGGCAGGCTTCACAGCTGCCTTGTTCTCCATGCCATTCGACTTGGTCAAGAGTCGATTGATGGCGCAAAGGCCTGATCCAATGACTGGCGAAATGCCGTACAAGGTACGAAATATTCCGTGGCATCGTTCATCAACAGATTCTAGGTATACTTTCCGCTTGGAAGCTAGCGTATGTACGCTTAAATTCTCGTATTGTTCCTTCACATTGCTACTCTACTACAGGGCATTTCAGATTGTGCCATGAAAATCCTCCAAAAGGAAGGGCCAATGGGATTCTTCAATGGATTTTCGGCCTACTACGGACGTTGCGCTCCCCATGCCATGATTATTCTCCTTTCCATCGAATCTATTACAAGTGCCTACAAGAAGGCATTCCAGTAGATCTCGCGATCACTCGCCCCATGCTGTCTATTGGTGCTGGCCTTTATGCGCCTCTCTCTAATAATCACTTACTTTAGTATTTTGGTGGAACTTATTAATACACCCCTGGATTGCTTTTCCAATAGTACTTTCACTTGATTTACTGCTGCATCAGCGGTCGGGTACGAGAATGTTGACATGACTGCGACTTTGTTCCACTCTTATAAAAAAAATCTAAATGTAGCCCAATAGAGTGCCGTTTTCAAGGGAAACAGTTGGGGCAGAGCTGTTCGAGAAAACTTTGAAATATTAATCTTTCTGTTTTTCGTTGAAGATGAAATCTCCATATCATTATATTCTTTGAAGAAAGCAACTCTATTGTGAGTCGTTCCGATGCAAACTACCTATTCAAAAACTTGCGGTGTATCTAAAGAAGTTCGACATCTTCCATATCCTCGTCATCGAATTCGTCATCGAAATGCACTTCCTCAAGAACATCCGATTGCCCAGAGCTGGATTGATGACTATGCAGTTTTGCAATCCTCCCATCGATAGCCTGTTGTTTTTGCAGTTGCAACCCTCTCCATCGGAGGATGAACACCATCACAATGAAGACTAGCAGGATTCCAAGAACGAAACAGACGAATAAAATCGCCGCAGAATTTCCTTCCGACCCCTCACTCGACTGCATGTTCGTAATTGACTGCAACAGTTCACAGTGAGGTCCGGTGTACCCAGGCTGACATATACAAGCTGGATAAGATTCTCCTTGTTCCACAATCTCAGTGCATATCCCACCGTTGAAACAGAACGTCATTGACTTTCTCGGATCGTACATGAGGGGTCGATTCCCGTATTTGTCGCTAGTACAAACTGTCGTTTCATGATGCTGACAATGCACGCCGGCGAACATTGTGTCTTCCCCATTCGATGTAAGTTGGCAATCACAGCTCCAGCCGTTTTCACCTTTATCATCTCTTACGCAGGTAGAGCCATGAAGGCAAAAGTAATCTCCATTTCCACATTCTTCGTATATGTATTCACAAGAACGACCCGTGAATCCCTGTGGGCATTCACAGCGTTCAGAGCTCTCCTGGTCAAATGCACTCTTGGGAGATTGGTTGTTGTCGTCGTTTTGGGGGGTTTTCCGACAGTTACCCCCGTTCAAGCAAGTCCGTGTACATTCTTCATACAATAATTGGTTGGCGGCATCCTCCTTTGGTACTTCGCACATAGAACCTGTCCATAACGTTTCATCGCACGAACATGAATATCCTGCGTCGTCATTTGCATCCCCACCTTGACACTCTCCTCCATTCACACAGAAACTCTGTTTCTCGTCATCACAATATGACGTAGCCTCGTATTCACACCATCGACCTGCAAATTTTCTTGCAGAGTTATCGTTGCCGCCGATGAAGATTGCAGATGTGCAGTCACAGGCGTATTCCCCATGAATCGTCCTCAAACAGGAGCTACCGTGATGGCAAACGTTGCCATTGGGTCCACAAGGAATTGCCACATTTTCACAGAACTGTCCTTCAAACCCATCCGGACAAATGCATCGATAGGATCCTGGGCTTGTAGTAGTATCATGTTCACACTTGGCACCGTTTTGACAGTGTATTGAACAATCACCATTGCTACTTCCATTGCCTACTACGGAATCACTCCCCGAGCCGTCCACTTCCTCTGAGATTGAGGACATATCTCCCTTGACGAATTGACATTGAGATCCGACGTAACCCTCCAAACAGCTGCACAATGACATTGTTCCATCTGCACTGCTTCCCTCAACGCACGACCCTTGGTTGACACAAAAGAAGGACTTGTCGTCTCCACAATACGTCTCGGGGGGGATGTGACACCATTTTCCCACATGTGGCACTCCCCTTTCGTCACGTGCATTTGAACAATCACAGTAATACAAATCCTTTCCCTCCATTGGAACACAATCACCCCCGTGAAGGCACACATGGTCTTCGTTTCCATCGGCGCACGAGGCAAAGGCATCTTCCAAATTCCGATCCCGTGTGAGAAGAATCGACATTATTTTTTGCCTGTTGAAAAACCTAGTATTACAGTACTGTTTTTATGATTCTTGACGAGTAGAAGAATGTTGCGTTTTCGTGACTATTTCTTCTTGGTGTGTGTGTGTGTGTGTGTTCCTGTTCAGAATAGAAGAGATGAAGATGGTAACAATAATGGGGATGGGTGAACAAGAGAGAATGGAAACAAACAACTCGTCGTTCTTGATCACAATCGTTCTTCGTTTGTTTCTTTTTTTGTTTCGTTTTCTACATTACGACGTACAGTTATTATTTCGTCGCGGTCACGAGCACCACTCCATTACCGGTACTCCATTACCTGTGTACCCAGTGTACTGAAGTATATCATATCCTACCTTTAGAACCCTCATTGAGTACCTACAAAATAGCACATTATCATACAAGTTTTGACTGTGAATTTCGGCCGACCAGCGCGAGCCGCGCCACTTTCCCGCGTCCATTGGTATTTACCGTTTTATCTTTTTACGCCCCCTCCGACGAAAGACGACAAAGAAGTCCATGATGGACAGAAATGAAACAGGAAAATAATATATATGATGATACAAATGACTGATGCAACAACAACGCATTACCGTCGTATACACACTCTCTATTATTTACTGTAAATTGGTTGTGAAGCTTTCTGTAGCTCGTCAAAACCACTACCAACAAGGCTGATACCGCTACTATTTAGGAGTGTAGACAGATCATCTGATCCGAGCAGGCGCACACCGGAAAAAGATTCGACAATAATAATCGCACCTCCGTCCACCGGAACAACGTCACCCTTCCTTCGTTTCTTTTCTTGCTTGATCATTGATTGCTTTCGTTCTTACTTGTTTGCTTCCCAGAACGAAGACAAGAGTTTGACCACCCTACATTTTCTACAGCCCGTCAGTTTCTTTCTTCTTTCTTTGTACTTTCCTTGAGCTTTCGCCATGAGGTACTCTGCAGTAACAGAAAGGGTTCTCGTTGCAACATTGCTGTCGTTGCTGCTGACGACGGCGTCCGCCCAAAGTGGCAATGCCACTGCTCCGGCCGCTTCCTCCTGTCCATTGAATTGCGCCAACGGAGGTATCTGTGAAAAGGGGACTGCCGATTATTCGAAACATCCGACGGAGGAAAATGGAACACCATTTTTGTTCTTGCAGGAAACGTCTCGGGACGGATGGTTCTGTAACTGTCCGAAGGATTGGACGGGAATCTTTTGTGGTCGACCCTACACTGTTTGTCCCGCCAGAGAGGGAGAAACTGGAAATCCCCATATCTGTTACCACGGTGGGACCTGTATTGAAGGAATGGAGAACAATACCAACATTTCTAGCGATCAACGATTCTGTGATTGCTCCAAGGCACAACACAACGGTGTGCCCTATTTTGGACAGTACTGTGAACTAGAAGGGGCGAAACAATGCGCACCTGGCTCCGACGTCTTTTGCACATCAGGAGGAACCTGCGTCGACGACTTTGAAGAGAAAGCTCATCCATGTAGTTGCCCAGAGGGACACAGAGGCCCTCATTGCGAATTCCTAAGAGGACAAGTTCCAGATTGTGTCTTGCCATGTCAAAATAAAGGCGAGTGTACCCTTGGACTCAAAAGTTATCAAGAAGCAGAATATCAAAATCTTTGGTCGACTCATGATGGAAGCTACCAGTATTGTGTAAGTGCTAACAATGTTGTGAAAGTTGGAAGTGTCACGACACACACAAAAAAATCACATTTCAATATTTTCATTTTTGTTGTGGTCGTCGTCGTCGTCGTCATTGCCGCTAACATTTGCGACTGGTCCATTGATTCCTTCAGTCGTGTCCCACTGGCTGGTTTGGAAATACGTGCGAAGTCCCAGGAGTCAAGTGTGGCAACGCACACTGCTTCAATGGAGGAGCATGTCTCGAAACTCTCAATAAAAATGGCGAAAAGACCTATGCGTGTGACTGTCGTATGGCAAACCACGACGGCAAGTCCTATGCCGGACAATACTGCGAAGCTGCTGCTACGTCATCGTGTGCCAATGCACCGTCCGCAGGAAATCTACATCATCCAAATGGACATTTGTTTTGCACTAATAACGGAGAGTGTAAACAGGCTGCCCACTTGGGTTGTGAATGTCCAGAAGGAAAACAGTAAGTGTTCGTTCACAAGTAGTAGCTGGTGAATGACTGACTCGGTCAAAAATTCAAAACTCACAAATCATACTTTGTGAATGGCAATCAGTGGACCGAGCTGCGAATTCAATAACGCGGCAGATGCTTCCTGTTCGCTATTGTGTCAGAACGGAGGGACTTGTCGAAAAGGATCTAAGGACATTTCTCTCATCAACTCGTTGGGCAAGGATCTGAACCACTACAATATTTCCCGCTCTCAATTTTTCGAGCACTGCGTTTGCCCCGACGGGTATTTCGGACTCCAATGTGAGCACAAACTCGAGATTTGCCCCGGTGGAGATCACGTTTGTTTGCACGGTTCGAAATGCGTCGCTCAGAACGAAGGAGAAAATACAAGTCATAAGTGTGATTGTGACGAAGGCTTTGATGCGGTAGAACGATACGGTACGTCATTGAAAGTATCAAAACTTGATCAAGTGAAATCGTTGTGACAACTCCGTCTAATCTCCGTGTGATCTCCTTATCATCCTGTAGCTGGCAAGTTTTGCCAATACGCCTCCACAGATATTTGCACAAAGAATGGACAACCCGGTGTTGGCAAAGCTAATTTTGCTTTTTGTGTAAACAACGGCATTTGCAAAGCCAAAGTCGGAGACAACGACCCACATCCTGGATGCACTTGTGAGGAGGGTTTTACCGGAGATCATTGCGAATTCTTGGGTTCTTCGGCAGCCACTGGCGCAACATCCAACGGTTCATCTGCCTCTTCTGGCTCAGCGGCCTCTGCATCTGTCTCGGGACAACAACCCTCTGATGTGGAACAAGCCAATCAAAGCGTCATTATTGCTGTCTCGTCTCTTTTGGTCGCCATGCTTGCGGTGAGCGGGTTTTTCGTGTCCCGCTTGATGCTCGGTGGCGGCCGATTCCCC
This sequence comes from Nitzschia inconspicua, assembly GCA_019154785.2. Lineage (NCBI taxonomy): Eukaryota > Bacillariophyta > Bacillariophyceae > Bacillariales > Bacillariaceae > Nitzschia > Nitzschia inconspicua. The sequence goes on from JAGRRH010000018.1 coordinate 1,850,969, forward strand.
AACAAAGGCACGACTGCGGCTGAGGCCGGCGCAGCTGTTGCAGAGGCGGAACACGAGGCATCTGCTGGAGATGTGACTGACTCTGCCAGTTATGGATCCGGTCAACAACCCTTTGACGAGAATTTACACCCCTCACCGAAAGTTGCACCAGCGCGATTTGACGAAGACGACGGGGAGTTTGAAGACGTTGACGATTATTCCAACGACCCAAGTGATACCAGCACTTTGACGGAGGATGATACCATGTCCAGCGTCCAAATTGTTTGAGCATTGGTGATTCTAAATTGTTAACATACATAGGTACATACATTACACACATCGTTTGAAATGATCTTGGAAAATTCTGTATAACATAATTTCCCTGTAGCTGGAACGTCAGCCATTACCGTTTTCAGTGTTAAAGGTGTTGGTGCAATTGCATCAGTTCTTTCTATCTATCCGACAAAGTGCGATACTATTTGGTCCATCAGACTGGATCCCGTAACGATTTCATTGGCAAAAAGGACCAATGCGGTTACCATGGCCAGTCTTCCAATCATCATTTCCACATCTAGCATGAGCTTGCGTCGTTGCAATACCTCTCTTGATGGTGGTCGGAATGGAAGATCGATGAATCGTGGTTCGAGATGGTTGCGGAAGGGCACCGCAACCGTTGTTGGTGTCGTTGCAGATGGATGAGATGACGAAGCTTCCGCTGGCAGCAATGGAGATGGCAGCAGATCTTGTGTATCGATTCCCGGACAATCATTTCGATAAAAGAGACGACTGTCGACCAAAGATACCGTCGAAGACGAGACGGAAGGTGGATTGCTGGAAGTAGCCTTGGCGACACGATTCTGCTGTCTTTTGAGAGGATTCCACGCTAATGTGGGTGGAGATAGTACCACTCCAATACACAAAAGAATCGCATAACGTTGTCTCGCCATCATGGTTTAGGTGTTCAGGTAGTATTGGCAGATGCAGTAGAATGTCGTAATTGAATAACTGACAATGAGCGAAAAATTATGCGATGCTGATGAAGCATTTTTTTGTTCTTTTTGACGTCGTCGTAGCGAAGAGAGAAATCGCGAATAGTCCGAGGCTTGCAGAACTTCCGTAATCCCCGTACGTAAATACTCGAGGTATTTGACACCCAAGCATTGTTCCAGACGTGATGACCGAGCGCCGCTTCGTCAGTCATTGGGGAACCCTGTAGAGTGCACTTGTGAAAAATGAGATCACGATTTATGTAACGCGATGAAATCCGACATCCTACAGAGTGCTATAGAACGACTTTTTGTTCTGTGTTCTCGGGGGTGATGACACGGCGATGTTTCCAAAAGATTTGACATGTGAACATACACTTTCTATTTTTTTTTTTGGTTGATGTGTGAAGAACTGATGAAGAAGCGTCTCAGGACTTCGACCGCCGCTCGCACCTCGCTCCTTCCAAAGATGATGATGAAAACAAGATACGTCGGCACCTACCATGCTGGCTAGTGTTACCCGGGCGTACTACCTTGTCAACCTACCGGTAGTTTACAGTACTAGGTAGTAGACTACTCCGTACTAACTGGTCGGACTCCTCTGGCGCCGCGTTTTCTGAAAGCTGAAAGAAATCCATGATCAAAGCTGCGGCTTACAGTTAGTATAACACCGGCTACATGCAAAACGATGTATCGTTTACAACTGTAAAAACATTATTATTATTGCTATCATAGAGTCATTAGGAAATCTGTGGGAGAAATATGCTACTTGTCACCATGGAAGACAAGATGCATGCTTTTTGACGTGTTTAGGTGAAATGTGAAATGTAACATTATTAATTCGGGATGACAATTTCATAAGCAGAGCTGCACCTGCGAGAGTTCGCGTGTATTGATATCTCTCTTATAAATGATCGATTATTCGCTCAGGCTGTTCTCAATCAGTCTATTACTGCGACAAAAAAGTCAGCGTTTTATGGTTAAGCAAGGTAACGACCGTTGAAACTCCCAGTATACATATTAGAACGTAACAAAGCGCCGAAAGACCGGCGTAGTTTGCAATGTATCCGGACATTATCGGAAATGTAAGTCTGGCAAAGGAGCCCGCAGAGGCAAACCAACCTAGGAGAGTTCCTTGCGGTCGGCGTCCGACAACTTTTAAAACGACACAAATTAGGTGGAAAGATAGAGCAATGAGTGAGATGAGAAATCGAAACAAGACGCATAGCAGTGGTTCTGGATTTTTCAGAATGGCTATCTCAGCGTAACTTCCAACTCCATGACTTACTTTTCGAGAAGAGACCAATCAAAGCTGTGTGTCCGATTGGATATCCAACTGAGTATACCAAAAAAATCGACAAGATGAACTTCCAAGTAGGATTCGATGATCCATCTTCCAAAAATGCCAAACTCAAAATACCGCAGCACATAATCATCATTCCCCCGCAAATCAGTTGAATATCTGAGAAGAACATGGCGAGGTAACCCATGGACAGCAGTGCCGCCACACCAACGGTCCCGCAACTTGCTACGATGGTTCCGGCCCGAGCGGAAGACATAGCAAACTGAAGTTCCGCAATGTTAATGCCTAACGTTTCATAAGAACCGATACTGCCCTTGGTGGCAACATTGAGTAGCATACATCCCAAAATACAGCAATCGTACACGGTGACACCAATAAAAGTCAGTTGGTTGGCATGATCATCAATGGCAGCGCGCCGTGCGGACTTCTTTTTTGGATCTTTTGTCGTTTGGATTCTCTCGCGGTCTCGAAAATAGACGCGCATCAACGCGATCGTTGCTGCGATGACACAACTCATAAAATATGCAGGGGCAGTGTACATGTTGAGGCGAAAGATCCTGTGACCCATGCAAGGACAAACAAGGAATGAAACGCAGTTGTGAGTTGAAACTTGAAGATTCAAAAAACTAGGATGCGATCTTGAACCAGTTGTGCTTTTTGTAATAACTTACCCCCATTGCACATCAAAATTAGTCATCGTCTTGTTGAAGATCGCACCAATGAAGGGTGTAACAGTGAATCCAGCATACTGAACCGCCGTGATCCAGGCCATATATGTGGTGCGATTTCGCTGCGCGGTGATATCAGCGATGTAGGCTCGTGTCACTCCCAGCGTACCAGACCCTACTCCCAAAATCGTCTGGGAAAATATCAGAAACTGAGATTTCCCGACATTCTGAACTTGTGCATATAGCAGCGTTCCAACAAAGAGGATGGAGCAGCTAACAAGGAGAGTTTTGCTGTATCCATACGTGACGCTCCAACTTCCAAACAATGGACTGACGAGAATTCGGCCAAAGGAAAAAGCAGCAACAGAATACCCGAGGGTGACTTGTGTACCCCCCAATTCTGACACGAGTGGCCACATGGACGGGAAGAAAACTCCACGGGACATGTCTCCGATCAATATAACGAAACAAACAACGTAGAAACCGGGCAAATCATGAATACCGTCGGCAGTCAATACCGACGAAGCGATTGATCGTGCCATTGATTGATTGTCGTCATCTTCGTAAACGGATATTTCGTCGTCGAACCGATCTTGTGGAATCTCCGAAGCCATCTTATTGTAATGCTCTTGACGACCGTGTTTATGTTGCTGAGCTCGATCGTGGTTCTTCTCCAGAGAATCCAATGCATTCATTTCTACAAGACCGTCACCACCATGGCCAGCGGCTGCGTATTCGGTGGTTGGATACGGAAGAGACGCCATCGATGAAAACGGTCAAATTTGCGTCGTTTTGTTCTAGCTAGAGGTATTAATAACTGTACAGCCAGCCTGACTGCACAGGTGTGTGGATGGAGAGAATAGGTCGACTTGGACAGAAAATAGACATGAAAAAGTGATTTTTTTTTGTTAACGTTTTCGAGAAGATGACGAGGAAAGGCAACGGAAAAATCTGAGGCGACATGGCGCGCGCAAGACGGCTTTTATGGACACTTCGATCAGGTCTGTCCGTACTCACATACGTCTTGAGGCCAGCCGCCACAAATCTCGCATCTGCTCACCCCCACTCCCGACTCCCGACTCCTGAATACCGTAGGTACCGTCTGTCTCACACCACCGCACCGGAGAGACTACTCACACTGCAAATCCTGAAAAACGCCCCACAAAAACTTTTCATTCCAAGAAGCACACAAAAATAATAGCACAATCATGCCAGCCACAGCGAATGGAGGCCGTAGCGGCAATACCAAAAAAAAGGATACAACCATGATGGATAATGTAAGCAATGTTTCACTGTAGTAGGTGTCTTGACCATTGCGGTGACGAAGTCATTTGGGTGATCGTACGATTGTCATTTTCAAGTATCTGCGCGTTAAGCCCCGCGATTTCTTAGGCACGACGCGGTATAACTTGGATGCATCTCAATTTCGCCGACAACCAACGTTGTTCCGTAACAATTCGAGTGAAGCACGAAAGAAACATCATTACTTTTGGATTGGTTCTCTTGTTGCAATCTTCACATTGTCGATTGATTGATTGTTCATAGTCTGTCCTCGCCTTGCTACAACGACATCAGAACTCACCAGCGTCCTATCTCTCTCTCCCCTTCTTTTGTTCATTTCTTTTTATGTACGACGGTTTTGACGAACAGTTCAAAGGAGCATGTCCGCCGCATAAAATCAGAGACCTAGACAAGCTTGTGAAGCAAATGAAAGGCGATGAGGCAAAAATCATGGAAAGAATCCAAGAATGGTGGGAGGAACCAGTTAATCCCGAGGATGACGAAAAGTGGGAGGATGTCAACAAGAAAACGCTTAAGAAAAAACAAGAGCAAGGAGGACCCTCCGGCGGTGGACGAGGTGGACGTGGAGGTAGAGCTGGTGGTGGCACTGGTGGAAGATCAGGCCGAGGCAGAGACCGTGGTGGTGGCAGAGCTGACAGAGCGGGACGAGATCGGCCAGGAAGAGGCCCTCGTGGAGACAAACGGCAGACAGATCCTTCTGCTCCCAAACAGACGACCGACCAAGATCCACTTGCACCCACTGGCGTTCCTGCTCCTTCAAACGCCCCAGCACTGAAAGGAGCTTGGGGTGCACGTGCTGCCGCAGCGGTACCTCCAGTTGTAGAACCACCCGCACCTGCAGAGAAATCTCTTCCCGTCGAAGGTCAGGAACCGATGGCTCCTCCTCCTACGTCGGTTCCTGAAATAAATCCGTTGGATACAGTCCCAGTGAATCAAGTGCCCCTCCCCCCTATTAAGACTGCTATCGAATCGAACCCACCTCCGCGAACTACTGTTCGTAGTGGCGGAAATGTTTGGGCGACAAAAGGCTCTGCTCATTTGATTCAAGCCGAGAAACAGCCTCCAGTTGCAGCGACGCCTCCTGCCCCTGTCGCTAAGCCTCCTCAACCAAATGTCGTCGAACAAGAATCCTCAAGTTTTCCTATTCCCGACAGCAACCAAGCACCAACACTTGAAACTGGTTTGCCATCTGGTGTGTCGGCGGGAAGTAATGCGTGGAGCCAATCGCCACAACCCACACAACCTGCCCCAGTACCAACTCCACAGCCCATTGAAATGCCTCCTCCTCCATCCCCAGCTGTTTCTCGGAGTATTGCTCCTCCTTCTCCCGCTGGTTTGCCCCCACCAGAAACTGCCATTCCTGATCCCGTGTCGACAACACCTGCAGCAGCTTCGCCTGCTGTACAAAAGGTATTGAATATGGGTCATTGGGAAACTGGAGGAGGTGATGATCCCAGTGATATTGATTTTGGATTTGGATTTGGCGCTGGAAGCAACGATGCTGCCGCTCCTCCTCCAGCTCCAAAGGAAGCAGTTTCTGCGTCAAATGCTGCCGCTGCCTCTCCTGCTAGACCACCACCAGGCCTTTCCATTTCAGGGATGCCTCCTATGCCTGCAAGTGCTGTCATGGTCCATGAACTGGAGAACAAGCTTGAGAGCGCCTCCTTGAACGCTCCAACATCCAACGACAATGTTCCTCCTTCTGCTCCAATTCCTGCGAGCCTCACTCAGACACAACCATACAACTCAATGCCAAATCAAGCCCTTCCTTCTGGAATCACCCAACAGAGTTATGGCCAACAACAATATGGAATGCCAGGCATGTATAATTATAACGCATCTGGGGCGCCAACTGGATTCATTGGAATGCCCGGCCCTGTCCTCACTGGAGGTGTCATGCCTCAACAACCCGGCAAGCCCCAAGGGGCATCAAGCCTGGCCGGACCTGTCCAAACAGTTGCTCCAAATCTTGCTCAGCCAGGTCTTTATGGAGCACAGCCTTTGTCAACATCTCAATCGCAGAATCCATCAAGTGATTCTGTCACAAATGCAGAAAGTGCTGCGTCAGGTACTGCACCTTCTAGTGCTGTCCCTCCTGGCATGCCAGGTGCCATCCCCTATGCAAATCCAGCTTTGCACTACGGTCAGCATCAATTTTACATGGGACAACATCAAGGTGGAATTGGATACAATTATGGATATGGTCAGTTTGGTGGTGTAGCCCAAGGTGGCTTTGGCTACCAACCATCAATGGGACACAACCAAGGATATGGTGGACCTCACTATGATGATCAAGGACATCAGGGTAACTCACATCATTCTGGTGGAGCCGGTGGATATCCCAACAAGGGTAGTGGCTATAGAGGACGCAACACCCACCATAACAACAACCAGTACCAGAACCAGTACAATCCTCAACAACACAGTGGCTATGGAGGACAACCGTATGGAATGGGATATCATGGGCATGGACCAGGTGGAATGGGAGACCCATATGGTATGCAACATCAAGGAGGTATGGGAGGTGGCAGCTTTCAAGATGAAGACCATCAGAAAGGAAGAAAAGGTGCCCGTGGTGGAAACAGCTCGTTCCAGCAAGGTCCTTCTCAGTTGGGTGGTCAGCAGTCGTTTGGCCTTCAACAACAAGGTGGTGTTGATTCCGCACCTTCCAGTGGCGGAGGCGGCTGGTCAAACCAAGGCGGTGGTTGGAGTGGAGGTGGCCAAAGTAGTGGATGGCAAGGAAACTAGGCTGTGGTCATCCTTAACTTACAGTTACATTCTCACCTCTGCTCATTCACAACTATTGAAAACAAATCTTGTATAATGAGATGTGATTCTGCAACTCTCCCTCACATCCTCAAATCTATACATGCTAGCAACATATGAATATATTATTGGACCCTTAATCCAGTGAATATGCTTTAGACAACGGTAATCTTATTTATGTGTGTTACAGCTCTCGGAAGAGTTTAACTGTGAGGATCATCCTTTTCCGAAGCCGCTTTTGTTGTGGCCTACTAAGTCGTACTCCTATGCTGATTTTCAAGAGAATGTATTCAAATCCTCCAGGAGTGCACAAACAGATACCTGTTGTTGCTCGAGTAGGTAGAGGGCAGCACCTTCTGTTCCAAAAATTGAGAAGGGTTGCATGAGACATTCTACGTAGTATTTTACAAAATCACAATCAATGAACCATGTTCCTATGTATTGACTGTGAGTAGAATTGTGACTCACAGTCATTTTGTGTACGACTTACTTTACCGTAGTCGTACTGTTAATTTACGGTTAGTACTAGCTTCTCCAGTAGAAGAATGAATTATTCATGATAGTTCCGCGTGGAACCTTTCTGAGTCAATGAATCACAGTCAATTCACAGTCAGTGCACGTCGTACGTCGTATAAAATAAAGTGTATGAAATCTTTTTGCATATTACTAGCTAGCTAGTCGTACAGTTATTTCGTTTCGTCCGACTTCTTTTGGGCGACAACACAACAGGATTTCAGTCGATGACATAAATCGGACGGTCTGAGTAAGCACCCGAAATAACAACCATTGATCTTCTCGTATCTACCTTTACCCTCTGTCAAAGGCTTCTTTTGAGAGTCTTCTACAGGATTAACTATAGGTGCAGAAGAACGCAGTCGAGACACGGTTGGCTCTTTTCTCCATCTACTCTCTAGGAGCCCCGACAACTTTTTTGTCCCGAGTTTGTTGGTTCTGCGACACCATCACTATAGAAGGCAAAACGACTTTTTTCAAATCATCAAGAATGCACCGTTCCGTTCAGATGAACTCAAATTATACCAATGTCGGCATCAGTAGCAGCAGGTGGATGTTTGGCTTCGTGATTGTGATGACATTTGCATTTGGTGATTCTTTTCAATCCTCTCCTTTTGACCAACATCGACGTCCAGTTTCGTCATTTGTCCATCGACAACAATTTGCTATACTATCACGAAAGCCCTCGAGCCAACTCTACTTTTTTGGCAAGGGCAAGGAGGATGCTTCCAATGGCGAGAAGCAAACGGACGGAGACTACAACAAGGATGGCAACTCTGTCACGACAAACGAAAAGAAACCATTCTCGATTCCTTTTTTTGGACGTCTCACGATGGATGAAAAACAAAGCAAGACAGAGTCATTGGTTCAGGAAAGCACACGATTGGCATCTTCAACAAGCGTCGTTCAAGCTCCAGAGAAGGAGGTGGACTCCAACAACCCAGAAGTTCTCCGCGCTAAGGCGGAGCGAGCGAGATTGGAAGCCGAGCGAATGGATGCCGAATTGACATTGTCGAAAATCGACAAGCTGGAGCGACAACTAATCAAGGCAAAAAGCAAGGGAGATTCAATCGTTGATCTACAACGGCAACTGGATGCGCTTCAAGCAAAACTTCGTGGAGATCCGCCTCCGACAATAACGGCTGCTCCCAAACCAACACCAGCTGTTGAGCCCGTTGAACGACGGACTGTTACGTCCTCAGAGACACCGAGCCAAGATATTTCTGCCTCCGTAACGGATGAAGATGTCCTCAAGGCTGCACGTAAAATGTCCTCTGAGGACAGCACGATTTTAACACTCGATGATGACGATCTTACACTATTGCCGGAATTTCTTGTGAAGATTTTAGCCAACATTGTTGGGATTGAGGGATACGGAAGAGATGAAAACATGAACAAAACAGAAGTTCTCCGGAGATGGGAAATGGTCAAAAACCTGGATTATAGCTTTATGGCGAACTATACCAGCCCAACCTTCACTCCTGCACAAATCGCAGAAGCCAAGAAGGCAATCCAAGAAGAAATAAGTGATCTACCAGTCTCCGACCGAATGGTAGAAAAAGCTGGCGGAAATGCCACGCAGCTAGCACTATATGCACTGGAATATCAAGCATTTATTGAAACGAACAGTGCAAAAGTTAATCAAATGCCTCTTCAAGACATCACTCCTGAATTTATCCAAAATTTGATTAACGAGAACGCCGGGTTTGGATTGTTCTCGTCCATATACCCAAAATGCACACGAAAGGAAGGTCAAGAGCCGACGCAAGCACAAGTGGATGCCCTCGTCAAGAGTGTGTTACCCGCGGCAAAATTTTCTTCTTCGTCAAAACCTGAAAAGGTTCCAGGTGGATATATTATCACTGGTTCTCACAAATTTAAGAATGGAGATGATCTCATCGATGCTATTGACCGCGAACTAGCAAAGACATCACTCTCTGACAAAATGACAGTCTTATATGCTCCTGCCACAACTCAACCTGTCAATTCTTCTGGAATGATGAATGAAAGTCTTGAATCTCTGGAACAATTTTTGCTCAGCTCCGACGTATTCAGCGCAGATCCTGGACCGATTCTCTACATTACAGGACCGGATATCGTCCGGGAACCGAATCGCTTAGGCCTCACGGTTACGTCGATTTTAGGATTCGCAACGTCGTGGTATCTCTCCATTTATCCCTTCCTTCTGAACGAAGGAATTGGCAAACGTGTGGACCAAGAGCTACAGTTGTTGGAGGCGAACTTACAACCTGATTTGACATGGTTGACGGATCTCTCTTTTCCTCTATTTGTCACGTTCATAGCACTCCAACTTGTTCATGAAGCAGCGCACCGGCTAGTAGCCGCATCAAACGGAGTCAAACTCACCGTACCAACATTTGTTCCATCCCTCATCACCGGGATCACAAGCTCTGTGACTACATTCAAGACCCTTCCGAAAAACAAGGAAGCCATGTTTGACATTTCGGCTGCTGGTCCTCTTGCTGGAATTGTCGCCTCGTCTGTAGCGCTCGCAATCGGATCTAAGCTGACTTTGATTTCTGACCCGTCCATACTCCCTGCCCTACCTTTGGACATTTTGCGTCAAAGCACTCTTGGTGGAGCAATTATCGACAACATCATTCAGGGATCATTATACGTCCCAGAGGGAGCACCTACGGCGGGGATCATGATTTCGCTCCATCCAGTTGCTATTGCCGGTTATATAAGTCTGGTCGTAAACGCGCTAAGCCTGTTGCCAATCGGAAGTAAGTGGTGTCAATGCTAGAGACGATTCTTGTTACAAGTGTGAATGTGCTTATTCTTGGTTTCTCACGGTTCTATTGATTGCATGTGAAGCCACGGATGGGGGGAGGCTAACAATGGCTCTGTTCAACCGCCTTGACAAGGGTGCAATCGGGTCTTTGACCGCTTTAGCACTCTTGTACTTTGGGCTCTTTGGTTCGGACCTGTTCTTGTTTTACTTTTCTTTTGTTATTGCATTTCAAACAGGGAATGAAGTTCCTGCCCGAAACGAGGAAGACCCTGTGAGTTTTTCCAGAGTGATAGTTGCTATCATTGCATATGCCTTGGCTTTTGTATCACTGGTACCTATTCAATAGTAAAATGAGCTCCACATAGCTTTATCGTCATTGAAAGACTAGAAATGTTGATAAAAGATAAAGCATGCTAAAGAAAATGATGGTCTAGCTAGAAAGTAGAAAGAGTACTCGACGAGAAAGGTGAGGATCCTACCACATCGTGTATACAAAAACCACGGTAAAAAAAGTAGCGCTCAAACTACCGTACGTCTAAAACTGTGAAGTTCGGTAGTCTACGGAGAACCGGTACGAACTGTAGTAGCGCAGAGTACCGGTATCAAAGATTCGAAGTATTTTACCTACTACTACGTACATACGTAGAACCTACCGGTACTTACCTACCATACCTACCGTACCGGTCTCTCTACTAGCTACGCGTAAAATACCGGTAGTAGCGAGCTACTAGCGGTAGCGAAGAATTCTTTCGTCGTCTGTACGCCTCTCCGCTTCAGACTCGTACGTCGTACGTCGTATCATACACTCTATCGTAGGTCGGCTCGCTTCACACCGCACCTCCCACTCCATGCGTTGATGACGGGAGTTACCGATGATTCTTCGTATGGATTCATTCGTTCACGTCAAGCGATGTTAAAAGATTTATGTTATATTATTTGTTGTTGTTGCAATCCTTGTAACCTCTGTCCTTCCAACACCATCGGTCGTTGATAAAGGCTGAGCCTACAACACTTTCCTTTATTGTGTTGCATCACACAAAACGAGTCGTCAAGTCCGACACACGGCAAGGTCAATTTTTTTCTCTCCAATGGAGGATCAACGTAGGCAATCCATGGGAGAGAGTCATCAGGGGAGTCAGAATCCTGCATCTCCCCCTCGAATGCAGCAATCAATTGACGGCGAAGTCCCTTCACCTCCCCATCCGCAAGAGCACAACTGGTGGAAAATGACACGAACCCTATGGCATTACGAAAAGATGGAACAGATCGGTGAAGGAACGTATGGTCAAGTTTATAAGGCCCGCTCGAAAGATACAGGTCAGATTGTTGCTCTCAAAAAGATTCGTGTTCACCATGCTGGTTATTGGGGAATGCCACCGACTGGTAAGTTTTATATAGACAACGGCATTTTAAGATGGGAATCATCTCTTCTTCCGTCGAGGCTGCTTTCCCATACTTAGTGTGACTGTTTGTGTGTTGTCGATACTTCCCCGATTTGATGATTTTTCTTGTTTTTCTTATGCTGATACGATAATAATATTGTGATTGTGTACACACCAGTCATACGCGAGATAAAGATTTTGAAACGTTTAAGGCATCCTAATCTCGTCCAGATGATAGAGGTGGTAAGCTCTAAGGGCGTTGAGTATCTCGATGAGGACGATCCTCCAGCTGGTTCCCGTGACGAGAACGGCGATGCAGATCGTGATGGCGATGAATCTAAACAAATCTCCAAACAGCAATCACTCAATCAGTCAGGCGACGGTAAAGCCAAAAGCAAGAAAGATCGCACTGTAGATGCTCGAGAGGGGTATAAAGGAAATCTTTTTCTCGTCTTGGAATATGTATCTCATGACTTGACAGGGCTGATGGACGTAGCATACAAATTCAGTGAGGTACAGGTAAAATCGATTTTCAAACAGCTTCTGGAAGCCTTGCAGTACATGCATGACTGCAAGTACATACACCGTGATATAAAATCCTCCAACATCCTTATTGATCATAACTTTCGAGTCAAACTCGCTGATTTTGGGCTTGCACGAAGTATCGAGCCACCTATCTTAGATAAAATCCATGAGTACGTTCATAAAAGTATCGCAACCGTTTGTTTTTTACGACATTTTCTGCTCCGAAGCACAAAATGAGACCAACTAGAATGGAATATCGCCTTCATGGGCTATGTTCCGGCTAGTAGTTGGATCAGTGTACAATCTTCGCGAACAGAATGTTTTCTTACGCAACCTTTCTTTGACCCTTCTTTGCCAGTCGGGGATCAGCACAGGAACTGACCAACAAGGTCATTACTCTTTGGTATCGACCGCCAGAGCTTTTACTGGGAGCAACACAGTACGGGACGAGTGTGGATATATGGAGCGCGGGATGTATTCTAGCCGAGTTAATTTTGGGGCGCCCTTTGTTTCCGGGAAAGTCCGACATGGATCAACTGCAACTGATCTTTGATACCATGGGAACACCAGCCAAGGAAACGTGGACTGCCTTTAGTCAACTGAAATTGCTGAGGACCGGTGAAGTTACAATTGAAAAGGCCAAAAGACCAAAACTGCGTGAAAGGTATCAGCACAAGATAGGCCCATTGGAGATGGGTTTGATTGAGAAATTACTGGAACTCGATCCCCAGAAACGTCTATCGGCTGATATTGCTTTAAAAAGTCGGTACTTCTTGACGGATCCAATTGCCCCAGATCGGCCAGAAGATTTAGGTGCAATCAATGTGGAAGGGGGGCACTTTCACGAGTTTCAGACCAAAAAGAAACGCAGAGAAGCCAAAGCTGCCGCAGAAAAGATTCGACAAACTGCTCTGGATGGGGGGCACACCGAGAAAGAAGCCCAGGAATTCTTCGATAGTACTTATCGTGAGATAATGGAGCGAGTTGCGCAAGAAGGATTAGATGTGACGACGGAAGCAAAAAGTAGTGCTGCGGGCGCTGGAAAGAATGGTGCTTCTTCGAAAAAGGAAAACGATATCCCTGGATCTGATTTCTCATCTAAGGACAAGGAGGATCAACGGGAAGACCGTAATAGGCGTAGTCGAGAGAAGGACAGGGACACGGAGAGCCGTAGGGAACGACGAGACAAGAGAGAAGAAAAGGATCGGAGATCAAGAGACCGCAGCAAGGAGCGAGACCGACGAAGTCGTGACCGCGATAGGGACAGGAAAAGTCGACGAGTGGAATCTGAGGATCGTCGGAAGCGCAAGCGCCGGGATTCAGAGGAACGGAGGAGAGAGAAGGAGCGAAAGAAAAGCACCAGAAAATCAGGAGACGGTGCAAAAACAAGAGACGTCTATAGTCCGATCTCCTCTGAGGAACGATAGATCGGTTGATCATTCTTTTCCTTTATTTTCAAAAGCTGGCAAATGAGCGAAACATAAAGATACTGCCTCGGTAGATCCTGAATTTCCTCAGAGCGAAAATGGAATGTAAACGCAAAATACCGCCTCCTTTATTAATCCATGGGTTTCTAAATCTATAGGTTTATACAAGGTCCAATAGAGAGTCTACCTTCAACCTAGCGCCTACAATGACAAAACGTAGAGTTGGATAACCTTCACATCCAATAGCTGTTTGTGGAGTTTGCGTGCTCAGAGATCCCTTCAATTACATCTTTGAAGAGCATTAAACCTTGGAAAGGTAGACTAGTGCAATCTCATCACCGAAAATTCATTTCACATTTTTTGTCTTTCGTCGGTTGAGCACTTTTGTTACTTTCAACTTGAGATCCTTCCTCTTCGCCGGAGAATCTTCCTCCTTTTTGCCCTTTGCTTTTGCCTGAGACAGTCCTCCGCCCATTGTTGTGCCTGACAATTTGAGAGCCTCCGTTGCCGCCTGGTCGCTAGAAAGTGTTACAATAGCCTGTCCATTGCATCTTTTTGTGTCTTCGAATGTCAGAAGTTTGCAAGACGTAACTTTCCCGCACGATTGTTCAAACAGGGCACAGACATCCTTCGACTTGACATCGAAGGGTAAGCCGGAAACGAATACTTTCCGAGAATCTGGATCATGAATCCCTCGCTCTCGCTTCTTCTTCTGATTGGTACCACGAACAGTGACTTTATCGGGGCAGTCGTAAATCCAATGAAGAGGTTTATTTTTGTTCATGCATGCTTGACACACGTAGTCGTGAGGAACTGGCTTGGCTCGCTTTGCAAGTTTGGTGCTGGTTTGGTCGTCATCGTTCTGTTGATTCGAAGCCATTTCGCCGCTGCCACTATGAGCTTCTTCGTTTTGAGCTGTAGATTCTTCGTCCTCTTTGATCTCAGACGAACTCGCTTCGGAATTGTCATCCGTGTTGGTCTGAGGTTTGGAAAACGTTTCATGCTCCTCAAACACCATTCCCGCTAGCTCCGCTTCCTCCTCTCGGCGGAGCATTGCCTCATTTTTGAGCCGTTCATGCTCTTCCTGTGCCGTGGGGATGGGAGGGAGGCCTCTTTTCACTCTTTTCAACATGCGTCGAATTTGCAACTTGGTGAATCCAATTCCAGTTTCCGGATCTTTCTTTGGGACTTTTTTAAGGAGTTCTTCTTCATTCTTTTTTCGGTCCTCTCTTTTCTGCTTCTTGGCAACTTTCTTCTCTAGTTCGTTACTAGTCGCATCGATTTGTGGACCATCATGGGCCGTTTCAACCTTGGCATCAAATTCCTCCTCGCCCCTCTTTCGCTTTTCCTTTCGTTCTTTTGTGTCCTTTTGATCGTCGACTGGTTCTTTTTGGATCGAATGTTCTGGTGACTGTGGAATCTTGGATTTTTTCCTTTTCTTTTTCTCTTCTTTTTTTCGATCTTTTCTGTTTTTGGAAGATTCTGTGCCATCGTCCTGATCTGTCTGGTTCTTGTCGTTTTTTTTCGACATGATGTCGTCTCGTCTGCTAAAATGTCAGTGTTGGTGTGTTGGTGATACTTCTTGAATGGAGGAAATTATGTGAAAATCACCTCTTTTCGTTCTTTCATTCCACAAACAGAAGAGAATGGTTGAAGTAGACTATGGCAATACTCTAATCTTCTTTTCTTCGATCAGACTATTGACTGTGAGATGTGTGAAGTGACTGTGAGTGACTGTGATGAATTCATCATCACTGGTCGTCGTGAAGGCCAGAAGCGCGAAGGGTTATTTCGATTTTGAGTCTGAAGTGCAGACGGGCAGACGATCATTTGATTCACTAGAGTGAAAAGAGAAATAAGACTCGACTCTATCGAACGCCAAAAAAAAAACGCAACAATTCTTTCTGCATAATATTATTATGGTGAGGCATGGCCAAAACTTTCCGATCATATCTTTCGTTTGCCGGTTACTGCTCTTTTTTTCCGCCTGGAATAGACAATCATTGCTTCACCAAGGCAATATCAACCAAAATGGGCAAGATTTTTTCGTTGTGGAACGGTAGACGGGAATTGCCGATTTCCAACGGCGGTAATCATGGTGGTGGTGACTTATCACATGTGGGTTGTCGTTGTCGTCGTTGGGTTCGACGATGGGTCCTATTGGCTTTGGCAGTGATGACTTGGTTGCGACTGGGTTCCCCATACAGCATCGAGCAGGATACTACTGTTTCTTCTTCTAATCCATCCGCTCCAAAAGATTCACTGCATGCACACAAGGCGTCACTTCGATATATGGGCAACAAAAAGACCAACACCGGCTGGAACGTCGATACTCTGTGTCTCCAACCGCACCCGAACCGTAAAGCTCCTATCATCGTCTATGGAGTGGGAGCTGGAGAAGATATATCTTGGGACATTGGTATGGTGGAAGAGTACGGTGCTAGTGTTGTGATTATCGATCCAACCGAAAAAGCCAAGAATCACGTCGAATCTGTGCTCGTCACCAAATCCTACGGCAACGATCCGACCAAGGTGAAATTTTTGGCGGAAGGGTTGAGTCATGAGAGGGGAGAAATCGTGTTTGCTCTGCCCGCCAATCGAGACCACGTTTCTATGCGGGCCGTGGCAATGGCCGATCCTGACATGACGCGGACCGTTTCGGCTCCGGTACGGACCCTGAAAGACTTCATGTCGGAACTGGATCACGAGTACCTGGATGTACTCAAAATTGATATTGAAGGTGCCGAATACGACGTTTTGGAAGGTCTGATTCGTGATAATTACATGCCGTTCACGCAACTTCTCGTCGAGTACCATGATCGATTTTTGAAATCAGAAGAACGAATACAACGGCATGATGAACTTTTGAGGGAGTTGGAGGGAGCCGGATTTGTCGAACTGTGGTCACAGAATGGTGGACAAGAGAGAATATATATCAAAAGGAATGATTTGAAATTTTGTGCCGATGGTGAATCGCAACGATTTGCAGAGATATACCGAGAACGACGACAAACATGAAAAAAGATAAGGGAAGAAGACGTTATTTTTACGGGTGTTATTACAGTTAGAAGAATGCATCCATCGACCATCTTTCGCGGCAGCTACTACTATTTGAACATGTTGTAGTTCCGAAGATCCGTGCAAGTTGAGTTCCAAAGTCTTGATTCCCACAGCGACTCATTAAACGCCCACAGTCAGGCAGTCATCACTCGCAGATGAACAGGGACACGAGGTGGAAATTTTTATTGCGAATTTTTACAATAAAATATGAATAAAATGTAATACGACTTGCTTGTAGAATAAATTGAGCACACATACCGTAGTACTGTATGTAGTACGGAGTACGGTACGGTACATCATGTCTACCGTAGACTACCGTAGGTAGTAGTACTACAGGTAAGACAGTATGAAACGACTACCGTACCATGTTAACTGTAATAAAATATTCCCATGATTACATCATTATTTTCAATTTACAGATTTACAGATTTACAGTTATTGGAAAACAAAGAAACATCTGCGTTGGAGTTGTTACAGCTACAGTTTCAGCTACACCTTCAACCATGCCAATATCTCTTGGAGGCCGTACGGCATACAATCCCGTGGCATCTTCTGACTCCAACGATGATGACGATGAAAGGCATAGAAGAGGAGGTCTTCCGGAACAATCGACGACACTTCATCATGGTGGTGTTACACCGTCCAACGCATCAGCATCGTCGTCCTCCTCCCTTGCGACGGGCGGTGCGAGACAACGTCAAGATTCCAGACAACGATCCCAATCCAGAACTCATAGTGTTCCTATGGAGACTGTATCTAAAGAAGACACGCCGTTGAATTCCAAGGCATTGCTCGATGCGAATGCAAAAGACCACAACAATATGGATGATGATGACGATGACGATACTACCAATAATGACGAAGACTTACAAGCGGCAAACACCAACATGACGGTCATCATATTAGACTCGGCGCAAAAGAAGTTTCCCATTCCATGTCATTCTCAATGGACGGTGGGAAAGTTCAAGAAAGTTTCTTCGAAAATACACAGAGTGGCTCCCTCGCAACAAAGGCTCATCTTTCGAGGGAAGATGCTCACCAACGACTCGCAAACATTGGACGATGCCAAGATCGATACGGACAATGTCATCATTCATTTGTTTCCAAAACCAAGAGTCGTGGTGACTTCCAACGATGGGAATACCAGTTCGGATACATCAGCTATGGAACCATCTGCGACTTCCAGTAATGCAAGTGGCACTGTGGGTGGTGCTCATATCCCATCCATCGTCATCGACCAGGACGAACAAGAACGACGTGGACAAATACTCGTCTTGGGAAGTGTGGAAATTGCAGAGTCACAAAACAATGTTAAAATGTTAAGTCTTTTGCTCTTGGTGATATGCTCTATGCGCTTGTTGGCACTGTTCAGCATCGCCATGGGGGTGGCAGAAGAACCAGCGTCCGGTGGTAACGATCACAGCAACAATTCGACACACCACAATCCTGCCGATGGTGGTGGTGGTGGTGGTGGCAGTCACAACAATATTCCTCCGAATGAACCAGCCATGGAAACGAGAGAATGGCAGGCATCTGATTTCTTTGACCTTGCCGTGAGTGCCATCGGATTCTATGTCGCAACCTTGGGAATGAAGGCAACGCAAGAAAATACGTTGCGATTGGCAAACGCATACATGGTTGGGACGATTATTGCTGGTATTGGATGGAACGCATGGAATGTGTTCATGTATATCGTCTTTTACCAACAAGAAACCGCGCCCAGTGACGACGACGACTTGCCTCCACTTACTAGGGATGATTTCATCACTGTCGCCTTCTTTACTGTTGCCATGCCTCTCTTTGTTTGGGGAGTCTGCTGTGCCAGAGCCTGGGAATTTCGGCGGCTTATCGAAGAAGCAGAAGAAGAAGCGGCAGAACGGATCCGATCTCAATTAGCAATGTCTGCGGAAGACGAGGCAGAGGAAGGCGAATCAGAAACGGCAAGGACGGCATTTACGTCTGGAAGGGAATTGATGGATCTATCGGCAACTCGTACGGAAATAGTCTGATGACCCAAAACACACACACACACACACACACACACACACACACACACACACACACACACACACACACACACAGCCTGCATGACACTACTACTACCTAGGTAGTCTACTCATCAACGCAATACGCTAACTGGAAGTAGCTCCAATCACCCCAAAACGTCAAGTGTCGTTTACAGTTACTAACTGTACTGTCATAAGTCCTACTTTAGTATTAGTTTTCTGCACCAACAAACCGCGTTGGAGTTGAATTTACATGTTACTACCCTACTTCCTACGTCAAATCAGTTTACCAATGGAACGAATTTTCCAAGTCATCTTCACAGTCGACACAACCATAATAATAAATAGTATTTTTCCCTCTCTACTGTCGTGCGTTATACTGTAGTATTACGTAGTAGTAGAAAAATAATAAGATGATTATCATTATGACAGATATCACAAACAAACTCCTCCTCCACGCCATATGCCATCGCCGCCACATATTTGTCGTTGTAAAATTTTCTACATTCCAAAGAGCACGACAAGCATCAATAGGAACCATTCCGACAATACAGAACAAAACAAAACCGGAAAGGAGAAGACCAAGGAAATTCTTGCAAGTACCTTCATCAAGAGAACACATTGCTATGTTGGCAAGTTTCTTCCCATTCATTCAACACCCCTGAGACATTGCCAAAGCACTTCCGAGCTTTGCAAAAGCCCACGATGGTACTGAACCGTCCAAGGTAGTTTCCGTATCTTCCGCTTCGTCTTCAAGTTCGTCTTCTACCACAAATTCGTCCGCTGGTGTTGCTACGGATGACAGTCTGTCTCTTGGGCTTCTAGTAGCGGATGGTTGCTTTTTACATGTTGGACATCCTGCCGTAAAGCATTCATTGTACGAGTGCGAACCAGACAGCCACCGATCAATGCAGCCCACATGAAATGAGTGGTCACACGGTAAGACTCGGAGACGATCTCCGTTCTGGAATGCTTCCAAGCATATAACGCAAACTTCCTCCGCCTTGCACTTGTCTCGAGCGCCGCTTTGTTGAATTGACGAATCCACGACAGACGACTTGACGCCGGACACCATGATAAAGCTCCAGCCATCTTCCAAAATTGAGGAGTCCTTGTTTCCACGTGCGGGACGACAAACGTCTGGACGATTTCGTACGTGTTGTCTTCGTTCTGCTAGGTCCTTGTGCCTCGGCAACGCCAAACGACTTTGATACGTCACAGTGGGCAGGTTGAGGATAGAGTCCACGTCGAGGTGGCGAGAGGCATTTCGAGCCATCCTGGCAATGTCCATTTGAGTGATTTCGTAGTCCAATCGATGATCGGAAGATGGGATACCCTCCATCAAAGCATCATCAGTGTAGGTTGTCACGAGCAACCCACTTCTGTTGTGACCAACGTTTAGACGGCGACAGTCGAAATTGTTCTTGTTGTTGCTGCTGCTACAAAGAAGTTCTTGGTCAATAAGTTGATGAGCATAGTAGGCCTCTGCAATCTCCGAAACAGACACGTTCATGTTTGAAAGTTCTCGTTCTGTCTCTGCGTCGATGCCGGTCGTTTGCGACCACGGATTGCGGTCGGGAAGGTCACCCACCGAGACGCTGCTGGTGGTAGATGTAGAGGAATCATCATCGTCGCTTCTTCCATCCTCTTGGTCCGAATCGGCGGAACACGAATCGTCACGCAAATCTTCTTTCTTAGCAGTTGCCCCACTCTGCAAAAGTTTCAGTCCGGTAGACTTCTCGCACAGTGAAATATCGTCTTCCTCGCAGACTAGAGGAAAGAGTAACCAAGACGTCAACTTGGCAAGAGCATTGATAGCAGGTGAGGCAGCAGCAGCAATAGCAGTTGTAGCCGAAGCGTCCACCAAAGCGGTAGAACTGTTTGGATGACAATAGTGTCCAACACTTCTACTGCGCCGATCTTTGCCACTGCCGCCTACAAGTCGACCATTGATGATCTCTTGAAACGGAGGATAGGCAAACAAGTCTTCCGAGAGGGTCGCACGTGTCATGGTGTTGTTGAAGTGCCGCTTCGTGCCGTCCAAAGCTTTTCTGTCCTCTCTCAAGAGAGCCACTGTCAAAGCTTTATGCCATCGGTCAAGCTTCATCAAAACGTCGGGATCGACTGTGTGAATGTAGTTGTCCTTGCGCTGCTTTTTGGAGTTGGATCGGTCAATCAAGGTTGACAAATGCGATCGCGTTTTGGAGGTGGATCGCGTAGACGGCGGAGCATGTCGAAACCAGCCCACGTAGGGTGAATTCTTCATGGGTATCGCAACTGTAGCAGAGGTTGAGGAAGAGAACACCGGCGACAGGAGAGTGGATGTTCTGATAACCGTTGAGTGTTGGGTCTCTGATGCTGCCATCGATCGAAATGTAGTTGGAGGAGCATGACGAAAGGATCCCACGTATGGACTGTTTTTACTTGCCCCCAGTCTTCTCGAACTCAGGAGAACAGACGTTGCGTGTCTTCGAAGTGTACTGCTGGAAGCTGTACATGGTAAGGATTCATGACGGCGGATTCGCAAAGCAGAATATTTCGGATTGTCCATGATGTTCGATGCAATGGTGTATTGTGTGATAGCCAGCAATGCCTTTGTTTCGATGAAGTGAACAAATGCCTACAATGTCTTTCAACGACTTGCTTGTGTAGCTTCTTGCCCAAAAAAAGGTGTCTCGAAATTGAAGCTTGACGTGAAAGGATATTACCGGTATTATTTAAATAAGAATGTTATTTTCAATCGAAAAAGGTGTCAAAGGTATCTTGAAACGTTGAAGACCGCTGTGGTGTACGAAACCAGATGACAATGCCATCAATATTGCTCTTTGCTGCTACAATCCAAAGTAAGCAAACTCTCTTTGCTAGCTAGTAGTCTACTTTTTGGTGTAAGTGCTTTTGTCTTGTTTTGGAGAAAATAATGCGTAGTAATGCTTCCGGTAGTAGTAGCATTTGTTTGACTGACAACTTCATGACATGCACCTGTGCATGTCTGCCACGCAGTACTTGCCGTTGTTCTGTTGTCGAAAGAAAAAAGAACAAAAACCCTCACAGCAGAACCCCTTTTCGCAAACTCGCAGCCGGCTGTGATACAAACATGAGTGAACGTAACCAATGACCGGGATACATTGACGTCACCCTTCTCTTTTACTGTTAGTCCTGTTGACATCACAGCTTCTCTCTGTGTGTTGTGTCGTCTCCTGATTTCGCTCTATTTCTGGATATCTACCGTAGCTACTGGTAGTACAGGTAGGGTAGTGCGTTACAGTTCTCAAGAACAAAGAACTACAGTCTACTACTGGTAGAGCAATTACGGAGTCGTAATTAATGATATTAAATGATTCACCTCTGCAGTTTCTCTGTTAAAACAGTACGTACTTCGAGAATTTTTACCGCAATCCACACGCTTCTTCTCCTCTGACGTACGACACATGAAAACATACAAAGTTCGTCTTCGTTAACTGTAAACAAAGTTCTCCTCATTCGAAGCACTATGTACCTACCAGTACTGTCACTACCACAGTGGTAGTTCTATGAGATACGTACCGCTAGTATTGCGTACTACCTACCGTAGTATGGCACTACATACTACGTAGTACGATAGTAGCTATAGTACTATGGTATGTTACGAACGTAGTACTCGGAGTACCGGTAGTATGCACTTTTGTACGGTAGTACGGTATGAAAAAGCTAAAAAGTAGACATCGACGTGCGACAGTGTTTACGACTATACGAGTACCTATGTATCATACGCCGTATCATACAACATGAACCACCTTCTCGCCTTCGTGATTTGGATGATGCGTGCATTGTCAATTGGTAGTTGTCGCGTTGTCGTCAATCATCTTTGGATCCAAACAACTCTCAACAGACTTACTGTTAATTTGTTACAGAGTATACATGGCATAGAAATGGGGTCTCCGTCTCATCCTCGATCATTTTATGAATCATCTTCATCTTTAACGATCACCGAAAAGAAACATCGAAAACGTTTTAAGTCTGTCAAACCAAACTTTCCAATAATCACAAATCTCCTTCTGTTGTTTTTCCTCAACGCGGCCAAAATTTCCGTAATACACGGGTGGGGCTATTCTTCCTCTTCTATATCAACAAGACGTGTTTTCCGCAACAGCAACGATATTATGGCTCCGCTTGCTGGATCATCGACCGCGTCGTTCCAAAACACCGAGAATCCCAAACCAAAGCTTCCCATACCGGAACCGATCTACTCAAATATCCCAGGAACATGGGCCTACGATACCATGTCCCGAAGAGTCGATGAAGAAATTTTACAACGAACCTACGAGGACAACAAAGACGTCTTGGAACGTGAAGATTTCGGTACTATCCGATCCAAATTTGATGCCCTCCGAAAGGATTTGCAAACGTCATCCAAGTTACAAATGTTGGAAGAATTACCAAGTGATGCTTCGCCAGAGCGGAAGCGAGAATGGCAAGAGTGGAAAACCATTTTGCAACCGTTCTTGGACCGCCAGGACACCTGGTTGACAGCTCCATGGATGGTAACAGAATTTTATGTTTACCGACGTCTTATCGAAGCCATTGGATTTTGGGACCAAGACAGCCCTGGATACCTGTATGACCCCTTTGTCAAACAAAAGCGAGCAGGCTTGGAGTCGTCGGTTGGATCGGTAAGTACAAGCACATGTACTGTGACCATTGGAGCTTCTGTCACAGTCGTCGGTACTACTAGTACTTGGTCACTCATCTGTAAAAACGTTATCATTTACTACTCGCAGGCTGAAGCCATGTTGGCAAAGATACCCAACTTGCCCAAATCCTCAAGTGAGGGAATCAATTTGGCTGCCAGTATTGCTTTGTGGGGAAACAAGATGGACCTGTCGCTCTGGCCGGCGGATGCATCTCATGCCACCATTGACATTTTTTCAACAATTCTGGACAAGGCCCAAGAAAATCTATTGCACGATGACTCCGACAAACTGGCAGCACATGGCGAACAATTGCGACAGAGAGGCGGTGGCAATGTGGATATTATTGTGGACAATGCCGGGTTTGAGCTGATCACAGATTTAGCTCTCGCCCAATTTCTCGTCGACAGTGGAATAGCCTCCTCTGTAACTTTCCAATTGAAATCACACCCGACGTTTGTTTCGGATGCTTTGGAAAGGGATCTACTGGAACATGTAGAGCATTACGCGAACCTCGATCCCAGTATCTATCCCAATGCTAGACAGTCTGGAGAAAAATGGGAAACCTTTCTGAAGGATGGCAAATGGAAATGCAACGAAGACAACTTTTGGGTACAAGCGTTTGCCATGTGGGATATGACGGAACCACTTCGAACAGACTTGAAGGAGCGGTGTGATCTAGCCTTTGTCAAGGGAGATGCCAACTATCGAAGGCTTCTAGGTACGTTTTGTGTTTTTGATCTTGATGCTGCTCCGCACTCATAGCTCACCTTGGTTTGATCTTTGTAACGATGCCTCTCTGTTTGCTCAGGTGACTGCAAGTGGGACATGACCGCTAGCTTCGAAGACGTTGTCGGAGCTTATTTTCCTTGTCCCGTTTGCGCATTGAGAACTCTCAAGGCGGAAATTGGGTGTGGCATGGATGCTGATCAAATCGAGAGGGCGCAAAGCCTAGACGACAACTGGCAAACCAATGGTCGATTTGGGGTTTTGCACTTTGGATCTGGAGCGTCTAACTGACCAGTGAAACCTAACTTCTCATCCATACGTGCACCAGCAATCTCAATAACTCCTTTCACAAAAATAGGAAGTTCGTTGAAGGTTTTCCGCATCCCGCGACAACAG
This sequence comes from Nitzschia inconspicua, assembly GCA_019154785.2. Classification (NCBI taxonomy): domain Eukaryota; phylum Bacillariophyta; class Bacillariophyceae; order Bacillariales; family Bacillariaceae; genus Nitzschia; species Nitzschia inconspicua. The sequence continues at coordinate 1,875,433 of JAGRRH010000018.1, forward strand.
CTGGAAAGCGGAATTCGTGACGTGTAGCATGAATCAGATGATATCCATTATGTAATACATCAAAAGTTACAATTGATACGCGAGAAGATTCTTGTTAAAGATAGTTATTTGATTCCGCTTTCCACTACGACGTAGCTAGTGGCTACTGACCAGCATACTAACAGTAAATGTTTCCCAAGAATCAACTCCCCAATAGAGACTAACTGTAAAGAGTTTTGAGTATGAAGTCAAAGCGACCACTTTTTTTGCGACTAAATTTGAAGATGGTGCATGACAATCAATCTCTTTCTTACAGTTAACAGGAAACATCACACTACTACCGTACTTGACTTCACACACAACACTCTAGCTAGCAGTTACATAAAAGTTTCGATTACGAAACGTATCCTCATCATGAGGGGCTTTGATTATTTGGATGAATGCGCAATAATCGAAGGTGCTGCTTCGAAACGCGGAATCGCCCGGAAATTCAAGCGCCCCTTAAAATTCAGGATAAATGTGTTGCAGTAGCCCCAGTAGATGTAGATTTTTCCACCAAAGAATCGATCGATGAAATGCGTTGATAAGTATTTCAGAAGTACAACAGCCTAGAAATGTCAAACGGCGTATGACAAGACATTTCTAAATAAACGTTGAATTTTTAGCTTCGTAACGCTATTTTAACCACAATCCACGTTTACGGGAACTCAATGGTTGCACGAAGTGCGAAGTGCTCCAACATAATAGAAAAGGATGATCAACGGCTACTAATTATTTTATCGAATCTACTACCACGATTGATCATACATCGGCAGCGATAATGTGACTGTGAACAAAGGAGATGCTCCAATGTATCATACTCCGACTATTCATGTCTTTCGCGAGAGATATTTGACTTTTGATGGATTCACTCTCGTGTGTCGCAAGTTTGCTCGGCACACATATTCAAAAACTTCATGATCGGCATCGCTGACTTTGTTTTGCCCATATCGACAACTTTGGCCCGAGTTGAGAGAAAGATTACAAAATGACAGAAGGACATTCATTCTCCTGTTCGTGTTGTTCACCAAGTGCGTGTGCTCTTGTTGATGTATTGTTCCGGCCCGAAGGGACACGTCCTCGAATGAGTCGCAAAGAAGTCGTAAGCATCTTAGACCAAGCTTTGGTTGTAATGGACGAACGCAACGAGTCACGGTCTGCGAACAAGCTACAAGAGATTGATGAAGTGTTGCTGCTACCATACAAGAAGAATTCATCCGACAGCTCGTAACTATTGATGCTTTTGCATGATCCGAGAAAAATGAGACCACCGCTTTCATGCTACGAGGCATGATTTACGTTGATCCTTGTATAGACATTCTTTTTACGACCTTTTCTGCCTGTACTCCGAAAATCAGCTTATTTGAGTCCGTTAATTTATGTAGAAAACGTCATTCTTGCTCACAAATCCGTCAATCGACTATGGCCTAGCTGTGAAGCGATTAACCAAAACAAAAACCTCGCGTTCGCATGCAACAAGCTCGTGATACCCGTCATCGTCTGCTTCGTTCGCCAAGATCAGAGCATAAGCCCAATGGGAGGTTCAAGTTCTGTATCTCGTAAACACCTAGTGCTCCCCTCCCGTCTTACCCATCTCGTGCAGACCACTCGACAGCTGCAAATGTGCCTATTGCAAAAGCTTGTACTACCACTGGGACGAGATCTTCCAAAGAAGATATGAATCGTTTTTTTTCCATCAGGCTCTTGTGTGACACACTGCGTTTATCCTCTCCCCTATCATGACTAAATGATCCTGAGGAGGCGGTATCTGGCATAATAGCTTTCAACGCTCTGATGATAGGTGGTAAAAGGATTGCTTCCTGACGCCTTGGCAAAAACTTTCATACGTTTGCTAATCCGTACTGCGATCTCATACTCAAATGGCGGGAAAGAAGAGACGTAAAATGTACACACACATCCTCTAAACGGTACAAAAACGTATAATCCGTACGGGAAGCTGCACCGTTCCACTACAAAAAGCTGTAGATTTGCTTTGCTATACGACCACTTTTACGACTAGCTTCAACTATCCCTTAAGCAGCTTCACGTAATCACCCTTCACCTCTTCCTCTCGTAACCGGTAGCCTAACACAAGTTGCCACAGTGCCAGTTGTTGGAGCGCAGATCCGGGTATCTCCATTTCCATTTCCACTTTTTCTTGTTCCGACAATCGTTTCTTGGCTTTCCCGCTGTCACCACCTTCTAAGACAAATTCCACTAATTTCTTCATGGTATCCACTATCTCTGGGCTGATGCCTTCTGTTAGAGATTTTACATCTCCTTGTCGGGAGGCGATGTATCCTGCGATATCCATACCTGCTCCGTTTGCATTGTTTGGAATCAATCCAGCCGGAGAATTGATATCCTGCTTCTGGTTTGCACCCAGTTTCTCTCGTCGCAAAGCGTCCTTTAGTTTTTGTGCCTCTTCTTTTAACGTTTCAATGTACTCTTTTGCATCAACCTCCACGACCTTCCCATCTTTTAACTCGATTTCGATGGTCCCAGACACGTTTGTGTTCACGTCGATGGCATCGTCCTCGTCGTCTTCATCGGAGGATCCGTAACCTTGGCCTTCCAAAAGGTTCGTTGCGAAGTCTCTCTTTCCAGATTTTGCCGTGGCAATGGCGGCACCAAATCCTTTTTCGAACTCTTCCCAGCTGATCTTTCCGTCCTGATTTTGGTCGAAAAACTTCAAAAAGGCTGATACTTCGTATGGTGGCACGTTGCCTTTGCCGTAGACCTCTTGAAAGAGTTTCTGAATTTCGGAAATTTCAATATACCCATTTCCATCACTGTCGACTCGATCGAAAGCGTCTCTGTAATCGTCCAACGTCAATCCCTTTCCTCTCAAGTCCATGACATCCTTGAGAGCCAGAACGTATTCCGCATTTCGGAACATGTATCCTGAAACAAAATGTACGTTATACAAAGAATGGAGTTTTGTGAGAAACAAAAACTGGGTGAAAAGCATCCCACGCGAACGTGGTTTCATGCTCGACTCGTCTTGACTTTACCTGTCATTTGCAACTGAAAACAAAGAGAGCTGATCTTTTCCCCGCTTGCTTTGACGATTGTCTCAACTCCCATGTTGGGGTTGCTCAGTCCTCCCAATAGTGAACCGATCGCCCCAGACATGGCTTGGACTACCATCGGGTTGGCATTGGAGACGAACTGTCCAATGATCTGATTGGGCGTTTGCGAACTCATCAAACGAAATAGGACATGCGAAGGATCCTGTGACTTTCCGGATTCGACATCTTCGACTCGTTCTCGGAGGGTGCTCAGGGCCCCACCCCAGTCCATCATGGTCGTGTCAAGTTTGTCCTTGCCCAGGAGCGTCAAGGCACCGATGTCTCTAGTGCGTCGATTTTCTCTGTTGTCATCTTTATCATCTTGAAATTCGGATGCTGCAATTTTAGTGTATGGATCTTCTTCTATTTCTTCCTCCTCGTCTTCCTCCTCATCCTCTTCTTCTTCCAAAAGAGGTTCGGTTCCATCGTCTGGATCTAGGACGATGAAAACGACTTCCGTCATGGGTTCCATGAAATCGTCGTTGTTATCACTAGCATTTCCTACGCTTCCAATGTTGTAGTCGGCATTGCTTTTATTTTCATCTTGGTTGTCGTCTTGGTTGTCGTTGTTGTTGTCGTTATCCGGGCCGATGTCAATGAACGAATTACCTTCAGACGGTGGCGAATTGAACCGCCGTGTGTGTGATTGTCGAAACGACCAGAATGATGGTGAAAAATCCAGTTGGGAAATGGATGAAACTTTTAAAAGTCGTCTCGATGCTGTTGCAAATGCTGCGTTTGCATATTCAGGTCGAAACAACGTCTGTTGATGAGGATGATAATGATGCAATACGGAGGTAGACCGAAACGCCGACACGGCTATGATACTGATACAGTTCTTGCCTAGTAGTAAGATTGAATCATCGTCCGAGTGCCAACCAGCGAAACAGAATGCAATGAGGGCGGCGAGCAGCACTTTCTTGGATGTTTGTTGAGAAATGCAATACATTGGCAACGTCCGTCGTCGAGAGGATGAGGTAGGAATAGTCGGTCGAGAAGAAATAATCCTGGTGGAGGAATCTGGATCCTTCTTTTTGTTGTTTGGTCCAAATGTCATTCTGATTGACTGACAGATAATTGTTGAAATCTTGTTTGGCTACGGAAATAATAAAACCTTTTTAGTTAGAATGTGTTGGGAAGTGGTCAAAGGTTGATTTACGGTGACGATGGGATGGATGTACACAATAAAGCTTGCTTGGTAACTGTAAAGAAAATCATCACACAAAAAAAACTAACGGTGGTTGCAGTACGTAGTGCGACGTTGTGATGCGTGATCTGATCGATGATGACGAAGAAGAAGGAGAAAATGCACGGGAGAATGGAAGCAAAAAGAAAGAAAGAGGGTTGTCAGACAGACGCTTGCGTCGGAAATCCACGTGGCAACAACAAAAATGCGTTGATCGGATTGATTGATCCGACTTTTAAAGTTAGTCGAATGTGTCATGAAAAAGGGAAAAAATGGTTTTATTATTAGGGTTAGTATTACTGAACCTTGGTCCGTATGAATATGATAGTCCTCGGACAATTTTCGAAATTCATCATTCAACAACACCCAACAACAACATCGACACAGAGACATCACACCGAAAATGTTCCAAGAGTATGCTGTGACTGACATGCAAGAAAAACCACCTGGATCTGTCGGTATCGCAACATTACAAAAACATTCATCCACATCCTCTAAACCACAAGAAATCCCATGCCTTCTCTCAGTGGGACACAGAGGGATCCGTTATTATCGGCATCCACCAACGACACGAGCAAGTATGACGACAATGGGACACAACAACCAACCTCGTCTTCTTCTTCTGATTCCATCGTATCTCCTCATCCATGGGCTCGGATACGCAAACGATCGTCTCATGAAGCCTTGGAATTAGCACAGCAAACTTCAACACGGACCAGTGAATATCGACTACGGATGGAATCCGTACAAGGGTGGCACCATCATATTCACAGGGCACAAACAAATGCATGGCAGCGACTGTTGGAGCCGACTCTAGAAGAATGCCGACAATTCTTGGAATGTGACAGAAACAGTACCATCAAAAAACAAGGGGGAAATACAAGTACTACTATTGCTACTACTACTAATGATAATGAGAATAATACCGTTGAAACTTTCAACAACGACCAGTGGTGGCAACAGTTTTGTCTTCCATCAATGACAGCGACAACAAAAACTACAACCACCAAGGCACATGGGCAAAGCAACAACAACATCATACAGTTTCCACCTGAAGTTCTTCCCATTATTGTCATCAGCAGCCCATTGAGTATGTCTTGTTTGATGGATCGACAGTTCCTTGCCACGTCTATATGGAGGAGATGGAATTCCAACGATCGATACGCAGATTTGTGTTTGTTTCTACCAAGGCTACTACCGACACTCACAGATACATTGCATCTACTGGGAGATGCATTGACAACGTCAATCAAGGAATCATCATATTTCCAGGAATGTAATCCTAATTTGCTAAACGGCAGAAAGAAACGTAAACGAACATTACAATCGTCCATTCAAGAATGGATCTTGGACGTATTGCTGTCCATTACACCCTCTCAAGAATCACCACCCATCAATTTGGTCATTGTCCTACAAGACGACGTCGCTGGATCAACGACCGTCAAGCGACAATTTTTACAAACATTGACCTCCTGGAGGAGTTTAAAAGGGATTCCAGTCTCCCTCGTCATTGTGGCAGCGTCCCACCAAAGCGTGGAGGGTAGTCTCTCGGCGTTGATACAAAGAGGCGAAGATGGTGCCAGTGGACGATTTGGACATCGGGTGGGATATTTGTCTGCTCCATCATCGACTGGTACGTCAGCAAATGCCGTTGCACAGTGGAGTCAATACTTTTTGGAGGCGTTACAAGAAATACCAATTCCATTTCCATCGACTTGCGAAACCGATCTTCCATTGTATCATTGGATCCAAGAGTCGCTCTTGGAGTGTGTATCGTGCACTCAGATTGTGAATCGGTTGGATATGTTGGTTGCAGAGTTCTTCACGAAACGAGGATCGTTTGTTTGGGATTCCTTGCGACGACCATCGAATCAAGGTACAACCGTTACGCTTGCAAACACGTACCAGCCGGCATTTTGTGCATGGTTTTGTGTGTATGGAAAGGCACAAGCCATGTTGTCTATGGGAACAACAAATGATTCTCCGATGGCATCTTCGTCAGAAAAATGTATGGCTCTTTTGCAATGTCGTCGACACTTACTTCCTGGAGGGGAGCTCTGCTTTTGGTGGAAACTTTCGTGCGCCATTCTCCCATTACAGGTATGGGTGACAGTTGCAAAGCAGACCATGGCACGCTCGGACAAAGAGAACAACAATGGCCCCGTCTCGAAATGTGACGAAAGTTTGATCTTCTCGTGCTTAGGGGCCGCCTATCATCTGTTGACCTCTTCGGGATCCACTTCGACGAGTGTGTCGCAATTTGACGACGATGAGGTCGAAAAAATCCTTTCCCGATATCTGCAACGGCAAACGTCTTTGAGAGATTCCAGTGATCCTCAGTTTGACCAAGATCTAGGAGAGCGTGATTCCGATCGAGTAAAGGACCTGACGATAATAATTGGGGAACTCATTTTGTTGTTGGACCACTTCATTGATCCTATTCAACGTGGAAGTACTGAGTCAAAGGCAAACACAAGTAGCGACACAATTTGGGAAGGATTGACCGAAATGATTCTGGAAGCGAATCGTTTAATTGCCCATCACATGAACTATTGGACCCGTCATTGGATGTATACAAATCCTCTAATGAAATGGATGGAAATGGAGAAACCCGACGCATCCATCAATATTACCGCAGTCCCCGTTCCGCGCATTTTGAACATTCGTCGCAATGTGGCATCAGGATTGTCGCCGGTGACGCAGCAACTTTTGGCTGTCATGCAAGACCAAATGACGATTTCACAAGATGATTGGTTTCGGTCCTTTGGAGGAACCATGGAGGAGTTTTGCATGGGAGTTTGGACACTTCAGATGATCGGACTAATCCAAATCAAGAAGGGGGGGATATCGCAAAAGGTGGTGTACGAGAAGGCCAGCGTAGTATGGAGCTAACTTTCAACTTTTGAGTACCGGTAGTGGCCTTCTGTAGGAACTTGATAGACTGTTAGGGCTAGGGTTACCCGAGAGATTGAAGATACAAGTTGTGATCGAGTTCTCTACTTCCGACAACACCGATATTAAATATCATACACCCCTCCTCAACCTTCCACTCCATCTGATCGGCAAACCTTTTCATTAGACTGCCAAGCCAAGGTTGATCAAGGCCCATGAGAACGATTACATCACCTCACTGTCAACACCAAGAGTAACCTGCATCAACTTTGATGTCATCTAGTAGAAGACTCTGATCGAACGTGCCGTACACGCAGAGCGTAAATTGAGCAATCGACCAGAATAGATCCTCTTGACGTTTCGTCAACACGACTTGGAACAACCAACCAATCCAGAGCCACTGCCATAACATCCCCACAAGAAAAAAGTCATACAATTATGCTTCCTTTAATCGAAATCGCTCTCAATAGCTTCGCCATGCTCTCCACTATTGTGGCGACGCTGCGGGCTGGTTCCAGGATCCTTCACATTTCATCACATAAATCGATTGGTGTCATGAAAGGTCCCATGATTCTCCCCCTTCCATCGCATCCTCTGACGGGCAAGCAAATGCAACCGTGGAGAGGGGAGTGTTCAATTATGCGCTCTACGAGTTATCAGAAAATTTCAAGCACTGTGTACGGCTTTCCATCGTTCCTTCCCTCTACCAAAACGTTCAATTCCAGGTACCCATTTTGGAGAAACGCCCAAACCGAAAAGATCCATTTGATCAACAGCCGTACTCTCTTGGCGCTACTCCCTACGTCCCAACGACATTTCGCTCCCAGCCAGTCGCATGTATACCCTCGTCGACGACAATAACAAATTCTCAAGACACGAACTACACCCAGATTTCAGAAGAAGAAAACATTGAAGGAACATTTACCGATGCAGAATTGAAACGTTTGCAAAACCAAGAATCTGTCCCGGAACGTAGTCCTGGATGGAGTTGGCGCAAATTTTTTCACAGAGCGGGGAAAAGACAATCACAACCGCGACGGCACAATCTACGAGAAGCAGATCCGGCCTCTCCTTTGTCGAAATGGGACTACGGAAAGGCCACGGAAGCAGATTTCTACTACAACATTACCGCTTCGGCCTTTAGCAACCCAAGGCATCGGCTGGCACAGTTGACTGTATTCTGTCCAAAAGTCTTTGAGAATTTAAGGTCCATTTTTGGCATATCCGAAGAGAGCTATTTGCAATCCATCCTTGCAAGTGGTCCATTTGTGTCGTTCCAAAGCAATTCCAAGGGAGCAGCTCGTGTCGGAGGGGTCTTCTTTTTCACAAGGGACGGCGCCTATATGATCAAGACCATCAAGCAAGAGGAGGCACAAACACTGCTGAGAATACTACCAAAATATCATCGTCACTTGAAACGGTACGGACGCTCCTCTCTCCTTACTCGGTTTTGCGGAATGTACCAAGTGAATATCGAACAAGAAGAAGATCCTCTCGAATCCTTTGACGATGCATCTCTTGCACCCACAAAAAAGGTCCAGACCTTTGTTGTGATGAATGCAGTGTTCCCTGCTGAAGCAAGCAGTTTCATTTCCGAGCGCTTTGATCTCAAAGGATCCACGGTTGGACGAGAGGTTTCAGAAGAAGAATTACGAAGCAAAGGATCCAATGCTGTCTTGAAAGACTTGGATTTGGCCAGGGAAGTGGAATTGATACGGTCAAATGGAGGAAAACATTATGGTTTGACAATAGGTGCTTCTGCCAAAGCTGCCCTTTTATCTCAACTTCGTGAGGATGTTAAGTTTCTGGTGGACTGCCAAGTTATGGACGTAAGTCAACGACCGACCTGATTTCATCCCTTGACTTTTGATGGTAATACTGAAATCCCTTCGTTTCCTCTAATTATCTCTGCTTCTACAGTACAGTCTTTTGGTCGGAATTGTGCTGGTTGATTATCAACAGAAACGAGCATTTCGTGAAGCTGTATCAACGATGCAAAAGCAGGATCGCATTCTAGAACAAATTCAGGCGGGCAATGACCAGAAGCGAGATTCAGCGGCTATTTCTGCGGCAATACTGCCTTTCCGCCTAATGGCTGCCCCACCGATATATATGGCTCGTAAAGTTTGGGGTCTGGGAAGGCTGATGGTAGATTCAATATTCACGTCGCCCCTACCATACTATGGCTCTGGCTCATGTGTTGTCAACGGTGGGAAACTTTCAGTCTTTCATGGGGAACGGCGAGGTGAAAGAGCGATATATTACATGGGGCTCATCGACTTCCTCCAGCCGTGGACAAAGAGAAAAGTTGTCGAAAGGTATCTGAAAGGAATGATTGGGTATGATACCAAAGCTATTAGCTCCGTTACACCAGAAGAATACGCGACTCGGTTTATGTCGTACCTTGATGATAATGTTACATGATAATCTAATTATTATAAAGACACCAAAACGACAATCCCATCACATCTAAATTTTGAGACGGAGAGGATACAAAATGAATGAAAGCAGCCGTATTAAAGGTCCTTCTTATCTAGCGAGTCACCTGCAGGGGCGACCGACGTCAGAAAATTGCCACTACTAGCGACTTTGTATATAGCATCACTGTTCTTTCTTGAAAGCTCTTGAATTTCGGCCCAATTCAACTCTTTGCCGTAATACAGTTCTCCGAATGCTGGACCAACACTCTTGATCATTGCTCGAAGATCCTTTTGGAGTTGTCGTCGTTGAGCTGGCAGTGCTTTCAATCTTTTTCTTGTGGAAGGATAAAGACGCATGATGTACGGTCTCAGATCCTTTGCGTCTACCATTCCTGCTTCACTGGCGATGATACCCATGTAGGCGAACGACGGAAAGCACATGAAACAAAGGGTCATCGTTGGGCCATCGAAGTCAGTGAAAAAGTACAAAAGGAATCCATAAATGATCCAAAGGGTCGGGACCGCCACGATGCAAAATACCAGTTTCTCCGTGAGCATGACATCGTATCCGTAGATCTTCACTTTCGATTTTTTCAGTGCCTTTTGTCGTCTCCGTTCGGCGTAGATGTCGGCAAGGAGTCGGACCGGAAGATTTAAGAAAATATTGGGTATCGCAGATAAAAGAAGGAGGACAAGAAGATGGACGATCCGATACCCGATTCGTATTTCCGTGATGATTTCTTCGCTCTCTTCTTTGTCTGTGATCGCCATTTCTCTATCCAAGGCAGGCACTTGATAGTCCCGGATTCCCAAATCTCGGAGCTCGCGTCGATACGCTGCGATCCTATTCTGAAGATCCACCCATCTGCAAAAGGAGAAAAAGATTTGAAAATACGGAACGAGTCAGAGACACCAACTAATCTCTGGAATCAGTCGTTTTCGATACATCCCTCACTTACTCTGCTGGTGGATCTCCCGTCAACATAAGAATTTTATATCCGGCTGCAAAACGTCTGAGCAAGTCTTGCTTCTCCTTTCCTTGAACGCCACTCCGTTGATACAATCTCCGAGCTGTATGGACGATCTGCAAACTCTCGTAACTGCGTGGAAGAGGGTTATGGTAACTTCATTGTAAGCAACAGTGAAAATACCACACACAATGAAACGGCATAAAACTCTGTCCGACGTACTCTGGCATGGAAACAATCACAGAGCGCATCGAATCACGAATACGCTCCAACAAATCATTGCAAACAACTCGCTTTCTCTCCCCACCGGCGACGTAGTCTTTTAGTGTGCTAGGGTCGATGTAAACAGGGTCGCCATACTCAACAATCGCCTTTCCTCTCCAACGATGGGTTCTGAAGTAGTTCAGCCCTACTGGAATAATGGGAACATTGAGTCCGTCACGTTCCATTGCACTGTACGCAATTAATGCCACTCCAACTTTAAGAGGAAGCAAGTCGGTTCTATCATGGCTCCCGCCTTCCGGAAATATCCCAACGACACCGCCCGCTGCAAGACGATCCAGAACTCGTTCAAAGACCACATGAAGGTCGACGTGCTTCAAGACGTCATAAGGAAGTGAATTATCAGCGTCTGATTCGATGAAAACGTTATTCATGTCCTCGTCCGACACAGTACCAGCCTCCACAATGACAGTAGAATCATCAATTATTTCCACCACTTTTACTCCAGTCGCTGTTCCAACTGGCCTGATCTTGTCTCCCTTTGTCAAATTTGAAACAAAAGAGGAATCATATCCAGTTACTTTGAGTTTCTTTGTCGTTTCGAAATCGTCCATTTTTGAAAATGACACTCTGCCTATTCCCTTGATTGCATCGTCTTGAGCCCGTTTGACCGGGACAACATCCAACGCTTTGGCCAAATCTCCAATGATCCTATACCAAACCAAAGAAGGAGCAACCCATGAGTCATTGTGCATGCACTTTTTCAGTAACATTCTCTCAAACAAGATGATACCTTCGGTTCCAGCTGGCTTCTGCCATCATATACGAGACTTTGATATCGGATCCACACGTTCCCAAGACAACTGCTGCATCAACAAACTGATTGGCATGATTGATGCTGAAAATCTGTAACAGGGATCAGAGATCGGTCGTTAGGACCTTTGTTCCACAAAAAAAATAATCCCTACTACTCCAGTTAGGAGCACAAGCACCAAAACGTGATAGCTCACCATGGGTCCATGTCGTGGCAAACGATCTCTCCCGATAACTTCAATATCTCGAAAGAAAATGCTCAGAATGGAATTTAAAAATACCTTGACAATAAAGTAAAGCAGTTCCTTGAATTCACTGATCCAAATGTAGGTGCTGAGTACTGTACAAACCAATGCAATATGCCAAGGCTCAACAGATGGAAAGACATGAAGGAATAGCTTGACGGGATTGAGGGTATCAACGGCAAGGACGATAACGCCCAACAGGACACCCAGAACAGTCCTTGTAAAGGCGACATGCGAAAGTCGTTTGTCAGCGCCCCTGCCAAGATAGTACAACCAATCAAAGGAGAAATCGGGAATCGTTAGTAGTTGTGGAGAAAAAGATGGACGGACCGACGCGAAAAAGAAATTCTCATTTCAACACAAAGGTCGCAACACCCCAAAAATGAAAAGGAACAACAAAAGAACCGACAACATCCAACTCACGGCATGCTACTAGTACTCATTTGTAATGCAGATCGACACAATAAATTGAAAGATTATGAGAGTGGAAAGGCCACAAGACAACTGTTGATCATTGATGGTGAGAATCAACAGACTTCGATGTTGTACTGTGAGAGGTGCTGCATTCCAGCGAGAGAAGTGTCTTTCATATTCAACATGGTCTCTTCTCTCTTCTGGATAAAAAACGACGGAGATCCAGAACAACAGCCTTGTTCTTCGTGTGTTCGCACCGGTGTCACGAACAAAGGAACCCTTTTATCATCGCGGGGCAAAAAATAACGGTACATTTGTCAGTCACGAGTCACGAATGTTGCCCGGATGACGCACGAACATCAAGCACACCATAACCATCGGGAAAAATTTTCTGAAAGATCCCCTTCCTCGTACCTTCATTACTTACTCTATGTTGAATGTACTCGACGACATCTATAGGCAACCAATCCATCTATTCACCAATCCGAACAAACACAATCGATTATCGACGTCCTGTCTGCCCATTCAGGTTTCTTTTTCATCACCGAACTACCGTACTTCCCCACTACTGTATTTGTCATCCAGGTTGTGATCCCTTTTCGGGTGCATGATCTCTTTACTCAACCCATCACAACATTATCAGTGACGATTTCCTTCGACGTCGACGACAAATGCTTTCGGGAATAACTCGCTTCCTCCTTTTTCTCTGGGCGGCGTTGCTATGGCTCTGCCAACGAAACGTTTGTCCGTTCCAGCCAAGAGTGGGCACACGAACCGATCCAAGAATTTCCAGGGGTGTGAAAGATGTTGTCACGGGACTTTGGGCACCCTTATTCGAGACGAAATCGACCGGTTCCGATACTCCAATCAACGAAGAACTCGATGCACGAGCCAAACGGGCCCAAAAACTGAAAGAAGATGCGTTGAACTACCCACCCGTCATTTTGGATCCTTTTCCGGAAGCATCTGATCCAAAGTATCCCGTCAAGGGACTCATCGGACAGGGAGATTTCGTCGTTTCACGCGAAGGCGGTCCTACGTTTGAGGAACTTTCCAACGAAAACTTGTATCGAATTCTCGTACGACGATCCAATGTTACCGACCTCGAAGTCAACACTCTGGTCTGGAAATGTCTCGGATATCGATTCGATCCTGAATCTGAAGAATGGACGGCGAAAGAGGTGTTTCCAAAATGGAAGGAACGTTTTCCCACACCACCTGACCTGATCGGGATGCAACGTATCTATTCGAAAGACGTGGACGGACCCTGTTTGAAGAACAACCAACATTTGGTTCGATCTATCCCCGCCGACAACAAACAAAGTCTCAAGGAACAGTTAAAGCCCCTTGGATTTACGGGGTATAAGGTATCCGAGCTAACTCCCAACCTCACGAGGAGGGCTCAATGCTCCAACTGGTTACTGTATTATCGCGAAGAACTCTTTGGACTGACATTGGAAGAACTCCAGGAACGAAGACGGCAGAAAAAGGAGGCGGACGAAAAACAACGAATGGAATCCGGACAAGAAAAGCCATGGAGTCCACCTGTCACGGAAGTCTTTTGAGTGTAACAGCTATTGAAACCCCAGAATGCACATCCTGCGAACTATTGACTATTATTTCTTGTCTGTTGCCTCGTGATTCCAAATCCATACTATGCATCATTTATATTATATACGTGTACTTTAAATTGACTTTTTTTTTACGATACGACTTCAAAATCTCAGAAATTTTCGATCGTACGTTCATCATGTGTAAAATTGGGAGGGATATCAACTGACAAGCGGAATGCTTGTCACGAGTTAACAGTGTGTCTGGTCTAGATCATCTCGACATAATTCTTTTCACCGCCCGAAACATTCCCGGAATACGTTTCAGGATGTTCGTCATCTTCTTCTTTGATCATGGGAATGTTGCTCACGTTTGGCGTTGCTAGAGTCTCTGGCATGCAGAAAAAGTACAATGCGGCAGGAATGATCGACATGAAGCAAAGGATCCAAAAAGCCCTCAAGTAACCGTAATCCTCGGCGAGGGCTTGGCCCAAGTAACCAGACACAGTTCCTCCGATACTCATTGCCGCTGTGGTCAATCCCAAGGTCATTCCGAACCGACCTGTTCCTCCACTAATGTCGCTGGTAACCAAAATATACATCGTACCAAAGGTTCCTGCGCCGACACCATCTAGGATTTGAGTAGATAGCGTGATTGCTTGCCACCAGATACTGGCATCTCCTTCTCCCTTGATCATCAAAAGGCCAGCTAGGATGGCGCATCGAATAGGTACAATGGCAAGACCAATCAAGAATAGGTATTTTCGACCGTACGTTCCGGAGTAGGTTCCACAAATTTTGGCTGCCATGACCATTACAACTTGTGCCACGGAAATGCACATGCCGCTCATCAAAATTCCCACACCACCGTTTCCAATGGCAAGAGTTTGCATGACGAGAGGAAGGACAGTTCCGTTGGAAAGATGGAAGAGGAAGCAAACCAAGATAAAAATCAGGAGGATAGGGTCACGAAGGACTTGCAAAGGAGTGTCGGCCTTTGGACTGCCTTCAATTCCGGATTCCGAGGCATCGCCACCACCAAGCCCAAACACAAAGCTAGGCTTGTTTTTTAGCTGCTTTTTCGTAGAAGCAACCGAGCCAGACTGTGGCATACCTTCCGCACTTCCTCCAGGTGGTACGTAGTTGTCCTTGACACTCCCACCGGAGGGTTTGTCGTCACTGTGGGCCTCGCTCTTCAATCCTCGTGCGGCGTCATGGTCAATGTCATCGGGTTTGATTTTGTTCAAGAAGAAAAGGAACAAAACGCAAGCGATAGGACTGACGATGAATAGAAGACCGATCGAAGGGTACAAGAAATATGCCACAACCGAACCAATGGCAACCAGAATGGCAGTCCCCAAGTGATTCATCATTTCATTGATCGACACTTGTTGTGTCATACCGACCGCGCCGACGATACCTTGGGTGATACTGTTCAAACCGGGTGGAATAAATGATGTGATCGAACCTTGGACAAACTTGATCAAAACCATGAGCATAAAGTTGTCGTCGCTGGCAAATAGTGCAGTAAGGACCGTCAACAGAGTTGTCACAACTCCTGCCGTAGAAAGCCACAAAAGCTTCTGCTCTGTGTAATCGTACAGGTAACCAGCTGGTGCTTGAAAAAGAAATTGCGACATTCCAAAGACAAAGAACAAGACTCCAACCTGTTTTTCCGAATATCCTTTGGCCACAATCAAAAAAGCACTTTGCATGTTAATCTATATATTTGATCGATCGCCGTTCCGAATGGTGCCATGGAAAGAAGAGGGCTGCCGTGGTGAGAATTCGATGGTTTTCAATCTAACGGAAGAGAGTTCAGCCTGGTTTCTTCCAGCTGCAGGGCAGTTGTAGCTTGCAGTCAACGCTTACGGCAACAGTTGTAAGAAAGCACTTACCATTGTGAGACCATCACGCAACTCTCCAAGGAACAATGCAGCCCATCTCAAGTATCCCTTGACATTTTCTGTCTTTTGGCTTTTCGAGACGATTGCACCACTATTGTCCGTCATGATTCTATGTTCTTTGCTTTGTGGGGAGAAAGAAAAGATTGTATTCCCTCCGGATGACGATCAATCTAAATGTAAGTCTTGTTTGAATTGTTTGATTCAATGTTGTCGTTCACCGAACAAATGGGTACGTGGATCTTGGCTGCTTCTGGCAAGAAAAAGCGAAGTGTTTCAAAGTGGAGGTACGTAATGTAATTGTCAGCACTTCTTAAAGTCTTGGGTACTTCCACTACTCTCACTTTCTCAGGTATTATTAACCGATTTGAAGCAACAAGCTACCGTAGGTAGAGAGGAGAACGATGATGAGAGAGAGGAAAAAGATGGAGACAGGTTTCCACGGTTTCGAAGAGGGGAAAAAAAGAGGACCAAAAGTTGTATCATCGAGCGAGCGATCCGTTGACCGTTGGCAAGGAGCTCGGCCAGCGTGTCTCTTCTATCCAACATGGCCATCTGAGCGATGCGATTCTAGGACAGCACGTGAGGCTCACGCACGATGTTGATCGCCCACCAAAGGTCAGATCGGAATTCATCGGCTAGAGGTAAGTACCTAATACGCCTACCGGTATTATACCCGTTCTGCCCTACATCACCTATTACGTAGAGTGCCTGGTAGTATGATAGTACGTATCAATAAATCATGTTGCGCATCAAAAACGAATTGACTGTGAAAAAAAGAATTATCACACCTACCGGTACGTCAGTAACAGTAGAGTACGGTTGTAGGCCACAATAACAATAAACTCAAGGAAACCCAACTATGAATGTTTTGACAGCAGGAATACTACCTAGTAGCTAGACTACCATAGCAACTATTTTTTGTTGAGTTTTTGGTAGTTAGATCTTTCTTTTAGTACTGCAATTCAAAAAATTCGCGCACTCTACCGGTAGGTTTTTTCTATCCTGCCTTGGAATGAGATTGGGAGCAACTTCTACAAAGAACATTATGGTTCTACCTCGAGATCGAATCAAACAATACGCCTTGAGAAGATCAAAATCTGATTGAGTGTGTCGCTGAAACGGTATCCTTGACAATTCAAGCCAAGCCAGTAAATCGCGTGCATCCATGAATCTGCATCCGCGTTCGTCCCAGCCAAAAGCAAAAAAAGGCGGGGATTCAAGAGAGCGTATGATACGTGAAACAATCTCCTCGCACCTTCAAGTGTTACCTCAGTTGTTCCCGGCGGAAGACAACGTAACATTGATGCCAGTCGACGATGACACGAAGGATTCTTTCCGTTCACTACCGGTAGTCGTCTTACCCTTCTGACTAAAGACGTACCGGCTCTTTCGTTTGGACTTTTTCATACGTGATCGCAGCATTTCGACTCCGCCCCCCTTTTCTTCCCAGTATCTAATTACAGTCTCTCCCTCAATTTCGCCCACTCTCGTGTCCCAAACATATTGAAAATCAACTTCTGGGTCGACCATGAAAATTTCTCGTTCTCGAGGCTTCCCCAGAGGGTTGTGGATGTATCGAATGCCATCCAGTTCAAAATCTTTGGGCCTGTGCGAATGTCCAAACACATGAATCTGTCTCAGCGATTCACCGCCTCGTGGATCAAGTTTGAGGTCGCGAATCTGTCTTTCCAGTTCTTGCGTTCCTGCTACAAGGGCAAATTTGGCAGAGACACCTCCTCCGCCATGATTCAGCCAACTATCTTTCAGAAATCGATTGGATGAGACATCCTTCCAGTCTGGCAAGCATTGTTGATTTGGCAGAAAGTGAGACACTGTCATGATTCCTTTTCCTTTTCCTTTCTCAATGGAAGAACAATTGCTCCTTGATGAATGTTCGAAAGCCTCTCTCATTTGGTGGATCAGCCGCTGATTGTACTGTGCGAAAAATTGTACGAGGCCGGAAGGAATCTTTCGTAATAGACGTCCATCTGATCCAGGAAACGGCCAGCGGCATCTCATGAAATCAACCCATGGCCATTTTGAAAAGTCTTGGACAAGATCGTGACACTCTTGAATAGCAAGCGTACCGTCGTACCAACTATCCAAGGGAAGAATGTAAAGGGGGTGGGGTCGAGATTCTGTCCCTCCCACAATGGTACACCCTGTCAGTACGCCCATACGTTGACAGTGTTGATACACGCCTTCGAGTTTGTCCAGAGACGAAACGGATGCCGTGGCATCTGCTCTTTTCAATTGCGCCGAAGACAACCACGCTTCATGGTTCCCAGCTACAAACAGAACAGAAGCCCCTGTTTCCAACAATAATGAAAACGATTCTTCCAGCCGTTCAAAATCGTGGGAGATATCTCCTGCAACAACAAGCAAGTCGGAAGACGACAGGTCTCCTTTTGCAGTTCGATTGGCCAACCAAGCTAAATTGTCAACGTGGTCCGTATGAAGATCGGACAGGACAAGCACCCTATCAACATCTGGTAGGTGCATGATATCTGAACAGAGATTCTGTCGATATGTCAATGGGGAGGGATCCATGTTGCCATCACCTCCCGTCTCTGGAGATTCTGTTGCAGCCGACAAATGGGACGGTTTTCTGAAAGGGTGGAGTTGTGTAGTATCGGGCTTCGATGACGGCGGCCAAGCAAAAGCCACAGGAGAAGAAAGCGCCTCCAAGGGAACGAGAAGATTCCAATGCACGAAAACAGTTATCAAAACAATCCCATAATGTTTGGGGCATGATCTTTTCTTCAGAAAGGGAAATGAGTGACGAAAAAAAATGGGAGGGGAACTTCCATGTAGAACATTCAGAGGCAGGAGAGATAAAATCGAGACGATCACACCGAGTTTGTTGGATATCCTGAAACGTTGGGTATCGGTTGTTTCTTCCATGGGCATGCTGTATTTCGGTCGTCGATGTGTGTCATGCACGCAAGACCACACGCCAACGGAAGATCAAACAGCCTCGATCCAGTAAACTTTGGGGCAGCGCTCCTTTGCTCGATTCGTCCAGCGAGCGGCTATGGTATGTTTACATTACTGTCGTGTTCCTGACCCAGATGTGTTTTGAACGCTACGGCGGCAGGTTGCAGAAGTGGAGAAGACGGACGAAGAATGGAACTGACAGTGAGACGGTACAATGAATTGCGACGGAGGATAGAAGATAGAAGTACGTAGTACTGAAGTACGTTATTAGGTACTCACCTGTGTTGGCTTCTCTATTAACTGTAACTATGATGCGAAGGAATTCACAGTCAATCACGAGATATACGTCATGAATGGAGCAGAAAGTGAAAAAGGAACTCTCTATCATAGCTACTACTACGTACAACGTAGTACGGTACTCGAAGAGTAGACTATGTACAGTTCGCCTGTACTCTATCACACTACCGTACTGGTACGCTGGTACGTATTACCTACGGTAGAATATTACGTAACTTGAAGCTACTACAGTACCGATAGTAGCTACCGTAGTAGAGTATTATTCTAGTACATATTGTCAATACGTATGATACGTAGTAGTATAGTGCCTGGTACTGGCAGTACTTACTACGTATGATTCAACATGTCAATATTACACTGGTAGGTTTTAAATATATCGGTAGTCGATGATGTTCATGTTGAAGAGATGAAAAAGTCCACCACTCCCAGTAACTAATACCTACGGTAGCAAGAAGTATTGGAGGTAGAACCTTCTCTCTCTACTACGGTAGCTAACCGGTAGTATGGTGGCGTTGCATTTTTGAGTCGCTAGCATCCTATTTTTCATTCACACAATTTGAACGTCACCTCTAGCTAGCTATGATAGCTAGTAGATTTCGTCGCCAGTGTCGAGATGTCGAGTAACGAATTCATAGTCAATCAAAGAGGATCTTCACTCGAGTTCCAGGCATCTGAAGTTTTCTACCCTAATGACCCTTTTTTTCGTTCTCTCACCCTTCTCTGACATTATTTTTCGGTTGACAAAGATTTCACACCATTCACATGGTGCTTTATTAACCAACGAAGATAATTCATTTCAGAAGGCATCTTTCAACTCCAAACAAGCACATTCGACATATTCATACGGTACCGGTACTCGCAGTGTACGTACTACCTGTGCCAAAATGGAGAGAGCGTTGCGACATGCGAGGTACTCCGCATTGTTAACTGCACGAGCAATATTATAATAATATGTGGAACTACAAAAATACATTTCGTAATTTCTACTCTCTACGTCGTACTACAGTAATAATACTTCGAAGTATCAGTAGTACAACATCACTTGCAATTTTGGTTCCTTTCTCTAGCTACCGGTAGTAGAGAGGTGGTGTTTGCAGTCATCATCTGTCATCTGAAACCAACAACCGTCACTTTTCATCATCTATTTTGGAGTGGTCATCATTGAAAATCACATCGTCGCGACGAGAGCAGATCAAATAGAAACCTCAACTTGCGGTACAAACATTGTACTAGTATTGTCGACTTCTTAGAGGCGTCACCTTTTCTGAGTTTCATCTGGAAGCGTTGCCTTTCATCACGAGTGTTCTCCGAGATGTCGAATCATAAAAGACGACTTGCACAATCTCCGCCAAAGGATGGAGAAGATGAGCTTATGATTTCACCATCTTGTGTCATTGTCGAGGGCAAGACGGCATATGTCGAGATGGAGCAGCAGCAGCTTCGTCTCAAGGAAAATCCTGGCTTGATAGCATCGTCTTTGGAGATATCGGATATCGCCCAACGTGATTCTGGGTTATCACATGCATCGGATTCCAATGAAAATTATGAAAAGGCTGCCTCGAGAAGGTTGAGCTTCTCTCCTCAGATATCTGAATATGAACCAACCATAGAATTGGACGTAGAAGACATGCTTGCCATGTGGTGGACACCGGCTGACATTAAAATGTTCCAAAGAGCTGCCAGAGCCAAAGCGCAGTCTTTCTTGCGACGATATGAAACCTTCAAGCAAAACTTTCAAGCCGTGTTTCAAGAGTGCTCTAAGCAAATGACCATTCGAGAACTTCTGGAGACGGAGAGCGTTCAAAGATTGCTCGTCTCATCTACGACGCTACGTGGGCTTGAAAGCAGGACCATTGGTATCATTCGAGAGTACAGGAATTTTCATATACAGAATGTCCTTGATGTCGCATCGCACCAGAATGTTGATGCCATCCTAAGGTCAAGTTCACTTCGAACAAGCAAACCATCTCGAAATTTGGCTAGAATACTAGCGAAACAAGATTACATTGCGATTGCGCACATGATCCGCAAAGAATTGGACGGGGAACCCTCTTCTCCGTCATCATCTTCCAAGGAAACAGATCACAGCAATCATGACGCAGTCGCGTCCGTCTTCTCTGCTTCGCAAAAACCTTACTCAAACATCCATTCGTGACCCTTTCGTACTGTGGAAGTGGGCGCATTTTCACAATAGGTAAGTCGTGTTAATTTGCCCATCTTGGCTAGTAGTTTTAAGGATGCCAAACCGCTGCTTGCAACGAGCAGTCCAACTATTTATCTATACTTTTTCAAAAGTAGATTTTTATTTTCTTTCATAGCAGACTTCTTTCTCAACACTACAGAACATGAAAAGCTCAATCAGACAACGATTTGACAGTGAAAGCGCTTTCTACACGTTTTAGAAGTTAACCACAAGCCGAGGCTATTCGTGAAAAATTCAGAAAATAATTTTGAAACTGTATTAGGAACTCAAGGAGCCTGCAATGAAGGCTAGCTAGCCAGCATCAACGATTCGTTGTTGTTGCTGCTGCCTTCGACGTCTTGCATCAGATGCCGATCGAATGGGTTGGCCACGGGCCCATTCGCCATCGTGCCGCTCCGAACCATCCGGACGGATCTCTTTACCTCGCCCATGCATTTCTCCATCACACCATTCACCGACGTACCAGCCTCCATCATTCCATGTCATCTTGCCATGGCCATGGAAGTTTCCTTCGCGGAAGTCACCTTCGTATTCAGATCCGTCGATAAAGATACATTTGCCTTTGCCATGTCGCATGCCATCGACCCATGCCCCCTCGTACACAGATCCATCTTGGTACGTCATTTTCCCGTTTACCATTTGACCTCGGATGTATTCGCCTTCAAATACTCTTCCATCCGCAAATCGCATGACTCCGTGGCCGTGTTTATGATCATTTTTTAGTCCACCTTCGTAGAAATCTCCGTCGCCGTTCGATAATCTACCGTATCCAGTCCAGCGTCCGTGGATCCAATCGCCTTCATACCATCGACCCTCTTTCTCGTATTCAAGACGACCATTTCCGTTTGGCATGCCGGTTGACTTGCTAAGAGCACCGGAATAGACACCTTTCTCTCCGTAAGGATCCACAATCTGCCTCTCTGTGACAAAGAAAGTATCAGTGGAAACGTTGACGTTTGTGACATCTGGCTCCACTTCATCCCCACTCAGATCGATTTCTCGAGGAACAGCACTTCCAGCCCGACCGTTGGGGCCTGTTTTTGTCTTGGTGTTAACAGCGTTTCCAACGGGACGTCTTGAGTTACGTCCCCGCGAGCGTCCTCCCGACACAATCGATTTTCGGGATCTTGACGCACCAGAGCGGCTTCCTTCGGATCTGGCGTCGTCATCGTGCCTGCGATAAGAGTCGTCAAAGAAACTATAGTCATCCTTGCCTTTACTATCCTCTTCGTCATCCATGAGTTGAATCTCTCTTGGAAGTGACTTGATGCTCGGACTGATAGATTGCAATGACTGCCTAGACATCACAGAGGCACCATCGTCCATTCCACCTCGCATACTGCGGCGAGAATGAATGGAATCCCGTCTCATAGAATGTCGGGACCGAGAATGCATGCTGTGACGGGAATGGACAGAATCGCGTCGGAGCGAACGTTTCGAATGAACGGACCCCTTGCGAACAGCTGAGGAATGACGGGAGCCAGCTCTTCCAGAGTGACTGCCATTGGCATTTCCATTGACATGGAATGTGGATATGGTTTCATCTTCATCTTCAGATTCGATGGGCCGATCTCGTTCATTCGACCAGTCTTCGTATTCTTCTTCTTCTTCCTCCTCATCGTCGTCATCATTCTCTTCGTCAGTGCTCGACTCAACGACTTCGTAGTCTTCCTCCTCGCTACTCACTTCCTCTTTTTTCTTTTTCTTTTTGCGCAACTTGGACTTGGCAGAAGGTTTATTCCCGCTGCCAATACCTGCTGCAGCTTCACCGCTACCTATGTCTACTTGAAGCTTGTTAACCATGTTGTGGAGCATGCTCAACTGTTTTTGGCATTCGTTGAGTTCCTCACGCAGGCGTTTGTTTTCCTCATCCTTCTGGGCCAGGGCTATCTCAGAAACTCCATTTTTAACGTTTCCCAGGTCATCTTCGAACGCTTTGAGAGTATCTGTAATTGATGTACTGAGAGTCGATTGTGTATGAACGCTGGAAGATTTATTTGGGCTCTTCATAGCCTTCACCGCTTGGTTGGTTGGAATGGATTCTAACTCCTCATCGTCTGATTTTGGAGTCTCTTTCTGTTGCTTGCTTTCCTCCTTCAACCTTTTCAAAGTTTCACGTACTTGGTCCTTCGGGACATTAGGCGCTTGCACGTATCTGGTGGGGGAATCTTCATCTTCGTCATCCTCTGCTTCATCTTCGCTGTGATAAACATCCTGTCGATCCAAACTCCACAAAAACGTTTTAGCTTGCTTCATGTTGAGTGGCTCGTTCCATTCCCAAGCCCGACGGTCACCCAAATACTGCTTGATGAGAGCTTCGGTGAAATGATGCCTCGCCACATAATAGCGGCATTGTAGCTCCTTGTCAGCCTCGCGCCATTCATTGCGTTTGACAGCGTCGACGTGAAGCGTTCTATCCACGGTTGCCTTGAGAGCCAGGGACTTTCGGTCATTCTTAACAAATTTCAGCTTGATGACTCCGTTGAAAAGAGGATGTTTGAACTCGCGAAAAGCCTTTTGATAAGTGCGACAGTGTTTCCAGTTACAAAAGCATTTGGGAAGAGGAGGGGCAGCACCGACGATTCCTCCATCGACCTGTCGATTCATTTTGCCTTTGACAATGTCTCTACCAGCCCCTAAATCTGCTTGCTGCATCAATCAAATTTTGGTTTGCAAATGAAAAGTACGAAAGGGGTGCTGTACGAAGCTAATAGGGCCAGCAATCAGTCAAGACCGCGAAGCAGGCCTGAAGGAACAAAGGAATGCAGCGACTGAACAAGTTTAATACTGTTTCTTTCGTGTTCAGTTCTAACAAGAAAGCTTCTGTTGAAACTCAGCGACTGCAAGCGTCAGTATGCTTCAACGTTGGTCCTTGGTACTCCATGAACGTAAAGCAATGAATTTTCGTGGCAACAGCAGAAGAGTCACAGGTCTTGTGTAAAATCGCTCATGATGTACGAAGTAGAAGGGGAAAAGCGATGGCGACGGCACGAAAAGAAAACCGAAGAGCTCCTTGGTACCTACTCCGTTAATAATGAAAGCAGAAGCAGAAGGTAGGTACTCGGAGTAGTAATTATTGTAGTACTAAGTACTACGTATTTACACATCCATGCCCTCTATTTTCTTCGATATATAAATGGGAACTAACATTTAATGGTGAAATGACTCTTCGTTGCAAATCATTCGTTAGCTTTTAGAGACAAACATGGAATCCTAAACGAAATGACAATAAAAGACAAATTCAGATTAAGTATTTTTGCAAGGAAGTGATTTCTGCAATGACTATGATACAAACTAACAGTAAATGTAAGTCCTACGACAACTGTAGTGGCTCGTACCGTGTCCACCGGACGGCAGTCTACCGCTAGTACAGGGGTAGTAGTCAAAAGAATTGGATTTCTCCGACTCCCTCGACTTGACCTTTAATCAGCCTTCCACCTGGAACATGGAAACATACTATTAATAGCTCTACCGGTAGCTAGTAGTCGAATTATCGTATTATCATCTTCACAGTCAATCTGTTTTCATTTTTCCGCAACAAGAGCCGCTACTGCCGGCATGACTCCTTCGTGTATGATACGACTTTTGTTAGTAGAGCTTTCCCTTTTCCTCCAATTTCTTCCATTCCTATCCCCGAAGAAGCCCACAACCTGTTGCGTTATCAATTGCTATCGCAACCACCATCCTGTTCCATGAAGACGCTTAGAACAAAGTCGAAGTTAGTAGCCATCGTAGCATGTGCATCTTCCAGTGATGCTGCTCGAGGCAATGCTTCTTCTAACTATGCTCCGCCAGACGGTGGAACGCCGACCAGCAACTTTAAAGCACAACTTGCCGTCACCAGAAAAGGGCAACAAATGAATCCATTTTCCATATGTGAATCCAAGGTCGTCCCAGTAGATTCTTCCAGTAGTATTCCAGTTAAATGTCGTATTCCATGGATGGTCACAAGAGGCGGAGGAACAGATCCGCCCAACAATTCAGAGAACATAAACGAAACTGGGTCTCCCTTGGATAAATCAGAAAAAGTGCCACAAAACAAAAAGAAGAAGAAAAAGAAAGCCTCTCCCAGAAAGCGACAAACCTCAACAACCGAAGAATCGAGCGACACAGACGCCAATTCTACCGCATCGTCGTCTTCCAACAACGTCGTCGTTGAAGAAATTCTGAAACAGGAAGATTTTTATTCCATTCTTGGAGTGCCCAAGACAGCATCTGATCGTGATATCACCAAAGCCTATCGTCGTAGGTGCGTTCAAACCCATCCCGACAAGACAGGTGGAGATCGAAGGGCGTTTGATCGGGTGGCAGAGGCCTACGATGTACTGTCGGATGAACAGAAGCGTCATTTGTACGATCGATTCGGAAAAGCGGGAGTGGGACAAGATGGATTGGGAGGTGCAGCAGGTGGAACATACCAAGACGTCTTTCGTAGTATGTTTCAGCAGGCGAGTCAGCAGCGTCAGAAACAACAGCGCAGAAATGCTTCTCTACGGTATCAGTTGCAAGTTACATTGGAAGACATGTACTTCGGACGGACGCAAAGCGTCATGGTGAACCCTCCCAACACTTTCCATCCTCAACGACATTCTGGCCGGAGAAATCAAAAGAAGGTAGATGTTCATATTCCAAAAGGTTCTATCAATGGCCAATCAATCGTATTATCGGGTGAGGTTGATTTCAACGACGACATGACACCTGGTGATTTGATCTTTGTTTTGACGCAAGCTGCACACCCCACGTTCACTCGAAAAGGCCATGATTTGGCAATGGAGCTATCTATCGGGCTGGAAGAGGCCTTGTGCGGATTGCAACGTCCCATTCTTCACTTGAGCGGGAAGGAATTGTGGGTAGAGTCTGCACGCACTGCAAAAGGCTCTCCTCTCATAATTCAAACGGGCGACGTACAAGTCTTGAAAGGATGGGGTATGCCCAAGCAAAACTCTAGTAGTGAATTTGGCGATTTATACGTTCAGTATCGGGTAGAAATGCCCAAAGGGAAGAATGGCGATGTCCTCTCAGAATCGGAGATGCAAGAACTTTCCCACCTATTAACCAAGCTTCAAGGTACAAACAAGTTGCTATCGCAGCGTGGAAAACAGACAAAGCCCAGAACAAGAAAAGAATCTAAAAAATCTCGCGACGAGGTTGATGAGGAAGAAGAACAGGAAAACCAGCAAGAGTCTACGAACGAAATCCATACTCTACTCGACGCAAAACCGTCAGATTTTGGAACTGCTAGCGGAAAGGTTACTTGGGAGGATGAGGAGGATTTCCATGGACATGATTCTGGTGAATCGTTTCATCCGTTTTCCTCCGCTGCATCTAGCTTTTTTGGCGGTACGAGTGGGGATGCTAGGAGTAGCTATTTCTTTGGAAATTTCGGCACTCCTCAACATGACGAAGATGGAAATGTGCAGTGCCAGCAGATGTAGATGTATTTCAGCAACAACTAAAGAATGGTTTAAGTAAAAGAACGTTGAACAGTGCAGTGTTGCGTTTAGTCGCAACGCATGATGGAAATGGAACTCAAAAGAGATGATGTGTGGTGCTTGTTCTTTCTTTAATCCTCGTCCTCTTCTTCCTCGTCGTCATCATCTTCCTCGTCGTCATCATCTTCCTCTTCATCGTCATCATCTCCAGGGTTGATGGCCTTATCAGCAAAGACCTCCCAACTGGCAGCACGCTCGTCGGCCGACAGAACCTTGTGGCCATGACTGCCATGTCCGTGGCCGCCTCCATGATGTCCATGTTCCCAGGGATGTTCGTATCCCAAAAGAACTTTCCCGTCCTGGGAAAAACGATAAAATACCCACAGCCAAGCTATGGTTCCGAATACTTCACCAACGCGTGCACCGAATTGGTTTGTTTGCATATATCTGAAAAATTGTTGCGATGGGAAATAAAAATAAAAAAATACGTCAACAAAAGTGTCATGAGTTCAAATTAGAGAAAGGATTCAAACCAATCAATCCAACCTTTCCCTGTTCCTCAAACATCTTTGCCAACAAGTAATGATAATATTTGGATAAGACCAAAAAATCGAACTTACGCTCCACCACCGCCCATGGCTCGCTTCTGTGTTTGTTGTTGACTTGTCCTCATCAATCCCCTGACAAAGGGGGATCGAATAACTGTCGACGATCGAGAAAGCATACTTGAAGTGATATCGAATTGGCTGCTGCAGTGGAGAATGAAAACTCTTGGAAAACGATGTACAAGAAGTACTTCGAGTATGACGTTCGGATTCACACAAGGGTTCCTATCAAGATCAAGGCGCTGTCATTTTACTCGTACTGGAGTAGTATTTTTGATTTTTTTTATTACTTTTTTTTTTATTTTTTATTTTCAACCTCTTCGACAGCACTTCTTCCGTACTCTACTACGGGGACGTTTTAGCAGGACCTACGGTACCGTATTACATACGTACGGTAGCGACGGCAGGTAGTTCTATTTTCGAATTTACTGTTAGGATAGAGAGTAATACACCTATAATACCTCTAATAGTACTCTCTATAAAATATTTACTATTTATCACTGTCATCAGTTCGTCGTTATTATGGACGACCTACATACTGTTTCATGGATTATACGACATTACGACTGACGGCTGACGGTGAACGAAGAGCGCGACCATTGATATGATTGAAGAAGAATTGTTGCACACTCTTAACTGTAAAAATGAAATTTTACAGTTTGTATCGACTCGGAAAGGGCGCAGCCGTTGTTTCCACAAAGCATGATAGAGTTGAGGGTATTTCAATCAATCTACGGTAGGTACCTACTAGGTATCTGTATCATACATACGACTACCATACGAAAATGGTTCTTTGCCACGTATTCCAGTACGTCTGGGCTGGCGATAAAATGATGAGTCATGCATTAACAGTAAATTCCGAAGAATGAATGAATGAATCTAACTGTAATTTACCGCACTATTATCACTACTGCATCCACTCCGTACAACAAGTGACCACGCTCTACTGTTTCATGGTGACAGATACTGCCATTCATCGAAAGATTCATTCCGAAGTTCTTGTCCGCATCCCTGTATATAGTTTCGATCAAGTCTTATTGCTGCGGCTTCTGCCAGCATCATGATGTCAGTAAGATTCCAACAGGCGATTCGTCACAGACCATGGTTGTCTTTTGGGTTGGAGGAGGAACACTTGCTGTCGCAACAGCTGCCGGAACAGAAGCGTACTCCGACATCCAAGAGAACCGGTATCTTGGTACGTTTCTAGGCATGTATTGGAATTGGTGAAAGCCGGAAGTGTTTCCTGGTTCAGCACCGCTAATCTTTTTCTCGTTGTCGCACATGTTGGCTCGGCCATACCACAATGTTATCCAAATGCTCTGATAGCCGATCAATCTGACCAATGTAGTCTTCCGATGGAATACAATCGACAACAAATTCGTGAATACTGGATTCGACGGCCTGTTTCAGTTATTACGAGACTGGGGAAAATTACCTACGAGTTGAGTCCGTGCTTGGCATCGTACATGCACTACTCCCTCTACCTTTCAAATCCAGGGCTTCATGCATTGCAAGAGAACGATGACAAGTACGAAGTTCGGTTGGAAGAATCCAAAAGGTTACAGGCAGTCCAACTTAGAGAGGCTCTTACCAACCTAGGCCCTGCCTTTATTAAGGCTGGCCAGCAATTGTCAATCCGGCCTGATTTAGTACCCCCCGTTGTCTTGGAGGAGTTGCAACAGCTATGTGATTCTGTCCGTCCTATTCCAGACGATGTTGCTTTGGAAGTGTTGAAAAAAGAACTTGGCTTGTCGGATCGGACATCTTGTTCAAAAGGAAAAAACAACAACTTCGCGTCCAGAAAACTTGACGACGTCTTCGAAAATTTGCATCTGGTCGCAGCAGCCTCTTTGGGTCAAGTTTACAAGGCCAGACTGAAAGACAGCGGTAGAGACGTCGCAATCAAGGTACAGTACTCTCGAACTCACATTTTTCGGCGCACATTCGATTTGATCGGCTGACTTTTTTTGATGTGATTTCTCTTCGCCTACTATTTCCTCTCTGGTAGATTCAACGTCCAGGAATGAGAAAAGCCTTCAGTCTAGATTTGTTCCTTCTGCAAGGTTGGGGAGATTTTATGGATGCTTTCACTACCATTTTCACAAAGCAGAAACCCTTTCATAGAACGCTGTTCGACTCGTTTTCGAGAGGCAGCTACTCTGAGTTGGATTACCAGAACGAAGCCAAAAATCAGTCTCACTTTCAATATGAGCTTGGAAAGAGAAATTGTCCTGTCAAAATTCCGGATGTCTACTATGATTACTCGACTCAGCTTGTTTTGACTACAGAATGGGTCGATGGAGTGAAACTGGCAGATTCGCCTAGTTCAACCATTCGTAGGCTTATTCCTGTCGGAGTGGAACTCTTCTTAACGCAGTTGCTTGACATTGGAGCGTTTCATTCGGACCCACACCCAGGTTTGTCGTTTTCTCGTACTCTTCGATTGTGTTGTCATTACCTGTCCCTTCTCAAATACACCTTTCTCCCTTCGACTGCGTCTACCAGGGAATCTGCTGGTGACAAAGGATGGAAAGCTATGTCTCCTTGATTTTGGGCTTTGTGCGGAAGTTAACCAAAGAGAACGAGAGGCGATGACCAGGGCCATTGTCCATCTCCTTTATCGAGATTTTGACATGTTGATACATTCAGATACAAAGGAGCTGGGATTCCTACCACGTGACTTTGATACAGAAGAATTAAAGCCAATTTTGACTAAAGTTTTGACTGGCGGTCTGCTGGAATCCGGTTCCGACATGAAAAAACGTAAGAGAAAGCTGATGGAAATCTCCAATGAGTTGAATGAGATATTTTTTCGCTATCCATTCCAGGTTCCAGGCTTTTTTGCTCTTGTCACTAGAGGACTTGGTCTCTTGGAAGGAATTGCCCTCGTCGGAGACCCAGATTTCGATATTTTTATGGCCAGCGCCCCATACGCAACTAAACGAGCAGCCTCCATACTTGGAGCTTACGGCTATCGTCGAATGACGAAGTCATTGACTAGACGCAACAGGTCTTCCGGAATAGCGGAGCTGTGAAGATGTACACTAAATTGTTCAATGGAACATCATTTAGTTACAGAAGTAGTTCTATGATGATAGTCGAATCAATACGACTTTGCTTGGTAGATAGCTAGCTAGGTAGATAACGCACGATGTGGTGGTTGAAGTTGAAGAAGGTGAACCGAATAACTCTAACGCTGACTCGCAAGTCGCAAGTGATTTCTCCGACCCTAAGAACTGCTTCAGTCTCGTTTATTGACTTGATAGACCACTTCAAGTTGAATTCGTCTCAAGCAAAGATCGCGTGAGACGAAGCATGCGTTCATCCTTGCTACTCCGGTAAAAACACAAGAATTCTTGTTACTTTCCTCACATATTCACGGGAAGAGACTTCTAAAGATTATCCTAGCAACATGAAGACCGCTGTCCTTGCCTCCCTTATCGCCTCTGCTGCCGCCTTTGCTCCGTCCAAGCAGGCTGCTAGCTCCTCAGCTTTGAAGGCATTTGAGAACGAGCTCGGAGCTCAAGAGCCTCTTGGATTCTTTGATCCCCTTGGCCTTGTTTCCGATGGTGATGAAGCCAAGTTCCAGCGCCTTCGTTACGTCGAATTGAAACACGGACGTATCGCACAGCTTGCTTTCTTGGGAAACATCATCCCTCGTGCTGGAATCTACCTTCCAGGAAACATTGATCTTTCGGGTGACTCCTTCGACAGCTTTCCTCCTGGCTGGGCCGCCATCTCCGGACCTGATGCCATCCCCAGTGCAGGTGTTGGCCAGATCCTAGCATTCATTGGTTTCCTTGAGCTTTTCGTGATGAAGGATGTTACCGGAGAAGCCGAATTCCCAGGTGACTTCCGTAACGGATACATCGATTTTGGATGGGATTCTTTCGGACCCCAAACCGTAAGTGTTGTCTCTGTCATTTCAGAGGATGGACATTTCTCTTTTTCTCTGCAGCAGCGCCTCTGACACTTTTGCGTTTTGATTTGTTTCCAGAAACTACGAAAGCGTGCCATCGAATTGAACAATGGCCGAGCTGCTATGATGGGTATCCTTGGTTTGATGATGCACGAACAAATTGATGGCAACCCAGTCGTCGGCGTTTTCCTTGAATATTAGATCATAGTCAGATATTGGTAGCACATCATAGAACCACTTTTCTTTTGTGACCAAGCTCTAGTGCGTATTTCTGTTTATGAATGCTCAAAACTAGATTATCTGTCAGAGCAAAGACGCGTTAGCGACGTCTGTTGGGGGGGGGGTGGGAGGAGCAAACCGTTTTGTCTTAGCCGACCTTTTTTGATCTAATAAACCATTGAGCGAAACTGGTACTTCGTACTGCGTATGATCTACTAGAGAGAGATCGTTATCAGAAAAACTTGTCAGACAATCAGCAGCATAATCCTTCTTCGATTTTAACATCACGTGATTGTAGTAAAATCCATGCAATGGTTCTAGTGATGGATGGAACTGTAAGGAAAAACGAGTAAGGCAACAATTTACGGAACGAAACCTATTCGTTTCGGCTAGCACTGGAGCCTTGTTCTTTGTTCATCACATACTCCGTCGTAAAATTTGGTGGTCCCGAAAAGCCCTCTCTGTCCGAAAGCAGGAAGGAAGAGTAGAGGAACATCTGGGAAAAACAAGCTCCATTATGACGACATGGTGAATGCGACAACAATCTTGACACCCAATGGATTTTTCCAATCACAAGTGAATTGGTCTTCTCCATTCTATGTGACGAGTGCTTCACAGTCAGTACAAGCATATCAAGAAGTGATCCTAGCGGTGTACGATAGAATCCCATAATTGACGTTAGTATTGCCATGCTGGGAAGTCCAACGTGTGGAAGCATTCTCAGAAGATGCATCAAACGAAAGTTTCCGCCGAATATTGGTATGGCGAAAAAAGGATGACACAGGGAAAAGAAACAAGTAGAGATCGTGCAAATTCGACTGCTTTCTAGAGTGTTATTGAATGCCCTTGCTTCATGTTTGTCCAAGAAATGGAGACAATTGATGCATCGGAACCGTTTTATCCGCTTTTGTCCCACCTCCAACCTCCAATTGATCCTCAAGAAAATAGAATTTACAGTCCCAACTTGGTTCGGCGCCAGTGACGGCGTTTGGCGTTCCACTTGATACTGTTATCGGTTCTCAGACGGATCCAGTGTGGAAGAGGTCGGTTCTGCCTCTGCTTTTTGGCAAGCGTTCGCTTGGTTCTGAATGTCTTTTGGGATGGCTGAAAAGTTGACCATAAGAAGAAAAGCAAACAAATGAGAGAAATGTTACATGACAGCGGCGGCAACGACAACTACTACACCAGGGGATGAATTTCAATATTTCAGCAACGGGATCGGAATAGCACCGCAGATATACGTATCGATATCAAGGATTTTCAGCCTCGCATCGCGTCAACTTTAAGGACATCGTGAAGGCTGTCTACGTAGACAAGGGCCTCCATGGCCAATGTTACATGCTGCAACACGATGACCTTGGATAGACGGAAAAGGTCGAATCGAGATCGTACAAGCTTGGCTCCTCACTAGTTTCTATTCCACCCTCGCTTCCATCCCCGGCACTCTCTAAATTTCACAACTATCTCGTTAACGGAAGATAAGTACATACCATCTTATCTTTCGGTTTTTGATCTTGTTGATTCTAGCAACACGATGGAACAAGATGATGCAGCAACCACAAAGGCGAGTGGAAACAGGGTGTGATGTCTGTTTGCCGCGCAACGCTATCTGCTCGATGCAAATCAAGTAGAGGCGATAAGAGGTAAGGAGAGTCACATAAGACTAAATCTGTTCCTGAATTTTATCCCTAATACAACTAAACTGTAAACTACTTCGTATTCCCATACCCAAGGTGAACAATGATGATGTCAACTGGAAATAAAAAACACTTCCCTCTCTATAATAAAATATTAGCTCTACTCCGGGAGCTAGCTACCGTAGTAGATAGTCGTAATCACGTCGTGGGTGATGTTGATGAATTTGAAGCAAGTTGTACGTACGACGGCAGTGGTACGTAGTACTTCAAAGCTGCGTTACCTATCGAACTATCGGTACTATGTACCTAGTACGTAGACGTAGTAGATAACAAGGAAGTTGTTTGGCGCAAGGTAGGATAAATTTATTTTCCTAGTACCATATTGATAGCAGGACGGATGAATAAACTGCCATAGACCAGTACCTGAATGACTATAAAAGTAGCGGCAGCAATAGCCGTTTGAGACCCTGTTTATTGGGTGACCACGTGATTGAGAGGGAAAGAGTAATTTGCAAGTCAAGCTGCAATGTGAGAATTTGGTTGCAGATTATTTATTTGGTGGGATGCAGTCTCGACCAAGCGTACTTACGTCCTCGAATAGCCGCTCCAACAAAGGCATCTAAATCAAGTTCATTGGGTGAGGGTTTGAAGAGTTTCAGCGTGTTTTCAACCTTGTCTGGAGTGGCAATGCTAGCTCCCCATGCCCAAGAATCAAAGACGGCATCTAATGCGGCATCGCCGATCTGGGCATTCGATTTGGAAATTCTGGCTAGCTCGGCTTGTTTGAGTTGGGCCCTCCCACTGGCTCTCCCGTTTTGGGATCGTTCGGCCATGCCACGAATTTGGCTTGCCGGATCAATACTTTAAAGGCATTTCGTGGCAACCACATGGGTGGATTGCTCGTAGAAGTGGTCCCACTACGTGTTGCAGAGGGTAAACTCCTCCAATCGACAATCGAATCAGTGTCTGGTATTCTTCCCAAAACGGCAATGATGTCGACCAGTGGAATATTATCGGCGGCAAAGAGCAATTGTTGCTGCGGCAAGGACGGCCCCGATGCTCCCGAGTCAATGACGTATTGCCGCAAGAGCGGATTGATACCTTTGCCTGCTGTCGGGTCAAAGGTGTTGCTTGGATCGTCTTCTGGAACGGGTTCCCCATTGTTGTATCCTTTTCGCCCCGAGAGAGCTTGAATCATTTGTTGGTTGGCACTAATAGTAGCGGGAATGAGTCCTCCACCTAACGTGAGAGCGATGGCGACGGTTTTCAATACTTCTTCTGTATTGGAAGGCTCCGTTGATGCCGTTTCTTCCAGGGCAAGTGCCATGGAAGTAGTGGCAGCTGTTGCCACTGTGACGAGGGGATCTATTGTCGCGTCATCGATGAGAGGTATCACAGCATACAACGTCGGTAAGGACGGCCGAATTCGTTGGCTCGGCAGTGGACGTCGATATGGTCGTTCAGGATAGACAGTAATCCTAGAAGCAGACCCCGAGGGGATACGTGCCTGCTGAAACGCTTCTGTCCGTATCGACGAACCCAGAAAAAGAAGCAAGCAAGTCACCATGGTCTCGGAAATCAAATATTTCATCGTTGTAATACAATACAATTGAAGGGACAAAGAAGCAAAGAATTGCAACAATGCTCAAGGCAGCGACTAGTATTTTCTTTGACTACTAGCTAGCTAGAGTAGTTGTGAAGCGAGCGTTTTGGTTTTCACAGTCAGTTTGTTGGAAGTTGGAAGGGTTCAAATACGAAGTAGAGATCTTGCCGATCGGGGGAAGGGATCTTCTTTCAACTTCAACTTCGGGTTCCGAGACAACGGTAGATTGTACGTAAACGCCCAATATTTTCATTTTCAGCTTCGAGATACCGTTTCTCATCGTCGCACGTCCACGCGGACCGCATCTTTCTTCATCATCGTACTACCGTAGAGTACCGATAGTTTCGACATCACACACACACCTGGATGCATCATCAACACCTTCACAATCTTAAGATAGTCAATAGTTCTTCTTCTACCACTAGCTAGTAGCTAAAGGAGACCTACGATAGGACCCCTTTCTATTCTGCACCTAATCTGTCTATCGAACAAACATCTTCCAAGAGGAAAATGGTACACCTTTCTCCAATCGCCGTCATGATGATTTTGGTGTTGACGACGACAACTCTTTTCTCTTCGTCGCTGGCCCTGGTGACACCCATCGTCACGGAACGTCGCGCGGCGATGGTGTCTTTGAAAATGTCTTCGGCGACGGTTCCATCATCTGCCACATCATCCTCGTCATCGGCATCTCCCGAGTTTTACACCGTTCAACAAGTTCCAGGAGGAGAAGATGATCCACGTGTCGTCGATATTGCAACCTTTCGGAACGAAATGATCAACCCACAAGCCGTCGTCGAACGAGCGCAAGAAAAACGCGACAATCTCGATACTACCAAGGTAGCTATCGATGGACTCAAGGTGGGAGTGTTTCAAGTGGGACCCGCCGTGGCCTTGGCATCATACTTTTCTGCACCGGAAACCATGACACAAGATGCTGCCATGATGGAAGCGGCAACCAATTATGGTAAGATGATATCAAAGGAAAATAACATCTCTTCTTTCACAATCGGATAAAGCTTGTTGGAATCGTCTCATTCTTCGTCCTTGTGATGCTTATCTTTGATGTTGTATAGGTCTTTTTGGAGTTGGATTAGGAGTTATATTAGCCATAAATGGTTACAGTGGAAAATCGGTTTATGTTCCTGACGTCGCCGAGGCAACCAACCGGATTGTGGTCGATTACTCAGAGGGAATTCTTCGACAACAGGATTTTGGTTTCGTTGCTGTTCTCAACGAAAACACTGACAACGATGACGAGGATATGAAAAAGTTGAGACGCATCTATCGAAGTACCAATGGTGTAATTGCAACGGTAGACGCTCAATGGAGGAACTCTCCAAATTGTCCTAAGGGAACCAAGAAAATATCCAATTTACCCTCGCATCTCCACATCAAAAATATGGAGGTGCACTACAAACAAAGATCCAAAGGAATAGGAAAGGCGCTGCTGAAGATGATCGAGGATCATGCCAAACAAAATACAGATGCTGAAATGCTGACCTTGTAAGTGACTCCTGGATGACTGTACTGTCTTACCATGTTGCTCTTTATTCTGTCGACCACTCATCCTAGATGTTGTTCTGTCGGTTTGAATTCCAGGGAAGTGGCAGGAGCCAATCAGCCTGCCGTGCAATTATACAGAAAAGTTGGCTTTGAACCACGAGAAAACCCCAATTGGAGAAGCAAGAACGTCTTCATGGTCAAGGAATTGAAATAGCTTCGGAATCATCACTTTCTATATGCAAAACATGCCACCATTTCAATTATCTTTGAGACAATGGATCTACGTGGTAGGTCCAAAGGAATCCCTAAAAGTTCGCGGCAGTGCTTCGGAAGAGCAAAATAATATTATCGTTTTCTTACTGAAGGTGCGGTCATCGCTCGTATTAACGTATTAACTACCACTCCCAAATCCCGATTAGTATCTTGATCCAATATTTCGAACTTCGAGTTTCTGATGTTCAAAGCTTTTGATAGACTCTTTTTATTACCGGTAGTAGTGTGTACGTTGTACTCGTAGTAAAACTAACTGTAATTCCCCCGTTCCATCGAATGGGTCGTTTGATTGGTCCGATAAAGAGGAGAATAACCGCGTCCGCGCGCCAGGTGATACTGACTCACATGGAATGCTCGCGTAAATGAATGATCAAACGGTCACAATTTCCAAGCCTGGCTGCATTTTCAGGAAGGGACAACCTCAGAGACAGCGTGACAAAGACCTGCATTTTACCTGATGGTTGAGGTCGTCCTTATTTTTTCCATTCATCACATTCGGTGCAGGAACGATTGATTCTCCAGGTCCAACAATAGATGTAGTAGAAGCGAACGTGTTGAGGGTAATTTTATCGTTGTGCTCTCAGAATCGTTGGAACGTGTGACAATGTGGAAAGGAGATGATGCAGCAAGAAAAGAATTGTAGAGAAGATGTTGATCATAAAAAAGGTGTAAGAAACAAGGATGAGTACTGCATGCCAGAAGGTTGCTCTTCTTTTGCAGGCTTGAAGGAAAAAGGAGCATCATGGGAAGCTTTTGATGCGCGTCCATTGTTACCAAAAGGTGTGTACAAGGTGCTAGAGTAAATTCATTGCTGCAAGCAAGGACGGCTATTTTCGTCGCTATGCACGTGTCTCATGGTGTTGTTTCGTTTGATTTCAGCTGCATTCTTTATGGGTGATCTGAGAGATGGGTTGCCGATGGTAAGAGATGATGCTAGGGAGCCTGCTTGTATCGGCAGTCAGATGTATTCGTTTGGGGATCGAGCTCACTCAGTTTTTGCTGGTACAGCTGAATATGCAGGCCGCATTTCTGGTGTCCGCTAAGAACTTTTCTGAGAAGCAAGTCGGTGTTCTGTTCCTAGCTTTTGGTCTGGCACAATTCGTTTGTATGACTCCAGCCGGTTATTTCTTGGACTACTCAAACAACAAAATTGATTGGGTCATTTGGTCCGGAGCGATCACGTCCATCCTGACCGTCACCACAGCGGTGATCGCACACCCTGGAGGAAACAACCTTGGATTGATGGTTCTCATCAAAATCCTTCAGGGTGGTATATCAGCAATATTGCCTCCAGCTTTCAATAGCGTGACATTGGGAATTGTTGGTGGCTCTGGATTTACTTTCCAAGTGTCGCGAAATCGAATGATGAATCACGTTGGAACTGCGCTGATAGTTGCTATTGGTTCCTTGATATCATACTTGCTATACCCAAACATTGGAGCGCTTTTTATAGTCAGCCCATTGGCCATGATTGGTGTGTATTACAACATGGTTCGCATCAAACCTGCTCATGTCGACAAGGACGCAGCGAGAGCCTTGATCGTTGAATCGTCCACTATGACGGAATACGAACATCTGGAAACTCAAAATTCCTTTGTTTCCCAAATCCCAATAGATCAAGAAGATGTTTCTGATGAAGTCAGTTCAAGTCTTAGTCACTCCTCGAAAGATAGCCCGCTATCAGATATTTACAGCCCATCGCAATGTAGCCGTGAAGCAACTATTAAAAGCAACATCAACAACAAAACGGAAGAAGAGGCCCTGTCGCTTCATCATGAAATGACTCCATCTATCTCCAACAATGCAGTGAAATGCCAGGATACACCCCTATCTCCTAAAAACGACCAAGAAACGTCAGAACATTCTAGGAGCAAAAAGTATGACTCGAGCATCCCGAGCTTCAACCTAGGGTGGGGCAGCCAGAGTCAACGTTCCGATTCTTCCTCCAAAAGTGATGACCCCGTCACTGTCTCACCACGTGCCAGGACACCATTGGCAGTGTTGCGCGATCCGACACTTCTTTCTTTCACATTCGTACTGTTCACCTTTCACCTTTCAAATTCGTCGGTTCTTCCTTTGGTGATGCAAAGCTTAACCATCGAAGACGAACGATCCGGCATCCTGCTGTCAGGAATGTGTATTTTGATTGGGCAAGGTTTCATGTCATGGTTTGCAAAAATTTGCGGAGATTATTCTCCTAAATGGGGGAGAAAAGGGCTAACGCTGGTTGCCCTTTCATCTTTAACCGTTCGGTGCTTTTTGCTAACTTTGTTGGCGACCGCCGCCGAGGACGTGAAGACTGAAATGAGTGCAATAGTTGTAAAAGGTCTGATTCTATCTACGCAGATGTTGGATTCCGTTGGGGCTGGAATATTCGGGACGATGCACATCCTGATAACTAATGATATCAGTTGCAGGACTGGTCGATTTTCGTTGATGATGGGAGCCACGACAGGTGCCATGTGCCTCGGTGCAACGATATCGGGATACGTCGGACAGGCAATCGCGGAAGACTATGGCTACGCGATTGCATTCACATCTTTGGGCATTATGTCATTGGTCCCTCTCTTCTTGTTCGCCTTTTGTATGCCCGAAACTTTGCCGGATTATGTCAAGCCAGAGCAAAGAAAGCGCAGGCTAATGATAATATTGAAGAAAATCAATGATCAAAGAAGAAAGCTCGCTGTGAAAGCAACCAATCACTTTCGGCGGCGAAGGGATCAACAAGTTTCGATGGAGCTTGAGGATCGAAAAGAAGAAAGTCTAATAGAGAAACCGTCGCCGGAGAAGGAACTTGTATAGAAAGCCAAACAACAAATTACTCGGGACCCACAAACTCTAGGGACTACTAACCAAAACCCTTCCAAGCTTCTTTCAGAATAGTCACAGTGTCTGGGTTTTCCATCTGTCGTTTTTGTTGTAGTGATACGTCTTGTTCTCTCGATGCCATCTGATAGTTTGGTCCTCCTGGATATCCCGCATGTGCCATGAGATACAGTCGCATTCCAATTGTTCCAATGGTCGACCCCACGACCCCCAGAGCCAAAATCCATTTCCTTTGTTGTGGCGTCTTGGCGCTCTGATATAACGTTACGGCAATATGGGCAACGGGGGCTGCCATGATCGGACCCAAGTAGATCCACTGCCGCTCACGAACTCTTACGACGCTAGCCTCATTGGCATCTAGGTCAGGCATTTTTGAAGTCACAAGAAGAAACAACAACAAAATGTTCTATGATCACATTGAACATGCTAATCACCGTCTTCGCTAGTACTAACAGTAAGTACAAGTGTTATTTTTTGGCGTCGTGTTTTGTCGGACAAACTGGCGAAACCGAGACGCCCGAACCC
The DNA here is from genome assembly GCA_019154785.2 of Nitzschia inconspicua. Lineage (NCBI taxonomy): Eukaryota > Bacillariophyta > Bacillariophyceae > Bacillariales > Bacillariaceae > Nitzschia > Nitzschia inconspicua. Next base: position 1,915,121 of record JAGRRH010000018.1, read on the forward strand.
AGCGATTATTTATTACTATCAAAACGTTGGAGGATGTTCTCACAGATTTTATTAGAACTTGACTTGATTAATGATTGATTTCGATTTATTTTTTTTAATTACGCAATCTAAAATGTTATCACTCGTCTCTTCTTTTTGGTACCTTCTGTGTGATTTGAAGAAGTAGCCTTTTTCTCCACCGCAGTTTTTGATGCAGCTGGATCTTGTTCCAGAAGATCATCGGCCTGGAATCCTTGCATTTTTTCGACCTTTTTCTCCTCGCCAGATGCCGTCTTGCGTCTCTTTTTGTCGGGGCAGTCGTTTGCCAAGTGCGTTTGGGAGCCACACACTCGACAGCTTCCTCCATTAACATAAATCCCCTTGGTGTTTTGTGGACAACGTGATGCCAAATGTCCCATTTGATTGCATACAAAGCAAGTAGCATATGGCAGATCGTCGTCGTGCTTGCTCTTTCCACTTCGCTTTCGTTTGGGGCAGGACGACAGCGAATGCTCGGTCGAGCCGCATTTGTAACATAGCAATCCAGAGGTTTTGATGATGTTGTTGTTGTTGCTGTCACCTTCTCGCGCCGCAGGACATGATACGGTAGAAGTATCGGAATCTTTTAGCAAGGGACAGTTCGTGGCGATATGTCCTGGCTCACGGCATTTGTAGCAAACATTTTGTTTGCTACTCCCAAGATTGTTGAAACCACGACTGCTGCCCCGTCGATGGCCACTCTGGGATTGTTCTAATTTCTGTCTTCGATTTCGGGCAATTTCCGTATATTTCCTTTTCCTTTCTTCCTTGGTCATCTTCGGTTTCATCTTAGTATTGGCTTTAGTACTTGTAGAAGTTGCCATTTTCCTCGAGAGGTCGTATTGCATTCCAGCAACGAACTGAGGCTTTTGTCCTGGACAATGATCGAAAAGCCCAATGAGATGAAACACTGGTAGTACCGAAAAACACTTTCGGCCGAATGAAGATGTTGTCGTCGTATGATACGTCGTACGGTACTCCGGAATACTAAGTCGTATGCATGGGTCGTTCATCACATATCACATCGTGTTCAAATTTGATCCTCAACTTTTTGGGTGGTGGTGCAATGGTAAACTTCATTAGACTTCAGACGTGCATACGGACCCCGACAGACGGTAAAATACCGGTAAGGATAGAGTTGATTGGAAGAACGTGCCATTTCTTCGCGCGACGTCACACTCGTGCTATGGGTGCTCTTTCTCGCCATCAATCGCCCTCCGATGCATCTCATCATGCAAGTTAACTGTAAGTTTTGTTCTTCTTCTTCTGTCGTTGTCGAAGAAAATGCAACACACACAACTGTTCAGAGGCATCTCCTTCTACCGACCGACTAGCGTTCATCATTCATAATAATAATATTACAAACAGATCGATCTGCATTCACGAGACCATGACGAGCTCTGATTCATCGCCATCATCATCATCTGCTGCCGCCGCTGCTGCTACTCTGTACATCCTTTATGGATCGGCCACTGGCAACGCCGAAGGTATCAGCAAAGACTTGGCTGCGGAATTGAACGAGAATCCTGCCAAGTTACCATCACCGTTTCAAAAGGTCGTCTGCAAAGAACTAGATTTGTTTCGAAAATGTATGAAAGAATGGAAAGACCCGCCATCCAGCAATCAACATCCGCAACAAACAAAATATGGAGTGATTCTTGTGTCCAGTACGACTGGAAACGGCGATGCTCCAGAGAATGCTGGTCGTTTTGTGAGATATATCAAGAAACAAGTTGCAGCAAATGATACCACATCGTTCCAACATGTCGCATATGCTGTTCTGGGACTTGGTGACACCAACTACGACCAATTCTGTGCCATGGGAAAACTCTTGGACAAGAAAATGGAAGAGTTAGGAGCGACTCGAGTCCAACCATTGGCGTGCGCCGATGAAGCAACGGGATTGGAAGACGTCGTAGAACCATGGTTAGAATCGGTTGTCGCTCGTGTGGCATCATCGTGCTTGGGAGACAGTAATGCCTCGGAGACGACCAAAGCCGCGATGGACAACCCTACCACCAATGCGATCGCCACAGCGTCTGACGATCCATCTCCACAAGCCGTCGCCGGCAAGGATGTCACCCGAATCGATATTGAATCCAATCAAGTCAGTAACTCAACACAAACACCATCTTCGAGCGCAGAAATATCCAACTCTCCCCTATACATTTTGTATGGATCGGCAACTGGAAATGCGGAACAGATCGCGAAAGATCTGGCGGCAACCTATGAATCCATTCTAAAGAATCCGGACGCCAATGTATACTTTAAATCGGTTGTATGTGCTGAATTGAATCACTTTAAAAAGCTCAAATGCTTCGAGACGTGGGAACAGGAGCCCGTTTCGCCCGGCTCCAAGCATGGTCTCATTATTGTTGCATCTACCACCGGCAATGGCGATGCCCCAGAGAATTCAGAGCGATTCTTGCGCCATCTCAAAAAAGAAGCTAAGAGACCGATGGCCTCCTCCGACGACGGTAATCCTGCTCCGAAAGGACCGCTGCGTCATGTTGCATTCTCCGTCCTGGCCCTAGGAGACACAAATTACGATCAGTTTTGTAATCATGGCAAAATGTTGGATAAGAAATTGTTCGAACTGGGAGGTCATTGCGTCCGACGTCTAGCATGCGCGGATGAAGCAACGGGGCTGGAAGATGTGGTTGACCAATGGACCAGTGATATTTTGATGGAGATGACGACTCATTGTCGTGGTGGTTCAGGTGGTAATCTTGTTTCTTTGCTGTCTCCGATAAACGACATTGCAAAACTGGAACAAGAAGAAGAGAAAAAATCGGAGCTGTTAGACATTCCTTCCAATTCTAGCTTAGCTTCACCTGGTGTACTCACTGCTAAATCGGTACTTGGCTTGAATGAACCTGATCCGATACCCGCAGTTGACAAGTCAATGCTCCCTAAGTCCGTTTTGCACGGTCACACCACATCCATCCGGTACTTAGGTGAGGGCATATCTCAAGGAGCGATACCCAAACAGGACAGTTCCATCGATCAAAGTGTCCAGGAGGAACTAGATGATGAGGAGTCACCCTTCAACTTTGCGCGTCCTTTCGAATCGAAGATCATGGCCGCTCGATACTTAACGGCTACTCCGCTCGATGCTGCGGAAAAAATCTGCATCGAGGCATGCAGTGCAAATGGTTCGTTTGATGATCAATATCAAAGACTTGCACAGCAGATTACGGAAACATATTTTCCCCTACAACTAGTTGATGGCATTAAGACTGTCGAACATGAACGAAACGAGAAAAGGGTCATTGAAATGACTCTTTGCGTTCCCAACAACAGTTCGTGGTCATATCAGCCAGGTGATTCCATTGGTATGGTCGTCTCGAATTCTGTAGAAGCAGTGGAATTCGTGCTTGGCATGTTGAAGAAAGAGCACGGTATCAATCCATCCCAAGAAGTTTCTCTTGATAATGGCCCGCCTATTGTGGTAGAAGATATCATCCGAGAGAAGATTGATATATGTACCGTGCTGAAGAATCGCAAGGTTCTTTATTCTCTTTCCCAAATTGCAACGGATCCACTTGAAAGCTCCGTTCTGGAATTGATGTCTACAAAAACCGAGGCCGGGAATCGTCTCATGGATGTATTTTTCCACGAGCAACGATATTCCTTCATCGATATCCTTCGCAATTTCCCCTCCTGCCAGAGGATATCTCTTGATTCTATGCTGAGTTTGTTGCCTCCGATTGCACCCAGATATTACTCTGTGAGCTCGAGTCCTTTGGATGAAAAAAGGACGATTAAAGTAAACAATGACCTCACTTCTGTGACAGTGGCGTTTTCGGTGGTAGACTATTTGACCCCCTCGCGAAAAGGGAACAATGGAGAAGAAGTAGGTCTACGTCGGATTCACGGAGTTGCTACAGGGAAACTTGAAGCACTCGCTGCCCCGTTTCTCACGTCCATGAGCTCGCTCTCAGCGCTTGTACCGCCGCTGAAAATATTTCCTAAACCAACCGAAGAATTCTTGTTACCAACAAAACTTGAAACTCCGATGATTTTGATAGGTCCGGGAACGGGAATATCTCCCTTTATGGGTTTTCTAGAGCATCGCAAGGCACTGCTGGACACATCTATCCATGAACATGCTGGAAATGTTATTGTATTCTGTGGATGTCGCCGTAAGGACCATGATTGGCTCTACAAGGACGAGCTTGAGCGCCTCACCGACGAGCGCATCATTTCAAGACTTTTACCGGCTTTTTCCCGCGACGGTCCCGAGAAGGAATATGTTCAGCATGTGATGAAATACGACGCGTCATGCATCGACCTTCTACTCGATATGATTATCCAGAAGGAAGGTCAGGTGTATATCTGCGGCGATGGAAACAAAATGGCTCACGATGTCCAGGACGTATTGTCAGAACTGATTGGAGCACACCTGATGTCAGTCGAGCGGCCCGCGGCTTCAAATGCATTGATAGTTGAGAAGGGCAAACACTACCTTGACGATATGAAAGCCAGAGGAAGGCTTCTGTTGGATATTTGGAGCTAGTTTCTAAGTAGTAGCTGGTTGTAGAAGGAAACCTTCCGAGGAAGTTAGAAAAAAGGAATTTCTTAACATTTGCAAGAGGTTAATGATTAATGTGCCTTGACACAGTTTTTCTCGAAACATATACGACTAGTAGTAACTGTAAGTCTTACATCCAAAATGGAGTGCGATTGTTTGTCACGACTAAAACAGTGTACGGCTTCTAGTCCAAAACTTCCTCCAAATCACCCGAGGGCGTTCCATCAGTAGTGTCACCAATCTCCTCGTTTTCTTCATCGTTCAACGCTTTCAATCCTTGAATCTCATACTTCAACGCGTGCTTGAAGAATGCTCGCTCCTCACCATTCATAGCCTGGCTCTCCTTTTCTCGCAGATAAAGGATCTTCTTGAGGATGCGCTCTCGTTGCTCAGAATACGATCCTTCTTCGAATTTTTGGAGGAAAGATCGAGGTAGCTCATGGGCTCCGACAGGCTGCTGAAGGACGTTCGTTCCCATATCCAAGTTGTCGAGGGCATCAGGATCATCAGCATGCTTTCCTGCGGCACGCTCTTCTGGTGTTCCAACATATACTTCATCGTATTGGAAGCCCATGATCTTCTTCTGGATGAGAGCCAGAAACCATGCTGCGGCACATATACCAGTAGCTTCTAGTGCAAGAGCCAGCTGCAAGAAGATGTAAACAATTGGGTTGCTCAAAAACGCGAGAGGGAATGCGGAAGCCACCAATTGCCATGAGATAGAACCCAAGATTGTAGTGATAATGGCTCCCAGGAATCCTGTGTTGAAGAAGTTTTGAAGTGTGTCATTAACTCCGAAGACATTGCCTTCCCCTTCTCCAACCTGGATGGTGGTAACACGTGCAATGATAAAGAAGCAAAGGGTGACAGTCATTTGACGACCGCACATGAATCCAGGCAAGTTTCTTCCACCATTCTTGAAAAGGCACTCGCAAGTTCGAAGAGCCATGGGGGCTTCACCACGTTCAGACTTGGGAAGCTTGGAGACGGCAAAGAAGGCAATTTGCATACCTTCCAAAAGCCCAACCACACACATAAGGACAAAGAAGAGGATGAGACCAACAACCTCTGGGACACCCTCCCACAAGGCAGTCTGTCCTTTAAATAGAGCTTCCAGAGTAACAGCCAAGGCAAATCCAAGAATGCCAAGAGACCAGACAACACGTCCCCAGAACCACAACTTTTGAATTCCATCGCGAGGAGGCTCATTTGATTCCACAGGCTTGCCAGCAGCCCAGTAGGCCATGTATCGGATCAAGTAGGAAGTGTGCATGACACCAGTGACCTCAATCAAGGCAGCAACCCAATAAGTAAATACCATGAAGTTGTTGTTGATATAGTCAAGCATACAGTGGGAAGCATTGACCTGGGAAGTCAATTGTCCAATGATGACATTGGTCAACACCATTGCAATACCAGATTCCAAGAAGATGGAAATAATCCATTGGGGAAGTCCAAGAACCTCAGCACCTGCAAGAGGGGCACCAGCCAAAGAGATGGTAAAATTGATAAAAATGACCATGAACTGACGTCCCATCAAATATCGGTCAAGGTTGTCACCCTTGTGTCCCCATTCACAGATTTGCCATGTCTTGGGATGGGATTCCTTGTAGAGCGAGCGGTCAATTGGGGGGAGACCAACCATTGAGCATTGTCCACCTTCAACCATGGACATCCAGATGATACAGACCCACAAGATCACAGCAGCTGCGGCAGGGTGGACATCAGACGCAATTTTGGTGTTTCCGGTTGCAATCAAAGCCATCACAATCACAATGGAGAATCCCAAAAGGAACAAAGAGATCGCAATGCGGATCCAGTCTAAAATGAAGCAGAAACAGAGAAAAGCAGCAATTGAGCAATTGAGCGACAAGCAGTTATCATTCGATCTGTCGAGTCACAAAGTTGGTTCTAGAACCATTCGTATCGAAAAAGAAAAGCGCCGACAATTACAACTTACCCAAGGGAGTACTGGTACCGTGGGCATGAACTTCCGACATGATGATTTCGTTGGGTGATAGAAGCTTCGGCGAAAGAAAAGCAAACGGTGGACACCGGAGACCTAAGAGTGATCGATCGACCGTTCTGGTTGTCGATTCGACGATGAATTAAATTGTGAGAGCAAAGCTGTGAATGGAGAAGATACAGTTTTCTTTTGGACGATCTTTTCTCCAAAAACGGGTTGAGAAAAGTGCGATGTGATTAACCGCTTTTAACTGTTATGTGGGTTCGGCAACCTTTCCAAGACAAAAATAATGGCCCCCAAATCATTTGCCGGGACAGACTCCTAATAACGAAAAGTAGCGCGGCGGATTTGTGGGAACCCGCGGGCTCGCACTAAACGTACTTGAACGTAGCACCGAGCAAAGGAATATCGAATGTATCTTTTACAACGACTTACATACCTACCGGTACCGTTAATAGGTATTTCGCTGCTCTAACCACGGTAGGTGGGAGAACAGTACATACAACTCTCTACTCTAGAGAGTAGAGCTAGTACCAGCTTTCTGCGAAGGACGACTACCGTACCTACGGTACTAGCTAGTCGAGAGGGGAAAACGAAAGAAAGTCCTCATAGTCAGTGAAGTGCGGAGTTCTTCCTTTACACTAACTAACTGTACCTCACAGTCAAGTAATATCATCGTAATCTGATACTGTTTAGTGCGTAGTGGTAGTAGATTAGCACTACCTCTTCTACCTACTAGAAGTTCACTACCCCAGCCTATCGTTTATCCAAAATTAATGCTGTTGGAACTGGTGGGAAAGAAAAGAGTAAGCAGTAAAAATTACATGTTGCTCAAAAACTTATTCACTAAACCTTCTCAAGATTTCGTCCTGTCAAGAGACGCTTCGATGTCATTGTCAACGGGAGCCTTTTTTGCCTCTGCTTCCGGTTTTTGAACTGCAACATTTTCTGATACAGCATTGCGCACTTCAGGTCGCCCAATATACACCTCGTCGTCTTGGAATCCAAAGATTTGTCTGTTGATGAGAGCTAACAACCAAGCGGAGGAACACACCCCAGATGCCTCGATAACAAGACAAAGGCGAAGAATGAGATAAATGAGAGGGTTGGAGAGAAACGCCAGCGGAAATGAGGACGCGATGATTCTCCAAGCTAACGATCCAACAATGGTTGTGATGAGAGCACCCAAAAGACCAGTGTTGAAAAACGCCTGAATTCCATCCGAGACTCCGTAGATATTTTCTCCGGCTCCGATGGTCACGTCAATCGTTGTGATTCGAGCGATGAAGAAAGTGCATAGTGTCACGCATATTTGTCGTCCAATGAGGAAGGCTTGAAGATTGTTGCCCTGAAAGGTCAACTGGCAGGTAGCTTTGGCAAGTTTGTAATGGGCAAGCTCCTTCTCCGGAAGGTTCACCACAGCGAAAAGCGCAATTTGCATCCCTTCCATCAAACCAGTGATGATCATCAATATGAAGAATATCAACACAGACACGCCATCCGAAACAGCCCCCCAAGTCGTCGTTTGGCCACCAAACAACGCTGAAAGAGTCACCGCAAACGAAAAGCATAGCAGGGCCAAGGAGAAGATTGCGCGGCACCAGAAGAAAAACCGCTGCAAGCAAGTAGGAGGCGGCTCATTAGATGTAACACGGATTCCCGCGAACTTTGCAAACAGCATCTGCACCAAAAAGACACAGTGCAGGATACCAGATGCCTCAATGATCATTGACACGTAAGTCACACAGTAGAGAAGAAAGTAGTTGTTGGAGAAGTCGAGCATGCAAGTTGCTGCGTTAACTTGTGCAGTGAGTTGACCAAGAACAACGGTCATTAGTATCAGAGACAAGCCAGAATCGACGAAAATGGCAGCCACGGTATCTGGTAACTCAAAGGCTTGAGCTCCTTCCACGGGAAACCCACACATATTGGTGACAAAAACAACCAAAACAACAAGGAATTGCCTCCCGACAATGAAACGTTGCATGTTATCCCCTTTGAAGACAACTTTCGTATTCTTGAGTGTCACTGGATGGCTGTCTTTGTACAGGTCCGTCTTCACACCTTGTAAGCCGACCAAACAACCCTGGCCACCCTCCATCATCGCAAGCCACACCAGAAGGAACCAGATCAGGACGAATGCCACTGCAGGGTGTGCTGTCATGGCAAGTTGCGTTTGTCCTGTAAATATAAGAAACATGGTGATCGCGATCCCAAAAGCCAACAAGGCTGTAGAGAAAATATACTTGATGACTGTAATAGTAACATCGACGTCCTTGTCTCGCCGCGTCACAGGAGCTTTGCCTTGTTTCTCAGCACCTTCAGTATACACATCGTCAGGCTGGTATCCAGCAAGGAGTTTGTTCCATCTTCCAAAGATCCAACATGACGAACAAATTCCAGAAGACTCGACGAGCAAACAGAACCGAATAATCAAATAGATGAGCGGATTGGACATGAACGACACGGGGAACGATGCCGCCATTACACGCCATACGAGGGATGCAAGTACTGCCGTCACAAACGCTCCCAAGAGACCAGTGTTCAAAAACTGTTGTGTACCATTCGATACACCGAAAATATTTGATTCGGCACTTGTTTCCGGAACAGTCCATGTCGCAACCTGCGCCACGACGAAGAACCCAAAAGTCACACAGACTTGCCTCCCAACTAAGAAAGCCTGGAGATTGTGCTCTGCAAACGCCAGTTTACAGTTTGCATGAGCCACTCGATGCGAAATGAGCTCAGTCTCCGACAGACCAGAGACAGCGAACAAAGCAATTTGAACGCCCTCCATCATTCCAACGGTACAAATCAGAATGACGAAGATTATGGCCAAACCGTAGTCGGGAACATCTTTCCACATAACATTATTGTCACCAATGACTCCTACCAGAGTCGCTGCGCACGAGAATACTAGTAGACAGGCTGAAAAGAAAACTTTTGTCCAGAAAAGGAAAAGCTGAATTCCAGTACGTGTTTCGATGGATCCCGTGTCATTGCGAGAAAGGTTGGCAATGAGATACCGAAATGCATAAACAACATGAAGTACTCCGGTCCAGTCGATTATGAGGGAGAAGTACGTCACAAAGTAAAGGCTGAAGCGGTTGTTGATGAAATCAAGCATGCAAGAAGCAGTGTTGACTTGAGATGTTAGCTGACCAAGTGAGATTGTGATCAGGACAATAGCAAGTCCCCATTTCAGGAAAATGTCATTGAAAATCATTGGCAAGCCGAGTACTGTAGCGTCCGTTATAGGCTCTGTGATCCACTGTATCAGGAAAACAACAGCGAGGACCAGAAATTGCCTCCCAATGATAAAGCCTTGCAAATTGTTCCTTTCGTAAGCGATGGAGGTATTTTTCAACGTCAGCGGATGCGAATGTGCGTATTTTTCTTCTGGGATAGGCTGAAGCCCGATGATGCAACCCTGTCCACCTTCCAAGAAAGCCAACCAAATGATGAAAAGCAGGAATACTGTCAAGACAATGGCTGGATGAAGACCGATCTCGACCGTCGCCTTCGTTTTCTTTGTGACAATGCTTGCCACTACAAGTACGCAGCAGAAAAGTATTGTGATCAAAGAAAAGCTGTATCGCAAGACGCTGACAAATCGGTCAATATCTTTATCTCGAGCAGTCACTGGCTCTGCTGTGTGCGGCTCTGATCCTTCCAAATGGACGTCATCTGGTTGATAATTCACAATGGGTTTGTGGTACCGCGCAAGTACCCATGCCGACGAGCATATCCCCGAAGCTTCCAGCAGTAAGCAAAGCCGCAAGATGATGCCGATTAGCGGGTTTGATAGGAAGGCGATAGGGAATGACGAGGCGACAATCCTCCATGCAAGTGATGAGACTATCGTCGTTATCACAGCCCCCAGTAATCCTGTATTGAAGAAGCTTTGGATTCCATCGGATACGCCAAAAATACTGGTATCGACGCCTATTTGAACATCCAGGGTAGTGATTCTTGCGATGACGAAGGTACAAATAGTGACGCAAATTTGCCGTCCAATCAGAAAAGCTTGTAAGTTTTGCCCTCGGAATGTCAATTGGCAGTTCTTGAAAGCGACGGTGCTTCTACTTTCAAGATCCTTCGCCGGGATGTTTACTACGGCGAATAAGGCAATTTGTAGTCCTTCCATCAACCCCACAAAGCACATCAGAAGGAAGAATAGAACCACCGATACCCACTCTGGCACTCCTGTCCACATTGTCGTTTTGCTTTGAAACAGAGCGGAAAGGGTAACAGCGAAAGAAAAACCCAATAGAGATAAAGAAAACACCACTCGCATCCAAAAGAAAAACCGTTGCAGGAGATTCATGGGAGGCTGCTCCTTTTCTTCATCTTTTCCAGCATATTTGGAGAAAAACATTTGTACCAGATACACGCTATGAAGCATACCTGAATACTCTATCGCCAGAGAGAAATAGGTGACAATGTACAACATGAAATAATTGTTGATGAAATCCAACATGCAATTCGCCGCATTGATCTGCGCTGTCAACTGTCCCAACACAATTGTTACCACCATTAGAGCAACGCCAGAGTTGAGAAAAACTTCCGTCGCTTCCTTGCTGATGCCCCACAATTCAATATTCGGCACGGCGGATGACATGAGCTGCGAAACGAAGACGACGAGAACCACTAGAAACTGTCTCCCGACGATTAATCGTTCCATGTTGTCTCCGCGGTGGACAATTCCAGATATCTTGTAAGCACGGGGATGTGACTCTTTGTACAACTGGCGATCGATTGGCTGCAACCCTACCAGTGCTCCCTGCCCACCCTCCATCATAGCTAACCAGAAAATAAGGAACCAAAATATAAAAAAGGCCCCAATGGCGGGGAAGCCGTTTGCTGTAGATGTAGTTTGTTGAGTAAAAATAGCGCCCATTACCTGCACAACGCAAAAAATCAGCAAGGCGAGCGAATAAAGATATTTAAAAGCCTCGATTCCAGCGGATAAAACAGATCGGGGTGCTTCTTCAGCAGATGCAGGTATTTCCCCATTGTCATTGTTGACAATTTCTGGATCCATTCGTAGAGTTGAGTCATCTGTGGATACAGCATTAGAGGATGATCTTCTATCAGTCGTAGGGATCCGTGCTGGAGTTGGCTCGTCCTCGGAAATAGGTAGACTTGCAGCAATTTCAGTGTTATGATTAGTAGGTGGAAGACGATCCATCATCGGCGGTACTTGTGCACGTCCGAGAGGATCTGCAAACGGAAGTGGCTTGTATTTATCACATCCAACGCTTGCTGCATCATCTTCTTGGAAAAATATCTCGAATGGATTCAAATCTCCATCAAAGGCGTCATTGCGACAAGCAACAAGCTCTTCCAACGATGCCGCAGATTTCCCTCGGCTGGTGTTCCGAATGTGCCGTTTCATAGGAACTTTTGGAGTCTGCATTTCGGGTTCCGTTTCCTCCTGTTGGTGGCTGAGCTGTTTTCGATGGACTTCAATGGTCATCTCGACGTCGTCTCCTTCAGTCGTAGAAGCTGCAGAGGAATCCATGGTGGACTGATGACACTAATGTAACTGCAACTCAAAATACACGAATGGACGATTCTTTTTTGGTTCCATAAAGTTGTGACGAACGATTGAAACTTGAAAGTATTGTTGATTCTTGATGGATGCGGGAGATAATAATATTATGGAAAATCTAGCGGTTGGTGGTCGAAGGTGTTTACAGAAACTGGCAGACTGATGAAAACAGAGCATTTTTAACACACGAATGACGGGTCAACGCGCACCTTCCAAGCAAGTGTGACGAGTCAGTCTGCCGGTTGAACGTGACTGTGAATGACGTCGGATAAGTCCAGTCCGTGTTCGATAATACGTAGTAATACTTCGGAGTATTTTGATTCCTTTTCTCATTTAACCAGTAAGTCGTGCTAGATACTTGACATTGCTACCTCCTGTACTAGTTCAAGATTCAAGACTTGAAAATATCTCTACCACTGCTCCGAAACAATCGCTAGGATTACACATAATGTCATAGACATCTGACTTGCTGGATCTATTGACAATGGTATGCGGGCTTGGGGACAAGGTTCACCGCAGCAGTGCTGTGCGTCAACAAGACCACCTTCTTGGAAAATCAAATCAATGATGATGCATGCCCCCGTAGCATGTCCTCCTCTGCGGCATTCTTCCTTTGAGGACCCGCCGAAAGGGAGCGACGCTCACATGATCACGCTTGCTGCCACTACCAGAAAACGGTTGATCTCTGCAAAATTCTGGATACTAGTCTGTAGGATCGAATGACTCCAGGAACCAGCAAAGTCCTTGCCAAGAGCAATTCATGGCCTCCCCGGCATGGAATGGGACTCATGGCCCGGCGTTCGTATGAGCGGCCGTCAGGAATGTTTGAAGTTGCGGTAAAATAATTTCTTAAGATTTATTCCAGTTGAATGCAAGTAATGTTGTGAGAACAGCAATTCATTCCACCGTGACGCGCCGCGATCTTGATCCTCCTCTCCTCTCCTCACAAACGAAATGAATTTCGAGGAACAGCTCTCCTGAACGATGCTTTTTGAAATGCTCGTAAAGCTTGCTCCAAACTGATCGCTGTCCCGGATGCTGCTTACGCAGATTCCCTGCACCCATGGCAAAGTTTTACAACATGTCCGATCCCTTTCGATCGGACGAAGTATGTTTGAACGTCAAGGGGTAATGTCATGTTCGTCCAAAGCCGAGTGTTGTGATCGCTATGAAAAGACATTGCTCCAAACTATGCACGAAAAGATCTTAAGACGGACAAAAAAAGCGACAAATAATGCTCCAGTTTTGCGGATTTACGGAATTATCTGAGGCCAAGGAAATCACCCACGCACACGGTTGAGCCCTGGATTTACCGTAGGAGCGCCGATAAGACTTCATCCATGTGTTCCAGTATTTGCAATCCCTTCTCCACTGCCTTGTCATTTTCGGCATCCCTGCATCAATGGCAAAGCTTACAACATGTCCGATCCCTTACGATCGGACGAAATATGTCGGAACGTCAAGAAGGAAATTTAATATTTGCCCAGAGCCGAGTGTTGTGATTTTCATTTTACCGATATCGCTATTCGCTATGAAAAGACACTACTCACATTTATGTACGAGAAGATCTAAAGAGAGACAAGAGCGACACATGATGCTCCACTTTTGCAGATTTATGGAATAATCTAAGGCCAAGGAAGTCACCCACGCACACGGTTGAGCCTTGAGGGATTTTGGTACTTTGAATTCAGGTCAGATACAAGCTGCCTACTTCTTTCTAGTGAGGCTTGAATGTGTTCGTTGACACGTTGCTGCGTATGCACGAATGTAAGTTTCATGATGAAGGAACACACCAAAGGTTTTTGGTCTCTGGCTACATCTTCGATTGATGAACCTTCATCTAACTTCATCGTTGCCAGTAGTCCTCCGACAAATCCTTTAAATCTCTGCCTGCGAAGTTCCTCCTCATAGATCCAGCCCCAGTACGCGTTTCGCGTCGCCAACCTGCGATTTCAGTTTCAGTTGGTCACTGGTAAAATAGGATAGGCCAAAGTCAGTAACCCTGGCTTCCTGCGGGTTTTTCCGAACTCGTAACGTCCCCACAACTTGAACTGATCCTTAGTGCCGGTATTCAACAGAGCGAGTGTTCGGTCCGTAACATCTTCTTCTTGCTTTACTTTGTTCCAAGGTACAAACAGTTGAACAACTTCATGAAGACCCATCAGTTTTCGGTATTCCTGATTTTCGGTCTTTTCTGATTCGATACTAATTAGCTCGTCAAAGTTGTCCCATTCTTGGAGACGAACCGGGGAATGGGAATGGGCAGCCCATTCAGTCGACCCTTTTTCTTGGGTTTTGACTTCGTTTGCAGTTAGTGACAATTCCAAATCTGGCAAGGCAACGTCCAAATGATCCCAAACGCTTTTGGTTTCGAAGTTCATGGTCAGCGTGTGTGGGGTGTGATTCGTTTGTTGTGGTACTGATTTTATACGCAGGTCTACGTGCTATCCTGTCCATTGTTTATGTTTTGGGGATATTGAATATGGGGCGACAATAAATTCCGACAGGTCACCGCGCACCTTCCATGCTAGTAGCTTGATCCCCCTCTCCGCAAGTAAATGAAATTTCGAGGAACAGCTCTCTTGAAGGATGCTTTTGAAATGCTCGTCAAACTTGCCCAAACCTGATAGCTGTCCCGGATGCTGCTTCCATATATTCCCTGCATCATTGGCAAAGTTTTGCAACATGTTAGATCCCTTTCGATCGGACGAAGTATGTCGGAACGTCAAGAAGGAGATGTCACAGTTGTGAAGAGCCTTAGGTTGTGGTTTTCATTTTACTGATATCGCTATGAAAAGAAACTACTCCCAACTACGTACACAAAGATCTAAAGAGAGACAAATGGTGCTCCACTTTTGCAGATTTACGGACTTATCTGAGGCCAAGGAAATCACCCGCACCTACGGTTGAGCCCTAAATTTAGAAAACGCCCTTTTTGGCAAAGAGCGTCGACACGACTTGATCCATGTGCTCCAGTACTTGCAGTCCCTTCTCCATTGCCTTGTCTTTTTCAGCGTCCTCGTAAATAATGAGCTGCCCCTTGCCTTGATCAAGAATCCCTTGGAACTTTCCGTCCAGAATCATTTGCGACAGCTTCTTCTCTACGACTGCCAATGGCAAATCCATCAAGGTGGCGATATGATGCAGTTCCACACACGAATACGGTTCCATGATTCGAATAAGATTCGATTCCAAAAGCTGCTCTTGAAGAATATGTAAATGGTGCTTGATGAGCAAATCCTGCTGGAGCTCTGACGAGAAATCAGTCAAAACTTTCTCATAATCGTTCAAAGATCTTTCTGAGGCTGCTTTAGCAATAGCAGTCATAGCTTCCAAATCTCGCCCTGCGTACTTCACAGCTTGGCGGGAAGTCACCAAATTGCTTACGTCCAAAGAGGAGGAGCCAGACTTGTCCACTCCGATGGCTCCCTTTGCTGACATTTTCAACGTCTTGGTGAGACTATCCAAAATGCGACAGAGCATCATGTACTTGAGACATTCCACGGCTTGTGTCTCTTCGTTGAGTTGATCAAGCTGTTCAAAAGCTTCCAAAAAATACGAATGTGCGGTGTTATAGTCACTCTCTTCCGTGTGAATAGTTCCGCTCATGGTGTCAATGGCGGCCTGCAAGTTGGGCGCAACATAAATTCTATGATGAAAAAAAGAAAGAACGTGAGTAATTTTCGAAACCGATGAATACTGGTGATGGAATCACTATCAGAACTCACGCATTCGCCGCCGTTCGACTAGCCGTCAGGGCCGCTTTTGCTTTGGGAACATTTCGGAGTCCAAAATGGATTTTGGATTCCATCAAGTGAGTTTCAACCAGTAACTGTTTGTCATCGATTTTTTTCAACTCATGTAAAAGACGATCGATGAGTTGCAGTGCTTCACCAAATTCGTTTTGTTGGAACAGAATGGCAGCAAGCTTTGCTTCGACACGTTGTCGAAGGAAGGTGCGTTTTTCACGGCGACACCACTCTATAATTTTCTTGCAAATCTCCTTTTGCATCCCATACGCGTCAGGAGCCAAGCTGCAGACAATGTCAAGAATTTGGCGGACAACTTTTGCGCATTTGGCCTTGGTAACCTTTCGAAAAAAGGTGGACGTCTCCAAAAACAGAACAATGTCCGAGTATTGATGTTGTCGACAGTACGCGCGTGTCAAGTCGTACACGGCCCGTTCCTTGATTTGGGTAGCCTTGGGACCGTCTTTGGGAGAATCCATGACTTTCAACAGGATCTCGATCGCGCTAGAGGGATCGTCCTTCGCCTGGTCAATCAAGTCAAGCAAATCCTCCACATCCTCCTCTTCTTCTTCCTCAATGACATTGCTGTCATGTTTGGCGGCCTCCTCCATCACCTCCGTGCTTTGAATGGTTTCTACTTCCATTTCAACTGGCACATTGTCGATTGATGTTGACATGATAACTTCTCTTGGATGATGATGTTGTAGTGTGAAAGGGCAGAAACGTTATTTTCAAAGATTGTATGCAATACAAACAGTCGAAACAAGTTATCATCGAAAGTATCAGCACAGATGAGGATATTGGATCTGTTCGAGTACGGGTATTAACTGTAAAGCAATACTCTACTACGTGTAAAATAATACTTCGTTAATAATATTATTATTATCATCATGAAACGCGATGAACGTCGAGGATTCCGACCGAATTAAAAGAGTCTTGGGATCCAAGTCACGAAACCAGCGTCACAGGTTTTTAACGTATGGTAAGTCTTCGCGCCACGGAATTCGGTACTACTGCAGAACGACTTCCAAAAAAAATTTGAAGCAAATAACACATTGACTGTGACAAAACTACTACCTAGTAACTCTTGGTGTGATTCTACGGCTGTCGTGGTTCACCAAAGAAAAGAGTGAAAAATAATATGAGCATTGCAAAGCATTATTTTTTTGTCCACAGAATCTTTCAGCAAAAAGAGATGCTCTGCAGTGCTTGGAAAGGAGATAACATGCCGGTGCAAGAATGGCTTTGTGGTGGTCTTATGAGCGAGATTTGGTTGCCAAAATATATACAAACAACTGCTGGCTGATGCTTCCCACACCTGAGTGCTGGTTCTGAAATTGAAAATACGTGTAGGAGAACAGTTGGTCCATCATCCACCTCATTTTTTTGGTGTGGCGATGGCTGGATGCACTACGGTAGTGTACTAGGCTTGAATGATCCACAAAATCAGCATACTAGCTAGGTGGAGAATGAGAGTGAGACACACTTTACTCCTACTACTACGGAAAGTTCTACCTAGTTTTCATCTTTCTACTCCAACTTCTCTTCCTTTACTCTTCTTCGAAACAGGATACAAAAAGGAACATTTATTGTTCGTCATGGTTTCAAACTTTGTAATATTATTATCATGACCCCTCGATTGAATGATAATACTCGGTACTTCTATTATTACAAGTACTGAAGTACCGTACTCGGAGTACTAGACTACGCAGAACTTGACGTAGTGGGTAGCCAACCGGTAGTACCTACGGTACTCGGTAGCTATGTACCTACCGAAGAGAGATAATCTTTTTACCCCCCGTAGTTTCAAGTTGCGTGCGCAAGAAAAGGTGGAATGAGAGCACGAAGGACGGACGGTGCAAGCCCAAGATTCAAATAAAACGGCCACGGCGAATCGAGATTTCACCCATTTTTCCATTCTATCTGATTGGCTGCCGAGACAGACTTCCATCATGTTCAACGTTGTCGTCAGAAACTTGTGGCTTACAAAATCCGATTCGACAGAATGGTCTCCTATTAGTAGTAAATATAGATAACAAGGCAGTATCAGGCTAGCAAACCAGAGAGTGTTATTAAAAGTTACATAGACAAGACGCAGTTTTTTCGACAATGGTTGTTCGAGACTGGACTGTGGAATTTGAGACTGGACTTTTGGAATTTGGAACAGCCGTCGTTTCTTCTGCCATGCTGTTCTCGTTGCTTTCATAGATTGTATTCAACTTGATATTCTTTTCCCCATTCGATCTTGGCCCATACACGCTCGTACACATACATGAGTCCGGTCTTGAAGATGGCATCGCTTCCGGCAATTTTCGAGGCAACGCTCAAATCCTTGGAAATGAAAATTGCCATGGTCAAAGTGTTGCAAATAGCAAAAAGTCTCCAAATTAGAGCTTTGGCAAGACTTCGTCCGGCCCCATCCGTCCCCGATTTGCGTCCTGCTTGACTCTTGTTCATGAGGCGTTCTCCTATGAACATGGTAAAAGCTTTGGAAAAGAAATCTGAACCGACAATTGACAAAGCAGTCGCAAAGGATCCCGAGAACTGCAAAGACGTAACAAAAGTGACACTTCCAGCAACGACTCGCCACAAAAAGGCCTTCACAGCACTTCGTAACGTTGTTTCGGAAAAGTTGCCGCCCATCTTGTCGGAGGACGCCAAACTGCCCCCGTTCAAATATTCTTGCTTTTTGGTTTGAAGATTCGAGAGACTCCGTTCATATTCGTTCAACTTTTCCATGGCCTGTTGTCGTTTGCGAGCTACTTTGGCCTCCTCTTTTTCCAGTTGCCTGATGATTCGGTCCGAGATAGTCGCATTTGGGTCTCCGGCTGTCGATGCCCGCAAGAGGTCCGATTTGTGACTGTAACTGTAACTACTACCACCTGTCTTTGGCAGTTTAGCAGATGATCGAGCGATTGTCGTCAGGGGAACAACGGTAGTAAACGATGATACCGTTGCAGCCATTAGGGCCGCGAGGAGCACCAGTCGAGAAAAGAAGGTGGAAGTCGTCATCTTGTCGGAATTACTGTGCAGAGACGCTTGAAAATTTATGGCAAGGAATTCAGAATGGTGGTGTGTGGTGTGTGAGAGCCCTTTTAAAGGTCAACTTCGCATTTTTATGTCAGAGTTCTGTTCAGTACTTTTCAACTTGGTGGCCAACATTGAGCATGGCTGATGCGCCCTTTTCCAAACCCGCGCGTCACTTTTGATTGTACTCATTTAAGTCGTATGCAGAAACTGACTGTGAACCGAAAATGCGACAAATTCGTGATTCGATTTTTATCTACTACACCGAAAAGTTGCTTCGAAAAAACGACCTCGATTACGGTAGAGATTTTGACGCAAAACCACACAAAAAATCTGCCTACGTCAACACGATGTATCATACAAAATAATATCGGTTGACTGGTCCGCACGCTTTGTTTGTACGGTACTCGAAGTAGTAATCACGGCCAAAGAAAGGTACCGTAGTACTCTTCCAGTAGGCTGCATTAACTGTAAATGATTATTGCACAAGACTTCCGACTTCCGACTCACGGAAGTTCCGAAATGATCGGGTGGGTCGTCTTACTGCTCCCTGGCTTCCAGGTCTCCCGTCTGAGAAATGGGCATCAATACCTGCACCATACACTACTACTGCTTCGGATTGTATCGTACCACATTCTGTTGTCTCCGAAGCGAGGGACGAAAGATCTTATTCACAGTCACTGTCAATATACAGGCAGAGAGAGTCCTATATCCAGACCTACAGAAGTAGCGGTGTACACTCCAGATCTAGATCTCTCCCTCTCCCAGATAAAGCACAACTTTTCGAATAAATAATGTCATCGTGGTCTGCTTCGTGGCCTCCACCAACCTTGATGTTGGATACGGCCAGCATCATCAACGAATGTGAATTGATGGAATTATCACCAGGACGAGGTCGAGACAGGCAATTTGTTACTGTGAGTAGCATGAAACAAGGGAATGATAATACTATGAGTTTGGTCGTTGATACGATCGTTGTGTCAATCCGACCACGACAACGTTGACTCATGTTCTTCATGTCATTTTCTATTTATTTTTCGACGATTAAAAGGTCGTGGAAATGGCCGCCTTGTTGTATCAGGGAGACACGACGAATGCACGTCATTTGTGGCGCCGATGTGCAGGAGACGGTGTTGCGATGACGCAACCTCTGTTGGAGGATTGGTGGAAGGTCGGGAGGGCCATGATCGAATGGAATGCCCAGGACTTGTGGACAGCATTGAAACACATTTCCGCATCGCATCCAACACCCATTCAGCAATATGCCACCGAAGTAGCCACTTCCTTTCGTAAACGCCTCTTCACTATGGGATACCCCGTCACATCATTGCCGATGGCGCCGCTCTTGAATTTTGCATCTCCCACGGAATTGAAAGACTTCTGTCAACAATATGGATACATAGTCATGGAGAATGGGATGGTCCGAAAGACCAAAGACCAAGACGACGCATTGTCATCCCATTTGATGACCAGTGGCGTTGTCGACCCTCAAGCCAGCATCGTCCAGGTTGTGACCTTTTTGGAAAGCTCCATCGCGTATCAACCATCCAGTCTCAGCACCTCCTAAGTAGCGACAGCATTTGCAGCAGCAGCCACTTCGGAAAACTTTTGACACATCCAAAATGTACATGTGTGTCTCGTCAATGGGGAAAAAGGAAAATTACTGAGCTCCTACAAAAGAAGCTGATATGTACGGCATTACGGTAACTCAATCTAATTAGATTTAACCATCATCTCCTCAGAACCGGAGATCCATAAAATGCTCCAAGAAACTCCTTTGCCCCCCAAATATCGAGCACCCTACGTCGGTCACAATCACAATGGAGGCACCTGTCACTGGAGTACGAAGAATGAAGCAGTCGCAATCGTCTAGTAGTTAAAAATTTGGAAGGCGCCATATCAATCATCATTTAGAATTGTTTAGCAGTCGGGTTGAAGAGGAACGGATCCAGGGATTGTGGCAGCAGCATAGAGTCCAGCAACTCCAATCATAGCAAGACGTCCGTTCTTGATTTCTGAAGCGCGGCCTTTGGCTTTGGCTTCTTCCGATCTGTTCTTGGAGAAACCAAGAGGGTCGTACAGGCCAGGAACCATGTTCTGCAGTGGCGCAATAAAGAAGGAAGGCACAACAGAGAATATGGTGAGAACGTAGTGACCAACAATTCTATTTCATAAATAATCTAAAGCGGTCCGTGCCAATGCAAGTTCGATTCCCTACTAGTTTCGTCGTACCTTTCCGGGAGTTCCTCCTCGCATGTAATGAGTTCCTCGTCGGCTGAAGAAAAGTTCATCGTGGAACTCAATCAAACCGGCGAAAAGGAGGAATTGTGCCTTGCCCCATCCAGGAATGGCATCCCAGGCCTCCAATCCCTTGGATGGGATGTCGGAAAAGGACAAACCAGGTGCCAATTCACCTGGAAGACGAAGCCCAGCACCGGCGACGCACCAACCAACAAAGGCGGCCATGGCAATGCGTCCATGCTTGACCTCCGAGTGTCGGAACCAAGAGATGGTCTCATCACCACCCAATTCGGACAAACCAAGAGGATCGAAGATCTTTCCAGCAGTCTCAGGGCCAATCGGGCTGCTCATGATTTCGGATCGTGTGGCTTCGACCGAAACAGACTTGGAATTGGTGCTCTGGGAAGGAGCGAATGCGGAAGCAGACGAAACTGCGAGGGCGAGGAGAGCGACAGTCTTCATGGTGCAACTTGGTGAATAGACAAATATGGGCCGATGCAGAGCTTCGAGTAGTAGATATAGAGAGGCAGGTTCTCGAGAAACTCGTCCCAAGGATGGCAAGGATGCAGCAGGACGAAGAACAAAATGCAAGGGGAAACACGGCGCGATCGCATTGATAGAATAATCGAGAAAATCAAAGATACCTACTATTGACTTCAAGTTCGATCTATTCGACCATTCCTCCACCAACGGGTCACAGTATCAAAGTACCCTTGTGACAGGTTGAGACTATCCTTTGTAGGTATTGACATGTCTTTCAATGGACGCTTTGATCGATGACGTGGGACAGGGAGAATTTTGTGACTCACCAAATCAAAATGACGACAATTCACTCCCAAACACAAGAACATCGATCATCATGATGACTTGGACGACAAGGTGCTGTCGTCGGTTTCGCGACGAAAACATGATAATAGTAACAACTTTATCGCAACACAATCTCTGACACAACCTGCAAAACCAACAAAAGCAACTACAACAACCAACAAACAATCATGAAGACTCTTTCATACGCAGCCTTTCTGCTTTTGGTTCCCCAAATTTCTGCGTTCTCCTCCTCTTCCTTCTCTGGATCCAAACTTTCGTCGTCGGTCAACAATAACAATGGATTGACGATGGAGTACATTCCCAGCGGCATGTCCAAGGAACAGTGGCGAAAGGTGAAGGAAGCCGAAAAGAACAAGAACAAGGGAAAGAACTTAGGAACAACAGGCATCACTACATTCCAGAGTCGCTCCTTTTCCGAATGGCAGAAATCTGGAGGAAAGAACCTTTTTCCAGGTACGGTCGACACATGCTGGCCTTTAATGCAAATCTGTGATTGTTCTGGAGAAAAATCGTGATCCTGCTCATTGTAACCATCTTTCTCTCTCTTTCGCTTCAGTCGATCCTCGTAAGGTGAAGGATCCCAAGGAGATTCCATACATGCAACGACCTGGAGGTAAACCCGATGATTCTGACCTAAAGAAGGGGGGAGGCTTTTCGCTGTTTGGTGGGAAAAAGAAGGCCGCTCCAGAGAAGGCCGCTCCTGCACCCGAAAAGAAGACCAACTGGTGGACTCTTTAGAGCCCAGAGAACCAAACTTCGGTGCGATGACCAGACGACAACGAGTCTTTCGACACCCTGCGTCGTCGATCAACTTTTGTACTCCAGCGGCCTTGTGGCCAACCATTAACGACAAAGTAATACAATCCAATTTTTTAAAACCAAATCGCGACACGACTCGACGCATTCTCCATGAGCGTCTTTGATTCCGGTCGCATCACAAACAATATGTCTTTGACCTTGGACTCTACCGGTAGTATTCTATTTGCATGTTGTCGAACAGCTTTTTTACTCAAGTGGCCTTGTGGCCAACGCTTGGTTAACGTCTAAATTACTACAATCCACTAGTCGAAAGGCGGCTTCACGTATTCGCCATGACGCAGGTCTACTCTTCGTCTGTCTTTGGATCTGGTCGCATCACAAGCTGTGTAAATTTAGCATTGGACTCTACCGGTAGCATTCTATTTCAAAGTTGTCGAACAACTTTTTAACTCCAGCGGCCTTGTGCCTAACCCTTAACAACAAAGCGATACAATCCAGATTTTACAAATCGCGAGGCGGCTTCACGTATTCGCCATGACCCACTTGTACCCTTCGTCCGTCTTTGGATCTGGTCGCATCACAAATAATGTACATTTAGCCTTCGACTCCAGTATTCTATTTGCCTGTTGAACCGACTTGAAATCAATAGGGTGCTTTCGTCCGTTAATAGCCAGAATTTTGTCCCCCCGATCCAATGCTGTTGGGCAGGAAAATAGTGTCTTGTGAGACGTCAACACTTCCACTAAAATTTTCCAGGCAATGCATCCAGCAATTGCGGTTTCACGTACCCGTTTTGTAAAAAGGACCGTGTGGCTCTACGTCTGCGACATAAATTTCTCGTGTCCACTTGGTCTTGTATTCGGCAAGTATTACTCCATGATCCGGAAGCTCTGAATCCTTTGTCACTGTGATCATGAATCTTGAATTCGGTTTGTATTTGGAGACGTATGGTCGCTCAAAATCCTCTTTGTTTGGCATTTTGTCAGATTTATTTCTTTTTTCCGCATTGACTCTCGCTCTTTCGCATTCATCCTACAATTGCAACAAGAAAGGTGGTTCAGTTTGGGTAATACGTCGTTTCGCAAAGATGGGACGCTGTCGTCGTACCACAAAATGTTCGTCGTTCTCGTCGCCGTCGTCATATCCCTTTTGTCCATTGATGGGCCCACGAAAGCTTTTCTCAGACTCATCTTCGTCCTCTTCACGTCGATTCCTTCTTTGATTACCATCATTCTCATCGTCATCATCGTCTGAGTATCGTTGCGATCTTTCATCGTCGTCGTCATCATCATCAATGTCTAAATAGTCATCGTAATGTCTAGAATTCCGACCATTGGAGGCAGTAGGTGCTCTTGCAGCTACTGCAGCAGCAGCAGCAGCAGCACGTCCCGCTCTGTTCGTTCGTTCGGTCTCGTTGTCATCGTCATCGTAGTACTGGTTATGTTTCCTTCCATTTTGATGAGAATTGTTGCGTTTTTGTTCGTTGGTGCTTGCAGCAAGTTTCTGAATGTTTTGGATTTTGGATGTACATAGAAAAAAGTCAATCGTATTTGAGTTTCAGACACTCGTCATCACAAACATCGATAGGCAAAGCAGTCAACCCAACGCAACTCACTTCCTTGCTGGATCGATCTCGATTGTATTCCTCATAATCGCCCTCACTGAAATTACTTTCCTCGTCATTTTCGTCGTCATTTTCTGTTTTCGGTTCGCTAATTCACAGCATTTGGCAACAATTGCAACAACGAGTCAGAAAAAGAAGTCTTAGACCCGGCTCTCAGCCCACCTTCAAGCAGCGTATTGTCAAGCGATGCTTATTTATTCTGGCTTACACTTCCAGTTGAAAGGAGTTCAATAATTCGTTGACATGATTTTTATGTCGAAAATTGTCTTGTGAGACTCCATTAATATCGATGATACGATCTCCCACACTGATTTGAGTATAGTTCTTGGGAACCTTGGTGATGTAGTAATATCCATCGCTGCCTTTGGCGGCTGCAAACCCACTGCTACCTGATCGATGGACTCGGACCTTCAAACTGGCTTCCACTGAGGCGTCGTCATTGCCAGTACTATTCAAATGCTCATCTCGTCGTCGCCGGCTCATGTCACGTCGTCGGAAATACGGTAGTTGCGTTCACAGTCAGCTCAATTATAGATGAGGGTGAGAGTACTGTTTTTGTCTGCTAGTTTGAACAACGTTGATCTTAGTCGGCAGTCTAACCTGGATTGAAGAGACTTTCCAGTAGTCGTAGGTCTTCGTGACGCTGTCTTATGTGATGTGAACACTGACAACAAAGAATACACACAAATAGAGAGACAAAAGAGTCGGTGCCACTCGGAGAACGATGGTAGCCATCGTCATCAATGATGGTTTACCCTCCGAGCAAATGACCGCCGGTGTATCTTTCCGCCTACGAGTATCCAATTTCCAATTCACTCTGTCGTACTGGAGTACTGGAGTACGAATGAAATACCGGTACTACCAGTAAGTACTACCGTAAGTACGTACGTACCTACCGTAGTCTTTCGTGTGCATACTGCAGACTGCAGTAGCAGAAGAAGGTTGATTATCGTTTCGAATAGAGTGAGAAATCACAGTCAGTTTCAACTACCGGTAGTCTAGACTATGATACAGGCAACGGTAGTAGAATGCACTACCAGTATCTACCGGTAGTTGCAGTACACACCACGAGCATGATACATTCACGGATTGGCTGGAAGTTGTACTAGCTAGCCCCAGCAATCCCTTTGGTCAGCATACCCTCAGCCAAGCGTGGAATAGTAAGCTCGATACGTTTAGCTATGTCCGATGAGGTGTACAAGAAGTTCCACGACTTTGAATGAACACAGACGGCATTGCCAATGATGCAAGAATGTTAGCTAGTCAAATCTGTGTGGGGTGAGAAACTCCTCAGACACGCCCTTTGCTGTAAATCTGCTGCACATATACTTCACATCATAGAGCTTCTTTTGTCCGCCTTCGTCGATTTTGATGTCAACAATCATACCCACACCACCCTCGTGGTTCACTCCCGGCCAAGAATGCGCTTCCATCATAACCAACTCTCCCGCTCTGAACAAGTATTTTTCGGTGGGGCGTTCGAGTATGGCCGATGCTTCGACGCCTTTCCTCTTGCTTGCTTGTCGTTTCGAAGCGCGTTCTGGAGGAGGAACGTTTGTAGCCTTCTTGGTGCCTTCAGGTTGTTGAGATGCACTCTTTTCTTTTCGGATTTTTCTAGACAATGGTTGGGACTTCTCAATGGTAATTTGGCCGTGAGGCAAATTCGGAGCTTTTGCTCTCTGTGGATCTTTCACTCCCATTTCAATCATCGACTCGGCAACGTGAATAAGATCAACGGGACGTGAATCCCTTTGAGTCAGCGTTTGTTCGGTTTCCCTTTGAAGAATTTCTCTAGGCATGGTTGTCCTTTCTTCGCAGCTTTCTTTGAAAATCGCTCCCTTCCCAGCCATGTTCGTGTCCACATCCGCAACATCGTCTACTTCTTCGTCGCTCTCACAAGATTCGCAACCCTCGCATTTCCAAGCCTTCGTTTCGGCTTCTTTCTGTGAGAAACCAATACATTTTTCCGCCACATCGTACCACGAATGACAGCTGTCACATTGAATCCAAAACATTTCGGCACCACGAACACTTTGTGACGAATGTATCTCACCACATATGCATCCGAGCCATGGGTTCGAGTCGTCACAGGCATCTTCATGGGACTCTACAGGCGTTTCGTCATTTACATTGTTCACATTCGCGATCCCGTTCGGTTGAGTTTCTTGGCTAATGACACTAGACTCATCGTCTGGCTGTTGCGCATCGTCGAAAGCCACTGACTGGGTGTGACCTGAAACGGGACTTTCTGGGGTCATCTTGGTATTGGATGGTAATTCAGGGTCAGAGGGCGGTTTCCACGTTTCATGTTGTCCATCACAGAGCTTTTCAACATCGGGCGCTGTCGTATCTCCAATGTTTGTGATAGAATCGGTAACCTCGTTGAGCTTTGGCCTGGTAGACGGCAGCGGTGTTCCAGAGTCCTTTATTTCAGCTCGACCGTTGTTCTGATCGGCATCGGCATCTGCAATAGTCATGTCACATACTTCTCCATTTCCGACTTCTTGCCAACCAACCAGACGCTGGTCTTTAGAAGCAGAATCAATGACATTTAGTGCCTCTCGTTCCAATATCTTCATCGCTCTATGAACGTCTTTCGCAAGCTTGTATCGAGAAACAACAAGATAGAGATCTGGTGCACTCAATTCTAGCTCGAGGCCAAAGCCAACTTCACTCATCCCTCCCACCGGCTTTCCATTGATCATGACAATCATATCATGGACGTTGAGTGCACTGTTTGCAGCGTTGTTCCCTGTTGACGCGCCAATCAATGTCGCCGCAGATGCTGGAGAACTCAATTCCACCGAAGCGATTAGGCATGCATGCCCAAACTCATCTCGGGCGACCTGAAACCCCCACGGGACTCGCCCAAGCATGTCTCGTTTCAAGCAAACCACGCTAAAGCCTTCCTCTGGGAGACAATGGCTCTTCCTGTAGGTCGACCCTCTTTCAAAAGGGTCGATTCTGTATCGATTCGAAGGAAGGAATGTTTCAAAGTGACCTCGTCCTCTCGCTGGACCGAACAAGATGACATCTCCGACAGCATGACCTTCTGTGCCCCATGGATTGTCTGCCAGATCGACCCAATCTTGGTCGACGAAATCGGAAATAGAATATATCTCCGGTGGACTTGAATTGCCAAAAACGTCGGCCGTTTCCGGTGGGCGCTCTCGCTCCTTTCGACGAGATTCTTGTGTTCCCTTCGGTTCGATTTCCAAAGCTTCGTCCATGGCACTAGGATGGCGCTTTTGAGAGTTGCGCTCGTTAGATTTAGGAATAGCAATTGTTTGGATTCGCCCTTGTTTTTGCACGGGTTGATATACGGAGGTGTCCTCCATTTCATCATCCGATTTTTCTTCTTCACTACTCGAAGACGAGGCCCTGTTCACTGCAGTCCACCGTCTGTTTGGCTGGACGTTCTTTGGATCACTTCCCTTGGCGACATTTCTCCGTTGTATCTTTGTTTTCTTCGTTGGAGACTGCTGCTTCGACCGAGATTGGCTTGTCATTGCAGCGGATTTGGTCGTTTTCTTCTGCGTAGTTTGACGTTGCTGTTGTTGTTGTTTCTTCTCTTTACTACCCTTTTGATCATCTCGTTCGTTTCGTTCCTGATCGAATCGTCGTTGGTTTTGTAGGCATGCACGGTTGTGATGCAAAGCACCACTGCCACCACCTGTTGTCGTATGTTTCGAGATTGGCTTTCCAGTCTCAAACTCCTTTTCACAAGCGGGACAACCAAGGTTTCGGCCGTGTACGATGCGACGTACGACATCGTACGCTCCCGAATTGTCAAAATAATGGTTTTGGGGACACCATGCATGATGCAAGTTTGGTATTCGTTTCTTGTTGTTCCTTTCGGCATTGCATCGGTTGCAGAATGGAACCATTAGTCTTTTTATGTTTGGTGGTCGTCCTCTTGGAAACGTTGACGTTGACGTTGACGTTGACCGTTTCGTTTTCTTCGATGGTGGTTGCAACAATTTGGATGCGGCGGTAGCCGTGGGAGGTGCCGTTCGTTTCTTGGGACCTGTATTAGACGCTGTTACGTTGCTGGCAGATTGTTTTGAAGTTGCAGCAGTAGCCCTTGTTCGTGTCGAGTCATCTCCGTTCTTGTGATCGTCCCTGGTCCGTCGACGCAATACACACACGGAACGATACGGCCTTTTCTTGGACCATGCCGCTATTTCATCAAAACTCGCCAACGTGGGAGTAACCAAACGACGGGTCGTGTACTCTTTTCCGGGTGTCAAGAACCAATCTCCCTCCCGGAGTCCGTATTGAGAGCCACAATAGGGCTTGATTTTGGCAGAAGACGATGTACCGTGGTCGGATTTTTGTTCCCGAACCATGATTCGCGAGATCATACAGTGCTTCTTGATGGGTTGTGGTTCGAGTTCTGGGAAGGTTTTACGGACGATGGCTATACCAAGAGAGGCTCGTTCCGTCGTTGGAAACTTGATGGACACGATCTTCCATTCATGAGAAAAGTTGGGCGGCAACTCGTATTGAACCGAATCGATATCTCGATCGTCACCAATTGTTTGGTCCCCTTTGTTCTTTTGCGGTTTATCCTGCTTGTTGTTGCTGTCGGTGGTTGGTTTGATCGGATTTGTCACTTGTCGTTGTGGTAGGGGAGGAAACATCCGACCCGACGCTTGCTTATGCTTAGATCCAGTCATCGACCTAGTCGTTTGTTTGGAGAGGGTTCTTGACGACGCGACTTTCATATTGGTTTTATTGCTGATAGGAGTAATCTCCTTCTGTTCCTCCTCGGAGGCATTGTCCGGATACTGTAACACATTCATGTCTTGTGAGAGAGCCTTGAGAGTATGTGTAGTGGGAGATTGGAATGGCAGCACTCTTGGGGATGCATTGGTGTTATAGTGGTCGTTTGTTTGTTCTCCTCGTGGGCTGGGGTGTGCTGATTGTTGCTGCTCCGAATTCTTTGTGCTGTTGTTCTTGCTACAAGATGGATCCTTTGTTGTTGAAGCTATTGCGTCAATTGGTGGAGGAGTTCCATGTAGACCTGTCGTACTGCTGGGACTGCTGGAAGAGTCCTGAGAAGCTGCCGGGGAACGTAGTAGTACCTTTGGCGAAACATCATGATTGGGTAGAGCATGAGAAGGATCAGGAAGCGATCCACTTTTACTGCTTGTTTGCACATCGAAGCATTGTCTTTGTTCTTGTTGTTGTTGCCGTTGTTGTTCTTGATCTTTCGTCAATTCGACCGAACCAAATTGAAGATTGTGACTGGGAAGCTCCGTCTCCTCACTATCTTGGCTTTTGGTGGTATCGTTGTCATCATCATCATTGTCTAATAAGAGATTCACGGAATGTGGATAATGAGAGTCACCGTCATCATCGTCTTTGTCCTCTACACTTCTGTTGTTGGGAGGATTGCCATGTTGGTTTTGTTTGTCGCTGGTAGCTTTTGCCTGGCTAAAAGCCGACATGGCACCGTAACAACGGCCCTCGAACATGGTAGAATACCTAATAATACGACGAACTGTGTTCGAGTGTGTAACAAAAAAAAATGCGATACACTGGTGGTGTGATCAATCATCATTTTGGGGAATACCACCGTATTTTGGTAAAGCTATTGGTGGCACGTCTTGTTCCAATATAAAATAGGATCCATGATAGCATATGTTATTTTGATTATTGTTGTATTACAAAAACTATCCCTTAACCTTTGCCGCAAACAGCTTCCGCCCGTGCATGAAGAATCGACTGTGAATCAACTGCGATCATTGACACTACTGTGAGCATGGATCTGTTCTACCGTAACGTAATACGGTACCGTATTGTATACTACTATTAATACTACTACTACTACTACTACTACTACTACTACTACTACTACCGGTACTACTACTACTACTACTTCTACTACTACTACTAACTACTACTACTGCTACTACTACTGCTACTACTACTACTACTACTACTACTACTACTACTACTACTACTACTACTACTACTACTACTACTACTACTACTACTACTACTACTACTACTACTACTACTACTACTACTGCTACTACTACTACTACTACTACTACTACTACTACTACTACTACTGCTACTACTACTACTACTACTACTACTACTACTACTACTACTACTACTACTACTACTACTACTACTACTACTACTACTAATATGCCATCGGACAGAACAGATGAAGAAGATATTACGTTTAGATGCCAATTCTCGATAGTAGAGTTTGGGTGCTGGTTGCTGGATGCTGCTGGTGTGTGGTGGTGGTCCAGTCTGTGAGCGAAGAATCCAGCACCAGCAACCAATCAGTAAGGCCTTTACAACAAATAACGTTCGGGACGGGACGGGGGTCTTCACATTCACCTTCTTTCCATTTTCAGCCCAACCTACTCTTGTGGAAATTTTCACAACCTTTGGAAAAGTTTTTTTTTCTTTCCCCATCCACCTTCTTTCCACTTTTCACAATCTTCTCTCCAAGAGGATTTCACATCCACCTTCTTTCAATATTATATTCACAACCATTTTCTCCACCAACCTTTGGGAAGCATTGAAAGCGTTTTCACATCTATCCACCTCCCTTCTCTTTACACTCTTCTTCACAAGTTTTTCACAACCTTGAGGTCCTACGTAGCTAGAAGCAGTAATACATTGTTATCATTATAGCTACTCCAATCAATCAGGGTCCTGATCGATCAATCTAGAACTGAAACCTTTTTTCTTCTTTTTAGATACTATTGTCAGTGACACAACTAATTTATGCGTTTTCATTATCCTGTTATGGTATTTTTACTCCATAGAAGGTACCACTACTTCTCCTTTTTCTTCTTTTTCTCCTCCTTTGGACGCCTTTCCTTCTCCTTTTCACGTTCTTTCGAGGCTTTGTGAAAGATTCGGGCGACTTGAATGGCCGTACCACGTTTGGACGGATCTGCTTGAAAGCACAAGTCCATGGCCTTGATGAATGCCTTGACAATGCGATTCTTGCTCATGGATCCAGTTGCGTACGGTTCCAGCATGGCAGGTGGAATGCCGTCGCGAACTTTTTGTCGTACCTCTTCCATTCGCTCCTTTTTCATTTTGCCACGTGGTGCATGTGTCGTCAGTATGTGGAACAACACATTTCCCAGAGCATAAACATCAACCTTCTCCGTTACAATGACGTTATGGGACATATCCATTTCTTCTGGAGCACGCCACCAGGGTTCATGCAGTCTAGAACGAAATCCGCATGACTGGTTGGTGGAAGGATTGTAGGTTAAAAATTCAGCAATGTTGAAGTCGTTCAACTTTGGTTTTCCGTCGGACATGATGGCAATGTTTCTGGGGTTGATGTCATAGTGTGCCATGGTAGGAATTGAGTTGCCAAATCCGGTCGTCGAAGTAGCAGTGTGGTTCCCGTACAACAGCTGCTTCGTCGAATAGAGCTTGGACGTTCCAGGCTTGTTGGAGACGTGAATGTTGTGAATATGCGCCAAGCCTAGAGCAACGATGGAAGCGAGTTGCAGTTTCATATCCAGAGCTCTTGGATCCGTTTCTTTTCCACGTAATCGTCGGTTGAGCTTTTCCAAACTGGTAATTTCACCGTTCGCAACCCCACCCGCGAGCTCGTTGATAGCAGATTGTCCGCAGTATCCATACACATCCATTACAAACGGACTGAATGTCAGCCGTTCCATGGCCACGGCATCCCGACGATGCAAATCAAAGTACTCCTCCACAAATTCCCGTTCGATGCGCAGCGTCTTGACGACGACAGTCGATGACGAAGGGTGGTCCTCTTGCGTTACCATCATGTTGTTGCTGTACTTCCAAGTCGATCGGAACCATCCTTCCCCCAATAATACCAGATCGGATTGATCGTGTTGCGAAACACTGCCCACCAAATCGATCTCATGCATGGAATTGCAATTGACAAACGATGCTGTCATCCAGTCGGCCATGGGACGGCAAGTGTTTTCATTTTCGTCACCATGCGTACTTGGTTGCGAAGCGTTGAGTATAGGTACCTCCGACGTGTTAAGACCAGCGTTCGGGTGGTCTTTTTCGTCGTGATCGTCCATGAGTAGGACGGGAAGATCGAGGAAGTCATCCCACGTTCGGTTGTCCATTTTTTTCGTCATCAAAGTTTCGTAGTCCCGGTGGGGCGGTATCTTTTCCTTGGGAGGTTGCACTCGGTGATACTGAAATTGTTGATTCTGTTGTGAGAGCTGTTGTTTGATAGCTTGTGTCGTATCCATTAACAGTACGAGGATTCTTGAGTGCTGCGACCAAGTAGAAAAGGTAGACCGACGCGTCGGCGCGCGTTTGCTGTTGCGGATGTTGGCATCATCTTGTTTCTTGGTCAATGATGAAGTGTCAGTTGTGGTTTTGGGTTGCTGGAAATGATGTTTTGTTTCGTTTTGTCGTTTGTGTAGCACCTGATATTCTTGGGGGGCATCGTTATTACTATCATTGGTAGTTGCTGTTGCGACATCGATGGAATTGTTCCCTTCCATCACCCAAGCCAAGTACAGGAAACTCACAGCTGACGCCACTATCAGTGCTACCAAAAGAATGACAAATCTCTTTGGGTGGCTTGGGCTGCCGCTGACTCGCCGCATAGCCGATACCTGTGACTGTGACGACCGACGGCGACGACGGTCTCCGTTCAATGTGTCGTTGGAAGAGTGAATGTTTTTATTTGTGTTACGGGAGGGTAGAGTAGAGTCCCTGGCACCATTTTTTTGTTCTTCGTCCTTTGCCGTAGTACCGTGGGAAAATAGTTTGGATTTGGCAGACTGGAACGATGATTGTCTTTGTGAAATCTCTTGATGTAGTTGCGTCATCGTGAAGGGTTGAGCTTGGAAAGTCCAACGACGACGCCACCTTGCAGCAAAGCCCGAAATTCCAACCGAATCCCCGTCAATCAACGAGTCGCAGTTCCGATGTATAATATTTTATGTATCTTGGATATTGGATATGCAATGTAGAATACAATATGTAGTTGACGTTGAGGTGTTGCGTGTAGGAACACGTTCATGTCAGTGTACTATAGGACAGTCGCTTGATGCGATTATTCCTTTCGTTACAATTGTTTTTGGATTGAATTGACGATTGAATTCGGATGCAATCGGGACCGTGGACCAGATGATGTTTGATGATGATGATGATGATGATGATGATGATGACGTCGTTTTGTTCTGAAACAAATTCAAATAATATTATTATAGAGATGATTGCTTCTCTTTACTCAGCCCACGACTCTTTTGCCGTAACTGTCAAAGGTATTTGTGTAGTGAATGCAAAGGCTTCCAGGCAAACACCCGGCGTGGGAGCTTTTCCTCGTCGTCCCTGTAGCTAGCTTCCAGATAAAAAAATAGAGAGTGTTGAAAAACCATCATCATCATCTTTTCTTCTGATCGGGAAGAGGGGGCTTTTACCCTCCATAATCCGGGACCAATTGAACACGACTTAACTGTTAATACGTCGTAAGGGTATGTACTTCGTACTTCGAAGTACTATGTGAACCGTATATACATACGTACGCGTGGTACTATCATTCTCTATTGTACTACGGTAGATAGCTACCAGTAGACTACTACCGTAACTACCGGTACGTTATTCACTGTTATGTAGTACCGGTACCTACCTCCAAACTCCAAGCAAACACGATCCAAAAAAGATCCAAAAAACGCGACACAACTTTATAATCCGGGACCAATTGAACACGACTTAACTGTTAATACGTCGTAAGGGTATGTACTTCGTACTTCGAAGTACTATGTGAACCGTATATACATACGTACGCGTGGTACTATCATTCTCTATTGTACTACGGTAGATAGCTACCAGTAGACTACGGTACCGGTACTACCGTAACTACCGGTACGTTATTCACTGTTATGTAGTACCGGTACCTACCTCCAAACTCCAAGCAAACACGATCCAAAAAAGATCCAAAGAACGCGACACAACTAGACTACCAGTACCGTAGTCTACATACCCCTTCGACATCGCCTGATGTTGGATTGAAATCCCGCTACCAGCAACAACACACTCACTGTCAGGCCTCACAATCAAACTCACAGTCAAAAAAAGACAGAAAAAAAGTACATCTGACAGCTTCTCCCTTTTCCATCACGCAACCAAGATTGTGTGCAAAAGGATCCGTCAGCTAGCGACCTACGTACTACAGTATTTATTATTTGTCTACGGCATGATCCCCATCACCACCTACTACTCACCCCGCAAAGCTATTGTTGCTACGGCAGCGACAGCTGCCGCTATTCTTTTGTCTTTCCAGACCGTCTTGGTGCAATCCTGCTCTGATTTTCTCGTAACACCCGGAGCCTCACTGGATGGATCGGCTATGATTGCCTACAATGCTGACGATGTGGGGTTAAATGGGGTCCTGTATCATTACCCGGCAACAACCAACAATGACGTCCAGTCAAACATATCCATTTATGAGTGGGATTCTGGTGTGAGTACATCCAACAAACAGCAACAACAACACACAACTGAAATTGCGAAAAACTCATGGATAACGTTTCAACGTTTCAACTCCCTTTTTTCTGCGGGCATCTTCTTTTGTTTCTCCATAACAGGAGTATCTTGGAGAGATTCCTCAAGTCCGGGAAACCTTCAACGTCGTGGGGAACGGAAACGAATACGGTTTGGTCATTGGTGAATCTACCTATGGTGGGATACCTATTCTTGGCCGACCGCTCGATCCGAAAAACCGTGGCATCGATTATGGGTCTCTAATCTACATCACCCTCCAGAGATCCAAGACTGCACGAGAAGCTATCCATACCATGGTGGACTTGATGGGTACGTATCTTTTTTATGATGATGTAAATTTGGCGCGAGGCAGTTGGAAATGCACTCACCCCACCACATACAACATGCATATCATAATATTCCCACAGATACCCATGGATACGCATCGGAAGGAGAGTCCTTCTCCATCGCAGATGCGTCAGGTGAAGTATGGATTATGGAAGTGATTGGAAGAGGACCAACCTTTGGAAAGATAGGTGCTGTTTGGGTTGCTCGGCGTGTTCCAGGTAAGAACTGTTGGGGAGTGGTCCACAGAAATGAAAGAAAGAAAAAAAAGAAACCGTCTCAAGTCATTCTTGTGACACGCACATGTCTTTTTTATCCTATCATCGCCCAGATGGATATGTCACCGCACATGCCAATCAAGCCAGAATAACGACTTTTCCAAGAGATGATGCGGAGACATGTCTATATGCCGATGATGTCATCGATGTGGCGGTACATTACGGATTGTATTCAAAAGCCGCCGATCCCGCAGCATTTAGTTTTTCCGATGTATACGACCCTGTTGGCTTTTCTGGTGCTAGATTTAGTGATGCCAGAGTCTGGTCCATGTTTTCGCAAATTGCCGACGAGGACGGATCGTTTCAGATTCAGTATCAAGACTACGCATCCGGACAAAATCTCACCAACCGCATGCCGCTGTTCATCAAACCGTACAAAAAGTTGGACATCCGCGATGTCATGGACTTGATGAACTCACATTACGATGGTACCGCCTTGGATTCTTCCCACGATGTCGGCTCTGGGCTTTTCGGTGCGCCCTATCGACCACGACCCTTGGAATGGACCTTTGGCGAGATGCGATACTTTAACGAACGTACTGTGGCCATCGAAAAGACGGGTTGGAATTTGTAAGTACCCTCTAGAGTATTTTCTTCGTTTGTCTGTAGTTTTGTCCAACCATCTCAAATTGTCGCTACAACCCTAACAGTGTGGCACAGATACGACCGCACATGCCGAGGGAGCTAGCTGCTCTCATTTGGTTCGGGGTGGACGACTCCTCGACATCTCCTCGTCTTCCTGTGTACGCCTCGAGTAAGATGGTCCCGGAGGCATACGCAGGGAAAGGCACGCAAGACGGAGTTAAGTTTGATATCTTTAAATTTGATATGAAGAAGGCATTCTGGATTCAGAACTTGGTGTCGAATTTCGCCTACTCAAGATGGAACGATTGTTACCCGACTGTACGACACAAGATTGACGAAATTCATGCAGCGTTTGCATATCAAGTGGGGCATGTTGATGCTAAGGCATTGGACCTTTATAAAAAACAAGATGCATCGGTTGCTGTGGACTTCGTGACAATGTTTACCGTGGAAGCTGGGGAAGATCTCCAAAGAGAATGGACGGCTTTTTTTGGAGACCTTTTTACTCGGTTTCGAGATTTCTCTATAATCCTGCCCGACCCCGACAGTTCTCGAGGTTTCACTATCGAATCACCGGGTCTCAGTGAAGAAGTGAAACGGCGCATTGTAATGGAAACAGGGACTCGATATCAAGTGCCGCAACAATATGGAGAAACCCCTGGCCTTCGTTGGGGAGGCCAAGTAACGGAGGTGCTGGTCAAAGCATACTAAAACGAAAAGAACGCTGGATTATTCGGTTGTCTTTGCTCTCTGACTTAGCTAGAGCTGGAATCGGTGCTGGTGGCAGACGTTATTCTCTGCAACTGATTCTCCCACTCACTGAAGGTCCTAGTCACCACCATTTCTGTGATTTTGAGATCGTCATTCACCAAAAAACGTGTTTGTCCTTCCACTTCTAGCTTGGAACTATCCGGTTGGATGCCTCGAGACTCTCCCTTGAAGGTTCCTTCTTCGTACCAATGCGCCAACACCCATTTTGAGGAACCCCTGCCACACGTCGGTCTGCAGTTTCGAAACAATCGGGCAAGCAACGTTAGGCATGGTTCGTCTGGAACGACATTTCTTTCTGAAAAAATCTTCTTACTTGTAGTGAAACTTGACCATTGTGTCTGGATGAGCTGCCAGAAATTCCATGCACCGTTCCCCTAACTCGACTGGCGTAGCCATGCGTTCCGAATTCGAGACACCACAAACGTCGCGAATCTTGGTACCACGGGGATCAAAGCAGCTTATAATTTGGTCTCGATTTTGCTGTTGAACACCATCAAAATAACGATTCACTACATCCTCTCGCCATCTCTTGCCTCCCCCCACCTTGAGTATCGCCCTTCGCAAAATATTGGGGGTACCAGCAGCGGGAGAAGAAAACGACACCACAGATTGTAAGCACACCAACAAAACAGTGAGCAAGAGAGGAGGGCGAAAGAGAGGATTCATTGCCTTTAACTGTCCCCAGGAACGCACGATAGATGGTTGGAAGCTCAGACCGTCGATAGATTTGCAAATGCTGATGACGACTGTTGATTCGTCTGCACAAGGCAACGGAGTTAAGAAAAAATTAATGATGTTGTGTTCAAACTGTCACTGTCCACACCTTCAAGAAAGTAGATGCACGCACATTACGATGATTTTTGTGACGTCATTTTGTGAGAGGATAACTCTGTTTTTGGAATAATACTGTAGCAGTCTCTACTAACTAGCTACCTGTAGCTAGCTAGCTAGTAGAGAGTACTCGGAGTAGATTGACCGAAAAGCCTCTTGCTGGTTTGAACTGGAACACTGAACGGAAATGTCACATCTGGGGAATGCAGGAAATGCACATAAATTATTCCTTTTGAGTGTCATGTCCAATATAGTTTTAGTTTGAATAATTGTCCTATAATCTGATAGTTTAGGAACTAATAGCAAAAGGATCATGAAGTGGTGTCATTAATCTGTTCCATAGCAATGATGGAAATGATGATCAATATTATTGTGTCTGCAGTGTTCTTACAGTTAGCCTTTTGTTGACAGTCTCATGCCAAGCTCCAATGACAGACATAGCACTGACATGCTGTCGTTCATTTGCTTGATAGGGAGTGTGAATAACCATCATCGTGTAACGTTGATTGCTGATGTTGATGTGAAAAGAATAATGACTTGACAACCATTATCACAACACCCAACAAGGACTACACCAGCACCATGGTCACGACGGTCATTCATGTTCTACGGAGTAGTTCCTAAAAGCGGATGGATTTATCAGTTTGTTTGATATTAATAGTATTAACAAGCATTTTGGAGATTATTTGGTGAAGTACGTGGTACTCCTTATCAGCCATCCTTCTCCGTATTACACTACTGCCTACTTACTGTTCGAGCACGACGACTGTAGGTAGAAGATGTAAGAGCACACCTAGCTACGGAGGGTAGTCTAGTCTAGGTAGACTACGACTGTACTCCGAGTAAATGAAAGATAGAGGCTAAAAACCCTCGGAAAGATTGGAATCATTTATTAACTGTAAGCTAGAGTAAAGCACTACGTATTTTACCAAAGAGCAACAAGCAAGGCCATTGTGTTGATGGAAGTATGACTTGACAATCTCGCCAAACAAAAATTAATTGTATAGATTACATTTTTTTGTTGGCGTTTTCATTTATACTTACAGTTAGTTAGATTATTGCACTGACAGTTTTGCTTGCTGACAAGAGGCTCATTCACGGTCAGTCGTGAGTCGTGAGGAAGGAAAAAGAAACAAATTGAATACCATAGAATGGCACACAACATAATTAGAAGTTTTTTAGAATTTTTTGGAATATTTTCATACAACATATTTCATATCAAATATGAAATGACATTTCATGTTTTTTACCGCGATATGCCGTGCTAAATCCATTCAAAAAACAACAGAAAATGTTATATGAAATTCTATATGAACGTCACATCAAATTTGATGCGAAATGTTGTGTGGAAAAAAATTCAATTTGATTTGGAAATAAGACAATCTTCTAACTGTAAGTAAATAATTCGTGGTATGACGTAATAGCTAGTCCAAGCAATATTCAACGAATCTTGCAGCAACCTAAACTCGGAAGCAATTTTCGTGTCCACCGTAGTAGTCTAATGTGATTCGATCCAATCGCTGTTTTGTATCAACTGTCATCATCATACATACATTCTTCAATTCGACAGTAAATACTACGTACATTTTAGCGATGGCAATGGCCTTTTCTCTTCATGGCAAGACTAAAAGGCAGGTGCTCTACTAGCTCTTGAATCGTTGTAGAGTTTGCCCCCATAATTTTCTCACAAAACATACTCGCCAATATTTAACTTCTTGCAAGAATGGTTCGAGCAGTTGAAGCGCCATGAAAAAAGAGAGTTCACACGCTGTAATTGTCCTTGGCAAGCTTCGTGTAGACGACAAAATTGAAGAAAGAAAAAACATCTACCACAACTGCCTGAGACGTCAAAATACCTATGCTCAACGACGACTATGCGTAAACTAGCTTCTCTTCTGCCTTGTCCAACAGCCATAAGAGTTGCGGAAAGGTAGTTGCTGCCCGTGTTCCTCAAATTGTAATGAGACATCCTGCATGAAAATCAATTTTCAATTTAACAAGAGTGGTGTAAATGTCTATTCTGGTGGTGCTTCTCTTGAATATTGACTGTGATTTCCACACTTTACTGGAGTCGTAAGTGTATTTCCTGCATTCCCCTGGCATTTCGATTGAATTGGACTGTCGCGAATTGCGAATTCCAGCGATGAAAAATTGATAGTTACCTCCCACCATCCATAATAGTTGCTCAAGATCGTTTATTATTGTTATAATCATTCACAGTCAATCACTTTTTGGAGTATATGATCGACAAATGACAGAAAAGGGCGCCAAATCCCCACTGGCGGTTGCCTTATCATAAAGGGTCGCACGATGTTCCTTCGAACAGAATTTCGCCAACGGTGATTCCGGGAACGGGACGAATCGTGCTCGGTCGTGTTCTAAAAGATAGGCTACCTCCTTGTTGATTCTTGCGACTTTGTTGCCATATGCCATATCCGCCATGTTGCCAAGCATGATACCACCAACGACCAATGGAATGACGGAAAGAGGCGGGAACGGCCGTTTGGATAGGGTGGCAAATGTCAAACCGGTAGCGTATGTAAGCCATACAGATCCAAATATTTATATGTTGTCACGAGCCTTGGCGATGTCGTAATAACGACAGAACACAGAAAAGTAAATTACTGTTAGTACTGGTATTATAGGATTACGACGTACCTATTTCAAAAGCCGCTGTCAGCCAATGAGCGAAGCAAGAACTTTCGTATTTTGAGTAAATTGTTAGACAACCACCAGAAGCCGTTATCATAAAATGAAGCAAGAACTTTCGTATACACAAGTAAGTTGTTAGGCCAATCCTTATAACCGACGCGCCCGAGCCCGAGACTGCACTCAGTCTCGTGCGCGCAAAAAAATCATTTTTTTTCGACTTATAACACGAACGAGAGTGATTGTGGTATTAAGGTATGTATAATATAGTAACAACGAATCCTTATACGGTATGAATGCGAGCATTTTGGCGGGCTTCGCTGTTTTTTTGCCGCCGTCTTTTGTACAATCGATGCACAATCAATTGTGTTGCACAATCGATTGCACACATTGCACCACATTTATCGATTGAACATGTCCAACCAGAGTAAAAGTAGCAAGTCTCCGAATATGCCAAGGAGTGGAAAGGATGATCCAATTGAGTTTTCAGTTGGTTTTTGGGTGATGAAAGAATTTCAGTCGGTCATTGCATTCAGAGCTTATGAATCTGTGGTCACCTCTGGTGAAAGTCGATCGGTGAAACAACTCCAGAACATGGCTTTTGAAAAATATCATGGCGATTTAAACAATGCTGACAGCCTTGGTCTAGCAAAGAAGTTCATGTTAGGTTTGGAAATGTTTGACGGAATTTACGACACGGAAGATGATCCTGCGACTGGCAAGTCAAAGAAAGTGTTAAAATATATTCTTCATCTTAATGCCAAAGCAACTATTGTTTCAGACCCCAACCCACAAGCCAACGGCATTAATATGTTGACGTTGTCAGCAAACAAGAAGTCTGATCGAAGCATCATCAGCGGAAGGACTATATGGGACATGGGAAAGAAGGTTGAAATGCATGGCCGAAAAGTGTTAGCATATGTGATGAAGTCGAAATACAAGAGTGGTAAAATTCCCTCTGGTGAACGGTGGGAGGACTACTTGAAGTTTTGTCGTTACAAGATGTATCAGGATAGCATCCAAGCTAAGAACAAGAACAAACGCAAAGCAACAGATGATGATTCTTCGCTCGGTGTTGATGCGGAAAAATGTGATGACGAGAATGAGGAATCTTCTGTTTCCTTGCCTTCTGGTCCCATAACACAAGATGAAGAAGATCAAATCATTAAAGATTGGGACAATGACTTCACATTCCCAGGGTATATGGCATGGGCCCTGTGGGGTTTCATTCCAATGGAAGGTCTGGAGGCCTACAAAGCATGCTGCTTCTCTACTGGAGACAATATGATTGGTAAAAAAGATAGCAGTTCGGGAAGACGGGCAGTAATGAATCAATCTCTTCAGAGAAAATCTTCCGCAGCCAAACAGAAACCAGAAACATTCACCATTACAAAAGAGGATGTGTCCGCCATCAGTGATGTCCTACAAAATACTGTGCAAACCAGCAAGCATGAATTTGGTATTCAGATTTTTGAACGAATGCTCGATGAGGTCAATAAAGAAGAAGAAACTTGGAAAGCCCTCGTTCTTGCACGCCCAGAAGTATTTGATGATCCAACTGCCTTTGCAGATTGGTATCCTTTCCAACGGTGGAAGGCTGCTGAAAAAAAGAAGGAAAACATATTAAAAGAAATGCACGGTTTTGGCAAAAATTTCTTGCATGGAGAAACTGCTGCTTCCGCTGCTCCATCCACCCAGAAACCTAGCGGATCACTGTCCTTCACCATGGACGATGATGTTCATGTTCCAGTTTCAACCGTAAATGTACAAGAGGAAAGTGAGAATGCAGCTGAGGATGCCTCAGTGGAGAGTATTAGTGTGGGCGTGTTAAGCAGTCCCTAAACCAAACAGGTACTTCAGCAACAAATACTAAATCCATTGTTTCATAAAATTTCATATGTTTTACTCCATATTGGGTTCTCTCCCTAGTCTTGCTGTTGGCCAGCACAGTTCCTTCCTTTTGAAAGCAATATCAAAGTGAACAACCAATCGTCGACGAAACTGTTCTGTAGACATTTCTCGGACTATGATTGCACCCGTGTCGTCCCTAATGACTCTACCATGATGAATTGCCACATCCTCGTCACCCTCGTGTGGTTGAGGATGATTCCCCTGACCCATTCCACTTGTGTCATAGTTTACCGTGCTCATGTTGTTGAGCGTAAGAAGGGTTTGAAGTGCGTTTGGCAACCAGCAACCAACCCCCTTTATACTTTTCTTTCCGGACACGTCCAGTTGATGGATCATATTCATATAATTCAAACTCAATGTTACACAAAGGACTGGTTCCATCATGCAAACCTGTAGCTAACTCATCATATCGAACGAGTGTCTTGTCATTCCACCTAGAGGGATGGCCATCAGTGGTGCTGAAGATTCTTCTCCTGTGGTTTGTGATGAGGTTATAAGCCCTGGCGGGGAAAGGAAGCTTAAACGATAAATGTGCCTGCCTATTCCTGAAGCTGATGCGGCTATGCTCGACATGGGTTGCATCCATGGATCCACAACAACCTGGAAATCCTGCAGCAGTGTACTCCTCACAGCACATTACCATTGCTTCTTCTGCTGAGGTTGGTGGCCGCACCCATTCTTTGAAAAGGACATCAGCTCCAAATGAGCAAAACTGATGAAAGAAAGTCCGAATTACTTCCTCACTGATTGCAGTGGCTTCGGTCAAGTCATCAAATGTCCATCCGCGGCCAAGATAACGAAGGGAGGTAAGCACCAACAATTCCAAGGGGGCGGCAGGTTTTCCACCAGCAGCTTGATTGCCCGGTCGCCACCTTTTGAAGTAACCATCTGGTTTGTTGGAATCATCAGTGCATCTCTTTACCAATTCAAGAAAGTTACTGTAAGGTAGTCTGAACCTGTTTCTAAACTTTCGATGAAAGTTTGGAAGGAGATTTGGTGATTCTTCTTTGCAATATAGAATGTACCAGGGAGACATTGTTGGGGGCAACACAGAAAGTGTGCCTGCGCTATCTTTGTACTTAACACGTCCGTGCTGATAACGGCGCTTCTTTGGGGGGGGACGTGCATTAGTATGCACAAGAGAAGGCAATGATTTCGCAATTAAACATGCAGCCTCCATCATCATCTGTCTCCGGAGCTTCCATCTTGCTTTTTGCTGATCCCGACGCTGCTTCCTCGAGCTGCCTGAACCGACCATTTTAGAGGTGTTCCTTTCGCTGTGGAGGTATGCGTTTCGCTGTGGAGGTGCC
Source organism: Nitzschia inconspicua (assembly GCA_019154785.2). NCBI lineage: Eukaryota > Bacillariophyta > Bacillariophyceae > Bacillariales > Bacillariaceae > Nitzschia > Nitzschia inconspicua. The sequence continues at coordinate 1,958,583 of JAGRRH010000018.1, forward strand.
CGTTTTAATGTCCTTTTTGCTGTGGAGACTTCCGTTTTGTTGCTGCAGAGTTATTTTATTGACTGTGATTACATGTTGTGCCTTCTTTTTGTGGCTGTAGTTCAAAAACTGTTGCAGTACTTCAGTCTCGTTGGTGCCCGAGACTGAGGCTTCGGGCTCGTCGAAAAACGTACGAAAACAGACGTTGACGAGACTGTGTACAGTCTCGTGACCCTTATAAGGGGATAAATTTGATGAGCGCGCGAGACTGAGTGCAGTCTCGGGCTCGGGCGCGTTGGCTATAAGGATTGGCCTTAGACAAGAACAAGAAGCCGTTATCATAATATATAATATATACGAAGTAATGAAATACCGTGCTCCGAGTAAGTATTACGACTACCGGTAGGTACCGGTACGTAGTATGTCGTACTGTCGTACTCCAAAAAGGACTCCTCCGACTACCTAAATCAAATCGTACTACTAACTGTAAGAGCTCTACTAACTGTAAGAGTAGTACTCCGGTTAGAAGTATTTAGGGTTAAAGATGAATTGAAAATTCGGAATCCAAATGGGTCAAGCTGTGTGGATCTTTGTACTGCATTTATTGATTGATCATGCGATGATGCGACCATCCAGGTCCCGTCGACTCGACGGAAAATCACGTCTCGGATTTCCTTCTTTTCATATAATATTATTATTTTCTATGATGCCTCTTTGCCCTCGTCATTTACAGTTACGACGTATAGACGACCCACCGAACCTTTCCATTTTATTTCTAAACCTTTGGACAGTTTATCATCACTTTATCAACCACAAAAATTTCAGTGCACTTGACTTACCGCCAAGAGACGGTTTCTATCTACAATGACAGCATCAATGCCCGAAAGCGACATCGAGTTGGGTAACTCCAACGGCGGAACTATGTCCGATTCTCTTGGTGTTCCTGATCCTTCCCTCTCCATGTCATACATCGACTCGTTGCCAGTCGTTCTGGCAGATTCAGAGGAAGAGCAATCAGCTATCCAGTCTGAAGAAATGGCTGTAGCTGATAACGTGGTCCCGCTTAGCAACGATTCCGACTGGATGATCCTTGGTCCTGGGGCTTACAAAACAATGGAAAAGTATCAAAGACCTTCCTTGATGAGTGTCTGCTATTACAAAATCTCTCGGGAAGACAAAATTGGTATTTCCTTTCAGACGGTAGATGGTATTTTGCAAATCAAGACTATCGATTCCAGCAAGGCAATTGCGCAAGCGCCTGTAAGACCTGGGGACCATCTGATGGCTATTGGAAATCATAGAAATTGTTCCCGTTGGACATCGACACAAACAGCAAGCTATTTGAAGGGATTGGTGGGACACTTTACCATGTTATTCAACAATCCAGTGGGTGATCCAAATCTTCACGAGGCGGTTGTGTACAAAGCTGACGTCAACGACACAGTGGGTGTCGGCTTTCGTACGGACGAGCGTCTTCGATTGCGAATCGACAAGCTATTGGACTGGGGACTGATTGGAAAGGACAGCCTATGTGTTCTCAAGGAGGGAGACTACATCCATAAGATTAACGGTGAAAATGCACAAGAGATCGAACCAAGTGCTGCCAAGATGATAGTTCGAAGCACGCCTGGAATGGTATCGATTTCGTCCAAATCGACGAACGCAACCGAAATATCAGTGAGGAATGTCGCCGACCTTTCTCATCGTGGATATCTGAACTTTAATATTACTCCAACGGTCAATGCTACCGCCACGGAATCGTCGTCCATACTTCTTGATTCTAGTGTCACGGGGATCAAAGACATCAGCAACAACATTCTTCAGCCTTCTCCCGCGAATTTCGATACCTACCTTTCACAGGAGGGTATACAGCCACGTTTCATTTACGTCTTGTGCGACAAGCCAACACCAGATACACTGCTTGGAGTTACATTTTGCAAATCTGATGACAAACTCATAATCAACAAAGTCGTAAGCGACGGGGTATTATGGTCTTCGCCCTTGCGCGGGGGATATGACATGTTGGCCATTGATGGTAAAGCGTGCAACACCTGGTCCAGTTGGGAAGCCAGAGAATATTTAACTTCTCGGCAAAACGGAATCGCCTTGGTGGCACGGAATTCTGCTGGTAGCTGCAACTATGTTGTCGCCCAGGTATCCAAGCCAACGCCCAGATCTAAAATTGGAGTCACTTTCAAGAAAGCAGGCAACGGTGCCCTTCAGATAGGAGAAATATTTCCAGACAGTTTGTTCGCAGGATCCATATTGACTGATGGGTGCGAAGTCCTTACCATCAATGGTATACCTTCTCGAGCGTTGTCATCAAAGGAAGCAGTATCCATCGTGGAACATGCCACCAGTACGTTGACAATTCTGGCCAAGTGTGACCCGTCAAAAGGTATTGTATTGGCGGCATTGAGCGCCGAAGAAGTCAGACCCATTGTAATGACTGATGGTGGAAGGAATCAAGCTGAAGGGGACAGCCGAGGTTGCCGATTCTGTGCACTTGTATCCATCATTCTGTGTATTACTGTCTTTGTATTTGTCATTGCCGCTGTTGGTGAGTCGCGGAAATGATTCGTTTTCTCGTTCTACTTATTACCTTGATTGTCTCACAGATGTTTCATCTTGGTTGTGAACAGGTCCAGCGGATGGATCATATTGAGAGAATTGTTATTTCACCTACTCTAGCTAGCTAGTGTATTCTTCATCTTTTAACAGTACTTTATCGTCTAAAATTTTACAGAAAGGATTCGACCGACCAATTACACTCTTTCAACGAGCAATAATTATGATCAAAGAAATCGCCTAAGACTTACAGTTAACTGTAAGATGAACTCACAAGAAGAAAGAATGAGACAGTTGGTAAAATCAAGCAATGTCTTCTTAGATGTTCTATGCCAATCGCTTCCTACAAACGCAATCGTGTAGAAGGATCCTGTTGGTGGTATGAGACATGGACTTGAGACCAGCTAGGGTCTCCTTGATTACAGATTCGTAGACAATGTTGAGGTAGGAAGAAACGTGGATGGGTCACTCTCCCCCCTGACTTGGTCAACTTGTCATTGTTGTGGCGTGTCTGTGAGCTTCCCAGCATTGTTTTTGGAATTCAACACCGTGTCTGACAATTTCACTGGTTATAGAACGTTTCCTCATTTCATGGGGGTTTTCGCCATGAGTTTTTTCGTCGTTCCGCCAATTCTGACTGTGAGTGATGGGCGAATGAATGCTGAGTGGATAGAAATCTGTTGCGTGACAATCAGTGTGTGTATGTAAAAGAGTCGTGCACTACACATACAGCAGTTGTTGTGGTTCGAAGCTATTATTACTGGAGTACAGTGCGATAGTCTACCATTTGTACTGAAGCAAAACCGTCGCGAATAGTGAACTAACAGTAACCAAGCTTCTTAGACTTGAAGGTCATTTTTGTCATTCAAGTGTTGGAGATATCTGTGTCATTCAGGTGTTGCAGATATTTGGTGTTTCTTGTATCAAATACTACGTGGAAGTTTGCACAGAGTTTGTAAGGCCCTCATCTATGGGCTCATGCATCTTCACATTTACAATAAGTGCCTTTTCCAGACATCACTTACTGTTAGTATGAGTTCTTCAGCGTAGGACGTAGCTCTGTATCATAGGAGATCGTTTTAGTTTGAACAACAATCGAGAACTTCGTACGTCCCTACATGGATGAATCCATACTATTCCTTCCAGTTAGAAGTTTATAATTAACTGTAAATATCACCGAACATTAGTAAGAAAATCAACACTTGCAGAGCAATCATGCGGCTGGCTTTGGTCTTCATTGTTAGTATTCAACTACAGCACGCAAGCAATCGCCAGAATGCAGTGCATCGACTGCGGCATTCGTTTCGCCGACTCCTTTGAATCGATGAGTAATGTAATGGTCGATATCCAGGTCGCCTCTCAGGTTTCGCTCCACCAACACCGGAACTTGAGAGCGACTCTTGAATCCGCCAAAGGCAGTACCCTTCCAAACACGTCCTGTGACCAGCTGAAAAGGACGTGTGGAGATTTCGTGGCCCGAAGCTGCCACTCCGATGATGCATGAGGTACCCCATCCGCGGTGACAGCATTCCAGAGCAGCACGCATGATCTCTGTCTTTCCGGTACAATCAAAGCTGTAGTCGACGCCCCACTGGGTCATCACTCCGGCAATATGTTGCTGAATTGGTTTGTCAATGTCCTTGGGGTTGACACAGTCCGTTGCACCTTTGAAAAGAAAACGATATGTGGTCAGCGGCGTCCTGCAACATCAATCTTCGAACAAATAATACCTGTGAAACGCACCTAGTTGTTTCGCAATTTCAAACTTCTTCGGATTGACATCCACCGCGATGATCTTGATAGCTCCAGCAATCTTGGCTCCTTGAATAACAGAGAGTCCCTGATTGATGTGGGGTGATTGAAAAACATGAGTTCATTTGTTGTGGAGAATTTTTCAATTGTCGTCAACACATCATTGGACGTTAACGTACCACTGCGCCCAATCCAAATACGGCCACCGTCGAGTTTGTTTCGACCTTGCACGTATTCCAGACTGCACCTAAGCCTGTCGAGATGCCACAACCAAACAAGCACACTTTTTCAAGAGCAGCGTCGGGATTGATTTTGGCGCAAGAAATCTCCGCAATGACTGTGTATTCAGACATGGTGCTGCAGCTGTGATGGGTGGAGAAAAACAATGCTAGTCAGATGTCTAAATTTCCGGAACACAATTTTGATTCAGACAAGTATTTTCTATTGCTACATACCCCATGAAATGAAAAATGTCTTTTCCATCTTTATCCTTGAATCGAACTGTTCCATCGGGCATGACGCCTGTGTTGACAATTGGAGAGGAATCATTATGAGAGTCAGTTGTTGTACAACATTTCTTTTCGGTTGCTAGTTTCGATACTGATACTGACCCTGACCCTGGGTGCCTCGGATCTTGGGGCACAAATTCGTCTTGGGACTGCGAACAAAGAAGATTGTGCACAGGATGAGGAAATCCTTTCATCTTGGCAAAGCAGTCCTGATTTCCCAAGAACTCACCTTTGACAAAAGACACAAGTCGTTTCGCAACACTGAGGCGTGTAGCATGGAATGACATGGTCTTTTTGTAGCGATGGAGACAGTAATGCAGAACCTGGGTGAGATACTTTGTCATTTTGGATACCGGATGATTGTCATATTATACTGGTGCTTATCATACCTCCTGGCTTGACGCTTGTGACGCCCTCGCCGACCGATTCCACCACGCATCCAGCTTCGTGGCCCAAAATGCATGGAAACAATCCTTCGGGATCATGGCCATCCAACGTGTAGCTGATAAAAAAGCACAAAATCAGATGGGATTAGACAATTCCACAGTATGACGAAGACTGCGACAAGCACATTCCTGTCGTTTCACGGACTTACATGTCTGTGTGGCACAAGGCGTTCGCAATTACTTTCACTCGCACTTCACCGGCTTGGGGTGGCATCACGGTGATTTCCTCTTCCACCATGGGCTGCTTGGGGCCTCGAGCGACCATAGCCTTGCATTTGATTGGAGCTCCGGCAGTAGCAGATGACATTTTGCGTAAACGATTATTTGAAGTTATGCGTAGTACGGTTTTGGGTTGGGTAGGCTTTGAAAACCAAGACCTTAGGAATTTGTGTATCAGACGATGTGTGCTTTGCCTTTCTTGGTTGTTGTTGCGGATCGTTCATACGTCGTAAAAAAACTTCTTGGATTTCGTCGTCACCGTCACCTTCTCATTCATCAAAAGGATCGTCGACGAAGAAACAATCGAATCAATCGATTGAAAAGTGGCCCGCACGGGAAAAGATTCACTTCTGATTGGCGCGAGCTAGCACACAATTTTTGTGAAATATCGCACATTGTGAAATATCGCACATTGGGTGCAGATGTGCAGTCCAAAAAATACAGAAAAAAAAACGCACATGATGAGCTGGTAAATGTTGTCTCGTTGCAAGGCTTAAATGGCTACGGGCTGAAAGTCTTGGTATCGATCGAACACGAAGCTCGAGGTGACGAAGACCTTGCTCTTAAACGGAACACGCAAGGAATGGGCGAGCATAGAATGGCGCTTGAAATCGAAGAAAATTCTCTTGGAGAAGCTCACTTGGTGGCGGCTGCACTGTACGGCAAGCTGGCTGATGAATTCATGCTCAGTGGTAGAAGTTCGGATGCTATTCAAGACTATTAAAATGCCATGATACGTATATACGTTAAACGCGAGTTACCGAAACATGATGAAAAAAGATTTTGCGAGGCCCTGGGAAGTGTATTCAAGATCTAGGCTTCAACGAAAACAAAGGCACTTAGTACAGGACGGTGGTGTGGGAATCTGTCAATTTGGAAATTAAAGGCGACGTTGCTGAGAAAAGTGGGGACCACAGCAAGGGTCTGCATCACTACCATCGGAGCATTTCGTTGGAGGAATGAGTTCTTGGGAAACTTCATCCGTCCACATCTCTGACCTAACGGAACTTTTGCACAAACATTCTGCTATTGCAGCGCTGCCATGGCATCTTCTCTTCGTTTCAAGTAGCGTATTCTTGCTTCTGCAATCTTCTTCTGTCGCCTTTCTCTCATTGACATTGCATCTACCGGCGCTGACGACTGCGTTGGTTCCTTTGTTTGCTCTTCTTCCTCTCCAGCGTCGCCATTTTGCAAGTCCGTTGATTTCTCAAAATCGGCCATGAATCCTCCTCGGGGATCAAAGTCGTCGTAGGAGTCTATAGGATTTTTTCCAGGTTGACCATTTTCTTCCTCGTTTGGAACCGACCTGTCTCCACCTGCTGCGACATTTTTGTTGAGATTCCCGTAAAAGCTGGCAAATGCAGCGCCAGCAGATTTTTTGGTCACGTCGTTGGCGTCTTCTTGGCGCTCCTTTTCTTCTTGCTCGAGTTCCCACTGCTTCCGTTCTTCTAATTTTCTCTTGTATGCCTTGGTGACAAACTTTTCCTTTCCACTAAATTCCTCCTTGGCATCCTCTTCAGCCTGTTCCCGTGCAATGCGTCTCTCGTAAATGGCGTCTCGTTCTCGTTCCCGAACTTGAGCAGCTTTCAACAAGTCACCAATGTACTTGCTCTTCCGATCTTCTTGAGCTTTCTTTTTGGCTTGATCGTCGGCGTCGTCCTGTTTGGATTTGAACGTGTCGTAGGCTCCATCGTAGTCGTACATGCTTGGATCTTCGACAGTCGTCAGAATTGCTTGAGCACGTTTCCTCAATGCAGCTTGTTCCTTGGCGATTTGTTGGTTGACAGCTTGACGGCCGGAAGAATTCGCAGTTTCTTCGTTGCACTCCTCTTCGTCGCTGTTGTCATCCCCAAAGACATTTTTGGTGGAGCTGCCATCAGCGACAGAAGACCGACTGTTGAGGCCGTATCCCAAATTACCCTTCTTTTGATTCGTCGCCGAAAATGAAATGTTCATCCTTTTGAAACACGAAATTGGGATTGGAAAAGATTCAATCTCGCCGGTGTGGACGTTTGTGTGTACTGTCTGCCGTCGCAATGTACACTATAAAAGGGCGTATTCCGTCAAAATATGTATGCGACAATACGCAGCGTACAGTGAATCAAGGAATGGGAGACAGATCCTGTTGTGTAGTTTCGAAGTTCCTGCGAACAATGTTCGACTTCGTGGATGTTAGATATGATTTACGATGAAAGAGGGCGGTTGCACAATCAATCTCCACAACATTGATGTGAGGGGAAATGGATGTGTAGTTAACTAACTGTAATAACAGTATCGTACCACGGGAAAATAATACTGCCATCGCAAGCCTCGGCCCTGACCGGCGCGATCCCGACGACATCAAGTTGGTATTTTTTCTCACCTCTTTTTTCGGCGATCCAAACTCGAAAAAAGGAGTTGTTCAACGTGCGGCAAAAGTGCTTGACGGTACCCTACTCCTGAAAATCCAGCACCTTATTTCGCATTACTAATTATAACAGTAAGTCGTATCCATTTTTGGACTTGATTCGATTGCCTTCAAATATTTATCCGAGATTTCATAGCTTGGTCTCATCCCCAGGCTGTTTTCCAATCGTCACACCGTTCTCCACACAAGCACCCTGTCGTATTCCATTAATTTCCAAGACATTGATCTGCCATTCCATCCACTGCTGTGACACGTGACACTGTCAAAGTAACAACAACAGCAGCATGGTCTTATTTCTCGCGCCGATAGCTGTGGTAGGATACAGTCTTTATCAAAAGAAAAAAAAGGAAGAGGAGGAACACCAAAAACGTGCCACGGTTCTTTCCAAAGATGGTGTGGAATCAACTGATGACGAGACAGATGAGGAGGCAATTGGAGAACAACATGAAGAAACCACGATAGCAATGGCATCTCAAGCTCGACAGGACGGTGAGGGAGTGGCCTTGCAGCATGATATTTTTTCAAAATTGCACAAGGTGTCTTCCACCACTAGCTCCGACAGTGCTGGCGCTGTCGTGAACGAAGAAGTCACCAAACCTGTCGTAGCCTCATCAATCATAACGTCGCAGCAGCAGCAACAACAACAACAACAACAACAACAACGGGATATTCCACGCATGGTTTTGAACGTCACGGATGCTTGGGCGAAAAAGTTTCAAGCCTTTTGTGATGATTGGGAGAAGGAAATTGCCGACTCGAGGTCTCGTCACCGGGCTCACTGATGATGAGGATGATTTGAAAATGCTACAGAATAGAAAACCATTATTGTTTTTCTTTCCAAAACCCAGCCATGTACTCTGAGCGGGTTTTCTTCATTTTAGTCTCTACTATTATTATGCTATCACACCGTGTAAAAATAAGAAAGATGTTGTTGCTATATCTGAAACTCCAACGAATGACAAGATGCCATTCACAACTACTCCTTCTTTGTTCACTGGAACGGTTGAGCCGTTTCTGCATTCTGTAACACTTGCTCCACCACTCGCATTTCTTCCTCGTCCAAAGGGATCCAATCTCCCTCTCGTTGTAACGGATCCAGCGTAATGCCCATAAACTGGATCCGGTGCAACTTGGTCACTTCGTACCCCAAGGATTGCATCATTTTACGAATTTGTCGATTGCGTCCTTCCACCAAAGTCATGGTGACTCCTCGTCGTTGAGTATGAGGGATGCGTTCCACACGACATGGTAAGGTGGGTGCCGTAAGAGGTTTGCTACGATTGCCATCACGCTGTGCCACTGTCGTAATGACAACACCGTCACGAAGTTGTTGCAAATCGTCGTTGTGGAGTTCTCGATCGACCATGACGCGATATACCTTGGGTTGTTTGAATTGTCCTCGCAGGGCCGAGTTGGGGAGACGTCCATCGGAAGTCAAGACGATCAAGCCGGAGGTGTCTTTGTCCAGTCTACCCACCGGATAAATCCGATGTCGAGGATTGTACCCTCGTTCGTTGAAGAGATCGTCAATGATATTCGATGGAACGGTGCGATCAGTGGTACAGGTGATGCCTCTTGGCTTCCAGTACTTGATGTATTCAAAAGTTTTCGAATTATTGGACGTGTCATCATTCTGAAGATCGTTGGATGATGCGTTTCGCTTTATTTGGGACGTTGGAACTGCCTCCCCTGGTTCCGTATCGGCCACAATCCCATTCATGGCTTCCCATCCCTCAATCGTCTTACCGTCGAGAGTGACGACATCACAAAAGGGTCGTACTTTGAATCCACCCTTTTCTGTCACTGGAATGCCATTGACGGTCACACGGCCGCTTTCGATCATCGCATCGGCTTGTCGTCGCGAATGGGTCGCCTTGAAAACCTTGTTGAGTCGAATACCATCGAATAGTAGATTATCATCGTCGTCGTAGTCTTGATTTTGCGGAACGTTTGAAGCAGAGAAATACAATGGAAACACTCTTCTTGTGGCAGCCACCTTTGTTGTATCGAAAAAAGAACCGCAACGACCTTTAGAAACAACAACAGAAGCGCCATTGTTGGTTAAAGAATGAGATGTAAATGTGTTCGCTGTTGTCGTTGTTGTTGTTGTTGTCGTCGTTGTCGTCACTGGAAGCAAGCCCTCACACTGTAAATGGAGCACATTTCCAAGGACTATCAGCGCTAGTACAAGGACTCTCATTGCGTTACGAGTGACAAAATTTATTTTATTCAGCATCGTTCGGTCGTTTCGTTCTCGATGCCATCCGATGATGCGAAAGGATTCACGATGGATTATACTGCCTTCAACCTGTAGTCGAAAGTGTAACGCACAGATTCGAAAATGTTTGACTGTGATGTCGGAAAATCGAGAAAAGAAGTAGGTTTGAAGGTGATGGGTGATTCACCGTCTGTTCCTTGCTCGTCAAGATCTACCGGTAGTAGTCCTGTGATGAGTGCCCCCTCTTTCTTCCCGCCCCTCATTCTATTTCGCTACTACGTTTACGACGTATTACTACCACGCCAGTCCTCACACATCCTCAAAATAACGAAGAAGTATAATGAAATCAAATCGAAAAGGAGCATCTCATCATCACAGTCAATCCATCGCCCAAACAAGCCAACAACAGCACTACTCGTACTTGCTTTTTGGACGCCGTTGTATCATTATTTTTCGTTTTCGCCTTACACATCCTTGCTTTGTTACGTTGAGTGTCGTTGTTGGAATTCTCTACGGTGGGACAAGAAACTCGATTGCACAAACAACCACTACGTAGTACAATCAACGCTTGTCTCTGGCTGGTCGGCAGCAACATCGATTCTTCTTTTTCTGTCCAATCGCAATACAAGTGACGAACGACATTGGTGACAGGAAAACTTTCACAGGCAACACCAAAAAAATAACAGCTCTGTATCGTCCTACGTGTTGCATGGTCTGTTCTGTAGTGAAATGACACTAAATTTCGTGAGAGGTGCCAATCGATGGTCCGCTGTACGTTCCGCTAGACAGAGTGTACAGGGCTGCAACCCATCGTCATCATCAAGCAGGTTCGTCAGAGGCTTTTCTACGAAAAAGTCGACCACTAGTCGTGATACTCGTTTAGCGGGACGACCGAGGTTCTACAAAAATGTGGACATTACTCCGTTGGATGCTGCCCCATGGGAAACCATTTCTTCGGTAGTTGGCAGCAATCACCATCTATCATCCTCGTCAGATTCTCACCAATCAAGCATTGACAGCCCCATTTCTGCGGGTGTAGATGGATCACAATCTGCCACGGGTGTGCACCACATTCCAGAGAATGCAGCACAGACATCCCACTTTGAATGGATGTTGACCCCACGTCTTCCGGGAGACACTGATGATCCGAGGAAGGGTACAGCAACCGCATCCCATAATATTTCATGGTACGGTGTCACGTTGGATGGGAAAACACTATCGACGCCCATGGGTCAAAAGTTGGCGCTTCCATCCAAAACTCTGGCCTATATGGTTGCCGCAGAATGGGACGCGCAGACGACTCGTCTGCAACCGACCAACATGCCCTTCATGACCATGGCATGTACGGTACTGGATCAAGCTGCATTTCATCCGGATGTTTATCGCAAGGAAGCTCTCAAGTTTTTACCAACAGACACGACTTGCTTTTGGGCAGACCCCACGGAAGATCGGATATTGCATCGTCGACAGGAGAAAGCTTGGGCTGACATTCATGCGTTCTGTCATAAACGACTTGGAGCCAAGCCCACCACTGCCATAGGAATGGAGGGTATCTTAATGTCCCGTCAAAGGGGCAGTGCCAAGCCCTTTGCGGGTCTCCCCCATCCCATAGAGCTCATGGAGGCAGCACGGAAATGGACGGAGTCTTTGGATGCCTGGCAATTGGTGGCACTAAATTCCATCAATACCCAGGCCAAATCCTTTTTGGTTGGTTTCTCCATGCTTGACTCACAAAAGACTAATCACGAGCGTCAACATTTTCCCTTTCCGTCAGTGGAAAAGGCCGTCGAGGCTAGTCGAGTAGAGGAAGAATTTCAAATCAGCAATTGGGGCCTGGTGGAAGGAGGACACGATTATGATCGAGTGAATTGTTCCATTCAGCTCAATTCTGCAGGTCTGTTTGCCAAGACGATTCTCATGGACAACTGCATCGCAGGTGATTGATACATGGCGGTCGTCCTGGTAGAATAAAAAAGTCTCAATTACTTCTGAAATGCGGTTAACTGTAAGTTAGCAAGAAGATGTATTAATACCTAGCTAGTAATTGTGGGGCAAGCCGAAACCAAGACAAAATGGTGTATTAATGTTTCTGATCCAGGGTGTGTCTGTGCGTCGATCACATTCCAGCCCATCAATTTTGGCTTTGACACGTGGAACCTCATCCCAACATTCATTTTTTTTTAAAGACAACCAATAAAGTTACACCTTTTATTAGATTCATTCTTTATACAATTTCACTGTCAGTTCTGCTGGAGCCTCTTCTTTTTTACGCAACACACATCCTTCGAGAAAAGATAGCGACAACAAGTGAGTAGATATTTCTATCTTTCAGGCATCAATCATGGGGAAAAAGTCGAATGCTCAGGTTCGTCGGATGGAAAAGCGAGCGGCGGCCCGAGGAGACGTCTACACGTACGTTCCACCGCCCCCACAACCGCAAATAGAGAAAAACGATAACGAAACAAAGAAACGGGATGACGTAAAAATGTCAAAGGAGGATCAACTTGGTGAAATCGCCCAGCGACTCGAGGATGAGCTGGCAAAGATTGATACCAATTCCGATCTCCCATCCAAAGACCGGAGGTCGGCCAAACGAAAGGCAGAAGCCGTTGCCGCGGAAGATGCAGGCATGTCACGAGTCGAATTCTTAGAGTGGTGCAAGTTGAACGAAGGGAATATGAAAAAGGACAAAAACGACGGCAAGGATCCTCAAAACGATTTGAACAGTCCTCGTGTTCGAGCAGCAGAAAAGCTCCTCTCGGAACTCGAGACAATCGACCAAAATGTCGACCTCAAATCGAAAGATCGTCGGTCTGCCAAACGAAAAGCTCTTGCAATTGCATCGGAAGAAAGTGGGATGGAAGGAGAAAAACTCATTGATTGGTACAATCAGAACAAGAAATGTGCTAAACAGTAATGGAAACTGTTCTATCAACAGGATCTGACCTGTGGTTCCGTCCGGATTTTTTCGTGCGTTGCATTTCATGATGGATTTATTGTTAATTTGTGACGTCAAACTCCTCTCATTCAGTGCTGCCGTCTCTTCTGCATCTTATGAATCAGAAATCCACAAAGAATCGGAAATCTAGGAAAACCAACAAAAATCATGGGTGATTCAAGGACCGACGGTACCGCAACCACCACCTCCACCAATGTTACGGAAAAAGCCGGACAAGTACTGGCTGGAGGGGCGTTAGTCACATTATTCCTCCGATTGGTATCCTTTCTATGCACCCAACTGACCATCCGCTCCTTAGATCCTGCCACACTTGGGAAAGCCAGCATTCAACTGGAGTTGCTTCTGACAACGGTTCTATTCATCACCCGAGAAGGTTTTCGTCTCTCGCTAACACAGCAAACTGATGATCAGAAGAATTGGGCGGTAGCTTGGTTGACCATTCCAGTTGTAACAATTGTGTCGGGCGCTGCGTTGATATGGCACATATTTGTGTCTAGCTCTTCCGACGATAAGGATTATCGGTTGGCTGGCATGCTGTATTGCCTTGCCTGTTGGATTGAAGGATGTGCGGAACCAGCAGTCTTGTTCTTGTTGAGAAGGTTGGAGGTTGCGAAGCGTGTCTCGGCGGAAGGTATTGCCACAGTGTGCAAAACCTTTGCAACTGTGCTTGGCCTACGGCTGTTTCCTGTACAGTGGCAAGTGACAGCATTTGGTGTGGCCCAAGTGGTGTATGCAACCACGTATGCATTGTATCTTTATGGAAACGTTTGGTCACGACCTGATTGGAAAATTGGTCTGCCCTCTTCCACGAAGAAGCTCTGGGGAGAATTGGATTCGAATACTTGCTACGTCACCCTGATATTTACATTACAGGGCTTTTTCAAGCATCTACTAACAGAGGCGGACAAGATTGTGCTTGCTGCCATGGCGGATAGTTATGATCAAGGAGTGTACGCCATGGGTGCTTCGTATGGCAGCATGGCAGCTCGTATCCTACTTCAGCCTCTGGAGGAGAACGCCCGATTGCTGTGGAGCCGGCTAGCTTCCGTCGGCAGTGACGAGATGTTGGAGGAATCGTACAAGTCACTGCTGAAGCTTGTATTGTACATCGGGTTTTTCTTCTGTTGTCTCGCAGTCAACTATACTAATCTGCTATTAAATATTTTGGCTGGGCGAACTTGGGGGCAAAATGCTGAGGCAGCGAACGTGCTATCTGCATTTTGTGTCTACACTGCCTTCCTCGCCCTCAATGGGATGACAGAAGCGTTGGTGTACGCGGTCAGTGGCACAAACAGAAGTAATTTGAACACGACTACAGAGATGGCGAAGTTGGGCTTTGCTCATACTTTCACCGGTGTCGTCTTTGCCATCGCTGCATCTTTCTTGGTTGGGCAATACGGAACGGTAGGACTTGTGGGAGCAAATTGCATTGCCATGTCGATTCGATCGATTTATTCACTGGTCTTCGCGGCCAGATTCTTTGAAGGCATGCGAAAGGAAGGAAAATCACTAGCTTCGTCGTTCGCGGTTCTACTATCCCAAGTCTTTCCTCCTATATTGGTGCTAACGAGTTTTGCCGCAACTTACGTGGCTACGCGTCTTTCCTTGGAGTCGTTGATGGAAAAAAGTTATCACCTGAAGCTCCAATTCCGAGATAAAGATTGGTTGCTCCTAACAGGACGACATGTCGCCATTGGTGTATCGTGTGTGATTGGGATTATGTCGATAATGGCATTTTTGGAGAAGCCTTTCCTCCGTTCTTTGAGCGGACTGGTGAAGAGAAAGCAGAAGGATGCATAAGGCACGAACATAATCAGTTACGATTTTTTCGTCATGATGCACGCGAAAGTACTTTGCTGAGTCATTTGTGAGCAGGTTCGCTTTGATGCGAGAAGTGATTCCTCTGTTGTTCGAATGTAACTACAGAAACATATTTTGTCTTATTTTTCTCGATTTCCCGATTTAACGAATTTATTGGTGGTATTTAGAATTGTGTAGGTTGAGGATAGGAGGCCATTGGGTAGCCTCCAGACTGCTGGGGCGGTTGTTGTTGGTATGCCCCATAGTCAAATGCGGCAGCTTGTTGTGGCGGTGGCGGTGGCGCCCCATAATATTGCTGCTGCTGCTGCTGAGGATATGCCGGTGCCGGGGCAGGATACGCTGGAGCTTGTTGTTGCTGTGGAGGGATACCATATGACTGCTGCTGCTGCGGCGGTGGTTGAGCGTATCCACCAGGATACTGTTGCTGGGGTGGATATGACACCGCTGGTGGAGGAGCTCCAGGATATGATGCATATGGATTGGTAGCTGGAACCAGCGCCCCTCCCAACAGATCTCCCGCAGCCGAAGCAGGAGGTACAGAAGCAGCGTCATCAAAAGTATCGTCGAGTAGATCGACGACTGAGGAAGAAGGGGGAGCCGCGGACTTGTATCCGTCCAACGATTGAGCATCTGGAAAGGTTTGAGAACAGCAACAACGAAACAGAAAGATGATAGAAGCGATGTAACGGTGTAAGCCGACTCGTTATCGACGCAACGTCATGCCACAAACATGTTGTGAGGATATTACTTCCTCCATTCTCAATTTTACTTACGAGCTCGCTGCGCCGCTCCCGGTGGCAATTGATAGTTTTGGTACCGTTCACCATTACCGCCACCCTGTTGCTCACGTTGTTGTTGTTGTTGCTGCTGTTGTTCCAACGCCGCTTGTTGTTGTTCATGATATTCCTTGACGGCACCCGTGGCACGAATGCCATTGTCCAGGGGCGTATTCTTCATGCATTCTACGATCGCCTCGCGACAGGCGTCGACTTCTTTTGGGTCGTACGATCCAAAGGCAGCCGCAATGGTCGGTCCGTAATCCATCCAACGTTCCAATTTGAATTGCCGGACCACCTTGGTGCCGTAGGGTTTGGTCCGGCATTGTGTCACTTGGTATCCACGGACATTTGGCTTGTACAGGTCGTGGACGAAGTTGACGGCCAGCTTGATGAGAAAGTTTCGCTGGGCTTGTGTGTGGTACGGATTGTTCAACCAGTCGTCAAAATCGGCTTCGTTTCGGAACCACAACATGGTGTGGCTGCCATATTGGATCCAAAAGGATTGTTTCCACTTTTTCATGACAATGGTTCGAAAGGAAATACGGGACAAGACGTATCCCCTTTTGCGGACCAGTTCCGCCTTGGGAAGCGGAGATGCCATGGGACCGACTTGTTGGGAGAGGGCTTGACTGTACTTGTTGCGGACCTCGTCGGGACTGCGGACCGTGATTGCAGTCGAAGACGAGGCCTGTGTTGCAGGCACCAATTGGCGGTCGTTGTAGTTATTGAGATAGGCCTGTTGCTGTTGCTCTTCCAATGGATCTTGATCGTCGTGGCTGTAATTTCCGTAACCATTATTTTGATTGTCATTGTTGTAACTTTGGTTGTTATTGTTGTTGTTGTAGCTGTTGGAATGATCGTAGGTCCTCATTTGACGTTCCTGTTGCTGATAGGCCGGTTCCTGTGCCGGAGCTGGAGCCGGTGGTTCGGTATAAACCGGGGCAGGAGGAGGTGGAGGTGATGGTTGTGGCGGAGCGCCATAACTTGCTCCGCCACCAATGTTACCACCAAACGGATCTTGAAACGTCGACAAAGGTTCGGATGGGTTGGGGTATGCCATTTGCTGCGGTTGAGGTGTAGGAGTGGGAGGAACTGGCGCTGGGGCAGGGGCAGGAGGAGGAGGCGCAAATGGATCAAACGATGTCGATGTGGTTGCTGGTGCAGGCGCTGCACCACCCATCCCCCATTGAGACTGGGATGGGTCAGTAGCGGGAATCATGGTTTGTGCATACCCTCCGTAGGGATTGGACTGTTGAGAGGAGACGACCATTTGGTTTTGAGAATAGTCAACAGGCTGTTGTTGCTGTGGATATGCTGGAGCCGGTGCGCCACCAAAAGGCTGTTGATATTGCTGCTGTTGATACTGGTGCGGTTGTGGTGTCTGAGGGGGCAACGGTGGTTGCTGGTTGGGGTATCCATTGACCAAACTGTTGCTACCGCCCCCAAAGGGATCAGTACTGGCAGCTGGTGTGGGAGGGGATGCGGTCGATCCGAGGGGATCAAAAGGATTCCCTCCCGCAGAAGGGGGTGGACCAGGCGGGGGTGGTGGAGGAGCCATGGTAGCACCAAACGGATGTCCGTAATCGGCCATGATGATGTTTGCCTGAAAACAGAGGAGAAGATACGATAGTGACAAAGTACGTCGTATTGGTCTATCGTGTCTGATGTGTAATGAGAAAGACTACAACCAAACGGAAGGTATGTATGTGACAGATGTCTTTTTTGTTTTGTTTTGCTTTGCAATCTCGTCTACGTCGTAACTTTGGTTATCCAATGACCACGACAACGGAAGATCGTGAATGGAGGGGTGGTGGTATGTGTGTGTGTGTGTGTGTGTAGGTTGTTGAAACAACAACGAGAGAAAGAACAAACCTTGTTGTCGAGAGGTACGCCGCTACTACCAACTATTGGCTATTGTGCTACACGTTGGTCAGTGACGGACAAGAAAATTCACACAAGGAGATGGTGATGATGATCTTGGAACGATTGATTCCATTCCTAACAGGGGGAGTAGTGGAAGCACAGAGCTACGACGTAATTTTACGACAGTAAACGAGAGCACCGGTGGAACGAGTACTGAGTCGTACTACGGAGCATTATTACGGGGTACCGAACTTCTATGATATGATACGGAGTACGATACGTCGTAGTGTTGTATTCTACCGGTAATAAAAAACTCATGCCGCTCCCGCGCCAAGGGCGAACCGATTGATGTTGTGACTGTGAATAAAAAATCAAACCTAACGGCTATGATGACATACCAAATTTTCAATTTTTCGCGGGCGACTTCTTCGTGACGTCACAAGTTCTACCGTAGATTCGTCTGCCATTGTGCAGGAATTTGGAATTTCATTTTTATTTTTTATGTTGCACGACAATATCACGACTACAGTACCGGTAGTACGGTAGTACGGTACGAAGTACCGGTAGGTATTTCATCCAAAAAAAAACCTCCTCGTCGTCTCACAGTAAGTCGTACTACCGCATAACATTAATCATCATGTACGGCAGTCGTCGCAGTACTCGTACGGCTCGAAATCCCCAAAGCGGCAGGGGCGGTAGCGGCAACAACAACCATGGTACTTCTGCTGTCACTCCTGGAACTCGATCAACGCGGGGGGTACGCAAATCGAGGGGCAGCCGCCAAACGGCGTCGGGAGCTGCAGGCTCTTGTGCTGCTGCGGAATCGGGGGGGACGACGACGAAGGGACCGGTCCGCAAATTTGCCTTGGTCCGACGACGACCGGCGCCACACATCGCCATGTGGGTGGAAAAATGGGTACCAGTTACAGAATTAACCGAAGAAGAACGAGAGCAATACGACAAGGAGAACCTTCCAAAAGAGATGGTACCAATGATAAAACCAGAACTGCTCGTGTTGGCAGACGAGACCGCAGTAACAACAACAACAACATCTACTAGTAATGCTGCCATACCAATGATAAAAGAAGAGCAGCAACCAGCAGAAGCTCTGCAACAAACAATCACTGAAATGTCCGTACAACCGATGGATATTGCTCACGACACTGCCCTCTCACAAGGGGAGAATCCGACTATTTCACACGCAATAATGGAAGAGGAGACGCAGCAACTTTCAAGTTGTCGTACCGTCCAGACGAATAGTGAGGGAAATGATTCTACGGCAGTCACAGAAGCACCAGCTTGTACGGATTCCAAAACTGTTGCGATTGCGGAACTAAGCAGTGCAGGCATGGAGCCTATCGTTGCAGCTGTTACCACTGCAACAACAACAACAGCAACAACAACAATTGCAACAGAAGCAGCAACTCCTGTTGCAACCGGACTTACTCCAGACGCGACAGAGACCATTTCCAAACCAGAGAGTGATACGCATGCGTTGATGGAAGAAACAACAAACGAAAATCCGGTTGTCGCAACCAACGAAGCTGCAACAGCAGGAACCTATGACGATGAGCTTCCTCCTCCACAACAAGACATCACTCCAATGTCAACACCGACAACGACGACGACGACTACAGAAATACCTGTCACAACAGACGGTATGCTTCTTCCAGCCGAAACTTCTTCAACTGCCGATACCGCAGCTCGAGAAGAAAGCGTAAAGGTTTCGATGGAACATCCAGCTCCTACATCGGACGAAGATCTACCAGCCGCCAAAAAGCCGCGATTGCTATAACCATGCGTTGGTGTCTTGTGTATGAAATAGGTTGATTTTGAACCCCGTGATGGTGAAAATGGTTCTTGCCACAAATTTTACAATGATGATGAAGTTGATGTAAATGTTGTTCATCGTTAGATCTTCTACCGTCAGTACTCGAGCAGTGTTTCGGCGTTCAGCCAAAGATTGATTCCATTGATTCTGTCTACTACTCGAGTAGTGCTACTACTTCAGGTGGCAGGCCGACATTGCATACACTGTACGTCACACTTGCAGGCGACAAGATAGATAAACTAACTAGACTACGGTAGTTACTCCGGAGTAGTAGTCTACCTAGTGCTGGTCGCCAGACGACTTTCATAAATGCTCCCCTCTCTGCGGTAGTGGACTACTATCGTACTCGGATTACCGAAGTTACTACCTTGCCGGTACCGTTACAGTGGCAGTTTACTGTTGGCGGTGCTGATGATCGTTCTTGTTTCATGTTGATGATGTGATCCCATTTTCACTCCCCTCCCCCATCTTTGCTCCATCAACTCTCAACGGATACGCGATACGCTCCATATCTACCGGTAAGGGTACGGTAGGCAGGCTCAAGCCTCGTGCTATGATACGTAGCAACTAAACAGTAATGTCCGCATTTACAGTTAGGTGTATTGTACTTCCAACACTATCAATCGACGATAGCACAACAAGCAGGAGCGGCTACTCATCCTCTCTCATCAGGAAGGACCGTAAACAGTTGCATACTACATAGGCTCTACCCTGTCGTCAGTAGAAGGACCGTTACTAGTTTCATTTGAACGACCAGAACATGTCGAACCCGAACATTGGTGGTGTCCCCGATTGGGCACTACCTCCTGGACAACAGCAACAGCATTATGGCGGTGGTGGTCAGCCACCACCACCCCAACAACAACAACAACAACAACAACAGTATCCTCCTCAATTTCAACATCATACATCGACCATGTCTACAGGAACAACCACATCGGTCGCATCGTCGTCTTCTGGAATGGTAGTAGCATCGACAACAGTATCAACAACAGCACCCATTACAACCAACGCCCCACCGCCACCGACGGTCACTCCGACACCACCACCTAATGGAAGAAATGTCGTGGTGCATCCCAAATCCCGGTTGGCACGCATGGAAGACAAGGTATTGGTGACACGAACGGCCGACGAAGAGACGGAAGATGGGCGCATTCGAAATCGCGAGGCCATGGCCAAGATTCGGGACGCATGGGTCTACAAACAAGTACGGGCAAGGATTCAGGAATTTACCAATTACCAGCAGGTGAGTCTTATTCTTATTGTACAATATGATATTTAAAAGTAGCAGTGTATAAAGGGAATGCCTGCTTTTGTTTGTTTGTTTGTGTGCTGGAAAGATCTCGCTCTTTTTGAATCTCGTTTTGGGGGATATCTTGGCTCATACTGTTTATTGCACATCTTCGTACTAAACTGTCAATTCCAGTCTCTCATTTTCGTCGGAACATGGAACGTCAATGCCAAAGGCCTCAAGGAGGAATCCTTGGACGATTGGTTGTGCAAAGATTGGGGTGCCGATAGTCGATTCGCTCCCGACATTGTCTGCGTTGGATTTCAAGAAATTGTCGACTTGAATGCCGTCAATGTCGCCGTGGACAACAAAACACAGCAAAAGAGTCAATATTGGGCCGAACAGTTGCGACAAACATTGAACGCCCCGCATCGACGACAGCAGTACACCTTGATCATGCAACGGAGTATGGTGGGATTGCTTATCTGTCTCTTCGTCAAGGAGCCTCATCGACATCGATGCAAGGCTGTCACAAGTGACTCGGTCGGTGTGGGTGTCATGGGTATGATGGGAAACAAAGGTGGAGTCTCGGTGAGGATGCAATTCTACGATTCCACCATTTGTTTCGTCTGTGCCCACTTGGCGGCCCATCGAGAAAATGTTGCCGGACGCAATGCCGACTTTTTCAACGTCCTGCAAAAGGCATCCTTCGATATCGGCGAAGATGCCGTGCGTGAGAATATCCGCAACGGAAGCATGAGTCAGTGGGCATCGGGATCGTCGACCGTGGGTGTGGGCGATCATGACATAGTCTTCTGGTTGGGTGATTTGAATTATCGGATCGATGAGTCCGTACCGACCGACAAGGTCTTGGATTTAGCAGTAAAGGCCCAAATTGAACAACTGCGACCGCTCGACCAGCTAAATATTGAACGACGAGAAGGACGGTCCTTCCAAGGCTTTGAAGAGGGACAAATCAACTTTGTACCGACGTACAAATACCAACCGGGAACAGACGTCTTTGAACAACGTCCGGAGAAAAAGTTACGTGCTCCGGCATGGTGCGACCGAATCCTGTGGATGGCACAAGAGCCGAGACACGTCCAACAAATGACGTACAACCGAGCTGAACGACCTAACTGTAGTGATCACAAGCCCGTCTACTCGACGATGCGTGCTACCATCAAGGATGTGGTGGTGGAGAAACGAGAGGCCGTCTACAAGGAGCTGTTGGCTCTATTAGATCGCTTCGAGAATCAGTCTCTCCCCGCAGTGGGTATAGATCGTGTGGATTTGGATTTTGGACTAGTCCGCTACGACCAGGCTATATCGCTACCCATCACCATTACAAACACTGGAAATGTTTGTGCACAATTCCGATTTGTTCCCAAGCTCGATGAGGTGAGTCAACTAGGAGTGACAACTATATATAAGTTGGGAAGGCCAAACGACGGTTTCTTTTTGTCGACATTTTGTTTGCTCAACTGTTCTTTTTTTTTTGCGATTATAGAATTCCTTATGCAAATCTTGGATGGCAGTTACACCGACGTATGGGATGCTCATTCCCGGTGAAGCTCCTGCAACCGTCACTGTCACTGTCACTATTGACAATCACACGGCACAACTAATGAATGCTGGGAGAGAGGTTCTCGACGACATCCTGATTCTGCGACTGGAAAATGGACGTGATTATTTCATCAATGTAAAGGGGACGTACGCAAGATCCTGTTTCGGTATGAGTCTCGACGAGCTGGTCCTATACAAGGACCCCATTCGCACTATCCCGTTGGATGCCATCGAAAGGGCGGCCAAGTACCCCAATGCCAACCCAGGCAATGCACTCTGTATTCCAAAAGAGTTGTGGCGGATGGTAGATGCCATTTATGAAAAGGGACTGCAGACACCGGATCTCTTCAGTGTTCCCGGAAATCCGGAAGAGGTGGCTCAGATACGAGAAGCGCTGGACACTGGAAACGCTTTCTCCGCTCCCGCTTCTATTCACTCGTACGTGGAGTGCTTCACCAGCTTCCTCCTCTCGCTGTCGTCTCCGGTGATTTCCTCGTCGCTCTTCCCGTCGATGGAGATCAACTCTGAGAATATACAGTCCATGTCCAGAAAGTTTCTGGAAGATTTGCCCCCTGTCCATTACAATGTTCTCGTCTACATTATGTCTTTTTTCCGAGAGGTTCTGCTTTACAAGGAAAGGAACAACTTGACAGCTGCAAAGCTATCTCGCATTTGCTGCAAATACTGTTCGCCGACTCTGCCCAACGTTATCATGGATTCGTCCATGGTTCAACGACGAGCTGGGATGAATTTGATTATACTGCATTTATTGGAGACGAGCTCTATATAGAGATTATTTTAAATCATCACGAAACAATTGTCTTGTCAGTCTCCTAGCTACAATCAACCATTGCTTTTCTTCCGATCAGTGCGAGTTAGGATGGTGGTGGCATGTAGTATGGGTTGTAACCCGAATATCCCATGGGACCCATGCCTCCGTAGGGCAATCCGAGAGGATTGCTTTGTATCATGTTCCTTTGATGTTGGTATAAGAGCTGGTCTTCTCGCATTCGTCGCAGCCGTTCTTGCTCTACAAAGCTCATTGGACCAGCAGCATGTTCCATCGATTCCCCATCATGCTGCTGTTGATACCCGGCAGCTTTTCCATGTTCGTCCCCGGGTGATCCATTCGCCGTCTTTTCGCCTCCTCCTCCCCTCTGTTCCATGGTGTCTCCATCCTTCGTAGACTTTCCTGGGGAATTGCCTTGTTGGTGGTAGTTATCATTGGAAATCGCCCTTGGAGGACCACCATGCAATTGATCCTGCATTCGTCTCATTTTACGCGCCTCTAAGCGAAATTTCGATTCGGCCAACGTGGGAAGAGGGCTGATTTTTTCCAATTCAAAAAAGTCGGGTTCTTCCGACTTGTCCCTGTACGTTTTTTGAAAAGTGGTACATTCAACATGTGTGTGTGTGTGAGTGTGTGTGAGAGAGAGAGACCACGTAACAAGAAGAAATTAAAAAAAAAGGCGGAAACACCACCGTTTTCATGTATTGTTCCGTTCGACGTTTGACGTACATGGCTAGTTTCTTGTGCGTTCGAGGAAGGCGTCGCCTGAAATGATAAGGAAGAAATGAAAAAGGCGAAAGATAAGTATAGTATGCATGAAAATTGACTTTTTTTTTGGAAACACACACAAAGGATCAGAAAGACAACGTGTGTCACCACGGAACCATGATGTTTGATTCAACGTACATGTGTTTTTGAAGGTGGGGCTTTCCACGTAAAAAGAGCTGACCAATGGGGGAAAATAAAAAATACACACGAAGTTGGAAAAATGAGGATGAGACATGGAGACGGATACAATGTGTTGTAAATACGAGTTTGACCAGCACAAAAACATTCGACCACAATAATCCAGAAAATGTTTCAGTGCGTCTTTTTTTTGTGTACGGTATTTCTTTACCTCATGGAAATACGATCCGCGGTCCGGACCGGTTGATTTGCGACGAAAGCTCCAAGCGTTGATGACTCGGTTGAAAGAATGGTAGTTGTCACTTTCAAAGAACACTGGATGATGTATATCATATATCATACAAAAGGAATATAGAAAAAACAGTGACTGTGAGTGTTTTTTTTCTAAAAAATTGTTGTTGGTTCGAGGTTCCAGGTGCAATCTTTCCTTTTTTTTTTCGTATGTATCTGATCATACGTACCCGGCAAGATGGATGCTTCGAATTCTCTCGGATTGAGTACTTTCCAACTCCGTCCATGGGGCATCCACGAAATGATATGTGACAACCGTGGTTGTGACAAGAGGGCATACAATTTGACGGGAAACCGTTGGGAGCGACACCATCCACTGGCTCGGACCATACGTGAGGACAAGGCAGGAGGACCATGATTCCCTCCTCCTACCGTTGGCATCGTGTAGATGGATGATGATGGAGATGACAGTAGCTGATTGGCTGCCATGGCAGTAGCCTCCTCCAGTGCTATGGTAAGTCCTTCTTGATTCATTTCATAGTCAATGTCGTATTCCTCTTCTTCAATTTTTGCAAAATCCCTGTACACGTATTTTTCGTTATCGTCGCCCTTGTTGTTGTTGTTGTTGAACTGTTCAATGTCGTTGTTGGCTGTGGCTTCTTCCAATGTTCCCACTCGTATATTGCTGTTGTTGGTCTTGTTGCTAGCAGTATTGTTCTTACTGTTGTTGTTAGTATTGTTGGAATTGTTATTGGACGTTGACGTTGACGGTGATGTTGTTGCGACTTCGACGGTAGTGTCGTTCATCTTGGGCGAATTCTTTGGTTGTACAATAACAAGAGCGGTCCTTGGAAGACGCAACGTAGTAGAAAGTAACAAAGTAGAAGCGGTAAGTTGGAGTGTGGTTCTGGTGTTACTGTTAATGACGACAGACAGCAAGTATGCTTGCATGTGTTCACATAGTAACGGAGAGACAAATTAGAGTAGAGAGTACAGAGTAGTGAAACAGGAACGATGGAGTCGATTCGATGCTTCCGTCGATAGATTCTCTCCCTCCCCACACACGCCATCACTACTACGCCGTAGCACAACAACACAACAACATCTGCTCTACGGTATGATACCTACCGGTAGGTAGACTACTCGTTGCAATAAAAAAAGGGATAGTACGGAGTAGTATTTTACTCTGGAGTGTTTTTTTATTAATAGTACTACCTATTTGGAATTCTAAAACACAAACCCAAGATTTAAGGCTTCATAATGGCGTTAATTGTAGCATTATTTAAGGTCACGATGTACTGTAACGATTAAATATTCACAGTCTCTTCGCTACGAATTATGATACGTCGATTCTACGGTGTGACCGGTAATTAACAGTAAGGCCCCAAAACTGTACAGTAGACTTTTGTTGGTAGATTGGTAGTCTACCGGTACCGGTACCATTATACCGTACATGACATACAGACATACAGTATCATAGATGGATGGAATTACAAAATCCATGGAATCGACAGTAGACTACTAATATAAAATAATATACTACGTATATAATATATATTATCAATTCTTCACAATTGCAACGTACGTATCATACATAAATAAGAGCAAAATCAAAATCAACACGAGAAAAAAGGAATGCATCACAGAAAAGAATTGCGACAAACAACAAAACAATACGAGAGATAGATCCATCCATGGGGGCACATGACAGACATGACGCAATTGTTGTATCAAAAACAATCAATCCGTAGTCGTTCTTGTTGCCGTCGCCCTCGTTCGTGTTGTCGTCCGGTCTCGTGGATTTACATGGTTACTACTACCAGTAAACTTGTGAAAGTCTTCTTTGTTGTACTCCTCCTCTTGTATTCACAAACGGCAACATCACTCCGAAGCTGGACTCACAGTCAAAAACAATATTCTCATCACTGGCAAACTCGACTATCAGTAAAAAATACGTCTCGAAGTTGTAGTAGCAGCAGCAGCAGTAGCTGTAGCAGCCAAGAGCCAAAGAACCATCACGATGATCCGCCCTATCAGTATTCTGCCGAAGTCGTCGGTGCTACCGGTCGGATGGGTTCGTTTTGGTTGATCCATCATCATCATCATCAGCAGCAGCAGCAGCAGCAGCAGCAAAAGAATGGTGACAACGGAATTGCCATTGCCTGTCCACGAGGAGTGTGTCCTGGTTATCTCTCACCGCCCGGCTCTCCCATTTACGTTGCCACACCGAGTGCCGCTTGGATGCAAATTTACAACGACACAAACACCTCCCGTCGATCCGACTTGTGCTTTGTCGGCAACGGGATACATCCGATCGAGTTTTTGGTGGAAGACTGCACACTGGTTGTACCGCATTTCGCTGTCTTGCAATTGTGCCGCCACGACGATCCGTTGCAAATGGGAAACGACGGATCAGGTCCCATCCAAACCACTCACCGGTCCCCACCAACGGTCATCTACGGCAAACACGCTGCAAGTGTGGCAAACATTCTACAACGACATGGCGTCAACACGAGAATAGTTGAGTCGTTCTCGGAGATTCGATTGTACGCGGGGATGAAGTTGTTGTGGGCCTCCTGTATGTGGCTTTTGTGCCACGATCGATCCTTCAACAACAACAACAAGTACAAACATGAACCGTTGACTGTCAGACAGGTTCATGAGCAACGCCAGGCAGATCTCGATCGCTTGGTGGACGAACTATTTCCTTCCCTACAGGATCTGGTGATCGTGAATACAAAGAAACAACAATCCAAACTCCTTTCGAAAGGTACCATTGCCGATTACATGCGCAACTACTCACAAAGCATTCCTCAGGCCATTCCGAGCAAAGATCTGGCATTGTCCGAATTCCAGGAACGCAACGGTGTTTTCTTTAACAATCATCAAACCTATCACCGACAACTCCTTCTGCAGCATTTCACAGTCAATGACGTCGATATGACTTCCAACAACACAAGTAGTATTATTCGTACGGAATCGTCCTCAAAAAGTAATGATGATCGAGTAACTGTCGACTTGGACCGCATTGGTCTCAAGGTATCCGGAACACGCGTTCGCAACAACAAATATACTGTTCAAGGTCCCGCATCGGATGAAAAACGGGTAATCATTGTGGGAGGAGGAATGATGGGAAGCTCGATAGCACTGGCATTGGCGTCGCGACGACCACATTGGAACATCACCGTGATTGACGAATCCGAGGAGTACGACATGGGAAAAACTACCAACTCCTCCTGGGCTTGGCTGAATGCCAACAATAAGCAACCCAAGTCGTACCAGGCGCTAAACCAACTGGGAATTCATGCCTGGAAGAATCACCCAAGTATACGACACCTAGTCTCGTGGTTGGGAAGTTTGGTACGGTTCCGTGATTATCCCGACTTTGTTGCTGATGGTGGCTATCCATTGGAAGGACCATTGACGAGCTCAAGGATAGCACAATTGGAGCCACTCTCCAATTGGAATGCTGAAGATACCACCACCAAAGACCGAGGAGACAATGAGGGAGGTTACACGTTTTTCTTTCCGGACGAAGGGTGTGTCGATCCATCCGCAGCTGTTCGAACGATACGCCAAGAAGCAAGGGAACGAGGAGTAAATTTCAAGTGCGGGCACACGGTCACCAATCTCATCTACAAAAACGAGATCGATATCATCCTTTCTATACAGAACTGCGGGTCGGATAGGGAGACTTCGACACCATCCGATCAGACTGAAATTACGGCTGATTTGATCGTTTCTGCGGCAGGATGCGGGATCTCAAATAAAATTCTCGGTGGTATTCCTCTTTTGCACCGCCCAGGACGTATCGAGTATGCAGCACTGAAGAAGACAACCAGTAACCAAGGATCGAAGAAGAGGCATCATCTGAGGAGGATACTCGTAGATGCAGTGCGCTCCTCTCACGTTTTGCAAAGAAGTAATGGGGAGATAGTCGCCGGCGGCGGTGGAAAGCTCGAGTTTGGAGGTTCCTCAGGTTCAGATTCTCCCGGCTCAGAAAACGAAGGCACCGCCGACGCTCCGCAGAGTTCCGATTCCGCATCATTGCTGGAATTGGCCTCTCCTTTAGCGCCTTTGGCTATCGCTGACTTCGAATCGAAGAAAATTTCTCATGCGGTGCGTCCAATGCCCAAAGATGGGCTTCCAGTGGTTGGATTCCAAAGACCCGGTCTCTACGTTGCCGTCACACATTCGGGTATCACGCTAGGCCCTTTGTTGGCGGAAATGGCCGCCGCAGAGATCACGGAATCTGTGTCGTTGGAGACGCTGGAATCCTACCGACCAACTCGATTTGCCACAACTTTTACATAACAAAGGCGGTTACTTGTGCTTATTTTTGTAGAAAGCTAAGAGCGGAAGGACCTTTCCCGTTGATTCGTATTCCAATCAAGCCATTATAGCGCCTAATCGCCTAGTATCTTCAATCTGTGCCGCGCTAGTAAAACCGAAGGTTGAAGCCAAGTAGAGCTTCTTTCCTCATCGTTTAAGTACCACCCTTTTGAACCACAGCATTCCCAATCCCATAAACATTGCCAAGGTGAACGCTGCTGTGATCAAAAGCATCAGTTCCAGTGGCAACCGCGTTTTGTTCCCTTTTGTGGACTCCTTGTGCATTCTCGTCATTTTGATTGCCTCCATGAAAGTAAAACGAAAACTCTTGGGATGTCCCATTTCCCGTATGTGGCCCCGACGCCAGTTCGCCATCAATGAATACTTGAAGGACCCACGGATCCTCCCTGCCCAAAGTGACAATCGATTTAACTTGATAAGTGTATGATCCAATAGTCGGATCAGGAAAAAAACTCACGCTCTCTACTTGAGACCCAAAACTGTGATGCGACCGACTTTGAGATGCGCCGACGTCTTCGACCAAACTTCCGCTCTGATTATGATCAAAGTACATTGTCTTACCCTCAGGTGTAACAACGACAAGATCCAGATCGTCCACATGACCTTCGTCACTGTACCACGTAAGAGTGAATCTCAACCTGCCATTATTGTCGATGCAAGTGTTTGAAACACAAATCGAATTATGAGAGAGGCAGTCTGAATCGTTACAGCATGCACCCATCACACCCTCGGGTGGGATACAACTAGGGTCTGTAACCCCAATTGTTCGTAGATTGTTTCCCAGTTCATATTCAAAGGTGAGTGGACCCGAGGACCCACTACCGACTTGCACTGTAGCCACATCACCCCCTGCAGCAATCTCAAGGGTCCATGCAGCGGGCACCGCACCCGTTGAATTCTCCAAGGAAGTAATTTCAGCAGTGTAGGTTCCAAATGGTCCACCAGCACCAGGGAAGTATACATTCTTAAGTTGAATACCATTAAAAATTTGGACCATATTCTCACCAAAACGACCGCCAGATTCCTCATCAAATTGGTTCAATATTGAAACTTTTCCACCTGTGGGAGTCTTCACTGACAATTCATAGTTGTCAGAACCCTCCCATGTCAGTGAGAAACGTGGATTGCCGCTAGAGATGCAGAACCCATTTCGACAAAAAGTTCCAACGCCGCAGTCCCCATCAGTGCAGCATTCGTTATCAGGGGTTCGGCAACTATGAACTGGGGGGGATGATGGCGTTGGCTCCAATGAGCTTGCCGTTCCTGATGTGCTAACACTCGTTGGAGGTGGGTTTGAGGAAAGGTAGAATTCATAGAGAAAATCTGAATTTCCAGATCCAGTGAATGTTACTGTCTCCACAGCTCCTTCAAAAACTTTGATTGTCCACTCATCAGGGTCATTATTTAGACCAAAGGTTGAGACGAAGTATGTGTAGGCCCCAATTAGCCCCTCTGCAAAATAGACATTTTGCACTCTCTTTCCAACAATCTGCACATCCCCAACGCTCTCAAATCGACCATTAGAAGGATCATCTACTGGGTTTGAAAACGAAAGAGTGGTCCCAATTGGAGTCACAACCGTGAGAACAATGTGGTCGTCACCAATGTATTCAAGTGTGAATCGTGGTAATCCTTCGTTGATACACATGTTCAGAGCGCAAACTTGGTTAGAATTGCAATCTGTATCATCGCAACAATCTTCTACCAAAAGATTGCATTGCGGAACGTGGGATCGTCCCACAAGATCACCCTCTTCCAAGTTGAAAGTGTATGTGTCGGAATCTCCTGTACCATTCTTGATGTCCACCAGAGCGTTATTGAGAAAGACAGATATTGACCAGTTGTCATCATGGGGTCCCCTTTTTTCAAAACTAGAAACATTGTAAAGATATACTCCAGTTGGAATAGGTAGCGAATCAAAGTAGACGTTTTCAACATGGGTGCCAAGTAGATTCTGCGTTCCACCCTCGCCAAAGATACCTCCAGTTGCTTCATCAATGGGATTAGGGAATGAGACTGTTGTTCCTATTGGGGTTTGAACTACCAAATCAAGATCGTCTTCCCCAGTCCACTCAAGGGTAAAGCGAAGAAGGCCAACATCAATGCAGGTGCGCTGTGTGCAGACTTCAATCCCAACCATACATTGCAAATCAGAGCAACATTCGTCCATGTCTTGATTGCACTCTTCAATTTGCTGAATGTCTGTTGGCATCATGACAGATGGTGGTGCAGTTGATGGTGATACAGCAATAGGTGTGGAAGGTGGAGTCCCTGGAAGGCCTTGAAACATATATGTTAAACCATCCGAGTCTCCACTTCCACTGAAGGAAAATTCCAGTTGCCCATGGACATAGACCTGGATGGTGTATTCATCATCCATTCCATCTGATAGAAAACTCCGGACAAAAATGGAATACTCTCCCACTGGCCCACCACTCATCGGGAAGTAAATATTCTCCACGTGCCTTCCATAGACAAACTGATCAAACTCTTCCCCAAACTTGCCACCAGATTTGTGATCATCAGCATTGGAGAAAGATATCACTGTACCAAGCGGAGTTTGAACGAGGAGGTCCAAATCATTTCCCCCTTCCCAGCTTAATGTGAATCGTGGATTGCCTTCATCAACGCAGGTCTGGAAGGTGCAAGCTTCATTGGGGAAGCAAGCATCATCCACACAGCATTCAGCTGTTGCATTATTGCAAAGAACTTCGATCGGTGGTAGATTTGGAGACACTGTGGGCACGATCATCGAGTCAAAATCAAAGACAAACACTTCGGATGATCCTAGACCAGATTCAACACTGACAACTTGCCCTGCAATGAAAACTGTGATGGTCCATGGATCATCATCATCAGTAGCTCGGAATGATTCAACATAGTACTGATAGATGCCAACCGGCCCTTGATTTGGAGCAAAATATATGTATTCAATGTGATTGCCTGGAGTTTCCTGAACTCCATCATTGTTTCCATTGTCTCCAAACCTTCCTCCAGATGGAATGTCATTTCTGTTTTGTGAAAATATGGTTGTGCCCAATGGAGTTATTACGTAAAGATCCAGGTCGTCGTCTCCCGAGTAAGCCAATACAAATTGAGGCGTCCCTTGCTCAATGCATGATTGCTCAACACAGAATTGACCAGTTGCGCAATCAGTTGAGATTTCACATCCTCCTGGCTCTAGTGAAGGTGGATCAATCCCACCAAGGTAACGAAAGACAAATACATCAGAGACACCTGATCCTTGTTGCATTTCAACATCATTGCCGCCTATGGCCACAGTGATGATCCACGAGTCGTCCGAACCTTGTCCCGGTGGTTTGGTAATGTAATATTGGTATACCCCTACTGGGCCGCCAGAAAGGGGAAAATAAATGTTCTGGGTTTGTCTGCCAAACCCATTTTGCACACTATTCTCAGACGATTCATTTGGATTTTCAAATTTGCCTCCAGAAACAGGATCAAACGTGAAATCAGCAGAAATGGTTGTGCCACCGGGGGTGACAACTACAAGACCAAGATTGTCATTCCCGATCCATTGTAACGTTATTCTGGGGTTTCCTTCTGAGACACAGGTTGCTTGAATGCAAACCTTTGTACCCATTTCGCACATCTTGCTGTGGCACTCTTCTTGAGCTATGGATGGGGGGAGGGGAGTGGGTGTCACCATGGGAATGGGAGCAACAGTAGACAGGAAAGGCGGACTTGAAGGGGCAAGGACTTGTTGGTAATCATAAGACATCGTTCTCGAGTCGCCTGTCCCAACGACAAAAGAAACAAGCTCATTTGAGTTATACACTTTCAAAGTCCACCGATCCTCATCTCCAACAGTCATAACGGATTTGACAAAAAAAGAGTATGTCCCAGATGGAGGCGAATTCAGGAAAACAATGCTTTCAACATGAAATCCGAAGCCAGGTTGGTATGGATCATTCTGAAACATCCCACCTGTTGCTTCATCCACAGGGCTTTGAACTGATATTTGATTCTGAAGAGGCGTCAATACAGCAAGGCTTAGGCTATCATTCCCAGTCCAAGTCAAGATAAAGTCTAATGCGCCAGTCACAATGCATGTCCTTTGAATGCACACCGATACAGGGTCAAGACAATCGAGGTTATCGCAGCATTCGTATTCAATGAGGCAACCTCCTCTGCTTGGCTGGGAAGGGAAAGGAAATGGTGCTTCTGTTGGTAGCTCAGGATTTTGAATCAATGGGGAGGGAACTGGGGAAGGAGGCAGAGAAGAAGCCATAAACACTCTTTGATAGGAATAAATTTGAGAATCTCCAATTCCAGACTCTTGTTGCACCAACTGACCAAATTCATAAATACCCATCTTCCAAACATCAGCTCCAGCTCCTCTTGTAGTAGCAGACTTAACAGAGACTTGGTAGGTCCCCAAAGGAGCTCCAGAACTTGGAAAGTACACATACTCAAGTTGGAAGCTGAACAAATCATAGGAAGGGGTCTCACCGAACCTTCCGCCAGTTTCAGGGTCGAAATTGGAGTCTTGTGAGAGAATGAATCCTGATGGAATCTCTACAAAAAGATCATAATCATCGTCGCCAATCCACTCTAGAGTGATGCGCAGCGAGCCCTCATTCACACACAATCTTTGGATGCATACTTGACTTGTCGTGGGACAGTCTGAGCTGACACAGCATTGGTCCTGGGTCAGGTCGCAAGAGGGAGGCGTTGGCTGAGGTCTTCGAGGTCCATCGATCCCATTTCTTCGAAGATACGCGAATTCTACCGAATCACCAGACCCGGCCCTAGTTTCGACCAGCTCCCCCCCCTCAGAGACTTCAACAAACCATTGATCTGTTGTACCATGTTGAGATATGGATCTTACACCATACTCATAGGCTCCAGTGGCAGTTCCGAGCAGTGGAAAGAATATGCTCTCCACGTGATGTCCATAAAATGATTGATCGACATCTTGTTCAAACTTTCCCTGCGATTCTTCATCAAAGGTATTGTCAGCTGAGATTTCCGCACCTGCTGGGGTCCGAACAAAGAGGTTCAAATCATCGTCTCCTTCCCAAATCAATGTAAACCGTGGATTCCCATCTGAAATACAAGTTCCCTGAATGCACAGGGCAGTTGAGATCAAGCAATCACTGTCAACGCAGCACTCAGTGGAGAACAGGCTGCAATCGTTGGTGTTTGGCGGTCTTGTTGGCGTCTCCACTGAGGTAGGCCGACTCGCTACAGGGGAAGTGCTCGGGCTTCCAAGCGGAGGGCGGCTCGGTGACTCAACGGGAGTGGACGATTGCGAACCCGGAGAAGGTGCTTGCAATTGTTGAGTATATTGAAAGTTGGATGATGCTCCAAAACCAGAATTGGAAAGGACCACAATTCCATCCTCCACGACGTCAATGGTCCAGTGGTCGCGAGAATCAACAGTGATCAATGGACGCACAAAGAATGTATATGTCCCTGCGGGAGCATTTATAAGGAAGTAAACGTTTTCCACATGATACCCAGATCCGATCTGGTCCGAAGGTTCTCCAAATCGCCCAAGGGAATCTGGATCAAATTGATTTTTGAATGATATTTCAGCTCCTCCTGGAGTAACCACAAAGAGGTCCAAATCGTCATCACCCACCCATTTCAATGTGATTCTGAGAAACGCATTATCGATACAGTTACGGTGTATACATATATCCCCTTCCAAAAGACAGTCCTTGTTTTCACAACATTCGTTGAGTGGAACCATACACCGATCCTCGTTGTCAAAAGTGGTACTAGATTGACGAGTGTTTGCATCACTGGTGCCGATGGTGTACACGACGTCGCTTAGATTTTGCTTTGGCGTTTCAAGTGTCCCCGTCAGGATTGGTAATCGTGCAGTGGTCCTGATCTGCGGATTATGAATGTTGTCGTCGTCCTTTTCCTTCGCGTTGGAAGTTCCGATGCCGTATTCCGACTCAAGTACCCTATGCGTATGGGGAAACTGGCGGTCTGGCTCCGGCGTCAAGTAAAGCCCGGAGGATGGGTCGATTCTAATCGTAAGATTTTCATGCGTCTTGGCGGAGCGAGATTGCACAAGATACCGCACAATCTGGTATTTCTTTGGAAAGCTGCTCCTGTCGACAGCTAAGGTCGAACTTATCAAATCAAATGTCGGATCGTCCAAATGAACGGGAAGAGGATGAGGCCCTTCATCGCAACCCATACACATGTTGGTGATGCGAAAGTGATTGTCTGAGGAAAAACTGTTGGATACAACACGTCCCCTCTGACGATCACATATCCTCATCGTTTGCAAATCCAGAAGGGTGATGACTGCTGTTGTGGTAAGGTCGTTCCACACGTCGTCATTCTGCCTCTCTATCCGACCGTCGTTCAATATTATTGTGTTTTCCGGAAACAATTCCGAGACTGTAGGACATTTTCTAGTATCATTGAGTGCCACGATAACAGCATCCCACACTGAAGAATAGTGCAAATGTACATCAAGATACGAAGCCAAGATCCCCCCTCGCAGAGCATGAATTATTGATGTTGAACCCAGCACTAGCGATAGGGACAACGTAAGACAAAATCGGCTGTCTCTTCGTCTCTTCTGTATTCTCATTGTCATGGCTATGGTCGTCTTAGCTTTTCAGCGTGGAGCAGAAGCTATCTTGACTTGATTGCTGCAAAAGTTTCCTCATGGAAGACTCGTGCAACAGACAACCGGTAGCACACCATCATGCTTCATTGCAATGAAATAAATGTTGGTCATCAATGGCGTGAGTCGTTTGCGCCCGAGAAATTTGGTCAGATTCCAGTCATCTACCGGTAGTATTGCCTACAACTAGTGGCATAAATGTTGATGACTTCGTCGACAAATTTTCCCTTTTTTAACGTAAATGAAATTGTTCGACCGCGATGCGATGCGAAAGCGTCACGTAAAGCAAGGTTTGAGTTATGGCGTAAAAATAGCAGACGGAGTAATTAAAGGGAGATATGATACATGTGGTAGCACTGCTGTCGTGCGTTGTATACTACTCCGTACTACCGTAGTCGTTTGACGTACTTTTACAGGCAGAAAGCAGAGAGACGCATTTTTTTTCCTGACTGCAGTTTCGCAACAAAAGCTTTTTCCAACACTGACTGTAACTACGGTGGTAGTACCTGTCACAGCCAGTGTTTTTGTCCGTGACTAGCAGCACGCAATGCTCCAAAAGATAGCTTGCTTGTTGGTGCAGTTTGAAGCGGTCAGTAGCTGCATCTAGAGCCCAGAACTATGGTAACGGAACAGCACGATGAAAGCTTCCTCATCACAAATATTGATCGTTGACTAACTACCAGTAGGATTGTAAAAACCAAAAGGCACACAGTAGTACGGCATCGCATTTGTCGGCAGCCTCTCAGGAAACTTACTCTCGAAATCGCAATCCTTGATTCGTTTCCATGACTCCCATGCTCTCAGCAGCTTTAGCCCAATATTTTTTGCCTCCACCGGCGGTAGAACGCTGATCGCGAAGTTCCAATAGTCTGAACCGTGTATCCTCGGGAATTTTGCGACAGTGTAAGCAAAGATGAATCGACGTCATATTGACAGCCGTTTGGTATACCAACTCGTACTTGGTGGGAAAGTAGACCCCCGCACGGCCGCGACAGGCGGGGGCATCGTTACGGCAATGACGACATCGAATGCCTACTTGACCCAAAGTGATGGGGGCATTTCGCCCTCGAGCTCCCTGAGAAACGTCTATTTCTAGGGCTTCAAAGAATTCGATTTGTTTTCGGGCATAGCATTGAAATGTCGAAAGCGATGATTCGTCGGTAGATGTCGACATTGGCTCGATGCGACCGTATCCTCTAGGTAGCATCGGAGGTGGAGGAAGAACTTGGTCATCGTGCGAAGAAGTACCTTGAATTCCGGCTCCACCTTGTAACAAATTGGTTATAACTGTCGAAACACTCGGCGAGAGTAAATTACCAGTGTGCGAAAAAATGTGCATGTTGACCAGTTCGAATTCCGAACTGGGAAAGTTCAGTATTGAACGAGAGTGCTGCTGATATTGTTGATGATCACGCTGCATTGGAATCATAACCCCATTGAAAAGCAAACTTTCATTCAACTTGTTCAAATGCTGTCGTTGTCGTAAAAGAAATAAGGAGGAAAACTGATCTGGAGTATTGGTCAAAGACGCAGGAGAAGCCGAGAACGCAGACACTTCGAGATTTGATGGAAGTTGTTGCTGCCGCATCGAGAGAGTTTTTTGCGAATTTAGGGGCTGTCGCAATGACCACAAAGACTCCTGCCGTCTGATCGAAGAGGCAAGAGAGGTATGATGCAACGTGCATTCTTCGTTCGGAAATCGATGTTGAAACGATGAAGTAGTAGAAAGCTGAAGGTTCGTTGGTGGCAAAATTTTGGCTATAGGATTGCTTCGTATGGGGTTTCTACACATCAGATATTCATTGATACCAATACCCGAGAACTCATTCCCTGAATTTGATTGGCTCGAGACGTTAAAAAAGGCCTCAGGATTTTTGTTCAACAGATTGAAGGTTTCCATCGAAAGCCCCCCTCCAAACGAAGAGGGCTTACTCACTAACAAAAAAGGATAGCGGAGCAACAAAGTTAGATATTGGGAGATCGACACGAAAATGTCAGATGCCCGCAGAAGAAGCACACAATTTTCATTCGCTCACATCCTCCCGTATTCTGCAGACTGCCGAACATGTTCACATGGAATCCCATCCTTGCCGTAGGACCGAAATGAGTCGCAGCTGGAGCGAATTGAACTACACCTGTCGACACCGCACCATCAGTCGCACGGGTGTGAGACTGCGACCCAAACGGGGCATTTGTTTGAACTGAAGGATTCAACTTTCTACGAATATGGGTGTTAACCCTACCAAGTTGTGAAGAGGCAGCGTCCAATCTTCTGACCTTGGTGTCCCTCTCGATTGTTGCGTTTTTCTCCTTCTTCAGATCACTGAAGTCATCTTCCTCATCATGTCCTCGTTTTCGGTACATCATGGTCAAGAAAATACTACTACAGTAATATTTTATGTGAAATTCGTACCCCTCGAGAGCTTCGAAAATACCGTACGACGTAGTAGCAATGAATTTCAAAGCATAGAGTGCACCAAAAAACCATTATTTATTTGGTCTTACTGCACTGTGTATGAATACTTGGGACGTCGTAATCCTACTTTAAGTGATGGGCTTTACTCGTACTTAAGAAGTAGAAATCCCTAAGAAAACAAAAAATAACGAGTGAATTCACTACTATGAAAGAGCGCCTAAGCTAGAGAAATGAGACGACCTGTCTCTACCTCTTCGTTGTCTTTTTGTCGTACTAAGCACATAAGAGCACCTAATCCATTGACTGTGAAGCAATTTCGAAATTAACTGTAAGCGAATCACGAAAAAGAACAGCTCAGTGAAGTTACGCCAACAACCCAGTAGTAGAGTTTCTGCTCTTGTTTATTTTTCTTCTTGAATGAAGAGCAACGAATTTTCAGTCGTTAAACAAACTGCTTTTGTCCACAGGAAGGTTGATAGAATAATTGATTGTGTCGTCATTTTACACCTGTAAAATCATTTACAGAAGTCTAATAAGAAAGTATTTATAGTGTATGTATTTTGAAAACTTGATAGCTGACTCGTGATCCTGAGGGTTCCACTGAAAAAGCGCTTCTTTATCGACATCATCTCTATGGAAGGAAATTCGCAATTCGGTAGACTAGGTAGTAGACTACCGTACTCTACTAGAGAGAGTACTACTACTTCATACTGACTACCGGTATGATGAGAAACCTACCGTAATAAATAAATACGGTATCAAACGTCTGGTGGGCGGGGGGGGGGGGGGGGCATGGACACATGGCTACAAAGCAGTAAACGGTCAATCGCAAACTTGGGGTCGGATGGCTCTGCCCTCTAACCTACTCGGAGTATGATTTTGCGATGAGCATTTTCAATTTACTAGCTAGTAGCAGCCTACCTAGTCGTAGGTGAGACAGCTTCTCGGATGCAGAATCAATAATCAATATGATAATAAAATCTATTTTATGGCTATGCCAACCACTAGCTACAGGTAGTTCCGTATCTAAGAAGAAGTTGACTCACCAGCCGGGCCCCGAAGGTCACTCTAGGGATGTAGTAATGATAGTAAAACCTCCTACGTGAGGAGGAAAAGTTCATCAGGGTGGAGAGGGGGTGATGTGAGATGGGAATAAGCATATTTTTTCGTTTGTGTGTTTGTTTGTTTGTCTGTTGGTGTTGTGGTGGTCGGGTTACTGTGGTGGTCGGGTTGTTTAATGTGGAGGTTGTTCTTGCTGTGGTGGTTGTTGCCTCCAAAGTCGGAGTGGGGGGTGTGATTCTGTGGGGAAGGAAATATGTGTTGATGGGACGAGTTGTCAGTGTTGGCGTACGTTGTCGCGATTCCATCGTCGGTGTCGGGTCGCGTGGAGGTACGGTCCTTATGAGATGAAAAACGTCGTCAATTTGGCGGAGGCGGCGATCTGAATAAGTCCGTCGGTGTCTGATGTTTTGCATGATCATTGGCTGGTATGTTTCCAGCAGTTCTCAAGGCTGCTTGCGTCGGTATCTCTGCTAAAATGTTTCTCTACTGTGGGGTAGAAATAATGTCGCTGGGCTTGGAGGGAACACTTGGGCTTGAGGTCATAGGTCCCGAATTCTCTGGTGAGCCTTTTCTAGCCGACGCTGAGCCTTGTCGTCAGCGTCTTTACCATGTCTGGCTTTGTTTCTTGTTATCCATTCCTTGTAGCAATGGTCCCACATGAGGCGGATAATGTTACTTGACCACGAGAGACCATGGTTTTTGTTCTTGATGTCAATGTGATTCCGTTGCAGGTATTGCAACTGGAGGGTGGTCCAGTGCTTGGACCACCGGCCTAGGAGGAAGTTGTTCCACCCTATCGTAGTCTGACTGTGGAGTAGGTGGGTGCCGCTGGGATTGGTGTACCTGGGAGCCAATGGTTCAGGCCCCACAGGAGGAGGTCCAGGAGGACTGGATATGTATCCACTGACTCACATCTGTGCCAAAGGGATGTCTTAAGGGCCGCATGCCATTTGCGACGCTCTGGGTTGGGGCATGTGAGGTAATGTTTAGAGTGTTCACTAGGCTCATCGCAGGATGGGCAAGCACTGGGGTACTTGACAGGGACGTATCTGGATACGAACTTTCCCCACGGGGAGCCATCCGTGCAGAAACATGACGAGGAATATGTGTGGGCCGTCTTTGAATGTGTTAACTGAACGTTCGTGGCTCTGCCAATCTATGTCTGCAAATGTTGCTTCCGACATTTGAGTCTTCTGCTTGATGTATGTCTTGAGTTCCTTGGTGCGGCGATGATCTCTGATGTGCTTGCGGTGTTTGGAAGCGACTGTTTGTCCATTGTAGATGAGGTGGCAGTGGGTGCCTTCGATCATTGGAGCTGGGATGTTCTTGTGCAAGGAAAGACGCTGGTAGTTTCCAGCTACTTTGTCAGTTCGCAGGAGAACTTGGATTCTATGGTGCCAAGCATGTCGCGGCTCCAGCCCAGTTGTGACTCTAGGAATTCTTCGAAGCATGCGGGTGTTGGAGGTCTAGGTTCTGTAGAATATTGTGCTGGCCCCTTGGAACATAAAACCCATAGTGGCCTTCGAAACACTCGACTGGGTAACAGGACTGGGGCAGAGTAGTGATTATCCTTTGGACCGTGGGCTTGAATCGTTTGCGGTGACGCTTGTACCTGTGCTGGCTAAAACCCGTTTGCGTACGGACGAATAGTCGTTTCTTGGTTGGATCATAGTAGTAGGGCCATGCTCTTCGCAGTGTGTGTCACACCATAACTTGCATGCTCGTTTGCATTGGTTCCAGGGTTGTGCACTGTCCGAGCGGTGTTATAATTTCAAGTTCGGCGCTTGTGCTAGATGTGACCGTTGTTTCTCCATGGATGAAAGCTCGGCCCATGTGAGTCCCTCCTGCTGTTCCTAGGTCTGCTATAGTATGGACCTGGAGGTAAAGTCGGCAATAATTGATTTGTCGGATTTGGGCGGGGGTGAAGATGTGGCTTGATAGTACAATATCCATAATGTGGGTATCGTTGACCCGCTGTAGGGGAGTACAGTGCTTCTCTTGAAGCTCGAACTTGGAATTTGTGGCTGTCGGGTATGCCCTGACAGAGGGGAAGAATACTGTTTCTAGGTGTGGGAGAGGGTCGTCAGGGTTCTCCAAGATCGAGTAGGATATCCCACTTAATCTCTGGGTCCATGCTAGAGCAATACGCAGATGATCATCAACGCCCGAAGGGGTCCTGAGGTGCTTGAGGATAAGTTCCACTTGGCGGGATCCTTGCTTGTCGTACAGGGGGCGGAAATTCGCCCCTCCGAGGGAAGGTGGACCAAATACTACTGCTCTGGGTTTTTTTCGTGAATATCCCAGTCGGTTTAGGAATAGTCCGGCGGTTTGGAGCAAGTAGGAAGAGGGTAAGTCACGCTTGGGAGGAATACGCTGGTGTAGTACCGCATGGCGCAATTGGGATCCAGTGCACTCTTTGCAAACAATGTAGCTTTCGCGATCGCATTCTGTGATTGCTTGTAGGCTCTGTTTGAAGACTCCTGCTTGATGGGACCAGTGGTGCCGTGTGGTCCGGACTCTTGCACCTGGACACTGAGTCGGACGGGGGGAAAGGACAGAATCAATAATCAATAGTTGGCCGTACTGTAATTCCGATACGTACTTTGAGGCAGTACGTACTTTGTGAACTGTAGCTCGTCTGGCAAACACATGTCAGTCTCTAGTAGAGTAGTTCGCCATAGATTTTACATTCTCGTTCCTTCACCTTTTAATCTCTACTTTCTACTACCAGTTGCTAGCTAGCTAGCTAAGCTATACGACATAGCTAGCTAAGAGTTTACACAAAAAACATAGCTACTACCTCTAGTCGTTTCAATGTATCATCTCTATTGTGGCATACGTACGTATCCATAGCAATCGAGCACATGACGTCACTGGGATTTGCAGAGAAGCGTCGGGGAAATGTATGATACCGGAACGGTATTTCCAGATGTTCACGACCATGATTCACAGTCCATCACATCATCTTCATCTCAGAAATAAGAGTGGCAATTTTCTCTCTACTACGACCTAACTAATACTACAGTACGTATTTTGTTGTTGCTTATTGCATCTAACTGTTAGATCCCCAATTCTCAAAACCAAAAAATGCAAAAGAAGCGTTTTGGTGGAATGTGACATGCCATGCTTTGGACTCCAAGGATCTAATAATAGGAGGTGGCGAAGAGGAGAAACTACTCCGAGTAGTATCTTATTGTCGCTGGGGTTTGCGACTTCTGCAGCAATTTGCTATCAAATTGTTTTGCTTTTCACTCTGTCGAATTCACCAGAAAATCTGGTTGGAGAGAGTCACGAGTATCCTCCCCATAATGTGATTTCGAATCATGTACAAAACAGAAGCACTGCAATAAAAAACGAGCCGATCATCACTTCCCAAGTCCATTGCGTGGGAGACAACTTTTTACACAACGCCTGGCTGCATCGATCCTGTCAATACAGAAATCTATGTTGGAGCTCAAACCAACAAGATTGGCTTCTCTTCCCATCTCTGTTCCACCA
Organism: Nitzschia inconspicua; assembly: GCA_019154785.2. Taxonomy (NCBI): domain Eukaryota; phylum Bacillariophyta; class Bacillariophyceae; order Bacillariales; family Bacillariaceae; genus Nitzschia; species Nitzschia inconspicua. Next base: position 2,000,603 of record JAGRRH010000018.1, read on the forward strand.
ACGTCTCGAAGAAGAATGGTCGAATCGATTTGGAGTGACTCATTTACATGCCAATGGCAACTCTGTAGCTCGCAGGTCGACCACCTTTCGAGAAGAACATTTACTGCAATCGTCGATTGGAATGAGACCATGGTGGAGGGGACAACAACCTCCCAAGTTCCTATGGCAGCCCAAAGTGGTCTGGTTTTCAAATGAAACGTTTTCTCCTTTCCACGCCAGTCGTGTCGAATATTTTCCCGAAAACTCTGTAATCGTCCCCCTTTCCGTGGCCGAACCGCCTCACGGTGGGACAACCCTGACTTTATTGATGGACACTCTACTTCCCGTTCACAAACTTGTCGACCTGTTTGGATTTGGGTGTAACCGAACGGTATTTTTGCATATTTTGAATTGTCGCAACAATACTCTCCATGACGAGGAATGTAATAGTGACTTTCGAGCAAAGTTAGAACAAGGGTTGCGATGGATGGGATACCACACATGGGAACCACCGAAGCATAATAATGCCGAGTTGATATGTGCACCTGTGGCGGCAAGTGGAATAGGCCAGCTGACAGCCAGTGGGTTGTCACAAAGAGGACACAAAATCCAAGACTATACACATTTGTTCCACCATAATGCTGGTCGCGGGAATACCTTTTGGAAGTTCCGGAATCACATCCTGTCCAATCTGAAACCTTTGGAAACCTCGAATCCCGTGGCTATGAAAGTGGTCCTGGCTGTGAATTCAACTGACCATCCAAACATGGCGCAAGCTCTTTACAATAGATTCCATTACTCTCACAATTACAGTGCACCCGATAACGCAACGCCAACGATCGAAATAATGGATAATATCGTGACCGATGACTTGGAGGCGCTCATTCATATGGCAGCAAACGCTCAATTTTGGATTGCCAACTCCCAGTACGACGATTGGACGTGGCCATCCCTATTTTTGCCCAGAAATGCTTCATTGATCCTACTGTACAACGAGACACGGCTAATTCAGAAACGAAAAGGCAACCAAGCTAGTCCTATTCGAAAAGATTTCGGGCTTTGGAATCATTTGTCTCACGTTAAATCACATTGGTTGTCCTTGCAACACAATACTAGTACCATTGTGAAAATTATTTCAAGGCTCATTCATACTGATGCATCAAAAAGGGCGAAAACAAACGGTGAGAGACCCATTCAGAAGAACTCTGATATGTCCTTTTTTGGATTCGACGTTTATCCAGACTCCCCACGGTCCCTTTCCTCAGACGTACACTGCATTGGTGAAAATTGGCAGTGGGACTCTCAAAATTATCGATCTTGCAGACACGAGTTACTGTGTTTTAACGCATCGTCGCGAGGCTTCGTGGCACCAGAGGGAGATGAGGCCGCCCACAATCTTTTACACCCACACGATTTACTATCGACAGATACTTTTGGCAAAGCGGTGATGAGGGGAGAAAATGTACGACTAGGAAATGGGCAACCGTGGTTGCCAACCCGCACGTTGTCTAATGACCACAATGTGTACATGTTGCCACACGACGTTGTGTTGATACCGATCAAAGCTAATCTGGTCAACATGAACAATCCAGGGCATCTCTTATGGGATATTTGGCTTCCAATCTTCAACCTAATCCAGCTGTACGGGAATGAATATGGCAAAATTTTGTTGGGTTTGGATCACGAAGGTTCGCAATGTCCAGAAATGGGTGAAGACTCAAGTGGCCTTTGTCTCGGAAATCTTGGACTGAAATATCTACCACTAGTAGGAGCTACTGTTTTCAGCACTCACACAGCCAGTGCTTCAGTGTCCTCAAACAATGCTGCCATTCCAGAAAATTGTGTTGTTTGCGCCTCAACAGGCCTGGCGGGTATAGGAATGCTGACAGATCATGGCTTCAAAACTCATGGGCAGCAACTTGATGACTACAAAGTGGTGTGGAACGATGGGCGAGGTCCTATCTTCTGGGACTTTCGGGGCTTCGTCCTAAACAATGTTGGGATATCCCCTCACGTGCCGCCTCCTTTCAAAGTAACGTTTTCTATCCATTCCAGTAATAATCCTTCTCGCCGGCGCGACTTCTTCAAACAAATAAAGATGGTCAAAAGTGTCATTCCAAGCGCTTCAGTCGCAACGGTCGAGCTTGCAACAATGACCATGCCAGAGCAACTAAAGGAAGTGCTAGAAACCAAAGTTTTTGTAAGTGTAGTCGGCGGATCGACCTCTACGGCCATGTTTCTACAACGTAATGCATGTTTGATCCTTTTCTATAATGACATGGATGACTTCGCGAGCGGAACTCAGGCGATGCCGACGATGATGGACTTTGATTTCTGGAATAACGCATCATATTTGCAAGTGCATTGGTTGCCCATCAGCACAATGGACTCGGACAAAGACCTTGGTTTACTTGCCTCCATGATCCAGGAGCAGCTAGGATCGTCATGAAGCTCAGTATACGGATTACGACGTGATACAGATTGGAAACTTATCCACAGAAGAATGTCTCAGGGTGGAAATTACATCATGAAGCTCCTAGACAGGGTCACTAGTACTTCTAAAAAGTCTCTCTTCCATGTTTTGGTATGCCGCACAAAGTTGGCGGGATTGGATGCAAGTACGTTCAGAGATGAGCCGAATATTCATGATCTCAAAGGCGCGAGGGGTTACACAAATCAGACTTGAGGTATCATACCCTACAAGACTACAAACATTGCGACTGGCACTTGACCTTTAGGCTAAGTATTCAACCGTCTCGTAATTTCATTGTGTTGGCAAGATATCAAGACGTCCAACCGATCCAACATTCTGTAGCAAGACCTATCGACGTGTTCAGCAAGCAAGATTCGGCAAACACGAAATCCAAAATACGGGCGGAGATTCAGAACAAACAATCCGGCGCCACAATTCTCCATTATCCCGTCCAAACCCCATGCATTTGCGAGTATTCCCGAAAAAACGTCGATTTCTGAGAGAATCGATAACCGGGAAAACTCCATGAATCAATGTGTGTATGTGAGCAGTCTCGTCAACAGTGCATAAAAGCGTTGGAAATTGGATGGAAGTGCCACAGTCGAAGCTTTCGATTCATCGAATACTAACGTCATAGATGTTAGAACTTACTGCATTTGGGTCAAGGATTGTGTAGTTCCAAATATTCTGGTGACATCGTAAAAATAATTGGGGGATCTGGCGTCACAAGCACCAGGATGGGTGTCCCATGTCTTGGTAGTCAAGATTTTTCGATCTCAAGCTTACGACGTAATGCTACGTGGTGGAGAGCATCGTCAAAGCTAGTTGCCGACATGTAAAGATACCGTATCTGGGGAAGTACCCTTGTAACTTGCCCCCAATCAGATGATACAGTGATCTTTGGATCTGCGTCGAGGTATCCGATTGTAGCAGAGTTGGCTTTACCTCATCCAACGTGGACAAGCTTCATCCAACGTGGACAAGGAGGAAGTGAAAAAATCCTTCGGGTTGACATCAGCGTCGTGAGCATGAACTGACTGTGCACTACATAATATGGTTCAGAATGACAATCGCACTTTCCCCCATCGCACCACGGTTGGTATGGCGGTCGCGTTGGTGGTCACCATGCAATCGATGAAGCGACAATTAACCTACTCATCTTCGGCGACATCATGATCCGTTTCAGTTGTAACGAAAAACTTTTGCGAATCCTCGACGCCTGGTGAATCAGTCACCATTGCCTTTGAGGGAAAGCAACTATACGACGGTGTCTTGTATCGTATTGAAACAAAACTTGTTTTCCATCGCTCTGTATAAACTTCGTAAAAAATAACGCCATCGTAACCTGGTATCGTCTATAATGTTCAAAATCTCACGCGATTTTGAATATTGAATATAAACCGTTTTATTTGCTACGTCTTATCTCAGAATAGTTGCTGGAGTGATGAAGAAGGCTCCCAAATCGCCTCCCATGTATGCATCACAGCTGCCGGCGCCGTATATAGCGCCCCCTATCCCCGACACAGAGACGCATGCCTCACCGACTTTGGAACTCAACCGTTCATTGATACCACTCAGCTCATGTATCAGTTGCTCGTCCAATGCACCTCGAACTGTAGTTTCCATTTTGACAACAATCGAGAAGGTGTCGTCCAAACAGTCTCTAAGCTGATACGGCTCTGTTTTGAGACAGTCAGCATAGCCAAAGGAGAACAAAAAGCTACGTCGAATCAACAATTGGAACAGTCGTCGAAAATGTGCCGCTTCCAAGTCTTGCAAATCTTGCTGGTGATCATGACCAATAATGAGGTCGGGATGCGACAAGAAATGAACGGTAGAGTTGTTGATGCGCTCCTCGTCTAGCATCTCATGCAAAGCATCATGCTCCAAATGCCTGGTGTCCTCGCTCAGTAAATGTTGCTCCGACGTGTCGTGAAAAAAGTTGTCCAAAGTGGCGAAGGGCACCAATATGTGTTTCATGGTATTTTGGTAGTACGATACCATCAACCCTAAGAATGGAATATGGGAAGAATCCTCGCTGAGTGCCTTACCAATGATAAGGGTGGAGTGGAAATTACTATCTTCCATGAATTGAATCAAGTCTTCATGTGCACCACTACTTGCTTGCACAATATCGTCCCAAGTCAGCAGAAATTGCATATTTTCAAAGATCAAGGGAGTGGCTGTTCGAGAGAACCCAGAAAAGATCCCGGTAGAGTTTTTCCATTCTGGGACGATAAAGACTGGAAAGGAAGACTCTCTCCCTTCCACGGGATTGCCAAAGGTTCGTTCATATATTACAAAAGGGGCATTGTGCAACTCTTCATACAGGGTTTGATTGTAATGTTTGTCCAGACCGGTGGGCAGGTCGAAGTTGAAAGTGTTCTTCTTCTTGTGATGACTGTCATGTGATTGTGGCAGATCTGTAAGGCGCCGATCCACCCCATCATTTGTTGGTGCATTTTGCGGTTGATGGGAAGCATGGGCAGGATGCTCCTCTTGCTCATGTTCGTTGATGTTTTGGTTTCTGATGCGAACATAACTTTCCACTCGGTTGCCCAAATGTCGATCGTCGTTGCTATGGTGATGTTGATATTGTTCTCCCCCAATCTCTTCCAGAACGCCGACGTCAATTTCAAATTCTCGTGTTATTCCATTGTGACCTGTGCCTCTCATTCGGATGGTTTGCTGAGGATGACTCGTGTCTACAAGCCGCTCTGGTTGCAATTCATGATCGTTCCACTCATCATCTTCATGATGGTAAATGGTTCGGGTATGAACGACAGGCTTGCCTCGTAGTTTTCTGGTAGACTGTACTACCGATTTCGTCGTTGCACACTCTCCTTTCTTCAAAACGACGTTTACCAGACCTAGCCCAAGCCCGAAGGTAACGCAAGAAAATTTCATGGCTGGTCAACAAGTAACTATCTAACTATTCAGCTGCGTAAAAGGAAAACGGGTACTTCAGTCCCAAATGATCAATATATGAAAGAAAGTAATCGAGCTTCTTGCTCTCTGTCATTCTGTTTCTGGGACGACGCATTCCGATCATTCTGTGTTTTTCAAAATCTCACGACAGCCTACAAGATTCGACATTCTTCACAAATTTACAATCTCGACTTGCTTTTTTCGAATGGGCCGAAGATACATCCCACCGATGGGCGGAAAGCCAAACAATCGTTAAATGATTGATTCTCCGCGACCATAAATGGTCAACTTTTTGGCTAAAAAGGTGTTTCGGGGTTCTCCTTTCAAGACTGCACGTAATCTTGATTTGGCGACATACAAAGCCGCGGGAACTAAAGCCACTTCATCTGTTTTGGAGTCGCCAGATTCATGCTCTACCGGATTTCGTACGCATGATACCAATTTTGAGATTTTTGCAAACAAGAGAGAGCCACGTCGGACCTCTGTCAAAAACAGACTACTACGGCGTATCATACTACCTAGCTAGGTATCATAGTACCTACTAGGTAGTAGCTATTGTAGCTACCGTTAGTCGCACAGTTATACCGGTACTTTACTAGGTAGGTAGTAGTGTGATGATAGATACTTACAGTTAGTACGTCTTAGAGCATGATGAATGATACGACGTAGATGAAACATTTGCAGTTATTCTTAGTAGCGTGAATTGAATAAATGAATACGTTAAAATACTTCCAAAACTTCAAATTAATTATGATGAGTTGATACCCAGTTATATACGACTACAACAGTAGCTACTACTAGTAGTACTCCGTAGTAGCTAAAGATACCGTACCTAGCTAGATTTACCTACCGGTAGTTGTTACCGTGATAAAGTAATACTCGAAGTACGACGTACACTTGAAATAATAATATTATTATTATGTCAATCAATCAAACAACTGACACTGACATGTGAGTACCGTTCCTACCAGTAGTCACACACGAGTAGGAAATTAGACAAAAGAAAACAGGACCAGCCGACCATACATCGTACTCCGTATGATACTTGACAGCCTTCACCAAAGAGCTAGCGAAAGGCTCGAGCCGATTGTCCAAGAAATCTCTCTCAGCGAAATCATGGAATCCTCCGTACCAAATAATTGCGATAGTATCACCAACGCCGCTACGTCTTCCCACAAATCTAACTATGCTTTGGCCGTTTCGCATGTCGTCACTGATCTTATGAAGGCGTATGATGCGGGCGAAACGTTGAATTTCACCAAACTCAAGGGGACGGCGGCACGAAAGTACAAATTGCAAGGAATCCCCAAATTGGCTGATATCCTCCAAGCTTTGCCCATTTCTTATCGAGCAAAATTGTGGCCCTTTCTACAGACCAAGCCAGTACGAACGGCATCAGGCGTAGCAGTGGTCGGTGAGTGTCGAGTTATGATGCATTTGTTTCACGCTGCCAATCAACGGATTTACAAATCTAACTCTTTCCTGCGTCTTCTTTCAGCTGTTATGAGCAAGCCTCATCGATGTCCACATATTGCATACACCGGTAATGTCTGTGTGTACTGTCCCGGAGGTCCGGATTCTGATTTTGAATATTCTACGCAAGCTTACACTGGATACGAACCTACGTCTATGAGAGCTATCCGAGCAAGATACGACCCTTTTTCACAAGTAAAAGGTCGTGTGGCACAATTGCGAGCCATTGGACACACGGTAGACAAGGTAGAATTCATTGTCATGGGAGGTACCTTTCTAAGTCTTGACAAGGAATACAAAGACTGGTTCATTCGAAACCTTCACGACGCCTTGAGTGGGTACGCCTCTAACAGTGTTCAAGAGTCGATCCGGTACTCAGAACAAGCAACAACGAAGTGCATCGGGATCACCATCGAGACACGGCCAGATTACTGTCTAAAACCACATCTGGAAGAAATGCTGAGCTACGGATGTACTCGTATTGAAATTGGCGTCCAATCTATCTATGAGAGTGTCGCTCGAGAGACCAACCGAGGACATACCGTTGCTGCTGTCTGTCATTCGTTTCAACTCGCCAAAGACTGTGGCTTCAAGGTCGTCACTCACATGATGCCCGACTTGCCAAACATGGGAATGGAGCGCGATTTGGAGGGTTTCAAGGAGTATTTTGAAAATCCGTTGTTCCGCAGCGATGGGATGAAATTATATCCCACATTAGTGATTCGAGGAACCGGTCTCTATGAACTTTGGAAGACTGGTAGATATCAAAATTATACACCAGATCAGCTTGTGGAGTTGACAGCCAAGATTCTTAGCTTGGTCCCTCCTTGGACAAGACTGTATCGTATTCAACGCGATATTCCGATGCCGTTGGTCAGTAGTGGGGTAGAACATGGCAATCTACGAGAATTGGCACTCAAGAAATTGCAAGACTGGGATCTTCCTTGTCCAGATATTCGAACTCGGGAGGTAGGAATGAAGCAAATTCATTCTGCGGTGACTCCAGACCAAGTAGAGCTCATTCGGAGAGATTACGTGGCTAACGGAGGATGGGAAACATTTTTGTCGTACGAAGATCCGACGCAAGATATTTTGATTGGTCTGTTGAGACTTCGAAAGCCCAACCCTTCCAGCGCGTTTTTGTCGGAAATTACAGAACGACCCTGTAGCATCATTCGAGAATTGCACGTCTATGGAACTGCAGTAGCGGTTTCTGCTCGCGACCCTACTCGATTCCAACACCAAGGTTTTGGCATTCTGTTAATGGAAGAGGCGGAACGAATCGCAAGAGAAGAGCATGGGTCAGAAAAAATCTTGGTAATCTCAGGTGTCGGAACGCGCCACTATTACAGGAAGCTGGGTTATGATTTGGATGGCCCCTACATGAGCAAGGAGCTATACGACATGCAATGAATTGACGCTTCTGTGTATTCTAGACTCTCATGAATAAGGTCAATTAAAAAAATCGTATACACGAAGGCTTCTGTTGATGGCTCCTTCAGAGTCTCTCTATTAGGGTCACATACCGCAAAGGTCAAAAGGGATTTTCTGATAGCAGTACTGGAAGTTCTGCTCATATCTTTTGTAGGAGACTCGAAGATGAAAAGATTATCAGTAACTCGGAACTGGAGCAATCCTCGTTGCAACACCCTCCTGTCGGCGTCATGCTTCATATTGACGATCCCGGCCAACAGATTGAGGCAGACTCCATTGTGTTTCGTTTCTCGAAAAGTCCCACTTTTTCTGTCGATCCGAAACTGTTGTTCACAAGAATATGCTCATCCATCATGTAGCTAACACTGCTACTGCTTTGGTCGTGAAAAGACTCCAGGGACAAGTCACTGAGAATTAGTCATGGTTTTCACGTCAATACAACATTTGCTCTTTATGGGAAAACCTCATTTAGTGTTATTGTTGTTATTACTCCTACAATCCGAGCGCGATCTCTCGAGGGACGTCAAACACTCTAGCAAGGGAGTGAAATTCACCAGCTTCACCGAATCCATCAATACTACCACTACCTTCTCTCGAGATTAACTCGGAGTAGAGGTTTCGGTCAAAGAAACTGCCAACAGGAACCTCATTGCAGCTACTGCCGGATATTTGACATCGCACCTGGCTCGCTTCAAGATCATCAAGAAGCGTAGCATTAGGAACCTTCCAGAGAGGATATTCCAATCGATAGGAAAGTTGGGACAGAACCTTGTCTCTCCACTCCTTGATGTGAGCCAAATGCAAGTCTCCGAAGACCAAGGCCGTGATCTCACTTCCTGAAGGCAGACTCGCTTGTACTACCTCCAATCCTTTCTGCACTCGATCCATGTACGTCTCCCCGCTACCACGACGTAATGGGACTCCGATCAAAGTGATGTCCAGGTGGGATGCTTGCTTTATGATGTCATCGATGTTCACTTCCTGATGCGCGATCACACGAGTGGACGCATCAAATGTGGTTAACAGCACGAGACCAAAGGGTTCGTCGTCATTGTAGCTTCGCACCAATGACCGAATGGTCAAAAACGAATCTTTCCCGCCACTGAAAAACAAGACTTTGACATTTGAATGGGTATCAATGGAAAATATATGGGACGGATCCTTCCTTTGTGATCGATAAAGAATCGAGGGTTGCTGAATCTTGGAGGCTTTGTCTTTGACATTCTCGTGGCTATAGGGACAATGACGACATCCCGAACCGCAACATTTTCCTCGCTGCTTGTGAGCGGGTTCTGTAAATACAGAATAACCAGTAGCAGGGTCGGTATAGGTCAATTCTCCCTTCATGCATGCGATTTTGTGCAACTCGGCAAAACCGGTTCCATCGCCGGCGAGATCTTCCATATCATCAATAACTCCATCGAAGCTGTGAGACTTGCAATATTCCAACAAATCTGACTTTTCGTTCGAGACTGTGACATTGACTTTTTGCCAACCGATTGTGTCGTATCCAAGTCTAGCAATCGCCTCGAGAACTGCCGGTTCTGCTTCATATGCACACTGGGCCAATAGTGCTACTCCCTGCAACAAGGAGGGGGCGGGTTGAGCAATGTACCGATCTCCATTGGCGGCATAGATACGGCCATTTTTGGCCGCACGAAGGTTTTGGAATTGCACTGATTTGGATTGAGCGTCCCGAACGTTGCGCTCCAAATCGAAGCCGCAGCAGCCCACAACCACCAAATCGGGATCGGCTTGGTACACGTCGCTCCATCGGATCTCCATGGCCTTGTGGGTGGTCTTCGGTCGGGCCGTTTCGACACAGGCGTACTTCATCATTTGGTACGTCCAATGGCCGGAATCAAAAGGTGGGTCGAGCCATTCCAAAATGAAGATCGTTGGGAGGGGTTTGGTTGGATCTCGGTTCATTTCGATAGCTGTTTGTAACTGCTGTAGGTTGCCCAGAAACTCCTGTTTGAGTTGCTCGCCTCGTTCCGGTACACCACAAGCGGTGGCAATCGTCACAAAGGTTTCTGCTACTTCTTCGAGAGTGGTTGGTTGTAGGGCAACGACAGTGACCGCCCCTGCGTCTTGGACCGCACCACCACCACCACCACTACCATTTTTCTTGCTCTTTAACAAACACCTTCGAACGTCTGCTGTCGTCGGAGCACATACAGAACACAAGTCTTGTGTAAACACTATCGTTGGATTGGCAGCTTCCATTTCCTCTTGCACCAACGGGTACATGGACGGTATTTCTTCTACAATGGCATCTCTTGGTTGACAAGCGTTTGCTTTCTTTAGAGCCACTTCCGACGTTTCTTGAATGGCCTTATGAATTTCTAACTGGGATTGTTGTTCCGTCAATCCGCTCTTGGTCAACACCCGCGGTCGTGGATGCTGTTGTTGCGTCCATTCGATCGCATCCAAAACGGGTCCACATTCATGTGTCACTCCGACTATACAATCCTGCAATCCCAACTCCAAGCAGATGGCGGTCGCTGATGGTTCAAGACATGCGATACGAAGAGGCTTATTTTCCATGCTTGTTGGCAAAAGTTTTTCTCATACACGACGTTTAAGTGTGCCGGTAGTTGGAAGAGATAGTTTGGTTTTATTATTTTGTTGATGGATGGCTTTTGTTAGTGGACGTAGATATACCATACACCGCATTACGTTCACATCGATTTTTTCGGAAACGAAAGATCTTTCTATCGTCTACTACTCCGAGTACGAAGAGTTTCGTTGGACGTGATTTTTTACGTCCACATAGTATGGTCGTATTGGTCGAACAGTGTACAACTCCCACTCAACTGTGTTACTACAGGTAGTAGGTCTAGCTATGTAGCTACGGTAGCTACTACTCTCTAGTAGACTACTGTAAATAGTACGACGTAATAATAGAAAGAAAATCAATCGAGCAAGTCGAGACGGTCTTTCTGCACACCCGCTTTACTTTCAACCCTAATACTACGTATTTTCATGCCGGAACAGCCGCAAAGCCGTCAAACTGTTTTGATTTCATACTACTACCGGTAGTCTACTAACAGTAAGTACGTAGTACATTTACTGTGAAGCGTGTACCGTAGGAGGTTTTGCCTGTTGAAAATTTCGGGTTTCCATCATCACGAATCATCGCACACACAAATTGATTGCTCTTTCTAAGCATTGTTTGAACCTTGCTACGTTTACTCCTTGAGACTTTGAAATCGCAACAAGCATAACCCAAGACGTTCTCTCTGTCTCGTGGTAACATCGTTGCCGTCGCTATCGCTACCGTGGAACCGTTCTTGCAAAATCCGCAATGACGTTTCAGTTTGGGTCCTCATCGACATTTGGCGGTGGTGGAGCTAGTGGAGCTACTAGTGGCAACAACAATGATAGCAGCAACAATACTCCGCCAGCACCGGCACCGCATTCGGGCAGTGGCCTTTCATTTGGATCCACACCTGCTCCATCAACTGGATTCTCGTTCGGAGGAGGAGGAGGGGCAACTCCGGGAGGGTCAGCTGCTACTAGTGGACCAGCTTTTGGCTCTGCTGCTGCTGCTCCTTCTGCAACCCTGTTCGGTGGTGCCGGATCCACCACCCCGGCGCCAGCTACACCCGCTGTAAATAATCTATTTTCCACAGCAGCTCCTATTCCAGGTACATCGTCCACGACTACTCCAGCTCCGGCTCCACCACCCGCTTTCAGCTTCGGAGGAAGTCAGGCCGCGACAAATGGTCCGTCGCCAGGAGCGGCAGATGGCGCAGCCGCAGCTACCACTAATGCACCTGGCTCGGAAGGAGCTCCATCGACCTTTTCTTTTGGCGTCAATGCTCCAGCTACTTCCACCTCGGCAACACCTGCATCGGCTGAATCCCTCACACCAGCAGCACCAGCACCTACAGGATTCAACTTTGGGAGTGCTCCGTCCCCTTCAAACGCACTCAACGTAACGGCAACAACATCAACCGCTGCAGCGCCTCCCCTACCCCAGGTCACTTTGACTGTGCCAACATTTGATGCTACCTTTGAGAATCTGGGTCTTTGGACGAGCATTCGACAAAAATGTGCATCGTTGGGAGAATCGACCTTTGCTAGTCAAGAATTGTCTACATTTCTTGCCCAAAATGCTACCAGCGGCTTGCTACAAGTCAAAATGGTCGACTGGACGCCATCAAACAGTGCCTTGCGCCAACAGCTAGTACAAAAGCCGGTAGTAGGATTAGAGCAGGAGAATATGTTGCCAACCAAGGTTGCAACACTGAATCAAGAAACTCTTCAACAAATTCTCCTTCTAGCAACGGATCTTCGAATTTCGGAAGCACATGCCGTGTGCTTGTATTCGCAAGTGTCGCAAGACTTTGACGCCATTGAAAGCTTGCTTTCGCACGATAACGGCCGTTGCATTATGGATCAACTTCAACCGTCTCCGCCGTACAACTCTATCGTTAAGCTTGCCAGCAGATTTTACTTTTACGAACGGCACCTCAAGCTTCAATCAATCTTACTATTGCTTCAACACCGCATCAAAGACGATCCAGATGTTCTTCGAGCAACAGATGTGTTGCTCAAGGACGGAAGGCTCATTGACAACTTGATGAGCCTCATTCAGGAATACGGTCAACGAATTGCCGTTCTGCAACGCGACGTTGTTGTTTCACCGGTCAACATGACATTTGGTGGTAGTAACAACACCAACAGTGCTGTTCCAACAAGTATGGCTCAGCTTCATTTAATGTTTTGTCAAAAAGAACGCCAGATGGCCGCAGAAGCTTTGGTATTTGTTGCATATCATACTCAATTTGAACCCAATGAAGTCACATCTTTGATCGATTTAATCCATGTAATTTCGCAAGACGCAAAAAAGCCAAGTGCGTTAGACGATGTTCCGACAGCAACAGATTATCATTCCAGCGCTCCTTCATGGTCACACTCTACATCTCAGCACTTCTCGTGGCCGCAAAAGGATCTGTTTGTTTGGCAGAAAGAACTGGTGGAACAGATTAGCGCTTCGGGGCAGATTGAGCTCATGGAGTGCATATCACTCCTGATTGCCGCTGCCATCGCTGCCATGGACTCAAAGCAAGTTCTTTATAATCGAGAGTTACATGCCCCAAACTCTTTTGGCTCGGGAAATATGTTGCTCCCTCCTGGCCAGCCGTCAGCTGAAAATATTGGATCTCTTCATGAACGGTTCAAACAAGATGCTCGCAATTCTTGGGAACGACAGGACATATGGGGAATATTGGCGTGTTCCTTTGCACTGTTGTTACGTTCAGCCCCTTCCTTGATTGCGTCCCCACGTGGTCCCTCCAGTTATTTCCCAAAGGAAATTAGAGAAACAGCCAGGGCTGGTTTGGAGTTAGCTATGGACGTCCACTCCTTTACATTTTGTCGGCTAACAATGCTTCCATTTCTGGAGAAACTTACAAGTGCCGGTGCATCTGACATTTGTGATGTTTCCGAGTTTGGTCTGGCTATAGTTGCTGAATTTTTCGCTTCGTACATGAATGAACTTGGGGATGAAGGGTCACTTCCAATATCTCGCCACAGATGGCAAAATGACGAGGAAGAAGAGCTCAAGCTTCGCCAAGAAGAGCAAGATTCTCAGCGAAGATTTGAACATTGGGCGGGTAGCACATCCCACATCTCGGAGGAAAAAATTCCCAGTTCCGTCGATTTGATGAACAGGCCAGATTGTTTGGACGATCTCCTTGCACTGGCCACCGCAGTGTGTTCGTTGGGATGGCATTACGCAAGGCCGTTTTGGTCAAGGGACGAGGGAACGGGATTGTTAATACCAAGTCAAACACTGCTAGAGTGTATGGCTCTTGCTGCCGAGGATGAAAGTCTTGCACCTATTGTTTTATCTTGGTTGGCTGCTCTGTCTGTCAATGAGATCTCCGCCAGTGCCGTCTTTGAATTATTGAAGGCCAAATCTGGAAGCGTAGAATCCAGCTTTTCTGTCAAGTATAGGTGGGCAGCCTTGATAAGCAACTTGCGTTGGTATGCCCAAGAACTCAGCCCAAACGAGACCACGAACGCACTCTCAAAGCCAAGCTCAAGCTCCTCACATTCGAATCTTGACACCTCATACTACTACGATGTATCAGGATCTATCTACTCCGGGGTTAACTCCAGCGGTGTTCCCTCGTATCAACAGGGCGGCGGGGCATCTTCGACAGCATCTGCGCAGGCAGCGAAAAAGAAACGGAAACGTCTATCAGAGTCTTCTCTCGTTAACATTGCATCGCATCTAGCAGTTATCATGAATACTTCCTTGCACAGTGCAAAAGCTCGTCGCGAGATCCTGTCACTGACATTACAAGTGAACAATGGTGGCGTTGTAATTGGAGAAGACGAAACTCTGGTTGTTCTCTTCAAGCTGGCCTTGGCGCCGCTCCCATCAAGCACGCGTGGTGCCACCTTTTCCACTATTGCCAGTTTACTGCAGCCAGCATCTGGGGAGGAAGACGCAGACACGAAATCATTTCTTGAAAAACAGGGGAGGAATGGCTGGGATTATTTGGAATCCTGCTCTTTGCTACCAATTCCTATGCTAGACCGGTACTTTGTCGCCACACAAGGTGTATATAACAAGGTTAATGTGCAATTCCCCCCCTCCTCTTTGGAACTGGCCAGCTTCAACGAAGACGCCAATACTCAGATACCTAAAGATCCTTTGTACGGGATCGTGTATGAGATGGAACACATTGAAGCAAAGACTGGTTGGTACCCAGCAACTGAAGGCTTTTTGGAATTGCTGAAAGCCTTGGTCTGTGCAGTAGGATGCCCTTCGAATCTTGGAGAAAGTTGGCGCCCAAGGACTGGTTGCACGCCCTACGTGGAATACGTTCTTAATTTCGTCCTTCCCCGAGCTTTGGGCTTGAACGGAAAACCGATTCTACCTTTTCGATTGTTGGGCGATCAGAGTAGGCTTGTCGCCAAAGCATTAGCCGTTGTCGACGCTGCTCTTGTACGATATGAAGTGCCGAGGCCTGCGGTAAAAACCCTTTGTGGTACCGACTCCATGAGCATCCTTGATCTTGAAATTCTCAATGAGAAAGTGATAAGTCCTTCCAGCAAAATGGACGCTCAGGAGGCTGAGAGGGACTTTGCCAACCTCACGACGTCTGCGGCGACAACTCCACATCTAACATCAGTGGAAAGTAGCAACATCGTGAACGCAAACACGCAGCTAACATCAACTACATCAGTACCACTGGCAAAGTCTCCAGGTTTCACGATCCTTGCAGAATTATTGTCATCTTCGCGCGGTGATCTTTTGCGAATTCTCTGTGCCATCCTCACGGAATTCGACGGCGCAAAAGGAGTGTTACCATTGTTTGGGGATCAAGCAAAGATGATGGCCTTGTCGTATGCCCTTTACGGGTCAACACCGCCAACTTTTGCTGGGGCTGTAGCTGGGGAGAAGCGATACAATGGTATTTCAGTAAAGGAGCAAGCTTTTCTCAAGCCATTATTCCCCAGATTTCTCTTGTCTAACATTGACGAGACGTCCTTTGACGATTCCGGGTATTGGCGTGAGAGAACCATTAAGACCACCCTGGACGTGCTTTGTACTTCTGCAGCAAAAGAGGACACTTTCGTGGCAGCTTTGAGCGTAGTCCAGTCTCCGCCTCTCATCATGTGTCCGGTTCTTCAGTTTGAGCAAATTCCTTCCGGCAAGGCGAACATCGTAGTTCTTGATCCCAGATCGGTTGATGTACATGCTTCTCGATTGACAGATCTACTTCTTTCAACAACCGATTCACGGCGTGTTCGTTCGGCAATCGTTGAGTATATTGGCTTTGACGCATCAACTGATTCCAATGATGCTGGTATCTCCGGGACAGCCTTGTTGCTGGTATACCGAATGCTCCAGGCCGTGGCTAGAACCCCTAATTCTGGGACATTCTTTGGAGACCAGATTGCGGCAAAAGCCTTTTCTATTGCCCTTTCAAAGAGGCTCGTCCTTTCGGCCAACAGATTACACGTTCCGATTGAAAATGAAATTCTACGTGTGATTCTGAATTGGATTGTTGCAGATCTCAGGCAAGGAAGAATTGAGGACAATGGCATTGCTCAAACGCTATTGGGTGTTCCCAGCTTGCGCCAAGACATTCCTTTGCGCACTCCACGACATAATCACCATTCTGGTTCTGTGGAAAACTGTTTTGACGCAATGGTCGATATACTTCTCCATAAGCAACTTGTTCTTTATTCGCAAAAAGGAGCCAGTGTTGCGTCATTGTGTTACGAAATACTTTTCAGGCTCTACGACATGCTGAGATTAGACGATGTTGTTTCGACAAAACTGGTCGCATATACTTCCAAGAAATTACGGCAGGTATCTTTCTGGGAAAGAAGCCTGCAAAGCTTGTTAAGTTGGGATACTGTCGCTTTGGGCGATGATCATCGAACTGAAATATTTCACTGTGCGGCCTGGGTGCTGAAGGGTCTTTCCTCTGAACTCCGCCTTCTAATTGGCAGTGTAAGTCAACGTACACTTGTCTCTCACACATATTTGGAGTGTAGCCCGTCTGCCTGCGTATCCCTTCTCTCCTTCTTGTACAAGAGTGACCAGGCGAACATGAAGAGTCTAATTGAGATGCTCCCACTTGAAGTAATAAATCCTGTTGCAACTCCTCCGCCAAGGGAAGCTCTGATTCATGCCAAATTCAACTTGAGTGGAGCACCAGACGTTGTTGATAGTTACGAACTTGTCGACGGGAAAATAGTGTTTTCCTGGTTGTCGAAGAACGGGATGAAACGCGACGTTGTTGAAACCAATAGGTGGATTGAAGAGTGGAATCTTTTGGTTGAGAGGACATGCGCGATGGCACATCTTACTGACTCCATCAGCTTGATTATATGCGCAACCACGTACTGTTGCAATGCTCTTGAAGGATACCACTCCGTCTTGTCTTGTTCTCCGGGCCAAAATCATCAATGGCTTCATGCAGGTGGAGCCCAAGATTTGATGGAAGCAATCTTGCGCAAGCTAGACATCGGAACCCATGTCATTGGAAATTCGGCAATGGATGCTGTATTGATATCTGCTGCAACCAAAAACTTGAGCAAAGCCATTTTGGATCTATCTGAATTCATATCTGCTCTTATGGAAGATGGTTTGATTAGCCCCAGCAGTCTCATCCAACTTGCTGCAATGATAGCGCGTGCTATTCACTCCTCTTGTATCGGCCAAGATGAGGTGGACGAAGCAAGCAATCGTTACGTGCGCTCGAACATTTTGGGTAGTGGTCTTGTACGTCTCTTGCAGTCTTCGGCTTCTATGGAAGCTGAGTTTGTGAAGCAGCATACAGTTGACTTCATAAGGGCAGCACAAGGTCTAGCACAATTGTCGTGTTTTATCGTCTCCCATGGTGCTTATTTGGCACATATTTCTGTGTGGGCAAGAAGTTCCCTCTCCTTTTTGATTCTTTCTGTTAGCGATGCACAAGCTCCTACAGCAGAAGAATCATTCGTTTGCTCCTGCATGTTGCCTTCCCTCCTTGACAAATTGTTTAGGCTAGTTGAAAATTTGGACACAGACGTCTGCGAATTGCTTCAGACAATTGCAATGCAGCCCTTCGGATCTCAACTTTTGATCGACGCAAGAGTTTGTCACTCGCTGAAAACTACGGCTGATGAATATGCAAGAGAAGATGCTCGGATCACGAATCAGGGAGATTCGACCCTAAAGAATGCCGAGATTCGAGCTCCAAGGTTTTTACGTGGACACCTCAAGCTGATGTGCAGCTTGTTATCAAACGTCTCTCCCAGTTTTGGCAACGGACTTGCAACTGACTGCCTTGACATTATGTCTGTGTACAGTGTGATATTTCAAAGGATGTGTTCAAGCTTTCCCACCGACATTGAAGACTTGATGTGGGCTCTTCGATGCATCATTCTTATTTGTAATTTGGCTGAAACAGTGGGAGGCACATTGTCTGACAAGGATCGATTCAAGCACGTACTCCGCCACACTGGACTTTTGGGGGCAGAATTTACTTTGTTGCTCGAACATCTCTTAGAGAATCCCTTGCCGCCCGATATGCTTCCACAAGCATTCCCACGAGAGCTGGTTTCAGAATCTCAAACCATACCGAGTAGCGTTGTCAGGCTTGAAACTCATATTAAACCGTCCTGGTGGGAAGCTATACCTGATCGATCTGCCGAATTCCAGTTTGATGCGCCAGCCACGAAGGATTTCTCCCTCCACATCACTCCAATGAATGGGTGGACAGAAACCAGCTTCAACTATGGAATTGCTGCCGCTGAAATTTGCAGTCTGGGGTTGCAGCTACAAAGGCGTATGGCTGTACCATCCGATCTCAGAAAAGTTGCTCGTGGGATTCACCAGACGATATTTTCAGCAGGGATGGTTGGGGCTCGGGAGATGCAATTGGTCTCTCAAGATGCAATATCTCTTATGGACGTTGATGGTCACGGAAACAGAGAAATGGAAAAAGTTTTTGTGAGGTCCCTCAGTGACGCGCTTGCTCAATTGTCAGAGCAAGCACTGACCTTGGCGCTCTCTTTATCCCCTGGCAAAGAAAACGATCCTCGTGATCCTGTGGTCGTGGCTGTTTCCACTTTGCACGGCGCCTTGCCGTACATTACCGCAGAGAAGAGAGAATTCATTACCGCCCTTTGTGAGGAGATTGTGAGCGGTAGCAAAATTTAAGTACAGACTTTTGACGACTTTTTTACAGTATATTTAGTACAACGTGGAGAATAATTCGTTGAATCGATATTTCGCCTTGACTCATTTCGATTACTCTTTTCGATTCTGCAATGAGAGGCAACATTAGAACATTTACGCATCTCCTTTTTACTACGACACAAGAAGGGCGCCGCGCCGTTTCCTTCTGCCAGACGCACCTTGAATCTTTTGAGAAACTTCTGAAAGGCCCGTTGCTTTTCCGTATCGGTGTACTTCACTTGTTTGTCCTCGTTCGACTCGGTTGAGTGATACTTGCGTGGTAGGAATGTCACCTTTTTGTCGAAACCTTGCGGTTGAACCTTTTCTTGGTTCAGCCAAGGATCTTGCAGGGCTTCTGTGGCCGTCGGTCTTTTGTCAGGATCTCGCGTCATGAGGCGTTGAATGAAGCAAATCGCTTCCGGACTTATGTGGTCCCAAGCAGGTGACGGGAATTTCAAATCGCCATCCGTCACGAGATCATAGGTCAGGCGTTCGTTCCCAGCGTTAAATGGGGGGTAGCCGCAAAGAAGAACGTAGGTGACGACACCTACACTCCAAACGTCACATTTCGTTGTATAGGATGGAGCCGCTGAGTGATCGGATACATCATCATCATCATCATCATCATTATTATTATTAGTGATTCAAAATGTTGGGGGCAAAGCAAAAAGACTGTGAAAAAGTGGTGGTCAAAATGAGCAACAAGTAGACTACCGTACGTACATAGAACTTCCGGGGCCACATAGTATATGGTTCTGTGATTGGTGAGCGATTACAGTAGACGGTAGATGGGAGACCTGTTGTCAGTGCAACAGCAACAGTCAGGTTTCATGAATCCGATGTTCCATTCCCAAGACTCACCCCACCCGAGACTTCATTAAGCCTTTGTCATTATGAAACCGACTCAATCCGAAATCGATAATTTTTACCGCTGCCTCGTCAGATTCGTCCTCCAACAAGAAGTTCTCTGGCTTCAAATCCCTGTGCGCGACGCCCTTGCTATGGATAAACTCGACTGCCGATAGGATGTTGCGGGTGATCCGTGCTGCGTCGTACTCGCTGAAGAGATCGTTTGATACTGTCTTTTCAACGACGCGGTCGTAGAGTTCTCCGCCTGTGCAGAGTTCCGTCACCAAAAATATGTTCTTGTCGTCTTCGAAGACATCAAACAGACGGATGATATGGGGATGGTGTACTTGTCGCATAATTTCGATTTCTCGCTTCAACACCTTCGGATCGGGTACTTTGGATTTGAGGATCGTCTTGAGTGCGTGATTGTTACCGTCCTTGTCTTGACATCGTCGGACGATGCCAAAGGTTCCTTGGCCCAAAACCTCTTTCAACTGGTACTTTTCCTTGACATCTTGAGGAAAGATGCCATTGAAGATAGTATTCTTGCAAGAACTGTCGATTGCTTTGTTACTGTTAATAATAATATCGTCAGATTGTGCCATGGTAATGCGGTAGAGTACTAGCTCTACTAGCTCTCTACTACTAGAGAGAGACTGGTGGAATGCAATTTTATGTGGAAGAGGTAAGAACGTCGTGGTGTTGGGATCACAGTCCATTCGGCACCTGGAGCCTTGGAGAGAATAATACGACGACGTCCACTACGATCGATGGGAAAAAAAGAGTGCGCAGTCCACCCGAGTTGCAACAATAAAATATATAATATTATTAACTGTAATACACAATAATAGGGACGTTATTATAAAATATCACAAAATACATACCGGTACAAAACGACTGTATGATAGAGGGAATGCGACTGATTAGTCCAGCTTCCACTACTAGAGAGAGGTAGCTAAGCTACCGGTACCAGCGAGCTACCGTAGGTACTACCGGTAGTAGAGAGAGTACAAGTCGTAGTCAGAGAGTAAAATAGAAAACAATAAAAAAAGATCGGAGACACGACAACCAACACAATGATGACGATGACATCACAGTCCATCGACCATCTCTGATCTTGGTGGAGGTCCCGTGACAGCTCTATCCACGCCAAATCGCCGATGCTAATTTTGGTTGGGAAATGGATACGCTCACCGCCAGGACCAATTTCCGAACTCCAAGTCCAAAGAAGGCGATTTGTCAACCGGAATATAAAAGGCCAGAAAATGATTGCAGTGTCAAGGCGATAGACCCAAAGGTAACCCTTGCGGATGCAAGCTTGAAGGAAAAAAAAGAGTCGTTGGAGGGCGGATCAAATTGCTGTATATTCAACCCTAACTGACTGACCACCACACCACACCACCACCAAAGGATTCCATCATCACGGCCAACACGGGCGAAAGTCGTGCCTGTCATCATCCATGTACAAAAAAGACGACATTAACTGTAAGCCACTTTCAATTCGACAACAAATCAGAGGAGGGCTCTATCGAAACAAGCCCGTGTCGAAAAGGCGGGTATGAAACGTTGCTCCTTTGAATATTCTCGACTCTCGACTAGAATGGACGAGACAATCATATCATTGTCCGCCACAAAATTGCCAGAGACCCGTCCTTGACAAACACAATGTCTGTAGCTCGTGCATACAGTGACTTCGACTATCAAGTCTTGCAAGGTCAAGACGGATAGGGCGCCGGAAGAGGAAGTAGCGATGGATCTCAGTCCAGAAGAACAGCCGATGATATACGTTCCTAAATTGTTGTCACAAATCCACAAACGTCAGCCGAACACCGACAGTTATCTCGTTGTTGCTCCAAACGATATTTGGGATTTCATGTCCAACAAAGACGTAGGCGACGTGATCAAAAAGCAAGTCCAGATTAACAGTGAAGGAAATGCCTCTGAAGCTCTGGTGCCAAAGGTTGGAGATGCAAGAGTGTTATTGCATCTCCCAAGCCTGAAGACGAACCACTGCTCGTCTCATTCGGTGAAATGTCTTGAAAGGACTTGACAATTTTGAAGTATGATCCCATCCAAGCGAAGTTCACAAATCATGTACTCCAGCAGATTTCACAGCATGTGCAATTTAAATCTAGAACGCCTCGGAATGTGACGGTCGGGTGACAATTTCTACATCTTTGTCTGCTCCCTTCGGATCATCAACGAGGTGCAACGACAACAGCATCGCTAGAAAAAATTGCAGTGTAATTAGCGCGGGAGAGTTGGGTGCAAGCCGCAACGCTAACAACATAACATTATGTTGGGTCCTGCACCTTGGAGAGCACTCCAAGGTATCATACATGCCGATTACTAGAGAGAGAGGTACTTCGAATTCCGATGAAAAGAGCAAACAGGCGGCCTGCGCACGCGGCCCACCGCTTCTTGACGGTGATGACGAAAGCGAGAATTGTCCACCCCGCTCTATCACACAACAAATTAACTCGTCGTCGCTACTTTCCCATCAGCGGAGTAGTACAATGTACGACTTGCTAATATACTCCGATTTGCCGCTATTATGAATGTTATCAGTGGACAATGAGACCACAGTCACAGTCCAGTGAGATTTCTCCAAGAACGGAACAAGATGTGTGGTTAAAACCGTCGCGATTTCGATGACCTACCTTTGTGCGCCGTTCGTCCGATGTTCGCTGGAACGAAATGCTTCTCGGCATCCCTCTTCACTGCACTCCGTCGATTTTTTCAGACGTGTAATTGATATTTCTTTCAGGCTCCAGCCAATCAAATTTCAGCGGACTATGGAAATTTTTAAGAATTGCACGTCTTAAACACATAGGAAGGGAGAACTAGGAGAACTGTGGCATCGAGAATTGAGAATGTTGTTCCTGTGTATTTGACAATGAGTGTACCGTATTCAGTATGCACTTTGACCTATCGTACTACTACTCCGAGTACGTAGTACTTGTATTAGTTATACGGTAGTTGTTTTTGGTTTTTGTTGCACCATCTCCCATCAATCCCCCCAAGCTGATCTATTCACAAAAATTGAAAAAAACCTTACTTCAAAACAAAGTATCTATCATACAGTGCTACCTTTTTACAACTAAAATTATGTTGCTTTATCACAGCCTCCTTTTTCTTTCTATCACCGCCATTGCCAATGGCGAACTTTCACGTCAAGAGTGCATCGATCAAGGGGGTCAAGTGGTCGGTGACATTGGCGACGGTGCCATCTTTTCGCCTTCCTATCTTTGCGAGTCCAACGGAATGCCCCCCATCGATATCGTCGTTGCCACGGATGGAGAACCGATTGCCACTGATGGAGAAGTCTGCTGTAGTAGTGCTGAAGGCGGTGGCATTTCAGATGCTGAGGCTGGAATATCCGAAGCAGAATGTAACGCGCAAGGAGGAATTCTTGTTGACAGCATTGCCGGATGCATCGATCAACTGCCTGCGCTGGGAACTGTTGCATCTGATCCGGCACGACAGGACACCCTGTTATGTTGTCCCGGAGGTGCGACCCCCATTCCACCTCCTGCCACCGACCGTATCGAATATACCCGTGAAGAATGCTTGCAGAACAATGGCATCATTGTTGGCGACATTGGTGATGGAGCCATTTTTCAACCGGAATACGTCTGCGAAAGTAACGGCCAGCCTCCCCTTGCCAATATTCTTCAAGATACCCCACCCTTTGCCATTGAAGGAGAAGTGTGTTGTGGAATGGAAGACGAGGTCGTTGCAGAAGAAGAGGACACCGATCTTGTTGGTGAGGACAACGATTCTGTTGCTGACCGCGATGAGATCACGCGACAAGAGTGCATCGAAAGGGGAGGTCAAATTGTGGGAGATATCGGCGATGGGGCGACCCAACGAGATGATTACCTCTGTGAAACCAACGGAGAACCGCCCATTGCCAACGTTGTCGCAGACGAAGGCGAACCCATTGCCATTGAGGGCGAGATCTGCTGCGGAACTTCAGAGCCAGCGAGCGAAGATTGGGATGTCGCCGGTAACAGCACCTTGATGCCCACTGAAGAGGATGATTTTGACTTCAACAGCACCTTGATGCCCACTGAAGACGATGACTTTGACGTGAATATTACTATGCCCGACGACAGCAGTCCATTTCCTCGTTGCATCGGCGCCGTGGTCGGTGCTATCATGGTCCTATTTACCACTCTGCTTGTGTAAGAAAGGGAGGAATTGTACCTGTTCTTGTACGACGATTGCTGTTTTCCATACTATTTGTTGCCATGGTCATCCTCTCCAGCACTTGACATGTGAGAAATGTAGCAACAAGATGATTTCGAAATGCCTTCGTTGCTGGGAGAGGATAGTCACTGCCTCAAAAAGATTCATGTTTAACAGTTAATAACACGTAGACAATTACCTTCGTCATTTGGCGTCCGGTTGAACTTTTGGATGGTTTCTGACAGATTCTTGTCGTACATTGTCATTTGGAGAGGAATAGTCCCGAAACATCTTCAAACCAACACAAACAACTAGAAAACCACGATTGCAATCATAGTCATCTTGTCCTTCACTCGGCCAGATGGAATGGTTGACCGTTCACAGGAGTTTTTAGTATGCAGCACACATTTCCCAGGAGTGGCCTTTGGTTATTCCCTGCATTCTTGCCCCCTCCCCCCCTGGGCGGGTGAGCCAACCTCCTCATATTCAATGCGGAACTACGGGTAGTTGGTGGCCAGTAGTAGCCGTAGCTATGAAAAAACACTCACTGCTAGACCAATTTTTTACCTCTCTAACGGTAGCTAGAGGAGTACTACCGGCATGTACTTCAGTAGCTGTAAGTCTACAACGTTAAAATCAAGACTCTGAGACTATTTTACGTCTATGATCTATGACGTATGATAGCTACCGTAGTAGCGTACGTAAAAAGATTGTTTTTTGGTCACTTCATTCTTGGAATGACTGAAGGAAAAGACCTCGCCCCAACCCAAATCACCTCATCACCTTCACACACATTCCACAGCCCCACGCTTCCATCAGATCATCACGACTTCCGACAACACGTATCATCATCTCCAAGTCCAGAGAGTTACGACATCTAAGTAATATCGTCCTCTCAGTAGCATTGATAATTTTCATCAAGATGGAGTATGAGGCAGATGAAGAGTTCGATTTGATGGTGGCCGAGGAATTGCGAGATGTTAAGGAAAAGTTAGTCCAGTTATGCTGCAACTTCCGGTGTCTCGACCCGAATAGTACAGTATCAATCGTCGTCGATGTTGCATCCTCTTTAGCACAATTTCGAATGCCGCTTCTTATTTCATGTCCAATCATGTCTCAATTCTTAGGTATGAAATATTGGAGATTTTGGGCTCAGGATCCTACGGAACAGGTACGATGGCATTCCTTTGCCTTTTGTCTGATGTTGTAAAATGGAGTGATTATCGCAGAGTCTCACAAAGATCGACATTCGTTCTCGTTCTTTAAAGTCCGGACATGCAAAGACCGCAAAACGGGAGAATTGCTTGCTTGCAAAACTATCAAAAAGTCAAAGGTGGACAACGTCGAGAACTTGCGGCGCGAAATTACCATTTTGGAATCGGTCGACCATCCCAACATCATCAAGTTTGTTGACGTCTACGAAGACGAAAAGTATATTCATTTGGTGACGGAACTATGTGCGTAAAAGGAAAGAGAAGTACACAAGCTTACATTCCGCAACAACAACAAAAAGCGCTGACATCCAACAATCCGCTCCTCTTTTCTATTCGTTTAGGTACTGGTGGGGAACTGTACGACAGAGTGTGTGAGTCCATTTATCCTTTGCATTTGAGGTTATTCATGAACACAACTTCATTAAACACTGATCGTCTCTCATTCTTTCTACCCTGGTTCGGGCACAGTGGAAAAGGCGGAATCTCCAGAGGGACACTTTCAAGAGGACGATGCCGCTATTTTGATACGGGACATTCTAGACGCCATTCGGTATATGCACGATGAAAAGCATATTGTTCACAGAGATCTTAAGGTGCGTGTAATTTTCAGGGACATATGGGTCGCTTGGGTTTTGAGTGTGAAATCCTGCTTCCAACCTCAAATTATCATTGTTTTGTCTTGGTCTACCTACAGCCTGGTACGTGAGCAACGCCGTCGAGGCAGAAACAACACCATTTGTTACGTCTCTAACGATTTTTGTCTCGATCTTTCACCCTTTTCTTTCACGAAGAAAATTTTTTGCTCAAAGACAAGAGCGACAACGCCCAGATCAAAATCATTGACTTTGGTTTGTCACGGAAAGACGATGCTCCATTTGGGATAATGAGCTCTAGGGTCGGGACGCCATGTACGTTTTTAACATGAACAACGGTTAGAATATTGCACATTCATCATTCTTTTCTTCCAATTTCTCATGATCCCGAAAATTTTCAGACTACGTTGCCCCTGAGGTGTTACTGAACAATTACACGTACAAGGTGGACATGTGGAGTATTGGTGTGATTGCTTACATTTTGTTATGTGGTTTCGCACCCTTTTCTGGAGACACAGATTACGATACCTTACAACTGGTAGCGCGTGCTCCACTAGAATTTCCATCGCCCGAGTGGGATGATGTATCGGAAGAAGCTATTGATTTTCTGACCAAGCTGCTGGATCGTGACCCTGACAAGCGCCCGACGGCCAACGAAGCAATGCAACATCCGTGGATTGCCAAGCATGTGGTACCACCGGGTATACCAAAACCAATGCCCTTCAAGAAGCGTAGCATTTCTGAAAACGACAAGTTCTCGTCGTCATCGTTCTTCTCGGAGAGCGAGAAACGATCTGCATTTCAAAAGTTTTTGGCTAACATCAAAGTCAAAAAGGCCCTGCAGACAGTCAACCAGATCATGACGCCAACCGAAGCACGATTTCTGGGTAATGTGTTTCGAAAGATTGACAAAGACAATGATGGAAAGATTCGGGTTCAAGATATTGATCGCGCCGTAGAAGCTGGTATGTATGGGAAAGATCGCATGTTTCGACGCTAACGGCTCGATAGAAACGCATGTTTCCTCACCCTACTTGTTTCATTCTCTTCCGTAAACAGGCAATTTCTCAAATTCTGTTGCCGGCAACCTCGTCCAAATGCGATCTATCATGAATAGTACGAAGGCAACAGCGTTTGATATTTACCCTTTTTTGGAAGCCACATCGGCCACGTCCAGGGACGGTAATGGACGGGCCAAGTCAACTGCCAATTGAAAAAGTTGGGATGTAGCACTTGCAGTTATTGTTTCTACTACATCGAATTTATTTGTTAGAGTTGTAGGTATGTTTGCTATGGCAAATATTACTTTTGTAGGCTACTAACAGTAAGTCGTATTAATGGTTGTAGTAACACTACGTATTATTTTTTGATAACAGTAGCATAGACTGCCACATTTCCTGTGAACATTATCAACCATAGGCTCGCAGACAGAACACACTTGCATTTCATTCGTCATTCCTACGTTCGAGCGTCTACCAGTTTGATTCAACGGAGTTTTCTCTGACAACTATGTTCTACTCGGAGTATTTGTGAAAATGCATCAAGGGTCCATCGGGCAAAGATAAAGAATGATGTCATTTTGTTCCCCGCGAATCAAATTCCATCTGCATTTTAGTGAAAAGAGAACAGAAAGCGAAGTTTTCTACTACGATCTTCGATCTCCAATCACATCCATCTATGATCACGTCTTGAAGACCTCTGCCAACACCAACAAGCATAGTCTCATCACTCATCAGCATTACTCTCGACAAGGACCAACAGCATCCAACATTCCAAGTTTCAACAGTTCCTTCCGAAAAGTCGTTTCAAGACCCCATAAAACTACTATGACCACTTCTTCTATACATCAGCAATCCCAATCATCTCCTCCTCGAATCACTGCTACATCAACGAATTACAGCTCGGAGTTATTCCTTCCCTTCGGTTCACTCATGAATCAATCTACAATTTATCGTCGCCACGAAGCAAGATTGGCACGTTCTTATGCCTTGCGAGATGATCCTCGACCGGCATTCCTAAGGGTTCTGTCGGGTCTGCCACTAACGCACATCATTGTACCACCCTATCAACCGCGGCAATCAGGGGATAACGAACTACGGAATGAGAACTCCAGTAAGATTCAGAAATTGTTGGGAGATTATTCGGAGGAAACGGTGTTTTCAACTGTCGACGATAACCAACAAGTTGTCGGCCGCCACAGTCATAATGTTTCCAGTTTATCCATTCCTTACCAACCGTTACAGGCCATGGTGGCTGCAGGTGCTGGTGCTATCGCAGGAGAATTTTTGGTTGGAGGACACTTTCGAAAGAAAACCCCAGTCTTTTCATCTCTATTTCCGCACAACAACAACAATGTCATGGTTCGAGGTCATGCAGCTGCAACTGATTCTTCCCTTGGATTTCAGTTGTTGAAGACTCATCAATCACGACCGACCGCAGGATTAGCTGTATCGACCACCAAGCCCTCCACCATTATTTTCATATCAGCATCCATCACATCACTGCTTTTTGGCACCAAAGTTGCAGTCACACAATACTTGTCACCGAATGGTGGCAATGAGGACACGATAACCGCTTTGTTATCGTCTGCCATGGCGGGCGGGGTGACAGGCATGATCCGGCTGGCCACGAATCCATCGCAACGACCAGCGGCAGCATCCAACATACCGACTCTGTGGATGCAGACCACAGCTACGACTTCGTCTTCGCTGGTTACCCGCCATGTTCTGGCAGCCACTCTTTACTTTTCTACGTACGATACGCTATCGCAAACTTCTGACGAGAACAAAAATGCTTTTTCGACGCCGCGCATCTTGGCGGCCGGCGCCGTTGCCGGCATGGTCCAAGCGACCGTGTTTCAAGCGTCGCAAGGGTCATTGTATGTTGCCAAGATGGCGTTGCGATCCGCACCCCTTCATGCGATGATCTTTTACGCATACGAATCCATGAAACTGGCGACAGCCGCATGATTTTCTTTGCTAAGCTTCAACACTCTCCAGTTGTCACAAATTCACAGTGGATTAGGACCGGCTTAAATCCATTCTGACTGACCATCAACTATCTGATAGCACAGAACCAGCGATATAGTGAAACGCGAAATGTATGCCAATAGCTAATGAAATAGAATGATGCAATCTAAAAGGGTACAAATCACGTTCGAATGTTCGGAACACGTCGTCGTAAGTTTTTTTTTCAGCAATTATCTTCTGACCGAATCCTACGATGCTCGTTCCACGATCAGAATGGTTGAAGTAATAGATAGCACTCCAGTTTCCTCCTCTAAACAGTAAATAATGCAATATACCCCTGGAGCTGGTAGCTAGATAAACCGACTTTGCAATTTGCTCATATGAAAGATAATTAATTCCTAGTAGAGACATGGTAGCTACTCGGAGTATCTAGGTAGAACGACTTTTAAAGTAAGGAAGATTCAGTCTATCTTACAGTCAGTCATCATAGACAACCATGCTTTGCGGTATTAATCGATGGAGCGTTTTTACCTTGCCTTCACTCGCTCAAAACCTCTTCTCGGTTCTATGAAGCAAGTCCTGGTTCTCCTTTCTTTAACTGGCTTTTTTGCAAAATCTGGTTCTGATGAACCATTATTGGCGGTCACGGAGATGAAGAAATTGAATTCCCCCCTTTATTTCGCGTGGGCAAGCGTTTGAAGCGAACTAAATGCGATGGTGTGTCCCACTCCACGCGTCATTCCCTCTCCTTTACGTGTATCATCCATGTGCTCTGAGAAGGAGGCATATGAATTGTTGCGATCAAATTCGCGCCCGTCGAATTTCAAAATAAATCGTTGCCTCCCACTTTAGTTCAAACTCGATAGGTGCGCCGTTGCCTATCTCTTTGTTGTTGTGAGATGATACGAGAGTGTGAACAAGAAGCCATTCCTGTCATTCCGCACGAGGAGAGAAACATAGACATAATTATTTTCATCTCCAAGTTTCTCCACCTTTTTGTGTTGCGCGTGGAGAAGCTCAGGGTAGTATTGATTGCCATCGTAGTCGATGTCAACATCAGCACCAAGGGGAAGTGGGTAATCATAAAAGAGATATTCATTGGAGGTAACGATCATGTTGAATACTTCCTTTACATTGCGGCCGTCTACAAGTGAAGCTGGAGGTGGCAGTTATTCACTAGAAAACCAAAAACCTTGTGGGAGAGTCGAGGTTACTTTTCGGGAAGCTAGAAAACGCATCATTGTCGATGCAGCTAGGCGGCTTCGTGGGGGGACCAGTCTATATTCATCGTCCACTAGAGACGATGATTACTACAATCCATGCCGTCGCCGCTACTACTACCCATCATATCATTATCAACATGAGAGTGCCTTCAAACGTCAAAGACTCATTTCTTTCCAGGGCTCCTCCTATCATCGTCACCAACGACAGCTTCCACCACCATTTCATACTCTCAACGAATCATCAGTAGTACCCATGGTAGAACTTCCCCAAATTTGTCGTATTCCCATGGACTTTGACCCGCCCAGTGACGAGGAGTACTGGAAACGACGGTGTTTTCTGATGCAATCCATTTGTCAAGATACCCGTTGTCGTCTACGGGAAATGGAAGAGGACCAACGGCAGTTGCGTCGACGGATCCATGAGTTGGAAACACAGCTCTTGCTTCAATCCAGTGCTGCTACTGCTGCCACTCAGACCACATTGTCTCCCGTGGCTTCCGAAAATACGCACATCGTAGAGAGCCGGGATTGTGATGAGGAAGATCCAGGCAAGCTGGAGCATTGTCTGGAGGAGTCCAGGGATTTGGACAACCAAAAAAGGTACCACGCGCGGAAGCGGGTATCTATTGACGTCCCGAAAACGACTGATCACAACCATCGCATCAAGCCGCCTACACTGTTGTCGATTCCTAAGGACCAACCAGCTGCTTCGTGTCTCTACTTGACAGATGGAGAGGGTCTCTCGGATTCTGAGTTCATGCACGACGACGACGAATGTGAAGAGGAAGAACTGGAAGATAGGGAGGGTGCTGGTAATTCGCAACGGGTGTAGGACCCGTGTGGTTGTGATCAGCCTGGGCAATCTTTTTATAAGGAATTGCATTGACGGGAAACGCTCCATGTAAAAAAGACATACTGGCTACAACACAACTAATAGTGTTTACAGTTAATAGA
Source organism: Nitzschia inconspicua (assembly GCA_019154785.2). Classification (NCBI taxonomy): domain Eukaryota; phylum Bacillariophyta; class Bacillariophyceae; order Bacillariales; family Bacillariaceae; genus Nitzschia; species Nitzschia inconspicua. Next base: position 2,031,582 of record JAGRRH010000018.1, read on the forward strand.
TCCCAGAAACGATTTGAAAGTGGACTGATTATATTAACAAAAAATGAATGGGTGAAAACATAGCGGAGACTCCTGCCTTCCGCTTGACAATATATCGGTAGTATGCATTCATGATTGGCAGCAGATGGCCTCACCATGATTGTGTCAGCTCCCAATACGTTCCATGGGCTCAACAATGCCGTTGATTTTGCGTTGCACCAATCGATTGTTCACATAGGTATCTTCGATTTGATTACCATCGCGTTCCATGGATTGCACTCGGACTTGCCTCCCTTGGGCATCGCGATATACGGAACTTTGTTTTTGGTTATAGGAAGATTTGTTGGAAGAGGAGTAGTGTGTTGCGGTAACGCCACCTCGTCCATTGGACACATAAGAGGTCATTTGAAATTCGACACCGCATTGTCGAAGTAGCCACGGAATCCACCCTTCCTTGGATTTAACTTTAGTAGATGGTTGAGGTTGTATATCGGTAGCTGCAGACCTAGCTTGGTCATTTGTTGGCGTTGTTGTCTTGGAAGATTGAAAGCGTCGTGAAAATTCTTCGTCCATGTCCCGGAAAGCCTCTTGAAAGAATGGATCGTGTCCGAAATTGCGATCGAACTGTGCAAAGGCGTCAAAATCGTGTTGTCGTCGGGTATAAGCAGCCATGGGAAAGACGCGATTCGAAGCACGTCCACCGTAGTACGATGACGCGTGCGGCGATGAATTAGTGGATGCCGGTCGGGAGAAACCACTGTGCATTCGTTCGTATTGCTGCTGACGGAGGCTGGCGTCGTAATCATGTTTTTTGACGGGATCACTAAGACAGTCGTAGGCTTCTCCAATCTCTTTGAAGCGTTCCGTGCTTTCGGAACTACCACCGTTGCGATCGGGATGATGCTTCAAAGCCAAACGTCTATAGGCTTTCTTGATGTCGAGTTCAGAGGCGTCGGGGGATATTTCCAGAACCTCGTAGTACGTTCGATCATCATCTTGAGGTGTTTTCATATTGGGTAGCTAACTCTCAAGGCTTCAGAGGTTGTCGGTTGTCAAGCAAACCAGTGCCTTTCAGAGTCTTCGTTGTTGTTGTTTTGTCGTCGCTGTCAACTATTATTGGAGACGATATTGATGTCAAGAGTCGTAGAATGTAAGCACGAAAACAAACAGAAGCCTTGTTTACGACTTCTTGTATTGGTACGCGTCAGAAATTCCTTTCTGGGATGGAAGGTCAAAGAAAAGAGGTTGGCTCGAACTTCTTATGCGTTGAACAAGCAACCGTAGTACGAGAGTACCGGTAATACCGGAACATACAGCACGTACAACAGGTGCACCCCGTATCATACGACTAGTTACCGGTAATCGTATGATACCTGCACCGGTAGACTACCGCACAGTATTAACGTACCGATACTTTGGTGTGTTGTTTTCAACTACCGGTACCGTAGCCGGTAGCTACCGTTGCCACCGGTAGACTCTACGACTACCTTTTTTTACTACTGGAGTACAACGGTAGTCGTACGGAAGTTGCAGTATCCAACGCTCAGTCATGAATCATTCACGAGTCTACTGCAAACGTCAGCTATGATCGATCAAGTCAAATGATTGAATCGTGTGAAATCAAGATTCCTCAAGATTCTCAGAATTTGAATTTGAATCCTTTCTTACTTTCTCACTTTCCGACTTTCCTTGTTTCTCTGAATTGTCTTTTGAAATGTTCCAATTCCATGTTTTGTGAAGTTTAGTTATAGTCATAATTTCCTACTTAGCATCATTCTCAACAAAATATCAATTTCACCGCCGTGAGCTACGGCATGTTGATCAACGCCTAGCTTAATACATCAAAAGTCGCTGTAGCAAGCCAAAACCGTCCTACTAGTAAACAATCCCAGTAACCACCAACAAGTCAAAGTATATCCACCAAGTCAAAACATGTTCCGTCAACACCGTCATTTTAACCAACGTAATCAAGCTAACAACCAACGCCGCAAGTCAGCGGTTCCTCAAGGTCCAAGGGTCGTTATCCCCTTGAAGCCAGACTTCTCCCTGTCGGAGTCCCGCACAGTAAAATTCTCGATCTCCCTGCCGGTCGAAGACGAAGAAGGAGCCTACGAAAAGACAGTCGTAGAAGTTCCCAAACTCACAGACGATGCAACGCCAATGCAAGCTCTCAACTTTGTAAGGGAGTTCTTTTCTGCATGCGAAACGATGTCCTGGACAACTGGAGCGAAACGTTTCGAGAAGATTAAGCAAGTCCTCGAAGGAAAACACAAGGCTGTGTTACTCACCTACATGAACGAAGAGAATAGTCGAAGCGTCGATTCATTTCAAACCGCCATGGATACAATCCTGGCAGAGTTTTTTGAAGAAACGGTTGACTACGAAGACCAGATGGTGTACCTACGTACAGGCCTCAAGAAACCAAGCACCATGTCTCCCAAGGAATTCGCAACACTCCTTGAGATGGCGAATGAGTATGTCACACTCATTCCTGGAGCCCCAGATGATTCAGCAGGTCTTACATCCAATGAAATGTGCCGCGTGTACCTCAATGCGATGCCAAATCACTGGCAACGAAACTTCAACAACGCTGGAAAGAATGTCTTCACGGAAACAATTCAATCGATGCGTACCTACTTCGAAGCACAAGCAGTTCAAGATCCTTACACACCGAGAAACCCCTCAAGTGTTAGTAATGCCGAAGACAGAAGTCACCGCAATAATGGACGCAATCGTAATTTCAATCAAGGCAACCGTAACCAAAGTCGCAATAACAACTACCGTGGAAACAACGCCAACAACAACAGTAACAACCAAGGTCGAGTCGATGCCAATTCACCCTGTCCTTTGCCTAACCATCGTGGACATACAATCGGTCAATGTCGCACTCTCGGTCATGCCGTCGGATCAAACAACAGTAGGAACAACAGTAACCACAACGGATCAAGCAACGCTAACGGAAACAACCGCTACAATTACCGTCCCCGAAATCATGAATCCAACGTCGTTGAAAACCAAGGAAATCAAGGTAACCCGCAGCAACCACCGAATGGAGAATCCCATCTTGTCGAATTTCAAGAAGACCCTCAAGACAACTTTGCCATCCTTGAGTCCTATGAAGCAGAAGTCGAAGAATTGGAACCAGAGTACTACAACAACGAACTGGTTAGTCCAGCAATCAACCCAATCAAGCAAGTGAGCCAAGAAGAATCACTACCCTTACTTCTCGTTACCACAAAAGGAGTCAACGAAACACCGCACAAACTCATCCTTCGCGCTCTGGCAGACTCTGGCGGAAGCCACTGCCTCGTAAAGTCTGACAAGATTCCATCAAGTGTCGAAATCATCGAAGAACCTGGACGTCGATTCAACACGACGCAAGGAAACTTTAATCCCATCGGTTATGTCAACCTCAAGGACGTCTCTTTTCCGGAATTCAGTCACACCCGTCGTCTCCCGAACGTCAAGTGCTACGTTTTTGATGCACCATGCCGTTACGATCTCATCATTGGCCGCGATACTCTTCGTGATTGTGGAATGATGATTGATTTTGGACATGAGCAACTCTCATGGTTCGACAACACTGTCGCTTTCCGTACCCTCGATCAATTCATGGATAACGCAACAGTCCGTACAGCGCTCGAAGTCCCTCCGTACCAAGTCCGAATTGCAGAGAGCAACTCAATGGAAAGTTTTTACAATGTCACAGGTCCACTCAAGGCTTCAGACTACCGCAAGGTTGATATCAGTACGATCGTTGCCAAGCAAACTCATCTCGACATGGCCCAGCAAACGGATCTCCTGAAGATGCTCAAGCAGTTTGACCAATTGTTTAGTGGCAAGATTGGACATTACACCAAACGTAAGTTTCATATTGACATGATTGAAGACGCAACGCCTTATCACTGCAAGCAGCCATATCCGGTCCCTCTTGTCGATCGCGAAACCGTCAAGGCAGAACTTGAACGTCAAGTCGACCTCGGTCTCCTTGAACGTGTCTACGAAAGTGAGTGGGGAATGCCAATGTTCGCTACCAAGAAAAGTGATGGTTCGATCCGCACCGTTGATGATCTACGCCAACTTAACAAGGTTATCAAACGAGTTCATTACATCCTGCCAAAGATTCAAGACATCTTCGAACGACGCAAAGGATATCGCTTCTTGACGAAGCTCGACATTAGTATGCAATACTATTGTTTTCACCTTGATGAAGAATCCTCATGGTACTGTGTTATCGTAACACCGTTCGGAAAATTCCGTCGCCTCGTTTTACCAATGGGTCTCGCAAACTCCCCAGATTGGGCTCAAGCAACCATGGAAGAAGTCCTCCATGATGTACTCTCAGATATAGAAATCTACATTGACGACATTGCAATCTTCAGCAAGACATGGGAAGAGCACATCCAACTTGTCTCCAAGGTCCTACGATTACTCCAAGACAACGGTTTCACTGTCAAACCTGAAAAGTGTGAATGGGCAGTTCAAGAGACGAATTTCTTAGGTTTTTGGTTCACACCAGGCGGTCTCAAACAATGGCACAAGAAAATTGAAGCCATCCAGAAGCTCGCCAAACCAAGGACACTCAAGCAACTACGTGCTTTCGTCGGTGTAGTAAACTTCTACAAGTTGTTTTACCACCGTCGTGCCCACATCATGGGTCCTCTAACCGATCTTAACGGTCTCGACAAGTACGAAGGTCAACGTAACTTTTCAAAGTATTGGAATGCAAAGCATGACAAATCGTTTGAAGACACAAAACGAATGGTCGCAAAAGAAGTACTGCTATCGTACCCGGATCCTAACAAGCCGTTTACAATTGAAACCGATGCATCCGATACACAAATTGGCGCAGTAATTCTACAAGACAACAAACCCGTCGCCTTTCATTCTCGTAAACTCACTGGTGCTCAAAGCCGTTATCCGATTCCAGATAAGGAAGCACTTGCCATCGTCGAAGTTCTAACAGTTTTTCGTTCCATGCTACTCGGTGCAAAGCTACATATCAAGACCGACCACATGAATCTTACTCGAGATGATATCAAGTCCCAACGTCTACTCAACTGGCGCCTACTCATTGAGGAGTATGCCCCAACAATCACCTACGTCTCGGGCGAAGAAAATGTCGGCGCAGATTTTCTTTCGCGCTACCCGCTTCAATCATCCGCTGAGGAGGAGCAGGAAAACGCTCTCATACCGGATTCGCGCGCTTTGGAAGACAGCAAGCTGTCGGAAGTTATGTTGTACTACCCTGAAGAAATCGAAACATTTCCGTTACGTTTTGAAACACTTCACAACAGCCAACTTCAAGACGCCTCAGTTCAGCAACTTAGTGACCAAGAAGGATATGCCATGGAAGAATTCTACGGATTCCAGTTTGTATGTAAGACAGATCCAGAACAAGATCCAAGAATTGTCATACCGGAAGCTCTTGTCAACGATGCAATCAAATGGTACCACTACGTCGGTGGACATGTCGGTTCAACACGTCTTTACCAAACTTTGTCTACGCATTTCTACTTCAAAGGTTTGAAACAAAGAGTCGAGGAGTACGTATCCACATGTGACTCATGCCAAAGAAACAAGAATCCAGGAAGAGGAGTTGGAGAATTACCACCACGCCAAGCAACCGAACTACCTTTCGAGCAAGTCGCAGTCGATTCCATCGGTCCATGGGAAATTACAATCCAAGGAATTGGAGTTATCAAGTTTAAGGCACTCACTATCATCGATACAGCCACACTGCTAGTCGAAGCAGGACGTGTGGAGAATAGTTCATCCGCTCAAGCCGCTCTTGTCTTTGAAAACCAATGGCTTGCACGCTACCCAAGACCACTTACTTGTATTTTTGACCAAGGTACTGAATTCGAAGGTGCATTTCTTAGATGCCTTCATCGCAACGGTATCCAAGCAGTTCCAACCACTGTCAAGAATCCACAAGCCAACGCAATCTGTGAACGTATGCATTCAACACTCGGTGACATTTTACGCACACTCTTACGCGAACAGCCACCAGCAACAATCATCGATGCATATGGGATTATTGACAACGCCCTTGCATCCGTTATCTTCGCTTTACGTTCATCCATCAACAGAACGTTTGGAGTCTCACCAGGAGCTCTTGTTTTCCAACGGGATATGTTCCATCCAATTCCGTTGATGATAGGATACAATCAGATCCGCGCTGAAAGACAACGAATCATTGATGACAACAACCGACGAGCAAATCTTCGTCGTCGTTATCATGATTACCAACCTGATGATCAAGTCCTAATTCTGAAGTACAATCCATCCAAACTGGACGAACGAGCTCAAGGTCCTTTTCGTATTCACAGTGTTCATACCAATGGTACAGTCACGATCGAAAGACGCCCAAATGTATTGGAAAGAATCAATATTCGTCGCATCCGTCCTTATCGCACAAACGAACAATTACACAACAATCCATGATCCTTTTTCAGAGGAGAGGCAGAATGCAGTATCCAACGCTCAGTCATGAATCATTCACGAGTCTACTGCAAACGTCAGCTATGATCGATCAAGTCAAATGATTGAATCGTGTGAAATCAAGATTCCTCAAGATTCTCAGAATTTGAATTTGAATCCTTTCTTACTTTCTCACTTTCCGACTTTCCTTGTTTCTCTGAATTGTCTTTTGAAATGTTCCAATTCCATGTTTTGTGAAGTTTAGTTATAGTCATAATTTCCTACTTAGCATCATTCTCAACAAAATATCAATTTCACCGCCGTGAGCTACGGCAGAAGTCTCTCAATCTGTTCCGTGGAAATTGTGTACGAGTGCATGTCTGGCGCGCTCTGGCATTGCTGCGACGGAGTAATACCAGAATATCTCTGGGTACTTCGCATTTGTACCTACGTCGTAACTGTAAACAGTAGTAACTGTAAGTATTAATAGAGATGTTTGTATATTCTTTCAATTCATTTCATTGTTTTACCAACAGAAACAAATACTATTGCTTCTACAGCTGCTCAGAACCAGCAACTCCACGAATATACTGTTAGGGTTAGAAACCCCTCTCGCTTCATTTGCGGTGAGAAACTTGTGTGATACTTCAAGGGAGGACTCCACCTCGTTTACCATCGTTGAAGATTTCCGGAACGGTTACCCTTCATCATCATAATATGTGGTCTTTGCAGCAGTAACAAGAATCACAAAAAATTCAAATCTCCATCTATAAGCAACGTTGCGAATACAATTGAGATTGCACGACACTCCATTTTAGAAATGAAAGAGATCAACATAAACGTTTGTCTATTTTGCAAAAGAAACAAATAATAGATGACTCCACTCTATCTTTGATTCTTTTAGTTGGGTTCTGGAAAATATTCCACAAGTTTGTCGAATCCAGGTTCCAGTATGATGTCCGCTCCACAATCTTTCATGGCCGAACAGAGCTTGGTCTTATCGAACGGTTCACCTTTTTCCTTTTGCTCTTCCGCTGCCTCGGGAGTTGCTACACCCACTCCTTTACACCCAGCAGCTATCGCAGCTCGAATATCATCAGGTGTGTCACCTACTAAAATCACGGATGGCGATGGTTCAATGCCTAAACGCTTGCAGCACTCCAAAACGGGAAAGGGATCTGGCTTGGGCGGTCCATCTTCCATGCAGACACACGCATCAACCATGTCCTCGAGTCCGTGTAATTTCAAAAACTTTTGACAATCTTTCAGTGGTCGTCCGGTCACAATTCCAACTCCATTCGCTCGTTTCCGCAATTCTTGAAGCACTGCCTTGCTTGGTATTAGACTCTCCGTATCTGCCAAACCCGGTCGGCCCGTTGTTCCTTGGTAAAACTCTTCAAAAGTGTCGGTGACCTGTTCCAGAGTCAACCCCTTTTGCCCATTTGGATCACTGTTGATCAAGTCCAACGAGAGTTTCCAATCATTATTACACCCACCCTTGGCCTTCCAATCCCCAATCACGTCGTAGGTGATGGAAGTGGCACCGTATTTGTGACAGGTTTCCAGTATCGACGCGCGATACGACTTGGAGACCTCGGCAAGGACTCCATCCATGTCCAGAAGGAGCGTTCGGTAAGGGGCTGTCGGGGACATTGTTTTACAGAAAATGCTTGCTGCAGCTGATCTTTTTTTGGGTTGAAACTTTAAAAACCTTGTGTGTTGCGTGATGCATGTCGTCGTCAGGATGATCGAAGGACCGACCGATGGATCCTTGCGGTCAAATGCACGTCTCGTTGTGACGGCCAGACGATCAGTCAGTCTATCGATACGACGCACTGCTACACTGCTACTACCGGTACATAACAATGAAGTGTAGCTACCGGTCGGTAGGGGTGTTCAAGTCATTGTTTACAACATGTTCGGTTTCACGATTTCTTCTAGTTCTAGACTTGAATAAAGATTTATGCGAATCCTACTAGTAGAAGGCTACTCTCTGACACTCTATCATTGCTAGCATTAATTTACTCTTTCTCTAGTTTTAGTACCGCCATGAACGCTTCTTGCGGCACATTAACCTTTCCAATGGCCTTCATTTTTGCTTTTCCCTTGGCCTGCTTTTGAAGTAACTTTTTCTTTCGCGTGATATCACCGCCATAGCACTTTGCTAGCACATCTTTTCGCATTGCTGATATGGATTCTGATGCTACAACTTTGGCACCAATACACGCTTGTATCGGAACCTTGAACATCTGCCGAGGAATCAGATTCTTCAAGCTCTTGACTAAACGTCGGCCCACAGATTGTGCGTTATCCCTGTGAACAACGCAAGCGAGCGCCGGTGCTAACTCATAATTGATCTTGATGTCCAAACGAACCAGGTCGCTCTCTCGGTACTCCAAAATGGAATACTCCATGCTGGCGTATCCTTTTGTTCTGCTCTTTAGTTGGTCAAAGAAGTCAGTGATAACTTCTCCAAGAGGTAGTTCGTAAACAATAGTGGAGCGTGTTGGCGTTAGGTACTTGATATCAATCAAAATTCCTCGCCTCTCCTGTCCGAGCTCAATAATGGCGCCGTTGTACTCGCTGGGCGTTAGGATTTCCATTCTCACATATGGTTCCATTGTCTGATGATCGCGTGTTACATCAGGCATCTTGCTCGGTGCATCAATGATGAATTCTTCTCCATTCTTGTTGACTTTGTAGACGACACTTGGTGCGGTCATAATCAAATCCAATCCGTACTCGCGTGACAACCTCTCGTTGATGATTTCCATGTGAAGCAACCCCAAGAATCCACAACGGAAACCAAAGCCCATTGCTCCGCTCGTCTCTGGCTCGTAACTGAGCGAAGCATCATTCAAACGGAGCTTGCCAAGAGAATCTCGCAATGTCTCGTAATCGTCGGCATCAACAGGGAAAACTCCTGCATACACCATGGGGATACTGTCGGCATATCCTGGGAGGGGTTCGATTTCATTACCAGAAGCCTTTCCTTCTTTGTATGCCTTTGCAAGGATCATGGTGTCACCAACTCGAGCATCTAGGACATCTTTTATGCCACCACAAATATAACCAACCTCTCCTGCTCGAAGTTTGTCGACTTGGACCTGTTTCGGTGTCATAACCCCCACTTCTGTTACTTCGTGTTCAGCTCCGGATGCCATAAATCGCAATTTGTCGCCTTTGTTGACTTCTCCGTCAACCACTCGGAAAAAAACAACCACTCCACGATAGCTGTCGTAGTAGGAGTCAAAAATTAGCGCCCGGAATGGCTTGTCGACATTAGCTTGGGGAGGAGGAATCTTTCGAACAATCGACTCAAGAATGTCATCGATTCCGATACCAGCCTTTGCAGAGGCATGTACAATGTCTGAGCAATCTAGTCCAATGGTTTCTTCGATCTCTTGCGCTACTCGATCGGGTTCCGCCGCGGGAAGGTCGATCTTGTTCAAGACTGGGATGATCTCCAAATCGTTTTCTAAGGCGAGATAGACATTTGCTAAAGTCTGGGCCTCGATCCCCTGTGATGCATCTACAACCAATAATGCTCCTTCGCAAGCGGCAAGACTTCGTGAAACCTCGTACGAAAAATCAACATGGCCAGGCGTGCTATTTTTGCAAGCATGCAATAGGACAGAAAGAGAGAATGAGTTCCCAAACTGTGATACCTCCCTTTCGATATAATTTCATTCACAAAGTGTTGTATCACCAAACTTACTCGCAAAGGTTGAGTGTGTAAACTTGACCGTCTTTTTTGCTCTTGTACAACACTCGAGCCGCTTGCAACTTGATGGTGATACCACGCTCTCGTTCAATATCCATGTTGTCCAAGAGCTGCTCCGTCATGTCTCGGGCGGCGACCGTTTCTGTGCTTTCTAAGATTCTATCGGCCAATGTGGACTTTCCATGATCAATGTGCTGAAAATTTCAAGTGACGGGGCACACTGTGAGAAAATAGATGCTCCTTCCGGAAAGGTCAAGCTCGCTCAAGGACCCTTTATTTGCTTGTACTTACGGCGATGATACTAAAATTTCGAATCCGTTCCGGATTGTACTCCACTTCCGCCATACATAGTTGCGTGTCCCGACGACGAATACAAATTCTCCTGCGATCGGAAGACCATGTAGGAAGTGAAGAGGGAACAATCACATTCTGTCGAAACGCAAAGGCTGGAGCCCACGCTTCACATCGTTCAGACAGGGGGAAAAAGACGGCGAGAGCAACCAAGTGTACTATGGAAAACATTTTCCAGTAGAGTAGCTTATTGAAAGTTTTGTGTCGAACTCTGGCCTCGCTGTTTCCCCAAAGAATAGAGCTTATTTCCTGGATTGATCTGTGTCTGTTGTTACCGACAGTTTCAGACAGATAGTAAACCGTCGGCACAGCAGTAACAGAGAATGAGTTGGAAGTTGGGGAAGAAACCGGAGAGCGAAATTTGTATGTAGACGGCGTTCGTGATGGGTTGTGACGTCATTTTGCCCGCTGTCGATCGCACGTCTCGTGGTGACGACCAGACATGAACTACCAGTATTCGGTACTCAAAGTACCTTATTACAGTTGGTAGTTGAGTTGTCGTAAAGGTCGGCGTCAATTTCAAAAATAATTGTTTCTACGACTCTCTACATAGCTAGCTAGCTACTAGAGGACATAGTAGCTACCGTTACTAGGTACTCTGAGTAGTTTCTAACATTAGATTTTCAATGGTATAATCAATGCATTTATGCCACACAAGTGTCACAACTTGAGAGTGTCATAACTTGAGAATCCATAATAGTATTATTTGACATTCACTGCGACTCCCCCCTGAGTGGATCACCTTGTCGTGGTAGGGGGGCTTAACCCAGGTTTGTCAGAGCCTGGGGAACTAAGAATCCACAGACGATCTATCAGTGCAACGGAAGAGATCGTCCAGGCGGTAGTACAAACTACTGCTGTCTTGTGCATGGCATCATGCAGAACCGGTGGCCGACCGGAAAGATTGTGTTTCTCTTAATTAGGCGGAAAGGGGCTAAGGGAGAGGAGGAAGAATGGTTGATGCATGTTTCCTGATAGAGTTGTGATAGGCACTGACATTTCTGTGGAAGAAATGGCATCATAACTCAGCCGAGTGTCAAGTGCAGAGGGACGGTAGCATTTCATCGGAAATATTACTGGTGCTTGGCATGGAAGGCTTCTTTTACACGTACAATCCGCCCTATTGGGTTGCAACAGGTAAAAGATATCAACACACCCAACACAATTTATGTGGTTAATTGCTGCCTTCCCAGCATTGTTTTTGGAAGACCACGCCATATCTGACAATCACTGGTTTGGACTTTTCCTCATTCGTGAGGTTTTTTGCCTTTCCAGTACTGAGTGGTGGGCAACAGGGTACTGAGTGGAGGGAAAGCTGTTGCATAATTTGCCCCGCCCCCTTGGGGGCCATGCGGGTGAGTCAACTTCTTAGATACGGAACTGCCGGTAGCTAGTAGTTGGCATAGCCATAAAATAAATTTCATTATCAGTGACATTCACTGCGACTGGCTGACAACTATGACTAGTAGTATTTTGAAAAGATTGGTATACAACAAGTAAAGGTGCGGTTGTTGTGCGGATACAAGGAGATGAAACATAGCTAAGACCATTTAATCCTACCAAAAAAGACAGAAAACCCGCCGAAATGAATTACCCAACAGTTTTTCAATCAATCAATTCCGGGTGTGCGTACTCGTAGCGCTTTTGTTCCAGATACTCCTTGAAAAGCTTCAATTTCTTGATAGGGTGACGCAACAACCAACCATGCCCCTTGTCCTCACCGTATGTTTTCTCATGGTGCTTGGCTTTTCGTGTCACAGTTTTTCTTTCATGGAAGAGCACATCGGAAGGCCAATTCTTGTAGGTAACACCTGGGCCTGTGATCAAATCATTGGCCCGGTTCATGACACTTCTATAATTGGACGGAGATATGCCATCCCCCCTGACGCCTTTATGGATGTTTTTCAACCATTGTGAGAATTCTTCCTAGTTGATCTCGTTGCTTTCTGGATCAAGATAATTGGAGCGGGCAGAACCAAACTCCAGTTTGGCTCTAGCATTGCGGTGTGCTGCAGACTCTAACCGTACATCTAATTTTCGTTTGTGGCTTTGATCGGGAGTTACTGCTACAGCGGCCTGAGATGAATTTGTTGTAGCACGTGTAGTGATAGGACTGAGGACTATTCCAGTAGAACCAACATTAGATGATGCGGGCATCGTTTTGCGGTTGCGTTTTGGTCTTGTCTTCAATTTTTTGTGTGCAGCGTCTGCATCTTCCTGTGACCAAAGCAAATATCCTGTGTCTTCTTGTTCCGTTAGATTGTAGTATCCCGTATTATTATTTCCAAAATCCACCCAATGTTGGTGTTCAATCGGTTTGTTGGGGTTCCCATCTAGAAAGTATTGTTCATACTTGGTAATCAAACCTTGAATGAATTCAAAAGAGATGATGCCATTTTCCAAAGTCACTGGAAACTTGATCCACACGTGTTTGCCCATCACTTCAGACATGTAGACGATCGAGACGCCGTCCATGATGATTGCTTTTCTATACGGTTATGATAAACGGAAGTGCTGGCGATGCTACTGGACGATTCCGGGTGGTGGAAGAAGGTTCGGCACACTGTGAAGCATTTATCGATGACTTCAAGGACGGGGCGGTGCTTCACGTGCCACAACGAGGAAGTTAGTGATGAATTTGAATGCCCCCTACCGCAGGCCCAAAAGACCTCAAGCGGCTTGGTGAGTGAATGAATTCTGAACGATCCGTTCGATGCGGATGGGAAAAAGGAATCAGAGAAGTTACGTGCCGAGCGATGGTGAATCAGAAAAATGAGAAATTGCTATCATATAATCAATACATCAATTCTATCTATTCCCATAGTCGCATGCACCATCTTTCGTCCTTTTGAGATGATTTTTACAGTTAGATCCAGGACTATTGGTCTGTTCATGCCCCGGAAATTCGTGCCACTATTTGACGTCACAACCATTGAGCCATTGTCTCGCGGAGCTTTCTTCATCGTTCGTACCGTAGTGAAAAATAGCGCAGTTTTGAGCTTGGGACACAACATCAACTCACAGTCAGTCGAGATACCGGTACCGGTAAAACGTTTACTGCGGAAGAAATCGCTGTTCGTATGAAACACAACACACTATCTGCCTCAAAAAGCTCCCACGGCGTCCTCGAAAGCAAACCAACGGCATTCACTTGGGTCGAGATAGCGGCAGAGTCGTTAGTAGTACCAAACAAGCGATTCTGTGACTTTTTGGACTTTGGAGACTGAGCATACGTATCGGCTACTTCCACTTGGAACTCCTTACAACAACAACCACTTTTCCTCGAATTACATTTTCTGTCACCGCACAAAACGTACTATTTGTTGACCGAATCACCATGAGATATTACACCCTGCTGCTGTGTTTGACTGTCCACATTGCGTGTTTCTTGTCGGAACACATCGTGATTGGAAAGGAAACAGCAACAGTTACAGCTGCTGATCCTGAATCAGCGACTTCTGTAACCACCGACGAAAGTTCTGCCCATGATGAAGAACAGGCCAAAACAGCAACAAAGGAGAAGTCTTCCGTGACAGATCAGTCACAGAAGGATGCAACTTCTTCAGAGTCAGAGGACAAAGTGGAAACAGAAGAAGAACCATTTCAGGCAGGACCGTTGATTGATTTATTTGGACCCAAGTTACAATCACTGAAACTGGTCGATGAAACCAGTGCCCAAATTTCGGAACAGTACACCAATGAGGCTCTGAAGGGAAAGAATGTGATTGGTATCTACTTTAGTGCTGATTGGTGTGGACCCTGTCGGCAGTTCACCCCCGAGCTTGTCTCGTTTTATCACAAGATGAACAAGCGCCGTGGACAAAAGGATAAGTTCCAAATTATATGGGTGTCACGATGCCGAGACGTCAATTCACACTACCAGTACTTTACCCACATGCCTTGGCTAGCCTTGCCACCGGAAGAGGCCACTGGAGCAAGAGGAGAAATGCTATCCAACAAGTACAAAGTCAAGGGAATCCCGACTTTGGTTTTGGTGGATGATTTAGGCCAAACCATCACTACCGATGCAAGAAACAAAATCCCGCAAGACAAGGCTGGTATTGGATTTCCATGGAGGAATCCCTTGTCACAAATCTGCTCGATCGTCTTCCCACGTCCACTTCGTATGATGGTGAAACTACACCTGGATGCCGTTCGATCGAAATTGGTGCACACGATGAAAGGACTGTTTGGCTTGGGAAAGAAGTAGCCGAGGTAAATTAAGGTTTTTCGCCTTGCTATTATTCAACTATGATATGGTATTCCTATTTCAATCGAGTTTGTACTAGCTACTGTAGTAGTAGTAATAGGAACACAACGAGATGATGTCGTCTTGAATTTGATGGCCATGCGGAATGAAGGACACCTTCACAGTCCGGTACTGTGGTATTCAACATGTGACGTCACAATTCACAGTCAACTGACTCTGAACGTCGTCCTTCCTTCCTTCCAAGAAAGATTTCCACATTATTTTTCTTCGTTCGTTCGTTCGTCGTCTCATTCAGGTACCCTTTAGCTAGCTAGTCGTACAGTAATCGTACGACGTATGTATGATAGCTTGAGATACGACGTCGTGTTTGTTGGTGTTGATGGCTCACTGTCAGTATGCCCTCTTGATGGCTATCGTTGGTTGAAGTACAGAATCACGTCACACCGAAACATACACATTACATCATCGCTCTTCAGTTCCTTTTGGGTAGCCGCACCTAAAACAGTCGCGTTCCTGCTGCAGAGAAAATAGGGTTTCCTGGTTAACGGTAGCAAGCGACAAGAGTAGTGGCGAGACGACGTCCCTCATTGCTGGCGTTTGACATCGGATCGAAATAACTAATATTGGTGCGGCCAAAGAAGATTCCACGATAATTTTTATCATCGTTTCCAAGGAGGCAATTTTGCCAGAGGCTCTATTCTCTATTAGCTGATGCACCCAATCAATATCGGCCAATCTTCTTCCAGTAGAACGCGGATAGTGCCACTGCTCATCCTTATAACGATCGCCATGGCATTCCGACCGTCACTCTATACAGCTGCCTTCCGGCCTGGACGTTGGCAGCCTACAATCTCGGTGACGACCCGACGAATAAATCGTAGTAATAATGACAACAGGGGGAAATCATTCAACCATCACCTTGCTACACATTGGTTGCGACACCATTCTTCATCCCATACAACAACTTGCACCATGACCATTGCCGACACACCATTGGGAACAAAAGAAGGGTCTCTGTTGCTGGATGGCCTGGATATCTTTACCGTTCCTGCCAGTGGCGACGACCATCCGTTGACCGTGTACGGCTTGAAGCAACAAACATCGGATGGTGCCGAGCCACGACCCGACGATCACGTACTGTTACTCTTACACGGTCGAACTTGGTCCAGCGTCCCTGTCTATCACCTGTTGGGAGGACCCAAGAATGCTGCCAAGGGCGTCGAATCGCGATCACTCATGGAAGCCTTGAACGAACGCAATGTTACCGCCTACGCAATGGATTTTCGTGGATTTGGTGGAACGCCCAAGGACGCCACGGGAACGGTCGAGCCGAATCGATGCATGGAAGATGTCGAATCCGTTCTACGCTGGTTAGCGGCACGACACAAATGCAGCACTCCGGAAAAGATCAGTCTCATGGGATGGTCGCAGGGTGCTTTGGTGGCCCAGCTAGCAGCCCAACGACGAAAACCCATGTTTTCGCGACTCATTCTCTATGGAAGCATTTTTGATCCCATGGTGCGATACCCTCGCGAACCGCTCTACGTTAAAAACAGAGAGTATGTTGGCGATGTCGACAATACCTTTGATGCCGCGGTGGAAGATTTTACTATTGAAGGGACCATTCCACCCAAGGCCGCCACCAATTTTGCGGAAGCGGCACTCTTATCGGATCCCATCAAGGCTCAATGGAAGCACTTGTATCAATTCAACAATTGTGACCCAGGAATGGTTCATGTTCCAACCTTGGTGGTAAGTCACAGTATTATGATCGTATGGTCGTGTTGTGAGAAAAAAGTCACAGGATATCTTAACGAAACCGTTTCTCATACCACCCAACCCTTACTCCTCTCATTGTAGGTCGTGGGTGACCAGGATCCTTATGCACCGTTGCATGTACAACAAGAGCTATTTGCCAACTTGGGACGTGGCAGTGATCGCACCTGGAGTATTTTGAGTGATGCCGACCATGCAGTCCACCTGCTGGAGGGACGATCGCGATTTGTCAATGTAGTCACCAGTTTCATTATGAATGGCAAACGGATTGGCAAGGAAACAGTATTCTAGAATTTTCGACGTATACAGATAAAGCATATTATAGAATACTGTTGTAATAATATTTATAAAGATAAACACAACAAATGAATGCCATCCAACTAGATCAACATCATCAGCAATCAAATGAAATAGACTACCTCAGCACCAACCAGAGAGAACATGTACTAGCCAGGGAGTTCTCTACACTACGACAGAATGAGAACAAAAGTGCTGACAATTGATGAGACAGGAGCATTATTGGTCACTACGACGTACGTAGTACTCCAATACCGGTAATGCTTACTGTAAGTGCTAACAGAATTTCATACTACCGGTACCATAGTCGTAAGTGGTACCGGTACGTATGAACAACAGTAGTAAATAATCTGGTACCGGTAGTGGTAGAATCAAAACAGTAAAATACTTACAGTTATTAGACTCTCTAATAAAGTGTCTACGGTAGTCTACCTTTGACCTCATATGAGGACATATCCTCATATGAGGTTCTATTTGAGCCCCCCTCTATTTAAACAAACCTCCAACAAAAGAGATCTTTTTCTCAGTAGTAAGGCCGGTAAATGAACAATTGGAAGACGGAGAGACTTTGTTTTTGTTCTGTGCAAGAGGTCTGTAGCTTTAAAAGACGGACAATGTCTGAAGAAACAAAAGTTATAACTAGTTGAAAAGTGGCTCTTAGCGCCCGCTCGACCGGGCGCTAAGAGTTTTTGACTCAATCGATCGAAAAGCTTAGCGCCCGAAAGCGGGCGCTAACTATTAAGGGATATCAATCTGATTGCAGAAACGGGTTCACCGGTGTCTAAAACCCCGTGGTGGCAAGCCACGTGGTTTAGTCTCAGAAACCTAGAGCTTCGGCGACGGAAGTCAAAACGTGAGGACAAACGCCGGTAGACTAGACACTACTATTGAGCTACTCCCAGTAGCTACCGTAGCTAGCTAGTAGTAGTAAACTGTAAAAATAATCATCTGGAATCAAAATGACTGTCCGGCGATCACCAGCACGTTGCAGCTTCATTAATTTTCCCGGGGTATCTTTCTGAAAATCATTTTACGAGATTCTACGCTCTACTACTCAAACGAATTACGCAGAACATCACTCACTGAAATGTTATCGGTCGTTGACCAGAACCGTGCGAACATCTTGATACATCAGCGACGCATCCCCCGTCAACGGTGCTGCTTTTATAACTAAGTATTTGTCATTCGCGGAAGCTCTTTGTACCTTGTCATCACAACATCATGATAGTTCGTCGAGTTTTTCTACCAGTGGTCGTTTTTATCGAAATCGTTTGCCGATGTTGTTCGCTCTCGTCGTCCACTGACAATAACAAGCTGATCCTCGTTACAGGTGGCAGTCGGGGCATCGGACGCGCCACTTGTCTATTGCTGGCCGAAAAGGGGTACGATGTTGCACTGAACTACTGTCAAGACGAAGAAGCCGCACAAAGAGTGGTAGAAGAATCCACCTCCGCGGTTGGCACAATTGTCCCGTTTCAAGCTGATATTTCGAAACCCGATCAAGTCTTGAAGCTTTTTCAAGATATTGAAACGCGCTTTTCACAAAATCCCACTGGCCTCGTCAACAATGCCGGCGTAATGGAGCCCATGCAAAAAGACATTACCAAAATCGAAAACGAAATCTTGTGGCGTGACTATCAAACGAACGCGTGTGGGCCATTTTATTGTACCAAGGAATTTGTCCAGCGGGCCGCCAAAAGCCGCGGCGGCAGTGGCGGGAGTATTGTCTGTGTCTCATCCATTTCGGCTGAAAGTGCGCAAATATTGGCTTACGGCATGTCCAAAGCTGCCTTGGAGGCCATGGTAGCTGGATTGTCCAAGACGCTGCCATTAGAAGGCATTCGAATCAACATCGTTCAGCCAGGATTAATCGATACGGGTTTGGCGTCACCAGACATTTTGGAAGTAATGTCAGGGGTGATTCCGGCACGAAGAGCTGGACGGCCCAGTGAAGTGGCTGCGGCCATTGAATATTTCCTTTCAGATGCTAGTCAGTATTGCAGTGGGACAAAGCTTCGAATCGCTGGTGGCCTGTAATAAGGTCGTTTCCAACTGTACGATGCGCATGCTAGTATAATGCATTGTACTGCTAAGTAATGTGCCTATGTTGCTTCGATTGTCGCTCCATCTCCATGAATACTCATTTTGTTTTCATGTCTGCAGCAGCAGCGTCTTCGGAAACGGCTGGGACAACGAATTTATCATTTCGACTCTTTCTTCATCTTCTTTGTCACCAGTAGACGAGTTGTCTTCTCAGCCGTGTCGCAAATTCTTGGTCGCCGTGGACTGGTATTGACACTTCGTTGTTTCAATGATGGCAACGACTTTTACCTTTTCTTCATTTCCGTCGTAGACTGTACGTAGACATCTTTCGTGGAGCTCAAAGCAGCGACATCGGAGTTTCCACTCATGGCAACCTCCATCGCCAAAAGCGCATTCACCGATGCAGCTAGTACCGTTGCAAAGAATCTTAGGCGACCCCGTGGAATTGTGCAGAAGGATGGAAATCACCAGGAGTCGTCACCAAGAGCGATACTCCAGCCTCGAATGCATCTTCGACATAAATTAAGCTAACTGCTGGCAAAGTCGATGCTTTGGTTCGACTTCATCATATTGAACGGAAATCGTTGCCAAAATTTGTTGCATCTTATAAAAGTTTGTATTCATAGTAATTCTTCATCTCTAGTTTAATCTTCCTCCTTGTAAGATCCTCTGGTTCGTCCTGTGTCGAAGTTTCCTCGCTCGGTATTCCGCAGCAGCTTTCGTAAACTTATAAGTTCCTTGAATACTCAAGGGAATGTTCTTTTTTCCTTCCTTGTATCCTGGTACGTTCCTTGTCCAGGATTGAGGAACTGCTTTGACATCTTCAACCAAGATACTGTTTGCTACAACTAGTTTCGTGAAAAGATACGCCGGTGCTGTGGAGCGAAATTGAGCAAGCAAATTGGCGTCCACATAACCTTCATCGCAAGCACGACGGAAGATCCTTTCCATGATGTCTTGTCGATCCCGTCCATCGCGAGGCAGAAGGTGGTCGCATGCTTCAATCAGGGCTGCGTATGTTCCAGAATCGGGGGTCAGTCCCATGTGCTTCATATCTTCGACACAACGCAAAGCGATGGTCATGGTTTGGGTCCGATCAAAATAATCATGATGGTTGGTGGACCCAGCGAGTCCGCAGACGCGTATGAATGCAGTAAACGCATCCACAAGTGACTTTCTGGCGGTTGAATCTTCCAGCCACTCGCTATGCACACGGCACTCATGCACAAGCTCTTCCAAGAGCTTGGAGGTGCGGCTTAGTTTTTCTTGGGATTTACTGTTGGACCAAGTCAGTAGCACATATCGATAGGTAGCAGGATTTGGACCACCAGACAATGATGATGTTGCTTTCAAGGCATAAAGGAGTTTTTCAGCGTGCGCGGGTGCTCTGGTGTCTTTAGATAGGCTCAGTGCTTCCAATACATGATTGTAGTCATCTGTTGTCGGTTGGACCGTGATAATGGTGGTGCGATGGAATTCCTCGGTCATTTCTTTCAATAGTTGCTGCGTCCGCGTGATACATCCCTCAGCATTCGGATTATCTTTCGCTAATGCCATGTTCTTCCAAGCAATAATCGCGGCCCTGTAGCACTCGGTATCCGGATGTATGTTGTTTTCTCTCATTTCTCTTAAAATGTCGTCAACCAACTCGCCGACATCGTCCACGGTGTGTTTCTTTGACATGGTGAGAAGAGCGCTTCGATAACAGTTAGTATCTGGACGAAGTTCAGTGAGTTGTTGGCGATAGACCATATTCATAATGTTTAGAACGGTAACCACCTTTGATGGAGCGTTTCTGTCCCGGGCAAACTCCCAAGCTTTGCATAGAGTGTGATAATCTTCCATCGAAGTAGGCTGCATGTCTTCTTTCCCCATCTCCAACAAACGCATCATTCTCATGAAGTGACCTGTAGCCTGAAAAGCAGACCGGGTCTCTCTGCTAAGGGAATGGGCTCGAATTATCATGCGAAAACTATTGCCATCCGGATAATCAATCTTTTGAAAGATTTGTTCGGCCATAGTGCCTCTGAGATATTCGGAACTGTAGGCCCAAGCACGGATCACTTGATTGTAGGATTCATTGGATGGATTAGGCTGCTGATTCAGAATGCTCTGAGTGCGTTGAGGAATACCAACTACGATATCTTTTTGGTTCAAGCCCATCTCATGAGCCATTTCGCACGTAATGGCCCATGCCCTCAAAATTGCCTCGTAATGGTGATTGCTGGGATTATCCATCGCATCCAAAGTATTGGTGACAGCGATAGCTGCCTCGTATGCTTCTGAGAGCAACTCAAGCTTCTTCTCCTCAGCCATACTATCACTCTCACCGCTCGACCTGGACAGCTTTACCTGCTCTAAAAGCGACGATTGAAATTTCATCCAGTAATCGATCAGGGATGTTTGAATGCTGGATAGATTGCCAACGTTCTCATCAAGTTTCTCCAGCTCACTGACAGCAGCTTGACCTTGGCGAGGGTGTTGTTGAGTACGGATAGCCTTTATGACAATCGCTTTTAAATCATCAGCCGACATTGCAGAATAATCCTCAACAGATGGTTCACGGATATCATTTTCTCCATACCCATTGGTCGAATCATCGGAAGCTTTACTGTTGGCAGTGCCAGAATACTGTTGTTGGTAACGCTTTAACCACATAGGGTTGTACTTCGAAACATCAAACTTGGCAGCAGCGGCAAAGGAAGAGAAATTCCGTCGACCTGTAGCACCTCCAGACGACGCTTTGCGGGATGTCTTGATTTTGCGATATGCTTCAGAAACAAGTTTTGATCTCTCAGTGTATCGTCGTTTCTGCGCTTCCGAAGCATTTGGTTGTGTGTCGGGATGATACTTTAGCATTTCCTTACGAAATGCATCGGAAACTTCCTTGTCTGTTGCGTTCCTGTTGATCCCAAGGACTGCATAAGGATCGTCTGGATTAAACGGCCATTTGTATTCTTCTTTTGGTTTTGCTTGCTGCTGTCGTTGGGCTTGCTGCTGGTACTGTTGTTGATAGGTTTGTTGGTACGCTTGCTGCTGCTGCTGTTGTTGTTGGCGAGCCTGTTTTTCCCACTGCTGACGTGCCCAAGCTGCCGTTCAACACAGACCTTGGTGAGAATGGTGTCCAATCGGTCGAATATACAGAAAATAAACGCCAAAATCATAACCTACCTTGCCAATCAGAGTACCAGTCGTAGTCGCCTTCTTGATGATCGAATTCTCCAGAAAGCGATCGCAAGATTTGTGCCTTGTGCTGGTAAAAATATTTTTGGGCTGACCCTGACAAGTCTTCAAAGTCGTTCATTCCGCGAACATCCTTATCGTCGGTCATTTTAGATTCATGTTCTCGTTGTCGTTCCCATTCGGCTGTTGCCCTGCGATTATCCATCCATGGTTGAACAATCTTACGAAATCCTGCAAATATTCCTCCCGCTGCGCCGATAACAGGAAAGGCGGCCCATAGTCTCAACAAGACAAACCAAAAGGCTGTAACAAAAGGCCGGAAGATCCAAACAAGTACCGGCAAGTTGAATCGCCGCAGCAACTGCGTTGCGCTGGTAGTCACTTGGGTCAAAAAATTGCGGGATGATTGGTGGAAAACAGGGTCGTTGAACAAATTGTTGTTTCCAAAGAGCTGGTGTGATACGCCACCGACGGGAGCGTTGGGATCGCATCCACTCACAAAGGCACGGTATTCCAAGCCCAATATCTTGTAATCAATGACAAAAGTTGGTAGAAATACTCTTCGCGATGATACCAGCTCGGTTTGGACCTTTGGAGGGGGGTCGTTGCCGTGGAATTCATAATTAACCATGTCTTGCAAATCTTCTTTCAATACGGAAAAGGCATGACCATGAGTTGATGTCCAAGCATCCGGGACGACGGAAATGAGATTTCCACTTTGTTTCAAGATCATGTCCTTGAGCATCCACCCTCCAAAGGGTTCGGTCCGGTCACCCATGAATACCAAGGTAGTGGAGTGGACCGGATTGATCAAGGATCGTCGATAGGAGAATCCCGAATAGGTGGACAGACCTGGAACGAAGATGACATTTTGCGGTTTGTTTCCACCCCCCACCCCCACATGGTCGTAAACGCGAAACATTTCGGGTTTCCAGTTATCGCCGTGTGAAAACCGAATATTAACATCAAAGGACCATACCGGAACGTACGCGGCACCGATGCGAACGGACTGGTAACTCATCAAATAGCGCAAACCTTGTTCGTCCTCGGCCCATTTGCGAAACGACTGCAAGGCCTCTTCGGGAGATACCGAGAAGGGGAGTGCATGTAACTCAAAGCGTCGGTTGGAATTTCTGTTGTCGCTGCCACGAGAACTGAACGATCTGAAGCCTGTACAACTCCTCTTCCTCGAAGGATCGAGACCTCCCGAGGCAAATGATACTGTTGCATGAGATCCGTCCGATGAAGTCCAATTTTGGTTGCAGGCAATGGTGGATAGAGATCGGTCCCATGTTCTCGCGAGAGAAGTCGTTCGCGCCGCTTGAACTCGAATCCAAACGGACCTGGATCGCGCCGAAGATGATGATGGTACCATTAGAACTTTATGTTGAAGAAGAAGGACATTCCATCGTTTTGCCATGGGCATCGACGACGACGACGACCACAGTGTCATCACAGATTCACTTTTGGTAAATGATATGCCAATAATTTATTATTTCTCCATGCGATCATACAACGAGAGATGCACCCACATCTCGGGTTTGATCAGTTCCACTCTCTTCTCTCTCTCCCTCTCTCTCGAGAGTAGCTAGCTAGCAGTTCCACTACACCGTGTTTTAGGGTCCTACTTTTTTTCAAGGAGCGAAAGCGACAAAAATGAATGAAACTATGATGGATTAACAGGAAGGCCTAAAGGGAGTATTTTTTTACTGTGTTTATTGCAGTTAGTACTGTGTAGTAGCATGAAATACCAGTATCATGTATCATGGAGCGCGGAATAAAACGAGTGGCTTTGATAAACATCATCATCTACAGTTATTACGTTGATACCTTGATCCAAATGTACCATGATACCGACATTGTCATGGACGGAACTCACAGTCACACTGTCACAGTCAAAATAAAACAATCTTGTTTTTTCATACACGGATGTTATTTTGTTGTTGTTCTAACAGTAACAACGTTTTCTCCCACTGGTAACGAGAAACTACTCTACTAGATAGAATGGAACGATGACGAACCACCGTTTCCATTCTTGTTGCATAGCCTTCCTTTTAACAAGTACCTTTTCCCAGTGGAATATTGTACCACCACAAGCAGACGCATGCTTTTTGTTGCCAACACATTCAGTCCAACCTCCTACACACACGTTCCCTGTCACCGGTTCGTCGTATCACACAACAACATTACCGGCGTCATTGTCAAAAGACGACAACATGTCGGCCATATATGTCGAGAAGAAAAATCGACTCCAACGTCCCAACGACTGCACCTATTGGGTATCAACGCTGTTCCTGGCGGGAGAGTATCCTGGTGCGGGAACTTCGACTGCCACCCAACAAAAATTAGGCCGGTATCTGGATAAGTGTGGGATTCGGACCTTTGTCGATTTGACACAAAACGGAGAAAAGCCAAGTTACATAGAGTTGCTACAAGAAGAAGCCACCAAGCGCAACTGTTCTATTCATTACCATCGATTGCCCATTCCCGATTTTGGTGTCCCGTCCTCGCATGACACCATGAAGAAGATCTTGGACACGATCGATGCCAGCATCGCAAATGGGGATGGCGTATACGTTCACTGTCGGGGTGGCATTGGACGGACGGGAATGACGGTAGGGTGTTGGTTGGTTCGCAACACACATCGAACTGGAGAGGAAGCCTTGATGGAAACCAATCGTTTGTTTCGAACGTATTCGGCACGGTCTCGGGAGAGTGCATTTTCGCCCGAGACTCAAGAGCAAATGGACTTTGTACGGCCATGGAAAGAGGATTCACAAATACTGTAGTAATAGATATGATGGGATTATCTGTTTCTAACTTGCATGTATAAAAAGCCGGAGAGTGACAGAAACTGAATGTGACGAAACGGCAAAAGTTGATGTTCGCATCACTGATGATAATTCTCCTCTCTCTACTCTAGTCACCCTCCGAGGTGTGGTTGTAGGGATCAGGCTGCAACCAAAATCCTTCATACACGTCCTTCGAATATGAAAAGTACGTGAAGAACCAGATGACTCCGCCCTGCAAGTAGATAAAAGCGGCCCAAACCATCACCGCTTCTCGTTTCATAAATAGCATCCGCAGCACTATTCCAGCAATCACGCATATCATGTAAATCGTGATGTCAACCGCGAGAGACTTGGAACCGCTGTACAGAGATATTGTAAATAATATGGAAATGAATAGCATGGCAGAAAGCATTGCCACCGTCGTCGCCAGACACAGGCTAAGCCACGAACTCTTCGAGATGCAACGGAAATACCATGTTTTCTGTTCGGTCTCAAGTCCATTCCGGACACAAACTCTTCGCGCCAATACATCCATGGGGAGCAATATCAACAGCCATGGCCATGAAATAGTTTTGAGATGTTGGATGACGCTCTCGTTGGTTAACGCGAACCAAACGGTCCATCCCGAATCGTTTGACCATTCGTAAATGAAGTTTGCCGAGACTGCAAACCCAATGAAACACATATGTCCGAATATGATTATTGATCTCTTCAAGATATTCCCGAAGTCAAGACATTTTTCAGGATTCTCGTCGGTTTCCACCGGAATCCGAGCCTGTTCAATGTCGTTGCGGGCTGGCAATGCATCATTCTCTGTCGCCACTTCTTCTTCTCTGCTCTCGACTTCGTCTTGATCCGTACCATCCGTCGTGTTCATGGTGGCATAGAACGTCTTTAGTCTTTATTGAAAATCAATACTATTTTATCTTTGTACTTGTGGGTGTTTTCATGCGCTATCATTCATATCAGTTGATGATACCGTGCAGAAAACATCTCGAGGAAATGTTTCTCGTTTCTCGTCATGTCACGAGTTAACGCAGTAGAAGTGGCATCGGAACCCTAAATTCTACTACAGGCCCGTGCGTTACTTTTCATAAACCTTATCTCTAATTTATTAAACCCATAATTTCTATTTTAACCCTAATTGACTTGCTCCAGCGTGAAATATTCCGGACATCATATTGAGAAAACCCCTAACCCTAATGAACTATGACCTTTATTTGCTTTTTAAACCCTAATAGAGTTGTCAAAAATTATCGAACCCAGTCGTGTATAATTTTTTGTATGTGTTTGCGGATTTCAAAATTTTGTTTGCGGATATGTTTGCGGGTTAATATTTTGTTTGCGGATCGTTTGCGGATATGTGTGCGGATCGAAATTTTGTTTGCGGATATTCCGGGGGAGCATCGTCCCTCTGTATTTAAGGGGAGTCTCAAAATATGTAATTGCACAAAGAAATCTGTAGTTTAATTCAATATTTGGTAAATCATAAAAATAATATTGCAATTCTTACAAAGTACTGTAGGACGGAGTACTTTTTATTGCGATCGAAGAACGTTGTTGTCGATGCGCCAATGTACTCCGAGTAGTAGACATCTATTCAAGTGTGACGATGGCGAAGAAAAAAAGGCTGTTCCCCGGCATTGGGGCAAAATGCACTATTCTTACTCGGTTCATGAAGCCCAATGGAGGCTTGTCAAAGGAAAAAGACCACGGGAGCATTGTTGTTTTGAAATAATTTTTCTATGAGGGACATCGATTGTGCTTCCGCTTCAATCTAGATGGAGATGACCAACAGAAAATTTACCATTCGAATGCTCGATATGTTCGGATTGACAGTGAAGGGGGCATTGATGATTTCTTCTTTGAAGCTGACAAAAAGAAAAAACATGATGGCGATGCCATTGATAAAGCCGAAGCAATGATGTCAAAGAAAAAGGAGCCAGCTATCAAATGGAAGCACAGCAGGGCTCGGCAACTGCTCTACCAAGACATCATGGATAATAAAGTACCCTTGGATCCAAAGGACGACTTATCGCTCAGTCTTGAAGATATCTTTTCAATGCACGCGGAGTACGCTGAGTATGACTTTGGTTTATTTCATGGAAGATTGAAGTCGCTCCGAAAAACGATTTGTGCTATGAATACACGATCGGAGATAGATCGACGTGCGTACGAGAACTATGTTTCAAGCCACCCAGTCTCTTTATATTCCCATGGAGGATATATCCAGTGGCAAGGCTCTGCTGCACAGAAGCTCTTAGAAGAGGACATCAAAAATGAACTGCACGGTAAGATGTCGAAATTTGATCTCTGGTCTAGCAGAGAAGAGTACCACAGTCAGATTCGAGGGGAAAAAGGTCAGCAAGTCGAATAAGAAAACAAACGATGAGCGTTTCATTGCCAACTATGGTTCTTCTCCTCTTGTTTGCAGCATGATTTATGAAGACCTGCAACGCACAAGAGTTCCTGCTGCAAGAGTGTCGTCGAAGGCAAACCTCAAAGTGAGATTCTTCCTCATGGCTATGCATTTTTTGAAGTGCTACCCTACAGAGCGGCAACGAGAAGCAACCTTTCAATACTGTCCCTCCTGGAGTCGAAGAAAAATTTGGTTTTGGATCAATCGGATTGCGGCACTTCAATCGGAGAAAATTTTCTGGCCAAAGGATAATTTTGGTAACGATATTTGGACTATCACAGTTGATGGAGTTCACTGTTGGATCCAAGAGCCAACTCACCAGGAATTCTCCAAAGACACGAGCTATTTCTCTCACAAATACAATCATGCTGGACTTTGTTACGAGCTTGGAATATCTATAGGCTCCAATCGACTTGTATGGATGAACGGTCCATTTCCTGCGGGCAAGAGCGATCTGAAGTTTTTTAAGGAGGATGGGTTGAAGGCTATGCTCATTGCCAAGAAAAAGATGTGCATTGCTGATGGAGGGTATGCTGGATCAGACCACATCCACCACTGCAGCACGCCCAATATACACGACAGTCGTCCAGTTAGACGGTTCAAAGCAAGGGCGCTCAAGAGACACGAGAAGTTCAATGGACTCATCAAGAATTTTCATTCTGTTGACTGTCGATTCCGGCATTCAATTGGAAAGTTCAAGTCTGTCTTTGAAGCCATCTGCGTCATCTGCCCGTACCAAATCGAAACTGATAAGCCACTGTATCATGTTCTCGTTGAAGATGTATTGCTAGAAGATGAAGTAGAAGAATGGCTAACTTCCAATAAAGTAGCAGGGCGTTTAGGGTGTGAACAAGACTGAATGCATACTTTGAATCACTATTCTTAACCCTATTATCAATAGTGGGGGAAGTTTTCCCCCGTTTGGGAAGTTGTTTGCGTGTTTGCGGATATTGAGATTTCCGATTAACCTGTTTGCGGATCGTTTGCGGATATAAGGTTATTGGAATAACCTGTTTGCGGATATTTGAATTTTGTTTGCGGATATTGCCCTCAAGAAAAAAAAATTTTGAGACGTGGATGTGTTAACGAACGTTTCATTAGGGGTTCCTTTGTATTCTATCATTAGAGTCAAGGATCATTCAACGGAAGCAAGGCATTTAATCGAAACGTGTATCTTATAACCATTACACCATTAGAGTTCTTTGGAGTTCTTTTCTTAGAGATAAGGTTTTAATAAGTAACGCACGGGCCAGTAAATTGAGAAGTCGTACACAATAAAATCGAACAAAGCCATCACGGTCAACATCCGACGCGTGAAAAGCTCAAACGAACACAGAGTCTGGCCGTCGCTTCAACGAAGCATCCCCACAAATAACACTTACAGTTAAACTTACGAGAGCCTCTTCGCATATCTTTCTGAAACAGAGCAGGTTCGACCAAAGCATAGCTCTAACTAACTGATACTTTATCAGTTGTCAACATTGTGAAGCACAGAGAGAGCTGATGTACTGCCGTATGTCGAAGTTGGAGGTAGCTATGAACGAGGATGAATTCTCCGTTTCGAAACAGAGACTGAAATACAAACCAAGTTGTTAGCATCTTTGCCTTTATGTGCGACGACTAACTGCAAACAGCATGGGAGTGTGGTCAAATCTATTTGTGTTTATACTTCAAACCAAAATTGTTACGATATTGGAACGCTCTCCTTCCATTTCCCTTCGTACCGGAGCTTTCCGTCCGCTGTGAACTCTTTTCCCTGTCCATGACGGTGGCCTTCGTTCCACTCCCCAACATATTTGGCTCCGTCAGGCCAACAGAGTTGCCCTACTCCGTGAATGACATCGCGTACGAACTCTCCCTTGTAAACTGATCCGTCCTTGAACTGATACGTTCCTCGTCCATGGCGCTTTCCATCATACCATTGACCTTTGTAAGCTGATCCATCTCCGTACGTCATCTTGCCGTCAACTCGTTGGCCCATGACGTATCTTCCTTCAAATACTCGCTTTCCGTCGCGGTAACGGTACACCCCCATTCCGTGCTTGGCATTTTCGAAGTAATTTCCTTCATAAATATCACCATTCGGCTTGATGTGGCGACCATACCCGCTCCACTTTCCTTGGATGAAGTCCCCTTGATATGTACCAAAATCTTCGTATTCCAATTTACCACTTCCATGAGGCAAACCAGTGTTAACATCGATGGTACCAGTATAGTTGCCAACTTGGCCGTTCGGATCCACCAAAGTAAGCTTGACAACAGGGACCAGAGTAGACTCATCATCATTCTCAGTTGTGGTGGTATGATCATCCTTCTCGATGTAGGGGCCAAGACGCATCGAAGATGTGCGAGGAGTCGGAAGTTGGAGACATTGGCTGGATTTCGGCTGCGGGGATGGCGAAGAAGTGACATCATCTCTTCTGGGATCTTTGAGTGAACTCTTACGGTGCGACGTCGAAAGTGGTGGAGGAGACGGAACGACAGATCGTTTGCGATTCGGACTGGTATCCGGTGACGAGCTAAAACTTGGTGCCCTTGGGGAGCTTCTCGGAGAAGTGCGAGACGCTTGACTTGGTTGATAGTACCGACCGTTATCGCTGAAGCCAATCGGATCAGTTGTAACTCGTGATTTCTGATTTGGCGAACCACGGTCTCGATCACAGCCCTGGTGCCGTGGATGGGAACGACTGTGTTCGCACTCGTCGATCCTAGTAGATTCTGCTACAGAGTCATCTTCTCGCAAAGTATTTGCCAGGTGAGTTTCTAGCATGGATTTCAAATCTTGAAACTTTTTAGCGTCCATATGCAGTTCCTTATTTTTGTTGCTCTGGATGGCAAGTTCGGCAAACGCAAACTCTTTGTGATCCGCAAACGTCTTGCATCGCTCCTTGGGATACTTGCGCAAGACTTCTTGCAAGATTACTCGCATCTCGTAGTTCTTGTCCTTGTTGTTTTGCTTCAGGCTACTGATAGCTTCCTTTTGTTCTTTGCGACGCTGTGTTGCTCGGCGAGCAGATTTGGTGCGTTTCAGATAATCCCTGTTGTTAGACTCGTTTGTCTTGCTCTTCTGTCGAAATGGATTGAGTGCCCTAAGCCGACTGTGGCTCTTTTCCTTTTTGAGAATTCCCTTGGGACTGGTTCGACCAGGACTGCTACTTGACTCTCGAGATATTTTGGCTGGATTGTGCAACTCGCCTTTTCGGCTTGCCTTGACAGGAGATGAAGTTTCTGTTTCAAGGCGATCGAGATTGTCGTCTAGAATACCCATGATGTTTTGTCGTCGTTCGTCTCGGGCCTTTTGCCGTCTGGATTTTAGGTAAGACTTAGCGTCACTGGTTGTTGACGGTGATTTCACTTCCTCTTGGCGTTTGCGGATTTCGTCCCGAGACGGCACACGCAACTTTTGCTTTGTTATTTTGAAGGAATCAGATACATTCCAATTGGTTGTTGCCGTATTTGCTTCGTTGTCACTGAACGAGGAGTTCATATTTTCGACGGTCGGGTGTTGGACGGGGTGCGAATGACAACAGACAGCTAATCAAAATGAAGCTACTGCAATCTTGCTGTCTAGTAGAGTCTACTCTATTACACGGGTTTTCTTGTTTGTTGTAGTGTGTTCTACTGTGTAATAACCACACGGCAGCTTGTGTCTTCCGCCGTACTCTTGTGCGGACTAATCGTGGCTTGTGGAAAAGTACTACGAACTACGAACCGGTCTGTTTGGTGATGAAGTACATCTATTAAACTTCACAGCCGAAATACGCTGCTACCGGTACTCTTCTTGTCCATGATGTTCAATGTCTTTCCCGATGTTGGCGTGTGAGAGGACAAAAAAGAGAATAAATACACGGAAGACAAGGATTTATGAACATCGATGACTACTGCATGACTGTTTGCTCTTAAGATTGCCAAGTGTTATTATGTGGGGCGATTGTATTTTTCGATCTTGTGGCTGAAAAACGTCGAACAGTAATGTTATTCTCTGGCTTTGAATTTATCCAGTCATTAGGCCCAACCTTCAATTTTCCCGGTTACAGTCAATCATTGGCGGGATTGAAACCTTGAGTGCCAAGGGAAAAAAATTTGAAAACGCAGGGTTTGCTGCTGTTGTCGCAAACGATTTTAAATTATTATTACGTATAAAAGTTATCGGAGCCTCTCTCCCTGCTCCTACGACTTCAACAATCGCAACATCTACACCACAGTTTTTTCGGGGCGTTACAAGACAAGGATCATATCCCCTGATCGAAGTGACTCCTTCTGTTTGCCAAGCGCCAGCGATTCGAATAACATTTCTGCAGCTATAAATCCATTTCAATATGAGGTGATTGAACCACCCCTCAATTTTTCTCTTGCATATTGATGGTAACGTTGCAATTATATTTGACATCCAAAAGGAGGGAGAAAACGTGAATCGAATGGGAAGATCACGATTATTGTCGTCATCGACAGGTGCCAATCATCTCGTCGTTCTTTTGGTCATTTTAACATGTTGGGGATTCCATCGCCTCAGGACACCGTATACAGCAATCCTTCTGGACTCCGACGACAAAAGATATATAGACGAGAAGATTTTTGCCCCCATCGAAAAGCGAATATACAACGACGCTAATGGAACGGCTCGACTGGACCATCCCAGCCCTGTAACTTCTTCCTTGCGACATTCAAATTTTTCTTTTGATTTTCCAGTATGCTTGGTGCACATCGGCAAGGCCGCTGGATCAAGCCTCTCGTGCGGCTTAGGTCTTATGTACGCTGATTGCGAGGGAATGCCACGAGATCCTCCTCTTCCCAACACATTTTACTTTCACTTGAAAAAAGACACTTGTCGCCAGGTGGGAAGTCCGAAAGCCAAACTGAACAGCGTCCCAGTGTCCACGTACCTCGTACCGATCCGAAATCCATTAACGCGTATCCAAAGTTGGTTTCAGTTTGAAAAAGATATCATTCCAGTGCGTCGCAACAAGCGAGAAGAAAACCATTTCAAGTGGAAACGTGGAATGCTATTTGTGGAATGTTACGACGATTTTGTCGATTTGGTGTTGGAAGGATTGACGCCACAATGGTGGAATGCCACCATTTCTGCCGAGCAACCTGTCAACATGACCTGCCCTGAGCGGGCTTGGGCTGCAGTTCTGGGAGTACGCGAGTTCTCGTATCACGAATGGTACAACTACGAGTATTATTGGACGGCCTTGCAAAGCCATCACTCACGGCTGTTCGACAACACCAATAACTCGCACCACGGGACCTTCAGAAACCCATCTCTGGTAGTGCTCCGAACAGAACACCTCTCGGAAGACTGGTCAACAATCAGCAAGGAAGAACTTTTTCGGCCTGTAAACCAAGGAAGTCGCAAGGAATTTCAATCTACCAAGAACTCCACCGTCTTTTCCCGTCGCACCGCGACAGAAAAAGTTCTTGGAAGGGAGCGATCATCGCAATTTTGGAGGAATCTTTGCCATGCCATGTGCCCTGAAATTCAAGTTTACAAGCAGATTTTGAATCATGGCTCCAATCTAGATACAGAGCAAATGGAAACCTCACTTCAAGAGCTGCGCGAACTGTGTCCAGATGAAAGTGATTCCACTCGCCATTGCACAGGGATTCCACAATTTCCTCAGATGCATGTTCCACGCAGACAATACAAAACGGAAGTCAAAAAGAGACTTTTTTCTGTTGCATGATTAACAGTAAATAATGTTTGAAAACAGAAGTCACCAGCATTCCAGTAGATAAGCTTCCATTTACTGGTACGAGTATTGGTTGGCATAAGAAGTAGTAGTGAGGTTTGGCAAAAGCAGTTTTTCTTTCATTCGTTTTGTTGAATGAGTCCCGAGTGTGACGTCTTCGCGTACTTCTTTTCGGTACGGATTGGTAGTCTAGTAGTAGATTGTATCATAATCGTAGTAGTGTTGCTGACGGTAGGGTACGGTAGTCGTCTTTCTACGTACTCGATGTACGTATGATGGTGTGTCGTCTTCTTTCACCCGAACACGGTGTGGTGGTGCACACAACACAATGATTTGATCATTTTCCATTATTTTGGGATGAAGAAACAATCCTCCGAAAGCCAATCCTCTTTTCCTCTGTTTCTTTATTACTGAACTGTAACTTTTCGAAAGCCAGACTTTGGAAGTCCACAATAGCTAACTGGTAAGTAATGGGTGAAACCGAGGGCGGCGTTGCGAATGTGATTTCATGGGAGGAAAAGTGGTAAAAACATCTTGAGACTGAAAACTGCAAAATGTCCGAGATTGCAGATAAAACTTTCGCCTATGGTTCAGAAGCAGACGATGTAGTCTCCGTCCAGTGTCGAAGGAATAACGCTTGTTGTTTTTTTTGAAGGGGAAATGATTTAGTTTGTGCGGAAAGGTCGGTGACTTTTGGCTGGAAACTCACCCATTCTTTCCTTCCACACCTTTTGTGCTTTCAGATTAGGTATGTCCTCCAACACTCCAGTATTAGAGAGCATTCCTCCCTCATCGGCTTCCTTGGAAAGTCGATTGGCCGCGTTGGAAGCAAAAGTTGGTCGAATATCATCGATATCATCTCCGCAACTTTCGGTGCAGGAGCTCTCTTCTCGCCTTGACAGCCTTCAAGCTAATATTGACAGTCATACCACAGTAGCCTTTCGGGATACATGGCAAGAATCGTTGAAATTGTTGAAGGAACTTGATCCCGATATTGCCTTGACGCATCAACAGCAACCACTATTATACAAACGACAACAAGTTCTAGCCGCAGCATCGCAACTGCAATGCGACATGCATCAGTTGGACGTCATTTTGAAATTGTTGACGAACGAGACAAAAGAAACCGCATCAACTGCTGGATCGACCACCATGCGCTTGGACCAAGTGACGCAGGCACCTATTGTGACCTCTCCGTACTATACGCAATCCTTGAAAGATCAAGAACGTTTGGATGCGTTGCGCCTAACGTTTGCTTCCTTGAATGACCGCGTCTCCAAGCTGCAGCAACAAATGCAACAACTACTCGAATCGTATCATACCGTCATGACGGCAGCGTCCGAGAAGTTCATTTTGGCAGAGGAAAAGGCAAAATCCCGGTAAAAATTGATTTCAGATCGCAACGTTTCAAATAAATGAATGAAGTCTAAGCTTGTTTCAATTTAGCTTCCTAATCACCATGGCAACGAATCATTTTCCTGCCTCCTGTAAGAAAGCAATTACATCAAACTTGATGGTGTACTAGTCGTACCTTTGGAAACAAAGGGGAGCTTGCTGTTAGTTATGTAGACCACAACGTTTTTATCAAACAAGCTACACAGAGATAATAGCTACTAGAGGTAGTTTACGAGCATGGTCTATGGCTACGGTCACAGCCTGCATCCAACTCCACGATTCATGACGTCATTACGCGTCATTCATGGATACGATCGATTCGGATTTCGATCGATCGACATGATATGTTGTTGACCAGTCTCTCTCAAGCCATGTTCAATTGTTGTGTCCCGACTGTGAGTTTACCTAATCTCACAACTCACAACACACAATCAATCAATTATATTATTGCGAGCATTCGGATACACCATTTTCCACCCCTGGACCCGCAAGCACCAAGATGGTTAATATTTGCCACAAAAATGGTCAGCTCAGACTGTTCCTACTGGTGATTGGTTGTTTCGCCTTTGCCACGTCCAAACTCGCCATGTCCGCGAATACGAAACCGTATTCGGGATCGCCGACCTCCGCCATCCTTGTTGCTTCGATGATGTTTGCATCCTCTATCGATGTGGTGTTCGGTGAACCACCTCGTATTGAATCGCACGAAGATTTAATTGCTTCTCGACAAAAGCGGAGGCAACAACTGGAAAATGTCGTCCAAAACGCAAAACAAAAGTTGGAGGATGATCGCACTGGCAAACACAAGCTATCGGATCAGGCGAGAAGTCAATTTGAACACAAAATAAGGGCATACGAAGTTCAGATTGCCGAACTGGGGCGGGACTTGGGGGAGGAAGAAATGAACCAAATTCTGAAAAACAGGCATCGATCGGATAGAGACGAACTGTAGAGTCTTGTTACCGTGTGACAACCGCACAATTTTATGGAAATTCCGCAGTTACTTGTATGCCTCAAGGATCAGTAGCAATGGTAGAGAAATTTCCGGTTTGAAATTGCGACGGTGGTGTCACTTCTGTCATGACGTATGCTCGGCATCCATTTCCATACTGTTCACTATTTATGTAGCTTTCAGCTCCTGGACGTTTACCAACCAACACAGTGCATCCTCTAGATACTTCCAGGGGAGAAATGTGTTTGAACTGAAAGAGATAATCGGTACAGCTGTTCGTACTGTTTGACTTATTACTCCTTCACGTAATATTTCTTATTAGTTGGTAATAAGATAATTTAAAAATATGTAGAGTGAGCTTTTTTGGTGCTTTGTCCGTGTGTGTTTCCTTTTCTGATGTATTTGTACAAAATACTTCTTTCCTTCAGACTCTCTCTTTTAATCTGTTCGATCTTCTTGTAGATACGGAATAGTTGGATATTTCTGCGATAGGTGACGAGTACCACAGTATCTAAAATGATGACAATGAAGTGATGTTCTTAGAACTCCGAAGCTCAAAGCTCATCTTCCGGCGGTGGATTTCGGTAGACTGCAGACTGTTGCATACGACGTATAACAAAGCAAAAGCTGTCCTGCCTCTGCTCTTTCGACTAAAGGACGATTTCTGGTGGTAGTAGAATAGCTCCAGATCAGCCGACAGTTAGAAAATGGAAAGCCACAAAATCAATCAATCGTTCATAGTCAATTAGTGAGTCACGAACAAAAACCCTCAAACTACGAGCCACCCCCCCTCCCCCTCACATGACGCAAAGAGCGAACATTGTCTCCGACTTCTCTCTTTCCTCATCACATGTACTCTAGCTAGTAGTCGTAGTGAGAATAATATGGACTGCCGTTTGTTTAGAAATTCAATCTCATAATCTACCACAATACTGCTCTCGTTACGGTGAACCTATCAAGAAAGGACAAAGCAAAAGCGCGGCGTGGTATTATGTCCAGCACCGCGGCAGCCACGAAGGGGAAGGATGCTGCTCTGAGTTTGTACCGGAGCATTCGCAAAGCCCACAGACGATACTTACCCTATGAGATGAAAGAGCTCGGGGATTCATACGTCAAGTCGGAATTCAAGCTCTTCAAAAAGGTCACCGATCCAGCCCAACTGGACCAATTTTACAAAGGTTGGAATCAATATGTGGACCAATTGTTGCAGACGGCAAGAACCAAAGAGTCGATAGCGACTGGATCCCTAGACCAGGATTCCAAAAATATTGATGCCGTTTCGTTTGGTAGGCATCTTCCCAAGGACGTGGAGCTGTCGGAAGAACAACGACTGCAGCTGGAAAAATTGAAGGAAGAAACCACCAA
Source organism: Nitzschia inconspicua (assembly GCA_019154785.2). NCBI lineage: Eukaryota > Bacillariophyta > Bacillariophyceae > Bacillariales > Bacillariaceae > Nitzschia > Nitzschia inconspicua. The sequence continues at coordinate 2,068,184 of JAGRRH010000018.1, forward strand.
GGCTGCAAGCGGAAGATAGTTTTAGGTGCGACGTAACTGTTGTTAGCTTGTTTTTTGGTGATTGTAGGTTGAACATCATTTAGTGCTAGTTGATGGAAGTTATATGCATTTCGAAGGTAATCGTCAGCTAAAAGGAAAATGATGAGGAACAAGGAGAAATTGAGAAAAAAGATCGCCGTTGCTACTAGTACGACAAAGAGATAAATGGTCGTAGGATTCAAAATTGTGTCTTCACCCATTGTAGTGTAGAGGTGTAAAGCTATTAAACCGTCAATCAATCCCCGATTGAAGGTCCAACAAATGGAATTGCTACACATCTGGTCCGTAGTATGCTTTATCGGCAGTTGCGGCTGCATGCCGCAAGTTGTTTTGTCGCTGAATTCCCAATAACATGCCCAAAATAGACGTGCTGATCACCGCCGAAAAGAAGAAGACCACGTTCACCATGGACGAATGGATGGTGAAAATGTCCGATTCTCCTAACGCCGCCGAAAAGGAATCACTGAACTTGGTGGGTAGCATCATTTTGATCAGTACGATACAAGCGACCGAGTAGCATCCCAAAAACCCAGAAATTACTTGCGAGTGAAAGCTGACAGAAAAATCCCTAGAATCCACCTTGCCTCCACTCCCGGGAGCCCCCGCAGCCCCGCACCAGCACTTTTTCCAAAAGGAACTCAATCTACGGTTCACTACTGCCACTGTCCTGAGGAACATTCGGACTTGCGAAAAGGACAGCACTGCCGTCAGTCCCAACGAAACCATTTGTGACAGCATCGTGTATCGCTTCTGCGAGATGTAGTCTCGGCCAGTCAACCAGAGTAAGGCTGTGGTAACGATATCGTTTCGTGACATTTTTTGGAGTGTATTAACGTTCCAAGTTGTCGAGCTCGTCCAAATGGAGAAACCCGCATTGAGTAGCCGCAACAGCAAAATCATTGAAAACACAATTCCAATCCATGACTTGAGTCGGCCAGTGTTGGTGCGAGCGGCTACTGCCATAGACTGCGAATGCTTCATTTCCTCAATGTCCAACGACGTTTCCCGTATCAAATCTTCCAGAAATTCAATTTCGGTTTGCAAGATTTGTCGTCGATTCTTGATGTCTTCTTTAATATCAGAAAATGTGTGGGATGTGTTATTCTTCCCAAATCCTAGACTGCCAAAAGCCAACATGGAGGAACGCCCGCCATTAATGGAAACACCCGACGAGCGCGATGCTGTTGTAGTCGTCGAGTTTGAGGTCGGAGATGCAATCTCCACACTTAATTCCTTGACAGTCATGCGCTTTTTCGCCAATGCTTCTTGCATGGACCTCAGTTCCGAACTCATTTTGGTAACCGTTTCCTGTCGCACGGGTTTGAGGAAGATTCCCGACAGATAGGTGAAGGGAAGGGAGACGCTGCCGAAGCCATTGAGTAATGATGAGAGAAGTAAACCAACAGCACAAAGCCAAGATATGATACGAGACAGTGTGGTGGTCTCGCGTTCCGCCGGTGGCTGGACTATCATTGGCCCAATTGTGCTCAACGCAATCAGAATTGTGACAATGCCCGTCAAACATCCCATGGTAAGTAAGACGTTACGTCGTTCTTGCAGTCGTCGGATATTGTTGCTATTCAAGGGAGATGTTAGTGACACGATGGACGACGCTCGTCTGGAAGGAGACGGCGTGACCAAGGATCCGTCCGCGAAAGTATCGCTTGAGGAGGTAGTAGACAGATGCAGCTCTTTTTCGTCGTGGATAGTCATCACCAGGTCCGAAGAAGTCCCCGACGAAGACCCCCATTTCCCCCCAAATAAACAAATCGTTCGATGAATGCCTCGAAAAACGATTTGGATCAAGCCTACCAGGAATCGAATCCACCAGGGAAGTTTCCTCCAGTTGAGTAATGGATATTTGCAGTCGTCGCGGTCCCTGTTGATAGGCAGAAAAAAGTCTCCAAAGGACTCCGCCACCGAGGCACCCGCCAAGCTGGGCAAGACTACTAGTATGTGTATCGACAGAGCCGACAGTAGTAGCCAATAGGAATTGCGCAAGCTGGACTCCGAGTTCAACAACATCAATGTCGATTTGGGCATTGCCTCCAAAAGAGTCAGACTGAAGAGCGCTAGAGACAAACCCATAGACAAAAAGAGTGTAGCTTGCTCCATTTTTGAATCAAAGAGAAACCTGGGAAGATATGCGCTGAGAGATATCGACGTTCCAAGCAAAAAGATATCCATGGTGGTATTCCTTGCGTTTTGAGATCTACTATCCTCCTACTCCGAGTAATAAAAAAGATTCAAAAATGTTGCGTTGATTGTAGTCTGTTGTTGTGCACAGCTTCCTTCTTGACACAAAAAAATCGTTGCTCGTGTTGCAGATTGCTTTGCAATATAGCTTGCTTAAGAACAACTGCTGTCCATTTACGTCATAGAGGAGTTTCAGAGAGAGAGAAAGTGAACAAGACGATGCCGGAAGACGAAGAATACGACACAATACAACCCCAAAAAGATGAACTCTCCGACAAATTCATTCTCTCGTGGAGTCTTTCGCCCAAAATCGACGAACCTGGCGCGCGTCGGGCCGACTTTTGAGGCATCATTGGCTACGAGCCGTAGTACGAGGACTATGATACGAGTACGCCATACACAGTCGTATTACCTAGCCTACTATGTACGAAGAATTATGTATGATACGTCGTAGAAGTACGGTAGGCTCAATAACTGTACAATCGTCGCAATCCAAAAGGGCTCTACCAGTGGATTAGCTACCGTAGCTACGGTAGTAGACTACGGTAGGGAGTTGTCGCATTCAATCGGCCTTGAATGTAAGTGCCAAGGAAAATTGCATAGAGAGATTCCGTGGTGGGGAGCAACTCCAGCTTTCCATATTTCACCATGGTATCAAGCGTTTCCAAGTTCTGGTGATTACAAAAGTTCGTGAAAACTTGATGCGTCAAATCATTGTCGCTGCTTACTGTTAACTAGTTTACATCATCTCTCCGTTAGGGAGGCAATCTTGCAATATGGTATACAATATAAAAATGCAAAGCGTGCCTTTTGAATGCCAAAGGCTTGGTGGTCCTCCATTCCGATTGGTTCGGTCATTCTGTCATTTTCATTCTCCCATGAATTGATAGGCGGGATGCCTCGCTGACGCTTTCGGTCTTGTTGTCGCAGTACCAACCGTTGTCAACCTTCGACTAACAGTACTTTTCGTTGTAGAAGCCACTGCTCTACCACCGCCGCTCTGCAGATATTTCCATCCCAGGACGGCACAAAAGTCGAGGAACGACAGGGAAATGCCAACGGCCAAGATGGATGGAAAGGTTTCGGGAGAAAAAACTTTGGTTTCCAAAAATTGATGAAAGGTGATGTCGCGTCGCCATAATGCGATCGATGTGCGGTGGATTTCGCTCAAAGTGCGGACGCAGCGGACGACATTGGACGTCGACATGTCGATGGATGTTGTTTTTGGAGTGTAGTACGACAAATACACTTTATCTTGTTTCTCACTGGGAAGTATCTTTGAGAAAGAAGTACTTTGTAGCTGGGTTGTTTAACATTGAGTTACGTGGTGCCCAACAACCGTCGTCAAGAGAGATACATACAGAGCAGACGTCTTTTTGCGTCATACTAACTGTTAAGTACCAGTAACGTTTAAAAGCTCGTTGTGACAGGCAATCGCGTCAATATCAACCATCGTTGTTTTTTTTTCGAACTTTCTCACAAGAAGAAGAAACGACGATGATGATGATGTCACTTCGTCGGAAATTCTCGAAGGAACATAGAATCTTATAAGAATATTTTTTTTGGTGATTTATCTTTACAATTTAAGGATGGGGATACTCACACGACACCGGACACCGGAACAATCCCCTCCTTTCAAACGTTCCAACGCCGATGAATGGCATCCGGGACATACAATTTCGGAAATTCAAATCGGATTGTTACGAACTTAACTAGGAGCGCTTTGCTGACAGGCTCGTTTCCCGCCACTGGAGCTTAATAAAATCGGCGTATGAAACCATCTTGGGCTGGTACATTTGCGTACATTTGAACTGGGTCTTTAATGACCTTTGGTAGTGGAGAACGGTTCGTTGGCTCGTGGGTCCATTCAACGCGTGTTAGCGAGAAGCCAAGAATGAACTGTAACAGGAACTCCTTTTTCGAGAAGACACGGAAGTTCCTCACGTGACAGGTTCAGTAGGTCCCTTTGCGTGAAGTTTATTCTCAGAAGAAGAAGGGTTCACTGTTGTGTCACAACCTGATCAACAATCAAACCAGAACTGTTACCAATTCAACAAAGCGACTTACAACACCGTCACCAAGATCGAACAAACAATAATAACAACAAGAGTCACAATGAGAGGAAAACAATCCATATCCGCCACGGAACAGCTTATTTCTTTCAACACAACGATCGACGTGATGAGAGTACGAAGTTCGGACTCTACCCAACCGGTTCATACCACTTCCAAATCCTCAACAACAGCAGATGTGCCGGAACTGCCCATGACGCCTCCTCGTACTAGCAGCAAGAGTGGAAGTACTCTTTCGCCGACGACTCCTCGCTTATCATCGGAATCGGAACTATCCCCTTGGAGATGCAAAGAAACGTCTTCCATCTTTCGTGCCGCCCCCTTTATTCCAAGGACGACGGCAGAAATGCCCAACGACTTTTGGACCATTCAAAGGACCATGGCCTTCGATGAAGAAGATGCTGAATGCTAATGGAAAACAAGTTGCGTGAATGGGGGACTGAGATTGTGCAAGGGAACCGAGAAAGACGGAGAGCCCTCTTTCCCAGGATATGAGAATGTTCTGCAAGCAAACATTGGCGTCTGTTCTTACCAGCACCTCCGTTGTTGGCTTCTACATGCATTGATTGGAGCAAGGGCAGCTCTACTGTGATACCGTGTTATGGAAGCACGATGCTTCTCTAGGAGATAAAACTAGGATTTTCTTACAACGGGCAAGACTATCGCAAACGGATTCCAGAACAAGAACGAGCGACAATAAGCTCCGTAGAAATATGGCTGCCTTCCGTCTCGACAAGCGGTCGAGAGGAAAGGTTTTCGAGTTCTGATTGCAATTACACTGTAGTGATTGTTTAACATACATACGAATTGCAGAATCCTTCACTTGTAACTTAACGTTTACGCTCCATGGGCGTTCCTCCTGTACGACAATGCAAGATAATAGTCTCTGTTTCTTCCGTTCAAACGACCATAGCCCCATCATGGATTTCCACATATTATTTTTGTGTACTTCGAAGTAGATGCTTCGTAGAACCTTGGCAGCCTTCGTGACTACTTACTGTTAATATGACAGTACGGCTGAATAGTGGATCTTGGAGTTCCTGAATACGCTTTCGTTTTTCTTTGGAGGCCGCAGAGGCAGCAGCAATTTAACCAGCATTGGATTTGGCCAAAAAAAACGCTTTTTAAATTGTACTGTAGGCTACAATCTCTGTTCAAGACAATAATATCATATTCACGTATGCAGCGCAATGCAAGAATTTCGGTACAGCAGCCGCCGCCGCCGTCGCCGTCGGATGACTCAAGAAAATCCAGTATGGTGCTATTATGGACTTGTCACTGCGATGGAGGATTTGATACACTGTACTTCTACCTAGTCTGTTGCTCTTTTTGTAGAAGCACGTGGTAGAACTAAAGAGTGGTTCTTTGCACGTAGTAGTTTGCAACAACGTTGCACTACTTTGACTAACTCTACTTTATCTCTCAATTGAGACGTAATCATGTATAGATTCATTTGGAGATGTTATTATGCAAAGTCAGACGTCCAAAAGCGTTTCGTTCATATTCCTTTTCGGCACGTTCAAACAATATTACCCTAAACGCCTATGTGTTGTTCATGTTCTAGCTTTCTTGCTGGCTCGAAGATCCACAGAATCCTCACTTGATGTAGAGGAATCGTCATTCATGTCATCGTCTGCTTGCAAAGCTTCCTCTGCTTTGAGATCATTCTCTGCCTCTGTTTCTTCATCCGTGTCCTGATTCTCTTCCATATCCTTGTCAATGATAGCCTTTTCCTCTTCCTTGCTTTCTTTCTGTACTTCATTGGGAGCAGGCAGCTTTTCTGTAGAGACTTCCACTTTCATTTTAGTTTGTTCCATATTGGTTCTTTCTTCATTGGATGAAATTTTGGCCATGACATCCAAACCTTTCTTTATTTCTGCGGCCTTCCCTTCCTTGGATGGTTCGCTAGCGGCTTTTGAAGCAAGCTTCTTCTTTTTCTTTTTCAAATCAACCTTTTTGAGTTTGGGTGAAGCAACTTTGCCAGAAGACGAAGAAACTAGAGCAGGTGCAGTAACAGCGGTTGGAGGGGAGGAAACCCCACTCGTTTCCACGTCGCTGACACGAAGGACCTCCAACAGCCACGAGGCCATTGCCGAAGGATCGTTCGAAGTCCGGGGGCGTTGCAAGAGCAATTGATCCCAGATACCCTGATTCTTGCGAATGAGCTGCTCCAAAATCTCGGCATTGATGGGAGAATTGTTTTTGGTGGTGGTGCCAGTACTTCCATCAGATTGCAATTCTTGCACATTTCTGGCCAATAACAAATTCAACAGCTCTTGCGCGTCCCACTGAGCTGGGTTGGATTGCTTGGTTGCTTCTTGGATAGCAGTGGTTTCTTTGGTGAGATCCTTTTTGGGAACGGGTGCCTTCATGTCAGCGTTCCCTTGTTCTGAGCTGGAAAGTTCGTCGCCCTCAGAAGCCTCTTCAAAGTCTCGAGGAAGGTCGCCTGTAGAGATTTTGCCAGTGTGTCGATGTCTCTTGGCAAAGTTTCTTTTGGCCACAGGTAGCTTACAGTAGACACAGTAGCGAAACTTGATACCGGCATTTCGGCACGCAAAGTACGAGCAGTAAAGTTCCGCCCCATGCTTGATGTCTTCTGGAATGACAAAATAGGCTGTCTACAAAAAGAAAACACATTTTGGAACGTTAGCAAGATATACAGAGAAATGTCGGGTGTGCCTGAACCCTACAATCAGCACCCTTACCTTGACATTGTGGTCCATTGGCATTCCTCGCGCACGACATGGCAAGATGGTAGTCTTGGATCCATCCTGACTCCCCAAAATGGCTGTATGAGCTGTTTGCTGCTCCGACTTTGTTGTTGGAACTTTGGCAGCTGCTGCGACGCTTAGTTGCTGCTGAAGTTCATGGATGCGCTCTCGTTCCTCTGTGGCAGCCACAGAGTTAGCTGCCGTCTGTACTGAATTGGATTTGGCAAAGACTGAACCAATGAGATCCGCTCGTTCAATGCTGTGTACCGGTGATGCTGCAACAAGGGACGATGATCCAACGCCTTGTGGTAGAATTTGTTGCTGCTGTTGCTGCTGCTGTTGAGCTTGCAATAGGAACGCCAACTTTTGTTGCCTCTCACGTTCTTGCAAAATTTGCAAGATGCCCTCTTCGGTAATTCCACCGCCACCACCGCCTCCTTGTTGTAGGGAAGCGAGGATCCCCTCGATACCTCCTCCACTGCCCCCAAACGCCCCACTCCCATTGTTCGCAGCTGAGGCAGCGGCAGCCGAGCTTGCGAGCACAGCTTCTTGTCGCATCATTAAGGCTTGACGAAGCTGCTCGGCTTCCAGCATAGATTGCACATCGGGTGACATGCCCAATTCTTGAGCCAAGGCGAGTTGGGCCAGTGTTTCTTGACGACGCTGTTGCACTAACGCTTCCAAGCGCAATTGCTGAAGGTACTCTGCTTCTTGGGCCGCAGTGTAGTTGTTATTGCTGGCACCTAGACCTCCCAGACCCCCGCCACCGGAGAATCCGATGAGGGCGGCCGCTTGTTGTTGACGACGTAAGGCCTCGCGGTGCAACAATTCACGTTGAAGAACTTCTTGAATTCCCATAGCCTCGTAATGACTGGCAACATCTTGTTGTTGTTGTTGCTGCTGCTGCTGCTGCTGTTGCTGCTGTTGAAATTGAGCAAGAGCCGCCTGTCTGAGGGCCGCGGAGCGTTCTTCAAGAGTCATGCCACCACCCACACCGAATATTCCGTTGGATGGAGTCTTGTTCGGAATGGCTTCTTGGTTGGACGCAGTTGGAGGAGCACTAGCTGCCTTAGCAGCAGCTGCGAGTTCATTGGATCGACGCTGTTGAGCGTTAGCAGCATCTACCAACATGGAAAAAGCGGAAAGCGCTTGTCGATGTTGTTCGTCGGCCATAATGTCGGTGACCTTTCAACCGGATAATCTCGGTGATACAACAACGATACTATCTATAGTCTAGAGAGAAGAGGGCTTGTGGTACGTACTACGTAACAGTGGAAAGTGAACTAACAAAGCAGCAGATGAATATAGGAATAATCAAGCAGATGAAATTAATGTGCGGAAATCGTAAAGCCACAGTTAGCTTGTTGCGTGTTGTGATGCGTTGTGATGCGTACGACTACGGTAGTAACTACCGTACTCAGAGTAATAACTGTAACAAACGCCACAACTTGCCACAAAAGTATTGACTTTGATGCCAGAGTGAAATGCCTCTCTTTTGCTTACGGGTGCTCCGACAATTATTTTCTTGTGCGTGTTTAATTGCTTCCATGTCATGCGATGTCCGAACATTCCATCGCTCAAGTTCTACTACGTTAAGTATTGGAGAAGAAGCAGAAAGACCCCTCTTGGTTTCACTTCTCACTCTCCATTTGTCACTCATTATTTGGGATTGATATTTTTGCTGGGGCACTCAACTATTCCCTCCTTGACCTGCACTTTCTGTTGTTACAGTTAGTTCGGAATGTTTCTAACGTAGTCGTATTTTGTTCGTTCTTTCCAGTGTGGTAGAGAGACATTATCCACATGTCATTCTCCGAAGTACTGTAACAAGTTCCCATCAAAAGTTCTCTTCACGGGGATTCACAAGCGATCATACAACCACGTACTACACTCACAGTCAGAATGGGCAGGCCGCGATGGGCGACTTCTGTAGGTACGGTACTCATCATGAAGTACTACGTACGAAAGAAAACGGTACAAAAATAAGACAAGGACTACGTACGATAACCGTAACTCAATCGCTACGGTAGTCCGTTTGACCCACATGACGTCATCATAGATACTACCGTATCATCGTATGGAAGAAACCAGTGAAAATAATTATCGTGCCATGTAAAAAAAAAATATTTTTACTGTTAACTGTAAAAAAAGACACTGTAGGAAGTGACTGCTCACTAGCAATTTCCTCCTTCTTGAGAGCAATACTCACAGTGTTTCCAAGTCTCTGGCTGTTTTTGCTGTTTTATCTTTGCCAGCTACATCACACAATTGAGTAAGCTCTTTGTACAATCGGTTTAACACTTCGTGAGAACCAACTGGGTTTGCCACATCTAAAGTCTCATCTCCTGGTCTGACAAAGGAAAAGTCAGCACTACAATTGTGCATTTCCTGTGTCATTCCAACCTGATGCTTCTCCATGACGGCTTCTGCCTTCTCAACATGTTCAATGTTGTAATTGAGGATGGAAAGCTTATTCTTCATCAATGCTTGAAAATAAAGAAACAGATCCTCACCGGTTATACTCATGAATTTGTCCTCAGATTTGGAACCAGCTGAATATCGCCCCTCATCCATGGACTTCGTAGACACTGGAGCTGTGGGAGCCACATTGGAGCGTAGAAAGGTGGCAATGTTGTCAGCGGTGTCATCACCAATTACTTTCACGACCTCTTCTGAATTCACATATGAGAAGAGCAGAGCCTTGGAACTATTTAGAAACAGGTCCAGTAGTCGCAATGTTTGAGTTTCACGGTTGCATGATGTAGTGCTGCAAATTGACACTAATGCAAAATAACTTACGCTTTGTATTCGTCCAATGTTTTGATGGACTTCATGAAGGGGTATAGCCAACTTCTGATTCTTTTGGCACTTTCTTTGGCTTCCTCACTTCTGCCAAGAGAACCTACATGCTGCTTCCATCCTAGGTGAATAATGTGCCAACCACAACAACGGCAAACACATTTCGTGAAAAACGATGACATGGCAGCATACAGCTGCGTCAGCTCCTGGGAATCACCATCAGTAAGAACAAGCCTTATTCTTTCACAGGTTGCCTTCCCAATTATTGCGGGCACAGTCCGCAAGGACCTCACATGGAACGTGGCCTTGATTGCCAATGTAATCCATTCGTTCGGTCCAGCTTAGTTGTCCCAAATCAGCCATGTCAGAAGCTCCAACTTGTGTTTTAGTTTCTCCTGGGTCTGTAATACTAGTTCGGCACTAGTACCACGAACCCCATGATACAAGGCGCAGTAGGTTGCACCTTTCTTCTTCAGATAGGCCAAAACACGGTCGGTATCACTGTCCAGATGCTTGTATTGTTCCAATTCATCAGTATTGTTCAAGTCATCTGCAAGTTTGGCCATTTGTTGCATCTGTGCTACTTGACGACGTGTTAGGTGAAGTCCAAACTCTTCTTCATCGTACCGTGTTAGGGTACCGTACCTACCATAGTTCAAAAGAGGCACAGAGCACGACGTAACATGCATACTGCGGACCGCGTACCGTAGCCCGTAGCCGGTACACCGAAGAAACTTCGATCTGACTGTGAGGCCTGAACCCTGAACAGCAACGAGTTCACCAGGGGGCCAGGGGGTGGTGAGTGGTGAGTGGTGAGTGGTGAGGCCTGAACGGGGAACGGGGAACAACAACGACATCCTCTCATACACACTCAGGCCTCACACACACATCGAAACGTGGTCCATGCTTCATCTGCATAGTGCTGTTAGTAAAACATGCAAGGACGCACCAAAATAGCTACTACATTATTAAAATCCTTTCTGGGATAGTAGTGCGGCCAAAATAATAATTCCCACTTGTTGACGTGTCCGACACGACCGCTTCGCGTTCTACTACGGTGTAAGCTCTGACTACCGTAGTGAAACAGAACCACCGTACGCTTGCTTCATGGGAAGGGATACAGCGATCGCCTCGACGTAGGAGAGTGGTCCATGCTGCAAACAAGGGTAACAAGTCAGCAGGAGGCGTTGATTAGGAAGAATTGAAAGCGAAAAGCAGCATCAAGTTGAAGCAAATGATGACTTGGACTCATAAGAATTGGTTCAAATGGATCATTGTCTTGGTGGTGATGGTGTTGCAGGGTTCACTGCCATTCTTGTTGGAGCGGAACTTTGCACCTTTCCATGCGATAATCTCACCATCAAAATTGTCGAGAACTGGTGCAAAACACCGACCGTGGATTTCGATACGTCAAGCATCCTCTTCCATCGATGAAAACATCACCTTCACTGACAGTCAACCAAAAGTCTTCCACATTGATGAAAAGGGAAAAGAGCCCAGAACACAAGAAGAACGAGAGGACGTGTTTTCTAACATTGCACAAATCTTATCTCTAGATGAGTTACCACCTGCTGTTCGAAACGCCACTGCTGCAGCTGTCGACCTATTCAGAGAGGCTCCCACCCCACCGGTCTGCCGAGTTGTCACTCGATCTGGCAGCAAACTTCCAACCGATCCATCTATTTTGCCTGAGGAGCTATACCAAAGCCCGAATTGCTTGTTGGATAAATTGGGTTTGTATTATCATGCACAAGCCCGACGACTCACAATGAACTCGTGCTATTTAAAGGGGATTTCGAATGGGCGACAGATAGATCAAGATCAAGACAATGACGAATTGTTGCAAATGATGGACAAGAACACAGAAATTGATCTGGACAAGAAAAATTTACCTGTTACTGCTCAAGCTGAACCCGTCGCAGCTGTTCTTCGAAAGTCCTTGGAAGATGCGGGCTATGAGCTTCTGTCTCGACGCGACATTGACTTGTGTGATTCACTGAATGCAGGATACTTGCTTCGCCTCAGTATTTTACCGGATGTATCACAGTTGGATCCTTCCATCGCATTTGATTTTTTTCCAGAAAAATTTCACGATAATGGGACCCTACGGTGTAGTTCGGACGTGGATGAACTGCTTTTCGAGGGACGAGTCCTTGTGTTTTGGAGAGGATACTCCCAAGAAATCACAAGAGGGAGACTGTTACTACCAAAAATCGACTATTTGCAGGCATCTTTAGTCCAACGGTCGGCTGCGTGGGTCAAGAACAAAATCGATGAATTCGAAGCGGAACTGTTCCGAATGGCAATGAATTTGAGTTATAAATTACGTCAAACTACTCGGCGATGGTCCGCACGCTTGATCAAAAGACTACGATTGAGAGAATTGGTAACAACCATCCAGAAAACTATTTCCGTAGTACGACAACAAAACGTAGATGATGATTTTGTGACCCCAACCATCGACGGAATTTTGGGTGGCGATGGAGACGAAAACGAAGCCGAAACCAGTTCTTCATCGTCCAATGGTCCATTGGACAAACGAAGCGGCAGAATCCGATTGGGAAGATACGGTGGTTCCAAAATTCGGTTTGTAGGTTCGCCAAACCCCAACGATGCTTTGGAGCCTTTCACTATATGCGAGTACAACTACGACTATCCTACCACTGATGCTCATAATGCGACAAGTACGAAGCGATACAAATTCAAGTCAATCAAAAATGCCACTGTTTCTCTTTGTGAACACGACATGTATGAAGAAGTGAACAAAAACACATACACATGCGAATACGATGCTCGGATTTTCAGCGAAGGAAAAATGGACAAGAAAAAACTTCCGAGGATGCAGCTATTAGAGCGTGTCGGAATTAGCAACCTTGTTGATTTGTTCACCAAGGCTGGAAGAAGAGAAGTCCTGAAAGCAGTATTCAGTAAATCAAAGTTGGTGGAACCTACGTACGAAGAGGTTGTAGTGGTGTGGCGACCTCTGATAAAACAGAAGAAGAAGATGACGCTCCCGAAGATTGTAAGCGAGTTTGCAGATATGTTTGATATTCAAGGATTTGAACAGCCTACCGAGGAGGAGGTCAAGATCCCTCCTTCAAAGCTGGAAATTCGACTCTTTGAACAAATTCCGATGTCAAATTTACTGGCTGTGTTGCCCAAAACAAAGCTGGTGTTTCGCCCTGCGGATGCATTTCTTTTCGACATGATTTCCGTTGTTACTCTCGTACTCGTTCTGAGTTCTGTCAAGTTTGAAAGTTCTAGGCTGGACGTCCTGGCCGTTGTATCAGTCATTTTCTGGCTGTTTCGAACTGTTATTCGCTACTCGAACAAGTTAGCACGCTACGATCTTTTGGTTAAAACATATTTGACATCCAAAATCTCGCAACGAAATGTTGGTGCCTTCAAATATTTGACTTACGAAGCTGCGTTACAACGCTCGATTCGATCATCACTAGTCCTTTTGTGGCTGTCATCTAGGATACAAGGAGAAACATCTGCTGGCCTCACCCGAGAAACGCTAGAGCAAGAGTGCACCAGTGAAGTGAACAAATTTCTCAAAACGGAGAAACAAGTGCAGCTAGATGCGATTCGAGCCTTTCAGGACCTGGAAGATCTGCAATTGCTGTCGTTTACTGCAAGTGGAATAATTGAACAGAATGAGACAATCCTTGAAACAAGCGCAGAAACCGTGAAGCATTTGTGGTCAGATTTAATGTAAAAGAAAAGTACCATATTCCATTGGAAAGAAGCATGTCTGATGAAATGATTTGACAACTGGACTGACCTATGGGCAATTCCACTGCCGAAATTGCAGTGCCCGCCATAATCTAGGAAGAATTATGCAAATGCACTCTTAGCTCCTCAATTTATGTGAACAGCAAATACTTTTCCAGTAGTACGGTAATGAAGACACCTGTTACCCGGTGTACATCGCGTCGTGAGGAACACACCAGTGCCTACGCTTCCTTTGAATTACCACTATGAAACTTGAGGATGAAGAAACGTCGGCCATGTCTTCTTGACTTGAAATAAGTATGAAAGTAATGTAAAAAGATGTTTCTCTTCGCTACTGTTAGTTACAAATCAAAATTGCTAGACAACAGTGACAAGGACTAGGAATGTTGATTCGTTCCGCTGCAGGGTTGTGGAATGTCGATCACGATCGGGGTGGGAAGGCAGCAATTAAACAAATTAATGTGTTGGGTGTGTTGATATCTTCTATGACACCTGTTGAAACCGAACAAGGCGGATTGTACGTGTACGACTTTGTAAAAGAAACATTCCGTGTAAGGCACCAATACTCGAGTTAACTGTAACCCCACTCAGAGGGGCGTCTCTCTTCGTCATCGTTTATAATACTTACACATCCATACAATGTACTTCAGTAACAGATCAGAGGGGTGATCTCTACTAGAGCTTGCGATTGTCTTTGCTTCGGTGGTGGGAAAATCCAGCTGCTTGTCAAGGAAAATTATACTACCGTAAGCTGGGTACTGTATGTTTCACTATTGTTGTTATGATTTGAATTAACTGACTACGTCTAGTAGGCAGCACAATTGATCACACATCATCGCCACATTGATAAATAACATCAAACCGTCAAAGTGAGAGGGTGCGAACGAAAGAGCCCAACTTAGGGCTCGGTTGCTCTGGATCTCTCTTTAAGCTGGCAGAAATGGAGAGGAGAGAACACATTCTCTTATTACGAGAGACGTCGGTTTTTGCGCATAGTTGGAAGGACTCGTTGAGAAATCAGATGATTTACTCGGAGGCAGAGGCCTTCTTCTTGCGCCACCAAACAACGTATCCTGCAAGCCCTACAACGACAAGGGCAAGAACGATCCATCCAAAGACCTTGCCACCAGATCCAGAAGATTTAGCTGGGAATGTGGCGGTAATGAGTTCACATCCTTGGACGTTCTGTCCGAAGTAACTGTAGTATTCCATGCCTGTTTCGCACTTGTATGGTGCATTTTGGTAAGATCGAACACAGCTTTCTCGGAGTTCAAGTTCTCCGTTGTTGTTGTACTCGGTACAAGAGTTGCAAGAAGTGGAGATGAGGCCACCAGTTCCGTAAGGAAGTGTCCATCCATTGGAAACAGTCTCGAAGTCAATTTCGGAGACCTGAGTACAGGCATCGTCAGTAAAGAGTTCAAGCTTGACGCCCAAGCCATCGTCAGAGCAAGTAGGTCCGATGAAGAATTGGTAGTTCTCCCATGCTCCCCTGTTAGCGTCGTCGGCATTCTCATCAGGATTGTATTGTTCGCACTTGGCGAACTTGTCGACTTGGAAAGCATCGTCCCATTGCATGTTGTCTCGTTGGTCTTCGAAGTAAGCTTCAACGAAGGTGGAGAGTCCAACAAGCATGTCTCCGAATCCTCCCTTGCAGCCTCCGGTGGAAGAGCTGTCGCAACCGGCTTCGGCAGGACACAAACGAACAAGGACTGCTTCGTATTCATACTCACCTTGTTCGTTCACGATAGGGGATTCCAAGGTCTTGGTACATCCAACGACCTTGGCTTCGTAGTATCCGAGGAAGGCGTAGTCTTCTTCTTGTTGGGCGGCTTCCTCCAGTTTACGGGCGGAACGCACCATTTTTTGGGCGGCTCCAGAGGAAATAGACTTGGCAGCAGCGCTGGCCAAAGTGGTGAGGGCGACGAATGCAGTTGAAAGCTTCATGGTGATATTGTAAAGCAACTGAAGCCACGGAAAAGTAAAGATGTAAGCAAATGAGGAGACAACGTCAACAACAATCCGTGCTGTGGAAAAACTGTGGCGACACGTTTCTGTAGGAGTAGCGATCTATCATACCTGCACTTGTCGTACACGAATTCGAAACGGGAGAAAATTTCGGCATTGGGTTGCCGCGCAGAACTAGCCGTTGCCGTTGGAACTGTCCAAGGCTGACACCGACCTTCGCTGGATTGCTAAGCAAGTTGGAAATATTTATTGGATGTTGCATCGCTTGTTGGCGTTCTGCTTAGATGGGCGTCGGACTATGGTATAATCTGAAAAATCGAAATTTTTAAAGTCTGTCTGCCACCCAACCAATCCATTTCAAAAGCTTGTTTCCTGGTTTGAGGTCAGACTTAAATTAACAGTCGCTATATTTTTCATCCTGCAATGAATCGGAGTTTTGAATATTGTGCGAACAAGCAGAGTCCTGGCCACCTCGATTTTCATCCTTTTACTATGTGCTTGAAGATATTTAAATGATCAACCGCCGAACGGAGAGTCGAACCAAATTTTGCGAGGTGGGTGAATCGCAAAACAATTTACTGTTACTTCGACGTGTATTTGAACGACGCAGTTTTGAAGTTGTCCACTTTCATTCATACGTAGGTTGTACGTACCGGTACTTACCTTAGAGGTAGACTACCGTACTGATAGCACCGTATGATAGTAACAGAATTTCCGTACCGGTAGTACCGTAGTATACCTTATCATAGTACCACCCGATACGAGGTACTACTACTACGGGTACCGGTATTGCAGACGTCGTTAAGAGTACCGGTAGGCTGTACCTGTACCTACCGGTCGTCTCCCGGTACCTATGATACCTAATATGATACTCCGTACCACTCCGTACGGTACATACCTAGGTGCTCGGACTACAGTTAATCAGTAGTAGTGGCTGTATGCTAATGATTTGCTACGGAGTAAAACAAGAAGCCTTGAACAACCTCCTCACTCCTGTCAATCAAAGTAATGTCTGATACCTGATACAATGATGTAGTACAATCCTCAGATACTGGATACTCTCCAAAAGTTGGAGCTGCCTTGCGGGTTGCCTTTTTTTCCCAGTTTTTAAAGTGTGTTCCACAGAAAGAAATTTCGTGAGGGTGAAGGAGAATGTTCTAGTCGTACCACCGGGAGTGGAAAAACTACTATTGAGTCACTAGCAAATCGGTTGCTTCATTTGGTAGTAACTGATCCTTCCCATTCTACTACAGCATGCGGTTGATTCTGATTAACCGTACAATGCTTGGCTAGGGCCACTTGAGATTTTCACTACCTAGTCATCAAATGTTTATAGTGACGAGAAGCCCTAAGAGACGGCTTGCGTGCTAAGCCCAAAGAAAGTAATATTAAGTTGGTCTAGAAATGATGTTGGTGACTATAATAAAAGAAAATAGTTTGGTTCGGTTGCTTGGAACCTAATGTTGCTGATGTAGGCAACTTTTCAATTCCAATGAAAAAGAAAGTGTTCGTTGCACAGTTTTCCTCTGGCGAATTTAAAGTTGCAAGGGGAGCTACATTACACAAAGAAACACGGACTGCTCAAACAAGTATTTTCTCCACCCTGGCAACTTTTTGTAGGACTGGCAACGTATTCGAACGACAGATACAAATGGGGTGCTCCACTTCACTCCTCGCCACAACGACTACTGCTGCTGTGGTTTGTCATTGGACTGTTCACCATCGATCCCAGCATCACGAGTCCTTGAAAGTGACGTGAAGAAAAGAGGGCAGTGCGGGATATCCATCCTCAGCTGTTAAGCGAGGGTTCCTTGCCCGTTGGCGTCTTCCATACCTTGGTAGCCTTCGTGGGGATGTTGGACTAGCTCTCCATCGTCGTGATCGTCGCCGTGTTGGTGGTAGGCACTGTCGTCGTCTTCATCTTCATCCTCAATCTTTTCCAGGTTCTCTTTCTCTGTGAAACGAAAGCAAGGAGGTTGGACGAATGAGTGTCATGGAATGCAATAGGGAGACAATCACTGGCAGACAATTTGGAATCATCCACTTACGTTTTCGCCACCAAACGGAATAAAGGGCAAAGCCGCCTGCTGCTGTGATCAGCAGCATGACTGAGATGATCAAGTCTTGCCACACAGCACCCTTCATGGCTGGCTTGCTTGCTTGCATGACAGCGATCTTTGTGCAGCCAGTTTGGTCCTTTCCATATCGATACATTTCGAAATTTGTGTCGTAGTAGTAGTGGTCAAAATCAAAGTCCTGTTCACATCCGTACGGAGCGAGCTCGTACAAGTCCAGGCACATGTCTCGTAGCGCACCATCGTTGTCGATGCACGATGTGCATTTCGTAGAGACCAGACCTCCATCTGAGAATGGAAGACCCCATCCGTTGGAAATGGTTTCAAAGCTTGTTTGTGACATTTGGTAGCAGTACTTGTCTTCAAAAACGGCCATGCGGACACCACTTCCATCCGCGGTACAACCAGGTCCAATGTAATAACCAGTGGCACCATTATCGTCGTCTTCATATTCGGTACACTGTCCAAATTTTCCCCCGTCGAACTTGTCGTCCCAGTTCATGTTGTCTTGCTGATCTTTCATGAACGCTTCGACGTAGGTTCCGACATCGATGGCAAAGTCGGCATATCCTGAGCTGCATCCGTTGTCATCGGAGCAATGATTGCTGGGGCATAAACGGAAAATGACCACTCCAAAATGATCATTGTAGTCGGCATCGGTCAAGATTTGGTCGGGAATACATGTCATCAGCTTCATGGAATAGTCCATTAGAAATGCTTCCATTTGAGCGCCAGCTTGATTTTCTGCGCCATTGTCTTCCAGTCGACGAGCCTTGCTCAAAATCTCCTGCATTGCTCGCAAGGAGGAGGACGCTGTTGACGGAAGGGTGTACGACAGTGTCGAAGACACCATTGACGCCAAAAGGTGGAGGGATACCAACAAAATTCTCATGACTTTGTGCTGTAATCGTCGGGGTTATTTTCTTGTGCAGGTGAGAAAAGAATCAACGGTGGATACGGGATACGAGTGTCGATGCTTGCTTTGCTTGATTGATTGATGGAGTTTGGGTTTGATGTCCTGACCGTTGCTTTTTTTGTTTTTCTTTGCAACAAATATAATGATGATGTTACTATTGTCGGAGAGTGCAGAAGCAAGTGTTACTTTTTTGTGATCCTACTAGAATCACAACACAACACAACACAACAGCTATGACTAGTGGTGGTGGTCAGAAAATCTTCTCAACTTTAGGAGGGTGCAAGTATCTACCGACTACCGGTACAAGAGATGTGCACGGCAACTGCAGACTGGAGGTACGATCAAAAAGTGAAACCCTCGTTCTGAATTTTCTTGTGCGCACAGCCCACTATCATCATCTTTGCACAGTTCGATGAGGCGTACCGCGCTGTTTCGGATGACAGTGCGCGGAGGCGTGCTCGTTGCCTAAACGCATTGGAATTTTTGTGACATCTCAAAGGATGGTCGCTTTTTTCTCTCTTTTTATGTACGAAATATCATGTGTTGAAACCTACACGTCGCAGAATTTTGTACTACTACCGTATGTACAACCGTATCATATTCGCAGGATGGCAGGGGTATGCGGTACGTCTTGTTGATATGCCAATAACATCAAAAATAAACCAAAAGGAATATATGATATTTCATAGTCAACATAACAATAAAGAAACAACTCGATTAGACGGAGGACTGTTGCCGGTAGAGTGTGAAATGTGAAACGCTCCGTTGTATGTATCATGATGATGATGAACAGAACATACCGTGCACCTATGACTGTGAAACAAAAAAAGTTACGATGCACCATTTTTCACCTAATTTGATGATAGTTTCGATAGAGAGAAAAGTAAGAACCAAACCAACCGTTGTGACAACTCTAGTACTCAAGCTGGCATTCAGAGGCAGTTCCAAGCTGCTTCCGATTACTACGACGTAGGAGCTTTTGCTGGAAGAACCAAGATCAGTAGTTAACTGTAAAGTTGTTATCTGTT
This sequence comes from Nitzschia inconspicua, assembly GCA_019154785.2. Taxonomy (NCBI): domain Eukaryota; phylum Bacillariophyta; class Bacillariophyceae; order Bacillariales; family Bacillariaceae; genus Nitzschia; species Nitzschia inconspicua. The sequence goes on from JAGRRH010000018.1 coordinate 2,087,723, forward strand.
CCCCCGGTGGAACAGGAGTGTGGCAGCAACCAATAAAAGCGATTCTGTGTTTTATGAAAGAGTTGGAAGAAAGACATGAATGGCGGGGGGGGGGGGGGGGGGGATTGTGCAAAAATTCACACCTCAAGCTGCAATGACACAACCGAGAAGAAAAACCACTTTGACAAGATTCTGCCAAGATTTGGAGTCTTAATTCTTCGTTTGGAGTGAGCAAGACTCCGGCAGAGACGATAGGGCTAACGGTGATAACGATTACTTGAAAGAAAGACCAGGGATATCTCCAGAAGGGAGCCGGTCTAAGAATATCCTGCTTGATGCTTCCACTACATCAAGATCTCAGGGTCAGAGATCTTAGCAGGCTTACAGAAACTGATGAAAGTTGCTTGTAAACTAAAGATATTCCAATTATGATGAAAGTTACAGGAGGATGATTTTCTCCTCCAACAAGAGTGCATTTTGTTGATATGTTGGGAAAATACAGTATCGAGTTCTGCATGGATATACGTGTGTTTCTCTCTGTATTTTCATCCTTCGTTGCCACCTCATCGTTGGTGGCGGATCCATACGCATGGATCTTCAAGATACTATGACGTCAAAACCGTGACTCAATGCATGTGAGACGATGTGATTTATAAATCCTTTATAAATCTTGTCACTCCCGATCTTCTGACCTACAACCAGGTTTTAGACTATCTCAACCGAGACATGGAAAACCCTGTGTTGTGGAAATATAAGAAGATCGTGTCACACCAAGGTCCCCTCAGGCAAGGAGATAAGGATTACAAAGGATCAGCATGGAATGTCCTCTTGGAATGGGAAACAGGAGAGGTAACAGCTGAACCCCTCAACATCATTGCAAAAGATGATCCAGTTACGTGCGCTATATACGCAAAGGAGAATGGGTTGCTCAACACTGAAGGGTGGAAGAGGTTTAAGTCCTGCGCTAGACGAGAGAAGAAATTCACTCGAATGGTAAAGCAAGCGTTCCTCAGATCATTTCGTACATCTCCGAAGTACAAGTATGGACACGAAATCCCTCAAAGTTATGAAGACGCTTTGAGGCTGGACCGCATTGCGGGTAATACCAAGTGGCAAGACGCGGTCGGACTTGAACTTGGGCAGATTCATGAATACAAATCCTATATTTTTGGCGATAACGAGTCGGTTATCAACAGCAGCGCGCAGCTACACGCGAAATTACATAAGAGGCACAACATGCTCTCCTTTCATTACGTGAGGGAAGCAGTTGCTACAGGATTCCTTCACCTCACACATATCCCTGGAAAAATCAACCCAGCAGATATGTTGAGCAAGCATTGGGGGTACTCAGACATCAAGGATATCCTCAAGGCACTACTCTTCCATAGAGGTGATACTGCCGAAATGGGTCAAAACTGCAACACGTCCGCATGAACCGACGGTGTGGGGAGTGACAAGATTTATAAATCACATCGTCTCACATGCATTGAGTCACGGTTTTGACCCATTTCGGCAGTATCACCTCTATGGAAGAGTAGTGCCTTGAGGATATCCTTGATGTCTGAGTACCCCCAATGCTTGCTCAACATATCTGCTGGGTTGATTTTTCCAGGGATATGTGTGAGGTGAAGGAATCCTGTAGCAACTGCTTCCCTCACGTAATGAAAGGAGAGCATGTTGTGCCTCTTATGTAATTTCGCGTGTAGCTGCGCGCTGCTGTTGATAACCGACTCGTTATCGCCAAAAATATAGGATTTGTATTCATGAATCTGCCCAAGTTCAAGTCCGACCGCGTCTTGCCACTTGGTATTACCCGCAATGCGGTCCAGCCTCAAAGCGTCTTCATAACTTTGAGGGATTTCGTGTCCATACTTGTACTTCGGAGATGTACGAAATGATCTGAGGAACGCTTGCTTTACCATTCGAGTGAATTTCTTCTCTCGTCTAGCGCAGGACTTAAACCTCTTCCACCCTTCAGTGTTGAGCAACCCATTCTCCTTTGCGTATATAGCGCACGTAACTGGATCATCTTTTGCAATGATGTTGAGGGGTTCAGCTGTTACCTCTCCTGTTTCCCATTCCAAGAGGACATTCCATGCTGATCCTTTGTAATCCTTATCTCCTTGCCTGAGGGGACCTTGGTGTGACACGATCTTCTTATATTTCCACAACACAGGGTTTTCCATGTCTCGGTTGAGATAGTCTAAAACCTGGTTGTAGGTCAGAAGATCTTCTCTTCCATTCTTGTCCATCTTACAAAGGAATTTAATCCTATCAGGATGTGATTCCACTTCATCATCATGGTTGTCGATCATTTCAACAACCCTTGCACGAAAGACTTGTCCGTCAGGTTGAGGATCCGTGAGGAATGTCATTCCAACCAAATCACTCAATTGTTCGAGTGCATCCCCTTTTTCATTGAGAACACGACCTTTGGTGCCTTCATCCATAGGATCGTCACGTATGGTTCCATCATCCGAAGTGTCGAACGATTTTGAAAAAATGGTGGGCCTGACGGTTGAGGGATCCTCCCCACCAAGCATGACGAGACGAAGGTTGGGAGCAGTTTCATTGGCCGGACGGAGAAGGGAACGATGCAAGACTTTGTTGGTGGTGGAATCAAGTACCTTCCAGGTGAGGGCATGGCCAACGTGTTCGGAGATACCAACAACGTGACCAAGATGCTCCTTAGTGTCGGATGGGAAACCCGGTTCAACGGCTTTGAAGTACACAGGTTGCCAAAAATGGTACCGGAGAAGTACACTAGTGTCAACGGTAACACCAAGTAGAGCGGTGAGCGGCACAGCTTTGATGTTGTCACTCCATGTATGGTTCAAAAGGAAAGCAACATACATGAGACAAAGCAGCCAGGTGCTAGCGGGAGCACCAGTGCGGTCCATGATGGTATTGGCCATCCGCTTCAAGTGCTGAATTTTACGCTCGGCATAGTTCTGGTGTTGTTGGTATTGGTCGATCAAGTGTTCATGAGGATCACTGGAAGGACGAGAGAGAGTGTCTGATAGTTGAACAATGACACGTCGTCGATAATTACCATATTCGTCGAAGAGTTCGGAGTAGGGATGTGCTTCCTGATGTTCAATGGCATCGAACCATTGTTCATCTTCTTCCTCATGATCAAAGTCGAGGACAGATGGGTCCCACGTGTTGTCAGAAGTCAACACAATGTGTGGCAAAGTGTCAAATTCCTTGTCAGTAGGTGGTCTCATTCGAATACGCGGTAAACCATGTACCATTGCTATGGGGATGGTATAGCCATCAGCCGTCTTAATCCGCTGAAGTCCACCAACATGCACAGACTTGTCACATACCGAATGCTTAAACCATTCCAATTGTCCTGGTGAATGGATGGTATGACCTCTCCCCACAAGGGCATACTGATGTAGGATGAGGATGACAGGTCCTTTGTTGCTGTTAACGTATCCTGCTGCGGTACCAATGGAGACAGAATTGAGTTGATGGCTGTCAATGCCCTGGACATCAACAGTCCTATCGGACACACAGATCACTTTGCAGTCCTGACCTGCGATACCTCCATTCGCTCCCCTGTCAACAAGGGACTGTTTGGATATTACAGCAGTAGATGAAACCCTGTAAACAACGAGTTTGGAGATGACGCACATGTGACCACTGCGAGTAGAGGTTGCCTTGCCTTTGGACGACAGGATCGACCGTATATCGTAGGGAGGGAACTTCGGAGAAGACTGCTGCTGAGTGTTGTGTACTTGGATCTGATCGCTGTCTTGTCCAGTCTCAGCAGGAGCATCATCCAAGGCATCTTGGAATTCCTCCTCTACGTCCTCATCTTGAGAACGTTCATGTAGCTGAGCCATCCGGGTAGTCGTAGGAACCTGACCTGTGCTGAGGATCATTGTCTTCTCTTCCTCAGAGAGATTGCTCCATGCCATCTTGAATTCATCACTGAGCGCATGCCACACCTCTTTTGGTATCATGACTCTGTGGTTTCCTCTGTGTGGTGAACTCCCCATGGCCCGTCCTTTCTGTCTTCGAGGCTTGTGCATATGGGCATTTGCCTCAATGTAAGAGACTGGGGTATCAATGTCATACGTTTCCTCATATTCCTGGTGAGCGTCTCCTCCCCATTCTTCTCCTATCTCATGGGAGTATATTAGTCTTTTGGGCTTGTGGGACAGAGAGTCATCGTACTGGACTGCCGCAGCAAATAAGAGCTCATAGTATCGTTCAAAATCAATGGGGTCCTTGTTGGTTACCTGCATCAGATCCGCTGTAACCTTTATGTTTCTGAGCTCTGGCACAGTTGCCACAGCCCGTGACAGGTACATGATCTTGTCATCATCGTCGATGGTCGAACTCTTCCCTTTTATAGTATGATATTTCCTCAATTGGTTGGACCAGTGAGTGAGGAACTGGGATGTACTACCCTTGAATTTACCATCACCAATGGTGGTTGTGGTGAGGTACGACATGATACTGACCGCTTCAATGTTGGCAGCAATAGATTTTCTATGATGCGCCAAAAGGTCAGCATAGGCAGACTGGGCATCTTTCGTATCTTCGTACTTACGAATAATCTCTTGCCCCTTATGCGTCTGTACCTTGGATTCCAAGACAGCATACATAAAGGTCTGGACGAGCTGGAAGAGCTCCTTCTCCTCCGGTGTGGAAGGTGAGTACTTGCTGTCCAGAATATGGGCAACACCCTGTGCATGGGCTTGGATCTCAAAAGTTCTGTGCCAGGAGTCATTAAGTGGCTCGGATTTGAGGGTAGGGAAATGGCTCTGGTCCCTCTTGATACCTTTCTGGAACATCATGACAGCTGATGATGCTGTGCCAGTAACTTGCGCCGGTGTGCTTGGGGCTGGCGAGTTGCTCACAGATTTGAAGACAGGTACACCGTCTTTGGCCAAGAGCCTGCCCTAAGATAACTGGTGTTGGTCCTGAACTGGTTGAAATCATCCTTCTCGATCTCGGTCCATTTGCCATCAATGGAATCGCCGGTTTCCTCTTTGTAGAAGAGGTAATCCAAGAAAACGTTGATAATTTGTCCCTTTCCCCATGGGATTGGCACTCTTTGCTTGACGCCGTCGATCTCTTCGGCGTAAGTCAGCCTGTCAACGTCCTCTTTCTTCATAAAGATGAGGTCATATATGCTGGTGACGCCATGATGCTTTAATGACTCTCTTAGAATATCTTCATCGTCCAAGTTGAACACGTTCTTGAGTACGTATTCGAGAGCCTGTGCGCTTTGGCTTTTCGTGAGCGGCATCGTGTTGTCGTCGTCACCTCCTGTCTGCTTCCAAGCCTTGATGGATCGAAGGTGATGATGAGTTAGCCACGATAAGCTTCCGTTGGTTGATCACAATTGACTATCGTTCGCTCGAGAGTCAACTGCGACTGTTAATCTGACAAGATTCTGCCAAGATTTGGAGTCTTGGTTCTTCGTTTGGAGTGAGCAAGACTCCGGTAGAGACGATAGGGCTAACGGTGATAACGATTACTTGAAAGAAAGACCAGGGATATCTCCAGAAGGGAGCCGGTCTAAGAATATCCTGCTTGATGCTTCCACTACATCAAGATCTCAGGGTCAGAGATCTTAGCAGGCTTACAGAAACTGATGAAAGTTGCTTGTAAACTAACTGTAAAGATATTCCAATTATGATGAAGTTACAGGAGGATGATTTTCTCCTCCAACAAGAGTGCATTTTGTTGATATGTTGGGAAAATACAGGAGGATGCGCGAGAATGTACTAACTGTAAGTTGCTCTAAAAGTGTCTCAACGGTTAAGCTGGTACGCGCAATCGGTTCCGCCTGTCTCAAGAGGATTTACATGTCCACTCCGAGTACAAATTCTAACGATTTATAGTACAAACGACCAAAGAGATACGACATTTCATAGTACATTTTATAGTACATTTTATAGTACAAAATAGTGCACAACATGTACACGTTGCTGTGTACGATAGTTTACTTCGAGTATTTTACGTTTCCGTATGTATGTAGTAAGACAATCATTCGATACATCATTGCATACTTCAAATCGTCTTGGCAGTCCGCTGTTTGAGTTAACAATTTACTGTTACAGCGAAGTACAGAATTGGTTTTATCGTTTTGTCTGTAATACCAAAGTATTATGGCGCGAAGACCAGTTCGAGGAGGAGTTCCAGTTCGAGGAGGAAGAATGGTTAGAGGTTAGAGATACCAGAGACTCTGGAAGAACGGCGGGAGGAAGGCAGCAACAGCAAGTGTATCACAGTCAAAACGATGAGATCAATGCAGCGGAATCGTTGGAGCTTGGACTCGCATGCGTTGGATTTGACCAAGCACGACAGAACGTGTCCGAAAGATTAAAAAAAAAAGGAGGTTCAGAGCTTTTTATGGTGTTGGTCCAGCAGCTATTGCGGCGCTCTTCAATGATCTTGCTAAACCAAAAGACCCAAAGAGGTTTTTGATGGCAGTCAATTGACTTATCATATTGATGCGTCTATCCCATCCTTCTTTTGGGAGGATCCGGATTTCATCTTTAATCTTTCCAAAACTGGGCAAAACCCAGTTTGCTCTGCAACTGAACGTGCTTTCCGCATTGTTTCCACGCGTTTGCATTCCAACCAAGACCCGGAGAATCAAGGCAAAACTGAGAACTATACCGTGCGTGAAACGCAATATAAGTTCCCCAATGGTATCACTTGCAACAATGAAATGTTCAATAAGGATGAAAAGGGAGTGAAGCCAATCAACCCGTTCAATTTGGAAGTTTCTATGCGTATGGCAAAACGATTCTTGGCCAAAGATAAAGATGGCAATGAAATCTGGACATTCTTGCCATTTATTGTCTGGACAATGGCGATTGATGGAGAAGATGCCCGAACATCCGTGAAGAAAAAACAGAACTCTGTCGATGGCCTCACTGCTGCCCTCGAAAGCCTTGGTATTGCTGTTGGTACGTAGAACATGAACACAGAAAATTAGTGCATTTTAAGCTGAATAATGTGTATTCTAACCATAAGTGTCCTCCACATAGACCCTCCTGGGTCCATTATTGCATCGGCCACATCCCGCAGGGTCAGTCCCAGAGCTAGAGCTACGAAAACAGCGAGGGATGAGGTCACTGATGATAAATCTAACAAGAAGAAGCATGATGAAATAGATGACGCTTTGTGCGAAAACTTCGATGAAGACCTATGACTAGGACTTGATAGCAATACCACTGATCGAGACGACATTCAAAGAGCAAAGATGTGGCTGGTGCTATCCGAAATGGAATATACTTTTCTTGGAATTTGATTTAGAATGACGCTTGCAAATCTTGGTAATACTGCAGCTCAATCATGTTAGTAGCAAGTGTAATGAATGTCACATGCATTTGTTTACTAGCTACTACGTAGTAGCTACTAGCTAGAGAGCCTACCAATGTTTTGTATTTCTTTATAGTTGTTGGTTATGCTGTTTTTGTCGTTCTTCTCAAAGATTGTACTATGAGTTGTACTATAAATTGTACTATAAATTGTACTATGGATTGTACTATAAATTGTACTATAAATTGTATTAATACTATAAATTGTACTATAAATTGTACGATGACTATAACTTCATAGTACAAAATCAACGTTGCTGTAGTACAAATTATAGTACACATACAATTACCTAGATATGATAACGGTAGGGCGTTAGACGTTATGCGCGCGAGTGCTCTTTCAAGCCACTTAGAACATTTTCGCGCATCCTCCTGTATCGAGTTCTGCATGGATACGACGTATACGTCTGTATTTTCATCCTTCGTTGCCACCTCATCGTTGGTGGCGGATCCATACGCATGGATCTTCAAGATACTATGACGTCAAAACCGTGACTCAATGCATGTGAGACGATGTGATTTATAAATCCTTTTATAAATCTTGTCACACTTCAAAGACGTCTCGCCCTCTTTTTACCAGGCGCACTACCGGTAGTGTGATTTTTGGGGGGGAAGTCCTGGACGTCCCAGTATCTCATACTAATACATTCCCTTTTTACGAACTTTTTGGATTTTTCCTTCGGCACGACACAACAGGACGGGTTCATGGACATAGTATTTCTTTCAAGTCATCAACAATACCACAACATCTTGTGGCTGGTGCAACGTTCTTCTGGTTTTTGTTGTTGGTCGAACTTGGTCATCATTACGACGTACGATACTACTATTTTTAGTTGTCTTGCAGCTGTGAAGTTCACACAAACCTGCATTTTACTGTTAGTATCCAATCAAGCTATCATAGAGATTTACTACCGGTAGTACTTTACTGTTATTAATAGGAGTATCACTCTGTATGACTTTGAGTCAAACTGACAGTGAATCACGAGTCTCACCCTTTTCGCGTCATGACGTCATGCCGACTTGTTCAAACGGGCTCGTCATCACTCATATTATGTATCATACGTCGTAGAGGCCATGTGGCGATGGCCAAGCGCCTTGGTGGACTCAATTCGTCTAACATGTTTTTTGTGCAGCACTTCCATCCTTGAATCTACAACATCCATCCTCGTTCGACAATCGCTACAACACTCTTCAGTAGGTGTGAAGGACAATTCCGTTGCTACAATCTGCTTCTGAGACCGTTCAACTTTTTCTCATTTATCCCGAAATAGACATCGCATTCATCATTTCCTACGTGAAGAGATTTCCGCTCTCTTGTTTCACGGTTCGAAGACGACAACGACAGACACCAAGCAATTGAACGATATTATTCCCCAAAAGTTATTTTCACACAACACAGAACACAATGATATCCCAGGCAGTACGGTTCATGTCGACCTTTCATGGGACAGCGCACGCAATCAAACGAGGGGACATATCCAAGATGGACGATGTGGTTCGGTCGACAGTCTTTTCACCACAACATTTTCCAAAGTTCTTGGGAACGACCATGGTGTTCTCCTTTTTTGGCGGATTCTATTGGATGGAATCACTCAAAGAAAGCAAAATGCCGGCAGCTGTGGCCAGCAGTCTTCAACAATGCTAAAATTAGCTAGAGCTGGGAATTGTAATTTTTCTAACAAATGAAATGCAAATTGACAGGTGTGGTTCGATGGAACATGAACGCACAGAAAAAGGCAACTTTCTAGCCGCCAGAAGCTTCAATTCAAAGATCTCGCCTGCTTTTCCAGTCTGTACGTCTCGAAAGGTACCTGGATCATTGAGATTCGTGGGGATTGATTGTCCTTCACGTTGGTGAGCGAAAGGTGTCGTAGATTCTCGTGCAGCCGCGCTGAAGGGATGTCTTTGATCGTAATATTCCCGTCAAGTATCTCCAACTGCAATGGTCATGGATCCACCATGTCGTCCAGGACAGCTTAATTTCTATGCAACGAGATGCTTCTCGAGAGCTCAGTTTTGTCCACCATGTTGTCAGCGGGTTGGGTCGGAGGCGACCCTTTCTCAATGCTTCTGTTAGAATCGTTTCAAGTCATCTATCTCCCCTGTTGCCAAGAGCGACTCGCATATGAATTTGTATGTCCGACAACAGTCGCGTGCCACAGGTCCTCACAGTCAATCCATTGCAAAACGCTTAGAATCAACCCTAACCCTAAAATATACGGGACAGCGGGACCCACCGTTAATATCTCCCAAAATTTGTCAGTACCGCAACGAAAATGTTCGTCCCGTTCATCTTCGTCTCTTTCTCCTTGTTTGATTTTGTTTCGCGTATATACGAACTTCGTAAGCCAACACCAAGCTGCGCCTACAAACAGAATCCTCATTATCTCGAAGTCAGTTGTGGTAGTCGTTACGACGCCTGCCGTGTGTGTCAAACTTTTATCTCTGCGCTCACTCTCTCTTTATTCCACGGTTTGATCGGTTGTGCGAAACCAGTCCACCTTACGCGACAAGACCAAAAGCAAGAAGCGTCTTCAAAGTCAGTGAAGTCGAGACGAAAATCATTCTCCTGAAAAAGATTCTTTGTTGGCCAATACCTAGTAAACATTGATTTACGACACAGCACAAAGGGCCGTCTCCGTTCTTCTTTTCATTGTCAACAACCATGGCCAAGGGATTTGCCAACATGGTCGGCCATGCCGTCGCCAAGGAAAAGGAGAATAGCTTGAATGCATCTGCTGCCGCGGGAGCTTCGGATAAGAAGCAGCAGCCGAATGGTCTACTGGACAAAGCTCCCGCAATAATCCCACAGCTTACCAAAGGAACCGCAGTCGCGGCCAGTCAACGCAAGGCCAAAGCCGATGCCAACTGGGACAAAGCCACCAACGCTACTAAAGCGGCAGCGGTGATTGCCAAGAACAAACGTGCTACCGCCGGTCAAAAGCTCTTTTCGCGCAAGTTGGTCAGTGCCATGACTTGGGAAATTTTCTCGCCACCTCCGCTCAACAGTGTCAGTGGGAAGATTGTACCACGTGTCTTCAATCGATACAAGAATCGTCGTCTTGTGTCGATAGAAGTTCATAGTGTCACACCCTATTTGGAAGATACGGATAGCAAAACAGGAAACCAAGAAGCTCATTCGTATGAAGAATGCGTCGTCCGGTAAGTGGTGGTTTTGCTACGGACAGGTTTGGTGTATTTTTCTCCTCATTTCTTAACATCTTTACATCAACTATATAAAGAGTACTAGCCCCTGCTTCCAAAGAGCTCTCTCGTAAATTCAAGAGAGAAGCCTTCGTGAAGCTTCGCAAGCACGAAGGAAGTGCCATGGAATATGATGGTAGTGGAAATGCCATCAAAGACGAACCATATATGGATGATGACGACGACGACATGTCCGTGAGTGATGATTCTATGGATTCGGTACAGAGGGCTCAGGTGGCCGATCACGGTGGGAAAGAATATGAAGGATGGAAGCCAAAATACAGTTTTCCCGTCACCGGTACCACCATTCGACTGCAACAGAAACGGACAGTTCACGTTTTGATTTGCTTTCAAAATGTCAAACAAGAGCGGGATACCATTTTTGACACCATTGAAGATGCCAAACTTTTTTGTCAAGAAATTGACCGTCAAAAGCGATTAGAAAAAGAACGTCAACAAGGGCGCTTGCGGGCTGCTTTGGGAGACATTCGGTTGCCAAAGAATGAGAAGATAACGCTGCTCTTTGAGATTGTGTCGGGATTCGATTTACCCATTGGAGATTATAAATCGTCGGATCCGTTTGTCATTGCAATGTTGGGCTTCCAGGAGGTGCATCGAACGTCACATGTAGAGAAGACTCTCAACCCCATTTGGACACTCAAAACTGGTTCTCTGTTCTTGCTGACGGTCGAGTCGGAACGATTCTTCGTTGAGGATGGAATGCAATTTATCGTCAAGGATTACGATCAACTAGGAAAAGACGAAGTTCTTGGCTTGGTACATGTGAATCCCAGAACCTTGTACCAGTCCAAGGGAGAGCGGATGGAGTTCAAGTTACAACCTCCTATGGGATCCAAACATAAGGAGGTTCCTGGCTTTCTGGTCCTCCGATGCCGTCGCGCTACTGAATACGATATCAAATTCATGGCAGATTATGCCAAAACCAAAGGTGCAAAGGGAGTGGCGTCGTATGAACATCCAAAGGCCAATACTGGCTTAGTGAAAACCCTGACAACTTGGAATCGAAAGAAGGAAAAGGATGGGTCCATCAAGGTGCGTCTCTTCTTTTGTATCAATATTAAGGAATCCGGATCGCTCATATTCTTGAATCGTCTCCTTGATTTATCAGTTCCGCGTTCGCCCTGGACCAGACCCCAAGCGATTGGAGGAAACAGAATGGATGACGGATGCTGCATTGCAAGACGAAGTCCTCAAGCCGTCACTGCACTGGACGGATATTGGTTACGGTGAATTGGCGAAGGTTTACGTCGAAATTTTAGGTGCTGATGGTCTACCGAATATGGACACCGGCGCATTCCTGGGAAACAAGACCGATGCCTTTGTGTCGTTGTTGTATGAGGATTGCACCTGCCGAACAGACGTCATTGACGATTGCCTGAGTCCAAGATGGCTACCGTGGTCAAATCGTGCCTTTGTTCTTCGCATGAACCACCCCAGTAGCCTTTTGAACATTGCTGTCTTCGATTTCGATGCAGGGGTGATCGATGATCACGACCTCATTGGGCGAGTTTCCGTTAATCTCACAAATTTGCGAAAGGATACTGAGTATGTCCTCAGCTACAATCTATATCCCAGTGCACGAATCGGAGAACGTGAAATTGTTGGAAAAATCACCATTCGCCTTCGGCTCGATATTCATGATGAACGGAAATTGGTGTTGTCTTCGTTAACTCCACCTCTCCCAACATACGTTAACGTGAAGAAGAAACGAGATTTCAAAGTAATCAGAGAGACGTGCTATGGGAAATATGACGAAGAGGTTTATAGCGTTTCTACGTTGAAGTCCTATGTTGAGGAACTGCAATCTCTCCAGTATTCCCTCTTCTATATCGAGGATGCTTTGATGGCTCTCCTCCTCTGGCGCGGGCACTTTGGAGTGAAGGTTTTCGGAAAGCAATTCAAACTTCCAATCCATTCTTTCAATATGTTCGTTGTCTCGATTTTTCTGGTTGAGTTTCCTCAATTGATTCCTTCGTTCACATTCGCTAGCGTTGCATGGCTTTTGATCGCAGTCATGGGATGGCGTCGAAACTCTCAAAATGTTTGGACAAGATGCTACTCTTACGCAGAGCTCCTGCGGAAGCTTGCACTTGGTGACAGTTTGGCTCCACCACACAATTACAAGCCCTATGAAAATTTTGACGCGGCCAAGGAAGAAATGGAAAAATGGGTGAATCGGGTTGAAGAGGCCCAGAAGAAGGCCGCAAGAGATCTCATTGAAGCGCAGCAGGTCGAAGAAGAAAGGCTGAAGGAACAAGAGGATATCGGAGAAGCGGATACAGACATTGGAACAAAAGTCGGAGGTGGGATCTCGATTGACCCCATGAAAGCCGCCCTCTATCCCATACAACTAATGCTCGGAATCGTTTGCCGAGGCATTCGCTTTGTGAAAAACGTTATTATTTGGGAAGAGTCGTACTTTTCCTTTTGGATTGCGACTGGGAGTCTTGTACTGGCAATTGTTTGTGTTTTTGTGCCTTGGTTTTGGATAATGAAGTGGACTGCGAGATTGGTTGTTTGGTCGCTTACTGGTCCTTGGATGAAGTTGGTGGATATCTTTTACCTCAGCAAAATCAAACCAGAGACAGAAGAGGAAAGACAACTACGGGAACAAGCAGAAAAGTTAAAGCGCAAACTTGCCACAACTGAAGCCGCACGGCATGCCAGGGAAGTGCGAGAAGATGCCACAAAGATGAAGGTCATGAAGAAGTACATGTTCGGAAAGTTTGCCATGCGAATTCCCATTCTGAAACAAGACCGATATGCTGATGTCCCATTGCCCGAGTCTTGGGCGACTCCATACAAAGAGAAGGAATTCTCTCTCGCGGAGCTAGCCATGCAGGAAGCAGGATATAATTGTACGAAGGTTCCAGGGCAGACTCTGGTCGGGTAAGTCTCGATTGAATGGATTCACTTTGGTAAACAGCCGATGAACTGTCCAATTCTAACCTTTTCCCTTGTGTTCGACACTTCAGCGACATGATTCCATACATTGCAGGAGATGCTTTCACTGCCGCTCCAATTGGGAAGGCCACGGCACACCCAGAAAAGCTTGCCAAAGGCGTTCCTGGTGCTAACGCAACAAAGGCGACAGACACAACTGCCGAGGCATACATGAAAATTGGAGCCGTGGTAGTCGTAGCTGTTGTTGTAAGCTATGTGGGTACGCCCATGATTGCGAGCTCTTTGTCGCAGTTATTTCATTGAGAAATAGGATAATCTGTATGGGTTAGATATTGTTGTTGAATGCTAGTGACTTTTGCTTTTTTTTCTTGCTTGTGATTATTTCAAACTGTCCCAATCGTTGGATACGGCAACTCGGCAGTCTGTACATCCTGTTTCTAGTTCTGAGCCATACGTCTTACTCGAGGCCAGTCACAGCCGAAGATAAACGACACGATATGGCGATGTTTATCCGATTATCTCCTCTTTTTTTCTACGCGTAAGCACTACAAGATCTCAATGATCTCGGCTGTCTTGAGAGTATTCTTGACCGCGGATACACCAGCATCAGATTTGGCGTCATTAGGGGGACCACAAGCAGCAGCTGCCTTGAGATATCCTTCGGATTGAAAGTTGTGATTCTGTTTAATGGCACGTTGTAACAAGTTACGGACTGTCTGCACATGATTCTTGAGGCTTGGGTCTTGAGCCGTCCACTCTTGTAGCTGCGACTCGATATCGTCCGCTTTTTGCAAAAAATGCATGACCACTACGAAAGCAAAATCGGAAAATCGCTGCGCCGAGTTGGTCTGGGGTGTCCAGCCGGAACGGTAGGATGAGTGGTTCATAGTTCGATTAGTAGTGGCTTCTCTCCCCTCCAAAATGTCGAGTGATCGACGGAGTGGATCTTCCACGGCCCACTTCAAGGTTTGCTTTCGAATGTTTTTGCTATACAAGTTTGATTGCTGCTCTGACCCGCTTGTTCGTCTTTCGTACCCAGGCTCGTTGAAATAGGGCTCCTCAACCAGAATCAATCCTTGGATACTAATAAGGACTTGTAGGAACGTTGACTTGTTGGGGATCCATTTCGGCCCCGCCCAGGTTCCCAGCAAGGATAAGCAAATTTTGCCGCACTGGTAAAGATTTGGATTGAATCGGACGGATGAACCTCCAGTCGTCAAAAATTTTCCTTGAGGAGGGCTGTTGGGATAGTCATGTAAATAAAAATCAAAGAAAAAGCAACCATTTGCGTATGGCGTTCCTTCTGGACCTGTAAATGAAAAAGATGCAAGTTCCAAGCCAACATGAGGATTATTCATGCCACAAAACGCAGATGGTGCTACGGAAGCTCTCACCTGTAATGAGTACTCTCACCAAATCCAAACGACTTTCATTGACTCGCACAAAGATCGATCCTTGCGGTGTGGCCGGTAAGTCCAAGGCGTATTGCACCAATTCGCGGTGAAGTTGGCGGATTTTGCTGGTTTGAACCTTGGAAGAGTTCTTGGGAGAACTGACATGGCTAAAGGCATGGGTCTTTAGGAACTCGTCCCCATCGGTCCCTGACAAGAACTCCATACGGAGAGGTCCCAAAATTTGCTTATAGGCCGCAAATTGTCGTTCTATGGGAGTTTGACTGGGTACAGCGGTGCCGTCAGTCATGTCGATGGCGTCGACCAGCGCCGCAGAAGTCGAATGATTCTGTTTGCGTTTCTTTTTTCGACTTCCTATTTGGGTCATGGGTGTGGCACCGCCCCACACTTCCAACAAACCATCGCTGTTGTCAGTAGAGTTTAATTTGACGGAAGAAATATTGCTGTTGCAGTTGGAAACAACGACGCATTCTTCGACAGAGAGGTCGACAACGTTTGGCGGGTTTGAAGATTTGTTTGCCATAGTGGACAGCACCAATAGATACAGCTGGTGTCCTGTTTGAAATAAAGGTCAATGAAACAGCCGAAAGACTGCGAGAGCGTCAGTCGCAGAGGATCAGATTGAGTTGTTGCTTCTGTCGACCTCACTACTAAAAGAAGAAAGGAAATTGTCATTTGTTGCCATCATGCAATGAAGAGGCAGAAGAGATGATACATTATTAGCATATATAAATAATACGACGAGTACTATAATAATAATATTATAATAAAAGTATTTTCATGCGGAAAAATGCTTGGAGCAGACTAACATGTTCAATATGTACTGTAGTAGTGCGTAGAATAAAAGTCGTACCATGAAGAATGTTCAAAAAATGTATGATACACCGTGAAAAGTTTGATTGTGATGCGACAACTTGTATCATAACTGTCGAACGGGGGAGACAAGAGAGACACCCCTGTTATGTCCCCCCTTTAAATCTTCCATTCATTTTCTATTGAAAGTTGCCCTGTATACCTCCCACAATCTTTACTGTTAATTGATTTCCATTTTATTCATGCACTACCCTGGCTACGGATCGTCTGTAGAAGTCTTTCGACGTTTGGACCGTTGTTTGGCTTCCTGACTGGCTCTTTTTTGGGTAGCTGTCGAGGACTGGGCTACTTTGGAACCAGCAGCAGCAGAGGCGGCGTTATCGGTGGTTGCCTTTGTGGGACTACTGCCAGAAGTTCCATCATCGACATCACGTAAATTTGCCAGCCGACCCCGATTTTCGGAACGCTGCGACAGCAAATTGGATAATTCCATCTTTATGGATTGCACTTGCTGCCGGGCGATAGAAAAGGCAGACGCGGAGGCGTCAACCTTGGCTTGCATCTCCTCGTTTTGGTTGGGAACATTCGTTGTCGTCGACAGTCGTTCCTCGGACTCGTACCATTCCTTTCGCGCAGCCTCCAATTTGACAGCAGCCTCATCTAATTGTTTTTGGATTGCTTGGACTTGCTGATCTTGCAATTTTTCAATCTTTTCCAACGTATTGATTTGAGACGCTTTCTTTTCATGGAGAGCCTTTTTCTTTTCTGCCAAACCCTCTTTGACCTTTTTGGATGGCTGAGCCTTTTCCATGACAGTAATCTGCGACTGCAGCGATTCGATTGCACTGAGGTCTTGGGTAAAGACTGTTTCGAAGCGTTGAATGAGATTAGCCCTTTTAACTTGTGCAGCCGTTTGTGGAATGGTTGTGGTTTGCGATTGATGCGCTCTGTCCAGTGACTTCAAGGTCGCTAGCTCTGCCTTGACGGTTTCAAGATCCTTTGACAGTTTAATGTTGCTAGCTTGGCATTCGTTGTATTGTTGCTTCAACGTGTCTTGTTCGCTTGTTTGTTCGGTAACTACTTTGGTTTTGAGATCCAACTCGTTCTTCATGGTCGTGTTTGTCTCTTCGAGCTGTTTCACCTTTGATTGCAAGAGCTTGACATTGGCATCACTTACCAAAGAAGCACTACGCGCAGCTGCACTTGCCGATTGTGCCAGTTTCTTGACCTGATCTTGCAATACATTGACTTTTTGTTGCAATACTTTCTTGGCCATGGCCACTTCCAATGCATGTTGCTTCTGCAACTTTTCCATGTTGCTTTGTGCCTCCTGCCATCGAATATGTTGTAATTTCACCGTCTTTTGCAATTCATTGGCCCAAGCTTGGGCCCGGATTCGTCCTGCTTCTTCTTCGCCGAGCTTTTGTGATAGATGATCCTTTTCGATTCGTATTTGTTTCACCAGTTCCTCCCATGTGGACCGCTCCTTTTGCAACGAATCTCGGCCCGTTTCGACCGCATCGGTAAAGTCTTTCAGCTTAACTTCCAATTGAGCACGCTCAGATTGCGCTTTATCCAGTTGTTTGGTGAGTATCTGAATATGTTTTTGATGGGAATCCAAGGTCGCTTCCAGTGTTTTGCGCATCTCCCGTTCGGAATCTGCCTCTTGTTGTGCCAGTTTCAACTTGTGTTCGAGATGCCGCAATTGGTGATGTTGCTGGTCCAGTTTGGCTTCGAATTGGAGCTTTTCATCGTAGTGAGATTGTTTCAGTTGGTAAAATTTCGTCTTCCAGTGGTTCTGGGTGGTTGGTGTGGCAGGAGTGGTATTGGTAGAGGCTTGGTGCCCCCCACCAAACTCCTGATCCAACAGCTCCCGAACAGCGCGAATGGAGGAAAGGACATCATCGTCGTCCGCGGTAACATTTCCAGCTGCTGGAGCAGCAACACCTGTGGTTATCATCGTCGTGAGATGAACGCTTCCTGGAGTGGTAGTCATGGGTCGAATTCAAACAAGGAGAAAGAGATGGGACGTTGGAGTAGAGAGTGTACCCGTAATATACCGTAGTACTTCCGTGATCGATCATCACGGTCAATAAAACAAATTCGGGGTGAAAAAAAGGGAAGAGGGGATTAAAATCTGACTGTGAATGAAGAATGAAGGGAATGAAAAGAATGGGTCGAACGAGTCAGGATACTTTCCAATTTATGAGTCAGTCACGCACAAACAGCATCGCACGACTGATTCATTCATCGTCGTCCGACAAAACCCATCACGAGAGTCCGTCAGGACGATGTGATAGTCGGTGACACGCACCCTCTGCCCATAATGAATGGCCTGGCCACCCCCATCATCTTGCTTTTTCCAACTATTTCTTCACTGATTCATTCAAGACAACGAGGCGACCCTTCACAGTCAGCGACTAGCTCAGCCTCGCCATGTTTGCAGCAACACAGTTAGTGACGAGGATGTTCGTGGAAGGTGTTTTCCATGACAGCACATGTCGGCCACTTCAAACATCTTGGTCAGCATCCAGAACGATTGAGAATAGGAGGAGATCAGTCTCTCCCTCTTAGCATTTCGATTTTCTCATAATATCGAAACAGACGCAATAACTCTAAGAACGAGAACAACAACATCTGAACAAACAAGAAAAGACAAACACGTACATCATGAAATTCACTGCCCCGCTCGTCTCTATCGCTGCAATGGCCGCCTCCACCTCGGCCTTTACAGCACCCACAACCAAGACCATGCCATCCACGCAACTGAAAATTTCTGACAAGGCCATTGCCGACAAGTCACAGTCCCTTCCATGGTTGGATCGCCCCGAAGCTTTGGATGGAACATACCAAGGCGACGTTGGTTTCGATCCATTCGGATTCGCCAAGAACAAAGAAGATTTGCGATTGTATCGGGAAGCCGAAATCAAGCATGCGGTAAGTAAAAATCAAATACAAGGACGCTGTTGGAAATTCAATCTATCCAACTGCAATGTCACTCACGTCGCCCATTTCTTACTCCATCACAACTACAGCGCTTGGCCATGCTGGCAGCTGTCGGTTGGCCCATTTCGGAACTCTTGGACCGAACCCTTGCCAATGCCTTTGGTTGGCAAACTATTGTTGATGCTACCGACCGCGCCCCCAGTGTCTTGAATGGCGGTTTGGGCAAGATCTCTCCAGTGTACTGGGCCGGTGTTATTACCATTGCCGCCGCCATTGATTTGATTCAGCTCCAAAAGTCCCGCAACAACCCCACCTATACTCCCGGCAACTTGAATTTCGATCCATTGGGATTGTATCCTGACGACAAGGAGGGTCAAGATCAGATGAAGTTGGCTGAGATTAAGAACGGGCGATTAGCCATGCTGGCCATTACCGCGTTCGCCCTTCAAGAGGCCGTCACCCACATGGGGGTTATCGACAACCCCTTCTTCATTCATTCACTGAACTAAGAGATGGCAATCAACGACACCCCCTAGGTTCAGCCGTTTTATCAACATTTTACACAAATTAAATAGATCACTCCGCAAGCCAATCAACGATCCCGAAACTAAAGTATAGTAATAATACTCCAGTCATAGATTACTGTCGT
Source organism: Nitzschia inconspicua (assembly GCA_019154785.2). NCBI lineage: Eukaryota > Bacillariophyta > Bacillariophyceae > Bacillariales > Bacillariaceae > Nitzschia > Nitzschia inconspicua. The sequence goes on from JAGRRH010000018.1 coordinate 2,107,003, forward strand.
TTTAAATTACCTGCTTGTGCTTGCTTTGGCCTACTAGCTGGAGTTTTCTGTAACTTCTATGGTTTCAGCTCACATGTAACATTTCTCTTCCTTAATCGACATTTCTAATATTCGATAGCTAGAACACTAGAACGACTTACAAACTGTCGTGTAACGGTCGACAGACTAATAATGATTCCACTCCTTGGACTAGCAGGTACTACGTAGTACTAGGCTCATAGACTTCAATTGACACCGCTAACTCTCACCGTAAGAGACAGAACAAGACATATTGCAAGACATTACGACCATGTTCGAAGTGTGACCTCTTGAATGTAATACTAGTCGTACATCACTACTACAGTGTAACATCTTCTTGAAGTTTCCTTGACAGTGAATGAAGCTTTGCAAACTACTCGGGGGGGGGATGGTGCATGAGGGGTGTCTGATGGGGACGTTGGACTTCTCAGAGCATTAGCGCCGGTACAGGCTAAAATTAAAGGCTAAAGGCTAAAATGAAGCATTCTGATTGGCTGAGAAAGAAAATGCTATTTTTAACCTGTTTTGTTCCACACCGCCCATCGGCGGGCTCAAATTAGGTTTGCGAACCTCTGCCTTAATTACCGTACTACTATGGCCGAAACAGTGCTGTTGACTCACAAACCACATGGAGGATGGAGGTTGCCAACAAAAAGCGGTAGCCTCAACAATCAACAACAGCACGCACCAATTCTGTTGACAAGCTTCAACAACCAATATGGATGATGATAGCTCCTCTGATGAGGATCGCTTGCACATATTCCAAGAGGAATATGCTGTGGACGATGAAGCTTGGACTGTTCTCTTTGAGTCTTCGTCTTCGGAAGAGGAGGAACTCCGGGTTGATCGTCCCAGAACAGCTAACAAGCGCCGTGATTTTGTTGACGCATACATGAGAGTTGTTTCCAACTACTTTAATGGGAGGGAATCCATCTACAATGAAGTTGATTTTGAGCGGAGGCTTAGGTGCCCCCGGGCTGTATTCAACAGAGTCCATGACCATTTGATGGGGACCCCTCCATTTGAACAGTACAAGGACCCCACTGGCAAACCCGGAATCTATCCACTTGTCAAACTAGTTGGTTGTTTTCGATTTATCGCTTATGGCGATACATACGACCGTGACGATGAGAACCTCTGTATTGGGGAGACTACTCTACGAGATTACGTCAAGCAGTTTGCCAGGCTAGTGATTGTAGCGTTCGGCCCACAGTATTTGAACAGAGCCCCCAACAAACAAGAACGTCAAGTTATATCTCAAGAAATGGGTGAACGCCTTTTCCCTGGATGCTTGGGCTCATGGGACTGCAAGCATTTTGCTTGGAAGAACTGTCCAGTTAGATTAGCTGGTCAACACCAGGGCCACGCAGAAGGAGGAAAAAAGACTCTCATATTGGAAGCCATATGTGATCATAGAAAATATATTTGGCATGCCAATTTTGGAGATCCAGGTTCAATGAATGACATCAACGTGCTTGACAGAAGCTCTATTGTTGGTAGTATGTTGTCTGGTGATGCCTGTCTCAAGACGGATCCGTATCAAATCAACGGCACCATGAGAGACTGGATGTATTATCTAGTAGATGGAATTTATCCAGACTGGGCAATCTTTGTCAGTACCTACACCAACTCTCCCAATCCCAAGGAAAGGTCGTTTGCTGAAGAACAAGAGAAGGTAAGAAAGGACATCGAGTGCTCATTTGGTGTGCTCGTTCAGCGCTTCCATGTGCTACAGCGTCCATTGAGACAGTGGTTCTTAGATGAGATCAAAGATGTCTTGTATTGTTGTATCATACTTCACAATATGATCACAGAAGAAAAGAATGGAGCATTAGATGAAGCCAACAACCCTGAAAAATCCCGTGGCAACTTTCCACTGTTTGGAAGGCAGCAGATCACCAGACACGAGGCAGCGCAAGACCAAGTGTCTCTATTTGCTGCAAGAGTAGCCCAGTTTGACAACATGATGCAAAGCTCATATGAGCATTTCAAGCTCAAGAAAGATTTGGTAGAGCATATTAGTTCTTTGAAAGAATAATCCTATTAACTTTATCAGTCGCTAATGTCACCACTAGCGTCGTCAGTACCATTCACGGTGTCATCGGGCACTGCGTTGCCAAGAATGCGCTCCATCTGCTGCTTATAATACTCGGCTTGTTCAGGGTCATGGTCCTTGAAAGCGTTGTAGCCCATCACCGCCATCTTGAAGGCATCATGCCGACTCTTGTTGTTAACGTAGACTCTAAAACTGTCGCTACGTTGCCTCTGAATTTCAAGGAATTCCTGTTGAGTCTTGTTCTTTTTGGCTCTGTACTCTTCTTGTTTCTTGAGGGCCTTCGTTTTCTTGACACCATATCCGGGTCCTCTAGAACGCTGTTTGCTAGGCTGCATGCTAAGCTGCACATCAGAATCACCGCTAGTGTCGCTTGCCGTAGCAACCTTGGGAGTCGTAAACAGAGCTTGCGCTGTGTCAGAAGGAGCAACCGAGTCTTCATCGTCTTCGATTTCTTCAATATCCTCGTCCGGTGGCGGAGGAGTTGGAGGTAGGAAGGCCCGGTGACTCTTCAATACAAGCCACGCCTGATAGAATGGCCAGTCGTTGGGCTCAAATCCTTTGTGGCGGTAGCTCATACTGTCACTCTTGCCCAAATGAATTGCAACTGCCATGTTAATCTTCTCCTGCTCAGAACATCCAGTAGGATTGGAACAAAGTACCTTCCGGAGGGAAGTGTTGAATTTCTTACAGTCGCGTTGGATCTTGTCTCTGAAATGATTCTCAATGGGAGGTCTCGTCTCACCGCCTTTGTTTTCGCGGTTGAGGTAAGTTCCGGGAGCTGCGTTTGCGGGAGCCTTCCTGCCAAACTCTTCCAACACTTTGCCCCAAAATTCATTACCATCTTGACTTGTACCCTTCACTTTAAACTCTCCTACTCCTTCCGAAGCATGTATCCATGCCTCCGCTAGATGAGCACTCTCCTCGGAGCTCCATCGCTTACCTTGCCCCATTTTAACTACCGTAGATAGCTATCAACAAACAATGAATATAATAAGAAAGCGAGAGAAGAGAGAAGACCAAGACCAAAGTTGTTGTTGCATATGTTCTATCTTCAAAATGAATATAGCATATCCTTCTCGGTGTCTGTTGTTCGCGTAGGACGGCCCTTTATCTTAATTAAATGTTTTAGCATTGGCGTTAATTGGCTCTAAGTAACCTTCGGGTTAAAAGCTAAACCAACATCTAAACAAGGCCCACTTTAACTCCTCGATTTAGCAGGAGCTAAAAAAAAGGCTAAAAATAGCACACCTTATTTCCGATGTGGAAGCTTTCCGGTTAAACTTAACATTTCCGGTCATCTTTAGCATTTAGCTGGGACCGGCGCTGATGCTCTCACAAGTCACAAGTCACAAAGGTCCGCTGCAAAATTTTAAATAAATAAATATGATAATACCACATATGTTATTTTAATTCATATATAATAATACTTCGAAGTCATATTAATCATACAGTCGTAATAATATATTTTATATATAATATATATATATAATATTGTGTTCCTGATGCTTCCAAACGAACATGGCATTTTTTCTCGCGAAATCTTTTTACTGACTGTGAAATGGTCGTACCTGTGTATAATAAAAACAGTTGTTTGGAATAAAATCCGCATGATTTGTCCACAATATTATGGTTTTTCATGAACAAGTACATTCGATCGCCTTCGTGACATAAGCTTTTCAGCCAGCTGCTACATCGTGCCGCAACAATGAAGTTCCCTGCAGTCGCCATTTTCGTGCCATTACTACTTCTCGTCGAGTTTTCAAATGCATTTCAGACGGCTCCTCTTTCACGAAGATGTGCTCACAAGCGATCGTCTCAAAAGCCGACCATCAGCAGCTCGTGGGCACAAACTCCGGTCAAGCGTTCGATGAAACACTCTCGTCTTTCTTTGTTTCCCTTCATGTCCACTTCCAGTACCCTCAGAAAGACTTCAGGTGTCTTGAAAGTGCCCTTTTTTGCCATGAAAAGGGCCATTATTGCGATGGCATTGGGAGTGGTGGCTTTTTTCCGTCACAACATCTTGGTACGTGGTCGTTCATGTCGTTTTACAAATTGTATTTCTCATTGTGGTATTTTCTCATCTTCATATTAATTGCAAACTACCCAGTGGCCGGGAACGAGTCCTGACAAGGCTTATCCAGATGTACCACTTCCGAAAGGAAGCAACGGCTGTCCTTTGTTAGGGATAAACTATTTTTCTGGAACCGATTCCTACGGCACGGGTGCCCTCATGAGCAAGCTATTTCGTCGTCTCGGTCGCCCCAATCTATTTCGATTTTATTCTTTCGGTATGCCAATTGTCAGTGTCGCTGGCATAGGGGATATTCAGGAGGCCTTGAAAAGCGAGTTTCGGAAAGATGGAGTTGGCACACTGGAATTTGTCAACAACTTTCCCAACTTCAGTCACATATTTGGTGATAAGAGTGTCCTGTACGAAAATGATCGGGAAAAGCATGCTTTTTTGAGACGCTTGGTAGGTGGAGCCATGTCGTCCGCCAACTTGGTTCAATCGGTTCCGGCAATTGAACGCGTTGCCAGCCAGCAAATCGACAAAATCATTCTCGCGGCCAAAGCCAATTCAACTGTTACCATGGAAAAAATTTGCAACGATTTCACTTTGGATGTGGCGTGGAGGCAGATCTTGGGCTTGGATTTAAAAGGCCAAGATGAAATCGAAGAATTCTACGAGAATACCCGACTATGGTTGAGTGGATTGTTTAATCCTATCTTTATGATGCCGTTTCGAATTCCTTTCTTGAAAGGGACAAAGGCCAGTCGAGCGAGAGAGTTCCTGACACTTGTCATTGAAGCCAAAGTAGAAGATTTGAAAACCAACGGTCCCGATGACTCCACCCTGAGCAAAATGTTCTTTTCCAGGGATGAGGACGGCGCCACCACGTTGACGCACCAAGAGTTGGTGGACAATGGCCTCATTCTCATTCTTGCTGGATCTGAAACTAGCTCCAGTACGTTGGTCAATTGCATGCTATTACTAGGTCTTCACAAAGATGTTCTATATAAGCTACAAGAGGAACAACGTGCCTACATTCTGAAACACGGCTCCGCTCTATCTAAGGAAGCTTTGGACGAGGATTGTCCATATCTCGACGGGTTTATTCGAGAGACTATGCGCCTTCGGCCAATTTCTGGTATGGAGTTGAGGCAAACGCAAAAGACACTCGTGGTAGACGGTCAACAGATACCGAAAAAGAATTACATTTACAGCAATATTCGCGCCACACATGATCAAGATCCCTCTGTTCGAGTTGACACCACCGACCGTCACATGGATCTCATGAATGGCCTGAAACCGGAACGATGGATGAACCCAGCAACAACACCTCGAGAATGGATTCCTTTTGGATTTGGAGCACGGCGTTGTTTGGGTGAACGATTAGCCATGACGGAAATGAAAGTCTTCTTGGCCACGCTGGTGCGCAACATTGCTGAATTTGACCTTGTAGGTGTAGAGAGAGCCGACGATGTGAAGTGGAAAAAGATGAGTCTTCTTCCTGTACCGGTCGATGGAGTGGTCATTCGACCGACAGCAGCCATGTAGGGATGGATGTGATGCTTCAACATCTATTTTAGTAGTACAATTAATTAACAATAATGGAATACTCTACTCTAGCTAGTAGTAGGTGATACTTGGTTAACGCTTAGAATTTTGCATTTGTGTCTTGCTACGTACTGTAGTAACTGTAAATAATCTTTGGTAGAGAGCAGGCTACTACTGGTATGCTTGAATAGGTATTTACGGTAGGTATAAAGAGTATGACACAAGATTGTGTTCTGTTCTCTGTTCTCATCATCATCGTCGATCGGAATCAAAACCAAAAAACATTTAAGGGCCTTTCAATCAGCCAATGGTGGAAGAGAACAGACTCGATTTCAATGCCTTCTGTTTTACTGTTCCTTTTCCTAAGTACAGAGTTCTCGTTGCAGCGTTCTTCAGTCGTTCGATGGATTGTGGAAGGAGGATGCGATTGGACGGACAGAGGGTGTTTTTAGGTGAAAAATGATGTTGCCGCGGATGTCCGACGGCTGATCAACCAACCCATCAAAGCAAAAGGTCCAAAAACACGCAAAAGACTTCGGAAAGAAAATTAACAGTAAGTCTGCTCTGACCCTTTCGATGAATGCATGACTCATCATTTTAATACAACCGCTACTATTATACAACTACATAAACAATCTTCAATCAATCTTTTCCAAAACCCAAAACATAACATACAACTGCTTCGATTCTCATTTCCGTCATCACCAACGCAAGGTATCTTTTACAGGCTTCTGGTTGGCATCGCAGGAGTGTCGTGGTGAAGCCTTAGTAAGAGCTGGGCCGTGCTGTCCTTTCGTGTGAACTCTACTACTTGTATGAGATTGAATTGTTCATTCTTGGATAACGTCTACCGGTACAAACTTGTTACATATTGCGATCGCCCCACCCACCATCTTCGACACATATAACACAAACTATTTTTCCACCGCTGCCAAAAATCATGATGGCTGTGACGCTGAACAGCCCGAGATCTAGTGATCCAGCAGTAGTGATGTCGTCAATGGCAACAAATAGTATCCAAGTTGTACCGAATACAAAGCAACGGACTCATTCGAAATTCAGTCCAGATTCTGTATCTGAAATCATCGATCCTACAACGGTGGAGTGCAACGTACGTTTGCGAATGCCTACCTCACTTTCCAAGACTGAAAAGCTCGTACCCATAAAGGATCCCAATGAGGGCATTGAAGCCGATGCTTACAATCTGCCGCCCCTTCGGACGCCTCTGCATACCAAAAGAAAGCCACCAATCATTCCACTCATTAGGCTTGACTCGCCGTCCCTATCCAAACTTCCGGAGGATGGTACTATTGCGTCATCCGAGGACTGCAATCACGAGGCTGTGGGGTCGGGGTCATCCTTTTCTGCCTCGAGGCCTCCTCCTCCACCCCCAGAGATGCCCAAACCTGTGCCCATTTCAGCTAGACGATCGCAGAGTGACACACTGGCCCAAACCAAAAGCAATCAGCGAAGATCCATCTTTGGACATTACTTCGGTCAGCATCAGGACCCGAATCATTTACGAGCTCAAAGTCACGGAACGTATCCTTTGCTGTCAAGGCGGGAGCCTTTTCGAGAGCAAAAGCCACCTGCCCTAGAACAAGACCAGGGATGTAAACTCTCCTCGTCCAAAACGATTCTCCAAACGGCCTCAATGCAGCACGTTCCCATCGATTATCGTATGTTTGCACCACCCAGGGACTATGTTCAGAAATCGACCATTTGCGGTCGCTTTCGTTCGGTCGAAGACGTTCACCTGGATTTGGACGGCAGTTCATTGCCCCCGTTTCCCAGCCCCCTGCGGCGGTTTTGTTCATCCTCGGACGTCAACCGCAGTAGGAACGTGGATGCATTGGATGGAAATGGTAGTGAATACAGCAGCAGATCATCGCCGAACATTGGTGGTATGCATGGAATGTATCCGTTGATTACGCCTGTGCCCATTTTGCGACAAAGCAGTTACAGTGGCACGTCATCATCAACCACATCGAATGGAAAGGGTTATGGATGGTTTGCCAACAACAGCAATCCTTCTTACTTGAACAATTCTTTCAACCTGACCGAATCAAGTCGCAGCTTGACCATGATTCATGGAAGCAAAAAGAATTTTCTCATCCGAAAAACAAGCAGTTCTACCGCATCGTCGACTTCTGCTAATTCAGATGACTCAGTGTCTGTACACTGCTCGAGGAACAGCAAACAGGTTGTTCGCTTCGATCCAAGAGTGACCGTCACCGAATTTGAAGACGCGGTGGAACGGGTATGGTACGATGACAACGAACTGGAACGGCTCAAGATCGAAACCATCAGGTTGGCCCAAAAGTACTTGACCACTCATCCCATGGAAGCCGAAAAATACAACCAAGCTACGATGGATCCGATCACTCAAACCTATCGAAAGAGAGCGTTGTTCTCTTTGCCCGTACTGTCTTCAGGGGACGTAGACAGTGAGAATGACACGAACCATTCGCACAGGCCTGTTTCTCTATCCTCCTTGCCTTCGGAGGCTCTGGAAGAGCTCTCAAAGGATCAGGTCAAAAGAATCTTGATTGTGGATCCGAATCCCTTGATACTTTTGCTGTTCGAAAAGAGCATGTCGTCTATGTTTCCCACCGCAGATATCGTGACGGCACAAAACGCTGAGCGAGCGCTCAAAATTGTCAAAGCATCCCTTGTTGTATCGGAGGTTGAAAGGAAAGAACTAGATAAATTTCACTCAGTTTCCTCTCCATCCAAGTTAGAACAAGGCAATGCTTTTGATATTATTATTATTGAGCAGAGCCTTTTCCCTCAGTCCCCGCATGTTGGTTCTCACAAGACAGAGCCTGGAACTGAAAATCCAACTGACAAGACTGGCCCTGAAAGTAATGGTAATGAACAGCGTTCCAGCCTCCCGTGGAATGCCAGCATGCCTGATATGCAGAAAAAGCACCCAAACACGTTTCTATCAGTGACCAAGCCGGGTTCTTTCTTTCACCATGATGTTGTCAAGAATCGCCGGATGCAACGCCGAGAACCACGATGTGGCTCCGACTTGACTCGTGCCATTGTAGATCTAATGAACGAATTTCATGCGGATGCATATACTTGGCAGTCTCCATCTACCGGAAACGACAAGGCAATGACCTGTAGCCTTGAATGGAAAGCTTTGTTGATTGGTGTTTCCATGCATCCGGATCATCATGCCAAGTTGATGCGAAAAGCTGGTTCGGATGTTGTGTGGGGCAAACCAATCCCTCATGTGGGCGAGACACTTCGAAACCAATTGCTGGAGGCCCTCTTGGACAAGCGCCGTTGCAGCTCCAGCAGCATTTTGTAAAAGAATTGACGACGGCATAATTTAAGATTTTGATTAGAAGTAGTCTCTGTGCTTCTCTATTTGGAAACGAACTATCTAGGATTTCAAATCAGGTAATAAATATTCTACTTTGAATCACTTCCTTCAGCATGATTTAATAAATTCAATCCATGCTTAGGAAACTGATACTACAAACGCAAGTCCCGACCACTGCAAGTCATCTTCGTCGTCATGCTTGCATTTATCCAATCAACAGACTCTTGCATTCTGGTTCGTCCAAGAACTTGTACGGAGGCACTTCCAAGTTCAAAGGAGCAGGTCCTTTACGAATACGTCCAGAAATATCGTAGTGGGACCCATGGCACGGGCAAAACCATCCATTGTACTCTCCAGCATTGGAAACAGGGACGCAACCCAAGTGAGGGCAAATGGCCAAGACAATGATCCACTCGTCGTTCAGAACACGATCTTCATCCGTCTCGGGGTCACGAAGATGTTGCAGAGGGACCGCTCGGACTTCAGCAATCTCTTCTGGCTTGCGGCGTCGAATGAAGATGGGCTTACCACGCCACTTGACAGTGATTGTCTCTCCGAATTCGACGGCACTCAGATCAAAATCGGCCGTGGCCAAGGCGGCAGCCGATGCAGAAATGCTCAAGGAGGCAACAATTTTGACCACCAACAATCGAGCGGCAGAGGCATACGCGAATCGGACACCGGAAAGCATCAAGTAAGCAAAGGCACGGCGTTCCGGTTCGGCTACCTTGTCGATACGATCATCATAATAGGCATTATCAACACTGCCCAAATCATCCAATGTTGGAACACCGGTTGGGACTGGAACATGCGGGCCACTGCCGGACGAGGCAAAGGCACGTGCGGAAGCTGCAGAACAACAGAAGACGCATTCGATGAGAGGTGTTTACTTTTTTGGAAAGGAAGGGTAAAATAGGATAGCGGATGGGTTGAACAAAATCCAATGTGCCATTTCACTGTTTCTCGGCTTTCGTTTCAGTCACGAGTGATGCGCAACTTGCGTAATCAATTTAGTAACGCCGCTATTACAGCGTAGTGATGGGTGTACGACTTACAGTGGAAGAAACTCTTGCATGCAACAGTAGGTCTTACGACACTACTTTGTCCCACCACTCGTGTTGCAAATCTAGAAGAAAGTCGTAGAGCATTCATCTTGATGTGTAACTGCAGCTTCTAACAAAGGGACTCTCACGGGTGTTTGTTGTGCACGTAGCCGATCGATAAAGCAAGCAAAAAGGGGAGGATGATGATGACGATGAAAGCAAAAGAGCGAGCCTCTCCCTGCTGCGGCGAACATAAAAAGGATGGATAGACAGACGAAGGTTAGCATTACTTCATTAGGGATAAAGTACCAATTCCAAATGATATGTTGTACTCGTATGATATGATACTCCGGCCACTATGTACCGTAATTATTGTTCCATAGGTGGCACTTTAAAATGTTGTAATGTAAATTTTTATTACAGTTATAAAGAACAATAAATATAATAAAACGGAGGAAAAGACTACGGTAGGTATTGTCATTTTTATGATACACTGTTCGGCCGTAGGCCGTAGTAGTTACTGTGCTACCGGTAGGTGACTTGAGCTTGAGCGGTTCATCCAAAATAGGGGAACATCTTCTCGACTGCGAAAACGGTGGCTTTGACCGTTGTTCCGTTACGAAGTACTCGGAGTAGCTTTTTCGATTCTGCGCACGGGTATTATCGAAAAAGAAAAAGCATCATCTCGTTCGATTTGCAAAAATTACTTCCGAGAAAACCAACGTTTGTTCTTAAAACAATCGAAATACGACGTACTCACAGTCATTTCAAACTAACGATGATGAGCAACGATTGGGGATACCAGCCATCAATGGCGGAACGGAAAGTCATCTTCTTTTCTTCGTCCCTCGGGATCAAGTTGCACCGCGATCCCAACGATGGCTTGGTGAGGGTAGTGGAGACGTCGCCGAACGATGGTCGGGAGATTCGGCGGCAGGGACAAATATTCGTGAATGATATTTTGTGTGAATTGCAAGGGATTGTCAATTTACGGAACATGCCACTGACGACCAAGGGGTGGGGACAAATCGTTTCGCATCTCAGGTCGGCACCGCGGCCGTTGGTCCTGTATGTGGTGGCCGAACACGGTGAAATGTCATCGAATGACGCCGTATTCGATCCATTTGCTCTTGGGCGGGCAGGGGATTTCAATATCCAGCATGTTGACAGCGAAATCCAGAATCATCCTTCCAAGCGAAATCACCAGCCAACCGGTTCCGAGGCCACCAACGGTAGTTTCTCTCCTGTTGCACGAAACAGACACCGTCCCAGTCGAAGCTTGACCCCACCCAAATCCTCTTTCTACGGGAAGAAACACAATATTGGACGAGACGATGTTTCCAGAAACGACAAGAGTAGAAGTGGTTCTACTATCAAAAGTGCAATGCAGTATCTCTCCATGGGAACGGCCTGTTTGATACCTGCCGAACTCCGACCACAGAAGAGAGGAGACGAGAACATTGACGATGCTCCGTTTGGTGATGACAACCCGGAAGCCGTAATCGAATGCAAAAATATGCTTCGGATCAGCAACATTTCCATGGACGACGATTTCCTCGCCTTGCGTCAAGACGGCGATGACGACGAAGCTTCAATAGCAGCCCAGCGGTACGGCTACGAAGTGACGCACTCCAGCATACGAGACTACAATAATTATCAAGAGGAACACAAGAATGATGATCCTCGACTGCGGGGACCGCAACCGAAACGTCCGCCTCGATACGATCCAACGAAGGTACCGCGGAGAATGGTCAAATCCCGACAAACGTCCTTCTAATTCACACGACATTAGAACCAAAAAGGGCAGGAAAAACACATTTTAACGTAATTATCGTCACGATACATTCGTTCACCAACACTACTTTAATCACGTGCGAACACAAACGCTTATTAGTGACGGCACTCCACTGCCGTGCTATTGAAAGGTTCCCTTGCTTCCAAGTTCACCGTTGCGTTTTTTTACAATCGTCTTGCTTTGCACCATCATATCGACCAGGGCCCATAGCTGCAACTCTTCGGGCGACTTTATCCGTAGTTCACCGTCTTCCACAGCAACTTCTCCGTCCTCTTCGGATACGAAAGTATCTTCCGGTTGTTGCTGCTGCTGCTGTTGTTGCTCAAAAAATTTCTTCTTGGCTTGCATTTGGACTTGATCTCCCACTTGCGTCAAGACCAAATCAAACAGGTTACTGAATCGTTGTGGCATGCCATTCGGCCTAGACAATGCTTCGACAAATACGTCCTTCACCCGGATGCGTCGATCGTGGTCCGTCTTTTCCATGCTCAGCGAGACAATCAGGTCTTTCATTTCTGCGATTTCGTTGTCGGAATAGTCCGCCATGGTTGTGGTTGTGCTGGAAGATTTTTCAGGAGACTCGTCGCCATCGTTTTCGTTACTGCTCTGTAGGCATATCGTATGCCTTGTCTTACCAGATTGAAAAACTGTAGAAAACATCGACGTGCATGGTGTATGCACTGTCTGTTGATAATGGAATTTTGTTGGAGAGAACGCAGACGAGGTGCGATACCAGATTGCGAAAAAGAAAAAGAGAAGCCTACAACAACAAAAGGAGAAATTCGTTGCTGCTGTGGTCATTGTGATTAACAGTAAGGTGTCACTGAGATTGCTGCTTTCCGACAAGATGAGAATGTATTATTTTATTTCGTTGAAAATGAGTATCTCCACCACACTATATCTGTAAACTAACAGTAAACACCACTGCATCGTAAGTGACTCTCACAGTCAACACATTCTCATCATTCATCACCAACATCGTGTGAGGAACATGAGTCGAAAGACGACGTGTGTGTCCACCCGTTTCTTCATTTGGGAGATCCGTTCCCCCAAATCTAAAACATCATTATTATTGTCCAAGCATTCTTTTTTGGTGGCGAATACATCGGATCAATTTTTTTCTGACCGACAAAAATCCTTCCAATCCTACTATGATACGAAGTAGCTTTTTTCTCCATCGATCCTGCAAGCAGTTTTCAGCCGAATGCGGAATCCTCCGAGAATCGTATGGAAAGAACGAGCTCGACCACCAGACTATGACATACAAACCTCCTGGTGGATCGACTTCTTTGCAACAAGTGTCATACACACTGATTGTGAAGTTGATTTTTTGTATGTACTCCACTGTACTTCACTGTGCTGCTTTGCTCTGCTGTCGCCACAGTGTGCAGTCCACAGGCACAAACAGCGATAGTCATCTAGGTACTAGAATACACACAACGATAGAATATACACAACGACAATCAAGAGAGAACAAATACGGTAGCCAAGAGCTTCTCAAACACAGCAACGATAAAACACTGCAATATCTTGTGACGCACGAACAAAAAAAAACATAATTGTATACAATCATGGATATGTTCCAAAATGTCTTTCAAGAAGAAGATTGGCCCGGAGAGGCGGAAGACATGTACGAACGGATCGAGGTCTTGGGAAAGGGCAGTTTCGGTTTGGTTTGGATGGGCCGACTCAGGACGCCTCCAGTCGACGAGTTGGACGACGAATTTGTCGCTTTAAAAAATATCGAAATCAAGGAAGAAAAGGGCAAGGTCTACGCCCAACGAGAAATTTCCATCTTGACGGAATTGCGACACCCAAATGTCATTCGATTGATTCGGGCCTTTCCCATCTACAAAGATACATCCCGGTTGGTAGCTTTGCAACTGGCGCGGGGACCCAATTTGCAACGTATCGTCGGTAAGCGAGGTGCCATTGGGTTGCCCTTGGCACGAATGATTTCTCGACAATTGGTAGCGGCAGTCAGCTACCTGCACGGTCGAGCCGTTTTGCACAGAGACATCAAGCCCACCAACTTGATTTTGGAAAACGTTGAACTGTCTCCCCAAGAGTATTACGACTATAGCAGAGATCTGGCCATTTTGAGTGATGAGGAAGATGCCGAGCAAATGGTGGCCCGCAATAAGTGGAAGATGATGTTGGTCGATTTTGGATTCGCCCGTGCGCTGGAAGCATCAGAAGTCGAAGGACAGACTCGACATTTGCGCAACAGCATTGCTCTTGAGAGCAAAATACCCCGACCAAAGAATCCACCGTCGATCGATACAATTTCAAACGACGGATCTGACGCTGATGACATGGCGCTAATTGAGCAAACGGCAGCCGCCCTCAGATCGCACACCATCGAACAGGATGGCCCAGAACAGCCTCGCAACCGAAATCGAGTGTCGTACGTTTCCAACTTGGATGGATTAGACGAGATTCAAACGGAAAGAGAAGAGGATGACGATCTTGAAAAAATTAGGAAAGACGCTGATGCAACAACTGGTGGGGAAAATAGCGACACCGCAACCAATGACCGGCGAAAGCGAACTTCCTTCTTGCAAAATCGTCTCAAACGCATGTCGACCACAAAGCACAAGGTCCGGTCTATGAGTGCCTTGGGTACGAAAGCCTACGCCGCACCGGAAATTAAAAATAAACTTCGGAATAAGACCACGGAAGACATTGAAAAGAAAAATGCTGCCTTGACGGAATGTGTGGCCGATTATGGAATGATAGTCGACGCTTACTCAGTTGGATGGACCCTGCGAGTCATTCTAACAGGTGTGCCGCCTAACTCGACAATTTCACAGTATTTGCGAAAGCATAATGGTAAAGAGGCATCGGAAGAGATGGAAGAGGTGGGATGCTGTTGTTTTGGTAGGCCGACTTTGCTAGAAACAAGAATGGACAACAAGCCACCCTTTCGCGTAAGAGACACGGATGAAATGCCTCGTGAAGCAACTTTGTTCATATCCTGCTTGACTAAGTCTAATCCCGAAGACCGCATGAGTATCCGCGAGGCGCAACTTCACCCTTGGATAAGAGGTGGGGATGAAGAAGAGCCATATGAAGTGACACAAGGGGATTACCCTTCCCACCACGGCGATCCCGTGGTTCCTTTGAAATGTGCTGGAGACTTGTCTAAAATTGTTGAAGAGCATCACCAATAAAATAAGACGGAAAGACATGACTGTGATAGCAATTGCATTGGTGTCGTATAATATTCTCTTTTCAATAGTAACCAAAGATATTCTTCAGTTTTATGTTTGCTGCTAATTGCTTCTATTTGGGATAACAACATTAATTGGCATAGGCCACAAACTTAGCCATGGTAGCATTCTCATTGCATAACATGCCAAACTAGTTAAGCTTTCTTCTTTTTGACAGCCTTCTTCTTGCTAGGAGGGGCTTCAAGACTAGTGGCCAATCTGGCACCAAAGTCATCCAGGAAAGGTGTCAGGCCCATGGTGAGACTGACACAAGTGAGCATAAGCTTGGTCATTTCATCACTCAAAATGCCATAACTGCGTGCAAGACGGAAAGCAACAAATGCAAATTCGCCACCTTGACTGAGAATGAGCCCAACACGAGCTGCAGTTCCCTTGTTCAATCCAAAGAAAAGGGCAACACCAGCTGCAATGATTGTCTTGAGAGAGGCAATGCCAAGGACAATTGATGCAACAAGTCCAGGCTTGGAAGTAATTAAGTCCAGATCAATTTCAAACCCAACAGTGAAAAAGAAAAGGCCTACAAGGATACCACGGAAAGGAGCAATTTCATGCTCAATGTCATGGCGGTACTTTGTTTCAGAAAGCAAGACTCCTGCCAAAAATGCACCCAAAGTGTTTGACAAACCAAGACCTTCTGTCAAGAAGGACATTCCGAGGACAGTTGCAAGAATGGCACCCACAAATGCTTCTTGACTCTTGGCATTGCTGACAGTATCAAAGAATGGTTTGAGGAGGAACTTTCCAATGACTGCAATTGTACTCAAAGCAATGCCTGCCTTGATTCCAGCGGAGCCCAAAGCCTTTCCAAAGCCACCGCCCCCACCAGCTAGAATGGGTGTCACAACAAGAAGTGGAACGACAGCCAAATCTTGCAACAACAAGACACCAAAGGAAGACTTTCCAAACTGGGAGTTCATTTCACCCTTGTCTTTTAACAACTGCAAGACAAAGGCAGAACTTGACAATGCCAGACCACCTCCCAGCACAATCTGTGCAGCAGAAGAAAGACCACACAAGCTGGCGATGACAGCAACTACAACAGCTGTCACCAAAAATTGGCTACCACCTAGTCCGAACACGTCCTTTCTCATGCTCAATAGCGTCTTGAAATCAAGATGGATACCCATCTCAAACAAGAAAAAGACTATACCAATATCCGCCATCACTGCAAAGGTAGAAATCAAGGTCAGATCCATCGGTGCATATCGACAGCAGGTGAAGCTAACATGATCACGACGCTTTTTTCATGACGTACTCTCCGTAGTGTGGACATCCTTGATCAACGAGAATCCGTTAGGTCCAAAAAGGACACCCAACGCAAGGAAACCCAAGATGGGAGAAGTACCCAACATTTTGCAAAATGGCGTGTTCAACGCAGTTGTCAAGAGTAACAAGAGGGTGTCGGCCTTTGGACCGGCCATGTACGACGACAGTCCCTTGACAGCCGATACGACCATTTCTCCCGCCGAATTTCCGGCATCGGTTGTCGAAACGGGGGCAGATTCAGAGCCTCCTCTGGGGACAGCAGCCCAAGAAGACTTCTTTAGGTTGTTTCGCTGCTTGAAAGTGGACGATCGGTTGACAACATTTGCTAGTCCGTTGGAGATTCTAAAGTGTTCGCGTGATGATGCCAGGCATGGCTCTGAAAGAAGAAATGCCGCCGCTGCGAGACCAGTCGACAAGGAACCCAAGTTCAGCTTCATTGTCGTCTTTCGCTATGAGGAAAACCTTCAGTTGCAGGCTTTCTACTAACTCTTACGCAGTAGTTACTACGGTTACCACACTATCCGATGACGATGATGCTGTGACAAGTTATTTGTCAGAGTGAGAGTGGCTACCGAAGTTGACGTTTGACGTTCGTTTTCATGTCAAATTTGGATCGCGAAAACGGGTTGCCGCATCCAATAGACCGATTACGTCAGCTTTTTGTCACGAATGCCACAGGACTCACTGTCAACGATAAAGATACCGGTACTTTCTTCTGTACGACGACGTAGTACCTCTATTAATTACTTCGTACTTCGAAGTATTTTTTCATTATTTTATTACTTTTATTTCGAATTTTTAGTATTTATCCGAAAGTTCATTCACAGTGAATCTGTGACGCAGCCAAGTTCCAGCTACCGTACCACCGTACCTAGTAGCTACCGGTAGATGAATGTAGTAGCCAATCGATCCATCATTCCCAGATTAATGTCATGGGCGCTTCGTTCAGAAATCCTCGTTTCACCCCAGTCTTCTTGGAATATGATTTGACCGTTATTCCCTGCATCTACCAATGCCAAGTGATCTTTGCTACGGTTGGAGGAAGCGATCCAGGTTCGGATGACATGTGCCACCGCCTGCGGAGCTTCGTGGTTGGGACAGTGACCAGCATTTTCAATTTCTATATATCGGTGGATATGATGCGGTTCTCGCTGGTCGAGCGCTTGGAGCATCTTTTTAGCAAAAGCCGGTTTGCACTGGAGTAGAAATGAACGGACGCAACGATAAGACAACATTATGCGATACGTGTACAAACAAAACGATTGGCTTACCCATGGATCATCCTTGCCAAACACCAATAGCACATCACAGGGAACTTGTGATAAACAATCTTGAAAGTTCTCCTTTAGAGTGCTATCTGGAGTGACCTTCAGTGGAGGCGACCACAGTATAGAAGCAAACGCCGCATGCCCTCCATTTCCCAGGGTACAACCGCGAATTTGATGCATCTGTAAAACAATAGTACGACTGAGACATGATTTTACATCATACTCATCATTCATCGGCTAAGCCACCACAACACCTTACCAGTTCTTCGGTAAAGGCCTCACGCCGCGAATACGTTTGTTCTAAAAACTGTTCAATCGTCCTTAAATCCCGTATCCGATCAAACAGAAACCGCCCAATGGCTTTGGGTACGATGGGTGCTGGCAGCGTTCCGCTCCATCCAGGCAAGTTGAGGCCCCATACGGGAGTTGGATTCAACAAGCAGATGCTTTCCACCAAATCGGGCCGTCGGGCCGCAATATAGGCAGCCAAGTGTCCACCGACGCTGTTACCAACCAAATGAACCTTGTTCGACGCTTGTTCTGTCAGAATGACCTGTTCGATAAAGGTGACGATTTGGTCGATCCATGTTTCGGCCGAGTATTGTAGACCCTGTTCACTGACGGAACGACCATCTTGGCAATCCTTTGGCCAACTCCGTCCTTGTCCAAGGTAGTCTACACAATAAATGGTGCGTCTGTATCGTTGATTTGATATGTCTTCACTGTTCGTTTCCAACAGACATGGTATCAGTCGATGTTGGTGAAACGATCCGACCCCAAATCCGTTCAACAGCAAAATAGGGGTGATGTCGTCAGACGTTTTCGACAAAACGGACGTTGCAGTTCCCGATTCCTTTGTCGTGATGGCTATCTCTTTATTCATTTCCTCACAGAAATTGGATGCCATGTTCGAATTCATGGTGGTTTGATTTGTTATCAAGGTTGCAGTGGATTGTCGAGAGGAGATAGAATGGGCCACTTCGTAGCCGATCTCATGACGGTTCTTGTACTCCCATATTCGAGGTTGAATGACAAAGCTACTGGCCAGGGATGAGGAGAAATGAATGACGGCGATGATGCCCCACCAAAGTGCCGTTGTTTTTTGTCGTTGGGGGGGATGATGCACCATGGTGGATGAAAGCATGATACAGGGCACGCCTCCCAGTAGTTTTGGAAAAAGTAGTGATGATGTCGAATCGAGTAAAAGAAAAATTCAAAATACACCAAAAAATAAATACCTACCGGTAGTAGTACGACGTAATCGATGATTATTTTACTCGCATGAAAAAGAGCAAAGGGGGATGTCATCCCCCAAAGATTCAGCTTCAACCTTCAACTGTGCTTTTGTATACAACGTATTGAGCATACGTAAGTATCATATATGAATACAGCCTCCGTCGATTCTTCTCCGTCGCTGCCTTGTCACTACCGGTATCTCAGCGGCACCTCTCCGCAGCATGAATGTGTCGTACATCAACGTCGTACCTATTCATACACACAACAGAAAGGTGTCCTGCTGATCGAACAACATCATATTTTACGTTCTCACTGTCAAGATGTTGTATTCTATCGTCCGCCCGCTGCTTCAAAGAGCCAACTTGGTTCGTCCCTTGGCAATGCGATCCATGGCTGGAACGGCCCAGTCCGAAACATCGGCGGTGAGTAGTATTTTAGTAGTGCCATAGTTACGAATGAATAACCCGGAGATTCATTCATAAGAGGATGATAGACCTTCTTTTGTTTCCGTTTGTCGTAGTAGTCACGGCTGACAAAAGCGTCATCTTTTTTGTTCTTTCAAATTTTCGTTCAACAGCTTGGAAAACTGGACAATATTGAGAAACTTGAATCCAAGTGGTTGGACCAAGTTCCCGTCAAGGACAATGTGGAATATACGATCAGTCGCGTCGACGATTTAGTCAATTGGGCCCGCAAGGGTTCGCTATGGCCGATGACGTTCGGTTTGGCCTGTTGTGCCGTCGAAATGATGCACGCTGCGGCATCCCGATACGATATGGAACGTTTTGGTATGGTGTTCCGAGCCTCTCCCCGTCAATCGGACGTGATGATTGTAGCTGGAACTTTGACCAACAAAATGGCACCGGCTTTACGAAAGGTGTACGATCAAATGCCCGAACCACGATGGGTCGTTTCCATGGGATCTTGTGCCAATGGTGGTGGATATTATCATTATTCCTATTCTGTGGTGAGAGGATGTGATCGCATCGTGCCCGTCGATATTTATGTTCCGGGATGTCCTCCCACTGCCGAAGCGCTCCTGTTTGGAATGTTGCAGTTGCAAAAGAAAATCAAGGGCAACAAGTCACTGTTGTTGAAAATGAGAAAGTAAGGATTCGAATGGAGTGGAATTATTGTATAAGACGCCTAAATTGATAGCACGAAAGGTTGACATCTTTCTTAACGCAAAAGTTTAGTCTAGCTAGAGTAGCCAAGGAGAGAATTGACTGTGAATCATTTACTCCAAGTATAATGAATAAAATGATACTGTTGTGTAGTGCTCTACTCTAGGATTAGGTACCATACTGGTGTATACGATAAAAACAGCAAAGAAAAGATGTTCTTTATTTGGTATTAAAAAATCCTCACAATCTATTCTAGTAGTCTAGTAGTACTTGGCAAAAGTGCAGTCTAGCTAGAGTAGCTTGCGAAGCAATCGCATGTTCTATTTTATTTGTGCAGTGCGGTGGCGCATTAAATTAGCCGGCCTACAAGTTGTCGAAGGCTCTCGACATCATTGGAACGACCGTGTGATAGGCAACACTTTGGTACTTGCGCATGCGATACTTGACAAAGGTGGCTTTGAGATTGGTCAAGCTCTCGGCTGCCATGTGATAAGCATGGAGCACAGAGACCGTCTCCTTCAAATCTTCCTTGGAATAACCCGAATAATACTCCAAACTGGGCGTCCAAATCCCGTCAAGATCGCATGATGGATCCGGTCGTTTCGATCGGAGGTTCAAAGCGTAACGAGCGAGATAAACAGAGGCTGCCGCCAACAAGCTCGGTTTGTGAGTGGTCGGGGAAAAGGGCATTCGTCCCAGCTCCAACAAGTAGTTGGCCATGTTGGTAAGTTTCGAGTGCGTCACGGGTTGAATACCACAGAAACTGTGGCTGCATGGTTCTTGGTCTCTATCGACCAGATCACCCTCGTGACTAGCTCGCAGAAATTCCAGCAAGAACTGGTATGGCGTTGGCTCTTGAAAGAAAGCGAATTGCAAAGCGTTGCAAATCCGTCTTTCCATCGATTTGACTTGACTGACAGAATAGAATCCGTCCGAGACGTAGGCAATGTCTTTGGCTTTAGGTGGGTTGGTTTCCAACAACTTGCAGGCAATCCAAGTACAGGTGCCACCCAGCAGTTGATACCGCGATCGTCGGATGCGATAGCACTTGGTTCCGAGACTGATGAGTTCGTTGTCATTTTCTTGGTTGCGAGACTCGTCCTCGTCCTCCTCCCGGTCACACAGCTCGTCATCGGCGGCCAAGGCTCCCTCTTCACTTAAGGGTCCGCTGGCCAACACACGATCCGCTAGTGTGATTGCCAGATGCAACGTGTCGGGACCAAATTGAAAGTGTTCCGAAAGTTCAATCATCCAATCAACTAATATTGCTCTCATTTTCGGTGTCAATTCAGGTTGATGCAATTCTTTCAAAAAGGTACTGCTTTCTTTGGGCAAGTCTTGCTGTGGGAACAGTTTTTTGGTAGGAGAATGATGCTGGTCCGGGCGTTGAGCCTGGTACCAAATGTTTCTGTCAACATAGTTGTGACCTTGAAGTGGTGTCAGAGGCACTCGCTGGGAGGTGGGGGATGCAACGGATGCATGACTATGGTCGTCTTCATCTGCGTCGTCTTCAACAACGGTATCGTTATGATCCACATGATTGGATTCTAACTCTACATCGCTAGTAGATGACGGCGATGAATTGTTGTCTGCAGAAGTTGTCCAATTGTATCGCGATGGTTGGCATGCACCAAAGACGGGCCACTCTAGACGGCGCAAGATATTCCAGTGCTCGTGTCCGTACACACGAATGTAGTCGGAAGTCAAGGATGCCCAGGAACAATTTTGGGCATTGCCGTTGCAATTGTCGCAAAAACATTCTAAAGACGACGGACAATTTGGTGGATACAGATCGACTACACCGGGTGGTAATACAGCCTTTGATAGTAGCTCTTGGTGACCACTGCGAGATCGTGTCGATAAGGATCTCCGTCCTCTGAGTCGGGGAGTTGTAAACCCAAAAGAGGCTGCGTTTGCTGCTGCAGGTGATGGAGTAACCGTCTTGGACTTTTTAACGGATGGCTGGTTTTGTTGATTCGTAGATACTTGCAACGCAGAATGTTTGCGTTTGGAATTGGCAGTGGACGTTGCAGCAACATTAGTTGTAGACGATCGGCTTGTAGGAGATGCTTTCGTTGAACTTCCAACTTGTTTCCTTTTGATGCCGGTTCGACGCGATCGTCGGGGCGTTGGATTGTTCTGTTTTGCGTTGCGAGAGGATCTTCTATTGGTCGTCCTAGCAACTTCTTCATGTTTTGACGATCTCTGGGGTGCACCAACCACAGTATCGCGCTCATTGTCGTGGTTGATGGGAGCTTCGTCTTCCATCGTCGATTGAAGACGGAGTGAGCGTCTTCGTTGTCGATTGTCACTAGTGCTCCTAGAACTCATGGTCCTATCACATAGATGGTAGCGTAACTTTAACTAGGCTGGTGGTGGACAACCGGTGTGTCCAGTCGTTATTGTTATTGAGTGATTGGTGGTTGCAAGTACTGTAGTACGACCATTTTTTTTTATAATAATGACGGAAGATGGGAGTTTGGTTCTTTTTATTCCGTCGTGCCTCCTCTGCAATGTGTGTTGCAGGCGACAGAATGTCTCATCAAGACGGTAGATGCACGGACAATGTTAGTAGTAGTTATATTACGTAAAAAGTTTGGCTCGAAGTCGAAAAGCGCGGCACGACGCGACTGCAAGCTTGCGGAATTGGCTACGTTAGGAAGAGGGATAAAAAATTATGGCGCGAACGCATCTTAAATCTTCACAGTCACTGTGTATGATAAATCATACAGTCACTGTCAATCTGATTATCCATACACCTAGACTACTGTAGTACGGAGAAGGAGTACCCCTACGGTAGTCTACTGTCGTACAAAAATCAAAGAGTACAAGACTCTTCTTCCAAAATACCTACCGGTAGGTGTGCACACACAACAACTCCTTCGGTCATCATTGCTACTCCGGAACTCCGGAGTACAAGTCTTACTTTATTACAATTTGATCCAATGAATGAGTGCAAACTAAAATAATAAGTTCGATTCCGTAGTAACAGTAATAACATTCTCTCCATCTTGTAACACTTCTGTCTGTATTAAAATCCACCGTACAAGATAACCAAACTTTTCGGGTCAATCATATACTTGTCATCGCCATTGTCGGCCTTTTTATGCCACATTGTAAAGCCAACCACACCGCCATTGATCAATTTCTTCTTTTTAGAGACATGCTCAAAATCTTTGGGTAGATATGTTTGGAAAAAAGCACGGAACCAGTAGGAATGGCCAGTACACAGGACGTTTTGAGCCGGAATATGCTCCCCATCAAACAAAAGCTTGCAAAAGGATTGCATCCGTTTGAGACCGTTGCTATCGAGTGGTTTGTTCCCTTTATTCAACGACGTGTCCGACTGGGTGGCATAAATCTCCTTGACACGATCCGAATCGGTAAATGCCGTCACCAGAGGAGCCTTGGCTGGTGCAATGGACAAGGCATCTGGATTGATACTGGCTTCTTGCAATTCCTCCAAAATGAGAATTTTGTCATCTTTGGCGTATTTATCCAGTCGATCTTGCAACGCAATACTGCAAGTAGAAATCGCCCGTCGCAAGTTGCTAGATATCAATTGGCATTTGCGATTGTTGTCGTCCGTTTCTTCCCCCACGATGAGTTTCAACAGGCGCGCTTCCTTGGGCGTCGCAAACTTGGGATCGGTATCGCGAAGGAACTTCGCAACGGCTTCGGCTTGGGAAATTCCCTTGGCCGACAATGGCGAGTCGAAGAACCAAGATTCGTAGCATTGTCCGCTGACCAAAAAGTACCATTCCGTCGCAAAACTCTTGAAAACGCCAGGAAAAAATCCCATGATAAAGGCACTCAACTTGCGATCACCCTTGTTGAAGGTGTCATTCCACGTCGATTCCCCATGTCGTAGAAAAATAACTGTCTTTTTGGTGACTTTTGGATCGTCCTCGCCGTCTTTGAAAAAGGATGCTGGATCTTCGGCCGTTTTTTTCCATTTCTTGTCCTTGGATAGGAACAAGAATTGAAAGGTGGTGGCAAATAGCTTAAGTTTAGTTTGTGCAGCTTTGGGGTTCGCCAAAAGACAAAGTACGGTTGCCAGAGCGATGGGGCGAGCCACACTGGCTGTTGGGGAAATGGAAGAGTCAAAATAACCAGCGATCGTATTGTGTACACGAAATGTATCTGTCATTGAGATCGATCGACGAACGGAAAACAACATGGTATCTTTATGGAGATTTCGTTATATTCTTACCTGTAAACCAAGCCCCATACCAAAAGAGCATGTTTGGCAAGCTCATGACTTGACCGACAAGTCCCATCTTGACTATGAGAGCAAACAGAGCATTGAGAGTGATGGTGAGAAAGATGGCTGTTGTCGAGCATCCCACAATGCACTACGACCGTTAGAATGGAAACGGCCCGAAATTCATCCTGTGTCCTACGTACCAGCAATGGATGAAACTCGATAAAGAAGCAGGACTTGAGAAGGTTCTGCAGTCGCTGCGTCACAAGTAAGCTTTCAGATTGGACTATCGGAGGTATTCTAGACAGGAGGTTGTTGTTGCATGCAGCTGCTGTTGCATACAGCTTGACTCCAAAGTCCAAAGTCGATTTGTGACATTCGCATGAAGAGGGAAGCCTAACGGTAATCGAATCATGAATGACTTTGAGTCACGATTATTCGATTGATGGGCAATGATTGGGCACTCGGCACTTCGGCACTCACACATATCACAGAGAACATTGCTATGGACTGTACCCTTGTTCCGTACAAGACGTACAGTACACTCAACATTGCTTTTCGCCATATTTTGGTCGAGTGAATCCTGAATGACCAATAGATTTGCTTTTTGGGGTTCGATCATTCATCGATGTCGGAGTCAACACACATGAATATTCATTGCAGTTATTTATTTTTACTCGGAAGCCTCGGACGTACTACGTATTACGGAAAACAAACAAGACTCTCGTCGACAAAGCTCCACAAACCAATCTCTGTTTTATTGCTGCGTCGTTCACCGATATCTTGATTACGACGTACGCTAGACGGGCTCTTGTTGTAACTCAAGCTACAATCTGTGGACGAATTTTCGACTTCTTGATTGTGCAACGTCGAGCCTTTCAAGTTTCAACAGATTCCACGACCATCTCTTCGGAGCTGTTCATTTCGTTTTCATTGTCTGGATCTGTGGAGTCACAGTCTGCTAGATAATTAAAAGTCCCGATATCGGAAAAAAATCTTCAACAAGACGACAAGCGTTGAATTCATAATCATTTTGCCAAGATGGTGGACTGGAAGCTACAATCATGTTGTGACACCCAGGATATTATCTTTTTGTGCCTCTATGGAGGGTATTCCCTCTTCACCATGATTTTCATGAATACTATAGTGGTCAAGCCCATGAAGTTGATTGCCATTTTTATTCATGAAATGGGACATGCCTCTGCTGCTTGGTTGACAGGTGGTTCGGTAGATAAGATTGAAGTATATCAAGTACGTGTGTCGTGTGTGCAACAAGGAATCCTCGTGTAATTTGTGATGATATTTTGGTGTGTGTGTTTGTGTGTCTGCGTTTGTGGTCTCATGATGATTTGTTGGATTGTCGTGTCGTGTCGTGTCGTGTGTGCATCAATGAATCCTCGTGTGGTTTGTGATGATATTTTGGTGTGTGTTTGCGTTTGTGGTCTCATGATGATTTGTTGGATTGCACCATTACAGAATGAAGGTGGAGTGACAAACTTTCGTGGCGGTTTTCGCCCTTTCATTATCCCTGCGGGATATGTGGGAGTGGCATTCTGGGGTGGAGTCTTTGTTGCATTGAGTGGTAGTAGAGTTGGAGCGACCGTTGCAGCTGGTATCTTCATGGCCGCATTGCTGATTTGTCTGAGGTACGCTGTTTTTTTTTCTCTTTTTTTCATTTTTTGTTGGCTTATCAGGCATATCTCTACTAGAGGAAAGAATCCTAACAGTAAATTCATTTCCCAATTTCCCTTTTGATTCTCTCTTCAAAAGATACTCTCCCAATGGAACTTTGATTGGCCTTTGCCTTTTCTTTTTTGTCATTACATTGGCTGCCACTCTGATTGATTGGCTGGTCTTTTCCCCTGTATTGGAGTACGTGACACTCTTTTACGGTGTGTTTATCGGATGGTATGGAATCATGGATATCTGGGATGATACCATTTCTAGAACAGTTGAGGGGTCCGATGCTTCTGCATGCTTCCAAATGTGGAGATGCTGTTTTCCACGTTGTGTGGGAGTCCAGTTCATGCTTTGTGCCATCTGTTGCCAATGTCTTGGGTTGTACTTTGCCTTGGTGTCTCTCATGAATGCATGATTCACAGTCAATGAATTAACTGCAATTAACAAAAAATGAATAAACGTTGGCAAGAAATTTATATTATTATTGGTGTATGCACCAATGACTCTATAAAAAATAGATTCTATGTGAAAATCATGCATGGTGACTGTGAATGATATTATTGTATTGTCCTACAAAAAAATATTCTCACGACAATAGGAAAACTTGCTACTATTGTTGGCACTTTGGTTATAGCTAAGTAGTAGAGCATAGGATCGACGAACTGTGGTCGGAGATTGGTTTTTTGTTCCATCGTTTCAATAGTCACCGGTCTAAATCGTGGGAGTCGGATCATGACATGGGAAGCAAATCGGATGTTAAAGATTGTTCGCCGCCAATCTCAACCGTCAAACTTTTGCTTTCGTATTTTCGGTTTAGAAGGAAAGCGGAATCCATCAACCGTTGGCAGGCACAACATTTCCCATTGATCATCAAAAAGATGATGATAACTACTAACAGTAATAACAACCCCGCCCCCATAAAGGTCGCACGGTCCTCAACTCAATACTCCAGGGCACAAACATGCATCAAGGTGTATTCGTACACTGGAAATATGATTCCATTGACGGGAAAGGCCCGTAGACATGTCACCGTCAATCCACGGAACAGGCGTTGCCATCCGTATTGTGCGACCAGTTTTCGGGTGACGGCAGAAATTTTCCGTTCGGATGCATCCGTCATCATTGGCATGGTTTGAATTTGCGTCTTGATGACATCAAAGGGATAGACCATGGCCCAGGTCAGGGCACCGGTAGTACCGCCTGCCAAAGCAGACGACAACCAAGTGTGATGATGATGGGCAATGGCTGGGGGGATGTCTTCCAAGGACGATGTTGAAACAATTTCACCTGGTAGGTTCAGTGTCATGTTGTTGTTGTTGTTGGTGGTGGTGGTGGTGGTACTGTTGTCTGAATTTCTCCGTTGCTGTTGCTGTTGTTGCTCCTGGCGCAACTCTTGATTGGCAAAGAATGTATTGATACGATCCTTGAATATATCGTAAAAGGCAAAATACGCTCCAAAGGCTGGTACTTCCCTCCAGCAGGTGATACACCATCCACGGTACAATCCTGTGATGCCATGAAGTTGGACGATACTCCTCGCCGCTTGAAGAGGTCCCTTGTACAAGTGATCAGGACTACCTTTGCCATGTTGGATTTGCAAGCGGCACTTGATATGCTCTTGTGGACAAATTACCAATGCTTGTACCAGACCGGCAAAGGATCCACAAGTGAACGCCTTGACGCTGGAATCATGAATGGCGGGAGGTGTTGCTGCATTCAGCATTTGCATTTCTTCGCCGATGTGTTCATCGTACATTCGTGATGACCATCCATAAGAACTAAAGATGATAGCATTGATGACGCAGGCTGTGGACAATGGGGCGGCCATGCCACGAAACAGAGAAGGGAGACCGCCATAGGAGGTCGCCAACGACCAAATGGAAGCGTTTCCCTTTGATGTTTGCATCCGCACCTTTAATGTGTCCATGGGATGTCCGACAACGACAGAAGCAGATCCGGCGACACCTCCGGCAATGAAATCATGGAAAAAGGACACATCTTGTTCGTCGACCGGTTCCAGCGTCGTTGAATTTGTCGTTATTCTTACTGGTTCACCACTGCCGTCAGAAGGCTGTACGACAACAACATCGTCTCTGGTCAGTTTGTGACGCAGCTCTTTATGCCCAAGATCTTGTTTATGCTCCATGGTGACAGTAGTAGTATAAAATTACCGTATAGCAGAAAGTGTATTATAGTAGAGTATTGTATCTTATGGCAGATTCGTGATTATCCGATGTTGATGTTGTCTCTCTTTATTGACTGTGAATGTTGTTTGGACGTGATGATGGTGTTGTGGTGATTGCACGGTGATGGTGGAGGAGAAGAAGAAGCTAGCGAAACCACCTTATTATTTTTTTTCTACTACGTACACTACTATGACGATCGGTCACTATGATGAGTTCAATAGGTAGTACTACACTGTCGTACGGTAGTAGTGAGAGCTTTGCGACGTTTATTTACCGTAGGTATGATACAGAGTCACAACGCGTTTCAGCTCTTCTTGATGGCCGGACGAAAAGAGAACAACGCCACCAACCCGCGAAGGCGGCGGCTTCAACTTGCGTCGTAAAATGCACATCGCCTTCTCGGTCTTCTGACTCTCTCTCACTCTCTGTGGTTGTGTGTGATGGAAGGAGTTTCTTAAAAGCGGAACTTGACAAATTTCGACACAAACGAACAAGAAATATACGAGCATTCACATTTCACAGTTTCATTCAAGTTACACACGTGGAGAAAAATTGTAACTTCGAGTTCTATTATAATTTTCTGATAAAATAATTTGTAGTACGTACTCCGTAGTATAAGAATAAGGTACGGTAGTCCGTACCAGTAGTAATAGTCTGACACAATAATATTATTATGTGGACTCGCTACAGCAGTTTTACAGTAAAACCAAACATTCGAGGGTTTGTCTCTCTACTCTACTAGCTAGGGTACTAGAGAGCAACTTGCCAGATGCCAGCTGACCACTTCTTCTACATAGAAAGAAGGATGCGGCTCAACAAATTGATTCAACAGGAGATGTGAAGTGAACCATACGTTTCTGTTTCTTGTTGTTCAACAACGGAGCATAGATTGTACGCTCTGTCCACTCGCCGTCCATTCCACTTCCTGCTGTATTCAAACATCATCAATGACAGGAATGCTGGTGCTTTAGAGCAAATTCGAAAATTCTGTGCCCTCCCAACAAAAGATTACGTCTTATAGAAGGATAAAATGAGAAGCGAAATATGCAGCAGGCGCCAAAACATAAAACCAAGATCACACAAAAATGGACAAATCGGGTCTTTAAAGTCAGCCAATACACTCCACTTTTAAAAAAAAAATGTTGACAATTTGAAAAAAGTTCAAGAACCATCCTTTCAAGAGTTTCAATATAAGGAGCTCAACTTATGATATGTCGTTTGCCCTCAAGAAAGTGATATCATCTAGGGCAACAATGCCATGTCTGCGTGAACTGTGCTTCAAGCCATGAAATAGCGTCAAATGCATTCAGCCACAATAATCTTTCATTCAATGTTTTCCTGGGTGGTATGTATGGCCTTTGCATTCGTGTCCAGGCTCAAAAGTTCACTCCAAGTATGAACAAAGTAATGGATCAAGCACAAAAAGTACCTGTGGTGTCTTTACCTCTGCTGTCGTAGGAGCACACGTGCAACCAATTTACTCGTCTCTATTTGATAAATGTGGGATGAACAGGTCTCCAGGAATCACGACACCTTTGGAAGATGAGGCACTGGAAAGGTGAAAATGCCCGTTCTAGTTTTGATGGATGTAATTTCTGTTCAAGTTATTGAATCCTGTTTGGTGATTGTATCAGAGGTTTGGTTTGTGTATGAGGTGTGTAAGCGGTGTCCAGATACTCCACACTTTGAAGCTCCTTGGACCCATCAGGGAGATCTGCCAAGTTCACACAATCAGTTATCATGCCAGTTTTGAAACTTTCCTCAACTGAGAACTTGCTGTTAGACAGAGATTGTATGTGTATGCAGATCATATCATAAAAGTAAAGTGTTGGTAGGAAGATCCAAAGACATTATAGCTCAACAGTATGGAGTCATTCAGAAGGGGTCAGAGATTCCATTGTTTAAAAATAATACTGCGTTTCATATTGCATCCCGCATATTATGATGTTGTGTTTACTCTTTGTGAAAGCATCCTGTGATTGGAAGTGCCATGGGGAAGATTTGAGGTCATTTCTACCACAATCTGTCACGATAGTCATCCAAATCCAAATACACGGAGTGCAAGACTTGATATTGGTCGTTGCCATTGTCGAGCCTCACCAGAATCGTCTCATGTACTCTCGTCCGTGTTGAAATTTGAGCAATATCGGTATGGGCAGCGAAGCTTTAGATGGATTTCACATGTTCTCTGTCAAACTTGAGTTTACTGTCTCTACTTTTCCACTGAGATATGACATCTATCATACTATAATAATATTACTGTTATTAATACTCTAGTATATTATCATTAGTAGTATATTGCCAGGAAACCTTGACAACATTTTTGAATTTCACTTCACCAATACAGCAAGAGTAAGAACAGGAAAAGTACCACTATACTTAACACCGCAATGAGACAAAAGTTGCTCATTCCACCGGCCTTGGCTATCAATTCCTTGGTCTTTTGAGTGACCAAATCAAGCTCTTCGCCTGCCTCATCCAAATCTGTTTCCATGGCATCCAACATTTTATTTTGTTGACCCAATTCTTCTGATATTGCCATTGACATTTGCCCCAATCGATCCACCGATTGAGACAAAACATCCAAGCCTTCGTCTTGCTGTTTCATGAGTTGCTATAAGTGGTGCAAGGGGGTTACAAAATGACAGTATGAGTGATAGTTATTGGTTTGTATGAAAGGAAGCATCATGAATCGATCCCACCATGAGAGGCAAGGACCTTTCTGATGTCGATACTGAGGCAATTCAACCAATTCAAATTGGTTATATAGACGTCACCGGTAGTAGGCAGACAGCACGTACCTGCTGATTGCGAATGCTTTGCTGGACGAAGTCTCCCTCATCTCCCAGATCGCTGTCATCGTCTGAGAAGTCGTCCAAATTGACTTTGGAGTAATCCTTATTTCCAGTCGGGGTCGAACCGTTGAACATGATGATGAATGATGAATGATGATGATGATTCAAGTAGCGATGACAAGCACTAAAGCAGTAGCCGTTTCTAGCAATACTTGTTGTCACTTCGTCGTCTTCTACCGAAGATTCGATGAAGCGATCAGATTTATGTTGTATGTTGTATTGATAGGGCGGACTGTTGCCGTTCTTGGCTTGATTGACTGTGAGAAAGGAAGATGAGTGCAATTAATTGTTGTTCGTGTTTGTTTCGATTCTGGACGCACAACCTCATCGACTGGCCACTAGGTCTTCACAACTTGGGATGCTCCTGAGTGGGACTTTGCTTTGCTTTGCTTTCCATTCGCTTGATTGCTGGTGATGGTGCAAAACGAGAAACAATACACCATTGTCACAGAATTCCAGGAAAGATGACCTCGCCGTAATAAGACCCAATCGGGGGAAAGAAGAAAGAAGGGGAGTAATACAGCAGGAGGACGGACGGCTCATGACCTGGTAGTCGGACAGACGAAAAATGTCGATTCGACGTCGCCGTGGGATCCATCTGGCGTACCGTATCTCACTTTACTCGAATCCATTATTTTGGATTGATGAATGGGAGACTTCGTACAAAAAAGCGGTACTCTGTCGTAAACTTTCACTCATCTCTCATCAAACTCAGTCTTGCCTTATCTTTCACACATCAGCAAATCACAGCGAGTGACAGGTCCTTCAGCAATCGACACTCCTTTCACTCACAAACATTTCGTCATGCCAAATCTTGAGCTGCCGTGGAAACCAATCTACACCCAAAGCGGTGGCTTCAACTGGGACGGGGGGATAGGCTCCAAGTCCAGTGAAAACGACCCATCTCTGTGGTCCTGGTCGCTCTCCCTGACCGTTGCCTTCACTCTCGTCGTCTATGTCCTGGAAAAGTTTTTGGATGGACGCCAAAAAAGAGCTTACCAACAGACACAATTCCCGAAACAACTGGAAACGACTGTGGCCAAGATTGACGCTCAGGGATACAAACAAAAGAAAGAAGACAGCGATGCTGCGGATGCTGCAACTCCAGCAGAAAAACCTCTTTTGCAACAACTCCAAGATAAATTCAAGTCCTCCCAATCGTACGGACTCGACAAGATCAACTTTGGAATGATTGCTTCCACCTATGATACCTTGGAATCCGTCGTCTTTTTGCTGTTGGGATTCTTGCCATACATGTGGGATGTGTCGGTGCATTTGGGCCAAGTCTACTTGGGATATACACAAGAGGATGAAATCAAGATTACACTCATTTTTCTGTTGCTCATCACTTTGGTGGGCACCGTCACTTCCTTGCCCTTTGAGTTGTATTCCACGTTTGGAATTGAAAGGAAACATGGATTCAACAAACAGACGTATGGACTCTTCTTTTCCGACAAGGTCAAGTCTTTGGCATTGACATTCTTAATCGGTGGTCCTTTTGTGGCGTTGTTGTTGAAAATCATTCAGGTAGGGGTTTGATAAGTGTGGTCGTGTTGGGAGTTTTTTTTCTGTATTAATGGAAGTATGGACTCACACACTGTTGATCCATTGACGTACTGTTTTCTAAATTCAGATGGGAGGCGAATATTTTTACCTCTATGTATGGGCTTTCATGTTTGTCTTTTCTGTCTTTATGATGACGATTGTGCCGGTCTTCATCATGCCCCTCTTTAACAAGTACGAACCACTTCCTGATGGAACTCTGAAAACGAGGATTTACGAACTGGCCGACAAGCTCAGCTATCCCCTCAAAAAGTTGTTTGTCGTGGATGGTTCCAAACGTTCCAGCCACTCCAATGCGTACATGTACGGCTTTGGATCCAACAAGCGCATCGTTCTGTTCGATACCTTGATGGAACAAGTTTCAGACGACGAGATCTTGGCTATTTTGGGACACGAATTGGGACACTGGAAGCTGGGACACACCTTGACCAACTTTTGTGTGACGCAAGTGTATTTTGGTGCCGCCTTTTATTTCTTTTCGCAATGTTACACCGCGAAAGAGTTGTATGCAGCCTTTGGATTTGACAGTCAATCGGGATCCATTCCCACAGTAATTGCATTGATGCTTTTCTTCCAAACGTTGTGGGCGCCGGTCGATAAGGTTCTGAGCTTTGTTTTGACAATCTTTTCACGACACTGCGAGTTTGCGGCCGATGAGTTCTCTGTCAAGTTGGGCATGAGCCAGATGCTGCAAAGTGGATTATGCAAGATCCATTTGGAGAACTTGGGTGCCATGTGTCCCGATCCATGGTACAGTATGTATCACTACTCGCATCCACCTTTGGTGGAACGATTGGGGGCCATGATGGAATTGGACAAGAAAAAGGCATGAGATATACGCGATGATAATTCACCCAGTAATTACTTGGGATAAACTACTACGACATACGACGTTCCTGATTACATTTTCGGAGCCATTCGAAATCTACACCGCTCCCCTTCAAAACATCTACTCCTCCAAGGAAACGGTAGTAAAGAAAATTCGAATGAAGTTATAGTGGGAAGTCATAGAATAGCATAGCTGTAGCGTTTTAAAAAATATTCGTAGCAAGGGAGAGATGGAAGAAATTGTGCAAGCCAAGTAACACACGAGGTGGACAAAAAAAGACTGGGACTACTGCTCGATCACTCTACGCATCGTCCTCCTCCTCCTCCTCTTCAATGTCCAGCTCCTTGATGGATCCCATACTGATGCCCTGGTTCTTGTTGTTACCGCTGCTTTCTAGAATGCTGCCAAAGGACTCTAGCTCATTTGCGTTGTCGTTGTTGGAGGGTGGTTCCCAGAGAAAGTTGAGTAAGCATTCCGAGTCTTGCGGAACGACCGCCATAACGGTTTTAAGCCATCGGTCCATGACGGGAACGTACGATGTCACCATGGCGTGCAACATAGTGAAACCTCTCCCGACAAAGCCAATGCCGCCTACTCGAGAGTGATGGCTGGAGGAAGATGGATCGTGTGGGTGGTGATTATCGCTGAGGTTGAGTGTGGGGATCTCTGGGATTTCGATGGTCGGAGGTATTGTGTGAGGTGTATCACTGTTCGAGGATTCGTCGTCAGTGGATACTGTGGCGTCAGTGTGAATGGGTGGCATTTGTCGAGTTAACCAATGCCGCCGAGTATTCATTTCTCGAATCAAATCGTCGCGTAACTTGATCATACATTGCATGGTTCGTTTTGCTGTATATCTGCGGCCTTGGAAGGTAATGGAGAGTTCAAATTCAATTGCCTCGTTGTGGGGGCTATTGGAACTTGACTTGCTGCTATGAGCATTGTGGGGGTTGCGAGGCTTGCGGACTCCCCATTTGTCGCTGCTGACGTCCACTACGGATCGTCGATGGACAGGAGAGCCCTGTGGAGAGCCAGTAGTGCCATTGATCGTCATGCGCTCTTTTGGTCCCCTCCGTCGCATCGTTTTGTTCGTGGAAGAATTATTCCCAGTGAGATACTGCACTAGTCGCACAGGATCGATCTTGGCCTCCTTGATGGCAATACCCAGCATACTGCTACTGGTACTGCTGCTGGAGCAGTCAAACTCGTCATCTAGAGACTTGAGAGGAGGTAGATAAGCATACGAAGAATGAAGGGGGGTGGATGTGCTCCCGATGCTGCGCTTGCTGTGCGTTTGATCATGATCCGAGCCAGTAGTTGCGTTCGAGCTGGTTGAGCTTGTGGTGGACAGTGACTCTTGCTGATCTGTCCCCGCCTTGCCTCCTATCGTCGGTGATGATGAAAACGGTGCTGCAAGTGCCCTGCCACTGGCCAATGATGTGAAGGGTGTTGTCGTCGAAGTGGATCTTGCTCCAAAAGATGTGCTGCTGCTACTTGTATCCTCCACAGGCGGAAACAAGCCAGGGAGTGCATAGGCCGACATGCTAACGTGGATGGTTTGTGCCTAAAATAGTATTATTTCCTTCAGCTTGCTCTGGTCTTCCGTCCTTGTAGGTCGGGTGTCTTTTGGGAGGTAGATATGTCTACAGTGAAGAGATAGAGAGAGCAAGAGGGGGGAAGGTGGTGGCTGTGTCAGCAAAATGGAGCAGCTGCAAGTTGTGTGTGTGTGTGTGTGTGCATATGATTCTATTATAGGAACCAAGACAGTTCCGAAACTACGACGTAGGTAACAACAATGAACAATTCACAAATCGCCTATGTCATTCGTTGTGGTTGTTTCAGGAACACCAACACGGAAGCTCACTGTCAGTCTGTTTTACATTTATGAAATAAACTACCGGTAGTACTCCGTAATAATACCAGTGTACTGGTAGCGTAGCAGTAGTACCGGTATTTGAAGCCTGCATACCGAGAGCCTTCTTTTGAGTTTTCGCTTTTTTCTGTTTCACTCTGTTTGATAGACTCGGAGGGCGCTAGATTGTGTCGCAGTCGAGCCATCCATCGAAGTAGAGAGTGTTCGCCGCAACATTCAGACATCTTCAGTCACGAATACAAGCATTCGGCGGTTGGGAGATCGAATTTCCCGAACAGTTCGCAAAACGAATGACAGAGAGTAGGATGATACAAAAACAGCAGAACCATGGTGACTTACCTGGAAGGAGGAGGTTGTCGTGAGATGAAACAAAATCATTCGAGGAAAGTATTTCGTTGGGGAGAAAACAAAGGAAAGACACGAAAGTGTATCCTTGGTGCTGTGTTGTTTGTCCTTCAAGGTCGATACTCGTAAAAAGCGACAAGCGGGAGATGACGATGACGAGAAAGTTGCCGCCCAAGCCATAACAAACGCGTTGCCACGCCAGAGGAGAATGAGACAAAAATGCGGGGTGACGACGAGGAGAAGGACAAACGGCGTCATTCAAAAAATTTACATCATGGTCGAAACAATCGAATGAATCAAAACAACTGCATTCGAACTACCTACGCCCTACGACGTACCCTTCGTACTTAGCACTCTCTAGGTACTGACTGTAACGTAGAGTACCGACAGTAGCTACCGTAGGTACGGTAGTCCGCAGTTCCTATCATGTTCGCTACCTACTGTACTACCTAGGTACTACGTAGGTACCTACCGGTAGTACGGTAGATTTCGGTGTGCATGTACGGTCAAAGTCCTACGTTACTTGTTGTGCGGTAGCTAATACGTACATACTGTTAGGTACATACAACTCGCTCTCTCTGTATTGGATACTGTCTGTTCTACCGCATGCCTTTGACTGTGAATGATTATTATTGTCCACTACTAAAGTATGAGAGCTACGATTTGTTACTTCCACAAGGTCGTAGAGAATGATAAGATTTTTACTACGAAGTGCTGTAGTACTTTTCTAGTATCATCTGATCGGGTGGCGAAGTCGTTCCTCCCCGTTAATCCTCCCCGTACTCCATGTCAGTAATTAATGAAATCATGTCTACGCTAGTAATTAACAGTAAATGCAATTCGAAGTATTATTTTTCGAAATATGAAGTACACATCGACAATCTGCGAAATGATTCAAACTTGGAAAAAACAGAACATAAGGATAACATTTATTATACTTGTGCTACCTATTATACAGCCTATTTTATTTCTCAATTGCGCCGTGCCATTCAATGGCGGACGTGTTGGGAAAAATGGCAGCAACAGCCACATATGGGAACCCTTTCTACAGCATTGCCATTTTCTTTTGGGCTTCCTCTAGTTCGCATTTGGCCAAGGATATTTCTTCCGTGAAACGTAATAATGAAGTATTCAAGGACGTAAAATCCAGTTTGGTAGCTGGAGCAGTCTCGCCATTCTTGTGGCGATCAAGTTCCTTTTGCAGAAAAGATATTACTTCGTCTTTTTCGTTCAATTTCTTTTCCAACTCCGTCGTTTGAACTTCCCGCGTAGAAGTGGTAGTCTCTTCTCCGTCCTTTTCTTTGATCGAAGAAAGTGCTTTGTTGGCTTCTTCCAGTTCACACTTCAACCTTTCGTACTCGATCAATTTCTCCTTCAGCCCATCGACTTCTTGTGCTTCGTGCATCAAAATCTTGATCTTGGCGTCGGCATCTACCATTTTGTCGGCCATTTGACTCCAATCTTCCAGTTGCTTTTCAATTTCATTCTCCAAGGTCTCGATGTGATATTGGCTCTCCTTGAGCTCGTCCTCCGTCTTATTCAGGCGCTCCTGTAGATCATTCTTCTCCCTGGACGCCTGTTGCAGCTCTTGCCGTAGCGATTCCAATTCCTTGGCGATATCTGCGGGAACATAGGAATTGGGAGCATCGTCGATATCCTCTGCACCTTGTGCATACAATGTCTTTGCAACACTATCTGGCTTCTCTGCTTCGTCATCAGGAACAATATCTTCCATTATTTGTTTTCCTGGATTTGTCGGTACCGGCTCAACCTCTTCATCAGTACCTGCCTCAGCCTCAGGTGCTCCCGAAGCTTCATTCGATTCCTTCAAATCTCGTGCTGGATCAGCATCTCTTTCTTGTTCAGGATTGTCAACCGTCTCGTGTGGGGATTCTTCCTTCTCTTCCTGCTTTTCGTCGACCTGAGTTGAGGGAGTTACCTCTTCTGATTCGGCAATAACAACTTCATCCTCCTTTGTTTCGCTCGAAGGAAAAGTTGGCAACTCCTCTGTCTTCTCCAGTTCGTCGACCATTGGCTCAACTTCCCTTTCTTTCGTTTCGGAATCAGCCACTTCTGCCAGAGTCTCCTCTGTGGTTTTGGATTCGATAGTCTCGACTAGTGATTCCAAGTGTTCGTCTTCTGCTTCCTTTTCTTCTGTAGTTTCTGTGACGGCCTCGGCATTTTGAGATGTGTCAATCTCAGCATATGTTACCTTCTCTTCAGATTCGCCTCCTTCTACTGGAGCCTCCTCTACCTTTTCAAATTCGACAGTCCCAGCTGGTGGTACCGAAGGTTTGTCTACCGTTTCCTTCCCTTCCGCAGCTTCTGTGACGACTTCGGCAGTTGGAGGAGTGTCATTTTCACCATCTTTTAGTCTCTCTTCAGATTCGGTCACTTGTGCTTGACCCTCTTCTGTCTTTTCAGATTCAATAGTCCCAGCTGGTGTTACTGAAGCTTTGTCTACTGCTTCATTCTCTTCCGCAGCTTCTGTGACGACTTCGGCAGTTGGAGGAGTGTCATTTTCACCATCTTTTAGTCTCTCTTCAGATTCGGTCACTTGTGCTTGAGACTCTTCTGTCTTTTCAGATTCAATAGTCCCAGCTGGTGTTACTGAAGCTTTGT
Source organism: Nitzschia inconspicua (assembly GCA_019154785.2). Taxonomy (NCBI): domain Eukaryota; phylum Bacillariophyta; class Bacillariophyceae; order Bacillariales; family Bacillariaceae; genus Nitzschia; species Nitzschia inconspicua. Next base: position 2,145,092 of record JAGRRH010000018.1, read on the forward strand.
CTACTGCTTCATTCTCTTCCGCAGCTTCTGTGACGGCCTCGGCAGTTGGAGGTGCGTCATTTTCACCATCTTTTGGTTTCTCGTCAGATTCGGTCACTTCTGCTTCAGCCTCCACTGTCTTTTCAGATTCAATAGTCTCGGCTGGTGTTACTAAAGGGTCTACTGTTTCCATCTCTTCCGTCGCATCTGTGACGGCCTCGGCAGGTGGAGGAGTTTCAGGTTCAGATGGTTTCTTTTCAGATTCGGGTATTTCCGGCTGAGTCCCCACCGTCTTCTCAGGTTCAATAGTCTCGCCTAACGTTTCCGACGTTTCACTTTTTGTTTCCATCTCTTCCGTCGCATCTGTGACGGTCTCGGCAGGTGGAGGAGCGTTAGGTTCAGATGGTTTCTTTTCAGATTCGGGTATTTCCGGCTGAGCCTCCACCGACTTTTCAGATTCAACAGTCTCGTCTAACGTTTCCGACGGTTCACCTTTTGTTTCCTTTTCTTCGGTTGCATCTATGACGGTCTCGGCAGGTGGAGGAGATTCAGGTTCAGATAGTTTCTTTGCAGATTCGGGTATTAGCGGCTGAGCCTCCACCGTCTTTTCAGATTCAACAGTCTCGTCTAACGTTTCCAACGGTTCACCTTTTGTTTCCTTTTCTTCGGTTGCATCTATGACTGTCTCGGCAGGTGGAGGAGTGACAGGTTCAGATGGTTTCTTTTCAGATTCGGGTATTTCCGGCTGAGCCTCCACCGTCTTTTCAGATTCAACAGTCTCGTCTAACGTTTCCGACGGTTCACCTTTTGTTTCCTTTTCTTCGGTTGCATCTGTGACGGTCTCGGCAGGTGGAGGAGTGTCAGATTCAGATGGTTTCTTTTCAGATTCGGGCATTTCCGGCTGAGCCTCCACAGTCTTTTCAGATTTAACAGTCTCGCCTAACTTTTCCAACGGTTCACTTTTTGTTTCCTTCTCTTCCGTTGCATCTGTGACGGCCTCGGCAGGTGGAGGAGTGTCAGGTTGAGTGTCTGATGGTTTCTTTTCAGATTCTGTAGCTTCTGCCTGATTCTCCTCTGCTTTTTGAGATTCGACAGTGCCAGCTGATGTTTCCGACGGTTCACCTGTTGGTTCCTTCACCTGTGTACTTTCCACGATAGTTTCGGCAAGTGGAGGTTGAACTGTTCCCGCATCGACGGCTCTCTCCTCCTCATCCATCTCTTTGTTTGGTGGTGCTGTGGGCGTTTCCACGGATGTTTTTTCAGTACCTTGTACTTCCAAAGAATTCTCTAGTTCTCTTGAATCTTCGTTCGCCGTTGCTGGTGTTTCGTGTTCCGTCGGTTGCTGAACATCTTCTTCTGTAGCTGATTTGGGGGTATCACCTTCGTTCGGCTCTTTTTTCGATGGAAGTTCCTTCTCGTCCGCGGCTGCATCTGTAGGAGTTCCTTCAGGTGTGACATCGTTCGTTTCATTTTCGTTTTGTGTTTTGTCTACTACAACATCAACGGAAGCCCCGGCTTCGGAGATCTCTTTGGTAGGTTCATCGGGTGCAGAAGATTCCTTAGCAGCCTCTTCCTCCTCAGCAACAACTTCTTTGGCCATGTCTTTCTTACTCTTTTTCTTCTTGAGCTTTTTATCGTGGTTTGGCGCCTTTTTGAGTTTAGCCTTTTTCTTTTCCTCTACTGGTGCAGCATCATCTTCGGTGGCAGCCACCTTCTCGTCTGAAGCAGCGTCTGCAGGAGTCCCTTCCGTTGTAGTACCTTTCGGTTCATCTTCCGTCGGTGTTACTTCTCCGTGTGCTTTTTCTACGGAAGCCTTAGCTTCAGAGGTCTCAACGGATGTAGCAGAGTCCTTAGCAGCAGCCTCCTCCGCAATAATTTCTTTGGTCACGTCTTTCTTACTTTTTTTCTTCTTGAGCTTTTTGTCGTGATCTGATGCCTTTTTGAGTTTGGCCTTCTTGTCCTCTACTGATGCGGTAGCATGTTCGGTAGCAGCCACCTTTGCGGTCTTTTTCTTGACCTTTTTCTTGTCGGCATCTGCCTGTGGTTCATGTACAGCCTCGCTGTCCACACCACTCTCAACCAACGGCTCGACTGCAGTCGTCTCCTCTTTGTGAATCACATCTAGTTTGGCCTTGGATTTGGCTTTTTTGAGTCCTAGCGTCTTGTTTTTATCTTTCTTTATTGGCTTGGATTCATGTTCATGTTCATGCTGAGAGGGCGATTTCGCGGCATCACCATCTATCGGTTCTGCTTTTTTGGTTTTCTTCTTTTTCTTTTCCTCAACCGTTGCTGCCGCGTCTTCCGGCACTGCTTTGGTGGCAGACTTGGCCTTTTTCTTAGTCTTTTTGGCAGTCTCCGAATGTTCCGTCGTATCATTGAGTTCCTCCGCCTCTTCTACCACAGCAGGAGTCTCGACGGGTTTGGTTTCGCCCTCCTCCTTTTCCTTGTGATGCTTCGTTTTGCTTGTCTTTTTCTTTTCCTTTGCGGCATCAGCAGTGTCTGCGGTTTTTGACAATTTCTTCTTCTTCTTGTCGTCGGTCGAGCCATTTATGTCTTTTCCATGTGTGTCGCCCATGATGACACTGTTGGCTGTCAAGCGATAAGAATTATTGGTGTTTCTCCAATAATTCTAGGATGGAGATTGGGAGACGACAGAATTACAAGCGCTTTTGAAATAGTCGTGTTTCGTTGCTCAGCTGCGGGAGCGGTTTCGACACGAACTATAGCCACAAATGCTATCGACTTCTGCACGTGCTTGCTAGTATTTCAATCTCTCTGGTACAACAAATTGTTGCACTGAATACTGCTGCTTCCGAAGCTGTCTAAAAATATAAAAGAAATGAAATCGCAGTATCATATATCCATCTCAACTTTTTATTCATCAGCTGCTCGACAAAGAAACCCAAATTTTCGATTGCCTGTCCCATACTACTTCAGCAGTATTACTACCGTACTTATGCAGTTATTAAGTACAAGGCTTCAGAATGAGGGAAACAGAGGTGCATCTTCGTTTTCACCATACCGGTACTCCTATTACGTAATACTACCGGTACTACAAAAGTCGTATAAAATATATCCAGGGACATCCGACAGATCCGACATGTCATTGTGATGTCTTGGCATTTTCTTTACTGTTAATAACTGGATACATACATTCCTGGAATAGGGAATTCTGCTCCCTTCTTTTCCTTTCTCTTTCCTACTTTCCCCCCTTCCGGAGGCACGTTCCCCCCATAAAACTCACTTGGAGACTTGGATATTGGAGACTTGGAGGTTGAGACTTCGTGCCGGAGAATATTAGGTACTTACAGTTAACTTACAGTTACTACGGTTATTGGTAGTAGATTGAACATACTATAGTATGTATTGAAAGTATCTACGAGGTATCGGTACGTATGGTCTTTCGTTAGTTGCTTCAAGGACACGCGTTCGGCATGAGCTGCACCTTTAACGTCACGAGAAGGAAATGCGAAGCGACGAACCACGTGAGACTGTGAATGTGAATCTCCATGCATCAATCAAACGTCACGATCAATTCCATGACAAACGGTGAAGAAACTTTATCGTACTGTTGCGTCAAATAGTCCCGAAGAAGAAAAAAAAACATCGGAAAAAATAACTACTACGACGTACACAGTACTTTTTCTCCAGAATAATTCACTGTAAAAATAATCAATTCTTCGTTTACAACAACAACAAAACATGACACCGTGTCCGTCATCATATCAGAGCATCGCCATGAATCTCGCTAGAACCAACAATTGCACAACACTTCCACTGAATCCTAAGAATGACGATGATCAGTGTCCAATCGCCGAAACTACGGCAGATTCTCCTGCATCACAACCTCTTTACCCGGCAACGTCATACCGACAGCGACAGCATCCTGACAACAACTACGAATCAACGTCATCTGCCTGTCATTGTCATCAATCGTCTCGTCAGAAACGCAAATCTTACAGGGGGTTGGGACGAATACGGTTCGGAAAGACCTATCCTTGCATGGTGTTTCTCTCTGTCATTGTCTATTGGACGTTTGTGTCACTAGTACCCATCTACAACAAGTTCTTCTTTCAGAAGACTCTCTACCCATATCCCATTGCTACAGCTGGCATTCAACTGGGTGTAGTGTCTCTGCTATTAGCATTGTGGAATGTCTTCAACCACTTTTTCATGGGACGACATTCGCGGCTGCAGTATCAAAAGTATCACCAGCAATATTCGGTGTCAAGGGCGACCAGTAATGACTGTGTTTCCTCTCACGACGACAACAAAACATCCGGAGATTCGTGTTCATGCTGTTATCATCCAAACTCAAGTCCTCCTTCCTGGATCTTTGGGCCCCATTTTTGGTGGAAGCTCCGGTGGTGCTTTCCTATCGGAACACTTTTTGGGTTGAAGTATGCCGTGACCAATTTAGGTTTACACTTGGTACCGGCACCTACTCACCTTTTACTGCAATCTACCGATCTGGTATGGACGGTTCTCAGTGCTTGGTGGATCAACGGAGAGAGCGTCGCTCTTGTCGAGATGATCTGTTTGTCGGGATGTGTGGGTGGTTCTGTAGTGTTGGGATGGCAGCTCAACAGCGAATCGACCATGACTGCACCGCTCTATGCCATTGCGGTAAATTTGATTTCGCCCATTTTGTTGGGATTGTGTTTGGCGACACTCCGACTGGCCTGTACCGAGTTGATGAGACCAGACAATCGTGTGGGAGGAACGGTCAGTTCGGTAGAATTGACGTCCGTCAAATTGATGGTCAGTTCGGTAGTTGGATTGATAATGGCGTGTCTCATGGAGGGCGGGGATGAAACCAAACAGCCCTGGTGGGGGGCCTTTATTGATCTTACCAAATCTACTCAATGGGGAGTTATGGGCGGTGCCTTGCTCATCTCGGTATTTCAAGTCAATTGCACCTTTTTGACCTTCTTGACGTCCGCCGTTGCGTTGGGATTGGTGGGACAAGTCAAGATTGTTCCACAATGGCTTTTGGCTTTCATTTCTTCTAGTCGAAGTTCCAACTTTCAATTCCACGCTATGAATTTGGTCGGAGCTGCTTTGATAATGGGCAGTGCGACGGCATTTGCTCTGTTCAATTGGGTCAAATTTTTCACCATGGTGGAATCCCATCCTGACGAGTCAGACGAGGAACGAGGCACAGACACTGACTTTGTACACGAGATGGAAGCAGATATTTCAGAAGGAAAGCCTCTGTTGCTCTTTAGTGATGCCAATGACTTTGGAGCTGCGGTAGTACGAAAGAACTATTTCACTATGGAGGAAACAATGGAGTACCAAGGCTCCGACGAGGAAGACGAGGCTACAGAAGACATTGCATTGGTCACAAATCATCACTAGAGATAGGCCGGTTAAGCTAGCGACCAATTTTGACTTCATTTTCCCTCTCAATGATTCTGTCGTACTACCGTAGTAATAATATTATGACTACGACTTCTAACCGAACTCCAAGTACCGTACCCTCGTATCGTGATAGTGAGCGCAGGCGCGCGCTGGTCTGTGAATCGTCACTTCCTTTTTTTCTCTGCCGGCAGATGGTCACTTTCTGCTCTCCGAAGCTTCGGCATCATCAAAACGAGACAACATCATGATCAACGTTCACCTCCCCAAAACCGTGCTGACACCGAGTGTTCGATAGTAGACTGTGGCTATCCAAGTATTGCCGTCGAGCGTCAAGTTCATTCGATCCAAATTGATCTTTTGTGCTGCGTCGTGGAAAGGGCAATCTTCCGATTCCCGCACTTCTTCCGCCTGTATTTCGTTGCTGTGGAATTATTTCCATAGTGCGAAGCGCTGTCTCGCTTATCATCACCATGTCTTGTCTCATCAGTAAACCGGAAGCCGAAATCAACCGGAGCATGATCAAGTTTCTACCCGAACTAGACAGTGAGTACGCTCGATACCCCATGCATCATCCACAGTGGTATCAGCCCAGCCAAAAGGGCCCAAAAGGTGAGCCCTGTTTCATTCAAGAAACAGAAAATGGCATCAAGAAAGACTATGTCTTTTGCAAATGTGGGTCCAAAGGTCCAGGATACTATTTGCTCATGACCAAGGTCAGTTACGTCAATCTCTACACCAAGCTGGATTCCTTGCAACCGGGCACGTGCGGTGTCGCGTGCAACGCGGCAGATCGCAAGGCTCTGGACGAGTACGACGATGTCAAACGGGTGCTCTACGGACGTCACATGAGTCCTCGGCCGGACGATGCTGCGGCTGGAAAGCGAGCAATGGACGAGGCACAAGGAATGGCCACAGCCGCCTACAATGGTGATGTCGGGGCGTCTTTGGGAGCAGCAGCCACAGTTTTTGCAGTGACAGATAAGAATGTCAAGTTGAGGTAATGAGTAGAAGAACGAGTGGAATAGATTATACTCGGAGTAAAATTCTATAGATTACGACGCACGACATCTGAGAAAGGTGCTGACTCAATGATGCTGCCGTGTCATGTATCACTGTGTTTCCCGACCACACACACTCCTTTTCTCTTCATCTGCACTGTGTTGGATTCACCATCAAAACTATAGTGTTGCTGATGTACGGTCGAATGAGATTAGCTAGGAGGGAGCAACTCCGCTTCCTGGCTAGCTGCTAGAGAATCTCCTACGCCAAGAAAGAAAGATCGACGTCTGCAACTGAACATGGATAAACTGGATCCAGATCAACCCTTGCCCAAAAGCCATGTTTTATCCAACTTTGTTCCTTTCAAAAACACATTTATTTTGTCCAATATGGATACAATCGTCTTGGCATTACTTTGCCATTGCTGTTGTACCATCATTCGAATCATGGGCCGCACGGCTTGTGGGCGCTCGACATGAACAACAATAAAAAAGACAAGACATGTTGACAAGACGTTGCCTTCGGTAATGGCTTCGTGTTTCTGCAGGTACTCCTTCAACGGTAACAAATCCTCGATATAAGTGTTCACTCTATGGAAGGGTGCCACCAATCTCTTCTCATTCATTAACATGGAATTGTGCACGGTAACGGCCGTACTGCTTAGCTTAGAGAGCGCATCCTTCGGGTTAATCGACACTGGGTCTTGTGGATTTGTCTCGTATTGGGATTTGTAGAACGATGAACCTCTATCGTTTCTGTTCCGTACGAATCCTGCCATTTCTCTGGTTGGAATGGTGATGCTGTCTTCATCGTACCTGGGGATTATCGCGTCTTCTGATAAATCATGTACCAGACTACTTTCTTCCTCTCGTATTCGATGTGAAGAAAGGTCGGGGCTTTTTGTAGAGGCTGCATTAGTCAGCCACTGTTGTAGTCCAGAATTGGTTGTCTTTGTGTCTTTGGCATCGTCACGGAGATTGCTCATTACAATTCCCATCCCTCGCACGTCGTGAATGTCGCGGATTCCGAACTGCTGGAAGAGCTTCATTCCCAAAGATGCGATAACAGCAGCGTCCCTTGACGCCTGCTTCAGATTCCCACTCTTAGATAAATTGTGACATCGGCCATGTCCAAGAAACTTGGGTGCCTCTTTCGCATCTTGCTTTTTCTTCTTGAGTTTTAAGGTGACTTTGCAACCTTTCACACCGATGCATGACATGCGTTTTTCCACCTCTTTCGCCAACTCCATCATAAAATGATCAATCCCATATGGCCCATCAAATCGAACTCCGTAGTTGCATTCCGCCCCTACAGTCTTTCGCTCCGCATTGGGTAATACATCCCTTTCATCTCGTCCGTAGCAAAAATCATACATTCTCTCCCCATTTTTGGCTCCCATAATCTCACAAAGAAGCCTCTTCCCTTCGAGCCCCAAGTCCCAAACATCGTCAACACGAATCAGACCTTTCTCTTTCAACTTCGGTTCGCTTCTCCACCCAACCCCCGGCATATCACGAAGGAGTTTCCCCGAAAGTAAGCTAGTATGGTCCTTGACGACAAAAGATCCGTTCGGCTTGGCCTTATCACAAGCAAGTTTGGCCAGGTACTTGTTGGTTCCTATACCTGCCGTGGCAGTACACAATGTTTTTTCATAAATTTCCGCTCGAAGCTCCTCAGCCAGCGCTATCACATGTTCATGTACATCTTGGCCGCTTGCATCCACAAAGACCTCCATGATATATTCATCGCATGATATCGGTTCGACAGCACCTGGATGGTTTGGATCGGCGCAAAAAGCCTCTAATATCTCCAGCACTTGCTGCGCTACTTCGTCGTATCCTTCGAAATCGTATTTCAACACTATCAAGTCTGGGCATCGCTCGTACGCGGCTTTGAGAAACATGCCTTTCTTAATTCCATACTTCCGCGCTTCGTAATTCACAGTGGCACATTCTGAGGTTGAGTTCTTAAAGCTCACGTGGCTCTCGTTCGGTACGTGCTGTCCCTTGTCCATTCCCAAGTGCGAAATAGCAACAGGTCTGTTCCGAAATTCCGGATAATTTCGGAGCACAACTGCCGCAAAGAATTGATCCATGTCGACATGAAAGATAAAGCGCTTGGCATCCGCTGGAATCAAAGGTACGTCATTGTCGTGAAATTCCTTCCTTTTGTTTGTTACCCGTTGCTTGTAACTTCCGATAAAACTCAACCGACTGGATTTAAAGTACGATTCGACAAAGGATGGGTCCGTTCCTACCGTTCGTATCTTTCCGTTGATGAATTGCGTGTTGGTCTTACCCCTCGATTCCTTAGAGCCAATTATTGGTGTGGCCGGATCTTTAGTGTTGGAAGCAGATTCAACGATGGTTTTGACTTGACCATTTGTGGACGGCGACTCAACCATCGATACATCGATTTCTGATCTCCTTGACGGGGAATTGGTATGTGGTTTGACGATTTCTGGAATGACCTGTCTCCTTGAAGTTGGTTTGGGTACCGAATTCTCAACTGGCAGAGGCTGCCCGTTTCCATGAAACATGGATTTCAGCCCTTGTTGATTTTGCTCTTTGTTCAGGAGATACTTTCCATGAGGCAGTAACACTCCTGTCTTGACACTGTCCACAATCCATGCTGGAACACAAACAGGTGTCGGCCGTCGTTGATTCTTGTAAATATTTTGCTTGGCGGTCGACATGGCAGACGCGATGATGTGCGTGACACGGGTAGTTTCATATGTCTCATAATCCCCACCATGTTTTTGGACCATCCGTCGCAGAGTGTGTTCATCAGGATCGGTAAAGCCTTGTACCTTGATGACAATGCCGTAAAAGAAGAGATCGGGCCGAAAGTTCCGTCGTACTGAAGGGGACGTCAGTTCGAGAGTGGATGTTTCTATCTGCTGGGATACATCAGTAAACGTTGTCAGTGGCTGTGCATGCGTAGATGGAACAACATTTCTTGTAGTCAGTAAAGTATCATGATCCTTTACAGTTGAACCATTTAAACTCATAAGGGGATCCGAGGTGGAGGGAGCATCATTGATGGTCCTTGCCAAGGGAAGTTCACGAGGAGTCTCATACGTCCGACGAAAACCACTGGAATCCACAGATGCGAAAGACGAATCCATGGTGGCTCCATCCATTTCCATTTCCATCTCCTTCCTGTGTTCATGTCTCGCTTTTTGTTCTAATCCATCGCCTCGACTCTCCAAACTTTTTCGTTGCAGCTGTTGGATACGTTCCTTCTTTTGTTGGACATGACCATGTCTCTTTCCTAATCGCAGCAACATGGATCGGGCCTTGGAAGAGGAGGTGGTTGCCGATACTTTTCGTTTTCCACCGCCATTGGTGCCTTGGGCGGGCGGTTTGGTGCCGAGTTCAAAGGTGATGGCACGGTGCTTTTTGGGAGTAGGCGAGGATCCGGATGGCTGCTGTTGCGACTCAGAAACGTTTCGTTTCAATAGGGAGGATTTTCCCGGACTACCAGGTGGTGGTTTGGGCACAAATTGCTGGGGGATTTGCGTTTCACTTCGTGGTTCCACTTTCGGTGGCGGCGGTGGAGGTAGCACCAGACCAAACTGTTGTCGCTGCACGGCAATTTTTCGTGCCATGTAATTGTGAAACGAATTTGAACCATCACGCATGGAATTCTTTTTGTTTCGACCAGCTCGGAGGGCTACCTCGTCCACCTGTTCGGGTTGCATTGACTTGGATGGTTTCACCATCTTTTCTGAAAAAGAAATACGTTGTTGGACACTTTGAGGGACGATCTTGCCAGTCGGTCAAATGTTCGTTCCGTTCGTTCCGTCACAGAAATTTGGAAGGGACAAGTTGTTCCAAACCGGCAGAATTGTTGTTGTGTCGATCATCACTATGAGAAGAAAGATTACTGTTGATAGTAAGGGGTGGTGCACCCAGTGCAATCTTGCATCATAAAGGCTCTTGACTTGGAACTTTTGGTACAATACTTCTTCCTACCAAAAAGGATTATGATGTACATGCGTCGTAAATACCGTCGTAACTGTAAGAACAGCTAACTGTAAGAAATATAAACGCTGAAGGACAGAAGAGAGGAGTGGAGGATGGAATGCATCTCACTACGACTGAGACAGCTCATTTTCGAACCATTCATGAAACGACTGGCGCGCGTATACCATTTTTTCAGAAGAATCTGAAATTACCTCTCCCATTGATCATCTTCAACGCAACCAACTGCCATATTACATCGCATCAAAATATCACATCCGCTCCTCCATACTCGACGACATCAACCGTCCGCATGCCTAACCCCGACGCTTGAGGAAAGAGGACCATGACAAGGATTCGATATTTTTCAATCTTTCTAGTGTTGCTGTCATGGCCTGAGAGGCATCGAGATCTCTCGGCAGGCAATGTGGTGGTGCTAGCTTGGACTTGCACACCAACAATGCCAACATCAACATCAAAATCAACGACAACCAAGACCTCTTCATCATCATTCATTCCAACATTTCTGTCATCATCCAGGAAAACGAATGACAATGTAATGAACACAGTTCGTTCGAGGAGGAAAATGTTCCTCTATTCTCAACCCAGTGACGCGTCCGATGTTGTCCATGGCGAGGATCATGACGATTCCGATAGGAAGGACGACATATTTGGATATCCTCAAGAAGATGACGTCGACAGTAAAGAGCAAGATCAAGACGAGCCTGAACCTGAACGAAAGTCAGTCATCGGAAATCCTCGTCCAGCAAAACAGAAACCAACCTCACTATGGGAAGAGATTGGAGGAGACAAGAAGACATTATTGTTGCACGAGAACAAGAAAAAAGAAGACGAGGGCGTCCCTCGCTTTTCTAAAATGAGATGGAAAAAGAAGTCTTTTCTCATGATGCAAGACGTCCGCAAGGAAATGACAAAAAATCGTAAGCGTGCACCGAAAAAGGCTGAAGAGGTGGCAGTTCGACTTCATCAATGGTATGAGTATGAAAAAGAGCAGCAACAAGAGGAAAGTATCAACTCAACAGGGATGGCTGATCCTGCTGCGGAGGACGGGCCGGCAGAAGATTCATTACTGAGTATGATGGAATCGTCAGTTTTGCAAGCCTACAACTTGTATATTCATGCACTGGCAAGGTCATCATTACCCGGTGCTGGATATATGGCAGAAGATATCTTGCTGGAAATGAAATCCAAAGGCATTCCTGCCAATGTCGTCACGTATACTAGCATCCTGGATGCACATGCTCGATCTCCCAACGATGGCGGAGCTCAAGCCGCCGAAGATTTTCTCTTTCGATTGATGCAGACGGGTTTGGCGGAAGAAAATCTGAATGAACTGACTTGTGACACTATTTTGAATGCTTGGGCTCAAGAGAGAACCATGGAAAGCGCGGAGCATGCCGAAATGATTTTGCTCCGACTCGAAGAGAGTCAACTGGCAAATGTTCGTCCTACGCCAAACTCATATGCAACAGGTACGTCGCCTTTGCGAATGATGGACGTGGAAAACCATGTTCTCGAGTGCAATTTTCTCATTGCTGGTTTTCTTTGTAGTGATGAATGCATTTGCCAAAGTGGGTTCGACACAAGCTGCCGAGAGAGCCGTAGCACTGCTAGCTAGGATGATACGCAGAACCTCGGTCGAGGTCGAGGAAGTCAAAGCGGGGCGACGAAGCAAAAAAAGTTTACAAAAGAATGGAATAGTTCGACCAGATACGGTAACATTCAACGCTTGCATCAACGCGTGGGCAACATCCAGAGACCCACGGGCCGGAAAGAAGGCGATGGAAATCCTCGAACAAATGAAGGAGATCAGCACTTCAGAGGATAGTTCTGATTTTGATGCCCATCCTGATACGGTCACCTACAACACGGTTCTCTCATGTTGGAGCCATTGTGGTGACAAAAACGCGGCATTACAGGCGGAAAGGGTCGTTAAAAACATGAGGAAAATAAGTGAACAAAACTCGATGAGCAAAGTCCACGCCAATACTGTCACTTTCAACACTGTGTTACACGCCTGGTCACAGTCGAAGTTACCCAATGCGGCCAGTCGAGCAGAGGAGCTGATAGGGTACATGATTCAATCCAACGATCCCAACATTGCTCCCGACGTGTATTCTTTCAATTGCGTCATAGACGCTCTCTCGAAATCCAAGGAATCGTACAAAGCTCGTAGAGCTCGGGAATGGCTCGACCGATTGCACGAGAAGCACGTGCAAAGCCCGGAATCCAACTTGAAACCGACTACCAGCACTTACAATACGGTCCTTAATGCTTGTGCCTTTTCGGCGCAACGAACGACGCAGGAAGAACAGCGCGAAGCATTAAAAATTGCGGTAGGGTCCTTTGCATCGATGCCACGCGAACGAATAAAGCGTGATACCGTTACATACGGCACCATGCTCAAGTGTTTTGCCAACCTCGTACCGAAAGGCGACGTCCGCAATCGAATGGCGTTACAAGTCTTTCAAGAATGTTGCGAAGAAGGTATGGTGGGTGAGTTGGTGTGGAATGAGATTCGTCGATCGGTTCCTCCGCAACTGATACAGCAGACCTGTCAATTCAAACGGGAATGTGGATCGATGGAGGTGTCCGATTTACCTATGGAATGGCGTGTCAACAACAAGGGCGATCGTCCCAAACCACAAACTCAAGAGAAGCCACGGCGCTCAAAGAAGACAGGATCGTCTTCTTCCAATAGGCGTCAACCCAAAGTCAAGGAAGAAGCTGTCTCGGTAAAACCTAAGTTCTTTCTCATTGAAAAGTCATTCAGTTCGGACAAGGACATGATCTTTTGATCAAATACTACACAAACGCTAAAATAAACTACCTAGAAATTGTGCATTATCTAGTCTTTCTTTGTTTCTATAACCTTTGGGCCAAGCTTTCAATTTCCTTCTGCAATTTGGTCCGATATGTTGGTTGTGCATGGTACCATTCTTGCAATATTGTTACGGCATCGTGAAAATGCTGTTGTTGTTGTTCGGCGTCGACCCATGTTCGATAGGCGACAGTGAGTGTCGTGGATGTCGCGACATCTGCCAATTCTCGTACCACATGTTGAGCGTCGTGAATGGCAATTTCACTCTTCCCTTGTTCGACGTAGGCTTGAGCTCGAAGGGCGTGAGCATGAGCATTGGCAGCAGTTTGCTGAAGGTCGGATGTTTCCAATTTGGAGATGACACTGGACAAGTATCGTATTTGTTCCGTCAAAGGCAACGTTTGACTTTGCTCCATAACTTTGGATGCGGCGACCAGTACCTTGGGAGGTGCCAGCTTTGACCTTTCTACGGAATCTTCTTGTTCATTTGCCAACAGGGCTGCTAGTTGCAGAGCACAGGTTTGTGCATCGGTCATGTGGTGCAGTAGTTTTGAAGTTCCATTGGGTAAGTCGATTTGTATATTTGGTCCCATATCGCAATGCGACAAGCACGAGGATTCCACAACGCGGATGTCGTCGTCGTGAAAGAAATTGCTCATCGTCTGTAGGACGTCGACATTCTTGGAGGCACGCTTGCAGCAATGTTTGTTTTGACAGACTTTGACGGTGACAGGAGGATCCCTATTAGATAATGCTGCGACGATCGGAATCCAGCCAGACATTAAATTGATGGTGACCATCGAAAGCAAGATCCTGAACCTTGCCCGGACCGTGCGACGTTGACCGTGAGTGCGAATGGTCGTCGTCATCTTGGTGGTCCAATGTGATGATGGGGAATGGATAAAGATCTGAATGAATGGACAAACAATGGATGTCGCCTGAGAAGGATGATGCTGCCAACGATAGTATCTGGCACTGCTGGGATTGTGTTTCGATCGATCATCGGACTGTGTCATGAAAAGAAACAATTCCCTGTGATGAGATTCATAGTTCTTGTTTCTTGTTGTCGGAATCGAATGACTGTATCATAGCATGAAAGTGATGGCACATTCGCTTATAAGGGTTAAGGATTTTTCAGAGAAACACGACACAAAGGGCGACGGACAGTGTGACATAGACACTCACAGTCAAAACTCATCACTGTGAGTAGTCTACCGGTATCATAGTGTGTCCGGACGCATGGAGGATTGAACCCGTCGTTGTCGTACAATAACTACTACTATTACTACTTCTGTCACATCTCACGTGCCATCGACAGTCCAGTCCATACAGCGACGAACTTCTGTCTATAGAAACCCTCTTGGAATATCATCATGTAAGCAAACAGCCGAATGCAATTGGCAATGTGCGCTTTCCAGGCGACGAAGGGAAACACCGTACCTTTACGTCGACTTGGGTGAAGGGACCGTTATCATGTCGTTTCACGCCCTTGACGTCACAACAACCAACCCATGCACATACTGATCCCATCTTTTGTTTTGTTTTGTTTTGTTTTGATTCATTTTCTCGTTATAGTTCAGCAACATCCAGATAGTGCAACATTAGAAGAAAGGTTGATTTTTTTGGCACACAACAGCAGTTCAGTATTTTTGACTCCCACTCGATCCATTGGGCAACTGGACAACTCGTCATAACCAAAGAATACTTTCAGTTCAATCCCCACCAAACCCCCCAATTTTCATCATGATGGACCCCATGGCTGACCTGGATGCGCCCACTGCGGCAACAGCATCTGCAAGTGACGAGAAGGAAGTGTTAGATATCACAACACTCCGATACAATGCCCAGAGTATTGATACTGTGCGGTCTGTCATGGGAATCGTCTCGGGATGTGTGGCTGGGATTTGTGGACTGACAGGATGGGCCGGTCTAGGTATGTCGTTATGGTGTTGGTTGGCACCGTTCTGCCTCGTGTCTCATACTGATAAATGTATTTGTTGTCCTAGCTTGCTTCTTGGTCCTACACACGTTGGTTTTGGTGTTGATATGGGCGTTTAAAATGAACTTTCAGCTGAAGGCATACACCAAACAGTCGGCATGGTCCTATGCAACTGCAAACATTCAACAAAGTGGACTCTCATTCACACTGTTTTGGACCCTTTTTTATGGTTTGGTGTACCTGTACTAATAATTCAATTACTCTCTAGCTAGTAGCATGTGACGAATGCACACATTATCTAATACTTCGAAGTAACTTCAAATTAATATTGCTCTGCAAAAAAACAACTCCGTAGAAATACAGAGTAGAATGCTTTGTAATGAAGTCGTAGCTACTGTACGGATTAGATCCTGTACCTTGCTTTCATTCTCTTTGGCTACTAGAGAGAGTAGCTAGCATTTACTGTTACTCCAAATGTTTTACATCCTCCTCGTATCATACATACATAGGTAGATTGAAGATAGTAGTACTTGAAAAAGATGGACAAGTAAGACTACGATGTACTAGAGTACCGGTAGTACGGTAGTACGGTAGTCTACCTACCGGCCTGCGGAACCAGCATGGTAAGAGAAACGGTACAGTGACAGACCGTAGAAAGATCCAATTTTTGTTGACCACCATTGAAATACCTATTGTCGTACCTAATCATGCGTATCAAAGAATCATCAACGCCATCCAACCCCTCCTATAATGATGAAGAGCACCATCCTGTTGGCCTCAGCAGTGCTACTAACAGGCTCTGCCGTTGTCTCTTCTCGCTTCCCGCTTTACTCTAGGAATAACGATTTTCAGCCTCTGCCCAACATTATCTTTTTGGTGTGCGAATCCACAGATGGCAGAACGTGGCAACGAGGATATCAAGACGATGTGATTCCACTGCCAAACTTGCGCAAACTCGAAGATGACGGTGGCATTTCATTCTATCGGCACTACTCTAATTCTCCCGTCTGCTGTCCGTCCCGAGCCACCTTTTGGTCAGGAAAGCACGCTCATAAGATTCGTCACAAGCAACGCATCAAGAACAACGATCCGTTCGTGGTAAATGGCGTTTGGAACAATTTTGAAGGTCTAGATCCCTCTTACAACCACACAATTTTCGATATCCTGCAGCTCCATGGTTACGCAACCTATCTGAGTGGCAAACAAGACTACGTGACAGGTGGTCACTCCTCCAATGTCCGGTTCGATGCCTGGACCATGTATACCGACTTTCCATACGACATTCCATCCAATGGAGGATGGAGGGAAGAAACCGACATGTGTCTGAGTGAAGGCATAGTTCATGAGCAAGATGACAGTATCGAATCCAAATACTGGCATGGTGATTGGGAAAGTCTTCGTGAAACCATCGACTGGATCACTAATCACACAAAAAAGTCATCGGACAAACCCTTCTTTGCTTATCAAGGAATGAATATTGTTCATCCACAATACGTCACCAACCAGCGATACTACAGTGCCGTTGATCCCAACAAGATCAAGGTCCCGGAATGGATCAATCCCCAAGACATGCACCCTTGCGATTTGCAAGCGTCCATGCTCAAGGGCTGTTTCGCGGTGAATGCATCGACCAACACTGATGCCGACATCGAACGTCGACGCCGCATTCGACGAATTTACTATGCCATGATTAGTGAATTTGATGCCATGGTCGGCCGATATGTAGATGCTGTTCAAAAGGATTTGCCAAAAGAGGTTGCAGACAATACAGTGTTCATTGTCACGTCAGATCATGGCGATATGCAAATGGAGCACCATCAATTTTACAAACAAGCCCCCTACGATGCCTCCAGCAGCGTACCATTGCTAATTTACGACCCTCGGAGGAGGCGGCGGCACCAACAACAACCAGACATTTCGCTGCATCATCAAATTGTATCACACCCGACGCAACTCATTGATCTGTTTCCCACTATCATGGACTTGGCCATGGTCCCATTGTATCATCGCCCTTCCGACTTGGATGGTCACTCCCTCTTGCCCCTAATTGACAGCGACTATTACAGTGCGAAACAGTTAGTGAAGGAAGGCCATCTTATCGGGTCTACAGCTGCAATCAATACTAGACCCAACTTTGTTGTTTCCCAGTACCATGGGGACCTTACAGCCATGTCTTGGTTTCTGATAGTTGAAACATTTCCTTGTGTTGCATTTGACGATGACTCGCCGAAAGTACCAACTACCGATAGGGAATGTGCCATGAAATATATCGTATGGGGCACCGGCACGGAAGTCGAGAACATGCTATTTGACTTGACCCATGATGCTGATGAGCTCGTCAATCTGATTAATGATCCCAAGTACGCCATGATTCGTCAGCTCTTGGACGAGCACTTGAAAAGTATCGTGGAATACAAAGCAGTAGCAGAAGAGGTGGCCACGTACAATCATCAAAGCTTTCAACGATGGGTCAATGTCACGTCCAATTGGAAGGACATTTTGGCCAGCAAAAGTCTGCGGTGGCACATCAGCTGGGAAGAAGCTGGGAACGATCAAGCAATAGCAGCGGTGAACCAATGGATCTCGGAACCGCCACAAGTCAAAGCGTGTCGCAAGCATATAGTGTGGCCAACTCCAGCTGCAAACTCTGAAAAATGGGATTGAAACGAATGGTTATCAGCCAGTACTACAGCACAACTGGAGATCTAAAACGCTTTGGCTCCGGCCTCTGTCGAATTTAGGTAAGCTGTGCGTGAGCATACAACATTTGTCATTTTGGATGGACAGTGTTCATACAACGATGCAATGAAGGAGATTGATGATACCCTTGGTACCCTCCTCCCTTTGCCGGGAAGAGTGTACATTTGTTTTGAGACACCCAGTGTGGTGGACGGAGTCAAATTCTTCCACATTGGGCCATAACGCAGTCATTGAAACCAACTCGTTTATTTCTGACTCCTTCCATGTGGTCGTTGTGTTGGTTGCTGAACATATATATTATCTTTCTCGCGATCTATTGCTTCGTTTCTCATTCTAATGATTCTTGTCACTCTCTGCTTTTATAGAGGGCTAGTAGTTGGAGATACCAGACAAGTAGTCTACCTATGGCCCATCCGTCTGTGCGGAATTGAAAGCAACGAAACTCGGATTAGGTAGTCATTTTATTCATACCTAATCTAATATCCTCAACCTGAGTGGTGTTTTGGATCTGGCGCGACCAATGATCGACACACGTGCACCGGCCAGTCAAACGTCCGATCCGCGCCTTTTTTTACCCCGAGGTCGTCGCCCACACATACACAATTAATTTTTTTTTTCACGAAGAATCTCTATCTTTCGTCTTTTATGTCGTCTCCAAACACACGCTCCTTACCGGTACGTCGATAGAATAACATTGTTTCTCCGTCGACAGACCAAGCATTTTCGCATAGGCGTGGTTAAAAGTAGACAAATCTCCGTCGTGAGCGTCCCATAATATCAGCTTTCTAAATCAAACACCAGAATGGACGGTGAGACGTTTATGATCAGTCCCGATGCGGTCGTAGTCTTGGGCTTCCGATCCGTCCTGTCCATGGTTGGCTTGACAACGGCATTCGTCGGCTATTGGATGATGGAACGCCAATGGGACAATCATGGTGCGGCCGTGCTGCGAAGACGCGTGGCCGAAAACAATGCCGGAAGTGACAAAGATGAAAATGCCGATACCATTGGCATCGACGCTCCTAAAGATGAGAACAGCAGCAACTATGTTGCCATTCCGGACCCACCGTCCCAAGTGGCAAAGGGGGGCAATACCGAAAACTCAGCGTCTACTTCCTTTGCGGCTGCCGAAATGATGCTTTGTGGGCAAGTCTTTCACGAAAGTGGATGTCGCGATTTGGTTCGGGTCGGCACCTTTGACTCACAAGATCCCAAATACCATCCGTCCAGGGCTGGCAATGCCGAAGATGCAGAAGGTAATCTCTCGGCCACTGCCGCGCAATATTACAATGCCGAACCGACATCCGAGTTTCAAGCCCACCTCGAATCCGCCTTTCCTCTGCCCAAAGTCCTGTTGGCAGGAACGTCCATTTGGAGTATCAGCGTTTTCTTTGATCCCAACTTTGGAGGGTTTCGTCTATACATCAATGCTTGGAATGTGATGATGTTCCTGTTGGCTGCCTGCGTTGGACCCATTCTGGCATTCCCCATTCGAGAAGCGACACTAAAGCGAGACTTGGATCGCAAAAAGAAAGCCACGTGGGTTTTGGCATTGGATTTCGTCTTGATCACCTGCTTTTCCATTGGTGACTGGATGGTGCAAAACAAGAAAATTTGGTATATTCCACTATTTGGAGGTGAGTAGAAATAAGCATGCAAAAACGTTATGTCCTAATTCCTCGCGCTGCGCCTAACCTGACACATTACATATCTGTTTTTTGCAGTTCTATTCATTTTGGTGTCGCATTACATGTTCCAACGCAACCGAAGAATGGGACTCTCGTGGGATCAAGAAGGCAAAGCAAAGAGTAGCTCGCAAATTTATGTCCAGAACTTGGCCACACCATTGCTCATTTTGGGCATTGTTTTGTTTTGGATTGGAACCAATGCTGTACTTATGGCGGATTTGTACCAAACGTACTTGCCCATTTGGACGACTGTATCAAGAAGCTGGTGTGTCGTTTTGGCGGTAATGCTATTGATCGTACCGGCACATATGGCACTGGACTTTGCTTTTGATCAAGGTAGTCAACCCGTTGTGGTTTTGGAACAAGTGAAATTTTATACGTTGGACGGAAAGGCGTTTACTAGCCTGCTGGCGGAAGTTCGATGGGTCCCCGAAACTTTTGTGGCGACCATCCTGGAGACTCCCATCTGGCTGGCATTGGGCTGGACTTTCATGGCGTTGAATTGCTTCTTGCCGTTTGGAGTCACGGGATTGACGGTACAGCAGTTTTGCTGCATGGGCATTTGTATTGCCATGGCACCTGTGTACGGCATGTTTGTCTTGCCTGCACTCTGGACCGGTAATTTGGGAAGTTTCACCAAGTGGAGCTACTTCTATTATGGACTAATGGTGGCATGGGCAACATCGATCGGTATCGGTGGTGGTATTGCGTTGTTATTAAGCGTCGCTGGAATTCTGTTTGTCCTGGTGGGCCATCGCTGGGATTTGTACGAGCGCAAACGCGGCATGCCATGGTTGGCGACCAATATGGGAGATCTTTCTAACGAAGTGACATTGAAAACAGTTCCACAAGTTTACGGTATCGGTCAGCCTTTGGGAATCTTTGGTTGGGTCTTGTTGTGCCTGGCAATGTCCATTCCAATGTAAAGTGTGATAGAAGCTGTGGAAAAACAAACAACACCATCCTGTGACTTATTGCTGCATCTACCTCTTCTTCAGATGCCGTTATGAATGTAATTTTAGTATTCCATGTAACTCTATACAGTTATTTCTCCCAACGTATCTAAAAGTCTAGAATGGTTTGCACAAAGTCGTCTGGACTCTGCAGATACACCGCATGCCTCCCCACTAACGCGACTGCCGTGGCATTGGCCAAGTCTGCCAATCGAGCACTGTACTTGCCCCCCGCGCTGTCGTCGTTGCCATTAATGGCCAAGACGCGAAAGTTGGGAAGTGTTTGCAAGGCTGATATTTGCTCGTCCGAGGCCGATACTAAGGACCCGGTGGCCACGGGCACCCACTCGGAAATGTACGATGGAATCACAGAAAGATCGGTACCAGACATGATCCAACTGACCATAGCATAGCCCGAGGCAGATGGTGACACCAAGGTGACTGGTTTGGAAATAAGCGCTGGTTCCATACCATCACCTACTCGCAGATCGTCTAATACTTGCATCAATCCTTGATAGTTCGTGCTGACAGGAAAATCCAGAGCCACCACTATTTGGGCACCGTCACAGAACTTAGAGATCATGTCGTGTGATTCCCACGTTTCCTTGCTAAAGGAGGCACCATGCAAGAGCACGATTTGTTTGTTGTTGGTGGGATTGGCGCATCGTAAATAGGCCATACCGTTGCGAGTGGTACCACTGATGGTTTCACCAGGATTGCTCCATGTAGATGATAGTGAAGTTGGAGCAATGGTCGTTGCTGTTGCACTTGATGTTGGTGGATTCGTTTGAGGTGTGGCTGTGGTAATCACCATGGAAGGAGCCTCGGTGACTTCCAAAGAACCGATTGGAACCATGGTGGGGCTGTCAGCGGCGCTGGAGTGCGACGGCGTGATTACGGCTGGTTTGGTTGGAGAAAAGGTCGGTGGTGGGAAAGGTGCTATCCCAGAATTGGACATGGATGATGACGACGATGACGATGCAGCTGCTTGATCTTGTTCTTTCTTGTTATTTCCGCTAACAACTATGCCAACCGTCACCGATACAATTATAAGAACCAAGATAAGAACACCTATAAAGACTTTCCTTGTCGGTCGAGGACTTACAATGCCATCTTTCGAGTTTTCAAATTCAGTGGACATCACGACGGAACAATAAAGGGATGATCTTTTGGGTAAAATTCACTCCAGCAAATTGTAAAGTGTAGATAGAATGCTCTTTTCAAGAGAATTATTTTCTGTGTAGTCTCGTGTAACAGTTGTATTGCTGGGCTTTTCTCTGCTTGTTGTTGCTACTGTAAATAGACTGGAATTGACCTATCATACGATATGGGGAAGGCGGAAGCAAGAGATTGATCATTGGTTTTTGGAACATCATGCATGACTGTGAATTTTTTTTTGTGTACTACGTATGTAAAATCTTCAAAAATCCAGTACTTGTCGTATTGTCGTCGTCGTACTTGTACAGATGTGAAGATGTGACATTCACGACTGACTGTGAAAGGGATTTCATCGTCGTTCAATCAAGGTACCGGTAGTACCGTAGTATTTAGATACCAGTCGTGTGTCCTACCCCCACCGGTATCATACGAACTTACCTACTGGTATCAGACATAGTACCGGTACATCGTCCAGGTACTGCAGTATTTTTTTATACATTATTTTTGTTTTTCATCTACGATTTTTAAAATATGGAGACTACGTAATTCTATTTTTTTTTTTACTGTTAATTTTTTGCTTCATGAACGCTCGTACGATTCCTGCTACGACCGGTACTCGTACATACGGTACTCCGGACTCCGGACTCTGCAGCTTCACCTACGGACCTACGGTACCGGTACTTCGAATCGTAAATACCTACTCTAGCTAGTAGGTACGGTAATCGCACTACCGTAACTAATGCCGGTACTCAGTACATTTGAACGTTGTGACTGCATGCAGTACGACGTACTACCGGTAGTCGTACAATTATCAACACACAGAGTTATGATACACTGTAGTAAAAAAAATCAAACCACAGTTGACGACGAACAAGCACCGATACACTTGCTTGACAATCTCACTTTCTCTCTTGGAATACTGTCCTAGCTAGCTGGACTACAATTGTTGTTTGGAGTCATCTTTTGTATCTCAATCACTCATCATCCAAAGATGGCGGACACCAGAAGACGATTCAATATAAAAGTAAGTATAAAATAAAAGGTGTCTCTTGTTGTTTGCTTGCAGGCGGCAACTGGGTTTATCGTGACAACAACTATACAACTACTCTTCGGGCTCCCAACAAATGATTTCTATCCAACCACGGCCGTCTTATCTTTATGAGATATTTTCGTTTCTTTTATGGAATTTCATCGCATTGGAATGATCGCGTCGTTTGTCTTTTTGTCTTTCGCTTGTTCCTATTCCAATTTTTTCCCAAACACACAGCTCAAACAATCAATTGCTGCTATTATGTAAAACTATTTTTCTTTTCTTTTTTTTTGGCTGCTGCCATACAGCCATTTCGTGCCCACGTGCCGATGGACAAAACCGTTGCCCAACAAACCTGGGGTGCTTTGGCCAATGCCATTGATGAAATTTACAACCGCAATGCCTCCCAACTCAGTTTTGAAGAATTGTATCGGAATGCATACAACTTGGTCTTGCACAAATACGGGACGTTGTTGTACGAAGGGGTAACCCAAAAACTCCACGAACACTTGACGGCAACTGCCAAGCGATTGGAAGAAGTGCCAGATTCGAAACTTTTGGAAGAAATTTCGATCACATGGGCTGAACATCAGGTGAGATTTGTTTGGTTGGGATGGAAAATATAATTCGAGGAAGCGAACTAGCTAGAGTTCAATTTGCTGACACAATTTTTTTCTTCTCCTTCTTGATCCCAACAAGATCACCATGATTATGGTTCGTGACATCCTCATGTACATGGATCGAACATACATTCTCAAAGAGCGAAGACGTCCCGTTTACGAACTTGGACTTCATCTATTCCGTTTAGATGTATGGGAACATCCTAATGTCAAGGAACGAGCTTCCGACTTGTTGATGATGGCTGTTGCCAACGAACGAGATGGAAGGTTGACCGATGATCGCACTATTTTGAAACAGATCGTGGCTATGTTGCTGGAGTTGGGGCAGGCAGATAGTTCCAATGTGTACGAGATTGACTTTGAGACACCCTTTCTGGGACAAACCCAAGATTTTTATCGTGTCGAGTCCTTGAGTTTCTTGAGTCGTAACACAGCCACCGATTATGTCATCAAAGCCATCAGATGGCTAGAGGAAGAAAAAGACCGGGCCAATGCTCTCGCGTTGCCTTTGACAACAGAGTCACCACTACAAGCTATGATTGAAACCGAATTGATAGACCGCCACGCCAGAACATTAGTTGATATGGAGATGTCGGGCTTTGCTGCTCTGTTGAAAGATGACACCAAATTGACAGAGATGAGAGACATGTACGATCTTTTTGTCCGTGTACCGTCGTCGGTAGACTTTTTGCGAGAGGCACTTGCGGAACGTATCAAAGCTGATGGAAAAGCTTTGATATCCGACCAGGAAAAGGGAGCGTCAGACCCACCAGCGTTTGTGAAGGGAGTCTTGACTATGCGAGAAAGATACGACAAAATTGTGGATGTCAGCTTTCGTGGAGAAAAGAAGACGCGCAAACGAATGCGAGAATCATTTGAAGACTTTTTGAATGTGGATGCTCGAGCTGCATCTTGCTTATCTGTCTATGTTGACGAACTTCTACGTGTCGGTTTGAGGGGAGCCACCGAAGACCAAATCACGCAAGAACTCAACCGTGTCATTGTCATCTTTCGATATCTATCGGACAAGGATGTTTTCGAGAGTTTCTACAAACAGCATTTGGCAAAACGTCTTCTGGGTGGTCGGTCCGTCAGTGATGATGCCGAACGAGCGATGGTCAGTCAACTCAAAGCTGAGTGCGGATACCAATTCACGAGCAAGTTGGAAGGAATGTTCAATGACATGAGAATCTCACGAGATCTTCAAGATTCGTACAAGTCCTTCAAGCGAAACCAGGAGTCGCAGCAATCAGGCGAGACCAGCGGAAATATCAAGGCGGTTGACATTGAAGTGGATGTATTGACCAATGGATACTGGCCGTCACAGAATGTGCCTGCTTGTACCCTGCCTCCCCAAGTACAAGATGCCATCGATCGTTACACCAAATACTATTTAGAGAAACACACAGGGCGAAAGCTATCGTGGCAAACGTCGGCAGGTGCAGCCGAATTAAAAGCTACCTTTGGAAATGGATCGGAGAACCATCACCGTCATGAACTTATTGTTTCCACGTATCAAATGTGCATTCTGCTTCTTTTCAATGATTTCGATTCCTTGACGCTCGGTCAGATTCGAACCAAGACACATATTCCTGATTCGGAGTTGCGTCGACACTTGATCTCTCTTTGCACCCCGAAGCATCGAATCTTGCGCAAGGGTAGTCGTGGACGAGGCATCAGTTCTGACGATGATATCTTCACATTCAATGCTGAATACACCAGCAAGTTGAAGCGTGTACGAATTCCACTAGTGAAGGAGTCATCTGTGAGCAAGGGAGGTGATGCTGCCTCCGGTCCTGCCTCGGCCGCCGCTTCAGCCGCCGTTTCAGCAGTGAACGGATCTGTTCCTCTTCCCGTAGAAGAGGACCGACGTCACCTGGTGGAAGCCGCCATTGTGCGTATCATGAAGGCTCGCAAATCCCTGGGCCATAATGATCTGATCGCTGAAGTGACGCGTCAGCTTTCTGTCCGCTTCAACCCTCCCCCTCAATTTGTCAAGAAACGAATTGAAAGTCTAATCGAACGCGAATATTTGGAGCGCACTTTAGACGATCACCGCGTCTACAACTACGTGGCATAATGGAGATGGCGACTACGACGAGCAGTAGTATTATACTGTAGTGTGAAGCACAGTTGCTAATTAAATGAAGGAATTCACAGTAAATACATAATTGTGGGTAGAGTATTTGCATCCATTAACCGATTTTGTACTACAGTAGAGAGACGAATGAAATATTTTTTATTTATAGTTTAAAATGATGATTCCAAGTTATGCAAGTTCATTCTTCGCATGGCTACGGTCCTCCGAGTCCGTAGCAGTACGACGTATACAGTCATTTTACTGGAGAAGGCTACTACAGTTCCAATTCCGGTAGGGATATGGCTTTTGGACACTCTCAGGTGATTGGTGGAAGGCACGAATTCTGTCATCTGCCCTCTTCGATTCAGATTCTCACAATCGACAACCG
Organism: Nitzschia inconspicua; assembly: GCA_019154785.2. Taxonomy (NCBI): domain Eukaryota; phylum Bacillariophyta; class Bacillariophyceae; order Bacillariales; family Bacillariaceae; genus Nitzschia; species Nitzschia inconspicua. The sequence continues at coordinate 2,170,797 of JAGRRH010000018.1, forward strand.
ACGAGTGGAAAAGATCGGCATCATCCATCAATCGCTGTTGTTATTACTGGGCATTGGTGATTGGAGCAGTTTATAGGTTGTTCAAACTACTGTTCAGTGCTGTTGGCATGACAAATCCAGCTAAGCGCAGTCGCCGTCGGCGTGTGGCAAGTTCTACAGCTCGCTCCTGTAATATCCGAATGCAGAACCCCAGGTCGATGTTGGTATATGTTATATGCTTGTGGACATTATTGGCTGCTCTTCCAGTCTCTTCTTTTGTTACTTCTCCGAGAAGCTTAGTAACTGATCTTTGCAGAATGCAGTTGTCTCATCTCCCTCAAGGTCCTATGCGAACACAGCCCAAAGGAGGGCGAAAACTGTTATCGGCGTTGCAAACCACAGCAAAGGACGACGGATACGACGGTCTAGGAGAGTACGATCCCTCTGAGGGCATCAGCCCACAACGGGAAGTGGTCGTAGGTGATCCACAAATCCGACTCAAAGAAAAAGAACGAAGTGTGACTAGTATTTTGAAGGAGCTGGCGGCCATACAACAACAAGGTCCTCAGAAATACTGCATCTTGGGAACGCGACACTGTTCGTACCTGCACCAGCAAATTATTGAACTTTTGTACGTTGTTGTAATTTTTTTCAATTTTGTGTGTCTCTCTCTGTGTGTGTCTGTGTGTGTCTGTGTGTGTTGCTGGAAGGATCAAACGAGAGGCATGTTTGTGCCTTGTGGCAGTCCCAGGTCCCAGAGACACGATTTATAACTTTGTTCCGATTGCCATCCTCACATGTTCACGTGTCGCTTTTGCTTCCAATCAAAACTCTTTTTTTTAAGAGCCTATGCTCTGGTACTCAGTGGGAATCATGTTTACACTTCCGGCGCCGGTGGTACACACGCTGCCACCATCCGAGGCGCCCTTCGCGCCGAACGAGACGATCTGTTAACGGTGGTTCTCCCCCAGAGCATGTCTCGACAAACCAAAGAGTCGCAGGAACTCCTGAAGAAGGTCAAGGACATTGTCACCATGCCACAAAACGATGACATGTCCCTAGATGTGGCCAGTCGAATTTGCAACTCATACCTATTGAGTCAAACTGATCAATTGATCAGCTTTGCTTTTCATGAATCTAATACTGTCATAGAGGCCACAAAGGAAGCCAAGGAACTGGACATGTTGGTCACTACTCTCTATCTTGACTAGATCTTAATTCTTTGTCGTAAAAGTCATTTTCACGCTAACAGTAAATGATAAGCTGATTCTTAGATCTACTACTTGCTTTAGTGTGTCGCAAGAGGAAAGAGCTATCATAGCGATTACCAGTCGTACTAGTCCAACTAGGAACAGAACCCGTTCGCTGATGAAAATGTGAAACCGTATCTTCCAATCTCCAAATGAGCAATGTCCTCGACGGCCTCGCGCCTGCCGCCCTCTACTTTGAATTCAAATCGAACGTAATTATTCTATGATACGTTGTATGATACAGTACGACCAACATCACCGGTAGGCATTACCGTAGTACCCGTAGTATATCGTAGTGTTAGTACCCCCACGGTACATTTCTCCGTACGACGGTGCAAGTTCCATCCTTCATCATCACAGTCAATTTCACTGACTGTGAATGTGAAATAAAAACGGCGGCGTTGGAGGCACATAGAGTGTGGTACTACCGGTAGTTTAGAAGCTACAGTTTGTACCGTGTGCAGTAGTGTATCACGAACGTATTTTGATCCAGCAAGAGACAAATCTTAGTGTCATTATTGTCATCACTCCAGATCAGGTTCTGTATCCTTGCGTGGAGCATTGACTGCGTCGTATTGATATCCCCATTTCTTTCATAATAGAGCCATCAAAAGAAGATTCTGATTGGGGAAACCATGACGACAGCATTACCAATTCTGCAGGAGACTTTTCAAAGTCTCTTGGATTCCTCTCCTGAAAACCAGGAACTTGACATGCAATTGTACAACGAATCTTTCGTTTACAATGATGCCTGTGGCGATCTCGAGGAACGCCAAGGTCAGTTGTGCCATAGGTTATATCAACAGTTACAGCAAGAGCTTCAGTATCACCGAAAACACGCTCATTCGAGGAGCCAGAATGACGCTGTCGAGGCTGAAAACATCGACCCCAACCATACCACAGAAAGCAAGAGTATTGACAAATGCGAATCTACCACTACTACTAGTAGCATTCGCACGCTCTTTCCCGACCAACGAGTCTCGGACTTGTTGGAGTTGGTGGTGACACCCCTGCTCAATGCTCGGGTAGAGACCCAACAACTCTTACCGGCCACTCAAGATGTGGATGCCAACGAAGAAGTTCTCGACAACAAAGCAGCACTGTCACTCACTTTACCATCCCTTCAAGCAGGTCGACTGTATGCTCACTTATTAAGTCGTCCAGGGGCACTTGGAAGTGGCCTGGTGGAGTTGGGACCGTTGACAGCTCTAGTAGCTTTGATTCGACGGTGGAATCTCGAGTGCTGTGGACGAGAAAAGGATGCCTTGTCGACCAAAGAGCCACAGCATATGGCGGCAGGAAGTCTATACGAAGGAGAATCTCCAAGCAAATCCCCTCCCAAGAAACGGTGGAGGGCCAATACGACAGACTCGGCGGAAGACGATTCTGAAGAAACCAAAGATGATGACGTTACTTCAGATTCGAAGGACGAAAATGTTTTGAGTTTGGGTAGTCTCGTGGCTCTTGAAGTCTCCAAGATAGCGCAACAGCAAGAGTTCGCCAGTTGGTCATCGGAGAGTCAGGAAATTTTGTTAGATGCTATCGTTTCTGCTATGGGTACAGCAGCCGCTCTGGTGGCAAGCAAAGGAGGTGATGCGGCTGGTACTTTCACCGCTCAATGCATCCTAGAGCAGGGACAAAAATCTCTAGTACAATGTATTGCAGGGAAATCATTGGAGGAAAATGAAAATCAATTCCAGCAACAACGCCAGGAGTCGGCAATTGCGGTCCTGCGGGGTCTCATGCACTTGTTGCAGCAAAAGGTCATCTTACCGAACGGTGAGCGAGGGATGCAACACTCACACGATATGGCTGGTCAAGTTGTCGCATTGCTGATGAAAAAGATTTGGGAACGGGCTAACGCTGATACAAGGTCCAGTATTGTTTCAAAAACTCCTAGCCAAAAGGGGCGTCGCCGTTCGAATGTGGGGAGCTTGGTCAAGACTCCTAGAAGCGCATCAGCGAGAGGAAGGCTGTCTTTGGATGGACTCACCATTATGACAAGTCCAGTTTTAAAGAAGAAGCATACTCGAACTTCTGGAGTCGGGACAATGGCAACGGACAAAAGAAAACCAAGGGGAATACAAGCCCTCTTTGTTGGCCTTTTGCAAAAGCTTGCTACTGGAAGAAGCGGGTTGGAAAAAGCAACATTGCGTAAAAGCACTGTCAAGATGATTCTCTCATGTTTGGCATGGATGTCCCACACAGATAGAACTTATTTTCTCAAATATTTGCTCAAGATTTGTCATTCCAAAGTCTCGGTTCACAGACTGGTGGCATGTGAGTTACTAGGAGAAGTACTATCTCAGCATTGGTTGGATGAACACATGCATGATTACTTGGAGGACGAAGACGACTACGACGATCATGACGATGAACATCAATCACCCACATCATGCAACAATTCTCAAACCACTCTCCCCCAGGCCCTATGGAGAGGTCTGCGGGGTCGCCTCGTAGATCGCATCTCTTCTGTTCGAGCTGCAGCTGCTGCGTCTTTGGAATGTGCTGCGTCTGCTGCTCAAGGGACGGGAAATGACAATAAGACGGCGTTGAACGACGAAGACGTAGAACAATTGCTAGTTGCATTGACGAGGCGAGCTATGAAGGATGACACCGCAACCGTACGAAAAACGTCTGTGGTGGCTATGTCAAAGCTACTAAGGATTTACAAGCAAAATATATCGGACTTTCACCTCGCAGCAATATGTGATCTTTGTCAGGATGCCAGTCTCCTAACCCGTCGAGCAGCCGCCGATTCCTTGACGATACTGCTTCATGTTTTTACAAACTCTCCCTCTGATCCGTATTTCGTTGGATTGATCGAAGAGGCTTGGTCGTCTAATGTGTTACCAATGGTTCTTGATGAGGAAACGTCGGTCAAGGCTGTGGAGTTGTTTCATCAAATCGTTTTAACGCCGATTTTAGATGACACACACGGGTCGTTGAATCAACAAGAAGCTGCATGGCGCGTCCTTTCCAGCATTGGTAATATGAGTGGACAGCATGGAGCCTCCAAGGGCGCTACTCGGGCTTTGCAAAAGGCTCTATCACAAATAATGAGAGAAAATCCAAACCTTATCAATTCCAAATTATTGAGAGAGGTTGCAAGTGTTGCCAACGAGACGCTCGAACATGACAGTGTTCCCGAGTCAAAAGTTGTAGGGGTATGGTGTCTTATTGACTCACTCCTTTCTGTTGATGGCGTAAACCCCAAACAAAAATCCATGAAGTTTGAGTTTTGCGCACGGGGGTGGGAAGTCATGCTCCAGAGGCACTTGAATGCCCCTAAAACAACGTGGCTGAGAACTACACTGAAGTTTAGTCTCTCCCTATTAAGCAAGTCTGCACGATCGATGGATAGTTTAGAAGCCGAAAAATGCCATGCGACACTCCTTGAACATGTAATCAGCTTTTCACTGCCACCCGATTCTCTTGGGTCGGCTATTGCGGCATTGCGGGAGTTGTCTTTTGTACATGGTACACAAGATGATATGAAGTTCTGGGTTGGAAAGGTATTTGATCGATGTGAAGAAGAAATGTCAGACTTCCTCTTGTCTCTGAATGGCGATTCGGGGATACCAATTTCCCGAGTTATCCAAAGTCGGGAGCCAGCTTTGTTACGGGCTTTGTTCACTGCGGGAGAGTTGTCTGTAATTGGATTCAATCCTGAAGAGGAGAAGCAAAGTTCCCCATCGTTTGTACACATTCCTCCGTCCAAGCGTCTGCAGGAATTGATTCAGATCATGGTTTCAGATAGCCTTCCATGCAAGGGTGAGGTTAAAACTCCTACTTGCATTCGAGCACATGCCTTCACTGTCCTCGGTAAATTTTGTCTGACAAACGAGACTCTGGCTCGAAAATCTCTTACGCTGTTGGCTCGAGAGTTACATCCCACATTGACCAACACTGAGCCTGCCGTCCAAAGCAATGCTCTTTTGGTTCTCGGAGATCTATGCGTCCGATACACCAATATGTCCGATCGTTACTTGCCGGTTATGGCTTCTTGCCTTCAAAATGGAACTGGGACGAGTGAATCTCTTTTATTAATGGATCAAGCTGCAGTAGTCCGAAAACATGCTGTGCTTCTTCTTTCTAGTCTTCTTCTCCAAGATTATATCAAATGGAGAGGGCTCCTTTTTCATCGATTCTTGGTGGCATGTTCTGACGATGACGTGGAAGTGGCCAGTCTCGCAGAGACAGTGTTGTCTGGTCCTTTATGGGTACGAAACCCAAAACTTTTCTTCAACCACTTTGTGGAATCGATATTTGTTTTGAATCGTTGCACAGCTCATCCCATTTACATCGCGGCAGCAAACCAAGGCGATGGTGGAAGTGGTATCGCTGTAGGTTTCGAGGGGATCAATCTCAATGGGCCAGGCGGAGAAAGCAAGCGACGCCAAATGTATGATTTCTTACTTTCCAAGTTGTCTGATGAAGAGAAAATAGGGGTGACAGCCCGATTGGCAAAAGAGGTCTTGGGAGGAGCAATTGAATCTACTGGTGATTTGTCGAAAGCATGCCAAGGCCCGCCGCCCAATAACGGATTCGGATCTCCTCGTTGGGAAAGCGCATGGAATGTTTTGACAGACAGTTTTTACGTTCTAACTCACAAAGCGATCAAAGTGAAAAAGATTCAAGAAGACACTGAAGCAGTCGCTTTGGAAGATCCAAATCTTCCCAACTCTCCACGACATGTAATCGCAGCCAAAAACCGTCTCTTGTCAAAAATCAGCTTGAAACATATGATGGAGATTGTTCTGCCAATACTTTGCAACTTGAAAGTCAAACTCCAAGCCAGCAATTCTCCTTTACTCAAGGATTTGATGGTTTACTTTTTGGAGATCTTTCGCACCTACAAGACTGAGGTCAAAGAGTTCTTGGCCAATGACCCTCAACTTCTCCAAGAAATTGAGTTCGATGCTCGACATCAAGGTGTAAGGCCATCGTTGTAAAATAATAATGTTCTCGTGGGGGATAAATTTCTACGGAGTAGTAGACAGTTAAAATGTCACAACACCAGTAGCATGACTCACAGTCAATCTGTGGCACTACAATTGCTGTCGTACTTCGCAGTTTATGGAAATATACGCCATTTATCTTGATTTTGATTTACTTGAACGCCCCCTATCATGAGAAATCATAAGAACACTCTCTACTATCTACTCTCTAGAGTAGAGCTATGATACACTCTCTACTACGACGTAGCTATGAAATAGCTAGAGCTACCGCCGTCCGACTTGGGCGGGCGCACGTCGGCCAGTGGATATGCATCACTTTTTGTTTGATCCTTTTGATCGATACCTTCGGCGACACAATGATGTTATTACGTAGTATTATTTTATATAATATTATTATACAATATTACTACTATTTTACTACTACCGGAAGAGAGAGTCGCAGTGAACGAACAAGAGACTAAACTGTAAATTTTCCCCATTCTGAGATGCAAGCGATTTCACAGTCAGCATGCAACACAATATTAATCACTTGCACCATCCTTTGCTTGTCTCCTCTCGCCATGTCCTTTGCTGTAGTTGACATTGTCACGGGATCCACCCATGGAATCGGCAAGGCCATTGCAGAATCGATTGCACATCATCGAAAGAACGCAACAATCCATGAATTGTCTTCCTATCGACTAGTGTTGGTGGGACGCAATGAGGAACGAGGCAACCAAGTGGCTGCTTCGATACGAGAGGAAACAAACATTGACGTCATCTATGAGACGTGCGATCTGAGTGAGTATCGGAGTGTTCTGACGATGAAACGCAAAATTCTACAGGATGACAACAACAACAACGTCAAAGTGGGTATCTTGGTGAACAACGCGGCCGAATGTCCACAGCAACAACAGTTCGTCCAGCGACCGAGAAAAATGTCGGACGGTACTGTGGTTCTTCAACGCCTTGACAAACAGTTTGCCTCCAATGTTTTAGGATATCATTTCATGTTACGAGCCTTTTCGACGGCCTTTACCACGTCCACACGAGTCGTCAATGTTGCTTCGAATTGGGCGGGGGATATGGACCTGAACGATTTGCAGTTCGAGCGACGACGCTATGATAACGACTCGGCGTACCGACAAAGCAAGCAATGTGATCGGATGCTGTCGATTGCGTGGGCCAAGAAGCTACGACATTGCAAGGTCAATGCCTGTCATCCGGGAGATCCCTGTACGGTTCTATCGCGGGCCTTGGGTTACAACTTGTATGCGTCGGTGCCCACACGACAATTCATCGATCGATCCGGAGTGATACCCTTTCTATGTGGACTTGATCCGTCGGGGGATGTAATATCGACCGGGTCATGGTACGACGGTAGCAAAGAACCAAAAAAAGATCGATTTGCTTCTTCATTACAGACTGTTGAGGCACTATTTGATGAATGTGAAAGTTACTGCGTAGAGAAGTAAATAGTACCAAAGCACAACAACCTATAACCTGCATAAGGAATTATGGTTACTTGTGTTGAAGTTAGTTAACTCAGTGAAAATGTAGTAGTAGTAGTAGTTGAAATAGGGAACTTTTATCCACCTGCGGGGGGGAGCACATTCTGACTGAACTTATACACGACTCGTCGGAATCCATACTCCCAGATGGGATCCAGGTTGATGCGCCAATCGAAGCTGTTGCATGTAGTATTGCTGTCGGAGCAACAAAGAGTGCAACAAGAGCAGACAATCTCAGGGTTGGGTCTGGCGCAATCGGCAATGAAATGGGTAATCTTCTTCCGTGAGTCATCGGCGCAGATAACGTCGGCCGTGCTTCCAATATCGTTGCCATCCAACAGTAAGACATCCAATGCACTCAGAGCCGAAAACGACTCGGGAATGGTTCCGTTCAAATTGTTTCGATTCAGCATCAGTGTTTGAATGGCAGTCAATTGTCCCAACTCTTCCGGGATCTGGCCTTCGAGCTTGTTGCGGTCCAAATCAAGCACTTGCAATCGTGACAAATTGCCAAGAAAGGTGGGTATTGTTCCCGTCAAACTGCTTTCCTTCATCGACAGCTCTCGAAGGTTCGTCAACTGCGCTAGAAATTGTGGAATTGGGTGATCTACAAATCGATTTTCACCTGTGAACAAATATCTGAGAAGAGATAGTTGGGACATGGTAGATGGGTATGGAAGCTCCAAGTTGTTAATGGAAAGATCCAGATGTGCCAAGTTCTTCAAGTTGTTGATGGTTGTAGGGATTCTCCAATCCAATCTATTGTTGTAAAGAGATAGGAACTGCAAATTGTCGTGAAGAGTAGTGATCTCTGGAATTGGTCCAACAAAATTATTGCCATTCAAATCCATAACTTGCAAGCTTGTGATGGACCATAGGTTGGGTGGAAGCGGCCCATCCAGCTTGTTGGTGCTCAAATCCAATTCAACCATTTTGCCCCACGAGCGAATGAGAGATTCAGTGAGCTCTCCAGTAAAGACGTTGTCTTCCAAATAAAGGCTGTCCAGCTGCGTAAATGCTGCAAACGGCTCAATCGGTCCGGTGAAGCCATTATCATCCAAACCCAAAAGGACAAGGTTGGTCAGTTTGAAAAAACTGTCCGGAAGTGGTCCGTCAAGGGCGTTATTTCCAAGTGAAAGATTTGTGAGAGCTCGTAGATTACCAAACCAGTCTGGGATTCGACCCACCAAGGAGCAATAGTGCAACTCCAAATCCGTCAAATATACCAACATGTGTACTCCATCCAGTGACTTTTGCGACGTCAAGTTGGCATTGAACGATAGCGCTAGCTTTGTCAAACGATGAAGCAGTTGAATTTCACTGGGCAAGTCTCCAGCGAGTCCATTGTTCGCTGGAATGAAACCAAGAAAAAGAAAGAGAATGAGAACATGTCATACCAATGGTAACACCGTTTCTTGTTCACGTACGCATTTCCAAACTGTGTACCAACTTCTCCTCGAATCCGATTCCCACATCCTTGCATTCCGACACACCCAAACGCAGAATTTGTCCAGACGTAGTAATGAAATCTTGATACCACTCGCAGTGATCAATGGGTTGCAAAAATCGCATGGAGTATTTCCACGATTCGCCTCCCGTGGAATAGTAGAAGACAGCCAAGGCATATCGTTCGGTAAACCGTGTATGTATAGGTAACTCGTTGTCTGAGCCACCCCCCACACTGCTGGGAATTTGAATTTGATATTCGTCAACATACGCAATCCAAAAAGCCGCTTTGTATTGGGGCGACCCTGTATCCTGTTCCAGGATGGTACGAGTACTCACTCCGATTGCCACAAGATAATCAATCGCTTGTTGGTATCGTGTCCCTCCATCTGGTGGTGAGGGCCCGGTGGGTGCTGGTCCCGGTACGCCCGAGTTCCCACCACTGCCAGAGCCATTGCTGCTGGCATTTGCATTTACCGATGAAGATCGTTGTTCGTCGGATCTCAAGACAAGAGGGACAGTCACACTACAAATGAAGAAAGGGCGAGTTAAGCGGACTTTCAGCAATCTCCGTCATACAGGCTTTGGATAAAATCGTTTCAAACGCACTCACCCCGTGATAATGATCGTCAACAAAAGGAGAATCAAAAAGGTATACAAACCAGCTCGATATCCCTTTTCGCGTTGTAGCTGGGATGTCGTCTTGTACTCGTCAACGTTTGGCAACTGATCGTGCATTGCAACACTTCGGTCGTCTCCGTAGACACTACCGGCCTCGGATAATTCGGCCGCCTCTTTGGAGGGACTGAACTGGGCAAAGGGAGCAGTGCCGCCAAACATTTTGGCCTTGTATTCTTCCGGAGTGGGCAGCTGATCATGTATATCAGCACCTTCAATATCGACGTTGTCTAGATCATCGTCATCAATAGTAAAATCGCCATTGTTGCCATTTTCGACATCGCTGTTTCCAAAGGGATTGCTCATGTTGGGCGGTACTCGGGTCGAACTTTTCTTCTTCTGCCCACAATGGAAGAAGGGATTTATGTCACTTTCGGTGATTCTAATTGCACGAATGAAAGAGCTTAATCTTGTCGATGATGTCAAGGACTGCTGTTCACTCCGCTCGGAGACAGAGAGAGTGAGCTCCAGATTTTCTCCGCTAATGCAATTGTTGCTTTTCTCGCGTGGTAGTGTAGGATCCTTCCACCAAAACAAATGGAGTGTGAGAGTGTTTGAAGTGCAATGACCGAAACAGGGTGGATCGAAGAATTGCGAAGGGGAAAGCCTCTCACTCACAGTCAGTCAACAGAACCTTGTTTTTAACACGACCGTTGCGAACGAGGTGCGCGCATTGGAGCGTCACGTTGCTTGTTGGTGAACGTAGAATTTTCTTAGGCATTTTTCATTAATATCATCGGGTGAATTACACTTAACTGTATGATAAGTGCATGGCAAGCCAGCATCGATACGACCATTCAGCAACAAATAAAGGGCACTCACTAAGTAATTTGCCAAAAAATCGACCAGTTACGGTCGTATCAGTCAAAATGAGTGACGTGGTACTTTCTATTGCGTTTGCACGGCATCCAAAAAACGCACTCACTAAGCGATTCGAGCAAACCGACGAACAAACGACTAATACGACTATTTTTTATGGCTGACAAAACAAACGAGAAGATTGCACTTTTACGCCTTTGCTTCCACTATAGAAGCTTTTACAATCACTCAACTACCGTTGTTGCACCATGGACGCCAACAAAAGGAAAATAGTTGTTGCTGCTTTGGAAGCAGGATGGGCTTTCATGAGTGAAATGGCTAATGACGAAGATGAAGGCAGGGAGGCAACAGATCACAGGAAGAAGCCTTGATCAAATCGTAGAAAATTTCGACATGGAGATGCACGTCACTGCATCAATAGAGACTATTTGGGCATCAGAGGGGACCTCGCGACCCCCTTACTTGGTGCAGAATTCAAGGCAATGTTTAGGGTGAGCCGATCCCGTTTCCAAGTGCTTTTGGAGGACATAGGAGCATCCGAAATTCGATTCTACCAAAAGAAGAAAAATCTTGATGTCGATGAGCAGGCTTCACTGGAAGCCAAACTACTGCTTCCAATCAAAACTCTTGCATATGGAGTTCCACCGCATACGTTTATTGACTATTTCCAAATGTCACCCGAGTATGCAAGGGAGTGTTGTCGACAATTCGACATTGCTGTGAAAAAATCTATGCTCAAGAATACCTCCGACTCCCCACTTCTGATGATTTGAGATCCATTTTACAGCTGCACAGGCATGTTCACCAAGTTGATGGTCTTTTTGGGTCACTGGATTGTTCCCACACCATCTGGAAGAACTGCCCGAAGGCATGGGCAGGATCTTACACTGGAAAACCTGGATCACCGTCGATTATTTTGGAAGCCGTTGTTGACTATCACATGTTCTTTTGGCATGCTTCCTACGGATACACTGGCAACATTGGTGACCTCAATATTTTGGCTCAATCTCCCTTGCTGGAGAGGATGGTTGATGGGTCTTTCCACACGCTAGAAAACGAAGCAAGTGTCGTGCCATTCAAAATCGGCGATCAAGAATTCACCAAATGTTTCTTCGTAACTGATGGGATCTACCCGAAATTCTCGCGGTTTGTGAAGGGGGTGAAGGAACCGATCACGGAAGAAGAAAAGAAATATACCGCATGGCAAGAGGGTGCAAGAAAGGATGTTGAGAGGGCTTTTGGTGTTCTCAAGTGCACTTGGCAGTTCCTCGATCGTCCCATCCTGAAGCTAAAACTGTCTGAGGTTGCAATGAGGACCACCTGTTACATTATTCTACATAATATGTTGACGGCCGACAGAGTCATGGGAGATCCCAGAGCCAGATATGTCCCATGCGCTTCACTTGTCCTTTCAGGTTCCCCCATGTTGCCGAAGTACTAATGCAGCTGCCCAAATTTGATCCAATGTCACGCAACGATGACATTGAAGAACTTCTGGATGTCACTGGTGCAGTCAACCAGAATGCCAATGGCAAGAGTACCACCAACACCATTGGGAAACCAATGGGCAGCAAGATTCCACGACCCATCGGCCAGAAGGCCGCAAAGAGAAAGGCCCAGGAGGAGATTTCAGTGGCTAGATCCCAGAAAACGCGAACGGCCTCAATGGTTCAGATGACAGCAATACACGAACGGCTTGCCAAATCAATGGAGGACAATAACCAAATCGACATTCGGTACAAAGAGTTCCAAATGCTCAAGGAAATTGGTGATGTAGAAGGCAGCCGGAAATGCATTGAAGAGATTCAACAGCTCAAGGCATCCATCGATGGCAGAGCGTTGCTGTAACAACTACTGGAACCATAGGACTATCGTTTGCATCGTCTTCATCGCTGCCGGAAGAAAATGAAGCTCTGCAATCGATGTAACAACTACTGGAACCATAGGACTATCGTTTGCATCATCTTCATCGCTGCCGGAAGAAAATGAAGCTCTGCAATCGATGGATGCTGACGCTCTGCCATTGATGGATGCCTTGAGCTGTTGAATCTCTTCAATGCATTTCCGGCTGCCTTCTACATCACCAATTTCCTTGAGCATTTGGAACTCTTTGTACCGAATGTCGATTTGGTTATTGTCCTCCATTGATTTGGCAAGCCGTTCGTGTATTGCTGTCATCTGAACCATTGAGGCCGTTCGCGTTTTCTGGGATCTAGCCACTGAAATCTCCTCCTGGGCCTTTCTCTTTGCGGCCTTCTGGCCGATGGGTCGTGGAATCTTGCTGCCCATTGGTTTCCCAATGGTGTTGGTGGTACTCTTGCCATTGGCATTCTGGTTGACTGCACCAGTGACATCCAGAAGTTCTTCAATGTCATCGTTGTGTGACATTGGATCAAATTTGGGCAGCTGCATTAGTACTTCGGCAACATGGGGGAACCTGAAAGGACGTTTAAAATGAGCAAAGTGAAGCAAAGTTGGGCCACTGCTCCTTGGGGACACCACTTGGTGGACAGTTGGCGACGCGTTTGTAGAAAGGGATTGAATCTTTCTCATGTATCGATTCATCAAAGCCTCTGGAGCCCTCGCCACTCCCTCCTGCACTTCATCAGCCTCGGCATACAGCTCATCAAACTTTCCTTTGATACCTCTCCAAAATACTTCCATCTTTTGGTCCGTTCCAGTGATGGGGTTCAATGTTGCATTCACATATGCTCTACAGAGCATTACGTCCTCAATGGGCGTGAAATTCTTTGGCCGTGTCGCCATGGTCTGTCGCTTGATGAAGAGAGTGTAGAGAGTAAAAGCGATGGCACATGATGTTGAGATAACAATGATGCATGTTGTATAATACATATGATGAGAAAGGGTAAAAAATAATAAAATTCTACGAAAAATTCTACGTACAGCTGTAGTAGAAATGTTGTGGAAAGGCGCGCCAAAATCTGTTCGTCGAGCTTGCTCGACGATCAGAATCGGTGGATTTTGTTCGTTGCCAAGGCAACGATCAGATTTTAAGTCGCCGAAATCTGATGGAAAAGCTATTTCAGCCCACTTAGTGAGTGAATTTTTGTCAAATTTGTGGTCGCGCGTCCAAATTTGTTCGCTGGCAAATTACTTACAGTTAGTGAGTGCCCTAAGGTTGCGATCAATAAAATGTCCCGATGGTCACTCTCCATGCTACTAATAATGCAGTTGACGTATCTCTCTACGATGAATCTTGGGTTGGGACACAAACGTTTCAAGTGTCAATCCTCCATCCTCCTCCCGTACCGAAAATGGGGGGGGAACCGGCACAAGAGGGAGGGGGAAAGGAAAAAGGGAAGGAAAAAAAGAAGGAAGGGAAATCAAGGATTCCTTTGGGGACATTCCAATTGAAAGTCGTTGACGTGACATCGTGAATGAGAATGCCTTTTGTAGTTAAGCCCACATCAAACGCTGGTCTTCATCTTTTCCCCTTTTCCCTACCGAAATCTTCCACGAGATTTGATCTCCTGTTGAAGAACACGAAGAATGCAAAGAACGTTGTCACATTGTTTAAAGAAAAGACATGAAAAATGAAAAAAATATATAAGGCGACATCAGTGGACCCGTGACCTTAGTACTTACAGTTGTACGGTACTGGAGTAGGTACATATCATATCATTACGTGGTACTCACCAAAACAGCCATAACAGCATAATATTATTATTATTTTATATAATACACTGAAAGTATTATCTGTGCGCTTGTTCGAGTTGCTTTTGTTGCCGTTTGTTGTTGAAAATGACGATGAATCGAAAATACCTCTACAAATGAAGATGAATCAAACTTCTGTCTGAAATCTTTTGTGAAGACGTTGTCGTCTGATGATGAAAGAAGAAGGAATTACTAACCAATTTTTGGACGAGATTTTTTGGATGTGTTCCCTTCTTCTTTCACTCTCCCGAACGACGTGGATGACAGTCGCCAGTGTTTGAATTGACTCTTCCTTCTTGATGTGCTTCGCAGAATCGACTGTGCATCATGAAAGATACAGATTCCCACAAAGAAAGCAGCGGTATTAATTCATGAGAGAATACATTGAATGATCGTGATACCCATGTCGAAAATCGAAAAACAGGAAATTTCCCGCCACTTTGAAGAGTCCTCCATCCGTCAGCAAAGCAAAGGAATCGAACACCGACCAAAAACAATCATTCCTCCCGCAACAAAGACCTTGAAGGTGATTGGTATAAATATACTCCGACAACAGAAAAAAATCAATCAAGATGTAAATATCTCGATTGCTTTATTGGCTGTCGCAAAGAACGAGAAAACGGAACCAATCTTCCGAAGATTGATTGCCGTAAGACTATCTTCTCATATTGGAATATTTCCCTTTGTTGGAAACGCTTTCAAGCAAACCATTGACTCAAATCATTATAAATAACCCACAGAATTACGAGCCGGTGGGATAACCATAAGCACTAAATTATGTTTTTCCGTGTACTACCAATATGCTCCGTTGAGTCTGATGATCTTCTTTGGGCAACTCTTGCCGTGCGGAGGCCGTCCTATCGGATTTTGGCCGAAACGCTTCTTTTGACAGTAATCCGCGAACTCGACACAACAAGTCGATTGTGGTTGCTGTTGACTCGGGGCGCAAGCATACCCCAATGTATTTGGCCAGAAACAATTCGTCCAGTTGGGAATATACCCAACACCAATGTTGGGAGGCGGAGCCATTGATATTGGTGGAAAACAAGGTTGAAGCGAATTCGGAACAGGCTGTGGAATTGGCGGGCAGGAGATTCTGTCTTCCGTCACCATCGGAGGCGCTCTTGGTGGAACACAAAGTTGAATCGAATTCGGAACAGGCTGTGGAATTGGCGGGCAGTAAATTTTGTCTTCCGCTGCCATCGGAGGAGTTCTTGGTGGAACACAAAGTTGAAGCGAATTCGGAACAGGTTGTGGAATTGGTGGGCAGGAGATTTCGTCTTTCGTCGTCATCGGAGGCGCTCTACCTCTTTCATGGAGGAAAGTCGCACTCTCAACGGATCCAACTATCGTTTCCGGTCGAAATGTTTTGCAAGAATCACATCGGCATATGCCAGTGTCCTTGTCCGAGAGGCGACTGATGTTTCGTGCCTGCTGCTCCTCGAAATAGGACGACAAAAAAAGTTCTCCGTTGTTTGGCTTGCATTCGGTGGTGTTTTCGAATGGTCGCTTCAACTTCAATGCTGCTGCTTGGCGGTTGATTTCAATCAACAATGAATGGTCAAAATACGGCGGGATGTCCTCAAAATGAGTCGGGATTGTGCGTTCTTGCCCTTCAATTTTTCTCTGGAGAATTCGAGATTTGTGCCTCGCGGCGACATTAAATTCTGACACTCCACCCAACGTGAGGATGTCTGCGAGGTTTCTTCCAGTTCCCGAGTTGGCAACATGTGCCAGGAACTCGTGGAACTTCTCAAGGTGGGATTCCGGTCGGCGAGAGATCCATTTCGGAATGCCGTGAGGTGAGTTGGAGGGTGCCGGAATTTCCAAGTTCATCTCAATATTTTCCGGATCTGTCACGTATTGAAGCTTGGGAAACTGGTTCTTGGTTGTCGTCACAGTTTTCCCCGAAAAAATAAAACGACCCTCATCGTCCTGGCGACCTTGATAGGCAGCAATCCACCGGACCAATTCCGTTTCTGCAACGCTTGCGGTATGGATGGTTTTTGGCAGAAATGAACTAAAACGCTGCTTCCACTTCTTTGAATGACGCAATTGGTCTATTTCTTCAGAAGAGTAGTTTCTACCATTTGAATCGAAGGTTCCGTCCTTCAGCGACGAAATTAGACGACTTAAAGGGCCCGGGAGGTAACCGTAAAGACACCTCTGGAGATCCACAAGGCACTGCCAGTAAAGCTTACATTTCTGGTCCAATGTGTCTATTATTCGCTGTATCAAGTGAAACAGACCAAGCTTCATTTCGATCGTGTTCCCAAAGATGGCCTTGTAGAAGACCATTGCATTGGGGCACGTATCCGTGTAGACAACAGTCGGCGAAAAGGACTCACGTTTCTGGCGACTTTGGATAAGTGCGTGCGACACGTCTGCTGTCTTTGTCGACGGGACAATTACCAGACTAATAATCTCGTTCGTCTTGCCCTTTATCCCTGTAAAGGCTGCCTTGGCGCCAGGTAATATGTAGTTTTTGATGAGCTGAAAAGTCCAATCAAAAGCGACCGCATCATCTGGCTCCACATCCACAGACTGTAGTTCGCGGGTGTATCTGTCCTTGAAACTGTATCCATAAGGCGTTTCAGCACTCTCTTCGGCGCTTTCAAAAATCTTTCGAATAGATGCTGGGCTGGGAGGGTAAAATCCATTTGTGAAGTCGTCAAATAACGGAATTTCAGCAGACGGATTTTTGGAAAGATACGTTTGAACTTTGGAGACGTAAGCATTGCAGAGTCGCCTGTACATTTTCCTACTAATAAAGCTGCCACTCGCATATGTCTTCATCAGAATGTCAAGGTCACTTGTGATGCATTCAGCTAGGTGGAACCCTCCCGTAGCATATCGCGGATCGACCGGATATGCTTGACGAACATGGGCAGGTAGGCTCGTTAACAACCGCCCGTCGTTCGCCGCGAATCTGCTCTTACAACACTCGCCTTTCGCCTTACACTCGTAATTCATTAAAATGCACCAGATAGGAGTGCCTCTAGCGGTCCAGACTGGGAAGAGGCTGGTCGAGTGTGCCCAATTAGAGCGCGAATGGCTCAGTGGAACCTGCACTTTTTTTGTCCGCCAACAATTCGGACAATACAAGGTTGTGACGGGAGATACGAGCTTCCAGTCGAGGTAAATAATCGACTGACCCTCTAAGAGATGGTAGATGGGACTGGGTCTGGTTGTTCCGTCGCAAACTTCTTGTGGGAACGTAAATTGGGCTTCGCCAGGTCTGAAAAACTGGAGCCACTTGGAGTACGCTTCTTTCGCTGTAGAGGTGGTGTAAAGGCCCACATCAGTGCTCAAGGGCTTTTTGTGCGCTAGAACATGGTATAAGTAGTTCACAGCAGCTCCAATGTGTTTTGGATAGCTTTTTTCTTTGCCAAAAAACTTGGGAAAGTCGGACGAATTTGGCACTTCGAGTAGCTTCATTGTTTCCTCGACAGCCTCACGAATTATTGCTGGATTTGCAATGTCATTCATTATTTGAGAATCTCGTGGAGTGAATTGATCAGACGATGTCGATTTGTTGAAAGAATTGACTTGCTTGACGGTCGTCGCCGCCTCTTTTTGATGACCAGCAAAACTTCCAAAGAAATTATCCGAATTTCGAAGACGATTTGGGTCAATAGGCATTGGGACAATGGGAGCATTGTTGATTGCAATATTCTTTGCCATTTCTTTTTCAAAATATACAGTCATGTCAGACTTCCATCCCTGGGTCTTTCTATTTTTGGGACAGAGTTTGTGATGCGACCTGTGAGGAACATGGGCTCGGACGCCACTCTTCACTTTGGTTTGGGCTACACAAATCTTGCAGTTTTTGGCTGCAATGAAAGCCACACCTCCAAGGATGGTACTTTGAACCCGTCTTTTGCATTTGAGCTTAGTTGCTCTCTTCTTGCAAGCTTTGACAGCGCCATTGCGTAATTGCGACTGGATGCCCATCGTATGATTTTGGGAACTGTCGTCGTTTCGAACTATGACTAACTGTTGTAACAAACTCTCCAGCGGAGGAAAAGAGGCGCTGTCGCTACCTGCTTTGCCTTTCGTGTAAGGGTTGTGTATTCGCATGGTAGAAAGAACAATGAAAAAGAAGGAAGAATTGATGTCGGAATCCTATTATCCAAAAATTTGGGGATTGGAAAAGAGGTGAAGACGATGTCTTGGTGGATCAAGTTTTGAGACGAGATGGCCTCCTCTCGTGTCTTCTTTTTTCACTCCTTTCATTTGTATGGCGCGAAGAGTCGGCCAGTCCCTGAAAGGTTCTGACCGTAGGCGGTATGTTTGCGTGGGATTGTACGCATGAAAAGGACATTCATAAGACACAAAAAGGACATGTCCAATGCGATTTGATTGGCTAATTCTTCTGCCATCTACGCGGAGGTCCCTAGAGGCTAAATTTCCTACTATTGTTACATCGTACTAACTGTTAAGTCGTCTCCAAGGGATAGCGTAGTATTCCGTATTCTACAATTTTACAACGAGTGTTTACGTTCGCGTTTGTCTACAATAATCATACAGTTCTCGAAAAAGTGCCTTCACAATCCGACTTTTTTGCAACAGCGATGCTGCTGATGCACCACCAGAAGTACAATAGCTCAATTTTGACCCCATACGCAACTCTTCTCTGAAAGGATGGAAACAGAATCGCCAAGAAGATCAGTCTCCATTTCCCCGGAAGTACTCGCACTCTTGTTCGGGCATGCCTTTAGCCATAGAACGACGCCTATTCACGGAGCATTGATCGGCAAAGCGTCCGAAACAAAAGTGGAAATTACGGATGCCTTTCCTATTTGTCATGAAACTCCAACAAAATTTCTCATAGAGAGCTCTTTGTCGCTTGTTCAATCCACCTTGGATGGCAACACGGACAAATCACCTGAAATTGTTGGCTGGTACACAGCTCCAGAACTCACGCATCCGGGAGAGAGCGCTAAGCAATCTCCGGTTGCCCTCAGAGTCGTTGCCGGTCTGATGTCGACATCTTTATCCCATCCCGTATTGCTAGCCTTGAACAATGGTACGATTCTAGAAGTCTTAAATGGACAGAAAGACCCCCAGACGGTAGTCTCCGTGTTCGGGAAAGACTTCGGAAATCAATGGATGGAAAAACTCGATCATAAGTTGATGGATCCAGAGAAAGCCGTGAAATCAATTGCCGCGTGTGCTTTCGATGTAAAAGATTTGACCGATCATTGGAACGCTGGTGCAGCGTCCGAATGGACTTCTGCTGCTAAATTCAAAAAGCGATTCGTTTAAATTTTAGTAGTATACATGCAAGGACTGCATTGTTGCATGACGTAAATCTACGTAATAGAGACACGTCAAGAGGGACGACGCATTGAAAAATTCTTTAGAAGCAGCGAATCGGTCCCCGACAGCGCCCTCATTAACAAGCCTTATTGATGAACGAGGCATCGTTCCAGAAGAAATGATCTTAACTTTCAGACGAACAACCACTGGCACAAGAAAAACAGTTCAAGGATCAATGGATTGGTGTCAAAACTGGGAACGAGCAAGCTTGTCTAGAGCAACAAGTATCATTTTTCATGTCGCGTGCTCCTTGGTCACTATAAGTCAATGTCGACACACTTCAAATCTAAGGGCTAATCCATTCAAGGCATCCTTTAGTGGGCTCCATTTGACGTGTCGCCCTCTAACAAACCAGGCTTGATGACTTTTAGCTGCACGCCAACATCTTGCACCACCACTTCTTCTTTCCGATACTTTTTCATTGCAGCGTCCACTGAGTCACCGTTTTTAAATCGAAGAATACCAAAACCTCTTTCGCTGGGAGCTACAGCAGCTGTGGAAACATTTCCGAATTCACTGAAGGTATCTATGATGTCTTGTGCCGTCACGTTTTTTCTCATACCAGAAATTACAACGGTAGTTACGGGGATTTCTGCAGCTAGCTGCAGCCCTAGAAGAGCAGCGCACTCATGAATAGTGCGAGAGGCATCGCTGGGACCTAACACTCCGTGCCTAACGCTGGCGACCATTCGATTCAAGGTATCTTGCATAAAAGCACGCCTAAATGATCAACCGGAAACAAAAATTTGAGAAACAGAGAGCTAGAACTCTACAACGCAGCTGGATTTGGTGACTTACTTTTCTTCGAGAGACGCCTTGTCATTTCGTTTTAGCCAATCCATAACATCACCGAGTGCACTGGCCTCGATTTCAGGTCCAGTCACATCTGCGTCACCACCCCAAAGATAATCAGTAGAGCCAAAATTCATGTCATCTTCGTCGATCAAAGCCCGAGCGACAGCTTGACTCATCATTCCGTCACAGCCTTCTAGATTTCCTTCAATATCGGCCCTCATTTTCTCCAAATTTTGGTCTTTGTATTTATCGAACTCATCTGCGAATATTTGGGTCGCATCGGCTTCGTCGCCCGAGTCACCATCCATAGAATTTCCGGCAGAGAGAAACGACTGATTCGAAACTCTCGATTCGATCGGTGAAGGAACTCCATCTCTGTCTCTTGTTACGGATGGATCTGCATACTTTCGAAAGGCCGACCCATAGCTTTTTTCTGGATATTCCGCTCCATCATAAGCTTCGTCTTTCGCATGAGATGAACCGTTCCATCCTCCATTAGGACCTTCTAATCCGTGGATATGTTTCGTCGCGTTGTTTTGGTTCGTTAGACCACGGCGATGACGTCTCTTTCTACAATAGATAAGCAACCCTATCCCGACAATGGAGATGCCTACGATCAATGAAACAGTGATGACGACGACGGCATTGTCATTTGATGAGGACGGAGAAGAGTTCGTTTGTGAAGGAGCGCCAGTAGGTGAAAACGAAGGGTTTGGTGTTACTGTCGGCCTTCCCGTCGGCACATCACTGGGCATGAACGAGATTGTTGGAGCCGGAGTCCGAACAATAAGACGTGATGCCGTCTGTGCCTCAGTAACATTTAGCTGCAACAATTGCATCTGTCCCGTGACAGTTTCCAAATTCTGGTTGATCCAGTTCTGAAAGAGAATCGGGTATGAGCTAACGTTGAAATACAGGCTGGTATAAGTCATTGTGTAATCGATGTTGACGGCTTCCACAAACTCCTGTAAGTTCCGGGTGTTTTCCAGCTCATGAAGGTCCCGTTCATGGCCGAATCTCAAAAACCGGTGCTCGTCCAGAGCTTCTTGATTATCCACATTGCAAGTGGTAACAATCTTCATCTCGGCACCTGCGGCGTCAGGAATTTGGGCAAAAACCTTAGTGTATCCTTGATAGAGAGTTTCAAAGATTGTGACTTCATTTTCATTGAAAATTCTTCCATTGCCGACCAAAAACTTCTGACGGAACCTAGCATCTGCAACAATGGGCTCATCAAATGTCGGTTGATCCGTTGGAGTCATTGATGGTGCTCCCGACGGTATTTCTGATTCTGTTGGAACTAAACTTGTAGTATCGCTACTGAGAAATGACGGACCAGGCGTCAACGTGGGAGATGAAGTCGCCGACGCATTACTTGTTGTGTTGCCAGCATCCGATGGTGGATTTTCAGATGACGATGGTGGCGAAATAGACGGTGCTTGAGTCGTTCCCACCGTTGGATCTTGTGCTGATATGGACGGAGATCCAACAAACAACAGAGCTAGGACGAAAAGCAAGCAATTTGGACGAGATCTGAAAGTGATTTTCCTCTTCCGCGTAATCATGGTCGAGGCGATGCGTGACGGAGAAATGTGGGAACAAGAGTGCTTGGAGGGCCCGATAACTGAATCATCTCTTATCCTTGGCAACGACATCATTCTAACAATGGTCGTGGTTCAAATTAAACAGCAAATGTTGTTGCTGTACTGTCGTAATCCAACTGCTCCGTAGTGATTGCTACGGTAGCTAGAGAAAGGAGTGCACGACACTTATCATACAGTTACTTCAAAGCATATTGCAGTGAAGCAGCAAAAGCTCGAGGAAAACAAAATGAGGACAGAAGGGCTACTACAAGCTACTCGGAGTACTAGCTAGAGAGAGAGAGATTGCGTTGCGTACGAAATGTACTGGTAGACTACGTAACGTTCTGTGATACCTACGACAGTTACAGTACGTACTCTAGTACTACGGTAGGACTTAGTACTACCAGTCTTGTCATTTTTCAATAAAAATCTGACAAGACCTCTCCGAGGGTGGCGTCGAGTTCCTGCGTGTATTGTACGATCGTACCAATATAAAACGTATCATAGATTGTACGGAGACGTTGTTCTTCTAGGGGAATGCAGGAAATACGAATAAATTGTGAAAGTTATTTTATTTGAGTGTCCTGTCCAATATAGTTTTAGTTTGAATCATTGTCCCATATAATCTGATAGTTTACTAGTAGGAACTAAAAGCAAATGGATCATGAAGTGGTGTCATTAATCTGTTCCATAACAATGATGGAAATGATGAGCAATATTATTGTGTCTGCAGTGTTCTTACAGTCAGCCTTCTGTTGACGGTCTCATGCCAAGCTCCAATGACAGACATAGCATTGGCATGCTGTCGTTTATTTGCTTGATAGGGAGTGTGAATAACCATCATCATTTCTGTAACGTTGATTGCTGATGTTGATGTGAAAAGAATAATGATTTGAAAACCATTATCACAACAAAAACTAGCACCCAAGAAGGACTACACCAGCACCATGGTCACGACGGTCATTCATTTCTACGGAAACAGTAAAACGGATGGATTTATCAGTTTGTTTGATATTTATAGTATTAACAAGTATTTTGGAGATTATTTGGTGAATTATGTGGTACTCCTTGTCAGCCATCCTTCTCCGTATTACACTACTGCCTACCTACTTTTCGAGCACGACTACTGTAGGTAGAAGATAGAAGAGCACACCTAGCTATGGAGGGTAGTCTAGGTAGACTACCACTGTACTCCGAGTAAATGAAAGATAGAGGCTAAAAACCCTCGCAACGTTTGGAATCATATACGAGTAAAGAACTACATATTTTACCAAAGAGCAACTAGCAAGGCCATCATGTTGATGGAAAATAAGACTTGACAATCTCGCCAAACAAAAATTAATTGTCAGTAGCGATAGATTTCATTTTTTGTTGGCGTTTTCATTTACTTAGATTTTTGCACTGACAGCTTTGCTCTCTGACAAGACGCTCATTCAGTCGTGAGGAAGGAAAAAGAAACAAATTGAATATCATATAGAATGTCACATAACATAATTCGAAGTATTTTAGAATTTTTTAGAATATTTTCATACAACATTTCATATCAAATATGATATGACATTTTATGTTTTTTTATCGCGATATGCCGTGGTAAATCCTCGCAAAATACAACAGAAAACGTTATATGAAAAATTCTATATGAACGTCACATCAAATTTGATGTGAAATGTTGTTGGGAAAAAATATATTCAATGTTATGTGGAAATAAGACAATCTTCTAAGTAAATAATTCGTGGTATGACATCAAGCAATATTAAACGAATCTTGCAGCAACCGAAACTCGGAAGCAATTTTCGTGTCTACCGTAGTTGTCTAATGTGATTCGATCCAATCGCTGTTTTGTATCAACTGTGATCATCATACATACATTCTTCAATTTAACTGTAAATACTACGTACATTTTAGCGATGGCAATGGCCTTTTCTCTTCATGGCAAGACTAAAAGGCAGGTGCTCTAGCTCTTGTATTGTTGTAGAGTTTGCCCCCAAAATTTCCTCACAAAACATACTCGCCATTATTAACTTCTTGCAAGAATGGTTCGAGCAGTTGAAGCGCCATGAAAAAAGAGAGATCATACGCTGTTATTGTCCTTTGCATGCTTTGTGTAGACGACAAAATTGAAGAAAGAAAAAACATCTACCACGACTGCCTGAGACGTCACTTCACAAAAAATACATACGCTCAACGACTATGCCTAAACTAGCTTCTCTTCTGCCTTGTCCAACAGTCATAAGAGTTGCGGAAAGGAAGTTGCTGCTCGTGTTCTTCAAATTGCAATGAAACATCCTGCATGAAAATCATTTTTCAATCTAAGAAGAGTGGTGTAAATGTCTATTCTGGTGGTGCTTCTCTTGCTTCGTCTATTGCTATAAATTGTATGGTACATCTGGAACCAACAATTGAACGACTTCTTTTTCTCTGATGGAACAGATTACTAACGTAAGATTGAAAATGGAAATCCACAATTTCAGATCTTCAGCTTCACTGGTTCTTTTAAGTAGGCGAAAATGCGTGACATTACAAGTAGTAGACATGAAACTTGAATATTGACTGTGATTTCCACACTTTACTCTAGCTACGGTAGTCGTAAGTGTATTTCCTGCATTCCCCAGTAAAACACATCATTATATTATTCAGTTGTTAAAGTTACAGTTAGTCTAAAATACGGCAGAAGTAACATCTTACGAAGCTATAACAGGTAGTACTCCGTAGTAAAGAGTGAGAGAAAAAGGGGTGTCACGATAGGCATGGAGTTTGCTGACTGAGTATTCGTGGTCGCCTCTTTGGAGAGGGAAGTATAGCAGCAGGACGTTTAGGGTCCCATCTGTGTTGGTTTCTTTGCTGATTAGAGGAGGGTTATCAGAGGTGAGGTTCCCATGGGAATCGTTGGCAGGTTATCAGCCATTTTGGTGACGGGAGAATAAAAAATGGTGCCTCTTCCTCCCCAATTTCATTTTAGAAACTTGTGTACTAAACATGGGGAAACATCCTTTGGAGGGAAAAAGGTGCTACGGTGCCCTTCTTGTGATGCCAAGGTCTCAAGTGAAGATTTAACAATTGAACAATTGAAGAGGTACCTTGGGGATGCTTTCCTGGGCAAGTATGAAAGTCTGTGGTCGACATCAAAGTACATATCACAGTGTCAGCTCCTGATGGAAATGGAACTTCTCCATGCATTGCTTCCTACCAAATATGAGTCAAGGGTGAAATCTGGGGAATTCAAGCCACCGTCAACAAAATTTGTAGTTTAATTGAGAAACCTACACAGAAGTGACCATTGTAATGGTTGTTTCACGAAAGGAGCTGAGTGCCGGTTTACAATCCCATGCTTCCCCTGCACTGAGACGTTGCTACTGTTTGATGATAAGTTGACAAATTGGTTTGACTGGAAGGGGAATGATGTTTCTCAGCCAATGTTTATCTGTGTTCCAAAAAGGGTGCATGTAGATGCGTTTGTGAATGTTCATAATGAACTTGCAAGCATCCTCTTTGGGTGTAATACCAATGTCATTGCAGGGGTTGATGGTGGCAGTAGTACGAACTGCACATGTTATGTATCCAAAAATACGGAAACAGAGGACCATAAACATTTTGCAACTGCTGCAAAACAGATGGTGAAGAAAATGCAACAAAAGGTGATGGAATGGATGGAAGTGGGGGACAGGGACAATGAATAAGACACCTCCTCAATTGGTATAGGAGGTATGATTGGTGATTGATGCAGCCTTTATGGCTACAAAAGCTCACAAAGTGGCTGCACCAATGGCATCTTATCTCATCAGGAACGGAGCCAGATTTCAATTCTCCCACGATTTTTCTTACGTGAATATTAGTAGTTCTTCAAAGAGGTGCATGAAGATCTCGAGATTTCAGCAGACGAACAGGGGTCTTGTACGAATTTGAATCCCGATTAAACATACTTTCTTGTGGCAATGGCCTTTTCTCTTCATGGCAAGACTAAAAAGGCAGGTGCTCTAGCGACAGTAATGTGGTCACATTTGATTTGCCACTTCCATGGAGACATCGGCACCATTGGATCAAATATGGTACCCCTACAATGAGAAGAGGGCATGAACAATACAAGGACTAGAAAAGAGTATCTCAAATGACATTGGGGAGAGAAATGATGATGGATGGGAGCCACTCAATTGGGGATCCTTCAGAGACCAATGTATCACAAAACACAGAATGGTAATGTCAGTGACAAGGATCGAAGAGGTCTCACCATTGAATGCAGCAAAGTCCTTGGGCAGGACATTTGGGATTTGTGTTTTCATTGTAATTATTATACAATGACACGAAATATTGTTTGGGTTCGATGATTAAGTTGGTAACGATGAGAAGCTTCCAAGAAACATATTCCCTCCAACGGATCACAGGAGGGAACACCGGTTCTGACAAAAGCTTCACAATTCATTGGGTAGATTGTGTGTGCAAGTGTGGTGGGTGGCAGACGCATGGGGTACCATGTGTCCATGGGATGGCATACTCCAGATGGCAAAATAGTTGGACGTTGGAGGAGGTAGTGGAACAATGCGTCGAAAAAATCCACACGTATGGGCATCAAGTGCAACTTTGTAGTTGAAGCCTTGTTTCTGTTTGCATTGACATGATTAAGGTGGACTAGATGACATTGCCGGCTGATGTTGCTGGAAAGAGAATGGCAGGTAGACCGAAAACGGTGAGGCTGCGATTGAACTCCCGCTACTCCCATTAGCCACAGAATTCGCCGATTATATGCAGCCTTTGTGAGAAGCTCCCAAGACATGGAATTAATTGTACCTGCTACAATAGTATTAGTTCTGCTTCCCTTGAAGAGACTCTCTCGTTGGCCTAAAACCATATTGAGCAATAAGCTACAATTAGTAGGACCATCAGGTATCGTTAAAACCCTCCACCAAATTTCTGTATCAGAAGAGCCTCATGAGCAGTTGCAGTTCGAGGTATGACTGATGAAGTACGGCCCGACCCACCAGCTGCGGCAGTATTTTTTGCCTTAATGCCTAGGTCAGCCACAGAACTTAAGTGAATAGAGGGCTTGGACAGCTTTGGGAAATCGAATGTCGCATTGGCAGTTTGGCGCACTTGCGACGTCAGCATATCTGTTGTTTCAGCAGGCATCATTGGAGAAGGTTTATTTGCCATCCGTCCATCACGTCCCCAAATAGGTTTTCGCCCAAAGTCACCAAATGTCGCGTTTTTTGGACCGGAACCAAAGTCACCAGCGTGCGGTCGACCAAACGACTTGAAACTTGTCAGCCTTGCTGTTGTTGCCATCTTTTGGCGCTTGGGCGATGGTATAGAGCTGTTTTTTGATTTGTTCAATTCCATTCGAGCGTCCCATTGAACCGACCTCGTTTTTTTGGACTTGTCGAAAACAGCATTACCTCCAGACAGCGGAGGTGTTGCAAGCACACTTCCCAATTTCAACGCCGACGTTTTAGCTTTCTGCAGCCGATGGGCCGGTTTGTGTGAGCCCTGGGCAGTAGATGACCCGGTCATCTGGTTCCCCTGGACTGAGCCAGTGTTTGACAAGTTCAAGGCACTACTAAAACCTGACAGCTGAGACGAAGGAAGTATAGGATCTGCGCCGCCGACCTTCGACCCTTCCAGCTGTATCCCTTCCGACACAGATGTTGCCTTTGCAACGGCTTTGAAGACAACCATGCGTGCTTGTTGTACCATTGAATCTAGCAGTGCGCCAGTGTCCAAACGAATGTCTGCATTTTTCAACCCAAAACCAAGCGGATCTCCAAATCTGTCAAAGTTAGCTATTTTAAATAATCCGAACAGGGGAACGGACAATTCATCAGTGAGACTTGCCGAGGGATGATACAGAACGCATACAATCAATCGGCCTACCTGAAATGGTTCCTGGAGCACGAAGAGTCACCACATCGTTTTGCGACTGAATGGAAATTTGCAAGTCCACCTCCAAAAGAAGTGGCAGAATAACATCGGCTTCCTTCGGTTGTTGTGCTGCAGACTCTGGAAGTGGTAGAGTTTTGAAAGCAGTTTCCGCTGAGTTGACTTTGATGATAGACGATAGCATACTTAGCAACCGTGAGCGACTAGCGGAATCTCCCGTCGTAAGGGAGTGTCTGAGGAGCAAAAGAGTCCAAGCCCGAACCCGAGAATCAACAAGGGAAGAGAAAGAATTCGCCGCGTTTTCGGAAATAGCAGTCGGCGCATAAACCAGGGATGACTTGGTCCAAGAGGTCATGGCACCAAGACTTTGAGCAGCCTTTTGTTCTACTTGAGCTGCTTTGGCCGAAGCGTCAGCAGCGTTGTGCAAGACAGAAGCCTCCATTTGAGGCAATGTTTTGTCAGTCGACATTCCTTTTTGAATCAGTTCTGCTTGGAAATGTTCCCCAACTTTGGGCAAAGGACTGATAGATCCCGTGTCTTCGTCGAGTTTTCTCATGTCAAGCGATGGCAGAGTGCAGATGACCTCGTGATTTTCAATACTTTTTGAGAGACACAAAAGTAGCTCTCGCGAAGCCATAGCTTTAGGGTCTGATTTTACCAGGGACGAGGCAACAGAGTCCTTTTTGACACTGACACCCTTTGTACCAAGGAGCGACGCGAACTTGGAAGCGATTTCATCTTGTTTGGAAGGCATTACAAGTGACTGTTCCTTTGTCGTTCGGGACGAAAAATCGAATCAACAGTAAGGAGTTGTATTGCTCTTCAGGTCAGTGCAGTATCTCCCTCTCTCTTTCTACCATTGCGGAGAAAGCAAGATTTGGGTTCTAGTAGTAGCAGAGAAGAAACAAGAGGTGACTGTGAGAGAAGTCCAGCGGTATTTGATAGTCTACTACGGAGTAGTAGGTAGCTACTACCTACTACTAGAGTACCGTATTCGGTAGAGTGTGAATACGACAGCACGACATCCGAAGACAAAAAAGTCACTTGTGCTACCGGTAGGGTCTACGACAATACGACAGTACGGTATGATAGCTATCATTACTACCATACTGTATGATAGTAAGTTCCGGCGTGGGTTGATACGTCGTAGGTGTCATATGACAGAGTACTACTCCGAGTACGATCGTACCGGTACTGCATAGGATGTACGTCGTGACTACTACTCCGCGAGGACTACCGGTAGGTATGATATAAAATGCGTAGTACGACTACAGTAGGTAGGACTGGAACTGACGTTTACATGGGAGGGGATATAAATACTACAGCAAAAGTTTAAAATAAACTTTGCTTGAACAAAAGTTCTTAACAAGGGGATTGTGAAAGCTGAATGAAAGTAACAGTAAGTGGTCTCTTCATGTTGGAGAAGCGGCTGTTGAAGGAGGAGGTTTAGACTAGTTGCTTCATTGTTGTTATCATCTTTGGTATTGTGAGGCTTCTGAGATGAGAGCTTGTGGATGTAATCATAATAGCAAGAAATTGATAGGTTTCTTTTCAGGTGCAGGAGGGACAGCAACGAGTCACGTAATAAAGACAGTGTGTCGATATGCACAAAAATTGTTTAGAGCATTGGAAGTGACATTTGAGCTGTGACAGCACTTACAGCCAAAATTCACTTACAGGTGCAGCTGCTGCTTCCAATAATGGGGGGACAACTGCAAAAGCATTCAACCTCAACAGAGAGGTTGTAAATGAGCTTGAGGACTTTCAGAAACACCAACTTGCTTTTTATGGATGAGGTATCTTTTGCATCAGTTCAAGATATTGAATCACTGAATAAAGAAACAAAAGAAATTCTGGATCATCCAACGGATCCATTTGTTGCTGTGCCTATAGTTGCCGCTGGAATTTCACACAATCATCACCCGTTGGAGGTGTACCTCTCTACAAATTTGATAGCAGTTTTGTTTGGAAAGAGTTCATCAACTTATTATGGAATTGAAGAACAATCATCGATTTGATAGGGATCCACAGTGGGGAAAATTGTTAACAGTAAGGAAGTTTCGTAAGCTTGGTCCAAGTACTGAAGATGTTGTACAATGGTAGTGGGAGCAACAAATAGTCCATTAAAGAGAACTGTTTATGCAACAAAGACAAATGGCAATAGAATGGCTACGTGATGCTCTATCTGCTAAGCATTCGGAAGAAACACATTCCAAAGATCCAAATCTACAACCCCCAATGCATACATTGTTCATCAAAGCAGGTACATTGATAATTCATGTGAGAGGAACTCGGAATGAATATCACCCAATGGATTCCAAGGCATAAGTTATACTCATGTTGCGGTAGGAGAGGATCATGTACAAGACAAATCTATCAAGCATCTCGACCCTTTGTTGAAATTATATTATAGACATCCATTATATGATATTTTTTCAAAGTGCCTGATCCGTTTTTTACAGTTAATCTTGATTTCGAACCTTGGAACTCGATTGAGCCACTAGACTCCTACCGATAGACCCAACTCTGTAGAATTGATAGTCTATCTATTATTGTTAGACTACTATGACTTTGGTATTCTCACGTTAGGAGTACTAACCGCAAAGTACTTAATTCATCTCGATAGGAATGTTATCCAGTCGTAAAAGATACCTTCATAATAATAATATTGTATTGAATTCTTTGAAAAAATGAAAAAATACTTGCTTCAAAGTAATAAAAGTCACTGCTCTTTTCCTGTATTTGTTTCTTCAATTGTGGTTGCTACATGATACCTTGCATGGAACATCTTGACATGCACTTCCATTTCGCCCTCACACACCCACAAAAATGTGTGCCTTTCATTCCCTCACAGCCACAACTTTCTTTTCTACTGAAATGAATGTCTTCTGCACCAGGTTTCGCTCCCATGTTATTTCTTTTGCATTTGACCATATTATTGTACATTTCTCCACATGCACTTTCCACAAATGCTAACCTTGGGCACTTCTTGGGAACCAACTCAAAGTACAATACCCTACTATAATGCTCCTTCAGCAGACCTCCTCTTTATATCCTGTGCTTGTTCCTGTATATTTCTATCAAATCCACTTGAAAATAACCGCAAGGCACTGGTCATGATTGGACATGCCACACATTTCAATGGGTTAGGGTTGGGGTTGGGGTTGGTCATCGTGGGGCATATTGACCATTTTCTGCTTTAAGTTTCATAACTGATTTTCCTGACAAATGCAATTCATTGGTCAGCTGTTGACTAGTAGATCATGGGCCAAGGGAAGGAGATCAAGAATGTTGAACATTCTACATTTGAATCTCTCATGGAACATTCATTCCAATGTCTCTTTCCTCTAACCCAGCCAAAGTTGTGTTAGAGAGTGTTTTCCTCACAGCTTCTTTTCAACTTCACGGCATGAGAGTTGGTGTATCCACAGAGTCCATGGAGTTCAACACCGGATGACATTGTAACAAGACATTCTCCAGTAGCTTTGGAGGTGAGGCACGCAGAGGCTTCTCATCCTCTGCTTCTGCTTGTGTTGGAGTAAGAGTATACTGAATAAGCGTGGGATGCAACGTGCCCTCCATTCACTGACACGAAATGTAATCGTGTAACGGGCCTCCTTGATTGATGCTTGTTTTACGGTCCTCTTTAACCCTCTCCTCGACCACGTGCATGAAGGATTGGAAATCTGATGAAGTTGCCAGCACTGGTCTTTTAACCCTGGAGAAGTTTTGTGGCAACACATTAGGACGAACGGCTCCTTCGATTGGGAGGGGACGGCCATACGAATTGGTCCGTCGGTGTCTGACATCTTCGGATGATATACTTCTAGCCGGTTTTTCAGTTTGCATGCGTCCGTATCTCACTGAAAATGGTCCATCTGATATAGTGTTTTTAGCGATGGATCCTTGTAGGTCCATCGATGGAGTCCTTTTCGATGGCTTAAATACCTGCCCTATTTTGGAACACAACTCATAATTTAGCTTATCGACCAAAAACTTTATGTAAAATAAAAAAAATTCGGTACCCATTTTACACCCATTTGAAGAAGGGCTTGACGATAGGTAGTAGAAGCCTTACCCGATTTGATCAAGGCATGAGACCTAAGGTCCTGTGCGATACCGGAAAATGGATTGACGTTGGTCTCATCGTCAAACCTGGCTGTAAAAAAAATATTAACCTTATTCTGTAGTGAAAGATATTGAAATTATTGCGAATAAGTACCTGGCTGCAAGGACTCGCCTGATACTCCAGAAACTTAAACGGTCATTGAGGTCGTGGTAATAATCTTACCCATAGCAATGGAGCTGATGATCAAAATGGCGCCTTCAGCTGTTCTAATTGGCAAGCATTCCATGTTCTTACTGTTTTGTTGGTGCTTTAATTTGACAAGAATAACGAGTTCGCAATAAACAGCAGCCTCTTGCAAGGATGAGAGATATCGGGATTATTGCATATAAGAACATGCAAGGACTCGCCTGATACTCCAGAAAATTAAAGGGTCAGTGAGGTCGTGGTATTAATCTTACCCATAGCAATGGAGCTGATGATCAAAATTATGGCTTCAGCTGTTCTATTTGGCAAGCATTCCATGTTCTTACCGTTTTGCTGGTTCTATTTGGCAAGCATTCCATGTTCTTCCCGTTTTGTTGGTGCTTTAACTTGACAAGAATAACGAGTTCACAATAAACAGCAGCCTCTTGCAAGAAAAGCTCACAAGGACAGTTGTCATCAGGATTTTTCATCTTCTATTTGCTGAAACGGATGGAATCATCAGTTTGTTCATACAAGTTTTGAAGGATTTTTGTTTTAGTTCGAAGTATGACTGAAACGTAGAAGATCTCATTTAGGTACAGTGGGTATACTGAGTAAAGAAAAGTTAGAATTAAAAACCCTCCGATACAATTAGTTTGTAGTTTACTACGACGTTTCATACGAAGCGAATGCGACTTTGTGCTTAAATTGAATGAAGGATTCCTGTTGGAACTCTCCATTGCCACCTGACCATGTTGATAACCTATGAGTCCTTTACTGATTTGGATTCGAAGCGAATACGACTTTGGGCTCGAGTTCAATGAAGGATTCCTGTTCCAACTCTCCATTGCCACCTAACATGTAGACAACCTTTGATTCCTTTACTGATTTGGATTCACTATCCACGTTATCGGTGTGAAGAGAAATGGTTTCAAATTCAGTTTCGGAGTCACCTGCGTTCAAGTTGACTCCTATGAATTCACACATGTTCCACTTTGATTTTGAATTATATACATAGTGGACGTGCGTGATACCATTTCAACAACTCATGATGGTAGCTGTTGGATTTCTCTTGTACATGAGGTTCCCCCACTACCGTACTTTGATTCTGTTCACTGCTAATACTTTGATTCTGTTCATTGCCTTCATTGAATTCTTTTTATTTCGAGTTTCTCTCAAATGAAAATTTCAACATACCTGCTTTGAAATATTTTATGCAGTGGACGTTCTGTGTTTTTCTCTTTGCAAGGCAAATATTGCCTTCATTGAATCATTTTCATTCCGAGTTCCTCTCATATGAATGACATCTGAAGGTACGATAATGAAAATGTTATATTTTATGGGTTTGCCAACTACCAGTTACCGGTAGTTCCGTATCTAAGAAGCACCAGCCGCCCCGAAGGGCGAGGCACTGCAGTGAGTGACCGGCAGACACTCTAGGGTGTAGTAATGACGGTAAAACTTTCTACGTGAGGATGAAAAGTTCATCTGGGTGGAGAGGAGGTTATATGAATTGGGACTGAGCATTTTATATGCGCTGATGTTCGTTTTTGTTTGTTTTTTTGGTTTGATGGTGGTCGAGTAAATGAAATCTTATGGTACCTGCTTTGATACATAATATATGTAGTGGACGTTATATCTTTGCAAAGCATAAAGACTCCATCTTGTGGATTGCCTTCATTGAATCATTCTCATTTCGAGTTCCTCTCATTTGGGAAATCTTGGTTACAGTTACTGCTTAGATACATAATTTATGCAGTGGACGTTGCACATTCGACTCTTTGCCTGGCATTTAGACTTGATCCTGTACATTGCCTTCACTGAATCATTTTCATTTCGAGTTCCTCTCATTGGTGAAATCTTAAGGTACCTGCTCTGATACATGTAATTCATGCAGTGGACGTTGTCCATTTGGCTCTTTGCAATGCATGTCCTTTACATGCTTATATGCATGTAATCAAATATAGCATCATTTTACAGCCATTTTCTATCGACATTTTTTTTGTTGCATAAACAGCATCTGAAGGAATTTTTTTCCTAATGCACCATTTTCTGCTCAAGTATTGATTGATGATATTGGCAACATCTTCAGTACTCGGACCAAGCTTACAACTTTCTCATTGTGGATTCCTGTTAATTCGATGATTGTTCTTCAGTGCCACAAAATAGGTTGATGAACTCTTTCCAAACACAACTTTCAACAATCAACATTTTTTGTCGTCTGAAACTTCTACATCCCCCATTTGAACGTCATGGTATTTGAACAATATAATAATATTGTTCATGGGAAGACTACGAAATTTCACAATCTTCTTCAATGTTATTAGTTCTCTGACATAAATTAACGACTTTAGGCGTCACTAGCGTACAATCGAATATGTGCCTGAAGCAAATAGCAATGCCTCTTTTACATATGACCAAATTGATCCTTGTAAACTTTTGCTTTCTACAATGGTCCAGTCAGAATGACACAAGTCTCAGGGAGAATTTTTGTCTATCGTATATACGCCGTACATCTTTTCCCAATCCAATACTGTGTTGTATCTTCACTATTCTCATCACCGAGTTCAATGTTATCATTCGTCCTTGCTAAAAGGAAACCTAGAACTGCTTTCACTTCGTTATAAAATAATATCGTGTGACATCCCTTGATACTCTTGTGAAACCCAGCTTCATAGCTGAAAATATGCTTGTTTATCACGGCATATAATTGCTCTCTCTACCTCGGATTCAGCCGCTCTAACACATCGACTCAGTGTAGCTATGGGTAATAATGAGGGTTAGGGTTGGGGTTACCCTAACCCTAACAGTAGCTATGGGAACCCTAACCCCAACCCTCTAGAGAACTAAGTAAGAAAAGAGTGACCACGGGCACCATGTCAGAGATGGAACCGGTCTTAGCCTAGGCACATTTTGTACAACACCTTCCCCCGATCAAAACATCGGTGAGGAGATCATCGAATGGACAAATGGTGCGAAAAACCAGCAAAAGGAAATGTAGGATATGTAAGGTGTAGAAAATAAAAGGATGAAAGAGGATCAACAATCGTAGTGACCCATAATACGCCGACAGTGACGGAAATGTAGAACCCAACCACCAGTCAGTTTTGTGAGGGAATCAGAAAGATTGATGACAACCAGGAATGTGATGCATCAAGATATCACCATTATCCTTCCAATCTTGAATCGTAAAAGCCTGGATGTCAATATGGCGAGAATGCTCAGTGGGCTTGCGAGCATTGATCATTTTTTGGATAGCAGAGACATTATCAATATGAATAGGGGAAGGGGAAAGCTGGGGAAAAGAAATCTCAAGGAGAACTGCACGAAGGTCCCTTGCACTTTTCGCAGCAGACATGGCAGCAATGAACTCGGCCTCAGTGGAGCTAGTCGCAGTGACAGTTTGTGTCTTGGAACGGTAAGCAATAGCACCACCGTCAAGGACGAAAGCGTAACCGGTAGTGGAATGATGGTTGCGGAGATCATTGGCATGAGCAGCGTCAACATACTCAGTGAGTTGAAGGGGGGGGGATAGTGAGGAAGGCAGGTAGAGATGGATCAAGGGACAGCTTGTGGGGGGTGCCAGGTGGCAAAGAGGGGTCATGAGTGCGTTGGGCAAAATGGATACCCCAGTGTTGAGTGCAACGGAGATAGCGTGCAACACCTTTAAGACAGTTGTACTACGTAGTGGTAGGCATGTGGGGCAGAGGCAAACTTTGACAGAGTCACAACAGCATAGCCAATATCAGGGTGGCATGTAATGTAAGCATAGAGAAGCTCACCAAGAAGGGTACGGTAGGAGAAACCCTGGGAGTCACAAAGGGCAGCATGTTCGGGAGAAACTTCAGAGGGGCCAGCAGGGGACTGATATAGGCGATCCACGGCATCAACCGGAAGGGGTGCAGAACGGTCATCAGAGGACTCATGCGGAGAGGGCGTATCCCAGCCATGGCTATGAAGGAGGCGGTCAATATACGCAGCGGAGGTCAGCTCGATGTAGTCCGCCATTTGGTGAACGTCAACACCATTGTAGTCACTTAGGAGTCCTAGATAGGTGAACGGGGGTTGTGCTTCATTAGGTTGTTGGAGGGCCTTACCAATAGAGTCATAGACAGCCTTAGCAGTAGATTCAAGACGACAAGCCAAAGTAATATCATCCACTTGGCTGAGGAGCAAGATAGGCTCACCCTCAAAGACACCGCTGTCAATGGTACGATCATGGGTAGTAGATTTGAAGCTCAATTCGGGAAGGGAAAGGATCTTGTTAATGTAGGTTTCCCAGAGGAGACCAGATTCAGGATGACCCTGCAAGGCGTGAAGGACAGGAAGGACCATGTTCCAATCAAGGGTGATACCAAAACAGGCTTTGTACCATTCCGCATGCGCATCGTCAATCATGATGAAGGTAGGTGTCTCAGGGGGAGGAGAATGAGCCAAACATCAGTGGCATCACCACCATACACCCGCATATCATGGGCAGCAGCCAGGGCAAAAAAAATCTGTTGGATAGGCTGTTCAACACATGCAGAGTATGTGGAGGCAACTTGGTGAAGTAGAGGATCAGCACGGAGGGAGCCATCACAACAGCTACGGGAACGGCGTTCACCAGAGCGCTTGATCTGGTATTGCCAATGTAAGCGAAGAATAATGGTACCAGGGGGCGGCGCGACAGGGGCACTATACATACCAAGGTCAGCATGCATACCGTCCAATTGCTTGAACTCGCCACGTTGCCAGTCGGGCCAGGTGGAAAGGCGTTGGAGCCTACGGCGGGTAAAGAAACCAAGTGCCTGTTCAGCAGTTGTGATAGCCGTAGAAGTAACAGCATGGATGGCGGCAGCAAGGTCTTAGACAGGGACAGAGGAGAAGTAACTCTCGGGGAAACGCAGGGAGCAAATAAACAGGATAGCATCAAGGGTGAGAATAGGAGTCTCCTCATCAGGCAGGGCAGGATCGGTGAAGAGGGCAGCCATAGTCAAGCATTTCTCCGGAGCAAAGGTCAAAGAGAGGGAGGGGAAGTTGGAGTCAAAAGCCTTACGGGACTCAAGAAGAGCCTGTTCCTTTGTGAAGACCAGGACATCATTAATGGCAACCAGGTAAGCGCAAAGCAGCGCATTATTGGTGGCTTTGGAGGAAGAACTAATCCGTGAGGCAGGACTACCAGGCCAAATTTTCGCAACAAAGACACGGTTGTTGAGTTCATCCGTAAGGCAAAAGTGGGGCTTCGGTTAGAGGCCAGGATAGTAAGGGATTCCAGCAGAGTATGACTGAAAGGATTGACGAAGGCAGTAAACTCTTCAACAGCAGCGTCATCTACCTCAGCAGGAAAATGGCTCGCCAGATTGGACACGCTGGAGGTGCTGGACATTTGGGGGAAGAGCGCCAAACGGAAGGTCATTCAGGCCCTCATCGAAGGGACCATGTTTGGCGATTTTCACCTGATCAGTGTCAACATCGTACCAGAGGGTATTCTTGCTCGTATTTGGGAGAAATCCAAGGAAAATACCTTTGCGTGCGTTTGGAAAGAGCTTAGAACGGCGACGACCAGGGGGGCGGACCCACACACGACAACCAAAAGTGCGGAAGCCAGTGAAATCCTCTTTCGCACCACGAAGGATCTCAAAAGGGGACTTGACTTGGTCACGGGAAGGGGTGGCATTTGTGATAGGGAGGAAATGATGGAAGGCATGGGGCCAAAAGCGAAGTTCATGACCGGCACCAAGCAACATTGCCCGCAAAGCATTTGCAACAGTGAGGTGGGCACGTTCGACAGGACCGTTTTGGTTGGAAGCGTCGCACCAGTGGGGCGAATGGCATAACTAAACTGTTCAAACAATGTGCGGACAGCAGGATTAGCATAAAGCTCACCACCTTGATCCAGGTAAACATATTTGCCAGGACACGTTGGTGAATACTGTCGAAGGAAGGACCAGCGCCACTCAATAGGAGAAGCCTTGGAAACACGGGTGTCACTAAAGACAGCATGGGTAAAGTGATCAGTCACCAAATCCCACATGTCTCACCGTTGAGGCTGGTGAAGTCTTTCTTTCGTTCAACATCCTTCGAGCGAACACCAGCAAACGAGAGATCAATGGAGAGACCCTCGAAGGGCTGGGTAGCAGTGCGAGTAGAGTGAGCACCAGCAGATCTTCCTTGGTCTGTTTAGCCCGGATGCAGGTGGGCCACTGTTCCAAAATAGGGTCAAAATGGCGAAAGCGAGGAACCCCAGTAATATGTTCCTGGGCATGGTACAGATAGTGGTCAGAAGGGTGACCCAGGCGTTGGTGCCAGAGCAGGCGCTCAGCAGTAGCACGGATGGCCACAACCGAAGTGGCATGTGAGATGTACCGGTGAAAGGGAAAGTCCCGGAACGTAGGAGGTTTCTCGTCAAGGTCCGTGGCCAAAGTCCGGTAAAGGGCATTGTGGGCATCAATTAATTGTAAGGGAGCGTTCTAAGCTATCGCATTCCGCAGCAAGGGCAGGGTCACACTGCATAGCAATAGCCAAAGAATTCTAGACAGTGGCCAGAGGGTCATCCACAGAAAGGGAGGGGCGGATGAGTTGTAAGGTCAATTTTCTGACCACAGCGCACGACCCCATGTAATACAACATCCTTCGAGGAAGTGAGCTTGTGATGGGCAGTGGCAGTCCAAGTGCCAGCAGCATAAAAGTTCTGGTGGGAGACGGCATGGATATTGGCAGATGCAGAGACGGAATGGACAGAGCCAGCGACAGAAGGGGGAGGGAGAAACGGAGGGGAGCTGTGTGTCATGGTATGGCGGGAGGTAAGATCACGCTTGAGAAAGCCACAAAACTTGATATAATGGTCACGGAGGTAGGCAACATTCTGCCCAAACCATACAAGGGGCCATAAGGGAAGGTCGGACTCGTGTGGAGGGCATAAACCGCAGCGCGGTACTTCTGGTCCAGCGCAAGATCAGCATCATTGGCTCACTTCTCAAAAAAAACGTTTGCAGCTACCAACGCATTCACTTTCAACTGAATTTCACAGCAAGTGATCGTGGTGACAACACATAATTACGAAACCATTAAATATGTCGAACCAACAACTCTGCCAGTTATTATAGCAACTACATCAGTGGTTGGGCCACTATCATGGAACCTTTTCAGCAGTTCCCCCCAACCTGGGTCCCTATCAAACACCTATGATTCAATTTCAGCTCCATGAAACCATTGATGAGTTCCTTCCATTCAACAAACCCATCACATTTGTAAAGAGGGACTCAATCCACACAAGATAACTGTGTGAAGTCACCAGAGAAAACAATTGGAACACCTCCAAATGACTCCGTTGGTCGGTCAAATATCTCCTTCATTTTTCTCGTTGACTGTGAGTAGTTGAACGTCAAGCTTCATCAACAATCACGATTGGAGTTTTTAAATTCCCTAAGTTCATTTCTCACTTCTCGTTTGAAAACAAAAGCTTTGGTTGTTGCACCCCATCAATTGAAACAGCAGCCGCACCTGCAAGTGCGGTAACAACTAATCCGAGTCTTTTTCTTTTATCGAATCTCAGATGCAACTCTCCACATAGTTTCTGCGCATATCTGCACACGGTTTTGAAAACGTGACTTTTTCACGTCACGCCGGCAACACAGAGGAAGCCAATCAACTGTTAATTGTTGATTACCTCCATTTTTTCCACTAACATCATCTAAGCGTCTCCTATTTTCCAGGGGAAAGATCATGGCCATACGTATACTATTGAGGTTGATTGCTTTCGTTTTCGGTTCTCTCACCATCTTTGTAAAGCTAGTCAATGCACAGGCAATAATTTGAAAGGATCTCCACTGATCCCCATCATCATAGAAGAAAATGTCAGCAAAGTCACGAACATTTTCCAAAGTGACATTGACTCCAATGTCAACAACCCGTCCATACTTGTCAACAATTCTTCTGACAACATTGTCTTAGCCCCCCTTTAAATAAAGATCCTTCCAACAAAAATTGACCCAGGCCTCATTGATTTCATCTTCCTCATCCTTTTCTTCGAAATTATTTTCTCCAAGGCATCCCTGTTTAGCAGGTTTATTGCTTAACCTCTCTATCACATACAACAGCCATTTACCATTCATGCTGTCACGGCAATTTCAAACGTTCACCAGAAACTGTATGCGTCGTCCTGCAAGTTTCCATCTTCTATCTCATTTCTCCACATTTCGAAGAATCTTCCCTAAAACTTGAATTCTCTATTAGCATTGTGAAATGGAACAAATACAACAGAGCATCATGTTGCATTTTCCTCCATTACCGAACGTATCTCTGGAGGTGTTGCTTCAATGTCACATGTAAATATATCATGTCCTTCAAACTGTTTTGTATCCAGAAAATCAAGATGGTTAATGACTGACAAATACTCATCATTCAATGCCTTTATTTTCGAATGATCTTTACTTGGATGAGGTCTTGCCCAATTCAAACTGTTTGCTCCTGGTCTGCAGGCACTGTATTTTGTCAAGAAATCATACCAACAAACATCCTCTAATTCCTAGGGACAGCACAAGTAGGTTGCATCTGATGAGTTATAAAACACAGACCGCTATTCATCTGCTAAAATCTCGAGATCTCCATGCACCTCTTTGAAGAATTACTAATATTCACGTAAGAAAAATCGTGGGAGAATTGAAATCTGGCTCCGTTCCCCTATGAGATAAGATTCCATTGGTGCAGCCACTTTGTGAGCTTTTGTAGCCATAAAGGCTGCACCAATCACCAATCATACCTTCTATACCAATTGAGGAGGTGTCTTATTCATTGTCCCTGTCCCCCACTTCCATCCTTTCCATCACCTTTTGTTGCATTTTCTTCATCATCTGTTTTGCAGCAGTGGCAAAATGTTTATGGTCCTGTTTTTCCGTATTTTTGGATCCATTACATGTGCAGTACACAATACTGCCACCATCAACCCCTTCAATGATATTGGTATTAAACACAAAGAGGATGCTTGCAAGTTTATTATGAACATTCACAAACGCATCTACATGCACCCTTTTTGGAACACAGATAGACATGGGCTGAGAAAAACCATTCTCCTTCCAGTCAAACCAATTTGTCAACTTAGCTGACACTGTGATATGTACTTTGATGTCGACCACAGACTTTCATACTTGCCCAGGAAAGCATCCCCAAGGTACCTCTTCAATTGTTCAATTGTTAAATCTTCACCTGAGACCTTGGCATCACAAGAAGGGCACCGTAGCACCTTTTTCCCTCCAAAGGATGTTTCCCCATGTTTAGTACACAAGTTTCTAAAATGAAATCGGGGAGGAAGAGGCACCATTTTTTATTCTCCCGTCACCAAAATGGCTGATAACCTGCCAACGATTCCCATGGGAACCTCACCTCTGATAACCCTCCTCTAATCAGCAAAGAAACCAACACAGATGGGACCCTAAACGTCCTGCTGCTATACTTCCCTCTCCAAAGAGGCGACCACGAATACTCAGTCAGCAAACTCCATGCCTATCGTGACACCCCTTTTTCTCTCACTCTTTACTACGGAGTACTACCTGTTATAGCTTCGTAAGATGTTACTTCTGCCGTATTTTAGACTAACTGTAACTTTAACAACTGAATAATATAATGATGTGTTTTACTGGGGAATGCAGGAAATACACTTACGACTACCGTAGCTAGAGTAAAGTGTGGAAATCACAGTCAATATTCAAG
The DNA here is from genome assembly GCA_019154785.2 of Nitzschia inconspicua. Classification (NCBI taxonomy): domain Eukaryota; phylum Bacillariophyta; class Bacillariophyceae; order Bacillariales; family Bacillariaceae; genus Nitzschia; species Nitzschia inconspicua. The sequence continues at coordinate 2,212,605 of JAGRRH010000018.1, forward strand.
TTTCATGTCTACTACTTGTAATGTCACGCATTTTCGCCTACTTAAAAGAACCAGTGAAGTTGAAGATCTGAAATTGTGGACTTCCATTTCAATCACACGTTAGTAATCTGTTCCATCAGAGAAAAAGAAGTCGTTCTATTATTGGTTCCAGATGTACCATACAATTTATAGCAATAGACGAAGCAAGAGAAGCACCACCAGAATAGACATTTACACCACTCTTCTTAGATTGAAAAATGATTTTCATGCAGGGTGTTTCATTGCAATTTGAAGAACACGAGCAGCAACTTCCTTTCCGCAACTCTTATGACTGTTGGACAAGGCAGAACAGAAGCTAGTTTAGGCATAGTCGTTGAGCGTATGTATTTTTTGTGAAGTGACGTCTCAGGCAGTCGTGGTAGATGTTTTGTCTTTCTGCAATTTTGTCGTCTACACAAAGCATGCAAAGGACAATAACAGCGTATGATCTCTCTTTTTTCATGGCGCTTCAACTGCTCGAACCATTCTTGCAAGAAGTTAATAATGGCGAGTATATTTTGTGAGGAAATTTTGGGGGCAAACTCTACAACAATACAAGAGCTAGAGCACCTGCCTTTTTTAGTCTTGCCATGAAGAGAAAAGGCCATTGCCACAAGAAAGTATGTTGAATCGGGATTCAAATTCGTACAAGACCCCTCTTCGTCTGCTGAAATCTCGAGATCTTCATGCACCTCTTTGAAGAACTACTAATATTCACGTAAGAAAAATCGTGGGAGAATTGAAATCTGGCTCCGTTCCTGATGAGATAAGATGCCATTGGTGCAGCCACTTTGTGAGCTTTTGTAGCCATAAAGGCTGCATCAATCACCAATCATACAGCTTATACCGATTGAGGAGGTGTCTTATTCATTGTCCCTGTCCCCCACTTCCATCCATTCCATCACCTTTGTGTTGCATTTTCTTTGCCATCTGTTTTGCAGCAGTTGCAAAATGTTTATGGTCCTCTGTTTCCGTATTTTTTGATACATAACATGTGCAGTTCGTACTACTGCCACCATCAACCCCTTCAATGATATTGGTATTACACCCAAAGAGGATGCTTGCAAGTTCATTATGAACATCACAAACGCATCTACATGCACCCTTTTTGGAACACAGATAGACATTGGCTGAGAAAAATCATTCTCCTTCCAGTCAAACCAATTTGTCAACTTATCATCGAACAGTAGCAATGTCTCACTCAGTGCAGGGGAAGCATGGGATTGTAAACCGGCACTCAGCTCCTTTCCTGAAACAATCATTACAATGGCCACTTCTGTGTAGGTTTCACAACGCTGTCACAATAAACTTCAAATGTTGACGGTGGATTGAATTCCCCAGAATTCACCCTTGTCTCATATTTGGGAGGAAGCATTGCATGGAGAAGTTCCATTTCCATCAGGAGCTGACACTGTGATATGTACTTTGATGTTGACCACAGACTTTCATTCTTGCCCAGGAAAGCATCCCCAAAGTAGCTCTTCAATCGTTCAATTGTTAAATCTTCACCTGAGACCTTGGCATCACAAGAAGGGCACTGTAGCACCTTTTCCCCTCAAAAGGACGTTTCCCCATGTTTAGTACACAAATTTCTAAAATGAAATTGGGGAGGAAGAGGCACCATTTTTAATTCCCCCGTCACCAAAATGGCCGATAACCTACGAACGAATCCCATGGCAATCTCACCTCTGATGACCCTCCTCTAATCAGCAAAGAAACCAACACAGATGGGACCCAGTCTAAACGTCCTGCTGTTATACTTCCCTCTCCAAAGAGGCGACCACGAATCCTCAGTCAGCAAACTCCATGCCTATCGTGACACCCTTTTTCTCTCACTCTTTACTACGGAGTACTACCTGTTATAGCTTCGTAAGATGTTACTTATGCTGTATTTTAGACTAACTGTAACTAGACTAACAGTAAACTATAATAATGATGATGTGTTTTTTATTCACGGTCAAGAACCGTACAATCTACTGTAGTATGATACGTTTTACTTCGTATATTGGTACAATTGCACAATCCACGCCGGAACTCGACGCCTCCCCGGAGAGGTCTTGTTGACAGTGAAGTTGCTCGCAGAAAGCCTCGTCGCCTACGACTACTACCGTAGGTAGCTACCATAGTACTGCTGTAGCTCTAGCTACTCTAGTAGAGTCGTTGTTTTCTGTTTTCGTGGACTTTTTCCACACAGATGTTCGATAATCATATTCTCTGAAGTAGGAACCAACAAATCACAATATTATGATCACAAGTGACAGCATCCGGGAAAAGCTGATCAACGGTTTGAACGCGTCACAAGTGGATGTAACTCTAGAAGGTGGGGAATGCGATAGTGGTGGGGTAAAGCTACAATTGACCATAGTTAGTGACGAGTTTGTCGGGAAACCTTTGATAAAGCGACACAGAATGGTGAACGAAGTTTTTGCAGAAGAATTGAAAAGCAATAAGATTCATGCGATATCAATCAAAGCTTACACGGTCTCGCAGTTTCAGTCTACCGGTAGAGAGGATAAAGTTTGAAATGCGATCCTTTGTTTGTTCTATGACATACGTTGACAGACAGGGGGAGAAGTACCGAGGGCGTTCATGTCATAGATTCGACATTCGACCAACGGTATGTCGTATAAAACTACCAACACGGCGGCGCGGATCATCTATGTTGGACGATAATAGAAACTCGATTGTTGCTGTTGTACTGCCTCCGTAAAACTTCAACAAGAAAAATTAGTTCGAGTTTTATTATTTTACTAGACATTTACTACGTAGTATTTATTATTACTACTACTAAGTAGTATATCGTAGATTAATCAATCCAACAAGATTGATGTCAAGCGTATCCCAAGGAAGCTGATGGAGCCCCATTGAAACGCTGATGAGAAATGATTCAGGTTAAACTGACTAGTAAGGGAAACCTTGTACGTAAAGGAGGCTAGTTTCAACTATCATATGGCTTTTTTGAGGCTGTACCAACCACCAGGTGATATCGATGCCGATAAGTTGGCTCATCCCCCTGGCCCCAAGGGGGCGGGGCACACCATGCAACAGCTTTCCATCCGCTCAGTATTCTGCTGTTCAACACTCAGAATTGGCAAGGCAAAATACCTCATGAAATAAGGAAAAGTCCAAACCAGTGAGTATCAGATATGGTGTGGTCTTCCAAAATAATGCTTAGAAGGCAACAATTACCACGTCAACATATGGGGTGTCTTTATATCTTGTGCCTGTTGCAACCCAATAGGGCGGATCGTATGTGTAAAAGAAGCCTTCCATGTCAAGCACCAGTAATACTTCCAATGAAATAGTATCGTCCCTCTGGACTTGCCACGTGAGTTGTGAGGTTATTCCTTCTACAGAAATGTCAGTGCCCAACACAACTCTATCAGGAATCATTCATAGGCATTCTTCCTTCTCTCCCTTAGCCCCCTTCCAACTAAGTAAGAGCAGACACCGGTTCTACATGATGCAATGCACAAGACAGCAGTAGTTTTGGACCACAGCTGGGAGGATCTCTTCCGTTGCACTGATTGATCGTCTGTGGATTCTTAATTCCCCAGGCTCTGACAAACCTGGGTTAAGCTCCCCTACCGCAACAAGGTGATCCAGGGGGGGGGGGGGGGGGTAGTATTTCATCAGCTTCGTTTATTTTCTTTCTGCTGTTTCTATTACAAGCACGTGGTTATTGTCATCTACCATTGGAGAAACAATCAAACTTTTCCCACGCATATGGCTTCGACAGCACCTTGTAAAAATTGATTTACACGGGAAATGTCCAACGCTGTCATGAAACACATCATCATATTTGGTCGCCATGGACTCAGCAATTGACATTTCATCAGTGGCTTCATCCATCATATCATCTTCATCACTCTCTACTGGATTAACTTTCTCATATCAATCATTTAGGACTGGCTTCCATCTAAATTTCTCAATACCATCCACTGGACGCCGAGTCTTCATACCATTTTGACAATTTTGTTCATTGACCAGTATTTCTTCATGTTCCTGGCAACTTCCCTGTCTCTGCTCACGTCTCCACCATTCCAAATAACATCCCTTTCACTTCAGATCTGTCCAAAAAATTCGAAATGGTATAAATAATACACAGCCTTTTTCATGTTCCTCCATAGCTGCACTTTCACCGGTGGATATCATTTCAACATTACGGGAAATTTCATCTCAGATGCCTCACATATCGAAGACAATACTAACAACGAAGCGAGCCAGACTTAATGTCCTCCTTCAACAACTGCCTCTCCAAGCAAGAGAACATGAACTGTCATTCACTTTCACAATCCCCTTGTTGAGAACTTTTAAAACAGATTACATTATAAACTTATACTGTAGTATATGCACTCCCTGGGAAGTGTCAGTTTGTATCTTTCGTAATTCGACTAACTAAGCTGCAATGAAGGCCTTGCTCTACTCCAAGATTTTTCCAAGCAATGAATCAATTTGCAGCAAAGGAACGCAATTGACATAATAGCCATCTATGACGATTGTTTCGAACCCAATTATTGACTGTGAATAACCTGGCTTCAATTTTGCACCCCTGAATTCACGCATGGCACCATTAGCAATGCAGCCCAAAACATCCTCGTTTTGATTAATTCATAATGAATGTCCATGATAGAGGATCATGGTACTTCTTAGTTTTGTCTTTGGCATGAGCTCCTCCTACAGCTGCATGAATGATATCCTGTGCTTTGTTCTCCATTGCTGGAGGATATTCTTCTCTTTTTCCCCTTACACGGCACCTCAGATTAACTACTTAAATGCATAGCGTATGCATTGATGGAGGCATGTTTGGAGTGTGTTTTGACCAAATGTTTTATGAATGTGGCATCATTTTCTCCATTGCTTGATATTCTTTTCTTGTTCCCCTTACACGAAACCTAAGATTACCTGCTTTAATGCATAGTGCATGCATTGGTGGTGGTATGCTTGAATCATTGGAGTGTGTTTTCACCAAATGTTTTACTACCTTCGTTCTTTCAAGCACCTTTACCTTTTGTGCAGGCGTGAATGGTCCTGCCAGGATAACACAAATGGATGGAGTATTCCTCTTCTGTCCTTACCCCCCTGAGTGGATCACCTTGTCGTGGTAGGGGGGCTTAACCCAGGTTTGTCAGAGCCTGGGGAACTAAGAATCCACAGACGATCTATCAGTGCAACGGAAGAGATCGTCCCAGCGGTAGTACAAACTACTGCTGTCTTGTGCATGGCATCATGCCCAACCGGTGGCCGACCGGAAAGATTGTGTTTCTCTTATTGGGGCTAAGGGAGAGGAGGAAGAGTGCTAAATGCATGATTCCTGATAGAGTTGTGATGGGCACTGACATTTCTGTGGAAGAAATGGCATCATAACTCAGTCGAGTGTCAAGTGCAGAGGGACGGTTCTATTTCATTGGAAATATTACTGGTGCTTGGCATGGAAGGCTTCTTTTACACGTACAATCCGCCCTATTGGATTGCAACAGGTAAAAGATATCAACACACCCAACACACTTTACGTGGTTAATTGCTGCCTTCCCAGCATTGTTTTTGGAAGACCACGCCATATCTGACAATCACTGGTTTGGACTTTTCCTCATTCGTGAGGTTTTTTTGCCTTTCCGGTACTGAGTGGTGGGCAACAGGGTACTGAGTGGAGGGAAAGCTGTTGCATAAATTGCCCCGCCCCCTTGGGGGCCAGGCGGGTGAGTCAACTTCTTAGATACGGAACTGCCGGTAGCTAGTTGTTGGCATAGCCATAAAATAGATTTCATTATCATTATTCCTCTTCTGTCCTTGCAAACCCCCTTGAATGTCCCATTTCAGGCAATCTGTTTTTCTGGTGTTCACTGTCACTGTCACTTTCGCCTTTGTCTCCCCCCTGAGTTGATCACCTTGCCATGTTAGGAGGGCCTATCCCAGGTTTATCAGAGCCTGGGAACTAAGAATCCACAGACAATCTATCAGTTCAACAGAAGAGATGGTCCCACCAGTATGGTTGCAACAGGTAAAAGATATCAACACACCCAACACAATTTATATCGTTAATTGCTGCCTTCCCAGCATTGTTTTTGGAAGACCACGCCATATCTGACACTCACTGCTTTGGACTTGTCCTCATTCGTGAGGTTTTTTGCCTTTCCAGTTCTGAGTGGTGGGCAACAGGATACTGAGTGGAGGGAAAGCTGTTGCATAGTTTGCCCCGCCCCCGTTGGGGGCCAGGCGGGTGAGCCAACTTCTCAGATGCCGAATCGATGAAAGCTGGTAGTTGGTATAGCCTGAAAATAGATTTTTCATTACACCTTCGCCACCTCTTTCTATCAATTTGGACCAAAAGTATACCCCAAAAACTCATCCAACCTTTTGCGCCTTTATGACATCCACCTTCAAAACTAAAGGTATGTTTGTCATTATGAGCATGATAAATCAGTGCCTTTAAACCTCATTCAGTTGTTGTAGCACTAACTGTGCTTTCCCAATCATCAAACCTTTGTAATACTCTTCAGTGGCAAACTTGGTGAAAGAATACCAGGCCAGACAGCATTTTTCACCTCCCTAACCCCTTCTTCTCTCGTCACCAAAATGGAAGATTCTTTGACATGGCTGTTAAAGAGTTTGGGTTCCCAAACAATAATATCCTCACTACCAGTGCATCCCATGGCACCCTCACCTCCAACAACGTTAGCAACAACTCTCTTCTACTAGTAGTAATTGGCAACGACACCAACGCAGATGGGACCCAGTCTATGCCCTGCTGTTATACTTCGTCCCTCCCCAAATAACAGAGCACGAATTCTCTGTACCTCTCGTGACACTTCTTCAATTTCTGTCGCTCTACTACTTCATGTTACCGTCAGAAGATGTAACTTGTGCAGTGTTTTAGTTGCAAGAACCTGCAATTGCTCTTTTTTAGATAATTACGATGTGCACTGCTAATATTTTCAATAAAATACTACCATTCCTGGTCGACTGCACACTCGAACACTCTGTGCCACAATCCTCAATCCTGTATCTCGTATCATAATAATAGTTGTACCACGTATTCAAAGTTACAACGTCTCACAGTCAGTACTTCTGTCGGTAGAGTACCGGTAACTGTAAATACTGCGGCGATCAACCCTCGAGTTCCGGAACAAAAATCTAAACTCGATCGGGTGAAGCGAGTTGTTTTGGTCATGCGACAAGAAACCGACATTTTATGGGTCACAAAGTCATGTCGCCTATTATGATGTACCCTCTAAATACCGTAATTAACTGTAAACTTACAGTTGATATTATTATATTAAAGCCCCGATAACTTTCTCCACCTTTTCGTTATTTCACCAGACCAGAACTACTGTAGTATTTCACAAGGGCAAGAATCACCAGACCCAACTTGCAACTTGCGCTCATTCTTTCCCAAATTCATCTTTCATCTCTTCACAGTCACCACTTAAAAAATCGAAAACGTAGTCGAGTACCTACTACGTCGTACGGTAGTCGTACTACCTGCTAGGGCCATAGTAGTGTCGATCGTAAAGCTTAATATCTACTACGTCCTACGGTAGTCGTACTACCTACTACCGGTAGGGCCATAGTGTCGATCGTAAAGCTTTACCGCCCGCTCGGGCGGAAGTTAACAGTAACAAAGTACTACCGGTAGACTAGTACGAAGTCTACCTACGGTAGTACGAAGTCCGTAGTGATGTTTTCAAGAACCACCTCTCCGTACAATCTCTATGTAATATTTGTTACAATCCACGAACTCGACGCCGTCCCCCCTCGGAGAGATCTTGTTGACTGTGAGGGAAAACGACCGTCTTCTCTTTGAAGAAGTGGATTCGAGGTTGGCCGAAGGCGTCGTACTACGGTACGTACTACCGGTAACTACGGTAGATAAAATACCGCTAAGTTGACTACGGTACTAAAGTCGTACTCCCTCCGTCTCACTTCTATATTCCTATTGAGGATGCCGTGCCAGTCAGAAAACAAAAATGAAGCGTGCCGAGCTGTGTAGACCTCCTAGGATTTCCACAGGGGATGGCGCGACTCATTTTTATATGACCCGGCTCGTTTTTTATGAATATTTAGAAGAATGCTCGACGACTGTTTCAAAAAGCATTAGAGAAACTAAATTTTTCATTTCACGTTGTGACAACATCAACAAAAGGAAACAGAACTCTATCAGAGACTATTATTGAGAGCATCAATCAACCAGGATGTCGAGTGGATACGTGCTTGCCTCTGCAGTTACATCCAACGATAGTGGCAATTGGTTTTGTCGTTCCAGAACTTTTTTTTCATGTGAGGGATTGTGTAGTCGTTGTCTCCTCTTTGGTTGATGACCTGATTCATCACACTCTGCAGTGTCAACCAAATTCGATTGAGTTTCTTGGCTGGATAGTTCTTGTAAGTTTCTTCTACCATCTCAATCAATTCAAGACCGTCCTTTGGAGCTGTCTGGTAGTATCTTGACTGTAGAGAATTGAAAAAGCCAAGATCATTCACATTCAAATCTGGTGACTGTGCCGGTTGTGTGTACAGCTTCACAGCAGTTGGATCTCCAAACAGTTCTGTGACCTTTGCTGCAAACAACGGATCGTCATCTGGTAGATGAGCTTTGGCACCGTCTTGCTATAATATAATGTTGTTGTCTATTGGCATCTTCTTCTTCACGTCCGGTAACACAAAATTAAAAAGCATATCTCGGTACAAATCCCTATCCATGTTGACGTTAAACCACTTTAGATCTCCTGGTTGGTGACCATGGCTTGCTCTCACATACATGTCGATTTCTCCTACTGGATAGATTCCAATTAGTCCATCAAACTCCTGTCTCGTTGTATGATTGAATCTTGGTCTTGCAAGAGCGGAAAGAAACATGACTTTAGTGATGTGACTCTTGTGGGACACTGATATTGCCTTAGGCGGTGGCTCGTCTTGGGTCACAATACACCGAAGCCCGTCCCGTACAAGAAAGAACCATTTTTCATCAATATGAATCTCGTTATACATGCTCTTGAACGTCATTTCAGCCACAGAATTGATAGTGTTCTTGTCGATCTTTGCGATGCAGTGAAACAGCCGATTGAGGCGATGATCATCGTTCAACTTCGGCTTCAAAGCCATGGTATGAACCTTCAGTTTCTTCGACTGTTTCATTCTCCAGATGGTCATAACTGGAATACCAACAGCTCCAGCAAGAGATCTGATGGTTCTTCTAGCGGTAGGATCAATATTCTTGATCTCTTGCAACAGCATGTCTCGGTCATGCTTCGGGTTTCTTCCAGAATTTTCGAACTTCGTAGTAAATGCCGTTTCTGGAACGTTTGCAAGAAGAGAGACAGGGTCAAGAGGGGTATTGGGTTGATATCCCGGTATTTGCTTCAGCGTTGAATACCACAGATTAGCAACAGTTCTTGGATGGATTTTGTGTGTTTCGCCAACAGCTTTAAAACTTCCGTGAGGTAAAATTTCTCGCGACACCCTCACCACGCACGCCATGAATACATCTTTTTTCAGCTTTTCGGTCATCGCAACCCTCTTTTTCCTTGTTGTCACCATTTTCAAAGTTGTTGCTTATATTCAGAGGAAAGAGATTTGTGCTGGTGTGATCGTCGAATTTTCACTTGCTGGGGAGATCCGTAAGAAAAAGGGTGGATTGTTGGCGGCTTCCTTACTTTGAACGGCTCAACGGACTGAAAGACTTAATAATTCTAAATATAATATATACATGGAAATATAGCTTATAATGTGAATTTAAACATGATAACAGCCATATGTTCTAAGTAGCTTGTTGGCGGTTTTTTTTATTTAAAGTTGTGAAAGTGTAATATAGAAGTGAGACGGAGGGAGTAGCAACTTACTTACAGTTACGACGTAGAGTATTGGAGTTCAGAGTTTCGTGACGCGAGACAGTATTCCTATTCCCATTCTCCCGTTGTATCTTACTTTAGAACAAGATGAGATTTCTTTTAACAGCCATCCTCGCTCTTGTTCTTCTTGAGACCAGCGTCTCGTCGTTCGGCACAAGGGCTCCCAGCAGACTTCATATGTCCTTGTCTTCTCGGCGAAACTTTTCGTCTAATGGTGTAACATTCATTTCAAGAGGAGGATCTTCGCAATCATCCAAACTTTCGGCATCTATCGAAGCAACAGCAACCGTAAAGCAGCATTTCATCTCTCTTGATAACCTAAAGTTGCTCTCCGAACGAGGGCGGAACGCCATTCTTCGCCTTATTGAAAACGATGCAGAGGGATACCAGAAGCATGTGTATGGTGACTGGCCCGAGGCTGGAGTGGAAGACGAAGGCAAAAGACGGCTGGCGGATCAGGTACGAGAGGGTTTGATTGACTGACTGTTGCCCTCGCGTTTAATTGGAAGCTGACTTCAGGTTTGTCGTTTTGCAGCTGGCAGATTTGGACAGCTCTTATCCTGGTGGCTTAGGAAGCTACCTCTCCAAAGCTAGGGTATTGCTCAAGGAAAGCGCGGAAGGAGTGAATCCTTTTGAAGACTTCGAGGCGGTTGTCCCGGAGGGAGAAATCTTGAGCTATGATCGTGAAGGAACGATGAATTTTTCAGAAGCAGAAAAGTGCGGCATTGACGCCATGTCGGGGGTCGTTTTTGTTCTGGTAGCTGGTGGTTTGGGAGAAAGGCTGGGATACTCAGGGATCAAGCTCAGCTTGGAAACGAATTTGTGCACCAATCAAAGTTATTTGGAGATATATACAAAATTTATTCAAGCAATGCAACACCTTGCGAACCAAAAGAACGGCCGTGACGACATTCGAATCCCTCTTGTAATCATGACTTCAGGGGACACTGATGAGCTGACACGAAAACTCCTCAAAGACAACCACAATTTTGGAATGGAAGATGACATGATCACAATCATCATGCAAGATAAGGTGGCTGCATTGAAAGATGGAAATGCGGGCCTCGCCCTGGACGAGAGTGATAGATGGTCAGTACAAACTAAGCCCCATGGCCACGGAGATGTCCACCAACTCTTGTTCCGTGAGGGACTCGTCGACAAATGGGTGGAGCAAGGGAAGACCCATGCGGTCTTTTTACAGGATACAAACGCCCTAGTCATCAACAGCGTCATTCCGGCGTTGGGTGTTTGCGTCTCAAAGGGATTTCATATGAATAGCATCTGTATCCCACGCCTTCCAGGAGAAGCTGCTGGAGCTATTGCTAAACTCGAGTGAGTGCTGTTCGATTGAAAGCTATTCTACTGTTGCAAATGCTGATTTCAGCTCACTAATTGCGTCATTGTCTATCCGTCTCAAGACACAAAACGGACACGTCGAAAAGCTTGGTGATCAACGTGGAATACAATCAATTGGATCCGCTGCTTTGTTCCCAAGGCGACGGGGAAGGAGATGTAGCTGATCCTGCTACTGGTTTTTCCCCCTTTCCTGGAAATGCTAATAATTTGGTAATCGAACTTGGCGCTTACGCAAAAACTTTACATGGAGAAGACCAAGGTGTTGTGATTGAGTTTGTAAATCCCAAGTACAAAGATGGCAGTAGAACAGAGTTCAAGAAGCCCACTAGACTTGAATGCATGATGCAAGATATTCCAAAGTTGTTTCAAAAGGAAATGGGCTCTGATGCAATTATTGGGTTCACAACATTTGATCGATGGTTCACATTTTCTCCAGCAAAGGTTTGTAGAAATGAGAGTAATGCACAGATAACCAAGTTGTTATCTAATTCTAACTCAATTATTTCAAAATGTTATTCCCAGAACTCACTGAAATCAGGGGTGGAAGCAATTGAGCAAGGAAGCAGTGCTCCGGGAACTTTGGCTTCTGCGGAATCTGACAATTACATTCAAAATCAGAAAAAGTTGAGGTGTGCTGGTGTTGTCCTCCCGGTCACGGATGGAAATAATGATCTTGTGTCCATATCAGGAATTCCTGTCACCCCCGGCCCTCGCATTATTCTCTGCCCTTCATTTGCAATAACACAAGAAGAGATCCTCAACAAAGTGACAGGAAACGACAGCAAGATAACTCAGCGATCATCCTTGGTCTTGGATGGTCGCCACATAACAATTCGGAATCTTGATCTTGATGGTGCTCTGGTGATAAGAGCTGGCGATAAGACATTTGTGACAGTTGACGGTTTGAAGGTCCAAAACGGTGGATGGGAGTTGGTAGAGATGGATCCCAACAAAGAATACCCTGAAACTGTCACCATCAGAGGATACACAATGGAGAAAAAAGAAACCACAGAGTATATTCTGCAGGAGCCCGGAGAGTTTTTAATTGGTCGAGACGGCCTAGTCCAGAAAGTATTGTAACATCAAGCAGATAACTGGTAGCTTCTTGTCACCAAAGAATTCAAGAGAGTCTGGTTAAAGTGTGATTTGTTGGAAGATTGGACGGTAGTGCCACAGAGCATCTCTATCTCTGCACATGCAAGATAGCGGTCCTTGCAGCAAGTAGTATCTTCCACTTTGATAGCAAGTTTTACTACATATTGGCTCATGAGGTCATCCCAACATAATTTCATATTGGAAAATGTTACTTCAAGAACGCTTACTTCCGAGGATGTGTGATCCTGTTTGCAGGCAAATCCTGATTCTACCAAATGGTTCTTAGCACTGAATTGACGATTTCAATACTTCCATAAATAAGTTGTGAATTCTTTCCAAACAAAACATTCAACAGTCAACTCTTTTAGTTCTCTGGAATTTCTACATCCCCCATTTGAATGATATGGTTCGTATAGTTTTCATGGAAGACTGCCAAAATTTCATAAACTTCTTCAATGTTGTTGTTCTCTGAAATAACAATTTCACTGTCATTAGCGACTTGAGGCACCACATTGATGTAAACCTCAGTATCAACATCTCGATACAATTGATTATATGCCTGAAGCCATAGCAATGCCTCTTTTACATATCCCTACAATTTTCGATACCGTCCCATCAATGGGACGGTATGGTATGTTTTTTTACAGCGCCTACACAAAAAATCATACCGTCCCAATTTGGGACGGTGTGAAGTGATACCAGGGCTACGTAGCCTCCTACCTACATACCGTTTGAACATACGTGTTGTACTAATACGTCGTACCTTACGTCAAACTACTCTCTAGCTAGTAGAGCTAGTAGGCAATAATACTACTACTAGCCATCAATAGCTAGATACTACTATTTCAGTTGTTTCTTTTCATACTAATAGAGGTATAATAGTAATAAAACTATCACCTTTGTAGTTAACCATTAATCCTCGATTCTACCCCTACTCGTCACTTCCATCACTGTATTCTTCCATGTCTAAGAAGTCGTGTTCGTCTTCTTCTTTTTCCTCGTCACCGTGTTCCTCTCCATGCTCCATTTCCATTCGGTTCTCCAAAACATGTTCGACAACGTTTTCAACGGCATCAAATGAATCTAGTGGATCTTGTGGATCGTTTATTGCCACCTGAGTCTGGCTTCGTTGGATCTGTTGGCTTGTTTTTGCTGGCGAATGTCTCTTGATAGAGGCATTTGTTGCGTGAAGCTTCCTTTTTTGTGCTTCATCATCATTCATCTCCCTTGCCACCCTGAGGCGCTTCCTACATTTGCTCCCCTCTGCCTCCAAATTATGGCGTTCATGCCACAATGTATGACACGATTTCGCACCCGAATTTCCAACAGTTTTTTTGCACAGCACAACCATACATGTTGGGCACATGTATGTGCTGTTGTTGGCTATCTCTTTTGACTTGATAGTGGATGTTCCTGGAATCATTTTCCCAGGGACAAAACACAATACACATTTCCTCCTCACCACCTTTTGGGAAGTCCCGTTCTTACGGATTACTGGTTGGACGTCCCTGATACGTTGGGGCCTGTGATCCACAAAAGTGCATAGCCTCAGTTTCTTTAGGAATGGATCGCTAGCAAACTTCTTCAAAGCAAATTTTCTGATTGGCCATCCATGCTTTCTTTTGTACTCGGAAAATTCACTCTTGAACTGCCGTACTTCCCTTTCTTCTTGTGGTACGTCTGCCGGAAACAGTGGGATGGCCTTCTGTGCCGCCAAACACCTTAGACATTCCAAAGCAACATCTGCAACAAAATCTTCTACCCCCACAAAGTTGTTGAGTTTAGTTCTCACCTGTGCCAATGAAGGGTGTGACCCAAGCGCACGGGCCTGAATGTCAGCAGGAATTCCGGTGAATGGATCAGGTGGCATGTTGAATAGTTTGGAGAAGTTTGTCACTAAAGGATAAAGAAATGTTGTGTGAACAACAACCCATCAGTGTTGTAATACAACCTCAAGGTTGTTTCAACAGAAAACGAAAACGTGATAGACGATGACGTTTCGAGTAGCGGGGACCGTCGTGTGTTGTGGCGCGCCAAAATTTAACCTTATCCCTAATTATTCCGACCCAAAAAATTCGACTCAGTAGTAACGACGGAAAAGCAGTCTGACAAGGGAAATCAAGGTGGAAGTTCCTCAGCATAGTAAGGAAGAAGAGTTTGGTGTGGTAAGAAACGTCGATGTTGTGATAAAAACCAATTTTCTGAAAAATCGGCTCATACCGTCCCAATTTGGGACGGTATGAAAAATCGGACTGGATCGACTATAGGCCACCGTCCCAAAATGGGACGGTATAATATTGTAGGGATATGACCAATTGATCCTTGTTCTTCGTAAAACTTTTGCTCTCTGGATGGGTGTAAATGGTCCAGTCAGAATGACACAAATCTCAGGGAGAATCTTTGTCCATTGTACATCTTTTCCCCATCCAATATTGTGTTTATCTTCACTATTCTCATCACCGCCTTCACTGTTATCATCCGTCCTTGCTAACGATTCTGACCAATCGGAAACACCTAGTAGAACTGCTTCCACTTTATTATAAAACATCGTGTGCCATCCCTTGATACTCTTGTGACACCCAGCTTCAAAATTGAAAATATGTTTGTTTATGCGGGCACAGCATATCAGTGCTCTCTCTACCTCATTCAGCCGTTCTAACACAGGTGATGCTTGCACAATCATCAACCCATTCCAAATACTATACATCTTTTTTAGAAGCATTGCTCACTTCTGGAAAACAACGTTTGCAGCTACTAACGCCTTCACTTTCACCTGAATTCACAGCAAATGATCGTGGTGACAACACATAATTATGAAGCCATTTATGTAGAACACTTCGCTTCTTAAAAGCTTTGCATGTGTAATACTTCTTTAACAAATCCTTTACATCCTCACAGGGACACCATTATCCCATTCCAAATCCTTCTTGTGTAACAATTTCTTGATTCGTTCCCTTTTAAGTAGATCTAAAGGAATTTTGGATCCATCTCCGTGTTTTATCAAGCAATCACAAATCGCACGTACCTTGCTCTTGTGTGTCTTTGTATCTTTAATGAAATAAGTCAAATTGTTACTTGCATTCACAGCACCAGCTTCAGCTTTTCTCGCACCAACGTCAACCAAAAAATCCAGTCTGACCAACAATCTCATGAAACAGACCCAAACAAAAAAGCTTCTTATGGCCCAAATTGGCACGTAACCATCCTTGCTTAATGGTGTCTATCTATGGCAAAATCATGATAATGATAGGCCTGAAGATACTCTTCCCATGACAAAGAAGGCAATCTGCACAGTTGGCCATGGACTGTTCGTCCTTTCGTTACTACCAACTCAGAATTAGTCAGCAATGAAGATGACACCCTCATACGGGAATTACGTGATAAATGTGTCTCTATTTTCATCGAAGCTGACAAAAAACCCTTCCCAACAGAAAGTTCTGAATTGTTTGACCAAAATTTACTTGCTATACGACAAACATCGTGACGTCATCATAAGTCGTTCGTGCACTCCTGTTGATCATGTATGTTATCTCAGATGACAGCATTAACTGTAAACAACATATATTGTTTCTGCCATGTGTCAAAATCCTGATTACACAACTTTTTACCAAGATGTAGGTAAAGAAGAAGCGAGCCTTTTCTTTTCTCGTCATCGTAATGGACGATACTCTGAAACAGCGATTCGAAATTTTGGACACCCAAACAACACTGTTCTCACAGATGACATCCAAAACATTTCATCGCACAAGCCTTACAGTAGCAAAGATGACACTAACAACGGAACGAAACGAATAATTCTAAACGTCCTGCTGCAACTGCAATTCCCTCCCCAAGGGAAAGATCACGAACTGTCATTTAGCTTTCGCAATCCCCTCGTTGACAACTTTCAAAAAGTACCATTTCAAACATTTATCCTGTACTTTGTTCACTCCCACTGGAACGTCAATTTATGTTTACTGTACGACGGTTGATTCCACCCCCAACCAGAAACAGATGAAACCACGGCGCACGCCTGAACTCGACGCTCGCCCCGCCAGGGGCTCGTAATCTTGTTCGATCGCCCAATTTTAATCAGTTTAAAATCTGAGCGGGTCGGGTGTAGCTTTAGCTGAGGGGGGTTGGGGGGCTGGGACGAAGAAAACACTACTACTCTAGCTAGCTACCTTCGAGCATGTTCATTTTACTTAGCACACAATTAGAGAAACGCAACCATGCACTGCTCTTAACTGCGACATTTTGATCACGCGACAAGAAAGTATGTTGAATCGGGAACCAAATTCGTACAAGACCCCTCTTCGTCTGCTGAAATCTCGAGATCTTCATGCACCTCTTTGAAGAACTACTAATATTCACGTAAGAAAAATCGTGGGAGAATTGAAATCTGGCTCCGTTCCTGATGAGATAAGATGCCATTGGTGCAGCCACTTTGTGAGCTTTTGTAGCCATAAAGGCTGCATCAATCACCAATCATACTTCTTATACCAATTGAGGAGGTGTCTTATTCATTGTCCCTGTCCCCCACTTCCATCCTCTCCATCACCTTTTGTTGCATTTTCTTCACCATCTGTTTTGCAGCAGTTGCAAAATGTTTATGGTCCTCTGTTTCCGTATTTTTGAATTCATAACATGTGAAGTACATAATACTGCCACCATCAACCCCTTCAATGATATTGGTATTACACCCAAAGAGGATGCTTGCAAGTTCATTATGAACATCACAAACGCATCTACATGCACCCTTTTTGGAACACAGATAGACATTGGCTGAGAAACATCATTCTCCTTCCAGTCAAACCAATTTGTCAACTTATCATCGAACAGTAGCAATGTCTCACTCAGTGCAGGGGAAGCATGGGATTGTAAACCGGCACTCAGCTCCTTTCCTGAAACAATCATTACAATGGCCACTTCTGTGTAGGTTTCACAACGCTGTCACAATAAACTTCAAATGTTGACGGTGGATTGAATTCCCCAGAATTCACCCTTGTCTCATATTTGGGAGGAAGCATTGCATGGAGAAGTTCCATTTCCATCAGGAGCTGACACTTTGATAAATACTTTGATGTCGACCACAGACTTTCATTCTTGCCCAGGAAAGCATCCCCAAAGTACCTCCTTACCAACGAATCCCATGGGAACCTCACCTCTGATGACCCTCCTCTAATCAGCAAAGAAACCAACACAGATGGGACCCAGTCTAAACGTTCTGCTGTTATACTTCCCTCTCCAAAGAGTCGACCAGCCACGAATCCTCAGTCAGCAAACTCCATCCCTATCGTGACATCCCTTTTCTCTCACTTACAGTTACTACGGAGTATGATACTACCTGTTATAGCGTCGTAAGATGTTACTTATGCCGTATTGTAGACTCTAGCTAGTAGAGCTGTAAATGATTTCATTAACAGTAATATTGTTTTTATTCAAAGTCAAGAACCACTTCTCCATACAATCTGTACGATATTGGTCCAATCCACACCGGAACTCGACGCCCCCCTCAGAGAGGGCTTGTCGTACTGAAGTGAACTACGGTACCGTCGTGGGCATAATAAGCACCTACCGTAAGACTACTAACTATAAGCGCTTCTGGTACGTAGTACGTAGTACTTGGTAGTACGGTATTTTCGTATTAGGTACCTATTTTCATTACTACGTATGATACTACTAAAGTAGTGATCATTAGTTACAACTCTACATGCAACCGTGTAAGACATGGTACATATTGTACGTAGACAATAAACAACGCGAGAAAATAGCAAGTAAAAAAACGTTTCATTTTCCTATGTAAAAAATATTGAAAAAAATGCAAGTCCCGAGAATAGTCCATCGTAGCATTTACGGTTCAAAATGCACGCAAAAAAACAAAAAATCGACTCCTGAGCCCCTTGCCATTCTTGATCTTCTACCTTGTCGTGGTTGCACTCCCAAGGTTGGATGTTACGTTGTTTGCACTTTCCCCTCCTTCTGTCAGAATCAATAATCTCCAGTTTGGGGGGCCACCAACATTGTCTAGAAGAAGGTCCTGAGAAGGGAACCACCACCTGGTGTTGTCAAGGCCGAAGAGCCGTAGGCAATTTTGGAATTCATGAATGATTGTAGCCTTGGATCAGTCTTGCAGGCACAGTGCTAATTCTACTAATGGTGCACTGTAGGCGATGAACCTGATCAGCGCAGTAATTTGTGAGCATTGTGATGTTGTTTATAGTGGAAGTGTGAGAATTACACAGAAAATAAGATTGGCCAAACAACCATATGACTCACATTGCTGCTGCATCTCTGCTAGCATTTCCTTGATATCGTTGTTCTGTATCTGTAGTGTACTGCAGTGCTCAAAGGCAGGGTGGGCCAAGCCATCCACACCATCAAATCCAGCCCGTGGCAAATAGGCAGGCAAGTCAACTTTTTAACGCATGTTTGATTTTCCAGACTAAACACATGAAAAGGGACTTGCTCCACAGACTACAGATGTGACGGTTTGCAATCATGTTCCCTTTTTGTCGTTTTCACCGGGCACGAATCAAATTGCACTCCTCATTTTGCTTCTTCTTTCATGCCATGATGTCGAAATCTGTGGAAGGCGAACTATGTAGTGCAGTTGCGAACAGTCGTACGCAGCGAATCATCCACAGCTGTCGTCAGCAGCAGCATCTGCTTTTTAACGTAGAACACATTGTCGTGCAGCGTAGAAAGTAACCTACGGATCAATCGTAAGAAAAGAAAGTTTTATGTTAACATCCGAATGTTTGAAGAGAGATGGTTGATGGTGTTGATGGTGAGACACTGCACAACATCCTGTTTTGCATTCCGATTTTTCCCGTTTCCGCGCAGTTAAATCAAATAACAGCGATCGCGACAATCTTTAAATCGAGATAATTCAAAAGAACAAATGACGATTTAAAATGGATGAAGCTTAGAGATTTAATGATTTTTCGAAAATTGTCCCGCGCTGGTCTACGACATGAATACTCCTATGTAGTACGCAGTATCTCTCTAAATGTTTTGTGGGCAATTGTTTTTAGTTACCTTTTGTTTGGCCGGCGTCATTAATTTCCTAAGTACCTTGCCATGCGCAACTCAGATTTAGATTTCTCTCGAAATGGGCAGTTGACATACGCCTACATCTTTTGTTAGGATTGGCAACGGTACAGGCAATCTTCAGTTACATTTTATGTAGGAGCTACGGTGAAATTCAGTAGAGGGATACGAGGTAACTCCAAACAGTAGTTGGTCCCATCCAGTAGAAAATGGTAGAGATGTATGGTTGCATTGTCTCTACATACCGGGGGACGTGCAATGCGAGTTGCATATGAAATTTATTACGTCGTATGTTTCACGGAATGTGCCACACGACTACGGTACGTTATCATACCTACTAGGTAGTAGCTAACGGTAGGTAGTACGGTAGGTAGATTGTGTCTCAGCTGCTCGAATTCACAGTGAAAGAGCTCTCATCAGAGCTGCAGCGACGAAAACCACTGCAGGACACAATTGATATCCCCGCACCTTCATCCCGCCGAAGGACAACTACGAGTATTGAACAATACACAAGTCACCTTGGACATTCGAAAAAAACGATACTAAACATCTCTTCATCACAAACATTCAACAATAGCAACTATGTTCTTGGTAGATTGGTGGTATAGTGCATTGGCGAGTCTCGGTGAGTATTTGAATTCAATGACCATCCGTCGTCGTTTGCCGGTTTCCCATGACCTTCATTGGTTAGGATTGACGATGACAGATGTGTAGCTTCAGTGTGTTCTCATGTATGAATATGTTATGTGTTACTACGGGCTATAACTTACATGATTGTCCACCCTGTTGAATAATTCATTTCAGGGCTTTATCACAAGAACGCCAAAATCCTTTTCTTGGGTCTGGACAATGCTGGGAAAACAACTTTGCTCCACATGCTGAAGGAGAATAGAGTCCAGGTCCATGTTCCCACTCTTCATCCAAACACGGACGAGTTGATCATTGGAAATATCAAGTTCAAGACATTTGATCTTGGCGGTCACGAGACAGCCCGTCGTTTGTGGCAAGACTACTTCACGACCGTTGACGGAGTTGTATATCTCGTTGACTCCATTGACAGGGGTAGATTTCCGGAAGCAAAGAAAGAATTGGATGCTCTTTTGACGAGCGAAGAACTCCAGGATGTCCCTTTCTTGGTTCTCGGAAATAAAATTGATATGCCTACGGCTGCTAGCGAGGAAGAATTGAAATTTGAGCTTGGCTTGCTCGACACTTACGGAAAAGACAAAGGCCCTGATGCCAGTGGAACGCGTCCCATCGAGCTTTACATGTGTTCCGTCATTCGTAGAATGGGATATGCCGATGGCTTCAAATGGTTGTCGCAGTTCTTGTCGTAAGACAGAATAATAATTACGTCCTAGACGAAGCGAAGGTAATCTCACTGCTTGGCAATGTAGCAAAAATCATGTTGACTCGTATTTGTCGTGTACGACGTAGTGAAGGCCATAAATACCAGGAGTGAATATTGTAGAGCTGTCATGTTGATGAATTGGTCGTCATTCGTCATGGGAGGCAATAAAAGTTCATAACTGGGGAGAGTTTGAGCCATGCAATGAGAACGCGACGAATTGATACTGACATTCCAAGATTATGCGTCTTTGAATATACAGGATCTATAAGCAGGCACTTGGCTGAGTTATGATGCCATTTCTTCCGAAGAAATGTCAGTGCCCACCACAACTCTATCAGGAATAGGCATTCTTCCTCCTCTCCCGTGTCGGCTGAATAATGGGAGAAGCACAGTCTTTACTTGTTATATATTATCCCATGCATTCAACAGCAGTCTTCCGTTGCACTGATAGATCATTATTTATGGATTCTCACTTCCCCAGTTCCCCAGGCTCTCACATAGCCGGGTGAAGCCCCCGATAACTCCACCTAAATCTTCAATCATGGGGTTTTAGTGATTCTTTGCGGCATTAGTTTTCTATGAAATGCTGTCATCTGGCTACATTGAGTAGCTCTGACCAAATGTCATCTTGCCAAGACCTTTGTTTATTGTTTTATTCCCCCTGCTAATCCATTATGATAAAAAAATGTACCATGGACTTCTTGAAAGAGCCAATGCCAAGATGGATACCTTCAGAAAGAGCATGCTTTCCTCCATCACCAGTCAAACACCAACAAGGTCATGTGGGTGAAGGAATCATGGATTATTGGAGTGATAGCTTGAAAAGCAATACTACCAGAATTACAAAGAAGCAGGTTTGACAGCAACATCAAGATGATCAATCTGAAGTATGAGGGAGAAATCAAAAGGAAGAATGGTGACTGGAAGCTATCAGGACACTGACAAATGCCCAAAAGCCTATTAGAAATCCTTGTTTCAAAAACAGATCTTTGTCAAGGTGGAGTTGCTACTGGAATACAACTACAAAAGTCGATGTTCCTGCGATTCAAGGTGACAATGCTTGCCCTCTCAGTGAGGCTGAATGCATCAATTATGTGATGACATAATATAAGTAAAAGGGTTGGGTGCGCAGCACAAGATCCACATATGCCACATTCTAACAATCTGGATCTGGTCATATTTCCGCCCAGCAATGCCCCCTGACACTCAGCAGCTTTGCTCAACAAATACTTCAATACTTCTTCCAAAGTTCTCAACCGTGCTACAGCTTTAATACGAAATATGCAACACTAGCTTTCTTGTCTCACCAGTCATTTAAACCCACAAACATTTCCCATCCACGAGTGGTGGTCTATTTGCAGTGCCTCGCCCCTAGCCTATAAGGGCTGGAAGGGTGAGCCAATTTCTGATACGCAATATTAGGTGGTAGATAGTAGGCTACTCGTTGTTTGAAATTGCAGTCATAAAGTTTCATTGGATAATCCTCCCTGAGTGGATCACCTTGTCGTGGAAGGGGGGCTTAACCCAGGTTTGTCAGAGCCTGGGGGAACTAAGAATCAACAGACAATCTATCAGTGCAACGGAAGAGATCGTCCCATCGGTAGTACAAACTACTGCTGTCTTGTGCATGGCATCATGCAGAACTGGTGTCCGACCGGAACGATTGTGTTTCTCTTATTTAGTCAGAAGGGGGCTAAGGGAGAGGAGGAAGAATGTTTATGCAACACTTGTGAACTAACTGTAACAAAGTACGAATACAATGTAATAAGAAGATAATAGTCGAAATTCAAAGTGAGTCTCAAGTAATCTAGCTAGTCAAATTGGTAAAATTCTAAACTGAATCAAGATATTGGTCAAAATACAATCCTTGGTCTTGAAAATTCGTTAGGGTTGTTTATGTCCAATGGATACTATGTGCACCCCTAACCCTAAAAAATAGACCATGTCAAAAAAACACGTCTTGCGTAACGCCCGGAAATGCGGTTATTTTTGGTTCTTAAACAATTCAAATAAAATTCAAAAACGGTTGGTTTTTATAGGGATTTTTCCATTTGGCATGTTCCTCCATAGCTGCACGTTCACTACCTAGAGAGTGGAGAGATCGTTTCAATGTCGCAGGAAAATATATCATGCCCTCCAAAATCTTTTGTATCAACAAAATCAAGATAACTGATCACAGGTATCCGCTTAGTTTTCAAAGACTTTATTTTCAACTCATCCTTGGTTGGATGTGGCTTGTTTCACCCGTTAAACTGGTTGTTTGGTTTACTAAATTTAGTCAAAAATTAATAGACACATGAATCTTCACTCGGAAACAGTGATTCAAAATTTCGGATACCCAAACAACACTGTCCTCACAGATGAAAAGCGACACTAACAGTAACAATGAAACGAACCATTCCAAACGTCCTCTTTCAACAGCACTCCCTCTCCGACGAAGAAACCACGAATTGTCATTCAGCTTTCACAATCCCCTTGTTGACAGCTTTCAAAAAGTACATTTCAAACTTTTATCCTGTACTTTGTGCACTCCCGCGGAACTCAATTCATATTTACCGTAATACGTTGTAATACTAGAATAGTATGTTATTGTGTTGTTCAACTTTCACAATCCCCTCCTTGACTTGACAATTACCATGCCGCACGCCGGAACTTGATGATCACCCCGCCAGGGGCTCTGCTAATCTTCACAGTCAGTTACATTTTATGTAGGAACTACGATGAAAATTCAATTGAAGGAAACGTCTCCAAACAGTATGTGGTCCAATTGACAGTCAGTAATGGTATGATAGAGATTGAAGATGTGTGGTTGCATTGTCTCTACATACCCGGGGGACGTGCAATGCGGATTGCATATGAAATTTATTACGACAGTACGTCTTGTGTGTAATATAATACCTACCTACCTACCTACCATTTTTTTAATAAGGAGTTGAAGAAATCTTTGCCGCTCCGATGCATTTGAACATCATGATATGAGAATTTGGACGATAAATAATCCCTCTACGTAATATTTTTTACAGTTCTACTACTCGGAGTAATACGTAGTATAATAATACCTAAATTATAATACTGTCGTATATTTTAATAATAATGGTTATCCAATACCCCTAATCGAATTCGATCGATTCGATCTAATTAGATTACCCCGTAAATTGCTCCCTACTACTGTGAATTCAGCACCCCAGAGGTTATCCTTTTAGCTATGGATTGTACTCGATTTACTTATTATCTATCTCAATGAAAAAAGAAACTTTCAGATGAAAAATTATCTTAGGGGTGTCGCTATAGTAACAGAAGGCATTGGATTTTCGCAATCCGATGCGACCATTCCGCACGACCTGAAAATTTTCTACATGATTTCTACGTTTTTTTTCTACTTGAAACGCCGACAAAGAAAAATCTGCTCACAAAATTGATGGACCATGGTGAAAAAAGTAGGTATTGGCGCTGTTTGCAGCGCTCCTTTGAGATACATGAGGCCTTTGAGGGTCATTCAAACCAAGCATCCTCAGATTGTGGGGACGCCGCGGATTGAACAGCTTTTGGCTCTCAGAAAAGAGCTCAAAAGGCTCAACAAGAGACTCCAAGTTTGCATCGTTTTTCGGCATGACGATTTTCCAAACGAAGAGATCTACTGTCATGAAAGATTTTGCAGAGTGGAAGTGGAGAGCCCCACAGCGCAGCTCTTTGGAGACATTGAGGCTGATGAGGATGTTGAAGTTGTAGAGGAAGAAGAACCCACTGATGAGCTTCCGGCGGAAGTCCAACCTCATTCTGTTGGAGTTGACGACCGATTTCTTCTCCGGAACGATGGTTTCAATGTCGATGATGATAGGGATCCAGCACCCGAGAACATTCCAGTGCCAGGAGAAACTCTCAATGACCAGCAAACATGGGGTTGGGGTGGAAGGTGCCACAGAAAAGTGTTTGGTGCTGCAGACGATAAGCCCAAATTGATTCAATTGACTGATTCTGAATCCAAGTTGATGACGATTCTTTCTCTGTTCCATTGCTTATTTCCAGCAACCTATCTTGACGAAGTTCTTCTAGCTGAGATTAACAGGAATCTAGATAAGGAGAAAGCAAGAAGAATTGGTCTCGGGGAATTCTTGCGCTTCCTCGGGCTCTGGTACTACATGGCGACATTCAAAGGCGTCACTCGAGCTCAGTTCTGGTCTACGAAGGATATTGACCCTTACAGCGGGGCTTTGATCCGGTTCCATAAAATGATGTCCAAGCAACGTTTTGATCTCATTTTGAAATCCTTGCGGTACACAAATCGTCTAGCCCCTGCCTACAAAGACAAGTTCCATGGAATCCGTCAACTCATCGAGGCCTGGAACGACAACATGATCAAAAAGTTCCGACCTTCGTGGGTGTCTTGCCTTGATGAATCAATGTCTCCATGGACTACGAGATGGACATGATCTTTTCTGTATGAAGGATGCTGACTTTACGATGAAACTGATGTCGACATACGGATCGCCTATCCCACTGCGAGACGCGAAAGAAAAGCGTCGCCGTGTCGACGGAGAAGTGAAGACATTCAAATACACCGAAACATTTGAAAATCATTATCGTTATCGACACGCGGTTGACGATCACAACAATCTCCGTCATTCAGACATATCGTTGGAAGAAACGTGGGTCACCCATCGATGGGAGAACCGAGCCTTTGCCTTTATCTTGGCCATTACGGAAGTAAATGCTTATCTCGCGATGCGCTACTTCGTGTGGCGATGCGGCGACAAGGTACCGATGACTTTCCTTGAATTCAGACGGCAGCTGGCAAAGGCTCTCATTGAAAACGAGCACATGAGGGCCGAAGAAGAAGATACTTCACCTCGCCGAAGCAAGAGAAGTAACGCAACGACGATCCATGAACTGTTGTCTGCTCCCACCCATGCGCGATTTTACGATGGATCAAAATGGAATTTGGGTGCTAAAAGTCCATATCAAAAGTACACATGCAAGACCCCTGGATGCAAAAAGTTCATCAGAACATATTGTAGTTGCAGTGTGGGATGTTGGATGTGTTACGGTTGCTACGGAAATCATCGAAGTGCAGTAGCTACTGATGGAAATGTACAGTGATCTAATTCGATCGCGCGAAAAGTCGATTTTTTCGTCATGCTTCTCCTGCTGTTTTTAGGCTAACTACCTTATTAACCTCAAAAAGTTATTTATATAAAGTGATGCAGCAAGAGTAGAGGAACGCAACTGTTAAACGCAAACGTTTAAAGTCGGTCTAGAACTTTAGTACCACATCTCCAAGTAAAGAGCTAATTCGATCGTTTTCGGTATCTGATAACCAATAAAATATAAAATATAATATTATTAATACTATTAAACTATCAAAATCAATTATTCTTCAACGCTGTAGTGCCCGGAGTACCTAGCTAGGTACGCACCTACTACCGGCAGTACGACAGTCGTAATCTGTTGTCCACTTTTACGTAGAGTACCGTCTCTTATACCGGTTCGTAGTACCTAGTCTATGAGTCTATGATATGTGTGAAGTGTGTGTCTCTCTATTATCGTCACCACGGTTGCGAGATTGAGGTCAGCAACTTTTCCTGTTCATCGCTTGTTGGTTGATTGATTGGTTTATTGATTGTTGACCCAAAAGCATGAAAGCAGTCGGTCTTTGAAGCAGTGCATGCAGCAGCTAACGGCCATGTTGACATTACAGATATCCTCTCGAAGATCTTGGCGGTGTGTTTGTGTCCTCATACTGATATTTTTCACAAACGGCTGCCAGTCGTTCACCGTCCAACAACATGTTGTAACACCCAAAATATACGACGCGCCATCCCCGCCACTATCGCATACTGCACAAGTGACTAAAAGAAAGAACGCGCCATTCAATGCAAGGGTATCAAAATCACTGAAAATGACAGTCGAAGATTCTACAGATAAGGGGGGTAAAACAAGCGATTCTGAGAAGAGTGGAATGGCTAATTTCTCCGCATCAGGACAAAAAGAAAAGGATGCTCCTATTGTCCAAAAGAAAAAGAACTTGGCAACGAAGAGATTGTTGACAGTTCCTTTATTCCTCAAATTTGTTGCCGTGCTTTTGATCAAATTTGTCACAGACCTTGTCGTATTCCCGGCACTATTACTGTATCGATTAGCTCACAACATGAAAGGGAAACTGATGATCTTGTTCAGAAAGGATTCCACCTCGCTTAACGGAGAAAAGCCCCCTTCGTAATAGGATGTTTATTTCTATGTGTTGATCATCATCTATGATTCGTACCAATCAGAAATCTCATGTACACGTTGTTGCCAAATGTTCGGATTGGAAGAAAACTACATGGAGTTCCGAAATAATCTCCATGCTGTTGACAAACGCTTGAGAAAAATGTGGAAACATCGTAGTGAACGGACGATCGAATCAAGCTCTACAAATACTACCGTAGTCGTACTAGGATTAGAGAAGGTTCGCTTCGTGTATAGATAAGTGGGAGAAATGTACTACGTACTACAGTATCAATGGCAAACTTGGTATGGCCAAAGCTGCTGCTCAGTGGCTTGGGGAGGGAAGTAGTATGAACTTTTGTATTTGCTCCCAATGTGTATGTCATCACAGGGGTAGATGGCGGCAGTGTTGTGTATTGCAATCCTAACAGAAAAAGAGGATAACAAACATTTTGAAGTTGCAGCAACTCAGATGGTGAAGAAAATGCAACAACAGATGATGGAAAGGAAGGAATCAGTGGATTAAGAAGTAGAAGGAGAGGCTTCTTTGGTTTGTTTAAAAGTTAAAATTGGCACAGCACTAATGGCAACAAAGGCTCATAGAGTGGCAGCACCGATGGTATCATATCATAACAGAAATTGTTCCAGGCAGGTGAGCTAACTTGCAGATGACAGCTTTTAGTTAAAATCAAACGCCCACAGGTTATCACCAAGTATAACCATTACATGGATGGCGTTGATCCTGCCAATATGCGACGACTTCATTGTCACTCAATTTTTACTCAACAATAATGGGACAAAATCGTTGGTGGCTGAAACTGTTCTTTTGATTGCTGGACGTAGGCACTTCCAATGCACGTGTTCTGTACATCAAAGTAATGAATGTGAAGCAGGAACCATACAATGTTGCCGACTTCAAGAATAAAGTGATAGAGGCACTAGTCGGACCTCAGATGAGGGAGGACACCACAAGTGTGCAATCTGTCGCAAATTCGATGACACATATATCATTTGCGGAGCCACAATGATCCACACACTGCAGTTTGAGGGGGAAAGTAGCCAGAACCTGATATATGTGCAAAGACTGTGGAGTTCCGTACTGCTGCATTGGATCTGGCAAGACAGACAAAGACTGTTTTGCCTCCTCCCATGAGAATGAAGAAATTCGCGAAACTTGCATCTGACATTATTGGATGCTACACACGAATACGAGAAAGGACTCATTGAAGAAAAGATGATAGAACCGTAAACTACATATTAATAGCTATCAGCTTTTACTATACTGTGTGGTATTTGTCCAGTAGTTGTGAAAGTGAAAGTGTTTTACGGTAGAGGGACTCCATTGTGCCTTTTGTTTTTAGTTTTTGTGTATACGAGTACTAGAGTTTTATGGCAAAGGCGAATCGAAATTAAGTTTTGAAGGGATAGAATGATGACCCACGTGGCAGGTACCTTGAGATTTCATGTGAAAGGAACCCACAATGACGATGCAATTGTAGGGGAGGCTCATGAACCAGACAAATCTAACAAGAACCATGACCCTTTATTTAAGTTACATCATGGATATAAGGGTAGTTGAAACTCTGACTCACTATGATTAATGATGTTGTTGTTATCTCTTAACTGATGTCCACGCATGATATCCCAAGTGGGATTGCATTCCCACAAAATTGCCACTATCATCCGAAGGTAGCAAAAATTCATGACAATCACAAATTGTTTGTGGTTGCCCTGGGTCTTTGGAACATGCCCATAGGTAGTTTCATTGGATTTTAGTTCTGTTGGAGATACATGTAGTTGTTTTGTACAAACAGTTTTCATGCTGTTTGCAGGAATGACCAACAGTCACCATTGTTTGACTGTCAATATCTCCACCAACATTCCCTTACAATCTACAACTTGGAAAATGTCTGAACAAGCACCCAATGTGAAGGACGCGATTGACGCAACTGCCCTGCCCTTTGCACTACAATTGCCAATAATTTGGTGATTGCAGCTGTTGAGAACCAAAAACGTGTTGCAGGAGGACCATCAACAGCAGAGATTGGAGCTTGGATGAAACATACTCCGCTCCACATCAATTTTGCAATGGAGGATGCCTTGCCTTTTCGCAACCAAAAACAGAGTGTGCCAACCCCTATTTCTACCAACCCAGGCGTGATTCATTTTTGTGTAACCCAGCTGGTTTTATAAAGTTATTTACAGTTAGGAGCATCACAAACTTCCGTTCGAAAAAATGTTCCGAAATCTTTTTTTTGCAACGAGGCAGTGGATGTTGTCGCTTGAGCAGCATTGACGTGGCTAAAACTTCTCGCAAAACCCGCACTGAACACGAGATGAAATCTTTTTTATTCAGCTTTTTTGGTCATCACAACTCTCTTATTCCTTGTTGTCACCAGTTTCGAAGGTGATGGTTTATTTCAAAGAATTAAAAGTCTCATGGTGAGATTGTGTAATTTTCGCTATGTGGGGAGATCCGTAAGAAAAAAGGATGATTTTGCCCGACTTCAGTACTTGGAAGGCCTCAAGAGACTGATAGACTACATGAATAGATAGAGCTTATAATGAGATCGTTAAGAAGGTGTGCAGAACTTGTCTTAAGTAGATGAATTGGAAATTTTTTTAGTTTAATATTTGAAAATTGCATTATAGTTACTGTTACGTCTTGAGTGTGCCATCTACTACCGTAGCGGTAGCTACAGGTAGAGAGTACCGGTACGATACGTCGTACAAAAGAGGTACCGGTAAAAAATGCATCCTCATCCTGGTTTGTCTTGTTAATTGCCTCCAAAAATCACTCTTTATATTGTGGAAAAAGACAAGCTACAAGCAATCGATATCAACAATGGCCAACAATGAAGAGCCAATGCTGATGATTGAGGAGTAAGGAGAGTAGATATGTGGGAGATGCCGAGGAGTACCATGCACACAAAAGAAAGCTGATGGGCGATGGGCCTACGAGTGTGTCTAACCGGGCAAAGACATCCAATTTACCAAAGCACAATTGCTGCAGCTCAGACCCAAACTTGTCTATGATCATCCTTGTGTTAAAGCTTGTGGAAATTCAAATCCGGCACACAATGGAAAGCCAACTTGAAGATCTTCCTCGCTTGACTTCTACAAGAAAGCCAAATCCTTTTTCCTTTCCAACAACCATCCCTCAGTCCAAATGCCTGGAACTCCTGCCCGTCCGTCGAAATCCAGCACCTGCAAAGTTGGTGAGCCATTTGATTGCCAAAATCGAGACTAGAGGAGTTGTAAAAGACACACAAGCCACTAGACAAGACCATTGGAGATGACTGAAAAAAAAAGGCCATTTATTGACATTCAGAGCAACGCCAGGTCAGATGTTGGAAATGAAGGCCAAGGATCTACCAATGGCGCTTTATCAGTGGCGCTTGGTAACAAGAATCAATAATATCTATAACTTCAAAGTTTCAGACGCAAGGCCACATCCAAAGTAGTCCCTTTGTCTTAGAAGGTCAGCTGATGTTAATAAAATAATGTTAGATATGAGCGGCAATTTCCAAACCGATTTTTAGTTCACGATGGATCCAGCTTTTTGTGTGTTGAAGGACTTGAGATAAGAAGAAGTGTCGACAATAGCCATGGCCGGCA
Organism: Nitzschia inconspicua; assembly: GCA_019154785.2. Lineage (NCBI taxonomy): Eukaryota > Bacillariophyta > Bacillariophyceae > Bacillariales > Bacillariaceae > Nitzschia > Nitzschia inconspicua. The sequence goes on from JAGRRH010000018.1 coordinate 2,243,127, forward strand.
TCGTCTTGAAGGCTTTTGTTCTAGACATGCCGAAGATGTTATGATATTATTTTATTTTTTGTCTTGGCGTTTTTTCGACTTCGTAGACTACGGTACCTACCGGTAGCTGGTATGCTAGTAGTTGCACTATTTTCGTTGGTGTCTTCGTAGGAAAGTGTACGTGTGTACATGGATGTAGGGTATGTACTATGTCCTACACGGTAACATTCAGTGTTCTACCATACTACGGAGTAGTACGACATTGCGCGGAGTACTAAAGTGCTGTACTGTCGTACCAGTAGTACGGTAGAGTCGTAGTTTGTTGCGGAAAACGGAAAACAAAGATGGTCATTAACTGTAAATGACCCTCTTTCTTCATAATGACCAGTCTTTTCAAAGTGGCTCTCCATGGGTCTTGTCAAATCAAAACAGATGATGAAACAAAAAAAAAAATCATCACGAAAAATGGAATCTGTGACACATTTTTTTGTCAATAAAAACAACACTATTTAATTTGGTGTATTGTTCTGAGACGATCATCACCTCCGCCTCAGAATCTTCTAAGTTTCACGGTCTCTTTAGTCGTGGCAATTAACATCAAGAATAGCTCTGGTTGCCCTTGCAGGTATAGCTTCGTTACCTTTGAAGACAAATTTTACCGACGATCATGGGAGAAACGATGGATCGAGGCGACGGACTCTTGGCGAGCAAACTCCAAAATTGTGAAAAGTTGGAGATCCGTCAAGGCCGACGCGGATGGCTCCAAGAATGTTTGTGTTGCGTGACCAAGTCGAGTTTCTCGTACTACAATGGGGAAAAAGAAATTGCGCAGTCCAAAGAAGAGTTCTCCTTCTTATGCAGGTGCTGCTTCGCACCGGATCATGCATTTGATATGACGGTACACCCCGTAGAAGGTGGAGATGGTTTTTTGGAGATCAACCGCCCTTGTAAGATCTGCCCAGCTCCACTCAAATGTTTCTGTCACTCGGAGGCTACTATTTTTAGCGGAGAGCATGACCTGGGAGAGATTCGTGAGACCTGTTGGTGGTCCGTTCCTCAGTTCAAGGTGTACGACCACAACGAGGAAGAAGTATACATCATTCAACCGCCTACTTGTTGTGATGGAATGTGCGTTGACTGCTTTTCGGAAGGTTGTCCTTGTCCACATGGATGCTGTATCATTCCCTGCAACATTTATGCTGGACACACCCCTGTTACCAATTCCAGAGAACCTGTGTAAGTTGTTTGATAAAAAATGATCTGTTGCTTTCGACGTAAGTCGTTTGGTGTCTCGCAAACTCCATCTAATTACGACCCTCTTTTCCCCTTTTTCTTCTTGTAGCGGTCGAATGGCCAAAATTCCAAAGAAATCCTTTTGCGACACCTACAACGAGACAAATTATTACGTGGTAGAGTTCCCCGAAGGTGCCTCGGTGAATCACAAGGGACTACTCACTGGAGCGTCACTCCTCATCAATGCTGTTTACTTCGAGAATAGCGAGTAAAAGTCAGTCCCTTCGACCATATATTAGCTTCGTAGTACATAGTGCATTCAAAGTCTGATACGCAAGTTTGTGACTCGTTGAAAATACTTTTGATTGATTACAGGGTGGGAGTTACAAGGCATTTTCATGACATCATTTCTTCTTGGCCTATTATGTCTGTTTTCTTACTTTGCTGACGGGAAACCTCTTCAATGACTTCGTTGAAGAGTGCATTCCGACGTACATCCAACTACAAAATGTTTTGACAACCTCCTTGTGGGCGGAAATATTATCCGGCAAAGGACAAGGCTGCGTCTGCGCCGCTATTGCTTTGATCACTCTCGTAAAAAATGCTGTTGATAAGAATTCCCATTCCAATAAGAATTCCTTTCTGGTCTGCTGAAGCATCTTTTGGAAAATCAATGACGAAGGCGTCAGAGTCAGTGAAAAGTTCCTGAGACAGAGAGTCGTATAGACATTCATGAGACCTATGCAGTTTGTGTTTCGACGTTTCGACATTCAGCGTGCTTTTACACCTACCGTTGCCATTGATTTTGGCTTCTTCAAGATCATTCCCAAGTAAGGAGCATCGCCATCGGTGTTTCCAGCATCAGCAGGGAAGATACGGAAGCTTTCCTTGCAGCATCCTTTTCCACAAGGGTTTCCTTCCGCGCAACAATTGACGCAGCATCCTCCACAGCATGTAGGAGGATGAATGAGGTACAACTGGTTGCCTGTATGATCAAACACTTTCAATGAGGGCACACAGAACCAGCACGTCTAAAATGGAAGAGAGTATTTTGTTAAGCAACAGTACGGAACTGGGGCGCTGACCATTGATTGCGGTGAATTCCCTTACCTCCTTGGCGCGACCCAACTCATTACCACCACTAGTGAAAGTTGCTTCCTGGTAGCAGCAGCACTTGCAGGATCCAGAGGCGCAGCGGAACGGACGGTCGACAGTCACAATCTCGGCCTGAAAAGAAAGATGCGAAAAATATGGATCACAACATGGTTGGTAAAATGTTTCGATATCCAACCTAGTATCATTGGTACACGACTGGTAAAGAACACTGTTCTACTGACCTCCGTATTCAACTTTGGCGTGATGGATGAAGAAAGAGGATGAACATGAGTGAGAAAAGAGTTATTGCATTTGAATAAAAAGCCACCCGAGCTGATGAATACGCACCTCCTTGACAGTCATGGTGTATGGATGGCATGGCTGACAGCAGCAGCGGCAAAAGCATCCGGCATCCTCAAGACTGTGAAAGACTTGAGTTCCACCGATGAAATACTTGAATTCGGTTTTGGCCTGACAGAGTGGACGAACGGACGTACGGTGATGTGGCCAACAACGCGGAAACATGTGAGAATTTCGGCTCCAACGACTGTTTCTTACAAATGAGTTTTTCACTAACCTCACATCCTAGACATTCCTGGAGCCAGCCTGTGGTGGAGAGAAGAGAAAAAAGTGCTGTGTTAATGTCACGACCTAAAATGTCTTGGCTCTTGCAGGGACAAAATAAAGATGTTGGACATCATCTGGAACTTGCCTCGACGAGTTTGCCCCATCTCGAGCTTGTCACACCCAGTCATGTGCGTCTTGAGGGCATTCGTGCCGCGATCTGTCATTTCGTTTGATTTGACCATCTTTGTCGGTTGCTGCGTAATGCGTGATCAGTTGAATAATGACGGTGAACTGACTGTGAAGTTGCTAATCCGTGGTGTGAAAGAAGAACATACAGCTCGGAGCACTTGGTAATTCTCTCTGCAAGTACCGGTAGTCGTACTCGCATTACTACTATCGTGAAGAATGAAGGAATAAAATACTGTCGTAATGCACTACAGTATTACCTAACTGTAAGATGGGAGATGGGAGTATGTTGATGCTGCGACTTCCACTTCGCGTCGGAAACGAGTCCTACCGGAACTCTGCCGGTACCTGTACGTAGTACCGTAGTAGAGAGACAGTTGCTTATTAGCTCCGGGTTTTCGCATTTCTGAGCACGATAATACACTGCGACATAATCCTCAATAACGAATAATATGTATCGATTAATAGCTTTGCACGACGTCAGTGCAATTAGGAGGGCTTTAGTGACTGAGAGACTGGATAATTCTAAACGACTGTTAAATGCAATCTTGACACCGAAGCCTTTATTTCGACACCGACACTTCTTTTTACTTAAGAAGTAGTAGTATTTAACAAGACCTCTCCGAGGTGGGAGTGGGAGGCGTCGAGTTCCGGCGTGGATTGTACCAATACTCTAGAGTACCTACGGTAATCGTATCATATAATAGATTGTACAGAGACGTGGTTCTTAAATAAAAACATCAAGTCTATACTACGGCATAAGTAACATCTTACGAAGCTATCAGGTATCATACCTACCGGTACCGGTACTCCGTAGTCCGTAATAAAAGAGAGAGTGAGAGAAATGGAAGTCACGATAGGGATGGAGTTTGCTGACTGAGGATTCGTGCTGGTCGCCTCTTTGAAGAGGGGAGTATAGAGTATAACAGCAGGACGTTGAGACTGGGTCCAATCTGTGTTGGTTTCTTGGCTTAGAAGAGGGTCTTCAGAGGTGAGGTTGCCATGGGATTCATTGTTAGGGAGGACAGTATCGTTTTGGAATCCAAACTCTGCAACAGCCATATCTCAGTATGGTCCTCCATTTTGGCGACAGGAGAAGAAAATGGTGCCTCTTCCTCCCCAATTTCATTTTAGAAATTTGTGTACTAAACGTAGCAGTAAACACGGGGAAACATCCTTTGGAGGGAAAATAGGTGCTACGCTCTACGGTGCCCATCTTGTGATGCCAAGGTCTCAAGTGAAGATTTAACATATGAACGATTGAAGAGGTACTTTGGGGATGCTTTCTTGGGCGAGAAGGAAAGTCTGTGGTCGACATCAAAGTATTTATCAAAATGTCATCTCCTGATGGAAATGGAACTTCCCCATGCAATGCTTCCTCCCAAATGTCAGTCAAGGGTCAATTTACTGTCAATGAAATCGATATTATTATTTTATTTTATTGTATCATTTACAGTTAATCTAAAATAGGGCATAAGTAACATCTTACGACGCTATAACAGGTAGTATCATACTCCGTAGTAAAGAGTGAGAGAAAAAGGATGTCACAATAGGGATGGAGTTTGCTGACTGAGGATTCGTGGTCACCTCTTTGGAGAGGGAAGTATTAACAGCAGGACGTTTAGACTGGGTCCCATCTGTGTTGTTTTTTTTGCTGATTAGAGGAGGGTCATCAGAGGTGAGGTTCCCATGGGATTCGTTGGTAGGGAGATACTTTGGAGATGCTTTCCCCCTGGGTGAGAATGAAAGTCTGTGGTCAACATCAAAGTACATGTCACAGTGTCAGCTCCTGATGGAAATGGAACTTCTCCATGCAATGCTTCCTCCCAAATATGAGTCAAGGGTGAAATCTGGGGAATTCAAGCCACCGTCAACAAAATTTGAAGTTTAATTGAGAAACCTACACAGAAGTGACCATTGTAATGGTTGTTTCAAGAAAGGAGCTGAGTGCTGGTTTACAATCCCATGCTTCCCCTGCACTGAGACGTTGCTACTGTTCGATCATAAGTTGACAAATTGGTTTGACTGGAAGGGGAATGATGTTTCTCTTCCAATGTCTATCTATGTTCCAAAAAGGGCGCATGTAGATGCATTTGTGAATGTTCATAATGAGCTTGCAACCATTCTCTTTGGGTGTAATACCAATGTCATTGCAGGGGTTGATGGTGGCAGTATTATGTACTGCACATGTTATGGATCCAAAAATACGGAAAAAAAAGGACAATATACATTTTGCAGCTGCTGCAAAACAGATGATGAAGAAAATGCAACAAAAGGTGATGGAAAGGATGGAAGTGGGGGACAAGGACAATGAATAAGACACCTCCTCAGTTGGTATAGAAGGTATGATTGGTGATTGGTGCAGCCTTTATGGCTACAAAAGCTCACAAAGTGGCTGCACCAATGGCATCTTATCTCATAGAGGAACGGAGCCAGATTTCAATTCTCCCACGATTTTTCTTACGTGAATATTAGTAGTTCTTCAAAGAGGTGCATGAAGATCTCAAGACTTCAGCAGATGAAGAGCGGTCTGTGTTTTATAACTCATCAGTTGCAACCTACTTGTGCTGTCCCTAGAAATTAGAGGATGTTTGTTGGTATGATTTCTTGACAAAATACAGTGCCTGCAGACCAGGAACAAACAGTTTGAATTGGGCAAGGCCTCATCCAAGTAAAGATCATTCGAAAATAAAGGCATTGAATGATGAGTGTTTGTCAGTCATTAACCATCTTGATTTTCTGGATACAAAACAGTTTGAAGGACATGATATATTTACATGTGACATTGAAGCAACACCTCCAGAGATACGTTTGGTATTGGAGGAAAATGCAACATGATGCTCTGTGGTATTTGTTCCATTTCGCAATGCTAATAGAGAATTGAAGTTACAGGGAAGTTTCTTGGAAATGTGGAGAAATGAGAAAGAAGATGGAAACTTGCAGGACAGCGCATACAGTTTCTGGTGAATGTTTGAAATTGCCGTAACAGCATGAATGGTAAACGGCTGTTGTATGTGATAGAGAGGTTAACCAGTAAACCTGCTAAACAGGGATGCCTTGGAGAAAATAATTTCGAAGAAGAGGATGTAGAGGAAGAGGAAGATGAAATCAATGAGGCCTGGGTCACTTTTTGTTGGAAGGATCTTTAAAGGGGGGCTAAGACAATGTTGTCAGAAGAATTGTTGACAAGTATGGATGGGTTGTTGACATTGGAGTCAATGTCACTTTGGAAAATGTTCGTGACTTTGCTGACATTTTCTTCTATGATGATGGGGATCAGTGGAGATCCTTTCAAATAATTGCCTGTGCACTCATTGACTAGCTTTACAAAGATGGTGAGAGAACCGAAAACGAAAGCAGTCAACCTCAACAGTATACGTACGGCCATTATCTTTCGCCTGAAAAGAGGAGACGGTTCGATGATGTTCACTCAAAAATGTTGTAGTTGTTCAATGTTACCTGCATCGTCAACCCAAGCTCCATCAACTCACCCCATCAACGTACTCCACACCACCACCACCACCACCACCACCACCACCACCACCACTAACAACAACAACAACAACAACAACAACAACAACAACAACAACTTTGTTAACAACCACCAGAACGATAGGAACAAGGATACCAACGACTCATCAATCAATACAATGGAACTGGGGACCCCAGATACGGCCAATGATACAGCCCCTCCACCAGCTTCTCCCGCCACTGATGATGATCTGGCTAGTTTAGGCAACAATCTTGCTGTTAATGCTTTGGCTGCCGATGTCAAGAGACTATTGCATTCTCTGCGGCACCAAGGATCAGTAAAAGAGAGGTGTACCACATATGCCAGAATTTGGCATACTCTCTCAACAAGGTGACTGACCGGTCTAAGCACAGGCAACTGTTGGCATGACACTGAAGCTTACCGATGCTGCCAATGATGTTACAATGGCAACTATCAACGAATGGATGGAACGGGATGAAAGCTTACCCGATGAAGCCGCTCATGGTGTGGTCAGGAGGTGTTTCTACAATGCCCAGAGAGACAAGTCCTGACACAATGTTGCCGAAGTACTTGTTTGGGGAGAGGGAGGCAGCCCTGTGAAAAACTACTGCCCTGCTTACTACCAAGTCCAAACGGTCGCCCAGTGGATTTTAACCAATTGCAAGGCCAAAAAGAGGAAGAAATGCATCCTGCATCCTGTCGTGCTTGCGGAACCCACTCCAGGAGGTATCACAGCAATGTCATGAGTATGGTACGACTAGTACTGCGCTATGAGGCGGCAAGTCTTCTTCAAGAAATTGTGATGTTAAAAGGGTTAAAAATGAAGAAAGTAAAATTAATGCTGTTAGGCTATCTCCAAACGTACGCCTCTAAAAGGTTGTAATGCGGATGGGAGTTTTTGTCTATCTCCAGGCACTCATTTTTCTGAAGTTTCTTCTAAACTGTGATGTAATGAATCCGAACTCGATCGTAGCCATTTTTACATTTTTAGGAGACATTTTACCCTTTAGAGGGACATTTCGCGACTACCCCTTACTCCCCACACAAAAATCCCTAATTAAAATTCTCGACCAACTTTGCCACTGTTTGGACCAATCAGATCTCTCGATTTGGCCGGAATAGGACTATTCCCGGATAGGGAGTAGGTGCTCCCCGAAATAAGGCTTGGGTGTCGAGATTCGAGATTGCTTGTATCGTACCTTGTGGGGGTGGAATCCCCAAAAATCACTACGGAACTCGACAGTCGACAGTCCCTTCGGCAAAGGCTTAATTGCTGTGACGCAAGTGCTTAACGGCTGGAGTAAAACACAACATCATCATTGACTGTGAGGCCTTGATCGGGAAACGCCTTTCGAGGGTCCCGGCCGCCAGTACATTCCAAGTGGATGTTCCATCATTAAATTTTTATGACGTCAGCCCCAGACAGTTTCACGACACATTGACTATGAGCCATGGATCTACCGTATTCACAAGGTATGATACGTCGTACTCGCGTCTCGCGTCGGTTCATTCTGGCCTCACAGCCAAATCTGCGGATGCTACTTTTACATTTTGCATGACAAGATTTGAAAGTTCTATCTGTCGTAGGCGCATCAACAAAAATCATGACTTACAGCAGATCAATCCTTCTGGCGCTCCTATGGACAGCGGTCGTCCGTGCCTTTGTCCCATTCGGAAGAATGAGCCACAGCACGGTCACATACTCCACAAAATCGTCAATGAAAACAACAACAATGGCTGCAGCAAATTCTATAGTCGTCATTTCTCCACCCGGTGGTGTGGGAGAAGTTGCTGCTGTGAAGGCTGCCTGTCGAGGATCAGCCGTACGTTGGTTTATCATAACAAACACTCAAGGATACTCTGTTTCCTTGGCACCGCAAACGTTGGAGGACATTTCTGCCTCGAATGGAGCTTTGGACGTAGCAGGAGCAACAGTGGAAGACCTGAAATCGGGCGGCGAAGAATTGGCGGCAGTCTCAAAGTGGTGTGGTACAGCAGATGGTATAATTTGCACCTACGATGGAACTTCAGGGAATCTGGATTTTCAGGCAGCATTGCGATTGGCTACTCAACAAGCATCAGGAGGGATTCAAGGGACGCAAGTGGCTGTTTTGGCAGCAGAGGAAGATTTGGAAGAGGAAGTCAATGATAATGAAGGGGTTGATAGGTTCTTGAGTGGGTTGTTTCGAAATTCGCCTCCCATTCCTTCGTCGTTACCGAAATCCTTTTCCGGCAAGGGCTCTGTTTGTGTTGTAAGACACGGTCAGCTCTTTGGACTACCCGAATCCTCCCCAGATTTTTCACCTCTGGTCGGTGGACCTCGTCGAGACCCCGAAATCACGGAAGAGTACACCATGCGGAGTGTTCGAGTTGATCCATATGTATTTTTGGGAAACATCATGGCGTCGTCGTCATCAAGGACTTGCCGCCATTGTGTGGGTGAAGCAGCAGCCTTCTTTGCAACTGGAAAATTAGCCCCATTGTCGCAGGCCGTCACCATTTCTTCTCAGGCAGGAATGGAGGAGCGGTCACTTGAACAATGGAAAGAAGAACTAGACCGTGTAAAGGAACTCGTTGCCAGTGGAAAGGCATCTACCCTGTTCAATCAAGAAATGGTTGTAGAGGATACCGAACGACTGGCAGATTGGCTAGCGGCAAAATGGGCACCGGCTGTTCTTCGGACCTACGATATTGCTGCCATTCGGATCGGAGCAAGACCCGTCTACGCTGCTCGAGCGGGCGATGGCCTAGTGGAGATCAGTTGGCAAGAATTGGTGAATTTTGATTCCGTCATTGTTGGCAAGATGCTTATAAAAGTATCATCTGACGGGATTGTAGCGACGCGTGGGGCTGGAGATTCTACAAAAGGATTTGGCGATGTTGACTCTAAACCGTTACCAGGCGAAGACGTTTTGGTGAGGAGGCTGGCAGAAGCTGCATCTCAAGCAGTTGAAAAGGGTCTCGCCAAAAAGGTTAAAACCAAGAAGCCTATCAAAGTCACAGTGGACACGCCTAAACCAGCAACGACACTTCAAGCTGCAGGGAACATAGAAATGGAACCACAGCCTGTAACACAAGAAGCTTCCAAAATTGGCCCAAGGCAGGCTGGAGCTCGTCGTTCAACGCCAAGATCGCGTGGAACCCGAAAGACTTCGTAGTAAATAATCGTTGTAAAAGTGCATGGAAAAGTTTCACCTGGCCAGTAACTGTCTCCACTGTTTTGAAAATCCAAATGTTTTTCTTGTATTTGCATATCTTATGCTACGCGAGTGCTCTTACCAATACTATAATGAATAGCACCATTTTTTGGACATGTGATGCCCAGATGACAATCTTTCAATAAAAAGCACTGGAGAGCATCACAAAAATAATGTTAGTTATATTTGTGCTTTTGCACCAAGCAAATCATCCAACAACGAACAATGGTCGTTCTACTTGTCGTATGTTTTGCGGAAGACTCTGATTGATTGATGAAGCACTTTTCGAGTTCACAGCTAGGTAGGGATAATAAAATCTATTTTAAGGCTATCCAAACTACTAGCTACAGCCTAGTGCCGTCTCTAAGTAGTTGGATCACCTGCCGGGCCCCGAAGGGCGAGGCAATGCAGGGAGTACCAGGAAGGTACTCCAGGGAGATAGTAATGGTATAAAACCTCCTACGGGAGGAGGAAAATTCATCTGGTGGAGTAGAGGATCAGATGAGAAGGTGTAATACCGATGTTTTTGTGTTTGTGTGGCCGGTTACGGGGGTGGGGGTGGTTGTGATAACTCGGTGCCAGGAACTGCTTTCTCCGTTGGATGAAGTAGTTCTTTGGAAGGGCGGAGACGCTGGGACCTATAATGGCATGTCCTATTTTGGCTTTGATCTTCCTTTGTTATGTGTGCAGCAGACATGTTGTCATCTTGACAAAGGATGACAGTGGGCTCGGTACGTCTTTGCTTTCGCATAGAAGAGGGGACGGTCTGGGGAAGTTGGAGGGGATCTTGGGGTGTGGAGCGCATTGAAATGATAAGTTCTTGCAGCATGGTGATCATTTGATTGAATTGTTGGTCATAGCGAGCCAATCTTTCCTCCAGTCTCTGCTCCAGTCGCTGCTCCAGTCGCTGTTCTTGTGAAGCTAGGAGGGCTTGCATTTGTGCCTCTGTGTAGGATGTGTTGGATGCGGTTTCTGGTTGGGTGGGTGGTAATGCGGTGATAGTTCCTGCCGCTACTGCTGACCAGGAGGTATGTCTTGGAGTTGCTGGGATGGGAATTTGTGTTGCCTGCGGTGCTTCTAACTGTGCATGGCCCTGGGGAGTGGTGTTCGTAGAAGGGGCGTGGATGGTGGTGGGAACTGGTGGGTTCAGTTTGGTCCGGACGGACCAACTCTCCCGTGGAATAGTGTCAGTCGTAAATTCCTGCTCTGTCAACACACTATGTGAGCAGGTGATATAGGAATGCCGGGTAGTAAGAGTTGCTTGTGAACCAGGGGTACTTGGTGTTGGGAAACGAGAGACTACACGCACTTCCTCTGCGTGGGTTGTGTCTAACTGAGGAGTGGCGATCTGCTGGACAAAGGTATGGTATGTCTCAGCCAACTTGATGTGAAGGTCACGAGCCAGGTCGGTAAAAGCGGTGGTTTTACATAGCAAGTTATAGCGCCCAAGCGGTTCACCACCGCAGTTGAGATAGGCAGTGGTGGGGGTCCTATAAACTTGTAGGATCTGTGGGAACTTTTGTCGGAGGACGACATCAAACTCAAACATTGTATCAGGGCGAATGCCGTGGATGGCAACTATGCGATGTTTGGCTTCATATTCCGCCTGACGGTGGACAGCCTTTGCAAATATAGCGGGGTGGCTTCGTCGCTGTTCGAACAACACGAAGAGCAAGTTTTCATTTCTGGAGGAGAATGCCTTATATATGATTTCTCGGAGTTTCAGGGCGTGCTGTTGTTCAACCTGGATGACGAATGCCTGACATTTGTACCGGAGATCAGTTCCTGGTTGATAAGTAGTGATGGTTTCCATCACGCAGTGGTGTTGTGGGATGCGTTTGGCATCGATTTTCGCTTTGGCTGAGATGAGAGTAATGAGTTCTTCCTCAAACTGGGTTGAAGTCATATACTTTGGGAGTGGTCCTACGAAGAAACCAAGGGGAACGACGTCATGGACATCTTCTGTCCACGGGTAGTAAACCAAGTTTCCGTGAGAGCGTTGAAGGGCATCATGAACGGTTTGCTCTTTGCGGATGGTGGCGAGTGTCATGTCGGTGCAAATCCGGAAGATGATCCAAGATTGTGACTGAATCTTTTTGGCTTTGTTGCCACGGCGATGAGAGACACGAAAAAGCTTTTGAAAGTCGTCGTCGTTTGTGGGAGCTTGGATGGTGTGCAATTCCTTGTTGGCATTTGTTTTGATGCTAATTCGAGTCTGGAAGGACTGCTTAATGGCGTTGAGGACGTCGAATGCAAGATAGGAGACATCTTTTGTTAGGAGGTCATCCTTGGATTGGAGACGGAGTTTAACTACCGTTTCCTGCCAGACTTTGGCTGCAGACGGGCGGGAAGTGGACTTTCCAGTGATGACAGTAACGTCATCTTCAGTAGGGAGAGAGAGGTCGGGAGCGGTGTTTTGGGACATGGTGTTTCGGGACATCGGGTCGCTACGTGGACTGTGCGCGTTGATGTGACAAAAAACGTCTGTACGTTTGTGCGAAGAAATCCTAACTACTGTATCTCTTCAGATTTGAATCTGATTGCAACTACCTCGAAGCCAGTGTCTCTCTATACTACTGGGTAGAGGTGTATGTGATCAGAATCAACTGAAGTGATCCAGGAAGTGGGAAACGACTAGGTAGTTAAAAAGGCGAAGGTGCGTCGATCGCGTTAAGATTTGTGAGTTCACAGCTAGGTAGTACTGTAGTACCTATGCATCAGAGTGTAGACTACTGGTACCGTACTAGAAAGTAACGGTAGAAACACGGGTACCGCGTACTTTTACAATTACGACGTATATGCCTCTTTCGCCTACAGACACAAAAATGATTATGGGTGGAAGTTGTCATGTTTGCTTTTGGTGGGGAATTTAAAAAGAAACATGCACGATTGTTCCCCCTATCGCCAACCACTTTTGATTGGACAACTACTGTACAAACAACATGAAATACAGAATGGGATTCGTTGACACTTTGTTCGACATTCAGGAAATATTAATCGATACCCTTTTCTTCAATGAAACATCTATCAATTTTCGTTCTCGCATAAGTCCTTCACATTTTTTGGCGAAAGAGACAACTCTCTGGCAATTTGCTCTAGTTCTTGCTCTAATTGAAGGTGAACATGGTTAAGATTTGATCGCTCACTACTCCATTTGGTGCGATCTTCTTGGTGCATTCGCTTCCTTTGTTGAACATCACCTGCGAGCCTTTTGTATTTCTCGGCAATCAAGTGAGCCTTTTCACGGATTTTGGAGTTCTTTAGTTGAAGTTTCTCCATGGCAAGTGACTGTTTATTGTAGCTTTCTTCCCATTCTTCACATTTGACAGTGAGTTTTCGCACATAGTCGCGCAAAATAGATGTCTTCTTCTCCAGCGATTCAACATTCGAATTCAATCTATTGACTTCTGATTCTTTAGAATATCTCTTGATAGATGCGGTTTGGAGGTCAGATTTCAATTGCTCTGATCTGAACGTAGCTTCAGTCAATTGAAGATGGCACTCTTCAAGCTGAGCACTTTTCTGTTCCAATAGGTGTTTCAACCGATCTCTCTCCTCCGAGCTCTTGGATTGCACAAGCTCATGAACTTGTCTAAGTTGTTGCAAATCAGAGGCCAATGTGTGGGCTTTGGCTGCTGCCTCGTTCTCATGTTCCTGTAGAGCCTTCATGGATTCAGACATTTCTTTAATTTGAATAGTTGACCGTTCCATTTCCTGTTCTGCCTGTCGTAAAAGAGAGAGTAACTTTTCATTCTGTAAGCGTTCCTCGTGAAGTTGATTCAGATGTTCTGATCCTTGTAGTTCCAGCGTGGAAAGTTTTTCTTTCAAATCTTCCACTTCCTCCTCCAGATTCGACAGGTTGGAGATGGTTTGATGAAGCGCAGAAATCTCTTCTCCGACAATGGGGATCAGCTCCTTCCAAATTTCAATCTCCGACATGCATGCAGCAAATCCACAATCAGACATGTTTTCATATTCCATTACTTGATCACAAAACAAACGCGAGAATTTCTCCCTGCAACAACCTAAGCGATGAATGAGGTCAAAAAACCTCGATCTCCCTAACTTCATATGCTGAATATTTCTGGTGAGCTGCGATTGCTGTGACTCCAGCATCCCTATCACAGATGCCTGTTCTTCTTCTTCTAATGACTTCTTTTCCCTAAACACTTCCAGAGTATTTTTTAATTTGTTTGCTTCAGATTCCGCTTGCTTCAGTCTGCATTTCAACTCGGCCCTCTCCTTGCGCATATTTTCACGCTCAAGCTGAATAGCAAGTTCACGGTCTTCCACATCAGACAAAAGTTGCTTCTTGGCATTCTTCAATTCCATACATTCTGCTTCTAATTTAATTTTTGCAGTGGATTCTCGCGAGAGGCGGGCTGCAATATCTTCCCGCAAGAGGCGTTCTTCCCTGAGTTCTCGCTCTGCAATCTGGATTGATCGACGAGCATCAGAAACCTCATTCTCAACCCTTTGCTTCATTTCAAGCTCCTTTGTATTGAGTTGGTTCAGTAGGTCATCATGATGATCTTTATAGCCTTTGCAGGCTTCGTTCATAACTGCTAGTTCTTCGTTTAATTTTTGAACCATCTCTGTCTGTTCTATGAGACGACATCCAATCGACCCATTTTCTTCTCTCAGATCGGTGAGTTCCTTTGTAAGTCGTTCGTTTGTTTCTTGTGCAACACTTAATTCACTGTTATACTCAACAGCTAGGTGATCCATCATCTCCTTTTCGTGCTGAAGAGATTTTAGGCTTGCTTGAAGCTTACAAATCTCATTTTTTGCTTCATCAAGTGCTTGTTCTACCAAATGGGTTTCTTCTCCCCGCCGAGAAGCATTTAATGATAGACGGCCATTCTCTCGCTCCAAATGCTCAATGGTAGCATTCTGAGAATTTATTTGTTCCTTCAACATCAAACATCTCTCTCTCACTCTTGTGCATTCCTTTATCGCTGATTCCAGCGGCTCTTTTAGCTTCTCTGTGTGAGTGACAGATGACAGCACAGATCCAGCTCTAATGGTGCTTTCGAGTGTGAAATCATCCGAAAGCAATCGAGACATGTCATCCAAATCTGACAAAACTTCGAAGTTGTTTTGTTGAGGGCTTCGAGCCTCCTCCATCATTTGATAGATGTCATTATCATCAAGTGTAGAGATCTTGCTTTCAAGCGTCGCGGGGATCACCTGATCTGCATCTGTTGGTACTTGTTTCAACTCACATGCTTCGACGTCATTATCTCGCATTGAGATAGCATCTGACTCAAAAACCAAAGAGTTTGTAAGGAACAAAACAGTTTTACCCAGGACATCCAACTTCTGGTCAAAGACCTCAACTTGGTTTCCCAGCTCTTCTTCCAAGATCTTGTAACGTTGTTTCATTCGCGAAATAAAAAATTTGACTTCGGAAAGAAGATGTTGCTTGTGTGAAGAGCCCTCAGGTGCGGGGTCGATGAAACCATCTTGAGCGAAAAACAGCTTAGATTCTTTTCTAATCACATCAAGCGTCGATTGAAGGTTTGTCAAGTCAGCTACACAGGAAATAAAATTTTCTTCCATGTCCTGAGGAGTCGAGCCAGCAGGTGATCTTTGGCTTTCTAGCAAATTTTTCTCCGATGGAGCTTGAAATGTTTGATGACTTTCAATGACTCTCAGGGAATTTGGTGATTGATTGCATTGCTGCCCTTCCATCTTGAGATCCCCTGCTTGTGTTTGAAGCTCCCTTCTAGACTCACCAATCTGTTCCTCGAGAAGGTCATTGTTCCATCTAGAAGTATTAGTCTCAATACTTGGAGAAAGATGCGTTGAACGAATCTCTCTTACTTTTTCTATCAAAGCCATCACGAGACGTTGCAGAGCATCAGTGTTTCCGAGAGAAGTTTGGGAATATTCTAAGCCACTGTTATCCAGGATACTTGATCGGTCAATTTCACTGTTACCAGGATTGGACGGAGTGGTCAAAGATAATGATCCCATGGAGCTGTCATGAAGACCTAAGCCCAGCTCATCGAATACATCTCTAGCCATTTCGAGGAGATTCTTTTCAGCAATGTTTTTTGCCTGCAAGTCTATGTTTGCCAATTCAAGTGCCTTTGTCAACTCATCTATTTTTGCGTCTCTTTCACTGTCCGGCTCACAGAGTGTGTTTTGCAAAACATCAACCTGCTGGCGGAGATCTTCAGTTCGTTTTTGCCACTCAGCAGCTTGTTTATGTAGCGTGGAATTTTCAGCCATTAAGCTTTCGTTGTGGTTTTCCAATTCTTTGATTCTGGACGAAAGCTCCACACATGTTTGGTCAGCAAACCGGACTTCCTTTACCAGTGTCTGGTTCCGATCCAACAAAGTCTTGAGTGGATTTTCTTGAATAATTGTTCCTCGGGGAGTCGCAGCTGTGACTCTCAAAGCTTGTTCAAGTTCCTCCATCTTTCCCTTTAAAGTATCCTGAACCTCGTTTGTATTGTTTTGCTGGGCTTGAAGGGATTTTTCAAGTTCTTCGATTCGAGAGATGTAGTTGTGTCTCTCATTGTCTGTCGAACCTGTGAAAACTTGAGCAGGATATTCTTCAACCGTTGCGGAAGCCTGTTCAGCTGAAGAAGCAGACTTTGACTTAGAGTCGAATGCTTCACGGGATGCAGATGGAGGCTTGTTCGCGGCCATCCTTGGTGAGTCTAATATGTAACTGATGGACGAACACTTGTCGTATTCATCACTTGTAGACTTCACTTCATGCTTTTCAGAATCATCGCAAGTTCTCTGATTTGAAGAATCTTCAATCAGAGACCTGGTGGTATATGAAGAATCATCATTTAGTGCCATGTTAGTGTGTTCTAGCCAAACCTGTGGCACTTTTCCAGCAATAGTGTAGATCGCTTCTTGCTTTGACGCATGGTCGACTGTTTGGATTTTGTTGTCCATACGGAACACAGCTTCCCTTTCATGCATTGCTGGTGAAGACATAACAACATCATCTTTGCTGGAACCTTCGTCCAAGTTTTCAATGACATTTCCTGGCTGTACCGATACATCGATGTTCCCTTGATTGGAAAAGGACATCTGAACATCCTCTCCTTTTTCGTATTTTGTCCAGTGGATGCGACTGGCTTTGACACTGCTTCCCTCAGTCGAAAAATCCTGACCCATTTCGTCATCAGAATCATGATTGTCGTTCAATCCATTTTCCTTTGTTTCTGTGGGAGGATTGTAATGCTCTAACATCGCCCAAACGGAAACATTTTGGCTGGATTGCGAATCTGAATCAAGGTGCTGGTCAAATTCGCTATGGACATTGTCGATGAGCGCTTTAAATTCGTTGACAGCAGACGTTTCAGCTCCTAATTCATGATTGTTGCCAATTTCTTCCTCTGCCTCCGACATAGTAATAGAGATGGCCAACGGAGGCGGTTTGGAGGTTTTGGTAGCTTCGGTTGAGTCGTTTTTAGCTCTCTCGATGGCGATCTTCTGGGAAGAGGGTAGTCTCTGTGGAGGTGACGGAGGGGGGGGCGACAGAACACGCATGGGGGCCATGGACAACATTTTCCTCTTCGATCCCATGCGTTCCTGCTGTTCTTTCATCCGACGGCGGATCCTCTCCGTATCGAAACGCTTAAAACAAACATTGCCAGATTCGACGCTAACCTGGGAGTCCTGACCGAAACAACGACAAAAGTGTTACTGTATTAGTTAAAAGCAAAAGTGTGAAAGGTACGAGATCATCGACGCTTCTACGGCCCATTCTTCATCGATCAATCGAGACTCGTGGCGTCTCGTTTGTCCAGACTCGTACCGTTCGAAGGGAAAACCTGGGAGCTTCCATTTTGTGAATATGCCTTCAACCACAAATGTAACGTTTGCAATGAGATAGACGGTGTATGTGGCTAGGTACTGCTGTCAGTGATACCGGTAATCGTGGACGTATTGTACGTCGTAAGCCTTTTTCTCCCACGGTTGCAGCTATCGGTAGTGCCGTAGTATTCAGGAGAGAAAGTTAGGTAACTGCACAACGTGCCACGAACAGGAGATCAGCGGCCACAACATCGCAAAAATGCTGTTTGGCTTCACAGGGGATGGCCGGCGTGATCCCAGCGCGCTTCAAATTTCCATGTCAAAAATTACGCTGTACTTCGTATAAAATAGTAGGGTCTAAATAATATTTTTTTGAATTTTAAAAAATATTGAAAAAAATATTCTTGTTATTCTGTCGAAAGGAGTATGACATTACAGTTAATTAGGTACCTAACTGTAAATACGTAAATACACTATAATAACTGTAAGTCGTATCTTCGACGTAGAATACCGGTACTCCAAGTACGTACCGTATACGGCAACAGTATCTGGTACTACCGGTATTAAAGAGTGATAGAATCCTTCGGAATGGAAGAACTTGACCCATTGGAATAAGACAACAGGAATCACCAATATTGGTACTCTCTACTAGCTATGATAGCTAGATCTTTATTCGTCTTTCAGAAGAACTATACATACAATTGCTTACGTAGGGTGGGGAATTGGAATGGGTCCTTCACTCAGCCTTGAAGAGTGTGGAAACGACCTCTGCCAGGCTTCTAAGATCGTATGTGACATTGCAGGATGTTCTGCTTCGATCCGACTGCAATTATCTGCCCAACATACAATCAACGTATTTACCGCACCCTTCACAACATGCATCAAGATAGACTGAAAGTCAATAGAAAGCAACAAGCAGATGTGAGTTACCGGCTATGGAAATGACGGTACAAAACTTTATCTAGGACTCACCGACATCACCAGACCAATGAGGAATCCAATTCTAAGCATCAACATTGTACACAGATAGGAACAACACTTATTAAGGGTGTGAAGTTCGTCGATCCATTAGAATGAAAAACCGTGTGTGTGTTTTTTTACTCACAGAAACGCGAAAATACGCCAGTTGGGAAGCGGACCATATACGTAGCTTTCATTTTGTGAGTCCTGATGACTCCCAGTCACAATACGCTCCGTAAAGAGAACAACTGTTCCAGTCGTAATACCGATTGCAATGGATAGCGACCCAAGCACGTACGACGTCAGCCGTTCTGAAATGATGGACATGGATCCGTCAGTATTAAGTTCCCATCCTTTGGTGCGAAAGAGTCGCATGACTGCTTTGCCACTTTCTACGTACGTGTAACCGTACAGCGCAATATAGATGTAATTCCACTGAGAGAAGTAGTCAAGCGTATCACCGCCGAGATCGGCAACACATTCAATTATGCAGAAGCAGAGACCGCCGCAACAACCGTCATTGTGGCCATTGGTCATACTAGTTCGATTCCGTTTTGCGGACGTAATGATACATCGTAAAAACTCCACAAATCCTTGGACTAACGATCCAAAGCAAATAGATCCAAATGAATAGGTAGCACCGCGCATCAATGAACCCCAAATTGCTGAAGAACAGCAACATTTAGCATCTTCCTTAGCATACAGCCAAGTCGCCATGACCCCGGCGATCGTGCATCGCAAATAGTTGATAATGACATTTGTTGTCCAGTATAGAGACAGCACCAGCAGAATGAAAACTCCTCCTCCCATGTTGCATTCGTCGTCATCGTCCTTCTCCAAGCGCAGTTTCTCGTCTCGATGCAACTGATCTTCGCACCGAATGTGGATAAGAAAACTCAAACCAAATAGAGTGTAAAACCAAAATACTACCCAAACAACGCACATATTTGAAAAGAATATCGCCCAAAGGTAGGTGCCGAGGTTGTGAGCCATTCCTTCTAATGATACCTTCAAATTGATGCCCACAAATGACCTCAACGGCCACACGGTGCATGCAAAAAAAGATGTCACCACCACCAACAAACACGCCAAGAAAAATCCAAACACTGATGGTTGCGCAATGAGTATCGCCAGAGCTCCTGAGAAGGCAGTGATCACAGAGCCCAGAAGGGACAGGGTCAAAATGGTGGTTGTGCAAGGTCGCACTGCTGTCAAGGTGAGATCAACAAGTAGTATTGCGGAAATGGCAGCAGGAATCATGGAATACAAAATTATTCGATCAACGTATCCCTGTACCCATTCATACGCGTCTTCGATAAAGGACTCCATTTGAGTCAGATCCTCCGGTGAAACATCGTCTGATTCTGCTATGTGCTGTTCCAGTTGCGTCCAGTTAAAATCTTGAACGACCCTTTCATATCCAGCCGAACTGTTTGTTAGCCCAACATGAATTATCACGACAAGATGGATCCAAAATAGTACTGCAAACGGCCAATCGCGAAATTTACCCGCAAAGCTGCAGCTTTGCTTCGCAGCGTCATAGTCAGCCTCGTCGTGAAAAGAAGTAGAAGTTTGCCGTTGATGTTCTGCCGGTAATTGTGACGACACCGAGGATCTTCCTTCGCCTTCGCTGGGATGGTGTTGCTGATGACATGGCACCACCAATGGTGTAGCTTCATTTTCGGGCTCATCAATGGCCACTGTCACGAGTTGAGCTTCAGGTACCGGAAGAGTGGTTGCAACGACAGATTGTTGCTCGGTTTGCGACGATTCACCCCACGCAATATCTTCGGAAGGGGTTGCCATGACAATGGGAATTATCTCCACCGGTTGATGATATGTCACCTTTTCTGGCATCCTGCCGCAGGTCTTTCAGCGTCAGTGGCCCTTGAACTGTAGTTGTGGATAATGAGGACAGTTTTCAAAAGGCTGAAGTAGACTACGAAAAACTCCAGTACGTCGTACTCTAGTAGTGGTACGAGTACGTAGTAGGTGGTAGGATGTTGTATGATACAATGTACTCCGTATGATACAAGCCATTCTTGATAGATGATTTTAACGTGTATCCTTTTCAAGTTTCGAGATTTCTCGCCTACTGACCAGCTGACCAGACATGCACTACCGGTATCCGCGCGTAATTCTGCTTTCGTAGTCCTGATTCTATTGACTGTGACTGTGAATCACGATTAGGACCTCTGCCGAGGAGGGCGTCGAGTTCCAGCGTGAGTTGTTTGGAGAAATTGGTGTCTTTTAGTCATACGTTGTTAGTATAAAATTAGTATAATAACTAACGTAAATATAATAATAGTAATAACAGCATATTTTTCCGCGCGTAATTCTGCTTTCGTAGTCCTGATTCTATTGACTGTGACTGTGAATCACGATTAGGACCTCTGCCGAGGAGGGCGTCGAGTTCCAGCGTGAGTTGTTTGGAGAAGTTGGTGTCTTTTAGTCATACGTTGTTAGTATAAAATTAGTATAATAATACTAACGTAAATATAATAGTAATAACAGCATATTATATCTAATACTACGGGAATAAGAAGATAAAAGGTCGTAGGGAACGAAAGAGAAGAAGTGTCAAGATAGAGGGATGAAGATGGCTGAGTGACAATCCGTGCTCCCTTATTCGGGGAAGGAAGTATAACTGCAGGACGTTTAGACTGGGTCCCATTTGTGTCGGTTTGTTGTTGATAAGAGGAGGGTCATTGGAGCTAAGGTTGTGATGGGATGCATTGGGAGGTAGTTTAGAATTGTTTGGGAGACCAAACTCTGTAACAGCCATGTCAGTATCTTCCATTTTTGTGACGAGGGAAGAAAAATTGTGCCATATCTTCCCCAATATCATTGTAGAAATTGGTGTTATCAGGGCCTTGCTACATGGCACTAATGGTGGTTTTGATGCTGTGATCTGTGATCACATGGTCTGCAGGTGTACAAGGTTCTGTGACAAGACGGTCACGGGCTTTCCTAGATGGCAGATAATTCTTCATCATACCATTTAAAGATTTTGGCGTGATGGGCTTTCGTATGGTGCTTCCATGCTGATTGAGACACATTTAGAATACAGGTTAAGATTGGGCAGTACCTCACCCCATTGACGATCACTTGAAAATAAGGCAATCAAATACAGAGCGTATACCAGTGATCAGTTACCTTGATGTGATGAATACGAAAGAATTTGATGGTAGTGATTTATTTTGTAGAAAAACATCCCCTGAGAACCTCTCTTCAATGGAAGAACATGCAAAATGTTGCTGCGTATTTATTATTTGTTTCTTGAATGTTGCTGATCTAAAGTTGAAGGGGTGTTATCTGGAAAGGTGGATAAAGTTGTATCAAGATGGAAATTGTCAAGAAAGCATGAACAATTTCTGATGAATATCCAAAACTGCCAAAATAGTATGAACTGTGGGCATCCATTAGACATGATAAAGAGGTTGACAATGAAACCAGTTAAAGGTGAATACAAGGATGTAAATGATATGGAAGAAGAGGATAAGGGTGATATCCTAAATGAGGCCATGGATCAATCTTTCCTTGCTGGATCATTGGAATTGGGATATGATAATGAGTTCTAGGACAGACGGGGTAGGTTCCAGTGCCAATCAATATTAATAAGATGCCATGGAAGCCATAGGTGAGGCAAGAACTTCCAAATGTACAACCCAGTGAGAGGTTCCTTGTGGTTGAGGCAAGTGAAACAAGGCCCAGCGAAACAAATGAAGAAGATCTTTCAAAGTGCAACGAAAAGGATTATTTGAATGTCAAAGCTTTGAATGAACTGGCACTAAAAGTTGTCACTAGAGTTGTAGACAAGAATGGGAGAGCTGTTGATATGGGAGTCATGGTACATTGGAAAATGTACCTGATTTTGCTGAACTTCACTTCTGCCATGATATGGAGCAGAGGAGATCATTCGAAATAATCATTTGTGCATTTATTGACAAGCTGTATAAGGAGGCTGAAAAACTGCAACAGAAACCAACGAAAGTGATTACAGGATTATTCTCGTAGAGAGTCGCAAAGGAGACGACGTGATGGCATTAGACGTAAAATAGGAAAAGCAATCAAGAACAAACAGTTGATTGGGTTCTTTTTTGTCAGGTGCAGGTGGGACAGGGTGAAGTCTTGGTATAAAGCCTGTATCCATTTTGTGGAGCACTTCAAATGAAGTTTGACAAAAGAAGCATTGTTTTCACTACATTTACAGGTGCAGCTGCTGTCTCGATTAATGGAGAGACAACTGCAAAAGCTTTTGCCTTCAAAAGAGAAGAAATAAATGAACTTGAAGAATTCAAACATGCTTACTTGGTTTTTGTTGAAGGGATTTCCTTTGCAATCGATCAATGTTTTCATGGAGCTGAAAACTAATCACATGTTTGGTAAAGACCTGGTTTGGGGGGGGGGGGACTGCTGGGAAGGTTTCGTGATCATTTTCCAACCAAAGATGAAGTGTTGGATGGCAACGTAGAAGGAGAAGGAGAACACATAATTGAGCTGAAGCCCAAAACTATTTTTTATGCATCAGCTACCGGTAGGTTTCCAGTTCCGTGCATTGGGCCAATCACCAAGAAAAGTATGAGAACTTCAAGAAGAATCAGTTTTTATCAATGTCCCATTAATTGTCGCAAGAACAGTTCACAAGTCAAAAAAAAATCTGGTTCTATAAGCGCATGGCAACTGGATTTATAGTTGTCCGTCTGTCCCAATGCACAACTCTACATGGGCTATTTTTACGTGAACCGTTAAACAAAACCAAAGGTATGTCAGAGGAGGTAAATTCATTTGTGCCTGTGAGAAAAAAAAGCAACACAAGGCTGTATGATACATCTTCACAGAGAAGATCTTTAGGAAAGGCTTTTTGTAAAGTGACAAATTTTGATGCATCACAAGACTTACTAGAGTAGGTATGCTACTACTAGCTAGAACAGTCTCAGTATCATTCTGGTCACAGCCGCAATTACTACTTACTGTTAATTTAATTCTTGCAGTCTACGTGGTAGTTATTAGCTACCGTAGTAGAGTATCAAGTCTTGAGAGACTCTTGAGGCCTGAGAGCGAGATGAGACTCTTGAGAGACTCTTGCGACAGACAGACAGACACATCAATCGGTATATCGGTATCACGGTATGTTCAAGCACTACCGGTACTTCTATCATACCGTATCATAGTTGACTACCGTACTACCGTAGACGCTTGAGACAGACAGACAGACAGACAGACAGACAGACAGACAGACAGACAGAATGTTTACGAGTACAGTTAACAGTGTGTTCCCCAAAAGAAAATTTTGGGCACACTCACAGTCAAGTTGAGACGTTGAGATAACGTCGTTCTCATCGATTGAAATGGGGCATTCTACAGATCATTCCTGCACCAATCCAAAACAGCAACTTTTCTCCAGTTGTCAAGTCTCTTTTCAATTTCTATCCGAACGCAGAACCACCCCAAACACTGTCAAAACAAACACTGAAGAAATCACTTTTCGTCAAGCATCAGCATGTTTCTACACCCCACCCTCGCATGTCTACGAAAGGCTCGTGTTACCATACCGCAGCTGTCTCCGACTCACACCAGAGCTCGCCTACTCGAATTTTGTTTTAACGATGAAGGGATCAGTGATGGTAGTGTCAACGTATCATGTTACGATCCCATATTTATCTTGGAATGTAGTCCTGATATGATTTCGGAAGGCTTCCGCAAATTTCCCGATCACTGCCCCAAGATGCTAGTGGAGTCTCAAGAAGAAGGAAGTTTTCGGAGGAAATTGGACATCAAACTTGGCATTTGGTACAATGTAGAAACGGTCGTTGGAGAAATTGATGATGGCGATGTGGATGATCCAAGTGAGGACAAGTGGTTGTGGCAAGCTTATTCCCACGAATAGGAGAAATTAGTCAAAGTTCGACAGTGAAGGTCCTTGGTTGGGTGCTAGTTTGTGCGTGATAGGAATAGGTGGACAAGTTCATTGTTCATTCAATTGTATCATTACAACAGTATCAGTAGTTGGTATTGGGATACCTTCCTGCATTTAGGCTCCAATGGCTTGGCTATATGCTGAGTCGGCACTTTGAAGTCCGGTACCCTCTAGCGTCTCTCGGGGCAGTCCTATCTCTGCCACGGAGTATGTAATCGACTTGAAACTAGCAGAGCAAGGGTACCCAACCCATCAAGGAGGATGCGGGGTTGTCTCACAATTGCACACCAGATATATGATGTCAAAGAAAATCTTTGTTAATGAATGATAGCAGCTGTGGTTCAATCAAAAGCACTGGGTTCTATGTGACAACCCACAGATTTTTTGGTGTGGAAGAATCGGTAGCATATTCCGTAGACGTCGAGTGGGTTTTCAACGAGTCCTGCCCAATCGATGAAAAAAAAGACTTGGTCATGGACAATGAAGTGACATGTCCCAAAATGGAAGAGGACATTTGAAGTGGGAAGAGGATGGGTTGCAGTCAGGTGAAGGAAAGAAAAAATGGTTTAAAGAAAGTTGACTGAATGCGCTTCAAGGGATGACCAACGGCATCCTGATATCGATGCAAGGGGCAAGGGGTGTCAAGAACGCAATTGGCGTCCTGGGAATAATTTGTAATGTCTTCAGAGTGAGCAGGGGGGATTGGAGTTGCCCACAACATGGGATCAAAATACTGGGAAGGAGAGGAGGGTGTACTCCACACCGACGGACCGCTATTCTGCGCCCAAGGTCTAGGGTGTTGCTCTTCTGGCAGACCTGGAGAGAGTATATCAAGAAATAGAAAAAGAGTTTTTGATATGACCACGGGTGATACAAGAAGCGTAAAAGAAGCAGATGACCCAAGAGAGGGCATTCGTTCTTGTAAATAAGAGGGATGCAGCTGCAAGGGGCAGAAATGAACCAATTCCTGCGGTTGTGTGAGGGTCAACATGTCAACCGTCCCGACACCGATTCCGACAATGACAGTGGTTGGAATGACATGCCCGGTCTAATATCTCCTCAAGACGACGATGATGATGAGGACGACGACAGTTTAAACGACCTCCCTGATCTCCTGCCTAGTGATGAGAGCGCCAGCGACGAGGAGGAGGAAGTGAAGAACACTGGTACAAACAGTTCTCACCAAACTTCGTATCCCGAATCCATTAACTGCACCGTACCAACTATAATAAACATGCCTGATGATGCAACAGACGCAGCGATTTCACCGCCACAGTGCTATCCTCGACAAAATGGACCGTTGGAGTGCCTCGCTACTTGAAGAACTGAAAGAATTGATCAAGAAGGAATCCTTTGTCATGGATGGAACTCGAACCCGCCGATCCCATTATTCCTGTAATGGCTAACTGTAAGTTTCGAGTGAAATTAACCAATTTGGAATGATCAAGAAGCTTGAGTCCAGAATAGCATTAAGAGGAGACCTAATGCGAGACAACGTCGAGATCCCTGACACAGGGTGCCCTATCGTAGGATTCCGAACAATCAAGATTTTCCTTGCAACGGCATCCTACTTCAAGAAACGAATCTACCAACTTGATTACGTTGCAGCATTTCTACCAGCAGACGTAATAGGCAGGAAATTCACATCTCTACCCATTGAATGGAAGGAATTGTTCAAAGCCAACACTAAGTTCACAAATGGCTAGGAAAACCTCTGCGACTCAAGAAATCTTTATACTCATATCGAGTTGCAAACCTAGCATGGGACGAAACTCAAAGTAATTGGTTCAGCCCAGAAATAGGATTCCAAAGACTCCCAAGCGAAAGATCAATTTATGTCAAGAAGACCGCCAAAGGAATGATGATGGTTCCAAACGCAGCCGTCGACCAGTTGTACTTCACAACCACCATCGAGATGAAAGATTGGTTTGAAAAAGAAACTGAACGCTGATTCGACGTGCCGAAACTCGGACAAGCGGAATGGTATTTCCAATGAAGAATCGCCTAACTCGCCGATTACTCGATCATTTTGGACCTATCCAGATACGCTGCCCTAGTTGCAGGAAAGAACTTAGCTCCCGTGAATGAAGTCCAGATCTCCACTTCGATGAAAGCCAAGTACGCATCTCCTCTTCCAAGCGGAACAGTGTTCACGAAACAAGATTGCAGTCAGTCGTACGTCGATGTCATGAAGATTCAAGAGCAATTTAGATTCGAGTATGCTGCAGCATTCGGTTCGTTGATATATTTAATGAATACTTTCGTCAAACTTGCATTCGCAATTCGCAAGCTTGCAAAGTTCCTACAGAAGGTAAGAAGGAAACACTTTGAAATCCTTAAGCATCTTCTGCACCAAATTCAATGCCATCGATATTCAGCAGGTATCAAGTTCTACAGTGATATGCAACTATCGCCCCTTTTCTAGATGATGATCGAAACCGGTCACGCTGCACACGCTGACGCACCTTTGCTTCTGTTCACTGATGCGTAATTCCAAGATTGTCCGGACACCACCAAGTCTATAGGTTGATACCTGATATTCATGTGAGGAGGAGGAGTTGACAACTCCAGTCACTTAGCAGGAGTTGTCTGTCACTCCAGTTGCGAAGCCGAATACTGCTGTGCGACAAGTGGATTGATGGCAGCAGCATTCATCCGGAAAGTTTCAACGAGAAACTTGGCTTCAACTCTGACAAACCTTTGACAATCCCTCTTGGAATTGATTCACAGTCTGCGATGGACACGGCTAACTCTCGCAAGGCGACAAGTCGAACAAGGTACATCGACGACGCTCTCAATATGTTTGACTCGCACAAATGAACAGCGAAACGAGGAAACTCGTGAATGTGTTTCTGAGATCTATTTGGCATGTTCGATGCTACATACGACACCGGGAAGATGTTAGTTCTGACTCGGGAAGCGATTGTTATTGAATCATCTCAATCGAGATGAAAAAGTAGTTTCCTAATCTTATAGTTTTCTTTACACTGATGATATCAAGGCCTGGTTTTGTAATCGTAAAGCAACTGTCCCTAGATCATCTCAGCATGATGAAGTTTTCAGCTCAATTGCTCGAATGCCGAAACGCAACAGTATCGATGAAGATAATCGCAGAACCAACATTGAATCGTCGATTCAATATCATTGAATCGATTTATCTTTCATCAAAATTCTTCCGACAGGTGCATACCAAAAACTACTTGTTCACGCAATGTGAACTGCAACAACAACCGTTGCAGGCAATGGTCACATAAAGCATAATACTTCGAAGTATTTCGTAGTAATATTGCAGTACTAAGTCTATGAAAGTATGGAGTAATAAACATATATTATATAATGATACTTTGGCTATTTTTCACTGTCATACTTACATGTTAGGCCTTAGGGCTAGCGAGAGTTATCATTGTTAGGGTTATCATAAAAAGAGTTTAGCCATTAATCTCACGATATGGGGCTTCGCTTGTACATGGTGGCTAGTACAAAGTTTGAGCGGCAATATCTTTTTTGGAGAATCGCTATGCTAGCCCTTCGTTGAAATTCCACGTTTGGCGATTGGCTAGAATGGCAAATTTATCACTGTCGTACTAAGGGCTACGACAGTAGTAGTAGTAGAGTTATCATTTTTTACCGTAGATTTTTTATCGTACTGTAGTACGACGTACGTATGAAAGAGTTTAAGCCGTGAATCTCTGGGCTTGTTTGTTCGCCCTCTCCAGTGTGTCATTTTTCACTTTTTAGAATCTTGTCCTTCCACTCCAAATTTACGAATAGTGTTTCTCCATTAGCAAGATGCTCACTTCGACTCTTCGCTCTGCCGCCTCCCGCGTGTCGGCTACGACCGCTCGTCGCTTTTCGTCGAGCTCTGGTGGTGGAGGTGGGGGTGGAGTTGCTCTACCAGTCTCGTTGTTGGCTTTGGCTGGTACCGGATATATCTTCTATGAAATGGAAGGATTGAAGGCCAAGACTGACGACTTGCAAGTTCAAATCTCCGGCAAGTCCAATTCAGCGTTTGTTTTCATCAAACCTCACGCTTGCAAAGGCAAAGCTGGTGCTGTCGAACAAGTTTTGGAGGACAAGTTGAAGGAAGCCGGTATCCGCATCACTGATAAAGGAGAAATATTGGCCGAATCTATCGATAAAAATATGTACATCGATACGCATTATGGTGCCATTGCCAGCAAGGCCGTCAAACTCAAGCCGTCTGAACTCAATGTTCCTGACAAGGGAAAGAAGGAATTTAAGGAGGTTTTTGGCGAAGACTGGGATACTGCAGTCAATTCCGGCAAAGTTTATAATGCCAAAGATGGTGCTTCAAAGCTTGGATTGGATGCCGAAGGACTCAACAAAGAATGGTCCAAATTGACCCGAGGAAAGGACCTCATAAAATTCGGAGGCGGTTTTTATTGCGGAAAGGTCAAGAACATTTATGTCGTAAATGGATTCTACATGTCCATGCGTGCCGGTAAGTCCGAAAGAAGGGGCCACAGAGACGACTGAAGTTCGGCAATGTTTTGATGTAGACACTGACAACTGTTTTTTTCGCGTGATTTTAAGCTTATTGCAACCCTGGTGAGAAGATTCGCTGGTACACCGTTAACTGGAACACAGACAGCCTGAGTTGGGAAGATTTTCGAAGCAAGGTTTTGGGTGCCACTGACCCGTCTTCCGCTCGTAAGTATCACCAGGCTACGAAAAAAACTATTTGTCATTGTCGTTTCAGCAGTGAAAAGTATTCTCATCACATCATATTCATTCCTTTTTCAGCAAAGGGATCTATTCGTCGAACAATCCTTGACGACTACAAGGCCCTCGGCTTGGAAAGCAAGCCGAACACTGGAGACAACGGAGTCCACGCAAGTGCGTCCCCCTTTGAAGCTCTTGCCGAGCGAGTCAATTGGCTTGGGAAAAAGATTGAGGATGACGGTTTCGGAAAAGGCCTTTTGGCCAAGGGAATTCCAAAGGCGACCATCAAGAAGTGGTCTGAAGATGCCCAGGTAACCGTGGAGGGAGAAACCAAGGACGGAAAGACTACGAGCGTTTTTGATACATTGGAAGATCTCGATGCAGACACTAGCCTCGTCAAGGTATCCAAGATCAGCAAGTGAGGCATACTTATTGACAGACTTGCAAAGACCACCGTTCTCTGCGTCATTGTGAAGTTAGTACAGTAAACAATTTGTAAACAGCTCTTCATCGAAATTAAGGGTTTCCATGAACTTAGTTAGTCTATTAATTAAACATGCATCGCTGTTTTATGACTATCGTCACCTGCAACTCTTAAAATTGCGTCATCGGTCGCTATCTCGGCACTGTTGCCGTACATGGCCATTACATAGATGCTAGCATATCTTCCTGTCGTCGACTACTTCCAGCATAGAGCAGATTGATGACAAGCCAGTGGATGCTCTAGCCAAAATCCCCCAAAAAAGGTTTTAAATCCTTGCTGCCCCCCCACGACGGGGTTGTGTAGAATTTGTTCTGGGATTGCTGCTGACAGAGACTTTGACGAAACCTTGTAACATGCATGAGGACATTCTTATCGAAATCGAATTGATCACAACCATGACGTCCAAGTCTTTTTTTTGTCTTTAGCTACAGTCGTTTGAAAAGAACCAAGGTATCCGCTTGTATTTCTTGGAATGACCCCGTTTCCGGATCGACACGAAGAGCAGGAACTGCTTCGTTCATGCACAGCTTCTTGTAGCCCAGTTTGTTCTCGTACAGTTGCCGTGCAGAAAAGTTTTCTTTTTCTACCAATAAATGAACCGCATCATACCCCCAGTCTTGTGCAAGCGCCTCGATTTCCTCACATAGCACGCTACCTACTCCCCTTCTTCTGGCTTTTCGACTGACAGCAAGGTTCGAAAGGACGCAGACAGCTTTGGTATCGGATGAAAGCAGTTCCGTAGCAATCGTACGAAGCGGTGCATTTTTGTACTCTCGGCGCTGTTTCGGACCCAAACTTGCCACAGCATTTTGTGCAATTAGTTCTGCTTTCTCGGGATCAAGAACATCGCTGTTGATCAAAATCGTCTCTTTGAGTGTCACAACTCCTATCAACTCTTTCGTTTCCTTATCCAAAGCGCCTACGACAGACGTTTTCGACAATCGTTTTCCCATGCGCTCTCCATACTTTTCTTGCAAATCGGCACACTGTTCAATAACCAATTGCATACGAGCCTCATTTGTTATGTCAGTGTCGTTTCCAAGTTGGTGGTGATCTGAGCTAAGCCAGAATGAGTCGACAAGAAAAGATCCCACGGCATTTAGGAATCTCTCACTATCAGCTACCACCAACTCCACAGCAGGAGTTCCAATTCCGATGACGTCCCCAGAAACGTTCGCAGTATCGCCCTTCTCCTTGCTCTCTGTCGTACTCGACTCATCAGCAAAGAACATTTGCAGTTTTCCGTCATCTCTTGAGTAATTCTCGTACGCACTTCCTTGAAGTGAAAGGACTCCTCTTGTTTGCGGTGTAAAGCAGAATGCTTCTCTTCCAAAAAACAGGATGACCGCAAGAAATAATCGAATCATTACTTACTTTGTTCAATTGCAATTGCACTGTGATGTAATGTTTCTGGTTCGATGGATGTACTACAGTAGAAGGCGCTTCTATTGAGGATGGTTACGGTGTTACGGTTACTGTCGTACAAAATACTCCTTATTCAGAGGACAGTCGGCAGTCGGCAGTTGGATCGACGACAACAACTCCACACTCCACAGTCAACATGAAAAAAATTTGAACAAAAAATGTGCACGACTTCTACCGTAGTTCTACCACACGACTTACGGTAGTACGGTACCTACCGGTAGGTACGGTAGGTGGTGGGATTTACTACCTGTACTATCGTACCGGTCCTGCATGATACACGTAAGTGAGACTTGTACATACTCGTATCATACATACGACAAGCACGTCGTAGGTAGTCTTATGATAAGGGTAGTTAATACGTACTACTCCGAGTACTTCGTATTACGTGTATGAAAAATTGATCTATTGTTCTTTTTCGCGAACTTTACAGTTAAAGTCGGTCTTGCAGTCTGGCATACAAGTTCCGTAGTACGTACGAGGAGTACGGTATTATTATTACTGGGTACGTTCGTTCACAGTCAATCAAAACAATCGTTCCCGAGAAGGGTAAGTGAATGCTCGTCAACCCAGACCTGGGCCTGAATCTGCAGATCTCGGATATGCCGCCGTCGTTCTCATGACCCCTGCAGAGCTCGCAAGATATGAGCCAGCTGGGAATTGGCTAGCCATGAAAGGAGGTCATCGCTGGGATCACCTTCGGATCCTTCTTCTCGTTACTATCTAGTTCCTCCATTCAATTTCCGACTTTGGAGGCATTTTAAACAAAAAGGAAGTATTAATACTAGCTAGTAGTTGGTCCCAGTTGCAGAATTTACGACTAGTAGCAGATACTGAACACCTCAAAAGCATCTTGAAGCAACATGTCATTGAGCAATGTAAGCAATCAGTGAATCCCCGTTCTAATAAGTTGCAAAGTATCCCATGCTCGACTTGCAACGAAGGATATACGTTCAAGTGCGTTAATCTTTGTCCCATGAGCTCAACCCGGAGCTTAATCCTTTTTTTTCTCTGGCAGCTTGAGTCCTCGTTTCCGTGCCGTTTGAACATAAGACTTGTAGTAGCATCGAATGCGATCTCTAATGGCAACAAAGTTGAAATCTTCTGGATCAAATAAGTAGCTGTGCTGTGCTGCAACTTCTAGCAATCGTTCCGTTAACCAGTTGTTGTACTGTTTCTGCTCGGCCGTGTAGTTCATTTGAGAATGCTTCAGGTATTCATCGCGATTGGCAATGAGGAATCGTTCCAACTGTCGAGAAAGAAAGAAAAATACTTGTGAGATTCCCAAATGGGACTAGCACCTCTGAAATCCCCATTTCGTTGCATGCTTACCTCTGGATAATGCTTCCACGAAAATTTCTTTCGAAGTATGGTCTTCTCTTCCATGCGTGGAGGATGCATGTATCCATAAGGAGGTGGATAGCTTCCAGGATGATGGTGAGGAGGTGGCGGAGGACCACGATAGTGAGGAGGAGGCGGCCCATGCCCATAGGGAATGCCCGGTCCCATCGCAGCTGCATCCTCTTCGCCGTAGTGTAGAGGAGGTCCATGGGGATAGTCAGGGGGAGGAGGTCCGTGAGACATTCCATAGTATGGATCGTGGCCAGGGGGGGGTGGCGGGGGAGGATTCCAAGACCCTGGTCCTCCTCTTGATGGAGCGTGATACGAGGGAGAGTAAGGAGAGGGGCCTGCAGCTTCCCAGTAGGATCCTCCATTTCCGCTGCCATATCCTGGTGGAGGGCCATCATCATAAAAGAAGGCTCGTGACGGGGGAGTAGCAGGGGGAAAAGGCGGAACACGATATGAAGAAGCATCGCCATGGCTGTCAAAGCTACCACGCTCGACCAAGGCCGGAGAATCGGTTGGGGGAGGGAGATCACCATACGGTGGACGGCCTCCACGAGATCGCACCGGTGTGTACGGACCTTGATTATGAGGAGGATATTCATGAGGTGGATAGGACACTTCACTGCTGACTCCGGGGGGGATCGGAGGAGCTTCTCCCCAACTCCCACCAGCGGCAATACTGGCCGAGTCTTGAGAGCGACTTGGAGTAATAGGTTGGTGTCTTCCGGGTGTGGTTGGGTGGCTGGAAGCTCCCGATCCTCCTTTGCGATCGTATGGAGTTTGACTAGGGGTGATGGGACTTGGTTTTGCTCGTCGTTGTAGAGGGGATGTTGGAGCAGGCACTGGTACAGGACGTCTTGGGGTCTTTAAATCCGCCTTTCCTTCAGTTTCTTTCATATTGGAGTCATCGCCGTCTCCTGCGGTGACCGACGAATCGTTGGAATCTCTGTCCTTTTTCTTATCTTTTCCATCCATTCCAGCCGAAACGTCCGCTAGAACACTCAATGGATCCCCGTTCGTCTTATCTTTGTTACTGGACTCGTCTGCATTGATGGATTCGGAATCTGACTTTTCCAGCTCTTTTTCCTCTGGTTTCTTCCCGGAACCACGGACAGCAGATGCCGGTGCTGGTGGGCGGAAATCTTTTCGATGTTGATCGTACGAATGGTGGGGCGACAATGGTTCTCCCGGGGAAACGAAAGGACGTCGCAAAGGCGATCGATGATGAGGATAATGAGTTATTCCGCTGCGTATTGGCGGAGGGCCCATTCGAAATCCTTCGTGGTAAGGGCCACTATGATGTGGAGGAGGTCCCCAATACCCGCCTCCACGATGGGAAGGAGTTGTTGGACCTTCAGGTCCACCACCCCAATAATCACTGTGAGGCGGAGGGGGTCCACCACCACGATAATAAGGAGGATACGGCGAATGTGGAGGAGGGCCTCCAGATCCGGCACCCCCGCGAGACGTGTAAGGAGTTCCAGGCGATACATTTTCGTATTCGTACGGATACGGAAGATGAAAGGATCCCGGACCTCCAACCCCTCCACCAACTCCCCGACGAGGTGGAGTGGCAGCAGCTCCTGGTAGCACCATTGTTTCAATCTTAGAATCAAAAAATAATGAGCGAGTATACCGTGTGTGGCCTAAACGTATTTTGGGGTTTTGATCTGAGAGATAAAAGCTTTTCTGTAGCTTGTCTCACTTCAACCACCCAAACAACAGTAATGGTCCAGACAAATCTAGAGTAGCAGAGGCACCGACAGCAATGTTGTTGACACTTTTCGCCGTCTGCGATAGGTAAATGTGAGAAAGAGATTGCCGTGGAATAGAAAAGGAGATTGAGTGAAGGCAAAACGTTGTGACGGCTTCCCATCTCCACTGGACGGTTTGTTACAGTGGTGCGTCTTCCGAGCAGCATCCACGTTCCTCTCAAGTCTGGAGAGCGAGTCTTGCGAATTGACGGGATTTTCGGAAATCACGCAGTCTTCACGCGCTAAACGCATGATACTACGGGTAACACTTAGTGAGCAATGCTCGTTTGCGGGAGCCAAAGGACAAAAATTCCGGTTGGCAGTCGCAAACTTTAGGTCCCAGGTTGGAAGTCAATAAATGAGATTGGCCGGCAGGCACTTGGTTTTAGCAATGTTTCGCCAAAGTCAAATTTTTGTACTGGTCGCGTTTTATGCTTTTTAGAATGTGCATCCTCTATCCTCTCCCCCAACACAATCGTACTTCTACGCCCGTACGCTAGTACCTACAGTAGGTACTGTAGTACTACTTCCGGTACTTTACTACTTCATACGGAGGTACCGTAGTTCGCAGTACGGTACTTCTTCCCTACCTTTCCGCATGTGTGTTGTATGATACATAGTATAATACGTCGTATCATACGTGCTGTACATCTTCGTAATGGCAAATGGCAAATACGACGCAACTAAACGGTACTACTTCGTAATAAAAAAATAATACACCTAAATGTTATGGACTACCAGTAAGTAGTCTAGTTGTAGTAGCGTACGATTTACTATTATTAGTACGCAAGCTAGGGTCGTAGCTAACAATAACTCGATCAATCAAGAGAATGGCTAACTGCAAATCAAGTGTGTTGCATGGTGAAAAGCCAAAGCCTGCATCTAGCTAGCTAATATTGCCAATGGAATTCCTCGCTGACGATACCAAGAAAAAAAGTTGAGACAAAATATAGAATCACTCTACTAATTACTAGGGAACAGAGCAACTTGCACGATAGACGAGAAGAATATCAAGAGAGCATATAGCAAGAGTTGAAGTCATGCTTTCTGTGCTGTGCTTCTACATAGTCCACCAGCAAAACCGGTATCTGGGCTTACAGTCATCCGTTGTACTTTCATTGGGACCATGGTCGTCGCCCAGCAACATGTTGAGGTTTTTTTTGTCAAAGTTATCGATTGTGTGCGATGAACCACCACCTGATATGCCCAATTATTAAGGATTGAGAATAGGTTGAACGTTGTAGCTTCCCATAGTAAGGTAATATCAATCCAACATTACATACACCACACTGCTTTGGTCTAACAATTTGGGCTAGCTTGGTTTTCTCCCTCAGGCAGAACCCAACCAATATCTTAAATGAAAATCTGTAGTAGAACAATAGCCTTCAATTGAAGGGAGCTGCGGATGATGTCCAACCAAAATAAGTCTTTATTGAAACATCACCTAATGCACTTGCACCCCAAAAATAGACAACAGTAGAAGAAGCTACAGCTTAGGACGTAATAGAAGTTCTCTGAATGTGTTGGATTGCAGAAGGATACAACTATTCTTCAAACTTCATCCCTGAGTGGATCACCTTGTCGTGGTAGGGGGGCTTAACCCAGGTTTGTCAGAGCCTGGGGAACTAAGAATCCACAGACGATCTATCAGTGCAACGGAAGAGATCGTCCCAGCAGTAGTACAAACTACTGCTGTCTTGTGCATGGCATCATGCAGAACCGGTGGCCGACCGGAAAGATTGTGTTTCTCTTATTTAGTCGGAAGGGGGCTAAGGGAGAGGAGGAAGAGTGCTAAATGCATGATTCCTGATAGAGTTGTGATGGGTACTGACATTTCTGTGGAAGAAATGGCATCATAACTCAGCCAAGTGTCAAGTGCAGAGGGACGGTACTATTTCATTGGAAATATTACTGGTGCTTGGCATGGAAGGCTTCTTTTACACGTACAATCCGCCCTATTGGGTTGCAACAGGTGAAAGATATCAACACACCCAACACAATTTATGTGGTTAATTGCTGCCTTCCCAGCATTGTTTTGGGAAGACCACGCCATATCTGACAATCGCTGGTTTGGACTTTTCCTCATTCGTGAGGTTTTTTGCCTTTCCAGTACTGAGTGGTGGGCAACAGGGTACTGAGTGGAGGGAAAGCTGTTACATAATTTGCCCCCCCCCCCCCCCTTGGGGGCCAGGCGGGTGAGTCAACTTCTTAGATACGGAACTGCCGGTAGCTAGTAGTTGGCATAGCCATAAAATAGATTTCATTATCACATATTCTTCAAACTTCATCTGTATTGATGACAAGAGACCATCTGATGCAAAAAGTTTCAATTAACAAAGCCTGCTTGCTCCTGTGATTGAAAGCCAATGACAGGATTTTGGCAATCTCCTGTAAAAAGCTCATGTGCAGCAGTTCATCTTGAACTGTCAAACCAATGGAGAATAGGATATTGTTGCTTGACAAACGAGCTTTGGTAGAGGATTCAATTTGTGAAATCTTCTTGGGGCTTTCATTTTGATTGTATTCTTTCCCAATGGTGCCATTTTCTTGCAAGTTCTTGGTTATGTTCTGTCCTCATGTGTACAATCTTGAGAATCTGTAGGTGAGGGTACTCAAATATTATTATGATTTGTTTGCACTCGCCAGAAAATTCATTGCATTCTCAAAACAAAGCAAAATTCAATATTACAAAAAAAGTGGAATGACATGGCAAAATGAAAAGTTGTTTATGACTCCCAGCAGACCTGTAAGCAAGCAATTATTATACCTTTGTTAACTTGTGATCACCCACACCCTCTTTCATCAAAGCTGTGAGCAAGTTGCAATGATTGGATCACTAGCATATCCTCCAAGAGAATCAAAGACACCTTGTCTAGCTAGTAGCAACAATTTTTATATGAGTCTTCATACTCTCTGTATTATTACATGTTTGACTTTTTTCATGCCTTTCTCTCCTGATCCAAAGAAGTTAAGTACCTCTCAAGATTCCTTGTGAATTGTATGTGTCACCATTTGCAAAAGATTAGACCAGTTAGCTTTATTGATAGACATTCTAACAAACAATGATCTATTCTCAAGTTTGATCCTGTGAGAGGCCCTCCAATCATTGGTGACTTGCAGACTATTATGTCCTACATCAAAAAGCCACAAACACCAAGCTGTGGCTTATTTCTCTCAGGCTTCAAGGTAGCAGTGAGGGCTTTATGCATATGCATCTCTACTGTTACTTTATTTTCCAGTCTTGGCAGCTTGCCCTTAGAAGGTCTTTGCAAGATCAGGAACTTCCACTCTATATTGCTTTTGTGCTGGTATAGATGCTTCTTGAGCTGAATGCCCCATGGTCACATGACTCATATCAGACCCAATTCTGGTTCAAGAGTGGTGCTGTTCTCCTTCATCCTGTTGTGGCATTCTGTTGCAACTATAACAGAAGCAGTGGGGATTCATTCCCTGGTGTAATGCTTGTAATAAAGTTTTTCCTTCTCCCTGATAACATTTTCCAGTGATTCTTTGATGAAATATGCTTCTCTCTAGTCAAGTTGTATTATTCATTGAAAAAATTCGTCAGAGACACGGTATGCATTTATTGGCTTGAAACTTTTGTACTCTTTTGGTTAATGATCTTATATAGTTCCAAAGCACTTCAGATTCAAGTGCTAGATTCTTTTGATATCAAATACGACATTCATTTTGGGATCAAGACTTTGATACCTACAGGGCTCCGATGATTCATGACTTGAAAAGCAGCTTCACTGATACAGTGCATAGTTTGACCAATGTCCAAAGAAAGTCATACTAGCAAATTGAATTCCATGATGCAGCACAGATATAACTCAGTTTGCAGAATGGTGGAAGAATTTGTTTGTCCCTTCGAGAACCATACCACCTCCTTTGGTGCCATTTGAACCAACATTCTCAATATGCTACTGGTTTACTTCAGTAGGAGAAGTATCCTCTTCTTCATTTTCATCCAAAAGAAGTGAATCGAGGCCTCTGTCACCATTTTGTGAATGAATTGAAATGTTTTGATATTGTTGTAGTCACTTCGTGTGCTTCCTTTATTTGGAAAAAAGCAGATGTCACATTTTGTCACCAGTATGTTCTGAGACTAGTTGTTCTTCAGAAGCAGTCTCATTTTTAATCTCTACATCATCATTGGTTTTACAGGCTATCTTCCCCTCTGTTGCTTGAAAATCTTGCATTTGTTCTTCTTCTGTTAGTGTTTCAATCACTTCCTTGCCGGAGCCATACCTTCTTGGGTTTCTTGTATCTGTGATGGTCCACATTGTACTAAGAAAGTCATTCCGTCTCTGATGAAGCTCACAAAGCTACTGAAATGTGTCAGAATTGGAGTATTTCTGTTTCTTCCTGGATATTGTTGCTGGTGTAGCCTTCTCCTCTGCCTGGTTTGGTTTGTGGTAAATCGTTGTGACCAACTTGAATCATAGAGTAGACAAAGACACGCAAAAACAACAAGAGCGTTTATGGCTTTGCCAAGCCAGAAGAATGGAGGCAATAGAAGTGCATATGATTGCCTGTGTGCTTGGGTCTTGTCCGCTGCTGGACTAGTGTTTGGAGTCGGGATTTGAGTGGTAGACAGATGGAGGACAGACACCAAGATCAGAGTTGAAGGCATCACACATATCAAGCATACAATTCCTGCAACATTGCACTCCCCACCACAACAAGATAACAATGGAGATTTCGTGCTTTTTTCAAAAAAAGCAGGCCCTGCGCTCTTGTGTGAACTGTAGCTCTGGCAACACATGATTGTTTGCCATAGCTACAATTTGTTCCCATGTCTCTAGACACTATGTTTACTCCACCACAT
Organism: Nitzschia inconspicua; assembly: GCA_019154785.2. Classification (NCBI taxonomy): domain Eukaryota; phylum Bacillariophyta; class Bacillariophyceae; order Bacillariales; family Bacillariaceae; genus Nitzschia; species Nitzschia inconspicua. Next base: position 2,282,063 of record JAGRRH010000018.1, read on the forward strand.
CAGTAGCAACCTAGCTAGCAGCCACTTCTATGGCGCCATACGTACGTATCTAGAGCTATCGAGCACATGAACTGGGGTTGCAGTGGGTTGCAGAGAAGCTGAGGCAGCGTCGGGAAATATAAACCGTATACTACGACGTAAGTCGTATTCTTAACTGTGTTTTGTGAAGTACCTCGGAGTACGGTAATTGTCTACCGGTACTTATTACGGTACCCATAGCTACTGGTATGACACACTTTATCGGCAGTACTACCTGTAAGTACCTACTACCGGTACTGGTACTACGGTAATGACACACTACAATACTCCATAGACAAGCAAGTCTGTTCAACATCATCTTACTCGGAGTATTTTAAGAGAATCCCAAGTGAACAAGATCCAGAGTTTTGATTGGTTGAGACATTTTTGGTGGGGAGCATCATGCAGTTTTATGAGAACTCCTTTCTTCGAAAATCCAAATAAGATACTATAATACCGCAGCAATTGACAATCATAATCATTTTATGCTTATTAATAAATATAGTACAACACAAAAAAAAATAGAAAAGCATTCGCCCATAACAATAATAATATTATTATTATTATGCTCGTTGCCTGTTTTCTTTCAACAACAACGTTACAAACAACACATCAATAAATCATCAATCAATCGATGTGCGTTTGACTGGTACAGCGCCTCGTCTATTCCAAACACTTCGGTAGGAGGGGTGTGGAACGGTATGATACCTTTGAAACGGTATCTTGTTTTAGTTTGTAGCTCTTTGGCACTGCTGCATCGCAGGACTTCGAAATTTGCGAAAGCATCACATTCGACGATCGAGCGGTCATTCGCGATTATCGCAGAGAAACCACAGCGCGAAACTGGAGAACCTCGATAGGCACCAGAGACACGCTCCTTTCTTTTCTTGAATGCCCACTAATAACATTGGGAGAATCTCATTTGTAGTTTCAAGTTGGTTCCGCCCTTTTCTTGAGAGAAACTCCTTTTCCAAAGACTTTTTCGGAGCAAATCATGATAATGCCTCAGCAGCAAAATGATCATCTGTCTATTGATAAAGGAGTAGTAGCCGCTGTCCTAACAACCGAGAGAACAAGATCGAAAGATCGTCGTTCTGCAGAAACCATGTACGACGATAAATATATCGCTACTGGACCCGTCACGCCAACCAACGATAATTCAAATCCTCAATCGGGATCTATTGGAATAATCTCTGAATCTGATGCCAACAGCGATGAATATGTGAAGCATCTCTCAAGGGACCATCAGGACGGCAAACTTCCATCAAAAAGTGCCGTTCAGCAACCGCGCAAAATCTCGTCAGGGGACATGATGTTGTCGTCGACATCTGCACCAACTCCTTTCAATTCTAGCAACAATGGCACTTATACCAAAGATGCCCGCAAACTCTTTGTGGGAGGTCTTCCCCAAGATAGTAAGTGACGTTTCCCGCAACGGAACACTGAGATAGACATTGACACAGATTTCGTACCCAGACGTAACTCATTTCGTCACATACTTCTTCCCTCAATAGTTACCGAGCCTGAATTTCAAACATTCTTTGCCCAGTTCGGGGAACTTCACGAAGCTATTGTGATGTTTGATCGAGATACCAAGACGAGCCGTGGTTTTGGGTTTGTGACTTTTGTCGATCCGGTAGGTATCCTTCATCAGTCAAACGAGGAGCATTCAATGACTGGCTTGCGACCATCGTACTCTCTCATCAATATGTTGGTTGCGTCGTCTCTTTAGGAAGTTGCAAAATCGCTTCTGCGAATGGGAGGTTATGATGATGGCATTGGCCGTCTCGACATAAGAGGGAAGACTTGCGAGGTCAAGGCTGCAACACCCAGGGGGGAAGGGAGTTTTCCTGGAAAAAAGTTGTACTCTCGAGGAAGTGCTGGAGGAGCCAATCACCAATACCATCGTTATCGTTATCAACATCAGCAATACGGTTATCCATATCAGCAACATATGAACAATCACATGGTTGTTCCATTTGCGCACGCTGGTTCAATCGGATATCCAATGATGTCGGATGGCATCTCAGGTTCAGTGACAGGCTCATATGCTTCTCTTTATCACCACCATCCAGGATTTAATCTAACTGCAGCAAATGCATACGGTCCAATGACCTCAATGTACTATCCTTCCATGAACGATGCAGGAATGCCTTTGAGTCCAAGCAGCACACGCCCAAGTGTGTACGACAATGTGGTGACACCGTTGAGTCCACCGGGTCCTTCTCCTCCTTTCTACTTGTCTTTGTATGATCCTACTGTGACTGGAACTGCGACGGCTGCTGTTGTTCCGGAATACCACAACCACACCTCGACAACTTTCGCTCAGCAGCCTACAGTGGCGTATGTCCCTATGATGCAAACTCCTTCCATAGCTGGTAGTGGCGTGGAAGATACCGTTAACGCGTCCCTGTCTCAGATTTCGACATCAGTGATGCCGTACGTTGCTCCCAGCATTCCGATAAAGGGAATTGAATCGTCTGAAAGTACAAAAAAGGTTAAGACATAATGAGTTGCGGGTGACTCTATTGACTACGGTCCCCTTTCTTTTCGGGCCACAAAGAACTATAAATCTAATTTTGACTATTGACAAGCAATTCCGTTAAGAAGTAATTCGTTTCATGCACATTCCTCCGACAGATTATCTGTCGGTTCTCAAAAGGGTGGCACTACTTTTTCTTCCTGAGGGACTTTGCGCAAATGGTTCCAATAGTCAATCAATCCCAAGTTGCCCTTGCACATTTACCATAAAATGCCACTGCTATGAAGCGTTCATTGACAAGCTAGAAAAGGCGTTGCAACTCTGACTTCTCAGCCAAAGTAAATCGGGTCTCAACCTACCGTTCTATTGTCTAAACTGGGGAAATGTCCGTTCACGAAGGTACTTCAAAACTACAAACCTGTACTCGGAAGTCAGCCGACCGAATGGAATTGGTTGGTGCAAAGACAAATTCATCACGCATCGTAAAACGATAACAATACATTAATATTCGTTTTCTTTTGAAAAATAATACGTAGTAATATTTTTATCCTTCGCAATCCCCCTTAAGGACAGGGACAATGACGACAGTGGCTCGTTCAGGTTCTGCTCAGGCTCTCCTGTGCGACTCCTCATCAGCCAAAGAAGGCAAAAAAAGCGAAAAACACCACACTGAAACAAACCACGACATTGAAAATACTAGCTTCGTTAGGTGTTCACTGTTCAGCCTCAACTACTGCTACTACATGAAAACTCTAACAAGTGGGAATTCAATCTGGTTGTGAGTGAGTTTGATGAGGACACTGGCAAACCGATGGTGCATGATCTTGGCAAGTGTCTCACAAATGGTTGGGAGTACATAAAGCTTGTTTCAAGCGTATGGTCAGAAATGCTCACTTCTTGATATATGTTCATCTATTCATCTCTTCTTTTCTTTTCTTCTCTTCTCTTCTTCTTTGTTTTCAACATGGACCTAGTCTCACGCAATGTGGCAACAAAAGGACATGTACACCAAGAGGATGTCATGCTGGTATGGATAGATATTCATGTCACCACAAAGTGTGACATTCTATGGAGTGTTACAAAACTATTCATGAGATGACTCAAACTATCGCCTGAAGTACTTGAGAAGAAGGATGTCATTCAAGAATCATCCGCTCGTAGCAAGAACAGCATGGGCCATGTAACACTACCCAAACCACTCTCAAAGGATCATAGATGCTGTCTGTGACAAATGCCAATAAGGAGGAGGCAAATTTAACCCGTTGTTCAGTGACAAGTGACTGGCCATGGATATTTGTGTTCATATTTGCAAAAATATTGGTAAGAATGGAAGTAATGACAAAAAATATACCACCAGCAATAAACAGGTCGTTGAGGGCTCTTTGGTGAGGGAAGAATATTGCTGTGATTTATTGGGGGGCTGCAACTTCTGTTGCAGTTGAGTCATTTTTTGTCTTTAAGACATTATATTACCATGGCAAATTGCGAATTGGCTACGAGCTTGAATTGAAAAATTAACTGTTAACTGTAATGAGGTGTTCATCAAGTCCAATGGTGGAGTTGATGATTAATAATACTATTCATCAGATTGCCAATCGGCTACGAGGTACAGCAGATCTTCTAAAAGATTGAGATCCCGCTGATCATATTTTATGCGTATGTGGAAAAGTGACACACGTACGGGCATGAATTGCAACTTCATAGTCAAAGCTGTGTTCCTGTTTGCATGGACGTGATTAAACCGGACAAGACGACATTGCCACCTGATGTTGCTTGAAAGAGAATGGAAGGTAGATTGACAACAGTGAGGCTGCGATTGAGGTACCGTTACTCCCATCAGCCAGCAGAGAAATCGCCTATTGTGGGCAGCCATTGCCATCGCCACTGTCACAACATAAGAACGTGCGAAAGGAGAGAAACACTTCCAAGAAATACTGGAAAAGTTGCTGCCGCACGATGCAACAACAGCGTTTTGTGCTGAACGGCAATCGGAACTAAACTTAACCCTTGTTGTAAAAAATTCCGTTGTAGTGGCCATTAGATATTGCCATTGGCTGGGTAGTTTCGTTTTGAGAGTGGTCGGTAACGTAAACATGGCGACTAGTAGTGTTAATTTTGAGCGGGAATATCTTTTTTGGCAAATGGCCAACTACTGGTAGTAGAGCCATTGAATTGGAATTCCACTTTTGGCTAGTGGCTAAAAATAACATTTTATGCGATATTATGATATTATTATTACTTTCTTATCGTCACTGCAGTGAGAGGACTGTTTTTCCTGGTGCGACTGCTTCGACCAATCTGCCTCCTCTTTCCTCCACGAATTGAGTGACTCATTCTCGCGTTTCTTGTCAATCGTTATGATTGAAAACTCATTGTTCGTACGTCAATTCGACATTTGCGGACGTAATCTCACTGTTCTTGCGGTCTATTTAGAGTACCCGTCGATTTTTGCCCGAGACCACGTTCAGACGTCAGACTTCGACCCTTGCACCGTTTGAATACCGTTCTTGAAGCTATCCACGACGGCATCCTTCGCTTCACGGTGTTGGCGATATTCTCTCAGTAGCCAATCATATTGCATCGAAATCGATGATGTCATTCGGCTACCGGCGGCGTTGGGATGAGTTACGAAGAAAAATCCCCAGACCACGTCGGCATCGATGTCCGCGAGGCAGCAACAACAAAAATTGCGTGGTTCTACCGTGTCCACAACCCAGTTCTGACACCACAAGCTGCAAGGAAAGACACACAAGAGATAGTGTCTGTCTTTTAACCCTTCCCATTCCCTACATCCATGCACAATTTTTCAGTTACCTACCACTTTCGTCTTACCTCCTCTACAACAATCGCGCCATGTCTCCATCTTTATCTGATGATATTGGTGGCCTCTCTCACCTTGTAGAGGCAGCGACTGCCTTGACGGAGTTAGTTGGTCGTCGCATACCTTCTTCGTCTATTCCCCTTCAAGCCAGTGATCGAATCAAGTCGCCGGTGTCTGCAGCCGCTGTCGTAATTGATGAAGACAATGCCAAAAACACAACTATGAGCAATCTAAAGAAGAAGGATATCTTTCCTCAGAAACTAATGGAAATCCTAGCTGACGTTTCTTTGGCTGATATTGTGTCATGGCTCCCTCATGGGCGATCGTTTGTCATTATTCGCCCTGATCTCTTTTGTGAGCAAGTCCTCCCTAAGTATCTTCCGCCTGTAGACTCCCGTGGCAGCACTAAATACCCTTCATTTACTAGGAAGTTGAATCGTTGGTAAGTCTCTTTACTACGATGGAAGCGATCAGGCCTAGAACGCATGCTTATGCCTCTGTTGTTGCCTCGACTCTTTCAGGGGATTCCGTCAAGCCACTCGAGGTGCCGATACTGGCGCTTTTCATCATCCTTGCTTTCGGCGAGATCAACCGGATCTATGCCTACAAATGTTTTGCCAGAAATCTAGAGATCGTCAGGCACCTTCCTCGCAAAGCAAGCGAAGCTTGCCACCGAAAAAGCGGAGCTTTGTTGACCTTTCAACGGCACCAAACAAGAACGGCAGTTTGATGGTTCCAATTTCTCCACCGACGTCTCATCCAAGACCTGTGTCTGTTTCCACCGACGAACGTTCGATCGGAAACTCTTCCATTGCTTCACAAGGGTCGATCAATGATGGGAGCAAAAACAGTTCTCAGTCCCATCCAAAAGTAGTTGTGACTGCTCCTCATCTTCTTTCATTCAGTTCCTCCGCGACGACCAGTGATGCCCCCGAAACTAGCCCATCATTGGCTCCCAACAATCACAGAGCCACCGCACCAGGTGTGTTGCCATTTGTTTCCAACGATTCCATCTTTGTGGCTACGACATTGAAGCAGCGAGACGATCAAGAGGTCTTACGAGCAGCTCATGCAATGCTCTATGAAGCGTTTACGCAAGCTCTTCAACAGCAAAATCAACAACAACAACAACAAGCGTTACGATGACAAAACCAGAGCACGCATGAAGGATCGCTATGGGAAATGAAAACTATGTTAATAGTTCTATTAAACAGTAAGATCAAAACATTACAACTACTTTGTTTTGCGTCGATCATGGTGTTTCCTTGTTCATGGTGACGAAGCGTTGCGGTGATTGCTGGTTGGATCAATCGAAATTACTACAGTAGAAGCAATCTCGTGCAGCCTCGAACTGAAACGGCGAAGATTGAAGATTACGAAAGGGGAGTGAAGACGGAAAAATGCCACTCGCTCTTTTAAGGCCGAAGTAACTGAAGCAATCAAAAAAAATATCGTTTATTGTGCGACATGTCTGCCGTTAGTAGCACTGTTAGGCAGCTTTGTGGGGATAAATTTCTTGAAGTAGGGTTCTCTTCCATTTAACTAGGAATGATTCGTCAGTCATCAAGATCTGGTACGTCAGATTCCAGGCATTCTGACTCAAAGTTTTCCGACCTGACTCCGAAATCGCGATCAATCGTGGCATAATTAATCGTTGCCGTTCTACTTAATAGTAAGTTGAATGGAAAAATCAATCTCCGCTCATGTCGTCACTAGCGTCACCAGTCACCAGCTACTACGACGGACAGTACCGGTATATCCATAGCTGCTTACCTAACTGCGTGTTTGTGCTGCGCAATCCGTTTCGCTTCAAAAATAATGCACAATTCACAATTCGGTACGAACCGGTACATAAGGTTGTATTCGGAGTACCGGTAGGTAGTACAACTTCAATTACGGTAGACTACTGGTAGTGTGACAGTACGGTACATCATTGACTGTGAGTGTGAACAAGTCTTGATCGACTGGAAAAGTCTACTAAGTCGTACATAAGGACCGGTAGTCTACCGTACGTCGTGTGTATTACTCCGTATTAGAGGAACGTAGTGCTTGCTGCCCATTCTGCGATGAGCCCAGTGAAGACTCAACACACATTACCTCACATGCCCCAACCCGGAGCGTCGCAAATGGCATGCGGCCCTTAAGACATCCCTTCGGCACAGATGTGAGTCAGTGAATACCGATCCAGCCCTCCTGGACCTCCTCCTGTGGGGCCTGAACCATTGGCTTCAAGGCACACAAATCCCAGCCCACAGAGTACCCGAGCGGATCGCCCACCTAGGTACTCCACAGTCAGACTACGATAAGGTGGGACAACTTCCTCCTAAATACCTGCAACGGAATAACATTGTCAAGAACAAAAAACATGGTCTCTCGTGGTCCAGTAACATTATCCGCCTCATGTGGGACTATTGCTACAAGGAATGGATTAACAAGAAGATATAAAGCCAGAAGAAGCGGACGACAAGGCCCAGCGTCGGCTAGAAAAGGCTCACCTGAGAATTCGGGACCTATACGACCTCAAGCCCAAGTGTTCCCTCCAAGCCCAGCGACATTCTCTCTACCCCACAGTAGAGGACCATTTTCGCAAAGATACCGACGCAAGCCGCCTTGAAAACTGGCTGGAAACATACGAACCAATGAACATACAAAACATCAGACACCGACGGACCAATTCAGATCGCCTGCTACGCCCAATTGACGAAGTCTTTCATCTCATAAGGACCGCACCTCCACGCAACCGGACACCGACGATGGCATCGCGACAACGTACGCCAACACTGACAATTCGTCCCATCAACACATATTTCCTTCCCCACAGAATCACATCCCCCAATTTGGAGACAACAACCACCACAGCAAGAACAACCTCCACATCAAACAACCCGACCATCACAGTACCTCGACCACCATAATACCAACAGACAAACAAACAAACACACACAAACGCATAAACATGCTCATACCCATCTCACATCACCTCCTCTCCACCCAGAGGAACTTTTCCCCGTCACGTAGGAGGTTTTACTACCATTAATACATCCCTGGAGTGATCTCTGGTCACTCCTTGCAGTGCCTCGCCCTTCGGGGCCCGGCTGGTGAGTCAGATACGGAACTACCAGTAGCTAGTAGTTGGCATAGCCATGAAATAGATTTCATCGTCATACTCCTCTTCCAGTCATTGTTTCTCTTCTTCGCCCGGTCATAAGATTAGTAGGCTGAAAAATGCTACATTCTCTACCGTTGCAAGTATCGGATTTCATCATACGACGTTACCGCGGCTCGTACAGCGACGCGACAGGCAGTACGGTTCGCTGTTCTTCGTGAAGAGAGTGGGCATTCCGTGTGAAAATGGGAGTCACCACGAAAAGTTGGCTCCAATTTGTTGTTGGCTGGTGTCAGCTTCCAATTATTTTACAAACAAATCAAAGAGTTAATGCGAAGTCGTAGAGACGACGTCGCAATAATGGCAACCGGCGCATCTTGTCTGTGCTGTTATGACGACACCATATTGACTGTCCGGTTGGTCGAATGCAATGCTAACGTTGGTCACACAGTTTGCACCACCTGCATCCATAACTACGTTAGGGAAGCTTTGGATAGAAATATCGATTTTGATTTTCACTGTTTCGTCGTAATGGATTGCGCTTGTGAATTCAGCGAGATGGCCATGACAATCTCATTGCCGAAAGATGTAAAAGAAAGAGTAGATAGAGCAGCGTACAGGAAGCGTGTGACGGCACTTGCGGGCATATGGTATGTTTCTCACTGAAGAAGAAATAACATGTGCAAGATGAAAAGGAATAGCGGATATCTCATCGTTTCTTATGTCAGGACCTGCAAAATGTGTGATGGTGTTTTCAGCGTGGACAAATTTTGTGATACACAGTTTTGTCGTGGTTGCAATGAAACGGAGTACTGTACCTTCTGTTTGGCTTATTCTCATCCTAACATTACTTGTGATGAGGTAAGGCAACATACCAACAGAACCAAAAATCCTAGGAATATGGCAGCAGACGCAATGGCGGGGGTTGTCATTCGCTGTTGTCCCATGTGTCGTACTCGATTCGTCAAAGATCAGGGATGCAACAAAATAACCTGCTCAACACCTGGATGTAGCACAATGAGTTGTTATTTGTGCAAGCAGCAAGTCGATGGCTACGATCATTTCTGCCATTGTCGAAACGGAAAGCCTCCCCTTGAACCTTGTCCTGATTGCAAAAAAAAGTGTAGTCTCCATACATCAGAAGATGACATTGCCTCGATTGAAAAGCAATGGTTGGTGGAAGCAGGTCAATCGGCTCTTGCGGCTCATGGGATAAATGATTCCTATCAAGTGCAAGTTATCCTGGCTGACCTTCTCTGATACTGGCGTAGAGTGCCAGACATGTCGATTATTATTATGACGTATTTCATGCCGGCGTTGTTCCATTGACTCTCTCTATAGAGTAGAGTAGAGAAACTGGAATTTTCAACTGCTGGCTGTAAGCTACTAAACGTGTTGTGGCGTGAAGTTTACCTTTTGTAACAGGAACTTATTAATAACAGTAAATACAGTTACGTATAATAATTCACGTGGTAAATAGTCTAGGTACTGAAGTGCAGAGGCCTTTCAGTGAGTACCGTAGTCTACTACTGTAACGGTAAAGTACGGTGGTGCTACGTAGCGGTAACTAACGTAGCTCTCTCAATACTCTACGGTATGATAGTCGTAGAGTCCTCCATCATTCATGAAAACGAACGATGCTAACTACTATCATACGTACCCAGTAGTACTTCGTAATTAACGTACCAAGAAATGACAGCGGGATCGACGATTTTTAACAGTAAATTTATTACAGTTAGCCAAAACTATTCGACAGGTATTACACGTAGAGGTAGAGGAAAACACGAAAACACATGCCGAAAGAAAAAGTTCCTACTAACTGTAAAACGCATGTCGCAATTGGCGCATGCTAAGGGTGTGCCCATTAATGATGGAAGGGAAGTAGCAGGTGAGTCCTTCGTATTCAATTTTAAATCCGCCCACTTTACAAGCACAAAGCTTCTGCGGATCTAAAAAAGTACTTGAAAAACAGGAAAGGGGATCACACTCTCATGCTACAGAATCTTGTTACGGTCAGGGTCGATTGTCCGTCCAGCGGATACCTTGTTTTAACGTGATACGTCGTATTTGGCACTGGTTCCTTTATCCACTTGCTGTTCCAGCATAATACAAGTAATGACTCGTAGACGGAATGTTGCTATTTGTTGGATCGTTTTTGGTTGTTCCCTATATTGGTGTTCGTACTCTGCGTTCTTGAGGCGTTTCGATTGATGTGAATTTCTGTTCTTATGCAATATTCTATGTTTTGTTTCTCGTTAAGAATTATCAGTGCCTTTGTTGTCTTCGGAGCCGGAGCTCTTGAATCATACTGGCAATGCGTTCCAACCTTTCAGAGTCTGATTCGGAACCAAGAGTCCCGCTACTGTCTGTGTCATCAGTATCTTCTTCATCTGTGTCATCGTATTCTTCGATCATGCTTTCGCCTTGTCTCTTTGCCTGACGCATTGTAGAGGGATTCTTTGCGTCCAGTGGACTTTTTCTACTGTCGTAGTTGGTTTTGCTGAATCTTGCTTCTCCTTGTTCTTCCGATTTGGTCTTGCTAAGGAGCAATGGAAGCTTTTCGAGCTCCATTCTCTCCCATTCTTCCATATCCATGTCAGAAGTCGACATGGGCACTGTGTTTGTGTTATTAGAGAGGCTGTGATTGAGTGATCTTTGGGTGTTTGCACCTACTAGAGGTCCCTGCAACGTCGGTTTGACAAGGTGTGCAAAGAAACCAGACACGGCTTCTGGTCTTGGTGGTCCTCTTGACTTCAGCAATTTCGTGGCAGAAGAATGATTCTTCCTCCAGTCAAATCTCTCGTTCACAAGAGTCAAGTCGGTTGCAATATTGGAGGAAATATCACAACCACTACGAACCGTTTTCCATTGATGACAATTATCTAAGGTTCGACTGTTAGTGATGGGAATTGGTCCAGTGTGTTTACTGGGATTTTCAAAACCAGAGAGCTTCATTGTCTTTTCTCTGATGCGCATGGCAGCCTCATCCCGTCTGGCTCTAATCCGTGCCAGATTAGAGAGAGGTTCACGACGAAGAAGGTCTGGTGGATTGATGGGAATTACTCTTTCCCCGTTAAACAAAGATGAACCCGCAGTTTTGGGTGGTGGGAGCGAGGAAGGAAAGGGAGCCTCAACCAGTTCGGTGCAGCTTTGCATTGATGATGGCTCCTTGGTGTGCTCATCCGTCGTCGAATTGCGATGCCTCTTCAAAAGAGCTAAGTTTCTCAAAAGCTCTGAAGTTTTATTTTGGAGAGTTTGTTGTTCTAGGTCAGATATGACGTTGCTCGACTCGGCCCCTGGTAGTTTCCCAGTCATGAGAAGACGTTGAACAACTCTATCGATCTTTGATACCATATCATCAATGTCGACTGGAAGTGGTCCAAGATCTTGTTGTGAGCCAGTTTTTTTTTCTCCAGGAGATACGTGGCCAACCAGGGGTACGGACATAGTTTCTAGTTCTACAACTTGGCTCATCTTTGCACCTTCTGGATCGTGGAGATGCGATGGCCTAAAAAATTTCAACGTATCTGCTCGCTGACACAGTTCCGGGCTAGAGATCCTGGTGCGTGGAGCCATTTCTTGGGGAACAAATTCAGGCTCCCTTGACGCAATCTCCTCCATCGAGGTAGTGGATATCGCCGCCGCGCACATCTGATTGTCTTCCGCAATCTTGGAAGACTTCGGAGCACCCTCTCTCCTTTCTTGATACTGTTTGATCTTCGACTTAAGCTCTTCCATATTAACACTCGGAGCCACACACGCGATCGTCTCAGCTTTGGGGCGTGACATTGCGGACCCATCCTTTCCCAAAGAAGGCAAGAGAGCGTCATCGGCACTCCAACTCAAGCTGAGAGCAGCTGCCAAGTCGTTGGCTCCATCTCTTTTGAAAGGTGTCGTTTCGGAGATATGTTTTGGATCATGGAATCGCATGGGAAGTTCCTCCTTAAACTTTGTTCCAAGCTTCGAGACAGAAAATTCTTCCTTTTTGTCGTTTGAAAGAATTGGATCAGGTAAACGGGGTGGTTTGTTGCCGTCATCAAGACTGTAAGTCAATGAGTTCATGTCATTGTCACCCGAGTTACAGGATTTCAAGTCATGTTGCTGCATCTTCTCTTCCGAGTCAGATGATACGGCAAGGTTGATGTCATCAACTTCTTGTATTTCTCCCACCTTTGTTGACTCGGCTAGTTCAGTAGCAGATACTCTCAGTGGTGTTTTGACAGCATCGCTTGCTTTCAAGCTACGTGTTTCTTTTGATTTAGAAGATAAATCTTCGAACGTGTCTCCGTCTTCTGACGTCATACTGTTGTCACTCAATCTCACCATACGTCTGGCGACCTTCGAGATTTCTTTCTCGTCAATGATCGCTGGTCCACTACTGTCTGTGGTTTTCATGATTGAGGTTGACTTATTTTCGATCTTCGGGTTGAACCCCCTTTCTGATTTACCATGGGCATTTTCCCGAGAGTTGGCGAAGACTGTCATGGATTCTGATTCGATCAGTGTTCGAGTATCTTTCGAATCATCATCACTAGAGTTTGGTTTACTGGAATCGTCATCCTTTGCAACGTTTTCATCCCAACGGAAGATCTCCGCAAACGAGGCGCCAATAGTGTCATTTTTGGAGGACTTTCTAGACGATGACACATCATCTTCCCACCGAAGTAGATTATACTCGTCGTTCAGCTCTGATTCTCCTGCCAACGGACTTGTGGGGAAAACAAACGGCTGGGTCAATCCCAATTGTCCTACGAGACTGGTCACAAAATCCGATGCCACACTAGCTAGGACATTGTCCATGAAGGACATGGGATAAGTCTTTGCCTGGGTGGTCTGAGCGGCCTTACGCTTAAGAACGGCTCGACGTTTCAGTTGTCGTTTTAAACGAAGTTTTTCCGCCTCCGTGAAAGATCCCCCGGTGGTCGAGGATTCATATTCACTGCTGCTAGCATTGGTATTATCTCGACGAGAACCAGCATCTTCACTGGGAGATGCTTTGACGGATAACGGTTTCTTACGTGGGGAAGACGCTATCTCACCCTGTTGCTTTGGACGGGTCACAGGTGACATGTCGGGACGGTTGGTGCTTTGAGACTTTCTGCGTTTGTACCTTTCTTTTGTAAATTCTAGAGCTTCGTCACTAGATCCAGAGTCATACTCTTCATGTCTAGACACTGCGCGGAGGAAGTCACTCTCAATCACTGCTGTTTTCAACATTCTTTGAGAAAATGTCGTGCTGGATGATTGCTTTGTCCCGTCACTTCCAACAAACGCTTTCTCGGTATAACTAGATTTCCGCCTTGGTGCTTGACTGCTTGATCTCGTTCTTCTTCGTGGACTGAGGCTTGCATGCCGTTTTGGCACAGGTTCTTGTTTGAGATGGGACCGTTTCTTCGGTGACAAACTTTTAGACACCCTACGTTTTGGAGCAGGTCGGGTGTTCAGAGTCGCAGCAAGATGTTTTGAAGTGTCTTCGTACTTCATTGTTGAAGATTCCGTTTTGTGCGAACTTAAGAATGCAGAGCTACGATAAAACTGGTGACGAACCTTTTCTCGTATGTTCTCTTGTTGACGTCCTGCGGTTTCGTCCCCATTTGTCAAGACGGTATTCTGCTCGTTCATGTCCTGACGTAATCCAATCATGCTCTCGTGACGACTGGGCTCCTTTTCTCTTCCCCGTCGGTGTTCGTAAGCATGGACTTCTCTCGTTTCTTCTGCATTTTGCTCGTCGCAGTGGACGCTTTGTACGTTGCTTTTCTGTTTTGGTGCCGAGGCATCCTTTCGTTTCACGGTATTTGTGACATTGCCACCACGTGAGTTCATGCTGAATAAGGGGGGATGTGATTTGATCTGCACTTCGTCTCGAAGGGACTGGTTGTGTGAAGACATCTTCCCAGTTATCTTCTTTGGACAGGGTTGATCCACATGTACCATCTGGTCGTCGTCATCTCCAGCGCGCCTTGTGGCGAGCGATTTCAACTTCCGCACCATCGTTTTCTTCGTTGTTTGTCGATTCCACTAGTAGTGTTCCTGTAACTATTTTTAAACGAGGCTGAGAGTGACTCTTCTCCTCGATGTAACAAACGCAATCGGACTTTGCTGGTGAAAAGAAAAGACAACCCAGAAAATTACATCGGCATCACAGTGATATCCATCCATCCGCTCCCTCGGAGTTTGTGTTTTAGCGAGCGGATTCGCCAGAAAAATGAGACTGTCAGCGATATCGATGTGTTTATTACTACGATCGTACTACCGTACTCTAGCTATGATAGCTGCGCCCCTTTGTGTCATCGACATACCTAGGTACTCCGGTACGTATGTACCGGTAGTCTTCACAGTCAACCGGTAGGTACCGTACCTACCGGATGGTAGTACCCTACGACTGGGTAGGTACGGAGTTGTAGTATCAAGTGTAAACAGTGTACGACTACGTAGACTCTACGACTTTAGAGAGAGTACTTTTTACTGTTAACTGTAAAAGTCGTACGTCGTAGTGAGAAGATGATAAAAAGAAAAAAAGAAAAAAAAAAAAAAAAAGGAGGACAGACGGCTACTGTTGGAAGCATTCGAATGCGTCGAACTTTGAATTATTATTTAATTTCGTATCATGGGTAATAAGATAAATATCGGTAGCTAGGCGTTGCAGTAGTGTACCTGTATGATAGACTACGGTAGCATCTTTGTTACCCTTTAAACTCTATTACTGGTGTACTTAGTAGTGGTGTAGTACTACTTCGTATTTTCAGTTTTCACAGTCAGTATTATTTTTTACTCCGTATGATGACAAACTCCGTAATACTACGAATGTTCAATTAGTTATCAGTCGTACACAAACACACTGGAGTAGACTCTAGCTAGGGAGTACAAATTCTGAGACAATATCATAAATTCCGCAACCGAGAAGCCGCCTGGCCCTAAAATCGTCCAACAGCTTTCCATTCCCTCAAGATGCCATGCTGTGCTGCCTGCAACTCGTTAGAGCTTCCAAGGCGACAGGAGGATTTTCGTATGTGAGCTATGATGGGAATCGTTTCATTTTAGACTAGCCGGTCATCGATTTTTACTGTTAAGACGGCAGTGGTTGCTAGTGCTTTGGTTGAATGAAATTCACAAAAAGAAGGTAGTGTGGAATTCTCATACATTTTCGATTGGTGTTCATTCATTGTACAGCATAAAATTTTACATCGATTCAATCGCTCACAATTAAGTCTACGAGTGTACCAACCAGCCTCAATCACCAATCTGGTACTTTTCTTCATGGTCCTGTAATGGCTCGAAGAGCGTGATCCTCTATCTCGTCGTTCTTTCTGTAGTAACGGCTTTTGAAGCTACGAAGCTCGCTTCCGAGCTGCTCTTGAGAGACTCTAATTTCTTTCGAGGCTTTCAGTGCTTCATCGAGTTGCCGACGCAGCTCCCGAGCTTTGTGAGACGGAGCAGAGGAGGACGAAGATGCCGTCGATAAAACGTCAGAATCTCTGTGTTCGGCAGATGATCGATTCATAAACAGTCGACCAGTAGAATGAGGACGTTGACTTTGGAAGGATGGGTGCCTATTTGATGCGTCCTGGCTCGCCATCGTCGCCCTGAGGTGTTCATTGGTGGGAGAATAAAATTTAAGGTGATCCCGATCTCGAAGACTTCTTCCTACGGCAGAGTCGTTGTGTCGTCCGATTGGCTTCGCAAGTTGGAAACGCTCCAAAGCCCGGGTGCGCTGTTCTCGGAGAATATCCAGCTTGCTCTTTACGGAGGGGGGGCGGTTGCTGCCGAGATTGTAGCTCTTGTTCTCCAACAAGCCCAAATTTTCCTGATTCACAGTAACGGCAGTTCGACTTGCCACATCTGGCGAAGTTTTGGCCCGGACATCCTCGTTGTTCTTGCTGTTGTATTGTAAACATTCAATATTTATAGGAGAATGCTCAGACGTCCCGTTCCCACTCTTGATAGATGTTGGAGACCGCGCTGCGGATACTTCCAACTCGCGGTCTTGACTATTGTCGGGAGGAGAAGACAAAGGTAATCCGAAGGAGAAAATTGATCTAACAACTTCTTCGTCATTACCTTCGAGGTCTTGGGGATTCAGCGAACCAAACAAGCCTCTCGACAACTCCAGCGTTCGAGCAAAGAGATTTTGCTCATCGTCTTTTGATAGTGATTTCGATTGGTTCGATGGGGATTCTTTATTTCTGTCAAGACCTCTGGAGACAGCGGATCCCGCGGCAGCAGCAGATATGCCAGATAGGACTGATCGATCTGTTGGATGTTGAATGTTACGAGACCCCTCGTTTAAGGAAATATTTTCGTCGACTTTGGCCAGACTCGATTGAAACAATTGTCGGACGTGATCTCTGGCTTCGTATATCTCCTCAAAGCCCCAGCTGACGCTTCTGTTGCTCTTCAAATTCTGCTTCGATTTCTTGGATGAGTCCAGCAGCATCTCTGGACACGGCTTCTCCGCACCTTTAGGTTTTTGACTTTCTTGGCTCGTTCTGTGTTCCCTGTTCGGTCCTGCCTTTGTATTCATAGGGGTATCGCTCCCACCACTTTCCGATCTTGTGACAGCTTGGAGGAGTCCACTTCCCTCGTTGGATGTATTCTCGCCAGGAGTCTCCTTGGAACTTATGGTCCCAGATCCAAGAGAATTGGATGATTCGAAGACGGTAATAAGATCGGCGACACGACTACTTTGGGATTTTGTCTCTTCGTCGAGTTTGGATGCTTGAGATGGAGGGACCCGAATCTGGCCGTCTCCGTTGACAGTGCTTCCCGTTCGCAACATTTTTGGTACATCAGTTCTTTTCACATCTTTGGCTCTTGACTCAGCCTGATTGATGCAACGTCCGCTGCTGGGAGATCGTAATGCAGTTGGCAGAGTGTCTTCAGTCACCAATTTGTTGATGTTATTCCCTTCGCGACTCGAAGGTCTAGTGTCCGAACTAAAATTTGTCTTGATTTCAATATCTTTGCTAGCCATAGTAATTTCAACAGGAATGGGTCCTGGAATAACAGCCTCGTACATATACTTTTCACTGTCCGAACTACTCTTGTCTTTTGTGGTTGAAGCGATTGTCGAGAGTGTGTCCCAATAGGCATCGTCGTGATCCAAAAGAAATTTTCCTTCTGCTGCATCTTGTTCGACAACTCGGACGTTGTCAGTGTCGTCTGCTGCGACGTTGATTATCTCTTTCGACTGCTTTGAATCGGTTTTGCGGCAGGTAGGTGATTTCACGTCAGTAAGCTCTTTGGAGATGACGGTCTCAACCCGTGGTAAGTCTTTGAGATTTTTTCTTTCTTGTGATGCAACATTATTCAAGAAAAAGAATGGCGCCCCACATAGAGCTCCAGCTTTGCGATTCTTCTGTTGCATCGGAAGGCTGTTGGAATATTGCTCTCCAGAGGTAGGTGCAAAGGATTTCAATGCCTGGGATGTTGTTTGGCGAGACTTTCCACAAAACATTATACCAGAATACTCAAAGACCTGATCGAACACGTCTTGATTGGGCTCCTCTTCAGCATGAGTTGCCTCCGTTGTTTTTGTTTTCTGCGGGTAGGTCTCATCATATTTCCCTTGCGACTTCTCCTCATCATCTGCTCCAGTTAGGTTTCCTTTTTCTCCTGCTTTCATAGGCAGAGATCCCTCCCCGGATGGCTGAGATAACAAATGTTTTTTCTTTTCGCTGCATTCGTCTGCTGGTAATAAATCAAACAGCCCATCGGAAAACTCTTCTACACTTCTTGGGCCTGCTTGAACACCATATTCTCTGCGTGGACTTCTTGGAAGCTTGGTAGGATCGTCGGAGCACATCACCATTTCTCCACCGTCGTCCTCGTAAATCTCAATTTTTCCTGTCGACACTGAGGACGTTGTCCCGCTCAAGTCAAAAAGAGGGGTATTTTTTCCACCTCTTGTTCTGGGTGTGGCCAAATCGAGTGCAGGATTCTTTCCTCCTGAGGAAACCTCGATACCTTGAACAACAGGCGCACCGTCGTTGATCGAAGCGTCTACTAAACGACCCAAGATGACTTTCTTTGGACTTTCGAGATAAGTCATTTTCTCGTTTGAGAAGTCGTCCTCGAAAGGATTAGTCGAAGTGTAGCGATTTTCCTCGTTTTTGACTGCGTACCTGTCATCCACTCCTTGGAGTTTCGAAGCCGCCACATCCATCAAAAGTTCCAAGTTTACGGGTTCTCCCATAACAACGGTGGGCTCTGCAGCTCGATCAGTCAAGTCAATCACGACAGGATCGCTGCCGTCGTTTATGACTGTTTCTTTGTCCTCAGCGTTTGACATTTTCTCGCTGCAAGATAGAAAACTTTTTGGGGACCCCATTTCTTGCTCTTCTTCGATCGGGCTCAAAGCGCCTTTTGGGTGCACGTCTGGGAAGAGAGCAATCGATTTGATGTTTGGTTGACTATTTGCTTCTCGAATTGCTTGGTCCAAAGCCAGACTGAATGCCGATTTCTGGGTCTCTCCGGCTTGTGAGGCATCTGTTTGAGGAGACGAGACTTGTACTTCATCAAACATTGGTTTCTCGCCATGTAAAAAATCTTTGTTAGAATGACTGACATCTACTTCGAGACGGGCCTCTACTCCATCCTCCCCAATGTCCTCCACCTTTGCTACAATGTTGCTATTACTTCCTTGCACTTGTGCGCTCTCCTCTCTTTCAACTTGGAGGTGCTGTGAACCGATTGCAACACTGGGCAAAGTGATTAGCCGCGGTCCGGAGGACTTATGCTGAGGATCCATGAAACACGCACCACATAACGCAGCCGTCTTCTCGACTGCTGCAGTACCTTCTGATTTCTCTCCAGATTCTAGATTGTCAATGAGTGGATTGGCGTCTTGAGAGAGCACCATCGGAGGAGGAGGCATTGACTCTGCCAGTGCCACTTCAGGTGGATCAGGGTTGGGGTCCCGGAGCACATTGCCGTGTTTCTGATAAACACCGATCGTTCCAAGTGTGGAGACCGACTCGTCATCTCTTGACTGAGGATCTCTACTTCCCATCAGAATCTCCGTAACAGGCGCCTTTCGAAAGGACGCATCCAAGTCCGAAATAGAATCTTCCTTGGGATGCATCAATACCTCGTTTACTGGAAAGGGAACGGATGATGCGCTCATCTCTTTGCCAGCCGTGGCAACAGCAACACCCCCATTACCGGCTCCGAATCCGATGGGAGCAGCATCGGGGGCATTTCGGGGAGAGGCTACTTCGATGGGATAGTCAGCTGTTCCGGCACCAAGACCTGTCTTTTGTTTAGATGCTAGCAAAGCCCGTCTTGCCATGGCTGTTGCGGATTCTTTATCCAGACTGGCACTATCCCGTTGCTTGAGGTGTTGGGATTTGATTTGATTCTTCTTTTGTTGATTTTTCTTTGGGGACTGAGGTCGAATCTTACCAAGAATTTGCTTGACCAGGGATTTCTTCTTTAACCCTTCTGTGGTTTCAAAGTTGTCCTCCAATTGCGCTTCGAATCCTTCTCCCTGCTCACGTTGAAACTCTCGTTTCAATTCTTCCTTCACGGCCTTCTTGGCTTGTTTCCTGTGTTCCTTTTCCAACATAATTTGCTCCTCTTTTTTCTTCCGTTCTTGTTGTTCCAAATATTCCTTTGATTCAGGAGCAACGTGCTCCCGACCAAGCTGGACTTCAAATCTGTTTAAAGTCATTGGTGACGGTGCCGTAAAAACAATGCCCTTGTTGAGTGTCATGCTACGCTTGGTAACGGCGCCCATGGGATGCGACAAGGATTGAGAGACAGTTTTGTTGCTCGGATGGTTCTGGTAGGCAGCGGTGACATTGGCGAACGGTTGGACGGGTGTTTTGACCGATGTACCAATATTGGCAAAAAGATTTCGAGTGGACGGGTTCTTTGGAGGAGGAAGTGAGAATGTAGCTCCAGGGCCAAAGGCCCTGGTCAAGGAGAAGTCAGCCGTGTCAATACCAGAATTTGCGGACATGTCCATGACACTTGATTCGACATCGATATCCTCCGGAACATGTACTTCTTTGATGAGAGCGGGTCGACTCAACAGTGATAATTCCCCCACCGAAATCGTCATGTCGGAAATTTTTGATCGATCGTCCGTGGCGTCCACATTTGTTGTAATGTTCCTTTTATTATTGCTGCTACTGGAACGGAGGATTGGTATCTTGACCTTTTGGACGGGTGGTTTCTGACTGCCCTTGAGAGCCAGCAAAGCAAATCTTCCAGCTCCCAGTCGCTTGTTGCTGGCAGTTTGCAACAAGGAATTGCCCGCGAGAGCACTATTCTCTTTCTTAACAACCATTGTTTTTGTGCCGTCGTCGTGAATGATGTACAGAGTCAATCTTACGATGTTGATTACCGCTCCTGTCAATCACAAGATGTTTCACCGTCGTCAGACCGGTGTGAATTCTTGATTCGAATATTACTGTTGTACTGTTGTCGTGCTTCGTTGAATGTTTCGCCTAATGATTTTCCTACTCCAGGTCTTGTGTTCTACTCGCTGATATGTTGTTGCTGCTTGCATCCGATACGTTTCGTGTGACACACAAAGGTACAATTTCTCTACTCTTGCTCTCTATTCCATCAGGGTGAGAGAGAGAGCACATAATATTATCATTCATTCCACTTGAGACTTGAGCGATGCTGAATCGAATCGAATCGGCGATTTTGCCAGTGTTGGCGATTTGTGCTCGTGTGAGACCCAACTTTTAGTGTCCCCTTGCGCGCGCAAGCACTTCCAGAATCAAAAAGGAAACTTTAACCCTAACTTATTTTCTTCAACGGCTCCATTTTTCGTTCGCGCGATTTTTTGTTTGCCTGCGGTCTACGGAGTTGTATCATATATTATTACGGTACTACCGCTGGTCGTACGTACTGTAGTACGGTATTGCGATCCATCGTCATGATGCCAAGAGAGCGAGACCCACAACACCCCTACCGTACTACGACACTGGGTAATGTATCATTCTTTGTTTTCATATTTTGCTCCGAGTAGTACTGTAGTAGCAATTGATCGCAGTTTCTCAAGCATATCATATCATATAGTGAGAGGACTCTTGAGTAGTTGCTACCGGTAGTTGCAATTGTCATTGAGGATACTGTACTACTGCTACTACTGCTACTACTACAACAAGTGACCCCTTTTAAAAATAAGTTGCACCATGAGCGAATCTGACCTGCATGCAATTGATCTTGGGGATGATGACTATAATGACAACATTGCCACTGCTGCTACTACCTCAGCAGCAGCAGCAGCAGCAACATCAGATGATGATGATACCATCAACAATCTGATTCAAGAGGCTGAAAATCTCATGCACGACTTGGATACCGAAACCGACAAGATTGCGGCATCCGGTAGGAGCAATAGTGACGTTGAGATTGTTGATGTGGGCATGACGACCGGTGCCTTTTCTATTGATGATGACGACGACGATGACACCAATGGATTGATCGTTCGTGATCCTTTGGCGACTCCATTGCCACCGGCCATACCGGCGGAAACGAACGGTACTTTAAAGACGATGACAATAACAACGACCAACGAGGTCGATGACCATCCACTGTCAGAAGTGCAGTTGTCATCATCTGGTGGTCCAACCAATGCCGCTACAGGCAGTGTAATGCAAAGCATTTTTACTAACGGTGCCAGTGCCGCCATGTCGTCGATGCAAAGTCAAATGAATCAGCACTTTCACCACAACATGAGTGCTTCCGGTGGTGGTTCGGCATCTGGAGGTGGAACTCCAGTTTCCATGGATGTATTGACGAAAACCACTTCCAAGTTCGCCTCTAACTTGGCCTCTATGGCTCAACGTGGGATCGCTCAAGTGGCGGCAGCCACTGCACCCGTGACTCCCGTCAACGTGGTGGGCGGACCAAACATGCCTTCCCAACAACAATCACACCTATCCTACAATGGCGGACCAACACCGGCAATGACTGGAACTGCCGCCATATACCCGTCGGCTGCCGCAGCAACTGGTATCCCCACGAATCAGCCGGCAGGAGGTGGAAATGCCAGCAATGATCTAGACAAGGAACAAAAGGCCGCGCTATTGAAAGAGCATGTGGGGGACTTGTTGCCTGGAGAGCGGATCATCATGTTCCTTTCGAATCTATTACATGTCAGTGACACCTCGGGAGCATCCTTTGTGGCTTCTCAATCGCAAGATGGAACCATGTGGTGCTGTGTCATGACGTACTATCGACTACTCTTATTTTCCACATCGAAACGATCTGGCAAGGTAGACCCCCCACCAGGATGGGATCCCGACTGCTGGCCGGATCCGCCCAGTTCATCGACGAAACTCTTGGAAATGCCATTAGCGTCCATGGATCGTGTGGAAAAGCTTGTGTATCAAGCGGCTGGATCTAGCTACATGGGCCTAGTGGTGCATGGGAAAGATTGTGGACGTAACATTCGCTTCACTACACCCAGCTATGCAGATACGGGTCGAGCCTTTGATTCGCTCAATACCTATGCCTTTCCAGGGAGACGCAACTTGGGATATCTCTTCGCCTTTGAATCAAAACGGCAACAAGTCATGGCCAGCATCAAAATCGTCGAATCAACTGGACAACAAACCATAACCATCCCCCCTACACCCAAACGATTCGATCCCATGACAGAATATCCGCGATTGATGCAAGCAACTTCAATCACGCAATCACCATGGGCATTGTGGGCATCCGTCAACTCAACCTATCTGTTGAGTCCTTCCTACCCCAGTGTCTTGGTCGGACCCGCGTCCTTGGACGAGACGAAACCCGAATCCCTAAATGTCATTCGTCAGTGCGCAGCCTTTCGAAGCGAGCAACGATTGCCCAGCATGTCGTGGTGTGGCGTCGGTGGATCGTCAATTTGGAGGTCCTCGCAACCCAAAGTGGGATTGCAAGGCAATCGATCGTCCGCCGATGAACTCTACATTCGGCACATCTCCGAAAGCGCTCGCGGGGCCAACGCCATGGCCGAACCACCACCCGTCTATCCTCGAAGTATATTGCAACAGTTGACGGGGGATGCGAATCGAGATTGGGTCCCAGAACCGGGATGTGGACTCAAGATTTTGGATTTGCGGCCACGATCGTCAGCCATGGCCAACCGTACAGCAGGTGAGCACCGTATTTTTTTGCGTCTTGTATCGTTATTTGTTCCTCCTTGAATCAACGAATCTTACAAAACATCTGTGTCACCCCGCTTTTTTTTAGGATATGGTTACGAGAATACCTCCAACTATTCGAACACAACCTTGCAGTTTTGCAATGTACAAAATATTCACGCTGTTCGCGACAGTTATCAAAAGTTATGCAGCATATGCAACAGCGAGTCTACTTCCGATGTGCATTGGAACTCGTTGGTGGAAGACACCAAATGGTTGGGCCACGTACGCACAATTCTGGCTTCAGCATGGGAGACGGCCTACTGGGTACATGTCTGGCGTATGCCAGTGTTGGTTCATTGTAGCCATGGATGGGATCGGACGTCGCAAACAGTCGCACTTGCACAGCTTTTGTTGGATCCTTACTACAGGACCCGGCACGGATTTGGTGTGTTGGTGGAAAAAGACTTCATGAGTTTTGGCCATCCCTTCCACTTGCGGTCCGCCCACGGAGAAGGAAGAAGCGATGTCAAGAACAATTCCCAATCGTCCCCCAACGACGAGGGGCAAATTTCACCTATCTTTCTCCAATTCCTAGATTGCGTCTATCAAATTGTACAGCTATACCCAAATGCATTCGAATTCAATTTGGACTATTTACTGGAATTTTCATTCCAGATCTACAGCTGTCGATTTGGAAACATGCTATGCGATACAGAACGTGAAAGAGAAGTGTTGGCTGGAATCCGCCAGCGAACCTATTCAATTTGGGACTATCTGGAAAGCAACCCAGACTACACCAACAAAGATTACGTGGAACGTCCTGGAGTACTGTTGATGCCTTTACCAACGCTCTTGCGGAATGTCCAACTTTGGAAGGAGCGCCACTGCCGCTTCAGTCCCAAACCGACTATCCTGGAAGGTTCTTTTGACAACAGGAAGGTTCTGCAGTGAATGCCTCAACAGATTCAAAATGGAGAATTGAGGAGACAAACTATCAAAATGAGCAGCTACTGTAGTAAAAACCATCTGGTACTGCAGTACTTTTATTTGCATTCCAGTGCGTCGTTGGAACACTCCGTAGACTAGTACGACTAGGTAGTATGTAGTACTACTGATGTTATGGCTGGTACTTTTGCCGGTGGTACTATTATTACTCGGAGTACTACGGTAGGTACTTACGACTAGTACTGTCAGTGTGTATGAACCATGAGGGAGATCACGACGTATCATACTACGTTCAAGTCTCTACAAGCTTTTCGAGTCGAAATCACAAAGTTTGGGAAAGAACTATAGACTGCGCAGAAACGATGAGATGACTAAATGTGATTACTATGCGAGTCTGCCGCACCATCTGATCTATGTCTATTTATAGAGAAGGAAAGATGGATTCCGAGAAGGGCGCCATAGGCTCGCCAGCATATGCAGGGATGATTCCCTTCAGAGCTGGGACAGAACCCTCTACTTTGCCTTCAGCCAAGAAGCCCAGAATTCCAATCATGGCCAACCTTCCGTTGTTGATCTCCTTCACCAACCCATTAGCTTTGTCCTCTTCCGATCGGTTGGCATGCCAGCCAAAAGGGTCGTAATAGTTGAGGGCCCCACCTGGAATCACTTTGGAATCAAAAGCGGGGAATTCGCCAGGTTTTCCTCCTCTCATGTAATGCTTTTCGGAAGCAACTTCGCGGTACTTAATGGTTGCAAGATACAAGAAGAAAAAAGACGGAAACAGTCAGTGGCAGCTCACAGAACATTCAACCGTCAGCTGAAATCTAGCCTTACATATTCCAGGAAACCGATGAAGAGGATGATTTGCCACTTCGCAGCATCCGAAATTTGGTCCCATGCTTCAGGAGCACTGTTCACAGAAGGGAAAGGTGTTCCATCTAGTTGCATGGCCCATGGAAATTTGATTCCGTTCGCATGTACAATGTATCCAACAAATGCAAACATGGCAATCCGACCGTGCCTGGAGATAGGAAAGAAAAGGGTTGTGGAGGGAGCGCCCAATGTGCGGATTAGTCGTCCAAGTGATATATATTGACGAGTATTATGGAGAAACTTCACATAAATCAGCTTTTTTCTACTTACTTAATCTCCGACTCTCGAAGAAATCCAATGGTAGCTTCTTTGCTCTGTCCCCAGAAGGAGTCATCGGCAAGACCAAGCGGATCAAAATAGCCGAGCACGGGATTAAGCTTTTTGGCTAGTGTCTCCAAATCCGCTTTTGATTCTAGGAGCTGTGTTCCCGAAGTGCGATGCGACGTGGAAGGCGCAAACGCAGCGACTGAGCCGGTCAATAATGCAGCGGTAAGAAGCTTCATGGTTAGAAGTAAAGTAGCAGAGTGAAAGAAGCGAAATCACAAAAGAAAAAATTATAATGGATGCCTGCCAGATTGTTGTTTCTTGTCGCTATTGCTACTAGCTAGCTAGCAGGTTTTGTCATGAGAAAAGATGATGGATACCGAAAAAGATACATTCAACAAACTTTGGTCGAATCAGTCTAACTCTTCGTGACTCACAGTCAGTATCGAAATCAGTCAGGAGTCAGGAGATAACTGTAAGTACTACCTATTTAGGTCCTACCGTAAGTACAAAGTCGCTCTATGATACATACCGGTAGTTGCACGTTGCAAGTATTGAATTCCGTACTATCGGTAGGTACGGTAGGTACGGTTCGTACCAGTCGTGAACGGTTGGGAACAACACTACCGGTAATAATAGACCTATCCTCCTTGCTCTATGGTACCGTACATTGGCAGCACTTCATGTGTCATGTGTGCAGAATGCAGAAAGACGAAAGACCACCTGAACCCTGGACAGAAACCACCATTTTTCTCACCACGAAATGCAGTACTACAAAAGGAAGGAATTATTCCTGGGTTCTTACACCTCCTGCCTATTAACACCGTAGTATCAAGTAGCAACGTAGCATTTAACTACTACTGACACATGGCCGAAGAATTCAAGAGGGTTTCACGATCTTCATATGTGTGGCTCCAACTGTTTCTTGTGTAGCGCTGAGAAGAAACTGAGCTTTTTGATTCTGAAGAGGCAACATCTTCTAGCCAAGGATGGGATAAAGCTTGAGAAGCTGTGATCCGCTTTTCTGGGTCGATGCACAGACAGCTGTGTATCATTTGAACAAGCTTCTTATGGTTAGGGTACCGAATCATTGTGATTTCTTCCAACGAATACTCCAAACCACTTCGAAAGGTTTCTGGATCAGAATCCGCGATCTCATATGCCTGAATCCAATCACTAGTGAATCCAAGAGTAACTTCCAACAGGATACTCCCAAGACTCCACATATCAGATTGGCGGCCTTCGAAACGGCTCTCAAGGACCATCTCCGGAGCGTAGAAACCAGGTGTGCCACATGCGTAACCTTTACGATGAATTGCCAAGCTTTCATCGGGCTTTGGAGCCAAGCACACCAATCCAAAGTCTGCCAATCTAATATCCGTATATCTGATGCCATTGGCACCTGAAGCGTCAGTCAAAAGTAAAACATTTTCTGGTTTCAAGTCGCAGTGCGATATTCCATGATTGTGTAGGTGTTTCAATGCATCAAGCAGACCGAACAGAACGTGCTTCGCCGAACCTTCAGTCAATCCAATATCGTTGTGGTACTTGTGGAGATCCATTGTACACAGTTCCGTTATCAGATAAATATTTTCAGCTCCATGGAGGACATCTTGTAGTTGGATGATCCCCGGGTGTCGATAATTTTGAAGAACATGAACCTCTATCGCCACCTGTTGAAAGTCCTGCGATACAAAGTCGTGATGGTTAGACTCTCGGATAGGCCCTGAATAATGCTTTATGCTGAAAATAACACATACCTTGAACCTGCGCAAGCGACTTTTCTTGAGGATTTTGCAAGCGTATTTCGTTTTGTCCCGTTTGGCAACTTGGACGGAGCCATAGTACCCCTCGCCCAATAGACCACCCAATTGATAAGCCCCGACAGAATGGTACGTCTCTTGGAGATTGTAGTCTACGACGCCGATATCCTTGAATCTCGGGGCAACACTAGGAAGATACTGGAACTTGAGAATTTCCATGCGCTCTTCTTGTTTTGCATGTTCTTGTCGCAGAGAGGAAAACTTGTCCTCTACATCATTTCTCAATGCCTTTTCATTCTGCCAGAGCTCCCGATAATGCGATACCTCTTGCTGTAACTGCCGGATCTTGTGGGCATATTTAGAGACATATTCATTTGGTTGTAACTTTTTGGCAGCTTGGAGCTGAATCTCCGTATCACGTAACTTGTCCTTCAGCGCGATACTTTTCCCCCGTTCCATGTCTAGCAAACGACGGACTTTTTGAAGTTCCATTGTTATATCCAGCTCGTCACTATCGATTTCGCATGGAGGTTGAAAGCTGGTGACAGTGGTTGGTGAATTGTTGGACTTGGGAAGGAATCCAGGAGGAGTCGGAGGAAAATATTCGGGCTCTTGTTGCATCCAAACTTTCCCTTCATCCTTCTTTTCCTCTTCTGGATTGTTTCGTTTCCTTTCCCACCTTCTATGAGCCTGCTGTAGCTCTCTCTGAAAACCAGATGTCGCTGATGATGATGACGTTGGTGATAGACCTCCCCGAGGTCGTCTTTCAGTGCCAAAGCGTGACCATGATCGTCGAAAGGATCCCTTCGTGGAAGTCTTTTCCTTTGAAAGATTGTTGGCGGGCTGGTCGTTGAGGAAAATTTCTGTCTTGGCGTTCCCAGTGAAAGAAAGATTGTAATCGACGATACCAGACTGTTGCTCTGTCCCTGCTGTAGCTGTTTTGTCGGATACCTCCATCATGTCATCCAAGAGACGACGATGATGATGATCCATCTTGGAATAGGATCTGTACGACGATGTTTCCATCGTCGTTCTTCTTTGCCGTCGACTTTTTTGGTCTTTGACAATGCCAAGAGAAGACTTTTTCAAATTTATACAATACATAGTATCAGCGAAATATGTCGAACAATTTTGTTCGAACCTCCTCTAGACGTTTTTCCAAACCAGGCAACAATTTTCCAAACCAGGCAACAAAAACCTGTCGGGTATACAGATTCTCTGCGTGACGACCCTTCAAATGCGTGGATTGCTTGTCGCACACAGTTGGAGAATGCTTCATCTTCCCACGTGTGACCAGATTGCTTTATGATATCTACCAAATCATCAACAGTTATAACAAATCGAAGAAGTTTCTGGTTTGACCGTGAATCCCAGTCCAAAGTTGGTGACGAGTGACGAGTTCCTCGTCGGTTGAACGGCGTGCGCCTTGCCGTTGGATCTTTTTTTCGTTCTACTACGACGTAATTGTAAGCAATATTAAGGAAACCCGACGCGCGTCCACCGACTAATTTCAGAAAAGGGTAGGGAAGGTTTCCAACAGACGACAGTGTATGGAGTTCATGTATCGAGAAAAGAACAGTCATGAATTTTTCTTTTGTCGCTTTTTTTTTGTCAACCATTGCAACGCCCGACAACTTCTGATCATTCAAGATTATTACGGCCATGACTTTGGCAAACAATCAAACCAAGAAGGATGCGTTGGATCTGAAGGCCTCTCTAATGTGTCAGGAAACCTCTATGGGACTCCAGTAGTAAGCATGAAGCATACACTAAAGTAAAGAAGTTAAACGTGAAGACTTTGCGGCCCTCCGCACCTTTGGATGTCGTGTATGGGTCCGTCCTACAACCAAACGACCAGGCAAATACGTTGTACATTCACGCAAAGGAATTTTTCTTGGATACCTCCCTGATACTACCAAGAATATTGTGTGGTACGATATTGAAACACAAGTTGTCAAAATCGCCAAACATGCACAATTTGATGAGGGCATGAATGATCTCCCGATCGAGTCCATCCCACCAAATGTTCAATACCTCCTACGATCCCTTGATGGCCAACGCTTCCCATCAGAGTCATCCAACACCACCCTTGACAATTTTACCTTCACGGACCAACCATTCACACGGACCATTGACAAAAGCTTTAAAATTCGATGCTCCCACCCTACCTTTGGTCTTACTCTCACCAACGATGAACTCTTCAACCGTGCCTATGTACAGGCCATCCATCGAAACAGTACCATTGCCAAAGGTTTCTCGACACTGAAGGCGGCCAACAACAAAATCCGCGGCGCCTACATCACCTCGATTAACCACCACCCTGTCTTTACCGTTGAAGAGGCCCAATCCTTGCTCGCCCTGGCCCGTGACAGTTCCGATCGTGACCTCCATATCTCCTTTGCTCCAGAACGTGCCCCAACTGCAGCACAGTTGCGTAAAGCTCTCGTTGAACATGACCTATACCATCCAGACCATCCGGATGATGACCATACCCCTGTGTTCCGCCTTGAAGACATTCGCCATATTGCAGCACTCCGTCACCCTGAATATGACTTCTCCCCAGAAGCACTCCCCTCGGAACACGTCCACCTGCATATCAATGCCATCTCCTCCCACACCATCACCCCGGAGGAACATGCTCTTGGCACCCTCACTCGTCGAAAGCTGAAAACACTTTCCACTTGGGATGAATGGCATGCTGCAGAACATAAACAATTGGATCAGATGGCATCACTTGTTATGTTTGGTACTCCCTGTCCACCACCTCCTGGTGCGATTATTCTCCGGCCACACTGGCAGTACCAAATCCGACGAAGTGGCCAACGCCGTGCTCGCAATTGCTGTGATGGTTCACGTCGTTCCGCTCCTGCCCTCCATGCCATCGCTGCTACCTATAGTTCTTGTGTTGAACAACCCGTACAACGCCTCTTCTATGCACTAGCTGCACGGCTTGGATACCGTACCTACGGCGGAGATGCCCAAGACGCCTTCGCACACTCCCCCGGTCCCAAAATACCCACATATGTGTATATCGACGATGCCTATGCTGACTGGTATTTCGCCCGGTTTGGCACCCATCTCGACCGACGCCTCGTGCTCCCCGTGTTGCGTGCCCTTCAAGGTCACCCTGAATCTGGACGTCTTTGGGAGGAACATATTAACAAAATCCTCTCTAGTGATGAGCTACAATTCCGTCACACTACCCTGGACCACACCATCTACTCCACCATGTACAAGGGCAAGAAAGTTCTTATGCTCCGACAGGTGGATGACTTCTCTATCGCTTGTGATGACGAGTCCATTGCCATTGAGATTTATGATATTATTGACGAAAGCTACAATTGCCCGGTGAGGACAAACCCCCCTTCAAATACCTTGGCCTTCAGACAGACTACAATGGCCTCGACATTGAACAAACCTCCACCCATATCGCCATCTCTTGTTCCACATATATCTCTCGCTTCCTCACCACACATGGTTGGGACACCCCCGGAGCTCATGAATCTGACACGGAACACGATGCTACGCCCTTGCCACCTGACGCCGTGGATAAGATGTACGACGAACCACCTGGCCCACCTGAAGGCTCCCCCGAACATCAGGCCTTGCAAGACTCCCAGAAATTCCCATATCGAACTGTGCTTGGGGAATTACTCTATGCCTGTGTTACTGCCCGCCCAGACATTGGTTACCATATCACAACCCTGTCCAAGTTTGCTTCATCTCCATCCGCATTGCATTACCACTACCTCAAATGCATTGCCAAATACCTGCGGCGGACTATACACTGGAAACTCTACTTCAAAAAGCCCCTTGTTGATGATACCCTACCAACTGTTGCAATCCCGTCATACAATGTCGCGTCTGACCTCCCAGTTTTCCCTCAGATTGATCCCGACCAACTTACTGCATTTGTTGACGCTGCCTATGCCAACGACAAAAGAAATCGACGCTCTACAACAGGATATGCCTTCACCCTTGCTGGCGCTACCATTGCCTATCGCTCTAAAACGCAATCTACCACCGCAACCAGCTCTACTGAGGCTGAATTCCTTGCTGCTGTCACCACGGCCAAAGTAGCAAAATACTTTCGTTCCATTCTTTTGGACCTTGGTTTTCCACAACATATGCCTACACCAATTTATGAGGATAATATGTCGGCAATAAAAATGATAAATCCCGCATTCCCACAGAACGCTCTCGACATGTCGACATACAGCACTTTGCTATCCAAGACTGGAAAGGTGCTGGTGACATTGTACTATGCCACATCCCTGGTTCCATTAACCCGTCTGATGATCTCACTAAGCCACTTGGTTGGGTGCTCCATCAACGTCATGCCCGCCGACTTATGGGACACCACGATCTTGTCCTTCCGCCATCCTCTTCTGTCCTTTCTTGTAATTCCAAATCTAAAGATTTGAAATCAGGGGAGGGTGTCAGCACAACCACGGATGACGTACAGACCATACTGGTCCATCAGCACTCATAGGCATAACTTCTTCTTTACTTTAGTGTATGCTTCATGCTTACTACTGGAGTCCCATAGAGGTTTCCTGACATAATGCATGCATGACTGCTGGAAGTGATAGGTGTTGTCTCCGAATCTGTTGCATCAGGACGATGGAACTTTCAAGAGGCATCTGGCATGTCATCCCTGTTGCGATATTCTCCTCTCCGCTGTGTACAACCACTTCTATCCAATGGTTGCTACATGCTACGTCAAAAAATCCAAGAGAAGCGGGAAACGAGAACAAAGGTTTGGAATGAAGCAATGAACCTGCCGAAAACGGCTATTTCGCAGTAGTTGCACTCTCACTATTGATCTTCCTTCCAATAGCTTTCAGGATTTCGTCAACCAACAGGATTGGCAGGGCCCAAAACAGCACCGTACTCCAGTTCTCCTTCGATAGAGGGACCTATAATCACAAAAAAATAATGAGCATGATAAGAGCACCAAAGTAAATCTTCTCTTTTTGTTCCACGTACCATCCCAAAAGATTCTCCCAATCCTCCAACGCCGAACTTAGTACTATACAAAACAAATAAATGCAACAAGAACGGACCAGATACTCCCAACAGAAGCCATTTGTTGCTTTGGGGACCAACTCGAAACAAGGAGTCATTAACCGATACAGCTGACAAGGCCTTAAGCATTTCCATGCATACGAGAGTCGTCAAAGACAACGTTTGGGGTAGCATTCGTCCAGATTCTCGGAAAAGGGTGGAGCACATTGCGGCACCGCCTTCTGAAGGGATCCAGGCTTGGCCACAACGACTCCAATTGGCCAGGTCCGACAATGATACTCCTTGCTGCACATAGTGCTGTGCGAAAACTCCAATCGTGGCGATGCCAACATACAATCCTGTGAGCACATACCGTGTCAATAGCCACCGAGTCATGATAGGTTCGTCGCTGGGTCGTGGTGGAGCTGACATGATATCGGGTGACGGTGGATTGAAGCCCAAAGCTGTCGCTGGAGGACCATCGGTGACCAAGTTAATCCAGAGCAAATGCATGGCAGTGAGTGGCTCGGGGAAGCCAGCAAGAGTTGCAAAAAATATGGCACAAATTTCCCCAATATTACAACTAATCAAAAAACAAATGAAGGCTTGCATGTTGGCATATATGGTCCGCCCTTCTTCAACAGCACTGACAATAGTTGAGAAATTGTCGTCAGCCAACACCATATCAGACGCTTCCTTGGAAACAGCAGTACCGGTACCCATTGCAATTCCTATTGCGGCCTGTTGCAAGGCTGGTGCATCGTTGACCCCATCACCAGTCATGGCTGGGATCTCCCCTAGACGTTGAAGCATTTTGACAAGCTTTTGTTTGTCAGCGGGCTGTGCTCTGCAAAAGACAATGTTGTCCTTTCTCAGTATTTCTAGCTGCTCATCTTCGCTTTTCAAAAAAAATTCTCTTCCTTCAAATGCTTTTAGAGAAACGGGGTCGGCATTCTTTTCGAATATGTTAACGTCCTTCGCAATGGCAATGGCTGTATCACGAGCATCTCCGGTAATCATCATCACCCGTATACCAGCTTTTGAGCATTCGTTAATGCTATCAGCAACTTCCGGTCGTGCGGGGTCTTTGATTCCCACGATACCAACCAGTGTTAAACCACTTTCGATGTCCCTGTACTTGCTTGGGTCGCGAAGTAGTGGGTTGTTGCCAATATCGCGTCCGTCAAATGCTTGTAAACTTCTTGGTAAGTCATGTGTATCTTTCACCGCAAGAGCAAGACATCGCAGTGGACGAGTTGCCATTTGCGTGATCTTTGTTTCAAGATCTCGTTTGAGGCGTGGGTTGATCTTGACAACCTTGCCATCTCGCTGCTTCACATGCGAGCATCGATCGAGGACCATGTTTGCTGCCCCCTTCACCAAAAGACGATTCTGCATCGATTTGCCTCCGCTGTGACTGAAGTCAGAAAGGACGGACATACCTGGGACACGAAATCGATGTCAGATCGCTGTTGATGTTTCGTATTGCAGCAATCCATGTGGTATCACTTACTCTTTCGGTCGCGATTGAATTCCAAAGTGGCTCTTCTCGGATGAATTGTCCTCCATGCGTCAACGTTTGCACTTGCTAGTGTACTCGGAGGAGCAGCTAATCCTGAGCGCACGTTGTTCGCCATACCTCCCAACTTTTCGGCAAGCACACAAAGTGCAGCTTCCGTCGGTTCGCCAGTCCGTTCATAGATCTTTTCCACGATGGCAATACTGGAAGAACCAGGCGTTTTGGTATCGTTTACGTCATCATTTCCAATAATGCTTGCATCGTTGCACAAGGCTGCAACCGCTGCCACATCGGCAAGTGCACCTTTCGGATATTGTTCCAATTCCTTTTCTGTATCAACACCTTCGACCTTCCCGACGGGTGAGTAAGAAATACCCTCAATCGAATGCTCCACCACTTGACATTTCCCTTCCACCGTCATCAAGCTTACAGCCGTCATTTCGTTTGTAGTTAATGTTCCAGTTTTGTCTGTGCAGATAACGGTGGTACAACCCAAAGTTTCGACAGACGGAAGCCGTCGCACAAGAACGTTCCGTTGAGCCATTCGTCGCGTCCCGAGACTCAAGCATAAGGTGATCACAGCCGGTAATCCTTCGGGAATAGCTGCCACACCCAACGCCACGGCAACTTTAGCGTAATAAATGGCACCATCCCAACGATTGGCAAAAGAAGCACCGCCCATTTTTGGAATGGACACCAACCAAACAGCCACACAAATAATACCAATAATGACAGTCAGTTGATCACCAAACTCATCTAGCTTGATACCGAGTGGCGTCTTTTGTAGCTCTTGTTGCGCCTCCGTTACTCCTTGTTGGATCTTTCCGAACTCCGTGTTCATCCCCGTGCTAGTACAGACCGCTATGGCGTTTCCGGCGGTGATCATGGTCCCCGCAAACACCATACCAGTTTGTGCTTGCAAAGGTGCTCCTGGTTCCGATATTCCATCCTTTCCCGACAATTTGGCGATTGTTACCGATTCTCCGGTCAAGCTGGTTTCATCGACTTGAAGAGTGGAGGACTGTAGCTCGACAATTCGTGCATCTGCCGGCACTTTATCACCGACACGTAGTTGGATAATATCACCTGGTACTAATTCAGATGCTGGCATATTGGCTTGCATCACCCCTCCTCGAATAGGAGTGCACAGTGTCGGTTGCAATTCTTGGAGTGCCTGCAAGGAATCTTGAGCCGATTGCGATTGAATTACACCTACGGCGGCATTCAAAACCAAAATGGACACAATCACGATAGGCTCAACGAAACTTTGCAACAAACTTTGATCTGCTGTGTGCTCCAATGCCGAAAATATGGCCGATATAAGTGCCACTACGACTAAAATTTGAACAAGCCGATCTTGAAACTGTTCTGCGATGAGTGCCCATATGCTTCGTTGGGGAGGTTTTGTGAGCTCGTTCTTTCCAAAAATTTGTAGTCGTTCTTGTACTTGTGTTTCTGTCAGTCCAAAAGATGGAACAGAATGCAATTTCCCCAAGAGCACCGAAAGTTCAAGACTTCCTGGATCGTCTACCAAATCCTGTGGTGATTTTTGCAATTCACTTTCTGGTTTCGGCACCGAGACTTCAACCGTCCCTCCTCCTCGCAATCTCTGCAACATTGATAGAGACGAATTACAGCGATTCTTGCTTTTAATTGGACCGCCGCACATTTTTAAACGAGTATTTTGAATGGGAGAGGCGGTCACCAATGATTCCACAAAGATCCCAGAGAACGTCACATGTCGAATGTGATGGGTGGGATCAGTTTCTTGAAAACAGTAGGATTCGGAGGGGACTGTTTGCTGCGATTTTCCATAACCTCCCTCCGACCACAACAGCAACGAAAAGAAAAAACAGGAGAATGACACCATTGTCACAAACAATAGTATGGGAATGAGGGTTGTTGTTTTGTTTTTGATTTTATGACGGAGTAGATCGCATCAATCATCCCAGCAAACCAAAAAAATACTTTGATACGCAATTACTATGAAATACACGTTATATTACCATCATACTACCGATAACTCTCGTAATAATAACTACAAATTCCGAATGAATAGTGGATTCCCATCGCGACTTCCAAGCGTAACTCACAACGGTACCTGTAGTCTATGATAGTAGGTACGGTACTTCGGCAAAACAAACTGTACGAAAGTACAATGTATGATAGGACTTCGTACCGGCTAATCACAATTGCCACACTTTTGCTCGAGCACCCAACACAATGCTACCGGCAGTGATAGGTGGCAGTATTATTATCAATCATTATTATTTGTACAAAAGATGATTCGTGAACCGTCAAGCGTTTACATCCAGTAAGTCGCCGCATCGGTATGTACACTATTAATACAATCGTGTTGATTCATGGAATGCTACACCACCATACTTCTCGTCGGAAGGAGCCATAAAAATGAAATAATATGAAAGAGGTATTTGAGCGGAGCACAAATAGAAATTTGTTCAAACCAGCCGCAGCGGTACAACTGTTGCACTATGGCCGCCCGGAACTCATGTTTTGCGCATTTTTCTCGATTCCGAACCACTGCTGTTACTGGCAACACTGCTGTTGGGATGATTACGTTTCAATCCTTCCGCTTGTGGAAACGACTGAGGAAGCGGTGCCGTGGGCACTGCATCGTTATTTTTGGGTTGCATCACCCCTGGTGTACAATCCGAGCGCATCGCCTGAGGGAGATCAGCCAACACAGGGTACAGAGATGTTTCAGTAAGCCCAGCGGCATTCTTTGCCGCATTAAAATTGGCTTGCAGATTCTGGGCGAAGAACGTATTCTGATTCGAGGGAGGCAAAGATTTCATGTCTTCTGTTGGAGCGGCTGTTGTGGGAGAATTGCTTGAATCCACCACAGGTCCAACATGCGACGTAAAGATGAGGTAGTGAGTAATTCTTGAGTCCGTGCTCAAAGGATAAGCCAAGAAGAAATTGCGAAATCTCTCTCCGGACTTTTTGTATTGCAAAATCATGGCTGAAGCTGGTCTCTTGAATCGAATCTCGTTCATCAATACCTCGACAGCGTTGTGGTCGGTTTGTTCCCCCTCCAAAATTCGATGGGATGTCTTCCCCACGACTTCCTCTGCCTTGTAGCCTGCCATTTCTTCCCAAAGCTTGTTTACTTGCACAATAGTGTAGGGTTCCTCGGCAAGAATCATTACCATTGGCTTGTCGAAGCTTCGCTGGCATGTTTGCACAGTATTGGGGACGACGGAGAAGGTGTCGGATCCAGCTGCTTGCTTGAGTTGTAGCATCAACGCCATCACGTCAAACATCAACTCAAGGCCGATGATCTTATGGGCGCTGTTGAACTTGCAACATAGCATACCTTGCTTAGCAACTTCCATTCTTGCACCACATTGAGTGGCATTCAATGTTGTCATAATCCATCGAGCCATCATTTGATTCCCAGCTACAACCGCCTCTTCCGTCACCAAGGTGTATCGGAACATGATGACAGCGTTTGGAAATCTAGACCGATCGACCAAAGAGTTCAAGAGCACGTGCAGTGAAGCGGTATCAGCCATCATTCCGTCAATGCCCAAAATTGTTCTTTGGCACTTGGAGACTTGTACTTCGCTGGCCGGAAAAGAGCGATAGGGTGTCACAGGCATGACACAAGCAAAACGGCTTTCATCGAGAATACTGGACCACAACTCTCTTCGCTTTTCATTGGCAGATCGCAGAGCAAAAAACGAGAGAAGGACTTCGGTTCGAGTGTTGTTCATCTCGACAAGTATATTGGCGGCTCCAGCGCGTTCCGATACCAATGTATCGCGTTCTCGACATAACTCGTCGACGGTGGACTTAAGTTTTTCTAGATACGCCTTTTTTCGCAAACGCGTGTTTCGTGCATGTTCACGATTTCGATCTCGATTCGCGTTGGCACGTTCTTCTGGGGTCATATTGGACATATCGATCTCGATCTTCTTTCGAGCAGCGGCAGCGGCAGCCTTTTTTGCGCCGCCTTTAGACTGGCTAAACTGTTTCAACGACAGTTCTCCGTCCGTATCACTGGCCGACACCAATGGCGCTTTGGCGGCTGTTGACATCAAGGACTTGGGCTGAGTCGATGTTGGTGGTCTCTTGTTGGGAGCTTTGCGAGCTGCAATCGGTATTGTGCCATGACCTGTCGGCCCCGATCCCATTGGTATTTGACCTTGAAAAGACATTTGCTGTTGCAAGGCTGCACCCGAGGCGGACCCAGAAGCTGTCGCTCCCATGGCTTGCTGCTGCGACTGTGCTTGAGCTTGCGCCGCTTGCTGCACGGCATTAAACTGCTGCTGCAATTGAGCCACTTGAAGTTGACGCAAAAAAGCGTTCGGATCGATAAACTGCGGAGCAGCGGACTGTTGATGTTGATCGCCATTTTGTTCTTGACCGGGTTGCGATGACTGTTGATGCTGTTGTGGCATGGAGAGCGCATTTTGAGCTTGCTGCGCCAAGAGAGCATTCTGCTGAAGCAAGTTGAATGCACCTTGTAGGTGCACTGGTAAAGATGCCGCTGCTGCAGCGGCCTGCTGCTGATTTAACTGTTGCGCTTGTTGCTGCTGCTGTTGCTGAGAAGCGGAAGCTTGCGCTTGTGCCCCTAACTGTTGTTGTTGCTGCTGCTGGATTTGCTGTTGCAAATGATGATGCTGCTGAATCTGTTGTTGTTGCTGTTGAATCTGTTGTTGTTGTTGCTGAATCTGTTGTTGTTGCTGTTGTAGCTGTTTCTGCTGCTGAGCCTGCGTGACGGCTGCCGCACCAGCTCGGGAGACTTTCGGCACGCCCGCTGCATTTTCAGTTCTTCTACCGTCCTCTGAGGGAGCCGCCTGAGTTTCATTGGGAGCGTTTTGAAAATGAATGCGAGTTGGCAAAGGTAGATTCAAGGCTGCCGGATCGATAGTTCCACCGGAACCTGTGGTAAGGTGTTGCAGGTAAGACAGGCCACTGTCCTTGGGGTTAAAGCTCACCAAGTCAGGAAGCGTCGAATTGTGCATCGAATCTCGATCAGAAAGGACGGAACTCATTGCACCGCCACCGCCGCCATCTTCGTCTTCATCCCATGAAAGAATGGATTCTAATGCACCGATGTCTTCGTCGTCGTCCCCCTGTAGTGCCAGCGGAAAGGTGGAAGAGAAAGAAAGAGACGAAAGCTCCATGGTTAGTTTCGTTTGGCCGCAAGGCTTATTTATGCCTTTGTGAGAGAATTGAGCAAAAAGCGAACATCGACATCAACTACGACACAGAACATCTGGAATACGATTTTTTCATATAAATTTTGGTCGCGACAAAACTTGGGGGACCCGGAGATTATTGACACGCAGTGGAAGCAGAGGGGGTGGGTACTCAAGAGGTAGCAGCCGCTTGCTGGTTGTTGTGTATGATGCAACATGGCCGTGTTTTCGTCAACGCCGCTTCTTATCATCTCCATGCAGGATAATCAAGGTATCCCCTCTACACTACGACAAGATGGTTCCTTTCCTCCATGTTGTTGGGACAGAAAAATGCTGGACAACGAAAATAACAACCACCACCCAAAATGGAAAATGAAGACTGCAATTATTGACTTGTTTATCTTACCTCATTGTCGTCGCCTCGATTGAAATCGGCATAGGCTTTCGCCATGGTTGCAGAAGATTGTAGTATGGAGCAACTGCTCTGCGTATCTACGTTCTATTGTTTCTTGCTGGCCATAAACTAACGAGTATTACGTTGATGTCTTGTTGTACGGTGCGTGTTGTTGCTGCTGTTTATTATGCGAGGAGGGGACTTTGGCGGGCATGCAATACAATGGAAGGACGTTGCATAGCGCTGCAACACCATCTGTTTCTGTCTGTTGAAGAGATGGAGAATCCATCGATTAAGATTACAGCTGCATCTCCTACGATTGACTTCATTGATCTTAAGCAATTTTTGGTCGCAGGACCTTAAATACACGCCAGTACAATGACTCTACTGTAGTACTTGGAAGTTCCAAGCCCACCAAATCAATCAGCATGCCCCGTGTACAGTGAACATACGGTAGATACTACGTCGTAGAATTCAACTGTGAAAGTGATCGAAAAAGA
The DNA here is from genome assembly GCA_019154785.2 of Nitzschia inconspicua. Lineage (NCBI taxonomy): Eukaryota > Bacillariophyta > Bacillariophyceae > Bacillariales > Bacillariaceae > Nitzschia > Nitzschia inconspicua. The sequence continues at coordinate 2,322,015 of JAGRRH010000018.1, forward strand.
AAATTCTACGACTTTACTCTCTATACAAATCGAATATCTACGGAACCATGGATATCTAACAGGCACTGAAAATTTTGTGGACCTTCATGCTGCGTGACAGAAGGGTCAGATGATCTTAGTCGTAATAAATGTTGTGAAAGTTGAATTGAAGATCATTGCTTCATCAAAAAATGGAATTTCTGCCTGGTTGTTATCTCATCATGTGGTGTACCTGCTTCGTTTTATCACTATAAGAAATATGAATCCTATTTCAGAGAACGAAGTCCTAACGATTCTCCTCTGACTGTGAAGTTTTCCTTGGAACTGAGAATTGTTTGCTTTTTACTAATGAGGTAATGCTGTAGTACCATTCCATGTGGTGTATGTCTGACTTTTTCCTCATCATTCATTCTTGATATCTATCCAAGATACTCTGGGTACGACGTAGACTCTTTCTGCTAACCAGTGTGAGAACTACCAAGTATGCTGAGCCATATGTACTTGTATTGTTCAACCAGTTGTAAGTCATTGTTTTGGCGGCTGTTTTACCTGCTGAAGTGTAGATCATGGGAGAAACAAGAAGGTACAGAGTAGCATTCTCAAGAGGTAACAAAATATGATACAACTCGGAGTACAAAGTATTCAAGCCAAAAACTTGCCCGCACACATAATATAATAATATTATTGTTTTACAAAACAGACTTTTTTTTTTAATTTTGCTCTACTTACTACAATACTACTCGGAGTACTAGCTAGCAGGAGTCGAACCATTCGACAGTGATTGATCGTGAGAAGGCGACGAAGCGGTCAAGTCCTATAATACACGGTATACGAAGGATTCGAGAATTCGATCGAGCACGCTTCTCGATCATGCACAGTCAGTACGTCGTACGAGTATCATACAACTCTGTCTCTCAGGCCTGATTGATCGATTGATTTTGTTGATCCAAGATCCAAGAGTAGAAAACTATTTCTTCATCATTATTTTGTTACCCCCCCCTGCCCAGCCTGTCATTCCACATTCCAGAAAAGCAAAAGATTTCGCACATTATCTCACCATGTCAAATATTCGAATTGTCACTCACTCGGCGTCGTTGCTTTTTACTAATGAGGTAATGCTGTAGTACCATTCCATGTGGTGTATGTCTGACTTTTTCCTCATCATTCATTCTTGATATCTATCCTAGATACTCTGGGTACGACGTAGACTCTTTCTGCTGACCAGTGTGAGAACTACCAAGTATGCTGAGCCATATGTACTTGTATTGTTCAACCAGTTGTAAGTCATTGTTTTGGCGGCTGTTTTTACCTGCTGAAGTGTAGATCATGGGAGAAACAAGAAGGTACAGAGTAGCATTCTCAAGAGGTAACAATAGGGTATAATATGATACAACTCGGAGTACAAAGTATTCAAGCCAAAAACTTGCCCGCACACATAATATAATAATATTATTATTGTTTTACAAAACAGACTTTTTTTTTAATTTTGCTCTACTTACTACAATACTACTACGGAGTAGCTACTAGCAGGAGTCGAACCATTCGACAGTGATTGACTGTGATCGTGAGAAGGCGACGAAGCGGTCAAGTCCTACGGTATACGAAGGATTCGAGAATTCGATCGAGCACGCTTCTCGATCATGCACAGTCAGTACGTCGTACGAGTATCATACAACTCTGTCTCTCAGGCCTGATTGATCGATTGATTTTGTTGATCCCAGATCCAAGAGTAGAAAACTATTTCTTCATCATTATTTTGTTACCCCCCCCCCCCTGCCCAGCCTGTCATTCCACATTCCAGAAAAGCAAAAGATTTCGCACATTATCTCACCATGTCAAATATTCGAATTGTCACTCACTCGGCGTCGGGAGCAAGCTGCAAGGTGGGTCATCAAGCCTCAACTCCCGAACTCTGTAACAAATCCATTGACGCTCATCGATGCTTCTTGCACCACAGATTCACGATTTTGGGGCGTGCCTGATTTCTTACCAAACGGGAGCAGGACGAGAGTGCCTTTTTGTTTCTCGTGACGCCAAGATGGATGGATCCAAAGCCATTCGAGGAGGCGTGCCATTGGTGTTTCCCCAATTTGGACAACCAGACAAGAGTATGCCGCAACATGGATTTTTGCGTACAAACTACTGGACTGTCGACGAGTCATCGGCATTCGATACCAAAGAAAGTGCAGGAATCACCTACACATTGCAGCTGAAGGACGCCAAGGCGGCGCGAGGCGGAATCTGGGACGAACAGACGATGTTTGACTGCACGTGTTTGTACCATGTCATGATTGATGGAACAAAGCTGACGACGACCCTAGAAATACAAAATACCAGCACAAAAAGGTTTTTCTTTCAAGCATTGTTGCATACCTACTATTTTGTGGATGGGAAACAAGCTATGGATGGATCAAAATGCTACGTCAAAGGTTTGGAAGGTGGGTCCCCAGTTTATGAATTGTTGACGGAAATCTGTCCGAAGAATGCAATGAAATCGCTTACTTTCACGTTGTCTTTCAGGCTACTCCGTGATTGATAAGGTTTCCAATACGGAGTACATTTCTGGATCGGACCCCACTACCATTCAGGGGGAGACGGACCGAGTGTACAATCCTCCCGTTGGAAAGGATATGGTGGAAGTGACCATTGGTGTGGGAAAAGGCAAGGAGCTGAAACTCACCGCTGTTGGAACTGTTGACGGCAAGAAAAAACCAGTCTCCTGTGTCGTGTGGAATCCATACATTGAAAAGGCAAGGGGACTGTCCGACTTCGGAGACGACCAGTATCAGGAAATGATATGTGTTGAGCCTGGTATACTGGGAGAAACGCAACTTGAAGGGGGAAGCGTTTCCAAGTTGACACAAGTTGTCGAAATGCTCTGAATGACTTCTGAGGTCGTACAGTAGGCGGGAAATCTGGGGCAACACTTACATCAGTTGAAGTAAAAATTGTCAAACTAGATTTAGATGAAACTCATACTGAAACCACTCATCCCCCCCTCTCAAGAGTGTCATCGTATTTGTCGTTATCGAGGTTTGATGTTAGCTCCCAACAACTGTATTTCCACCTGTACCGTCCTGCGAATCTCTGGCAACGGTACTCCTTTGACTGCCACCTTTTTCTGAACCCATGTCAATTCATGTAAGTCCTTCACTTGGGTCACCAGTGTGTTGTTGTCTTCTTGGATTGATAGCCACGATTCTGGTTGATGGGAAAGGAAGTCCATTCCCTCAATGTTGATGACTTCGCCGTTGCTGTAGTCTCTCAGACGTCCATGTCTTTGCTTTTGGAAGATATGTGTTCCTCCTGCCTGTGAAGCTGTCCATGATCGCATTGGAAGCGGATTACTGTGGCCCGCACGCGTTCGTTGTTGTTGTGGCAAAAGACTTTGGGCTTTTAGAGCTACCAGTGACAAGACAAAATCCGGCTTTAAGGGCGGCCAACTTAAGTTCAGCGACCACTGCTCTTTAGCCGCAAGTCCATGATACTTGGCAGGAAGCATGTACTCGATTCCCTCTTTTAAACATTTCCAAAGATTGTGCTTTGTAGGTTCACCACAAACCAATCTTCGTCTGATCGACTTTCTCAAACCAAAGTTCACAATCCCCAAACGCGGGAACGATCGTACATCTTTTGGAGTTCAGGATGGTGACCGGAGGAACGTTGCAACTGTGTTTCCGTGGGGAGAACTGTCATCTTTGTCATTGTAATAATCTACAGTCTGTGAACAGGTGCTAAACACAAAAAATTGAAATCTGGAAGTTGAAAAAGTTCAAATTTGGAGCTACTCAGACTATGATACGCCGTGAAAAAAGTGAGGAGGGCGCGGAAGTCATTTTGGATGAGCCAGTTGGGTGCATATTTATGCATGTACGACAGAATTCCTTTCACAAAAAAATCGCGTCTCCAAATTGATCCAACTTATCACAATCATTTTGCTGTTGCTTCCCCTTAGCTAAGAGTGTAGCACAGCCTTAACACTCATAGTGATCTTAGCTAATAGAAAGAGCTATCTCTCATAACTTGCTGCCATTAAACCTGCTTGCGATCATGAGGGGATTCTTTGTCAGTCCAAGACCTACTACGTCCAGACCAGCTGGCCAATCTACCAGCTCTCTGCAAAGAAGGTGGCACCAGTACTCAAATTGCTTGTTAAGCTAGTCAGTGAAGTGTCAACTCAAGAGAGGAGATGCACCTCCTATGGGAGTGACCACATCCTTGTATGGGAGATGATGGAGCTACAATGGGGAGGAAGCCCTAAATGCAAAACAAACCACCCCACAGCCAAATTGCAATGTCAAAAATAAATCTGTTTGTGGCTATGCAACTACTACTAATAGCTACTGCCCAATTCTGTATCTAAGGAGTTGGCTCACCCACCCGCCCCCCAGGTGCACGGCAATGGCCAGAGGATCATAGAGGAGCTTGTATGCTAGCATTACGACCGTGTTGAGCTTCATCTTTGTCTCTGACACTTGAAGGGCGCCAGTCATAGATCTGCAGAGGGAGGACTCTTGGACAAGTATCAGTGGAGAGCTTGGGCAGGGGTCTGGATTGCCTTTGCTACAAAATCTAGTGTACAGCGAACTGACTGAACCCAATTCTGCAACGTTGGTCCGGCTCATGACCAAAAAGTCCAAGTCCAGGACAACCTGGGCAGAATCTTGTAATGAAACATCGATGACAACATTCACCAGGATCTTGGAGTCACACTACGTACCTGGCTTCCTTCTAATCAAATTGTTTTGGAAGTAAATGTGAGGCAAGTGTAGACTGTGTTGCTACTGCCCAAGAGTACACAATAATGCGTGGAACCAGGAGGAGTTATTGGCTGCCTTGATAGAGATGGGTTTCCTCAATTCTGTTGCCAAGATCTGCCAAGACATCTTCTAGATGATGAGCAAGTCTGGAGTGGGATTTGAGAAGAATGGGCTGACGACAATGAACTTCCTAGAGAGAATGCTAAAATGTGGCAACACAGCAGGTAACATCCAGATGTCTAATCAATGAGCCACATGCAGTCAATATCCACTTGCCACCACTTCATATGTCAGAGGTAGAGCAAAGCAAAACCTATCTACAGCTGGATGAGACAGCCACCCTCTATTAGGAAAGATCCAGTCCAGATAGCCGGACTTCCTAAGGGAAGATGTCCGCCGCAAAAGCATTGGGTTTGGACTTTCTTCATCACAACTTCCTCAAGCAGATCTCTTGCTTAGCAGTGCTGGTTGGACTGAAGTCACAGTTTCTGAAGTACACTGGAATCCTTGTTGAACAAAAATTTGGATGTATTTCCACAAATGGATGAAGTTATTGGTGGTGCAAGTTCAGTGTTGATATTTTAGGGAAGCTTACCCTACTAACATCAAAACTTTGAGTGGCATCTAACTGTAGTAGGTATTTCAAGATAAAGTACATACTCGGAGTAACTTACTTTTAGTTCGTGTTTCTTCGGAGTACCTAGGTAGGTAGTAGTTGTTTACAGATACGACGTAGTACCTGATTTGTCAATGTACTTCGGATCGTTGGACCAAAACAACGGCCAGACGGGCTTCTCGTTCACTCGTGTACCCTTCCAATGAATTCGGATTGTACTTAACGTCTTTTCCGTACGAGGAGCGGAACGTCCATCAACTCCTTCGCACTCCCAGTATGGTATACCCATACACTACCATATTACCTACCTACCGTAATACTGTACTACGGGTATTTATACTACTACCTAACTACCGTACTACGGTACGTAACTTCCAGTAGCCGTGTTACTTCGGTCTAATACGTAGTACGGTTTGTAAATACTGGTACCACTCACTACCAGTATTCTACCGTACCTACCAGGTAGGGATGTACCGGTAGTAGTATTTACTGTGATCTACTCCTTCAATCCTTCTCGCACCTCACTCTCACGGAACACTCGTTCTCCGCGAAGAGATCTTTTTGACTCCCTTCACGTGATGGCGACGTTGATGATTGACACTTTGGTAGGATGTGTGGGTTCTCGTTGTCGTAATACGGTAAGCTTATTACATGTCGTACGAAGCATAATAAATAGTAGCTCACAAAAATACTAATCCATCAACTTTTTCAGTGTAACAACATCAAACACATACTTCATCGACTCTACTCAACTTTAAATGCAACCATGGTAATGCATCCAAAGACGTAAGTCAGAGGAAAAAAGCAAAGCAAGGAGGAAGGAACTTGGCAAGGGCTGAAATGTTGAAAAGGACTGGCAAGGCCTGATGGATCAGGACCTCGTCATCCGTCACGGTGACATGTCATAGTCGTCTATTGGCAAATATCTCCTTATATGTATTGTTTTCCCTTTTCATCTCACAGGGATGACGACAAGAAGCACGGAAGTGTTCCCGAAACCAAGAAGGTGTCCGAAGGCAGCGCCAGTCGCAACATTGCTCGAAAACACGATCATGACCCCCACCGGTACGATTCTATAAACTGGTTGATATGTGACACATGAGAGGACCCACACATGTCCGGAAATAAAGTAATTATATTCCATCAGAATTACTTTTGCTACGAAGAAATGCGAATGGATCGAGTGGAATTTCCTGGATGAAATAGACAACGTTGGTTCGATCTTACGGCAGGGTCTTTTTCAACACATGCATGTTTGTAGGGAACCGCCCATCTAACATTGAAATTTTTTGTCGCTTCTTAAAACTCGCAGGAAGGAAAAGAAACAGCATGGTGGTGGCGTAGGTGGAAAGGGAGACTGGAAAGAAGTCGATGACGGCAGCGTACCATAGATGGGGTTCTATCAGGATACTGACGGCAACTCTTTGGTGTAGGAAGTACGACGACGACGACAACGAATACCATTCAGTTTAAGGATCAGATTACAAGTTATTGATGCACTCGCGTCATACGATATTTCAAACAGCAGTAACAAGAACCGTTCGGAGTTGATAAATACGTGTAGTAGTCTACCAATTGTTATGGTGATCCTTGATTAACTCGCTGTGTGATGGAGATGCCGACAATAGATGAGCCATAAGTCATAATAAACTCGTATATGCTTCGGCATTTTGGATGACTTGCCGCTAGAAAAACTTCCCTCTTATCCTTGACTTCCTAGCTAGCTAGCTAGTAGAGAAGTGTAGCAGGTAAGTCTTGTACCGGCACGTAATTCACAAACAAAGTTGTCGGGTTCGCGTTGATGGGGAAAATCGAAAACTGGTGGCTATGCGCGCGCGGGTGGGCGATCACAGAACGATCGTTCCTACGTATTTAGTATTAACTGTAAGTCGTAGAAATCCACGAACAGATCCATCGTGTTTTGACACGAGGATTCCACACACCGAGACAAAGGTGACGAGAGGATGACACACGGAATCACAATCGAAGATCATTAAAACACCCCATAATAACAGCAACAACAAACTCACACTGTGTCCTCCTTAATAAGACTAAGAAGGCATCAAATCCCCAGCTTCTCACAAACAACTACAACAATGGCTGACTATGCAAAACGTCCCGAAGTCACCATCTCTACCATGGTAAGCTCAACAAACAATAATGACCCAAACGTATCCAAAAATCTTTGCAGTCTTCGGATTCGAAGAATTTCCATCGCGCAACGAGAATAGTAGCAACATCCAGCCGGATTTTTGTAAAATTGACCTCCTTCGGGTCGACACTCTCTCTCTCTCACCATTGTTCCTCTTCAATGTCATACTGTCTCTGCATTGTAAAATAGGGTAAGGTCCACAATCCCACTGGTGAAGGTGTTCGTGCAATGTCCGCGCAAGTTCAAGCCAAGGCCTTGAAACACAGCAACAGTGGTACCAACGGCAGCAGTAATGGGAGTGCCGATGCCCCACCCATTCCTTCCGTCGTCGTCAGTGACGATCATGAAACCAAAACCAAGGAAGGAACGGCCAAACGCAACATAACGCGTAAAAAAACGGATCCAAGAGATACGGGAAATTATGACTCTCGCAACAAGAAGCAAGGTGGTCATGGCAAGGGACAATGGAAAGATGACGTCATCTTGGACGACGAAGTCGTACCTTTGGACGAAAAAGACCCTCTCTTTGATGAGACCAAGGAGCTTCCCTACGTTCTGAGTAGTCACGAAGATCCTCACTCTCGCAACTTCGATCCTACAGAGGGACTTTTGATTGTCGGGCCGATGTTGACAGAATCCGAGTTCAAAATTCAGGTGCAAGATATCTTGCAAGAGTTTTTTGATTCATGCGATACGGACGAGGTCATTCGATCGATTGAAGAGTTGCAATGCAAAGAATATCATCCCGATGTTGTCAAGAAGGCGATATCTATTAGTTTGGATCGGCATCCGAGAGAACGAGAACTCATTTCGCGTCTTTTAACTTGCCTGCATCCGTCACCTTTGAAGGATCGTGACATGGAAGACGGATTTGATATCCTACTTGATTCCTTGGACGATTTGTCGACCGACGTACCGGAGGCTAGAGTAAGTTTGACTTGGACTGTGTTTGTTTTGGCGTGAAGAAATCCTCACTTTTTTTGTTTTGATACGCCAGACCATGGTAGCCAACTTTTTGGCACGAGCTGTCGTCGACGAAGTGTTGCCTCCCGCTTTCTTATCGGACCAAAACAACAAGCGACCGGGCGAGCTTGTCATCGAGAAGGCCATTTCTTTGCTATCACGCGAGCATTGTACTGCTCGTTTGGAACGCGTATGGGGTCCTGGTGACGGCCGTCCCATCGAAGAACTCAAAGTGGCAATGGATCAGATGCTTCAAGAGTATCTCCTGAGCCGGGAACTAGACGAGTGTGCGCGTTGCGTCAAGGAACTGGACGCAGCTCATTATATGCACGAGTTGGTGAAACGAGGTGTCAAGATTGCGATGGAGCAGGACGGAAAAGATTCCTCCACTCAGCATGAAAAATCGTCCATCGATGCCATGGCAGCCCTGTTCGGATTTTTGGTCAAGAACGCCATCATCTCAGAATATCAAGTAGCCAAAGGTGTCGACCGCCTTCACCGCATTCTAGACGATTTGAAGCTCGACGTACCCGCAGCCTCAACATTGTTGAGTGACTTTGAAACTCTGCTGCGAGAAGAATTGCCAGCATTGGTCAAGGATGAAAAGAAAGAGTAGATTATGGGGCCTCTGTATTTCTCACTTGAACATTTTCGCAGATACGTTTGGATACACATTGATTCTTCCTTTGCGTCAGGTTTGTTGCACCGCCCAACAATCTTCCGATTCCACTGTTCTACCGGATCTTGCCCGTTTTAGGAAAAGGAGTTCTATTACAAGTTGGTACTTGACCTGTAGTTACTCGACACCTATACTACCGTACTCCAGTAGAATACAATTTGGCCTTTTCGCATCATGCATCCGAGAGTTGCTAGCTAGCGATGATTCGTGAAGATATTATGTCAGTCATACAGAATTCATATATGTGTTCGGAGCTATCAAGTTACATGCACTCTGTACATTTCCGTGCAGCTTTACTCTTCCATTCCTTCTTCGTCTTCCTCGTCATCTTCCTCCTCCTCTTCTAGTTGCTGCTTGGCCCACTCTTCTGCCGTCTTGAGAAGATCCTTTGGAACCCCTTGATGCGTCCACCCGCTCGCCTCGCAAATCCAGCTCACCTCTACCTCAATTGGCTTGGCGTCCTTCTGCTCCTGGTGCAAAAGAAAGAGTATTTTCAAGATTTGCTTGACCGCCTCTTCTACAGGAATAGGATTCTTGTGCAAATTCAGCTTTTCCAGCTCTGTTTTGGCAGCCTGCTTACCCTTTCCAGTAGCGACTCCGTAGTATTTGTAAGGGGCACCGTTTGGTTCCAACATTTGCAAGGAGCATTCCTTGGTATCCGGATCGTATCCTGCCAATACGGCCGCGGCTCCAAAAGGACGAAGAGCACCATGCAATGTAAAGTAATGTACATATGATCCAAGCCGCTCGCCTAAGACATCAGGAGGGATCTTGCTGCCATATTGATCCTGCCAATCTGCGGCCTCTTCTACCACGCGTTGGACGAGGACGCGAGCGTCGGGGAGAAATCCCGTCGAGGCACACCCAATATGTGTATCGCAGGTGTGAATGCGCTTATAGGAACCGCTAGTAGCTACCACCATTTTATGATTGACCGGCTTGGCACATCCCAAGACAACTCCATTGCTGCATTTGATTCCAAGGACAGGGCCGGCGTTCTCCACCGCTTTGGTGGCATACTCAACCTGAAAGATCCGACCATCAGGAGAGAAGGTGGCGGAAGAGAGATCGTAACCAGATCCTGAAGATGCCATGACGATGATTTAAATCACAAGAGAGAAGGGCACGTGGGATCCAAGGTTTGTGGACGTTTGCTACACAAAGAGGCTGGTGAGCAGTGAGCACTGACACGATGCAATGTTGTAGCGACAAGAGTCCGAACATTTACGATTTACAACAAACCGAGACATTGAGGATAGAACAGTACTACGGGTACATAGACCGTGTGTACCGGTAATACAATTTGCTCGATTCAGACAGTCTACCGTACCTTTAACTACCGTACCGGTACGTAGTGTCTGCCGATACTCGAAGCAGCTATGATACCGTACCATCAACGCGTTACAAAACCGCGAGAGGAAGGATGCCGAAGCTGGAAGAAATCCTCATCCTTAACGCATTCTGTAAAAAACCATTGTTGCCTATGATTGTGACTATTCAAAATCTAGTATTTACTGTTAGAAGTATTTGGTGCTACTAGTAGCTAGCTAGAAATTCATTTTTTTGTCTTTGACATCGCCCCAACATACTACAAACCAGCTAGACCATTAGCTGCTCCTCTACAGTCTTACATAATGAATCACAGCATCGCGACGCTTTCATCGTTTGCATCTCAACTTGCATGCTGTCTATCCTCGGCTACCACATAATATTTTCAACAGTCCCAGTTTCGTAAAAAATCAAGACTTGATTCCAGAGTTAAATGGAGTACCTTCCGTTTGGTACCAGTACTTTAACAAAAATTCAGCAGTAACTTGTAGGATGTCACTCCTGACTCGGAATGGAAGAAATCTAGATTGGATAAACATTTGAAATCTGCTTTTCCTCAGCTATCCGCTTCTCCGCTGGCGATGGTTTCTTATCTGCATCGGTTGAATCTTTTTCCTGGCTTTTGTCTCGATCCTTTCCCACCCTGTTCTCGTCTCCGCTATCAACAAGAAGAAGTTCCATCCCTCGAGTTCCACTCCCTCTCATGTCAAGCAGCATGCGTCGCCGTAGCTCAGGGGCACCTTCCCTTAGGCTTTGACACAACTTCTCATAAGCCTGCTTAGTATTGAGCGGGATCCAGTTGCCCTTATGCGTCTTATCGCGACGAACAAAGCGGCCACCGCGTGATGTGATAATGTCCAAGAGCTTCCACGCAATAGCTGGCTTGTCTGATCTTTTAGAACAAAGGTAGACGGTTTGATACCCATTGACTAGCTTGCGTAAAAATAGGTTGCCGCTGTGATGGTTCGTAGGGGCCCCTCGACCGCAAACCACATCGTACTCTCTCAGTTCACCGGCAAGCCGAGAAGGTGCTGCATCATTTGATCGTCGAACACTGGGACTTCTCTGCAGACACCCTTTTGTTGCTGTTGGAGATGGTGATGTGTTTGATCCAGAAATTTGAAACTCGTCAAGAGGTTGGTGAAGTTCTGATCTTTCGGGCCGAATAGGAGTCACCATAGTGGAGGTTGGGGAAAACTTGAATATCCCTCTATGTCTTTCAATAGGCTCGTGACGTACAGACTGAGACTCCATTCCGTATCGGATGTTGGGGTCTGGAATCCCGTAACCCATGTAGGCACAGGGATTCGTACCGTTCCTACCAAACAGTTGATCGTAACCGTGGTTATGATAATGAGGCGGAGGAGGTGGAATGTCTTCGAAAGATGCAGAATGTTGTTCCAAATGGCTCTCATGGCTTTGATGTCGAGAGTAGGGTGGATTGTGATAGTAGCTGCGATATGATGGGTAATGATATTGGTAAGAAAAATTGACATCATTTTGACGTCCATCGAAAGTGTCTCCCCCTCCAGTACCATAGCTTCTCCAGTGCTTGGGACTGTATTTACGATTGCCTCGTGGGGAACTCTCCTCATGGCTTTGATTGCGTTGGGGATCCATTGCGTTGCGATTTTCTTTTCTAATCAATCGATGAAGTTGCAGTGGGTCGGGGATGTTGAGATCAGTGGGAAAATGGTTCTGTCGCGCGAAGAACATTAATGGGTTGACTCATGACGTCTTTGATTTGTAAGAAGAGTTGGATGGGTTGCAACCATGGATACTAGGTCGGTCGCTGGTGGTGTGCTTGGGATCCGTAGCCATGAAACCAAGTTTGGTGATGGGAGCTTCTTTGAATTCTGTGACGGCTTTACACTTCTTCCCCACAAGGAGAGAAACAATATCGGCATCCTTCGTAAGTACATTATTATCTTCCAAATCTTTGCTCCCGTGGTTGAGGTAGATAGATGGAGGGTGATCAAAACTGACACTCGAACAACAATGGGAGAGACTTTGGCCTTGCTGGGCCATGAAGAATGAGGCAGGATTCGTTGGATGAAGTGGGTTTGGTTGGTGCGTTGCTCCGACCCACTTCTTACTTCTTACTTCCGCGTCCAAATGACTTATTCGACTCTATACCTCCGCATTATTATTGTCAATAAAATGGGGGGGGGGGGCGATGTACAAAGGAAGGCAATGACCACTGCTTGCTTGAACATTTGGAAAGGGTAAGGCTCTCTCTCTATGATAGGTCTGTGCAAGATAGGAATGCACTCTTCATTTTTGTATTGCAAATGGATACAATGTATCGACACCGTTTGGCTTCTGTGAATCTCCTCTGGTCATCCTACTAGCTAGAAGTCGGACAAGTCTAACAAGATACTGCAGCATCTACTAACAGTAAAATTCGACATCTCGCTCACAGTCGATAACGTTGGTAAAATAATAACCAAGATCCCTTCTTTTTACTATATTGCGTAAGTTGGTGGAGTATCACGCCGACGTCTCCGATTTCAGTGAGCCCCTTGTCAACTAAGGATAGCGCGTGCCACGTTCAACAAGCTAACGCAATGAGGTAGAAACAGCGAAAAAATTGTGATTACAGTTAATGTTATGGATCCATGGTCAAGTGAATAATCGAATGTACGTTACATCTTTTTTACCTTTCATCTCTCATCTCTCAGTTCCGTGGTAAATTGGCTAACAAAGGAGAGACCTCCGAATTTTCTTTGTCGATATCTCTGCTGCTGCAGGTCAGGCCCCAGTACATAGTACGGCGCAGTCGTTGAATAACCACACACCCACTAGTAACTGTAAAAAGGAGAGAAACGGCTCGCTCCCAAGCAAAGTTGTCGGAAAATCTTTCCGGATATTCCAAGCAATTCATCCTCATAGTTTGCAATCTTTTCGATTCATGGAATCCATCATTCGTTTTATCCTTCACATGAATAAAGATAGCAAGCAAGCAATAAAATAAGAATACAAGAACTACCGGTAGTAGAATTGGTCTTTTCAGTTTAACAGTAGTAACTGAAGTATCATAGAACTCACAGTCATGTGGGGAGTCTTAGAATCGAGCGAGTCACACGGTTAAACATTTTTTTACTCCGAGTACGTAGTACGTAGTACCTGTAGTATTTTTTCGCAATCTCTCTATGAGAAGCGTGCTTGACTTCCTTCGCTTGCTTCGCGACGGCTTCACCGTTAACACAGACATCATGACGACTTCCCACTTCCCAGCTTCCCGCTACGAGGTACTATGATACGTATTGTGAATTATGACGGTACAATCTCAGTTTCACCCACACTCTAATACTACTGTAGAGTACAGTACGTTAACTGTGTAAATTGAAACAACGGTACAGGGCGTGATAAAAAAAGAGCGCATCACATCATTTTCGAATTTCATCATGATTAATGATGGATCGAAGACTCGCTACTCGCTACTCGCTACTCGCTACTGGACCGGTAGGTACCTGGTACTACGTGAAATTCGTCGTACGATCCATCATGGGGAACACACCACCATCATCTATGTTTGCTGCTACCTGATACGTTGCTACGTACCAATTGATCGAACCTCCATCGACATCATCTCCTTTCGAAGCCAAAGCGTTCTCGAAAGGGTGGGAACAAGAGGAAGCTTGGCGTAGAATACTGGCCCGTCAGTGATTGTTTTTGGGTAGACTCATCCCGTCAAATGTCTCATAAAATCTGTTCAACGATCCACAAGTACACAACAAGTTAAAAAGTACACAAGAACTCAAGAATCTAAAATATTACAACCCAATTATCGTCATTATGAGTGAATCCAAATGTCCCTTTTTGCATGCCAACAACGGTCGAACTAATGAGGATTGGTTCCCGAATACACTCAATCTCAAGCCATTGGCGCAAAACAACAACCGAACCGACATAATGCCTGCCGACTTTGATTATGCTACGGAATTTCAGTCGTTGGACTTCCCGGCGTTGAAGAAGGATTTGACGGATCTCATGACTGATTCGCAAGACTGGTGGCCGGCTGATTATGGAACATATGCCCCCTTTTTTGTTCGAGGGAGTTGGCATGCCGCCGGTACCTATCGTGTCCAAGATGGCCGTGGTGGGGCCGGACATGGACAACAACGATTTGCTCCCCTCAACTCGTGGCCCGACAATGGCAACCTGGACAAGTTTCGTCGCCTGTTGTGGCCCATCAAACAAAAGTATGGTCGCAAGATTTCCTGGGCCGATTTGATGGTCTTGGCTGGCAACGTCGCCCTGGAGTCCATGGGATTTGAGACCTTTGGATTTGCTGGTGGACGTCCCGATGTCTGGGAGCCCGAGGAAGACGTTAATTGGGGACAAGAATCCGTGTGGCTCACTGGAGATAAGCGATACAAGGGTGATCGACAACTCGATCAGCCATTGGGAGCCTCAGAGATGGGTCTCATCTACGTCAATCCCGAAGGACCGGCCGGAGAACCGGATCCAATGGCTGCCGCCAAGGACATCCGTGAGACCTTCGGCCGCATGTCCATGAACGATGAAGAAACGGTGGCTCTCATTGCCGGTGGACATACCTTTGGAAAGGGACACGGAGCTGGAGATCCTTCCAATGTCGGTCCGCAACCTGAAAATGCAGCCATCGAAGAACAAGGTCTTGGTTGGATCAGCAGCTTCAAGTCTGGCAAGGGACCTGATACTATCACTTCAGGTCTGGAGGGAGCTTGGACTAACAATCCTACGCAATGGGACATGGGCTACTTTGAAAATTTGTTCGGTTACGAGTGGGAACTAAGCAAGTCCCCCGCTGGAGCAAACATCTGGGTCCCAAAGGATGGAAAGGGTGATGGAAAGACACCTGACGCCCACATCAAGGACAAGTTCAACAACCCTGTAATGTACACCACTGATATTGCCCTCAAGATGGATCCTAGCTATCTAAAGATTTCCAAGCACTTTCATGAAAATCCAGAAAAGTTCAAGGATGCCTTTGCCAAGGCTTGGTACAAGTTACTTCATCGCGATATGGGTCCCTACGTCAGATGCTTGGGTCCAGAGGTGCCACCCCCACAAATTTGGCAAGATCCCATTCCAGCAGCAAAATCTGCTCCTCTTGACAACACTGACCAACTAATTCTTAAGAAGAAGATTCTGGAAAGTGGTTTGTCGGTCACCCAATTGGTGAAGACTGCATGGGCTTCCGCCTCCACTTATCGAAACTCGGACAAGCGTGGAGGAGCCAATGGAGCTCGAATCCGCTTGGAACCCCAAAAGAACTGGGAGGTGAACGAACCCGCTGAACTTCACAAAGTATTGGCCGTTTTGGAAGGAATTCGAGAAGATTTCAACAACTCAAAGTCGATGATTGGAGGCATCAGGAAGGCCTTCGGATCGAACCCAAAGAAAGTCTCCATGGCTGATCTTATTGTACTGGCTGGAACCGCTGCTGTCGAGAAGGCTGCCAAAGATGCGGGCTACGACGTGACTGTCACCTTTACTCCTGGTAGAACCGATGCGACACAAGAAATGACGGATGTCAATCAACAAAACTTCTTGGAACCTTTAGCCGACGGCTTCCGCAATTACATTAAATCTGATGTTAACGCTCGCCCTGAAGAAATGTTCGTTGACAAGGCCTCTCTGATGGCATTGACAGCACCTGAAATGACTGTACTTATTGGAGGTCTTCGTGTATTGGGTGTGGGCACAAATGATACAAGTCCATTCACACAGAACGTAGGTACCCTCACCAATGACTTCTTTGTTAACTTGTTGGATATGAGTACAGTTTGGAAACCAAGTATTGACAAAAAACACTATTATGAGGGTCGAGATCGGGCAACAGGTCGTTCAAAGTACAGTGCTACCAGTGTAGACTTGATCTTTGGATCCAACTCCGTCCTCCGTGCCTATGGGGAGGTGTACGCTAGCCACGATGGCAAGGATCAATTTGTCCATGATTTCTGTGCTGCCTTTGCCAAGGTCATGGACCTTGATCGGTTTGATGTAAACAGAAGCGTCACTCGTAGCAAACTGTGAACGTTTGAATAAATAGAATGGTGTCGCTAATTTACACGATCAATAATGATATTTCATACTCTTGTCGTCTTGTAACATGCTATCGAGAGCCAGACAACCACTGCCAAAAGGTGCGATTGCGGTCTGCATATTTCATGACAGCCACTCCATTTTCGCTGGTCGGTCGATGCTCTTTGTAGACTTTCAGGACGTGCTGACCAGCTTTGGTGGCCCTTAGCTCGTCTCCAAGAGACCTAACTTCGGGTGGTAGCTTTTCTTCATCCGATAGCCAAAACTCCATTTCCGGCGGTCGCAAATACGGGTATGACAAGGCAGCCAATGTCAAATCAGCAGCTGTAAAACCATACGATTTGCTCTTGCTGTCCATCAAGTACTGACCGCCATTTTCTTCTAGCTTCTTGGACATTTCTGCAAAGACAGCCTTCATTTCATTCACACTGGCATGATAGGTCTCTTCATTGACACCCAAGGCCTTCGAAATACCCTTGGCCAAGCCATTGGGCAAGAACTTTGCCCACAAGGTTGCTTCGACGGAAGCCATTTTGCGAGGATCAGCGGCGATGGCTTCGGTGCTGGTTTGATATTTTTTTAAGTCACCCAACAAGTGATAGTAAGAATGACATCGTACTGCCGGACCCAATCTTTTTCCAAGATCCGCTTCGATGGCTTTGACTTGATCGGCAATATCCTCTGGGTGGAGACTGGGCATGAGTTGTAACACTATTTTAGAGGATTCCCAAAGGACCGTGTTCTTTGGGCTACCGTCTTTCTTGGGAAGAACCACCATGGGGGTGATGGATGCTTGTTGGTTCGAAACTTTGAGTGGTTCGTAGCTGTGTAAGCCCGGAGGGTGACCATCTTCAGTGTAGTAGTAGGGATTTGAATTGTCTCTTTCCAGCATGTCCAAAACCCAGCGTACCTTTTCACAGTAATGCGACCCGGCAATTGTAATGAGACGAATATGATCTGTCTTGGTGTGAGAAGGAGGTTCGCACTGCCGCACAGTCGACCAAATGTCAATAATGGCTTTGGCCACGATGAGTGGTCCAGAGGAAGACTCCTTCATGGTCATTGTAGCTGCATTTTCGTTGGGTAGGCGACCTTTTGGTGACGGAGTCGGTGTCGACGATGCCATTCTGCAACAGGAGGAAATTTCCAAAAGAGATCTTTTTTTGGTGAACAGGATTTTGACCTTTTTGTGGCTTCGTTGACGACTTGGGTTCCAAACAGTTCGCGAAGATTGAAGATACTCGGACGGGGAAAAGAATGTTATAGAATATATTATATTAATTTATTATTATATTGTAGGAAGTAATAGTCTTAATACGTGTTACTTATTTCATGGGAATGCTTCCAGAAGCATCGCGGTATAATACATCCAAGGAATTGATACCACCGGTAGTCGACTGGATCTCTCCCTGTACTTGCGTGGAGAGTACTTGTCGTAGGTAGTACAGGTACCGGTAGATGAATACTATTTGAACAACAATGACGTGGTGGAATCTCCTTCGAATGTAACTTCGCAACTTGAGACTTCGGAAGAACAACTTTTGTCCCCTCTCACATGCCTCATCAGAGAAATGACTGGACATTCGATCAGAACGCCGAAGAATGAGAAAGATACGGCACAAAATCTCAACCGTGTTTGTCCATCAATGAACTACCTGTGTCGGTAGTAGGAGTTGATCGCTGAGACAACATTCTATTTCTTTGGTCGTTATATTTGAGATTATGGACGAGATTTCCAATGACGAGTTTCACCGCCTTACTGGTGCTGATTTCCCTTGCCTTCGGTGAGACTCTCGTTGTGAATTTGTCCTGTTTACTGTTTACAGCAGAAAGGGTAGCATTGTTCTTGCATTCAGAAACGTGATTCGCATTTCACCCTTTCAACTTTCACACTCACTTAACTGCATGATCAAACTAATGATATTGAGACCAGTGAGGATATTGCCGACCTCAGAAGATTGCCGAAATGTCGTGACAAGTGACATCACGACTGTTGAGGTCTGTCCGAACCGATTGCGCGAACACGGGATCAGCCATGCCATTGTGATTTCGTGCTCTCTTTTCACACCCGGTCAAGCCGTGTATGTCTCCCCCCTGTTCATTACAGCAAAAAATCCAGTCTTTTGTCCCAAAACAAGGAATCAGGTCGAGGAGCACATTCTAAGATATGGGGCCATCATTTTTGCAGTTTCGATTCAAACTCTGTTGCAGAATTCGAAGCTGGAAATGAAACCATGAAATCCAATCTTAACAATGACTACTTTTTTACCATTCCCCACATTAACAAGAGGGGTCTGATTATATCTTGTAGCGACCACGAAAACTCAATCACATTTTCCAATTGAGCAATATTTGGAAATGAGATCTTTGCCCAATCCTCCTAGACGACTCGTTTTCATTGTCTCACCGGTCCCCAATTACAAATACATCTGTTAACAAATCCCAAATCTATCTTGGTAAGATTAGCCAAGCGATGTCAACTAATATACACACGGACACATAACATCAAGGGCGCAAATCCAGTCTTTAACAATGTATTTCTGACATGAAAAGATAATAGGACATCTTCGATACCACCATTGAGACTAAGGTGGAGGATGTATGTCGTGAGGAAGGAACACCGTTTCGTTGAGCTCAACGAAGACAGGATACCTTTAGTTCGTAATACCTCTCTTCCAGCATTTGTTTTCTTCCACCAACCAAAAAGCCTGTGTTATTCAAGCCTTTCCAAGTCTGCCATGGAACCATTTTTCCAGCCGAGCTGTGGAGCTCCTTCAACAGATCACGAAGCATTCGGTTTGCGAGGCGTAGTATCATCAACGGGATAGTCAGCTTTGCCACGATTCTCCTTTTCGGAAGAAGATGACATAGAACATATCCTGATGACACGACAGGGAATTTCGGTATAGGATATGGATCATAATCGGAAGGTCAACTTGCTCATAATTTACGATTTTCCCACGTCACATGGGCGGAAATCCCCTTATTCCAATGGTCGCAAGATCTTTGTGGTATGATTTCAAAACCAAAAAGACGGATGCATACACTAGTAATGCATATGAATTGTTGGGTGAGGAGCTTCTGTACGACTAAGTACTGTGAATGAGCAGTTGAGGAACTGGATGTTGTTTGGTTTGTGTACAGTCAAAACCTCAATGAATTGATTTCTAGTTAACAACGAAGAATTATTGATAGAGGTATTAATTAGTATTTTATCAATGAAATTGTTCATCGATTGATCAAACGATCCAGTACATCAACCAAATAAGCAGCTTCTGCGGCATTATCAACATCTTTTATTGACAGACGATGAAATACCAAATGTGACAAGTTCATTAGAAGGTCTTCCTTCACAACATTTTCGTCGTCGTCGTTGTTGTTGCTACTACGAAGGATGACAATATGCGCCCCTTTTGGAAGAAATAGGGCCAAGAGTGTTGCTTCGCTCATGGTAGAGACCAAGATTCTGGTTCTCGAAACAGTATTGATCATATCCGATATGCTTGCTTGATCAGTATCGACGTTCTCAATCTGAACCATTCTGTTGGTTGAAAACCGTGCTTTAACGGCGTTCACGTATTTGTCCACATTTGACTCAGAGGTTCTTATCATCGTTATGATCGAAGGCTTCGTTTGTACAGCCTCCGCTTCACGATTTGATATTCCCATGTTGTAAAGGCAGTAGTTTCGAAATCTCCAGAATAGCCCTCCCCTCCCGAGATTGTTACCGCTTTTTGTTGTTTGCCTCCCTTGTACGAGGTTTCTGACACCTCGTGAAGTCAGGGGTCCCATCCCGGCAACTCCATCTTTGGCGCAAACAAGATTTGACTCCGGCGCTACCTCTTCATCGAATAATCGCAATGTTGCTTCAAGCTGTGTGGAAATGTGAGACAATTCGTTTTTGCTGTGTCCGATCAGCTGTCGAAATATGTTCATGGTCTCAACACATTGCTGATTTTTGCCGAAATTCTCGTCATCGCAGGCTCCAGGAAGCGCTGATTCCTCCGACACCATTCGCATTAGAAGTGGTTGCTGTTTGTATCGCGGTTCTCTGTATAAATCATCTCCGTTCACTTCTGCTAGCTGAAACATGTGCAGCAAATTGAAAATTGGGAAAAAATCGTCCCAAAGTAACCGACTTGGATCCCAAGCTCCAGTTGATTGAAAAGGAGTAAATATAACGTGTTCCTCCAATGCATAGTATTTGTCGGGCGGTACTGAGTTGACAACCCTGGGGAACCACTTCAATGGATGTTTGTCGCTTGAGAAAGGTATCCACTCTGGTCGGATGCCACCCAACGAGACGCTGTTGACACTGGTTCCATCTTCTAGGAATATTGGTGATGCGGTGGTAGAAGGATCGTGAAGAACAGAGGAGGTCATATCCATCAATAACGGATGATGGTTATCCTTGGGCAAAGTCACCATCTCCTGCAACGAGTTGTCGACCGGTCGAAGGTAAACTTCAAATTCTCTGCTTGAAACGTTGAAACAAAGGAACCGAAAGTGACACGATCGTTGCATCCAAGCATCTCCTCCTTGGTAATTCTCACCAACGCAGTGAAGCGACGTGTACGGCCGGGAATGATACGATGTATTCTTGGTCAAGTCATGAAAAAAGACAGCATATCCATTGAAATGTCCACTGGGTTGTAACGGTGTTGGCGTCGATCGAAATGGCTGCAGGTGCGGTTCAGATAATGTCCAAAAGGGATCATTATCGTCGAGTCCTGTCAAAGTGGTGAATCCCCATAGAATCCAAGCAAATTGAAGAGTAAAAAACCCCACGACACCCTTGACAAATGCTCGTGACATCGAAAATTGCCTATGACGGCCAAATTGTTCCCGATTCGCGTCGTTTCTCGCGTTGATGCCCTTCATGGATCTTAGTGAACTCATGTTCCACGTAGAACATTCAAAAGTTGATCTGGATAACTGCTGGGAGGCTGTTCATGTTCAATTCTGTGGAATGCAATTCTTGGACTGCGGATAGATGAGGTGACGAGATGAGGAATGTTCACGATGCGTTGGAAGCGAATGCGAATGCGAGGAGGGGTTAGTCATTGTGACACGACAGGACACTCCATCATACGAAGTAGTCATTATTTACTTTTGTTTTACTGTCATTTTTTAACTACGACGTAAATTTTACTAACATGGTAACTAACAGTAAACCATGAAGAGACTTTTATTGCTCATTATTTCAGTTAATTATTTAGAGTTGAGCGGTTTTTACTATTACGTTCATTTTTTCTAGTCCACGAAACTACTACTCCGTACTACTCCGGACTCCGGACTCCGGAGTACTACGTATGATACCGTCGGAATAATAGAGTACCGCACTACGATGAGATTTCTGAAGAAACTTGATGCCGACCATGAAATGAATATGGCTGGACGGCTGCTCGAGCCAAAACATTTCACATTTCATTGCTAGAGTAATAGAGTAGTCCGATGTTCGTCCCGCTTCTGACTCCCGTCGCAGCCTCGCAAAAGTTTGCCGCCAAACGGCTTCAGGATCATTTTTCTCTACCGTTCACAATCCAAACTTCCAGTTAATCCTTCTTCGTTCTTTTCCATGGCCAGCTTGGTGAGACAGCGAAAGATTTTCTGAAGCCAGATAAGGAGTTTCACAGGAACAACATACAGATACTAATAGTACAAGAAAGTTGAAAAACCGTGAGAAGCAATGTCGTTCTCGAATATTCCAACTCTTGGTACTACGGCATCGCATCAATTCCATCTGCAGACTGTTTGTCATGCTTTCCGAAGACAACGGTTTCTGGTGTTTTGAATATGGTTACATGGTTACTACGTAGTAGATCGAGAAGAAAAGAGACGATTTGCTTAGAAGAATGCGCTTTCGATTTTTGCGTGCCTTCTAGTCTCGACCGATATCGTCCAAAAATTATGGACGTTGGTTCTTATTGTCAATGACAGACACAGAGAGATCCCTTCCCCTATCTTGAGGATTCAGTTGGGTAGCTCCCTTGAACGAATCGATTAACTACGAGTAAATATAAAAAAATTGTGCAGGGAACGTGAACGAACACACCCCCCCCCCGTCGTTTGGCATAATTGGCGACGGGTGATGCAACGACTCTTGTGATTTTGAATCAAATTCCTGAATTAAGATCAATCCAACTACTACGCATTCATTAAACACATTACTCTTACACTGGAAGTCCACCTCGGCGAGGTCCAAGAACATTCTTGGCTTCCTCAGCTTGTCCAAGCCCAAGAATGTTCTGACACTTCAAATCCGCAAAGGCGGTTTCCAGACGCTTCACGGTGTTGACTTCGGCAGCTCGCATACACTCGCGGGGCTAAGAGAGAAACAAACGAAGCAAAATAAAGGTCAGGTTTGGCTTCTTGAGAGCAATGGCGACGAGACGCAACTGATAAGACTTACATCGTAGTATTTCTTGTTTGGTTTGTCTTCTCCTTCTGGGTTACCAATTTGGCCTTGCAAGTAGTCATGGTACTTGGCCTCGAAGTTCTTGATTCCCTCCCAATAACTCCATTGGGTATCAGTATCGATATTCATCTTGATGACACCGTATCCGAGTGACTTTTGAATATCCGACACATCGCTGCCACTTCCTCCATGGAAGACAAACATGACAGGCTTCTTGTCGGCTGGTGCCTTGTCTCCAAGCTTTTCAGTGATGTACTCCTGCGCATTGTTCAAGATTTCAGGCTCCAACTTTACGTTACCTGGCTTGTATACCCCATGAACGTTACCAAACGCTGCCGCTACCGTGAACTTGTTAGATACCTTGCTGAGCTCCTCGTACGTTTGATAGATTTCTTCCGGCTTGGAGTACAAATCTTCTATTGGCCGGTCGGAATTGTCGACGCCATCTTCTTCTCCACCTGTAATGCCCAATTCCATCTCCAACAACAGACCTATCTTGTCCATGCGCTTCAAATAGTCCTTGCAAATCTCCAAGTTCTCTTCCAAGGGCTCTTCCGACAAGTCGATCATGTGGCTAGAGAAGAGTGGTTCTCCGTGACTGACAAAATATCGCTCCGATGCAGCAATCAAACCATCGACCCAGGGCAAGAGTTGCTTGGAGCAGTGGTCCGTGTGGAGAATAACGGGAACTCCGTATTGCTCGGCCATGGTGCGCACGTGAAAGGCACCCGAAACCGCACCTGCAATCGCCGCACGGTAACCCGAGTTGTCCAGTCCCTTGCCTCCATAAAATTGAGATCCACCACTGGAGAATTGGATAATGATGGGAGCGTCGTTAGCTCTAGCGGCTTCCAGACAAGCATTGATACCGGAACTTGACACACAGTTGACAGCCGGAATGGCATATCCTTTTTGGTGGAAACAGGTGCAAGAAGGCATGGGTCAGTATGACATGAATTCCAAACAACGACAAAACGTGGATGATGTGATGGACAGAGACACCATTTCCGTCTACAAATCACGACATGACACCTGACGTACCGTTTTGTTTAGCGTGTTCCAACAAGTCCATCATTGCCTGTCCGGAAAGAACACCAGGATGGATACTTTCGGGAAGATTGGGGTACTTCTCAATGGCACAATCGTCTTCGCAAGGAAGTCCCACATCTTCACTCATGCCTCCCTTGAGAGCAAAAGGAGAGGTCCTGGTAGAAGCCGGTACAAAGGCGCTGGTCATGGACACAGCCGAAGAAACGAGAAGAGTGGCAACGGAGAACTTCATGGTGGAGCTAGGGGTGACTTGTGGACAGAGAAGCGAAATATGAGACGTTTTACGCCGTACTACTGTTGGTGGACGACAGAAACAGTGGACGAAACTGTTGTCGTCGACGACAACGCAAGTGCACAAAGAGGAAGACTATGAAAGATTCCAATAAAATTAATATGTATCCAATCGCAAGCGACACGGACGTGTTGTTGGTTGTCGTCGTCGATCGATCGATTTCTAGCTAGTAGTGTGTACAGTGAGTTAGCTGTAAGTACGGTAGTTTGATACATTATTGCGTGTCTCTTTCGCACATTTGATCCTTTCGAACGCCACACGTGTACGTGTCACAGTGGCAGTCCTTGAGGTTGGGGGAAGAGTGACGTAGATTTTCTCCGGTCGATGGAGTCGAAGGATACTACAAAAGTGCCAGATTTGATTGGGGGTGTGAGTGCACGCGCGAACGCAAGTCCAATACCCCTGTTCTTGTGACAATGGTTCGATGCGAGGAACGAGTATCCCATCCTACTAGCTAGCTAGAGCAGAGAGTAAAGAGTAGAGAGTTCCAAGAATTCCGAAACGTACTTCGGCACACTGTCGTGGCAAGGAAAAAAAGGAAAACAGCAGCAGCATGTGCATGATGTCAATCAAATAATGTACTATCGTATCCGTAGCACCCGAGAGAGAGCTGAGTCGAGCACCGAAATTTCTGGAAGATCAATCATAATTCTGGAATGCTTAACAAAACATCAATTGTAAAACTTTCTGGCTACCGCACTTGGCTCTATTGCTCTGACATCTGACATACTTGCCATAAAGGATGAGGAGTGGAAGGTGGACACATCGATTGTGTCAAGTTGTAATTCTTTTGAAGGGATCAAATCTTCTTGATGGGCTCGGAAAGGTGCACTCCTTTGGCCTCATGTCCCCCGTGAGTTCACCATATTATTATTGTTGCAGAAGTCAGTCCGTCCCTACCCCCAGTGCTCCTCTCTCAATGACATCCTCCAACAAAAACGACGGAAATAACATCGAGAAAGAGGACAGTCCCGAAGAAAATGACAAAACCAATCATGAACTTTACCAGCAACTACAGTCTCGCCATGAACATTTGCAAGTAGAAAAGACCCGGACCGCTCTGGAAGAGCAACATATCCAGTCGTTCTTGAAACGACGACCGCGCAAGTTGCCCTACGAAGATGCGCGCAAGTGGGTCCAAGCTAACTTGGGTGCTTCCACCAAAGAAGAGTACGACGACTTGGTGGCCAACGGTAACTTGAGGACGCCGTACATTCCCAAACGACCGGAAGAATACTATACTTCCACAAGAGAGTGGATTTCGTGGGATCATTTTTTGACGGGCATCTTTGATGATGAACAACCGTCTGGGATCCAGCCTTCCACCGGGGTCTTTCACTGACAGCAGCAAAGTAATATCATTGGTAGAACAATGCCTTGTCATTTTCTGCCGTGGCTAGATATAGAATATAGCATGTCAGCACCAAGTGCCAGGTATCCATCCAAACGGATGCACCAGCATTGGTCACTGTGCACAGTTGTATCAGGTTTCGTAGTGAATGGATTCGACTTGCTTGCCATCTAGATTTACGTCAGGTCCTACGGCAGCATACCGATCAATCCATCCAAATGGATGTACCAGCAGTGGTCACTGTGCGAAGTTACATCAAGTTTGATAGTACGACGTAAATGGATTCGACTGACTTGCCATTTTCAATGTATCTAGATTTACCTTATCTCTACTGATACGACAATCTGTTCATATCTCTCTGCAGAAATTTCTCGGTACGATGCTACTCCGGGGTATGTTGTCTCGTTTATGTCTCCACTACATTGAACATACCAACATATTGAACTTACTATCGTATCTTGTTGTGACTGTTGCAAAGACTGTACCGTACCGCCACGGTCTTTTTTGGTCGCAAAATTATTACCGGTAGGTCATCGTAAGATACACCCCAAACTTGTGTGTGTGGGGTGGTAGCCAAGATGTGAATGACAGTGCGATGATGTGATTACAGTTACGACAGTATTCTTTTTTCAAATTTCAACGTAACGTTTTCTATATCGAAAGTCTCATCAAGTCGGACTTCCTATCATATATTTTTGTTGTTTTTTTGTCGGATCTGCTTCAGAGATACTGTAGCACCTACACTCTCGAGCACTCGTTCCTGCTCTACTTTTTCTGATAGTGAAACGACGCCCAATGCAAACACCAAAAAGATGTCAGACGCCACCAAGAAGAAATTGAAGATCACAAAGGTGCCATTGCCTGACTTTTTTATCGCTTTGGTCTTGCCCGATGCTCATGCACATCGTCAGCCGAGTCAAGGAGAGGTGGATGAACTGCGTGATAGAACGACCGAGTTTTGGACGACACAATTGAAAGAAACATCCTTTCCCAAAAAGTTCAAAAAGTTGAATCTGAAGATTGAACGAACGCAATTTGGTACGGTGAATGAAGAGCAAGCTGACATTGAAGTCGCCCGTGACCTGGACCCACGCTTTAATATGTACGTCGAATTCAGTGGTGTCGTTCACTTCGCGTCGCGAGGAAGTGGTGTCCCAAGTGGGAACGAGGCATTTGCCGAAATGACGGCGTCGGATAGTTTAGAGTATTTGGTCGGTTTTGTGAGAGGAATGGAAAGCGATTGTTTGTTTGCCAACGCTACCGAGGTTTGTGCTCGGCGATTGGTTATTGATCCCATGGCCGAGGGAGGGAATGTGCGTGCGCCCACATTTTTCTTTGCCTTTGCGACCGAACCGTGGGACGATGAAACTCCCAAGGGACCCCCCACAGATGAGGATGTTGAGGTGTTCCGTCAAAAGACGCATGACCATATTGACAAAAACTTGAAGATAGCTTATCCTAATAGCTACGAAGGAAGCGAAATGAAGGTCCTCGTCCATGAGGCCGATTCCTCTAAGCCAGATGAACGGTTCGATGTCTATATCGAAAATGATTTCAAGGCCAGCTTTTCTTCAGATCCTCCTACAGAAGCGGAACTATTTAATGTGATTATGAAGTGTGGAGCGAGCGATTGTACTGAGTACTTGCAAAGTATGCAAAAAATCAAGAAATCGCGATTCGAAGATGTGACCACCGTGACAGTGCAGATTGTGGGTTTGGAAATGCCTGAAGTAGAAGATATGGAACCTGCGCCCGAACAGCAATCTGAATCCCCCGAAGGAGACCCACCAGAAGATGACAAAGAACATGCCATTGAACGTCAAGTTCCTATCTTTTTGGCCGTGTGCACAAATACAGACCCACCTAACCCGGAAGAAGTAGAGGTGTTTGACGAATTGATGGTTCGATACTTTTACACAGTTGTTCAGAAAGAATACCCAGATATTGTGAAGAATTTGTCTTTGAAAAAACTCTACACAAAGTTTGACCAAGGTATACCAGAGCCAAGATTCAATATGTGTTCCGAATGGAACGCTATCATCACCTTCAAACCAGAAAGTGAACCACCTGATGAGAAGGAATTGAACATTTTGATTGTCGAATGCAACATGTCGACCATTTTAGCCTACGTCCGTAAGTTGGAACCGGTACCGTTTAAGTCCACCACTGAAGTCACTATGCGTCGTCATAGCCAAAAACCTGGCCCGGATGATCCCATCATGGATGCCCGATTCGAGGCCGCCATTAAGTTGCCAGCAACCCCTGAACTTTTGGAACCGCCCGAAGACGAAGATGAAAAGGAACGAGAAAGGTTGGAAGCTGAGAAGGAAAAACAACGGCTCATCGCCGAGAAGGAACGGGAGGAACGAGAAGCAGAGGAACGTAAAAAAGCGGAAGACGCTCAAAGGGAAGCAGAAGCAAAGAGGAAAGCAGAGGAGTCTAGGAAAGCTGCCGAAGCTGAAGCTAAGCGGAAAGCAGACGAGGAAAGAAAACAACGAGAGGCCGAAGAGCGAGCCGCAGCTAAGGAGGAAGCTCGACGACTTGCCGAGGAGGAAGCTAAAGCTATAGCTGAAGAAGAGGCGAAAAAGAAAGCTCGAGAAGAGCGACTCAAGAAGGCTGCTGCAGCCAAGACTGCTCTTCTAAAGGCCGAAGCAAAGAGAAAGGAGAAGAAAGAAAAGAAAAAGAAGAAGGAAATTCCACCCCCCGTCGACGACGGATACGAATCACCCGACGAAAACCTTCCTCGTGTAAAGACATCCGATGTTTTCGTGGCACTGAAATTGGATCATGCCGAGACTGAGCCAAACGAGGAGGAGATGGAGACTCTACGCAGTAACACGGAGGCGTACTTTGCAGAGAGGTTAAAAAATAAGTATCCTAACACCTTTGCAAGTCTGAAATGCCAGGTCGGTGTGATGAAATGGAACGAGGGATATCCCAGACCTGAATTCAACTTTTATGTCGAATGGGATATTACGGCCAAGTTCCGTGATTCAGCCGATCCATCTTCGCCCATGAAGACTGTGGCCGGGACCAAACAGCGAAACGTGTTCAAGGACGAGGCTGGAGGAGGTGACACACCTACTAGCTACGAGTTGATGCGGTCTCTTGTTGTAGGAGCGAACATCATTCAGTATCTCACAGAAAGTGTTCGAGTGATCGGTGGACCGTTCGAACACGGAACAGCGGTTTACATCAAACAACGAGAATCATCATGAATGGGATATCACTTCATTGTTTTCTGGAGTGAGGTCAGAGTTACATGCCGTTGGAAGCAAACGTAGTGTTTCCGTATGTCTGCTGAATGAAAATTTCGAAAGTATGAGCCAAAAAATCTTTGATCGTCTACGGATGATTATCGGATGATCGATTATTTATGGGTCAAGGTAATCACGTGTAGTACTAATAGTAATATATCATCCCAAGAAAATCATAAATACACAACATTTATTTGCTTGCTTCTCACGGTATTGCTTTTTCACCATAAAACTTGGTTAGGACGACTTGGTCTTTCTACTGTTCTTGAGATCCATCGAAATACGGAAAAATGCCACAAGAGCAAGCAAGGCACCGGTGGCGAGCCAACAGATCCAAAACGGGGTCACCAAGAAAATTGTGGTTCCGAACAACAAAACAATCTGCATTGGAGTTCCGAAAATCAAGTAGTCGCTAGTAGTATAGCCACCAGGACCCATCACCATTAGATTCGTCTGATAGCCAAATGGAGTCATGAAAGCTGCACTAGCAGCAAGCATGATATTGTAGCTCATCAACTTGATATCTGTCCCGGCAGTTGTTGCAGCAGTAATTGCGATAGGAAAGATGAGAGCTGCCGCAGCGTTGTTTGAAACCAACTGACTAATCATAACTGTTGAAAGATAGACGGCTCCCAGAAGCCCGGCGTCGCCAATGCCGATGGCGTCGCCACACCTTACCAAGAAAGCTGCAACAGTACCAGCGACACCAGGGTTGACTAAGGCGGTGCCAATACCAAAAGCAGAAGCAATCGTCAAATAGATCTCCCATTTGATGGCTGCTCTTGCCTCAGCTTCGCTCAAGATTCCAAGCAAAACCATGAGAATTGCCGCCACCATTGCGCACCCCCATAGAGTTGAGAGCTTCGCCATGTAGCAAGCATAGGCTCCAATTGTCAAGAACACAGCTGGGATCAACATCCGCAATCTTGGGGGAGAAGAGTCCCTGATTTCAGCTACAAGAGCAAACGATCGATCATGCTGAACCTTGTTTGACATGAACGAAGGACCGGCTTCCAAAAGTAGTACGTCGCCGGCGTGTAGCTCGATGTTTCCAGGATATTCATGAACCCGTTTGCCTTCCCTTTGGACAGCAATCACAGCAGCACCATAAACAGTACGAAAACGAACTTCCTTGATGGTTTTGCCGACCAGAGGCCCTTTGCGAGCCACGACTGCTTGAACAAGGAGACGATTATACGGCTTCTCATTGATTTTCTCAACCTCTTCCCCCGCGAATGAGACCAGACCTGGAATTTTTCGCAGGTCTCCGATAGCAGAAGCTGTACCAGAAAACCAAAGTATATCGTCAATTTGTAACGGTTCGCTCAGAGCAACAGTAACGTACGAAGTAACGCCACCACCGACGTCCGGAACGGGAACAACGCGCTCCAGGCTGACAAGAAATATTCCAGGGAGACTGTTGATACCAACAGCCGCCGCAGTTTTTCCGACGAGTCCTGACTTTTGCACACGCATCGCAGAAAGAAACTCCTTGGACGGTATTCCTGTCGAGATATCGTCAGTTAACTTCATGACAAAAAGATCTCTCCAAACAGCTTCCTTTTCCTTGAAAGATACGGAATCAACAGTTTCTCCCGTTTCAATTCCTCCCTTTCCTTCTCCTTCAGTCGAGTTACTTGCGTTGAAGTTCAAAGGAGCAAGCAATGCTGAAAAGCCGGATTTTCGGCTTGATGCTTCATCTCCCTCGTAAAACCCTGTGGGTGGCAACTGAAGAAGTGGAGAGTCTTGTGAAGCTTGCAGGATCAAGATATCACCTTCGGCTAGCACAGTTGTCGACAGGGATTCAAGCAGCCCTTGACCATCTCGTTGAATCGCTACAATTGCGGCCTTGTAAGTTCTACGAAAGTCCATTTGGGCTGCAGTGGTCCCAACCAAACGGCCGTTGATTAGTACCTTTGCACGAACTACGCGGTGTCCCCTTTCCTTGACCGCCTCTGAGCCAGAGTAAGGCGCAAACAAAGCGTGCAGGGCTGTATAGATTTCCGCCACGTATTCCTCCGAACGATCGGAACATTCGCAACGCCAGATGGACAACGATCGCCCATGCTTTACTGCTGCCTCTGTGTGGTGAAGATCTAATTGTAGTCGAGCCAGGCACTTGGAAATATCAAGCAATAGACCAGATCTATCAGGAACATTGATTGCGATGATAGCCTTTTCTTGTTCTATGGCTATCACGATGGAACTTTCATTCATCAATGGGGGTCCAACATCTTCCCCACGAATGATATCTTCCGTGTGATGCACAAAACGCATTCGTTCATTTTGACTCGCACTCAGAAGGGTATCCAGATCGATTCCAAGGGTTTCCAGGTTTCTTGTTTCGGCCAATTCATCCTTCTTTTTTAGGGGTGAGGTAGCAGTGGTGGAGTCTGTCTCATGTGTTGAAATGGAATCTAAATCCTGCACTTCGTGGGTGACAACCTCCATGCCATGCTCCTGGCAAAATTCTCCGAAGGTCTCCACCAACCCAGTAAAGTACAAAATGTCACCTTGTTCCAGCACGAAGTCAGGTCCCACAGCATGATGGACATTTCCCGTTGCTCGGCGTTTCACTCGCACCAAATAAATTCCTCCAGTATCACGAAGTCCGGAACGTCCGGCCGTTCTTCCAACTGCAGGCGACCATGGAGTCAACCGAGCCGCTAGAAGCAAGTCGTCGGCGTCTTCATTCGATTGGATGGTGCTAGAAACGTGTCCTCGATTGAGAAAGATGGGAGTAAAGAAGACGACGTAAGCAATCCCAAGAAAGGTAACTGAAACACCGTACTTTCCAAGTTCAAGAAAAGGCAAGTTGGAGAGTTCTGAGTCTTCAGGGAACTGTTCTTGTAGCAGACCGGCAATGACCAAGTTCGTGGAGGTACCAATGAGAGTGCAGACTCCACCGAGTAAGGCGGCGTAAGAGAGCGGGATCATTATGAACCGAGGCGAAAGATTGACGGTTTTTGCCCATTGCGCCACCACAGGCAAAGCGATGGTAACTAGCGGTGTATCGTTGATGAATCCACTGAGGGCTGCGATGGGAAGCATTACGCGCAGTTGGGCGCCAGCTGGAAGACGTGGTCTACCGAGAAGTTTGCCAATGTACCAGTTAAGCGCTTGTGTTTTGTTTAGGCCTTCTGCCACGACGAAGAGAACAAGGACGGTAAGCAACCCTTGACTACTGAATCCAGCCAAAGCTTCCTTGATATCGATGATGCCACTGATGTAAAAAAGTGTTAGAGCCGTCAACATAACGGAGTCCGTTCCTACTCGATCGGTCATCAACACAGCAAACATGATGATAATGACCACAATAGTGTAAATGGGCTGCCATTTTGGAATATCCTCGGTGTCCTCCTCCTCGAGGAGCCGTAGATAGCTGGGATCATCAATCATTTGGAAGAACTACTATTTCCAAAAAATGAAGAGTGCCGATAACAATTTTATGAGAAAGTTGTTAAACGATGGCCCCGGAGGGTAATGTAAAAGTTGGAAAGAGTAGAGAGTTGACTACCGGTAATCGTCTCTTCACCACTTCCAAACCTGCATACGTCTTGTCCTTCTCTAGAGTAGAAGATGTTACGTACTCCGTACAATCATCTACTCTCAGTAATGATAGCAGTCTCCTGTTTCTCCTTTCTCAAAGTGATCTGCGGGCGGGTGCACGTTTGCTTACTTCTTTCCAATGATATCGGGAAACTGACGGTTGCTCTCCTCTTTCCGATCATGGTGATGATGGCTGCTCGCCTCTTTCCGATGATGTCGGCATGATAATGGATTCATGATGGATGGATGGGGGTTGTGGCCCCCGGTTCGTATTTTTTGAATTTATATCCGTCGTACTGAAGTAGAATTTTTTGAAGAAGTCGTATCGAAGCCTCATAAATACGTGAGAAGGGAGTACGACTTACGACAGTTCCAGAAGAAAGGCTTTCCCAGTCAAATCATGAATCGATGCATTGTCACAGTCAATTGGGATGATCTTTGTTACAGGACTGTGCGGTAGTTTCCGGGTTTGCTCATTTTTCGGTTTGTCTGGCGACCGTTCACGCAGCGCTGAAAGCCACTGTTGTCGATGGCAACGAACACCCCGAAATTCAAATCCCCCCTAAAAGCAATCGTGTCAAAATCCTCTCCTAAAAGGCCTAATTCCAAAAATCCTCTCATAATTTTTTCACAGTCAATCCTCTCCTAATTCTACATCCTCTCCTTAATAACTGTAAATTAGGAGAAGATTTAGGAGAGGATTTACTGTTAAGGAGAGGATTTTTTTTGCAAACAAAGATGCGTCTTCTTTCCTTAACTACTCTGAGCAATTGGAGTGATAAATCTATCTATTTTATGGCTATGCCAACAACTACCGTAGCTAGCTAGCCAGAACTGCTTGCACTTCTTCGTCCGTAAGTAGTACAGCAAGCGCATAACTAATACCTAATCCGATTGTCTACACAAACACACAAATGGGTTGCTCTTTGACTGTGAATTACATAACCCTCATGTAATTTCACATTGTACCTTCTTTGTTGTACGACAATAATACTGATGACATTTTTAGAGATACGAAGCTAATTTGAATCGGTGGAGTAGTTCATAGAGTTCACAATCCCGGTTCTGATTGTAACTATAGTAAAATGTAAATAATGATATGGCTCAAGTTGTGAAGATTCCGATTGGCAAAGTTGTTGGCAAAGCTGAAAATGATGGGAATCTCGAACCTTACCAGTTGTATTACAGAACAGATCCCCCGAGTCATCTTCTTAGACGGTACCAAAAAAAACTCAAGCTAGAAAGTTGGAGATCAAATGAAGAGTACATTATATATTTATAGATAGTTTGCCATTTCCACCATTGATTATTGTTATTCTTAGAAAAAAGATGAGCATTTCATCTTGCGCACACTTTATCAGATTGCCAACACTTTATCAGTCTTTTTTCTAACTCTCCCCACCTTCGTTCCAGTTGACAATGGTGGCATAGGAGGCAGCTACTGTGGCGAACCCCCCAATGCCTGCAACGAAATAGTTCATGTAGCGAGCACTTGGAGGAGCATCCTGTACTAGAATGGTGTGCATCATGGGCGGATAAACCAACGCAATGGGCATGCCCACCAAACTCCCCAACAGACTCACTACGTTACCGAGATAGTCGATGGCAATGACAGCAATGATACCTAGTCCAACATTCAACAGAGTGGCCAAACAGTTGCGCCTCCAGATTTGTCGCTTCGTTTCGTCGTCTTCGTCATTGCTTCGATAACTGAAGTTCTTCTCAGCAGACGATGACTTGCTTTTGGTAGTAGTCACCACATTTTTTAACGTTACTTCCATGGCTGGAAAGGCTTGCAATGGGTATGTAAAAATGACAGCAATCGAATATGCGAATTGAACTGTTGTTGCATAAAGGCCCTCTGGCAAAGATGCTGTAAGAGCCGTCTTGACTCGATCTTCAAACGATGCCCAACAAATAAGAGCGAAGAAAATGTAAAAGGCCACAATGGCGCTAGTGACTTGCTGGTTGATTTTGGGAAAGCGATCGCGATCTTCCTTTTTATATACGGCCTCTTGCAACGGAACAACCAAGGTAATGCTTCCCTCAAATACAAAAAAGGCCGTGCCAATGAACAGGAACCATGTGGGTTGCAGTGCTGGCAAGGACAGAATAGCCTCCGGTAGAGTTTCATCGACGTTGTGGTGGAACGAATACCAAAAGGCTATGATCAAGCATGATCCCAGTCCGTAGACAATCAGTACCGTTGCCAGTACGTTGAAAGGTGTTAATTTGCGAATGTCTCGAATCCATGTAAGAGGAATCTCTAACAGTAGCATGCCAATCAAAAATGCAGATCGCGAGATCTTCAATCCGAACAATTGTTGGCACGAGGCATATAGATTGGCTGGTACAAATATCAAGTACGTCAAGCACACTCCAAATTGCATGGCAGCAATACCAAACTCAATCATGAAAGCGTAGTTGCCGAAAGCACGTCGGGCCAGCTCCGGATAGGTTAATAGTTTGGGGGAGAAGGCTGCGAGTTCGGACGACGACGACATCCATTTGTTACGGTTGGGGCCTCTGTTCGGTTTGGGAGACGACGGCAAAGTTGCCGTCTGTGCTGGACCAGTCGGATTGTCACTTTTGTTTTCCATGAACATGGAGTGTATCTCCCCCATTCGTTGTGCCAATAGTCTTTGCCGTGCATCTTCCACCCTCCAACATTCTAGCAACCGATGAGCGCTGTAGAGGTAGGAAAACGTGGCAAAGATCAGAGCCGGAACGGCACATGCCCATCCAGCCATTTCAAATCCACGTGGTAGATACAAGATAGCTGGACCGACTGTGCCCTTGATGATCCCAAAGATTGCGGCCGTCAGGGAGCCTCCTTCGACTTGGTCTTCCATTTCAAAATAATCGTCATCCTCGTCCACTCCTTCGTATGGCACTTCTACCAACGCCTCCGATGCACCCCGTTCACTTGATTTCTTCTCAAAGAGATCTTGCAACTTGGCATAACTCGGAATATTGTTTTCTCTGGATAATAACGCCCCATCGGCCGTTCCCCGTTTCTGCTTTTGTTGTCGCCGCCGTAAGGACACTAAATGGATACTTCCCCGATCATCGACGTATTCATCCCTACCAAGCGTACCGACCGAATGCATCATGGCGGCGTTAAAACTGGAGTCTGACCAAAATAGTTCTTTCATTGTCGAAGTGGGCCTCCGGGCTCGGTCGAGGCCAAACTCTTGCGCCTGACGTTCCAAACGCTGTCGACTTTCGCCAGCACGATAGGTCGGGTGCGACGACAACAAGAGACTGGACGTTTCCGTCGTTGAACTGGGTGGTTCCTCCATGGTCGATTTCTATGTTGGTCTCTAGCTACCGTAGTTGTGTCTTGCTCGTTGTATTGTTGTCTAGCTAGAGTAGCTACCTACCGTAACTAGAGTACTAACTCTACCGGTAGTCTACCTCTAGTTGCAGGAAAGAAGATAACGTGACACACGGAATGTGTCGCCAGTCGCCAATCGACTGTCGTAAAATTAATACTGTAATCGTACTACAGTACGTTCGTTCAGTACGTCAAGACTGATTCAGGAATACAATATCGTAGTCCAAAAGGAAGGGAGACCGACTTTCTCGACTTTCTCATTGCACATTTTTTACAGTTAAAATTTAAATCTTTTTCTCTCTCTCCTGCCTCTCTCAAATGGGCACCAGACTTCAAGTACAACACCGATCATGGCAAAGCTCCAATAACGTCAAAGTACAAGTGGGTTAACACAACAGAATTCAAAAGAATCCAGTAGTGTCCCTCCTGATTTCCATCGTCACGCGATAACGGAACGAAGCTAACAATGCCATCCAAAACCCGTGGACGGATAACCCCTCTTACTCTCACAAGAGGCAAGCTGGTCAAAGGGATCGGCCTCTGTTTCCTCGTCATTCAGCTCTTTTCTGTTTTTACGGTACTGCAGAAGTGGCCAAAAGAGTCCAACTTCATTGGCCCGTCACTTATATCTTCAATGTAAGAAGTGATGCGTCTCGACACGTCGTCATCAGAAAAAACATTCACGACGACCTAAAAAGTCATGGAAAACCAGTCACGGCACCTACAGTAGGCAGCAACTCTACAACGAGTCTTTCCTCCCTCAATATTTCCGAGCTCGCGAAAGATTTGGTGATACTGGAATCGTCGACAAATGCGACTCATGTCGAATACTTGAAGCAGACCTTGAAAAGCAGCTCCAAAATCTACCGTCCAGGATCATGGGATGGCGCTGGAATCGTATTGGAAGAGTACAAGCTCATCCTCTTCACACAAGGAAAGGTAAATTGGATTGTGCAGCTGATGGATATCGTTATTATATTGAGTTCCCATTCATCACATCATTATTTCAAACCTTTTTTTGTTGTTGTTGTTGCTGCCCCAAAAACAGGTGGCATGCACCGTCTTCAAACAACTGGCAAGACGCATGATGGGACTACGCGATTGGAAGGTACACAATGAACCGCATATTCCACACAATCCCCAAAAGAATGGTCTCCTGTACCTATATCATTACCCTCCAACAGTTGCATTGGCTATCATGATTTCGCCAGGTTGGACTCGTGCCCTATTTGTTCGAGATCCCAAAGAGCGAACGCTGTCTGCCTACCTCGACAAGGGTGCAAAAAAGAAAGGCCTGTATGTTACCAAACACTGTTGCAAAAAGGAACTGCAAGCCAAGAATATGGATGCCAACTTTACTACGTGTGGCGAACGTGCCAGCTCCTCCTTTTTGGCATTTCTTCAGTTAGTCCAAAAGGAGTGCTGCTGCGATCCTCATTGGGACAAGCAATCCAATCGCATCGATCTGGACTTTCGACCATACATCAACTTTGTAGGCCACTTTGATCACGTGCAAGACGAGGCCAAACGTTTGTTAGACGAAGTCAGCGCCAGGTTGGACAGTGGTCAGGACTTGTGGAAGGAGTTTGGCGCCTGTGGATGGGGCTCAACCGGAAATGATGCCATCTTTGCAAAGTCGACCCACGCCAGACATCAAACGTCGGCAATAACCAAACTGCAACAATACTACAATCGATCCGTAGAAACTTTGGTGGATGCCATCTACAAGAACGATTACGATGACCCGTTGCTGAACTTTGAACCGTTCCATTTGAGCGAGAAAGACTGATGTATTGTGAATGGACGGTGCAAACTGAACTATTGCCTTATGACAAAGACCCAACTAGTAGCAGATCGTTAGCCGCAGCCACATCCTCGGGAGGTGAAAGTTTCAAGTACGTATCTATCGCTCGGATGGTATCGTACAACTTGCTTACGAGCTCGGCAAAATCGACTTCTTCATCCGGTGACGTTGCACTTGCACTGCCGTACATCTTTTCAAAATACTCTTGCTCCGCCAAGAAACTCTCCCAAGCCAGCCAAGCTTCGTTGCGTGCACCGAATTGCGACGTCTGTCGTTCATTGACCACGTCGGCCTCCATGGATTTGCGTCCGGGACCGTCGTATCCTTGAGTGTAGTACACTAAAAAGGCATTTTGATCGAGAAACTTTTGTTTGTACGAGACTGGATCCGAGTAGGCGTCGAAGACACGTTTAAAGTCAGTTTCCTTTTGGGGAGTTTTGGCGAGAATGGAATTTGCTGGTGGAGTCAACCTTCCATCTTGTTTCAGTTGCTGTCGAAGAGTCTCAAGTTTGTTGCGCAGCTCGAGAATTGGCACCAAGGTTTGTATGGTTCCGGTCTTGGACGTGTCGGCACCATTCGAAGTTGGCAAGTTGCGAGCTACAGCTCCCGATGGTCTAAACAGTCCGATCGAAGATCCAGCCAATGACGAGGCGATGAAAATTATTTCCCGTCGAGAATAGGATCGATCCTGTGGATGATGAGCGCCCTTTTCTGTCTTCACGGTATCCCTTGCTTCAGATACAGCTAGAAACTGTTTTCGGCAGGTCCAGCGATCCTCGAGTTGCAAGGCTTCAATTTGCTCCAGCGGCTTCCAAAACAACGAGCAAAATATGATTAGTACTGCAACTGACTGTGATGATAATGTTGTTGGAAGTGGAAGTAGAAAGATCTTTCTTCGGTTCGAACGAATCATCATACCATGACTTTTAGGGGGTGTGATCATGAGAAAAGAAAGATTCCGGGAAGGTCAAAACCCGTGTGAGTCTATCCCAGATTCCTTTCATTTTGTTGTTTTTGATTGACTTGAACCCTTGCATCGTTCATGAACGTCGCAAGTCGTCACAACTTTATGATGATGTCATGAGTTCCTGTAGTGCCCGATTTTTTGGTTCGAAGTTCGTATGACGTTGATCTTGATTGACACCTACTATGGCTCCCGTATGTTCTTGTCGTAGAGCTAAAGAGTCGGAGTACGACGTAACACGCACACTTTCGCATGGCGTTTTCTTCTCCTTGTTTCTCGATTTCACTCTCCATTAATGACCGCGCTGGAGTATCTTTTCGCATCGTCTTCCACATCCAACCACTACATCTCAACGAAGTCGATGAATGAGACGACACAAGTCTGAAAGGATTCTTTGATCGCGTGCTATCATTTTATGGGATCCAGTGATTATGCTAACGGATAGTTTGATAGCGATTCATAAATCTACAATGTCGTCATGTAGAACTCCTCATGGGCCTTGAGCCCGGAGTGATCCGGTGTCCCCTCTTTCTCTTCGTCTGTTCCCGAAGCAAACACAGGAAGAAGCATAATTACTCGTACATGCATACATCATCACATCCGAACGAAACGAGCTTTGTTCTGTTTACACGAGTTGTCGATGGGTGGAAACATCATCATCATATCTTGAAACTCCTATTTTCTTGTTGAGAACCTGACGATCAGAGGACTGTCCTTGCTCAACAGGTAGTGACACTACTATTGGTATCTACATCCGTCCAAAATATCATATCCGTAGAGAACTACAGGACGAAGATCATCAAGTCATTGATTGTGAATCTCCCATCCGTGCGACGAAAAAAGGCCCTTTGAATCAAAACTGTCATTTTTTACAGGTGTCATCACTTCTTCCTCTCTTTTCCTTTCAAAATCTGAACGTCATATTTGCACCAAAACTTATTCTTTGAAACACACCAAAACTGAAATCCGTTCCACATTGATTCTCTCTCAAAGGACCTCCACCGGTACTATATTTCTTTAGAAAGAAATGGCACTCCGCGAGCGAACCGGCACTTTGGATTTGGAAAGCCGACCCTCATCCACCACGCGGGACAAAAAGCTCAATTTTTTGCAACGATGGGCTAAAACCATGAACCATCCCTCTCGTCCCAGTGACACTACCAATCGCCCTACCATCAACAGTCACCCCATGGCGTCGACGGCGGCAGCATCAGTACCATTGCCCATGCGAAGCACCACGGCGTCGAGTCGATCTCCATCGTGCGTCATAGCGTCACGGCAACCGCAAACCTATATCACTTCCAGTCACCAGCCGTATACTGCCAAACGCCACATGGTGTACTCTTCGCCGACCACCTCCAATCTGTTTGAATGGATGCAAACAGAATGCCCGGGTGAGATTTTGCCACGCATCTTGGCATTTGCCGGTCCAAGAATGGCAACGACTTTGAGCAAGACCAATCACTTCTGGAATGACTTGTTGAAGGACGACGCAACCTGGAGAATCATGTGCGAAGAACTCTACAAGGTATGTGGACGATGAGGTGGCTACAATCTGAATGCCCAGCACCTTTCAGAGCTCACATCTTTGTAATTTTTGTCCTTGCCCTATTTCAATTTTTGCAGTGGAAAGAAGGAGACGAGATTCCTGGCTCTTGGAAAGACTTTTACAAATATAATCCCTGCGTTCCAGTCGATTACTCTACTGTCCACGCGGCGTTGAGTTTAGTTGATGTGGCACGACGTGATAATGAGGCGCAGCCGTCGACCGTTCGTCTACTTTTGCGACCCGGTCGTTACATTTTGAGAGAGGCCATTACGATCCAAGACATCAATGACAATAGTACTGTCACTTCGACAAGGCCAACCCATCGTTCGGTCGCGGTAGAAGTCGCCACCATGGAGCATTTCCCCGAGATTTTCTTCCCGACTGTTCAGGAGGTAGCCCGAAGTGCGTCGTGCTCTCCCGCGGAACCGGCACCGTCGAAGAAGCGAAAGGCGTCCATTCGCCAGATTTTTCAGTGCCGCACGGTCGATGTGGAGGAAAACAACAATGCTGATAATGAACCCGTGGACGTTGATGCGGTAGGAGCCGGTGGAATCCCGCCCGAACTATTGTTGGAGAATCACCTACTGGTACCGGCTGGTGTTCCATTGTCGCCGTCATCGTCAGCGCTTTCCACTGCCACTGTCAAGCGTGCTAGCTTGATTCTGAAGACACGTCGACACAACGAACCGTTGATTCGCGCTCGTCAAGGATCTATTACCATCCGTAATATCGAACTCAAGCACAACAGTATTGGTACTGGTACGTAAGAAGAAAAAGGAACTCTTTTTTTTTGCAGTCGACATCTCTGACACTCTATCAACGTTCATATTTTATTTTCTGTAGACATTTGGAATGGCAATGCTGCCGTGCAACTTCAGCCACCCGTGGGACCCGATGAGCAGCCAATCATGTCGACCCCAGCACCCACAGTGTTCTTGGACCGTGTCGATGTCACGTCCGCTTCTGGAAGAGGAATTGTTAATATCGATGGTGGACTGTTGAATATTACTAACTCTTACATTCATGATTGCGCGGCTACGGGCGTTTACGTGGGTGGTCCAGGAAGTCGAGCCAATATCGAACGAACAGATGTCGTCCGTAATGGCTATGGTAACAATCAGCATCGACGAGGAATCGCCCGAGGACACAGTGGCATTTACTTAGAGCAAGGTCATGCATCCATTATCGATTGCAATGTCTCTCAAAATTCCTTGACGGGAATCAGTGCAGTCAGTCCCGAAAATGCCGTCTTGACGTTGCAAGACTCCGATTTGATGTCGAATGGAACGTTTCAATTGGAAATGCCCGCTGCTGGCACCGTGGCCCACAGGAACAGCAGTACATCCAACATTACCTTGGCTACCACCGGCCTTGCTCCTACTCGCTCTGGCTTGGTCACGGAAGATTAATGAGGCTTCACACAAACTTGTATCACTAAGAAGCGTGTTTGGTAAAGAGGCGTACAGCGCGTTGTTTCAATGACAACTCTCTTTAACAGTAAACTTCGCCCACGCTCAATGCATGACATTACTGCATATAATTTCCAAGAAATAACCTTTAGTGCAAAAAAATCTTCTAGGTAGTTAGATTCGAAGATAGACCAGCTTGGAACCATCAACGATAACTGGCGTTTGTCGGGGCATAGGTTGCCATTTTTCTCGAACTATAAATGAGTACGGTAGCAGACCCCCTAGCTAGTACGAAAGTTGCTCAAAACGGCCCGTCCGTCCCCTCTTACAGATGTATCTACTACGTCGTACGTAAACAGTACCGTACAGGTACTACCGTAATAGCTAGCTAGTAGGTATCATAGTCGTAGAAGTACGATGGAATCTTTGCATCGCATGACCAAGACAACGCAGCATGAAAAAAATCATTCCACTGCCCCATCACATCAACAGCGAGTTGTGTCTCAACAAGCTTGAAGCTGCCGAGAAGTCTCCTTGTCGGAAACAACACAAGTAGTAGAAAAAGGCATAACATACGTTGCAGTTTAGCTGTCGTCGATTATTACCGAAGCAGTCTCCTTGGCTTTTCCACCTTTCATAATGTCTTCTACCGATGGAAACAGAAACAACAACAACAACAACAACGAAGTATATTCCTATTTACAACAGCAGCTGCAGTTACAACCCCCATTGTTTCGGACGGTTCCATTCCATGACAATAATAACAGTATTATGATTGACACGGAAACAACCCGCCTGCAGCAAGAAACAGAACAAGAATGTGCTCCGTTTTTCGTGGAACTTTCATCCTTGCCACTAGGACAACGTGAGCATCTAGTACAAGTCGGCCTGTTGCCAGCAAACGATGCCCTTGTCACATCCACGATATCAGTATCTGATGGCGATGGTGATGACATGGCATCGAAAGTTCAGCTGCTGCGAGACAAACACCGACAGTACCTTCAACAAGTGTGGAAAAAACCATTAAAGGCGCCTTTTGTTAGTCTGGATTCCAGTCGGCCTTGGATATTGTATTGGTGTTTACACGGCTTTGACTTGCTCCAGGAAACAACAACCAATGGAAGAGATACACCAAAAATAATGAATATTGTTTCCAATCGAGAGGGTTGTAACATGGTAGCAACGTTGAAAGATTGTTGGCAGTCGTATTACACCACAGATCCGCCATCCCTACTACTAGAGGGAAACGAGGATAATCGAGAATACAAAGATCCGTTCTACTTTGCCCGTCATGAAGACGATGTCCCAGCAGCGGATACCGATGACCCCAACAGTCGTCAGAAACAAAAACAACCATCGTACCAGTACTATTGTGGAGGGTTTGGGGGAGGTCCAGGACAACTAGCGCATGCCGCAACAACATACGCTGCCGTTTTGGCACTAT
This sequence comes from Nitzschia inconspicua, assembly GCA_019154785.2. Classification (NCBI taxonomy): domain Eukaryota; phylum Bacillariophyta; class Bacillariophyceae; order Bacillariales; family Bacillariaceae; genus Nitzschia; species Nitzschia inconspicua. The sequence goes on from JAGRRH010000018.1 coordinate 2,364,950, forward strand.
GTATACTAGCTACAGACGATCCAAATGACGCCAGTAAAATCGAGCAAGACACAAGCAGCGACGACGACGACGACGACGATGATGCGTCTGGTGAATGGACTACAATCCACTATTCCACACTGGCACGAGAGCTCTTGCAATACGTTCGAATACCGCTGTACCGATGGATGGTCAGCTTACAACAATCACTCACAGGCGGGTACCGTATGCATCACGATGGAGAAGTGGATGTGAGAGCCACCTACACCATTATTACATGTGCCAAACTCCTCGGACTTTTACTGCCCGAATCATCATCGTCGCGACCCGTTCTGAATCGACCCCAGGTCATCGACTTTGTGGTCTCCTGTCAAACGTACGAAGGTGGCATGGGGGGAGAGCCGTTTTCGGAAGCCCATGGTGGATACACCTTTTGTGGGGTCGCAGCGTTGAAGATCATGGGCGCCTTGGGTCCAGGGAAATTTGGTGGCGCGCATAAGCAACTCGACACCGCAGCGCTATTGGGATGGCTGGCTCGACGGCAAATGGCACACGAGGGAGGATTTTCGGGACGTTCCAACAAACTTGTCGACGGGTGTTACAGTTTCTGGCAAGGTGCGGCTTTAGCTATTGCAAGTTCCTGCGGACAATGGGAAGAAGAATCAGTCACATATGACAAGGATGGCGATCCTTGGCTTCAGCGCTACAACTTGTCATGCCATGACAACAAAGATTATGAACTGCCCTTTCCCCTCTTCTTTGATGTTGGCATGTTAGAGAGATACATTCTCTTGTGCGCTCAAGAAATCAGCGGAGGCTTGAGAGACAAACCGAGCAAACCGAGAGACTTTTATCACACCTGCTACAATTTGAGTGGCCTCTCCGTGGCCCAACATTGCTCCAATCGCAAAGAGGACACATCGTATGGAGATGATCAACAGACAAGGTTGTTACCAACGCACCCGTGCTACAACATACGTATCGATAGAGTCGCGGCAATTCTTGATGCGATTTGGACGACTCCTTGAGATATCCTCTCAGATGTCCCTATTTTACTTTGGGCGACTTCTATCCCTTTTTATCATATCACCTCCAAACAATGCATCATGTATAAAATAGGTGGTCCACTGACATTCAAATCTACTTTTCGATGGAAATTTTTTTTAAATGTCACACTCTAACAAGATGCCCCTTCTCAAACACTCGTCCAACTTAACCATAACCGTCGTCATCTTCTTCTTCTCCTCCCGACACATATTCCTCGTCGAATTCTTCCTCATCCTCATCCGACTCGGTGGCGTATTCAATCTCGTATTCTTCATCGTCGAGCTCATTCTCCTCTCCTTCCACAGAAACTTCCTCAAAATCACTGGAACTACCATCGCTCCCGCCATGGTGGGAGCTGTTCATGGGCATGGCATTTCGGAACTCGTATTCGTTTCCACCACCCGTGGTAGCTCCGTAGATGTTATCGTCGTGAATGGCATCAAACGGTGAAAATTCCGTTTCGGATTTTTCACCCATTGCTTGGGACATTGCTCTGGCAATTGCAGCTGAAAACGATGTCGACGAGACTGGACCTTGAGGGACAGGTGAAGTATATGGACTTTTAGGGTCGAATGATCGGGCAGTCTCCTCATTAAAGACAAATGGTTCTGACCTGACAGCTTCCGCTACGACAGCGGAAACAGCAGCAGAAGCATCCCGTGTCGGAGACAGCTCATCGTTAAGACGTTCCTCATACGTAGGCTCATCTTCAAAGTCTTCGTCATCTACCCATTCCCCTTCATCGTCCATTTCCTCGTCCATTGATCCATCGCCTTCCTCTTCTTCCTCCTCGTAATAACTACCCTCTTGGGATGCAGATCGTTGTTCCTCTTCGTAGTATTGTCCCTCTCCTTCGACCTCATAGCCCTCTTCATCTTGTTCATAAGAAGCTTCTTCTTCCTCCTCCTCCTCTTCCTCCTCCTCCTCCTCTTCTTTTTCTTCAACCCTGCCAAATGCGTTGGTTTGCGCAGGAGGTTGACTCGAGGAATCCAAGTTTTCCAGCTGCTGGATGGTAGAGTCCACACCAAAGCTTTTCCTAGCTGCCGCCAAGGGATCCATTTCTCCATTTTCTTCCATATCTTCTTCTTCACCATCCTTCTCTGAATCCTCCAACCCCTTGTCATCATCATCGCTAGAGGAGAGAAAAAATCCCCTCCCTCTGGGTCGTCGAAAACATAGGTAGAGTGTGCCAAGCAACAGAACACAACCGACAGCTATAAGAGCATATTGCCATGGTTCGTCAATGCTACGAGTGCTGGTATCAGGTCTCATGACAGGACTTTGTGTTGGTCCACCTCCATTGATGATGTCATCCGTGATAAGGTCGTCATCGGGAACTTCTGGAAGAGGATACCGATCTGTGTCTCTGTATTCAACGTCCAGAATGCGATTATCAGAATTTTCCAATTCCCTGGTGGTTTGAATGAGCGTGGTCTCGATGGCATTTTGGATGTACACCTGCGTTTCTAGCGTCTGTTTTTCCCTGGAATATGTAGTCATGCTCCCCCGGATGACAAAGCAGTTCAGAGTGGGAATGTCTTGATTGACGCATTGCACTCCCTCTGCCACTACATCGTTGGGTTGCGTGCTTACTCCTGCAATCTGCTGAGGCGGAGCGGTGCTTCCACTTTGTAATACACGCTCAAATGTCATTGTCTGACGCAACGTTCGTCCCCGCACTTTCCTCTGGCGGTGATGCTGATAGACGTAGGTGCCACCCACCAAGACGTATCCATTGAGGGCTTTCGGTGTCGGAGCGGGAGTGGAGTCAACATTCCGACCAACGCTAGTGCCGGTGACTTCTCCATTACAGGATGGAAAGAATTTAGGCAAGACACCACGAGCTATGACAATTTCCACATTGGGCAGCACAAAAAGATTCATTTCTTCGACTGTCACGGAAGGGATAGTGGTAACTTCGTAGGAGTACTCGGAAACTTCAGCAAAACCGAGTTGAGAGCCATACAACCCCGCAGAATCAGGAGTGCAACGACCGTCTTGATTACTTCCCGAAGGAGGAAATATCATGTCATCTGTAGTGGGCACTGTGGAAGCAGGATTTTCCGTCCTGGGCCGCGTCGGGATTTGTCCTCCGATCTTAGTAGGAGGCATGGTCGGAGCAAGGGTCGGAATGGATGGAGCGGGTGGCATAGTAGGACGAGCAATGGGAGGATAGCTATCCCCACCTTTTCCCTTCCCCTTTTCACTGCTTTTGTCGCTTTTGCTCTCCTTTGAACTTTTACTGCTCTTACGGCCCTTTCCCGACTTGGAAGACTCCTTTCCAGATATTTCAACGTCAACCTCATGTCGGTCAAAGATGTTGCCATGGTTCTCATTGGGATCGTATTCTTTGGTAGAGTTGGTATTGCTGCTCGCGACTCTTCTTCGTTTCCACTGAGAAGTCTGGATTATGTACTGTTGCTCCTCTATTGGCGATTCGGAACGTGGTGGTGGTAAGCTTTCCGATTCTCTGCTGTTGTCGCTTCCAATCGTCTTGTCAAGGGATGGTCTCCCGGACATAGCGCCATTGTTGCTGTTCCCAGTCTCGGCTGGAATCCTTGTCGCCAAAAACATCTCCGACGCAGAGAGCAACCATCTGTGCTTGGATCTCGCCATTGCCTCTTTGATATGTCCTGTTGTTCTTTGTCTACTCGTATTTTATTCTGCGCAACAAATGCAACAAACAACTTTTGTCGATTTTATCCGGTCACAATCCCTTTCTCTTTGCGATCGGCAAGGGCCTTTGCTGATTCCGAAGCATCAATTTGCGCCGAGACAGACACATACATGTGTTTTGTATTACCTGCACCAATACTACTACTACTACTTCGACCTCGTCGTTCCAAAAGAAGTGAAATCGAACAGTGGCAGCAAGTATTTGCCAAATCCTATTTATTGCACCATCACCTCGTTTGGTGGTCATCGCCGCAATCGTTCAAAAATCAGGTCACGAGCCGCGTCTGAACGGAAAGGTTGATCCAATCAATTCGATCAAGTTTTAATCGAAGCGATCATTAAAATTAGAGATAAGGATAATATGGACCATTATGATTGAGGATAACGATGGCCGTGCGACAAGCGAACAGATCGGCAACTGCAGTGTTTAACCTTGTAATCAAATACGACAGTAATAAACGTAATAAAATATCAGCAGTAATTTTGGAGCAGAATCAACGCAACAATAACACAGGTTGTGATCTTATGGCCGCTCTCTCTTTCACTGCAAACTGAAAACAGTAGTACCATGTTCTCTCGAGTAGCTACACAATCGGTGAAAAAGGTGTTAGGGACGCCACTGTCAATGGGACGTAGAGCACCAGCCATGGCTTTCTTTTCTACAGAGTTGGTGCCAGGCGTTGGTTTTGGCAAAACATCCACAGGAATTGTACGTCATGCTGTTTTTCTTTTTGAGTCGTCAATTCGCAAGTTTAATGTTTTCTCATGGCTTCACACGAAACATTAATAATGTTTTTCTGTTTTTTTTTCTGTTTTTGTGTGTGGTTTTCTTTTTTTCCACAGGTCGGACTTCCAGTAGATCCCGAGGCTTGCTCCAAAATTGTCACCAAATATCAAGCTCTGTTGGATCGCATGGCCGCAAGCGATCTACCAGAAACGGCACAGTACCGCGTCGATGTTGAGAAAATTGCCAGATACCGCATCAAAATTGCCACGGAACATGCCGACGATCCAGATTTGGTAGAAGAATTGTGTCAATGTGGACAAGTGGAGGAGTTGGTACAACAGGCCGATGACGAAATGATGGTCTTGGACATGTACCTTAAAGAACGGCTGTGGGAAGAAATCGATTACGATGTCGATGTAGAAATCGAATACAACCCTGATCCCTCCAAGGATTCGGAGGGGTTGGACGATGATGAAGAGGAAGCCTCGCCTTCGAAATAGTGCAAGTGTAGCCTACTTACTGTCGTAATTTGTAGGAGAGGACACATGTCCCTAAATTCTTACAGGTAATTATTGTAGTATTATACGCAATATTTTCAATATGGCAAAGGGGTCAAGTGCCACTACTGTGGTAGAAAAGCCCAGTTGTTGTATTTGAACCTGCTACCAGAATTCTGTGACGAGTCCAGTCAATCCGCCACACAAACGACGCAAGGTGAAATATCATCCGAATTTTTATGAGAACACATCTAAAGACGGCACATCATTGGAATCAAGTGGCCGCAATATTATTCATTCACAGTCAACACTTTTCGAGCCTCAAGCGCCTCCGTCCAAGGTGTGGTTACGGGCATTGCCACCACCAATCCCGTATCTGTTGCTGTCGTAGCCAGGGGTTCCATTATAAGATTCTGCCATGTCCAAAAGCCGTTGCACTGCCTCCTCCTCTTTCAGATGAACATTAGCAAAATAAGGAAAGGCTCGTTGTATCCTGTCCTTGACATACTTGACAACTTTCCTTAAACTCTCTTCATTGTCATAATGCAAGTCATTGTATTCCAAACAGAGAACATTCGGGTAGGTGGCATTGTCACAATACTCCTTTGGGAGAAATTTATTCACGTCTTTCCTTTCATTTCCAACGAAAAAAAGCTTGTCAAAATCAGAGCCAAACCAGGATTGGAGAATATCCACATTTTCCACATGTGTCTTGGTGACAATGGTGCTGTTGATAAGATCAGCACTGGGTTTGCCGGAAATATGGTTGAGCCTATTCCAATACGTGCACTCTTCTTTTACATTGTCCTTGTGCTTGCATTCCCAATAGGCCATTCCTTGATCTGCTCCCTCGAACAAGCCAATCAAGAGATTCACAGTCATTGTGCTGGCTACCCCAGTTCCAGAAAATTGAAAGACATGATATTGTCTTGATGGAGCAACTTCCAGTTGATTAAGTATATCACCATCTTGAATTTTATTTGGTGGCTCCAAAGTGTGGCTTTTAGATTTCCCTCCACCAATCCCATATCTGTTGCTGTCGTAGCCAGGAGTACCCTTATAAGATTCTGACATATCCAAAAGACGTTGCACTGCCTCCTCTTCTTTCAGTTTGACATTAGCAAAGTATGGAAAGGATTCATATATTCTCTCCTTCACATACTTCACAACCTTTCGCAACCCTGCTTCGTCATTGTATTGTAGATCATTGTATTCCAAACAGAGAACATTTGGGTATGTGTCATTGGCGCAGTATTGGTGTGGCAGAAACTTGTTTTGATCTTTTCTCTCATTGCCAACAAAAAAGATATGGTCAAAGTCATCTTGGAACCATGACAGCACGAGGTCTGCATCCTCCACGTGGGTCTTGGTGACAATAGTGGTGTTCATGAGATGTGGACTTGGCAACCTCAAGATTTTGTTGAGTCTTTGCCACCAGGTACAGTGATTTTTCTCTTTTGTAGCTTTACATTCCCAGTACGCCATCCCCTGCTCTACTCCCTCAAAGAGACCAAGCAAAAGATTGACTGTCAAGGTGCTTCCTACATCAGAAGGTGAAAATTGAAAGATGTGGTACTTTCTGGATGGAGCAACCTCTAAATGATCAAGTGAAGGTTCCTGGGTTGTGGCTACATGGTTGTTGAACTGGTCTGGTGTAGTAGGAGGTTGTGGGTTGGTACTTGCTGGCTCCAAGGTGTGGCTTTTAGCATTCCCTCCACCAATTCCATATCTGTTGCTGTCGTAGCCAGGAGTACCCTTATAAGATTCTGCCATACCCAATAGACGTTGCACTGCCTCCTCCTCTTTCAGTTTGACATTAGCAAAGTATGGAAAGGATTCATATATTCTCTCCTTCACATACTTCACCACCTTTCGCAACCCTGCTTCGTCATTGTATTGTAGATCATTGTATTCCAAACAGAGAACATTTGGATATGTGTCATTGGCGCAGTATTGGTGTGGCAGAAACTTGTTTTGATCTTTTCTCTCATTGCCAACAAAAAAGATATGGTCAAAGTCATCTTGGAACCATGACAGCAAGAGGTCTGCATCTTCCACGTGGGTCTTGGTGACAATAGTGGTGTTCATGAGATGTGGACTCGGCAATGACTTAATTTTGTTGAGTCTTTGCCACCAAGTACAACTGTCCTTAGACTTTTGTTGTTTACTTCTAAATTTACATTCCCAATACGCCATTCCAACGTCTTTTCCCTCGAAGAGACCAGTCACAAGGTTGACTGTCAAGGTACTGGCAACACCAGTACCAGAAAATTGAAAGACGTGATATCTGTGGGAGGGAGAAACCTCCAAGGCAGTTAGCGGATCATTGGGACCATGCTCCGACAGCGGTGCGTTGCTTGCATAGAATGTAGGCGGTGTAACTTGCTGATCTGGGTTCTTCTGCACGACAGCTGTCGGCGTTGACGGTTTTGGCGTCATGAGTGTCGAACCAGGAGTTGTTGTTGCGGCTGTGTCGTCGTGCCCTCTCAAAGCTGTTGTGCCTTTGGTAAACCCCTTGACATCCGACGACGATGAAGAGGCGCTCTTGATTATAACATCGTCCATTTCATTTGTAAAAGTTCCATCCATGTCGTACCGAAAAGCAACAAATAAGATCCCAGTAAGGATTGAGAGGAACGACAAAAATTTCCATGGCGACGACACAACAAGCATTGACACCGTCCATAATGAATCATTATCATCTGTAGCGTCAGTGGACCGCTCGGTCCTTTCTTTACTGCTTTTGAGCTGTCGGATTTCCATGGCGCATGTGGGAGCTGTGGTGGCCGGGGGCGGTCTATCCCTTACGATTTCTTCCAAGATAAATAAAATACGTCGTATCCTCGCATATTTCTGACATTGTACAAGCAAGTACAACCTTACGACGTACCACAACAGGGTAGGTACTACCTTGAACCGGTACCCCTTCATTCTGAAAAAAAGATGATGAGATGGCGACTTGACGCCAGCCGACTTCGACAAGAAACAGTAGCGCGACCACGATGTTCTCATTTTTCCGATTGTGACCTTATAAGACAGACGTTTGTGATTACGAGTAATAAACTTGTAATGACCAGGAAATCTGCTTACAGTTTAATTGTAAATACTGGAGTTAGACTTCGAGAGAAACGTACTCACAGTCAGCCTTCTTGGTGTACCACTATTTACAATTAGTGTAACTGTAAAGTCATCTCTGAGTAGAGCTAGTACTGGAGTACCTACTGCAAAAAAGTCTTCACATCTCTTTCCACCGCTAGTTTGGCTCGCACCAAGATTCACAATTCACTGTCAGTTCCCTCAGGCATGGCTCCCTGTACAAAGATGGGGCCTCCCATCGCGGTCCCTACGGAGAATACGACAAACGGCACAGACTTGTTCACGACAACAGTCGACATCATCATTTCGGAAGACCCCTCACTTCGCAACCTGTCATTGGCGGAATTTTGTTCTACATTGGATGCGGATCGGTTGTTGCTGGAATGTCGCTTGTTGGACGACTTTCGACGAAAGCCGTCTCAGAATTTATACCACAAAGTACGAGCGTGTTTCTTTCTCTATGCGATTCATCGATTTCATTTGCCGGTTGTCAACCCAAACCAAAATGAGCAAGGCGTCGAAATTCCTTATCAAGGCTACAAGTCTCTTTGTGATCGTCACTTTGAAGAAGCAATTGACGCATTTCTGCAAGTTCACTGCGAACAACCCTCGGAAGCCATTTCCAGTGCTCTTGCCAAGGCGTATTACCATTTAGGGTTTCAAACATTGGCCGATCAAGTGCGATTGAGCGTTCGGAACCATCCCGGAAATGCATGGATGTATGAAGTGGTCCAACCGGGTCGACATCCCCTCAAAGTAATTTTGCCATGGATTGACGGCAATCAGAGCAAAGTACTTATGGAACAAACACCGGTGCGGATGGACTTGTCACATTGCGGTTGGTCGGATATTTTCTTTTTGGGCATGGACTTTCCCGAGGGCGCTCGAGTACTGAATATTTCGATCGACTTGGCTGTGCGTGGGCGGCATCAAGAACCACTACCGCCCATCGATTGCTTTCTTCAAGCTATTGATGAGCCCGTTCTGAAATTGACCAGTATCGATTTGAAGGCCGAAGTGACACTGACGCACATTGCGCAAGTTTTCGATTTCTGCAAAGATTATCTTGGTTTGTTGCGAGCTGGCATCATTGCATCGGGGATCATACCCTTGGGACTGGAAGGGTCCGAAGAAACACTGCAAAGCTTGTTTGATAACATGGTCGGACCTGGCAAAGGGTTGCACTTGACCACTCGTGTCAACGACATTCCTAAGGGATCAAGGTTGGCAGTGTCAACCAACCTACTTAGCTCAATCATTTCGCTGGGAATGCGAGCTACCGGACAAACGAAAAGCATAGAAGGCTCCTTGACGGAAGACGAAAGACGTCTCGTTGCTGCAAGAGCGATACTGGGAGAATGGTTGGGAGGCTCGGGGGGAGGGTGGCAAGATTCGGGAGGCGTGTGGCCCGGAATCAAACTCATCCAAGGAGTCAAACCCGAAGAGTATCACCCCGAGTATGGTGTAAGCCGAGGACGACTGCTTCCTGTCCACAGACAGTTAAGCGACGTTGAGGCTCCCGCAAGACTTGCTCAGTCTCTTCAAGACCATTTGATATTGGTTCACGGGGGCATGGCACAGAATGTAGGCCCCATCCTCGAAATGGTAACAGAAAAGTATTTGCTTCGAGAGGCCGATGAGTGGAAGGCACGACATGATGCACTGAGGATATTAGACGACATTCTGGAGGCCTTTAAATCCAGCGACGTTCCCAAAATTGCAAAACTTACTACCGATAATTTTTTCGAACCCCTTCAAACTATCATTCCTTGGGCTTCAAATCTGTACACTGAGACTCTCATTGACCGGACTAAGCTGCGGTTCGGAGATGATTTCTTAGGATTTTGGATGCTTGGTGGAGCAAGCGGTGGAGGTATGGGATTCATTTTCAAGCCAGAAGCAAAGCCAATTGCTTTGGTTGAAATGCAGGATATCATGATGTCTACAAAAAAAGAAATGGAACATGCCCTTCCATTCGCGATGGACCCTGTCGTCTATGATTTCAAAATTAATGATCATGGAACAAAGGCGCAGTGGTTTGACGGTTGCTTAGTACCAACTTGGAAGGAAGTGTCGACCCCACCATCGAATCACCCGAAATGCCCCAGTTTGGCACTGGATGATGTTTTGTGCGAGCTTGGATTTGATTTGACAGACCATTGCAAGATCCAAAACGATTATAGAAGGGGGGAAATTGGTCTCAAACAAAATCGACTCCCGACAGATACGAAACTGGAGAATGCTCGTCCCGAAGACGTGATATTGACGGATCAAGTGATCAGTCACGAAATCCAATCAATTGGAATGGAGGAGCTTCGCAAAGGAACAGTCGGAGTCATAAGCCTGGCAGCTGGCGTGGGGTCTCGATGGACCCAAGGTGCGGGCTGTGTTAAAGCCATTAATCCCTTTTGCAAAATAGCAGGTCGACACAGAAGTTTCTTGGAAGTTCATCTGGCCAAAAGCAGACGCATTTCCACCCTGGTTGGTATGCCATTGCCACATGTTATTACTACAAGCCACATGACAGGCTCGGCGATACATGGATACTTGGACCGGGTGCAAAATCATGGGTACGAAGGCCCGGTGTATATCTCTCCAGGAAAAACTATTGGTCTGCGGCTTGTTCCAACAGCGGACGATCTAAAATTTTCTTGGCAAAACCAGCCAAAACTTGACAAACAGGCCCAAAAAGTCAGGGAAAGTGGACAACAGGCATTGCTGGAATGGGTGAAGTCCTGTGGGGAAGCTTCGGACTACCGTGACAATCTACCGTTGCAATGCCTCCATCCTGTCGGTCATTTCTACGAAGTTCCCAATCTCCTGTTGAATGGGACACTGAAAACCATGTTGGATGATCGCCCACAACTCAAATACCTGATGTTGCATAACATCGATACTGTGGGAGCTGATGTAGATCCAGGGTTGCTTGGATTGTTTGCCTCCAGGGACTCGACCCTGAGTTTTGAAGTCATCGCCCGAAGAATCGACGACGTCGGGAGAGGTCTTGCGATGCAAGACGGAAAAGTGAGGCTTGTGGAAGGACTGGCTTTGCCGAAAGAAGAAGACGAATTCAAATTTACCTACTACAATTCCATGACCACATGGATCGATATCGACAAGCTACTAAATGTTTTTGGTATTTCGCGAAATGATCTTGCCGACGACCTGAGAGTTTCAAATGCGGTCCATACTTTCTCTGCCAAGCTTCCCACTTACGTTGCCCTCAAAGAAGTTAAGAAGCGATGGGGCAACGGTCAAGAGGATGTATTTCCTACGGTACAGTTTGAAAAGCTTTGGTCAGATTTGTCGTCTTTGGATGAAGTTGACTGCGACTTCTTTGCAGTGTCGCGCCACCGCGGTTGTCAGTTGAAGGACGTGTCACAATTAGATGGATGGTTTCGCGACGGCTCTCAGAAGTACTTAGAAAAGTTGTGCTTCTGGTGATGTCTCATTTCAGTGTACAGTACTACATTTTTTGCTGTCACCAGGAGACACTAGCAGCGATAACAGAGGGAAAAGTAGATTCCGATTAGTACTGAAGTGTTACGTAGTAGTTTCCAAAGGGAATCCTAACTTTGATAGTGTGTCAGCTGCAGTATCTGCACAACCGTCAGAAGGCTCACAAATACAACAGTAATCGAAGCAGCTGAGTCCAAAATCTCGGGCTCGTCTACTGGAGTGGTGTCGTTGTCATTCGAAGAGGGTGCCACAGTGACTTTGCCAGTACATTGGGAAGGAGGACTACCAAACTTTCGTCCAAGCCCTTCAACACTTGCGAGACTTTGGAATTCCAGTGTTTCACTGCATACGGGAAGGAAATCGACACCATAGAAGCATCCCCAAGGAAACGAGCCAAAGGAGCCAAAGTCAATTCTTTTGGCGGGATAATAGAGTAAAAAGGCGACGCACATTTCTTGCTGCGAGGACAAGCCAAACTCCGTCCCATCTCGATAATAGCAGGTAGTTTTGAACGAATCACCTGGCATGATTTCATAAACCTCCTGCTGCACTTTGAAAGAGCCTTGTTGATTAAATTCAAAGACATCGACAGCTCCCAAGTTAGCCACCTTCCCGTTGCGAATTAGTTCATTAGTCATCCTCACCCCAGTCTTGTGCATATGCAAGGTCTCGCCGATTACGGTGACAGATTGGGATCCCAGTACAGTGCTGGAACAATCACTCGCACAGGTGAAGGAATATTCGGACAAACCATCTTCTATTGTTGTACCTTTCATTAAGGTTGCCGGATCGCCCAAAGCTAACCAAGCTGCTTCTATTTCTCGGGGCTGGATGGAAAAGTAGACACGGAAACCACTCGAATCCACCAATCCATCGAGCTTTTCAGGATTGTTGTAGTGAATCTCAACCACAATGGAACGAAAATTACCATTTGGGTCGAATAGCGGGATTCCGATATTTTGCGGTAGCGCGGTAGGTTCTTCGCCTGCGTACAAAAGATAAATGTGAGACTTTGCTGCCAGCGTTTGATCAAGAAGCAATACCCACCAATTTACTAACCCGGTGCCCAACCCCAGAGCATATTCCCTTGGCCACAAGTTCCTTCTGTTGGGGTTGGATTTGAGCTGCCGTAGACTTTGAACAGGAGGGAAAAAAGAAGACCAATTGAATGAGAAGGAGCAGAACAAAATTACTTCGAAATAATCATCTGATCAAGGTTGTAATTCCTACCAATGAAATGATGAACGTAATGTTCCGTCTCGGGCGACAAGACGGCCCCGCCGGCAATAAAAGTCAAGATACCATCTTCAGTGACAAGAAGATTGTATTGCTCCTGGAGTTCTTCAAATGACTTGCAAATGTAGTGATAGGTGGTTTCCTGGGCTGGAATGGTGTAATTATTGGCCAAAATTTCAAAAAAGCCATCCGCTTGCTCGTCCATCAATGTTTCAAAGTCCGTTTGGGTGCCGGCTGTTTCCTCTGAAGCAGGCAACGGGAAAATTTTCGCCGAGGTTTTACCAACTTGAAAGCCGTGGAAGGAGACAGTGGGAGAGTCGCCCCAGGCGGCGATCAACCGGGTGGGGGTTGGCAGCTGGGAGTCGTCCACGAGCTTGTGATCTTGCGGGTCCTTCGTGTCTAGAGGCCGCGACATTTCTACAATCAGCCAATCATTATCTGTAGTAGTTCGCAGCAAGGTCCAATGTTGACAGTCGTCTTTTTTGGGTACATCAAAGTCTTCAATCACGTATGAATCTCGAAGAGTATTTGGGTTCGCTGCTTCCCACAGTGCAATGTCAGAACCCAGCATTCCTCCCGCTTCCGAAATGCCGAACCCGACCCATCCAGTGGCACGAACTGCCACAGCGACTTGGATGTGTGTGAGATCTGTATTGTTGTTGTTTCGAGCGATGGTCGCTGCGTTACCGTCGGCGTATAACTTCCACAAGACAACGGCACCGTTGTCCGGGTTCGTTACCATTGGTAGAAAAGTGTGTTTGGTATATGTGCTCTCTTGTAACCATCCCAAGTAGGTGGATCGGTCTTCTTCCGCTAAAGTTCCGAAGTACTTGGATGGATCCAAGTTGGAAAGATGGGCCGTTTTCGATCCGTACAATATGGGATCGTTGTTGGCGTAAACAGTGTTGCCTCGATGGAGGGACAGCAGAAACGTCGCACTCACAGTCAGAAAAGATTTCATTTTGGATATTATGTGTCGTATCGATCGATGGCGGAAGTTTTGAAGGAAGCAGAGAGTGATGATCAACTCGTGGATCTTCAGATTTCGATGTATCTCCTGATCAAGCAAACAAAACGAACAAACAGAATAGACTCACAGTCCCCACCCACACTTTTTTTTTCCCAAAAAAATGTTTTCTTTATCTTCGATGCGTCACGTATGATACAGCTATGACAAGCCAAGGCGTGCAGGCAATAGAAGTGCACGGGATTTATACTGTTCACTCTTGGATGCGGTATTAGCTTGACTGCCGGTGGTAGTCCATGCGTCCATGCACTACAAAAATACTACAGTACTTACTTGTATTATTGGTAGTTTTTGCATTATAATAACAGTAATGCAATATTATCATCAATTAAAAAATTAAAAAACATTATTTTATTATATATTTCATGATGTTTCGTGTGTGTGTCAATCATAGCGCCGCGAATGTTGAAACAATGAAACAACCACCTTGAATCCTACTGGTATCGACGTGTGACAACACCATTACATCTTTATTTTAATAGAGTATATTAATTATTATAATAAACTACCGGTGTTATTTTATAAAACTGTTAAGTGCGCAAAATCGTGGACTGTACGACATTGAACATACGACACTGACTGTGAACATAGAGTGAAAGCAATCAGTTTTGTATGATAGTGTCATCTCTCCCTTAACAACGCATACCTGTACGACGTGTGACGAGTTTGTGACAAGGCACATTCGAACAGAACATAGTGCGATCGCAACAACAAACTCACCAGATCAATGATGCTAATGGCAGATGCGTGTGTTTGTGAATGCGGCTGAGAAACTCCAATTGCGTCCAAACCTAAAACAGCGATGTTACTGGCGCGGAATCGTTGGCAGCAAAGACCGACTCCCCAAAACAACGTCATCACAGCTGGATATCCCTACGAGGACGATCGTGATGGAAGGCATCATTATCACAGTGAAATCTCTAGAAAATATGACTCAAAGTATACATCATATTTTCAGTGTCAACGATTGAAACTGAAACATCTGTTTTCGCGGCCGTCGGTCAAGAGACTTTGTTCATTCTCAGTCCTTGTCATTGGAACTCTTTTTTTTGGTTGGCTTGTTCTTACGAATTCCGAGCGACGACGGCTGTGCCCGACCAGTCAAGGCAGTAATACAGTGAGCAGTCAAACAAGAAAAGATGATGTCTGTTTTGTCACTTGCATTTTCGGCAAAAGCGTCGAAGAAGTTGACCAGCCAGCCAATGTCGAGTGGTACTTGACTCATTGGTGTAATGTCCAATTTTTCTTGGTGACCAATCTGCCGACACTTCCAGCCGAGGGATGGAACAAGATTGTACAACCAACAAGTGAACTACACAACAATCATAGCAATGATTTCATTGTGAAATCCCGAGAAGCTAAATTCCTTGGATGGAAGGTGTTGCCCAACGTCCAAGAACAGTGTGCTGCCGTGGTGTACATGGACGGATACCTGCAACCCAAGAGACGATCCTCTTGGTGGAATCCAGCGTCGACTTCCACATTAATCAAATTTCGCAACATCGTAGATCAAGTCCAGAATCATCCTTGGGGACTGTCCCAAGTAAAGCAGGCTTATTTTAATGGACTACCCACCACCACCATTCTACAGAATCTGGTTCGCGACCGCAAAGATACGGCCGAGCACGTCAACTCCACGCTGTCGTGGCTGCAACAACAAGACGACTACCAGGACGTCGTGACGTATTATTTGAACAAGTACTTTGCGTACGATCCTCGCAATGTCAACTATCAACGAATGTCATCGTGGTTTTGGCAGCATTACACTACCTACGGGGGGTTATGGCGGGATCAACCGTTATGGGCCTACACCTTGCATCATTTCAACTGCACCCCGGCAGTCATGACCTCACAAGGTGTCATTACGCGAGGCGGGGACCTGTTTGAAAAGGGTGGGACGTTGGGATGGGACCAACATATCTATGTTTCATGAAACCTTTAACTACCAGAGAGTGTGATTGAACCATCTGTCTGATGGTACTACTAATTGTCAACGGCTTACCATTTACAGTTAGGATTGTTACGGGGCCGTAGACAATTTACAGTTAGGACGAAATCTGGGTATTCGTGTCATTGATTTCTTGTTTTACTGTTATTGGTACTTCGTACTTTCGTACCTGGTACACTACCAGTACTCCTACATCACGGTACTACGGTAGTTTTGTCGTTTCCTACGACAGAAGCGCGTAACGGTAGTACCCGTACTTTTTATCATTACCGGTACTACCGTACCGTAAGCTGCCGGTAGTCGTGCATTTTACACGTCAGCAAAAGAGCCTTTTGAATCTCTGTGTTCTCACACATTCATCACAGCCAAAAGAGACGTATTCGTCGTCTGCGTCTCCTGTTATGGCTGGATTATTTTGGAAGTGCAAAATAGTAGGATTTTACACAAGTTCAGTACTACCACGTAGAATAATGGTACTAACTTTACAGCTCCCTTATTTCGGTATGACTCGTTGGATTCAAAGAACCATGATCCATCACAAAACCTCTGTCGAAATCAAACGCACACCGATGAGTCTTGAACTTCTTCATCAACCTTTCGATCTCATCCATCATAGGAACCTTTTGCTTTTTCTCCTGATCGTTGTCTTGGATTGCTGCTGCTGTTGGTTCTGCTGCTGTTGGTTCTGCTGTTGCGAGATAATGATATGTGCACAAGTAAGCCCTTGCCCGTGCACTGAATTTTCTGATCCTCGCTTTGGTCAGTTCTGTCTCGACGTTTGTGCACTCATCCACTAAGTCTTCGAAGTCTGATCTCTTCCTCTTTTTCTGAAGGGGTTTCCTTCTGTAGCTCCCCTTCGCAAAACCCCAGGAATACTCGATGCCCTCACCTGCCATCTCGGCGTGAAATTTTGGCGTGAACATCACCTGGACCTTTAATTCGTTGGCCATAACCTGCAGGTGAGTTAACTCGTTCTGAAAATCTGTGCACTGTCCAACAATACTTCTCAGTGACTTTTCATCATTCAATGTCCCGTCAGGATTCTTCTTCGGATTCGCCGAATAGAGGTGATGATTGTTGTGGTCTATCAATCCTCGTTCACGAGCCACCTGTAACAAACCTTTGGGTTCCCCTACCCACCCTGTAATTTTTTTTTGCTCGGATTTCGAAATTGCGATTCCATGATCTCCCGCTAGCTTCTGCATTTCCTTCACAGTGTAGCCTCTTCTGTCTTCTTTCGAAATTATACCTTCGCGTTGTAAGTCGGTCGTCAGTTCCTTTTTTGTTTTCGGTTTGTTGTTGACATATTCATCTAACAACTGGGTTGACCTTCGTTTACGCCGTTCCTGTACGCTCAGATTGAAAGGACCCTCTGTACTTTCTTCTGGTGGTTCTTCATTGGACCAGTTCATGCGCTGCTTATCGCCGACTGAGAGAAGTGGAGAGTAACGTCCCAGGTAACCTTCAAGATTTTGAATAATTGTGTCGCGAAGTCGCTCTTGCTTACCGCCAAAGCTCACGTTCATATTGTTCACATCAAGGGCGCCTTTTCTTTTTCTGTTGTGACCCTGTGAGTGGTCAAACAGGAACACAAATTCGTGGCTGGGGTACAGGACTTTCAGACAGTCCACAACATCCTCGAACTGGACCGCCATATGGTTGGAGTTCCAATACCCCTCGTTGTTTATTCCGATGAGCAATTTGCGGACGAAGGGTGACGCTGTCAGGGGTGGCTTGGAAGTTGATTTCAGAACTTCCAGTGCCGCCTCCCCATCCCAGTAAGTTTTGTTCAATCGTTCCTCATTCACCTTTTGTAACTCATCGGTCGACATCTCCCTGCCAAACCCAGTGAGACGGCTTTGGAACGCCGATAGCATTACACCGTCACCTTCGCTCTTGGGAAGCAGCGGACGTTCACCGTTGCTTCCAACCCAATTCTTACTACAAACCAGATTCTGAAAAAAAACGCACTCGTCCTGGCCTATGAACTCTAGCGGGGGTGAATTTGGTGGCGCTCGTACGCTTTGTTTCTTTTCAAACTGGGTAAGATCCATGCCGGCTTTGTCGATGTAATCTTCGTGAAACTCAACCATTTTAATGTCTCCTTCCATATATTCGTGTCCAAAATCCATGGACAAGGATGGCAATTCGGATACCTTTTCTTTTGTTATCTGTATCCAGCGAATGCATCTCGGTTCCAAGTCCACTAGATAGCGTTTGCAGAAAAGTTTCCTCGACGTGACGACGTCCTCCCTCTCGTGCCCATCAACGTAATAACTTTTCTTGTGGTTGGCATATTTCATACCTAGCTGCTTCATCCAGGAAAGTGTTGTCTGTGGAGAGAAGACGCTGATTCGGAAAAGCTTCAGAAAGGATTGGAGAGTGTGGCCACGGCTTGTTTGTTCCGATGCCCAGACGGCGTATATCTTGGGGAATACCTTGTTCCAAATGAATTGGTGGACGGTTTCGACATCGAGGTTGAGAAGGTTGACCCGGCAGAACTGTTTGATTTCAGTCGCGGCATCTGGGAACATTCGAAGAAATGGAGGCAGTATGATATAATATGATTGTTTTGAATATTTTGCTCGGAAGAAACCAGACAAATTGCTTCCGTCGAAACGATCGATCAATTGATACTTCGGAATCTTCGAGAGGAGAATGTTCAACAATCGGGCATTCATCACCACGGAAGTATCAATGACAGCGGCAGCACGAATGGCGTCGATGATGGTATCCACTGTGATCCACTTGTTGCAAATCTTGGGACCAATTGTCGGGTGGTGGATGGTCAGTTCCAACGCGTGCCCCAGAATTTCCTTTGTGACCTTTGGTGCGTCATCTGTCAATGGCAAAACCATCGCACCAATCGGCCCCGCCAACATATATCCTTCCAAAGGATATTTGAAGCAGATTAGAAGAGTCGAGGCTTATTGATCAGAGTTGGCTATAGAGAAAACGTCTTCTCAATGATAGTAAGAAAATGTTTTTGTTGTCATCAATTTTTTCGTAGATGCACTACTGAATCGATCTGTCCGGCGGCGGGATATCAAAAGATCCAAACAACGGTCTAAGTCCAGACACTACCAGGTGTACGTATTCCTACGGCAACAAGCTTCCAAAATAATCCAGCCATATCCACTCATCAGCGACGAAGTCGAACGAGTAGTAGTGAAAATGTGTACGAGTAGTCAATCATTTCGGCAGCTGTAAACTTCAATCCTGCTTCCCATAACATGCGACAATCACCATCCAATTCACTACCAAGATGAAGTCATCATCTCAGGACTCGCTGTCAGAGCAGCGTCATGAGCCGCCACAACGTCCACCGAATATGATGGCGTCTGCCTCGCGGATAAGTCGTCTTCTTTTTAAATGGCCCTATCCACTGCTCAAACTTGGCCTCGAACGACCCTTGGAAGACAGTGACCTGCCGGAAATACTTCGACAAGACACGTCACGGTACAATCGAGAATATCTACAAGCATTGTGGCAACGAGAACGAGAACGCAATCCTCGCAACCCGTCCTTACATCGCGCCATGCTAATCGATTTCTTTCGATCGATTTGGTACGTCCAACCCCTCTTGGCCGCGGCCGCCACTGCGAAAATTGTACAAGCGGTGGTATTGGGGCGTCTCATTGAAACTTTTGAAACTGACGACGATCGGGGCTATCTCTGGGCAGGCTTACTGGTGGCCTGTGGAGTGGTGATCCTCTTTGAACATCATCACGTTTTCTTCGTCACGTGGAGAAAGGGCATGCAACTGCGCATCAGTTGTGTGGCGGCCATTTACGACAAATCTCTCAAATTGAGCAGCACCCATCAAGATACCAGTCAGTCGACGGGTAAAATCATGAATTTGGCTTCCAACGATGTCGAGCGGTTCCTATTGGCAGCCTTGTTCATCAGTCATCTAATATGGTCGCCGTTGCAATCCATTGCCATTCTAGTTGTTGGATGGTTACAAGTGGGACCGTCCTTTGCCGCTGGCTTTGGCCTGCTCGTATTTGGCTTTGTCCCCTTTCAGTTCTACCTGTCCAATCGTTTTGCCTTTTTTCGTTCCAAGATTGCCGCCATTACCGACTCGCGTGTCAACTTTGTTTCACAGGCTGTTCACGGAGCTCGCGTTATGAAAATGTCGGGCTACGAATGGAGATTTCTGGATCGAATTGCCAACTGGAGAGCACAAGAAGTGGATCAAATCCAACGTGCCAACCGACTCAAGGCCTGGAATGAAGCTCTCTTCTTTTCGGCCAATGTTGTCATTTCTCTGGTGATCTTTTTGGTCCATGTTTTCATAGGAGGGACTTTGACTGCTGGAAAGGTGTTTACTGTCTTCACTCTGATCAATATCATGCAGTTGGAAATGACCAAACATGTATCGTTGGGAGTCATGGGAGTGAGCGAAGTCTACGTTAGTATTACGAGAATACAAAAGTTTCTTCAATTTCCAGAACGACCGTCGTTGCAACGAAAGCAGGCATCGGGCGAGAATGAAAAAGATGATGAAATTGTCATTTCTATGTCGCACGTGGACTGCTACTGGAACCATGTTCAAGAACTGTCAACATTTGACGATGAATCCGATAGCCGACCAAATACAACTCAAGTGGAAGACTCGAATCAAGATCTCAAGTCACACGACGATCGAGAAACTGATTCCGTCACGTCATCTGAGCTGATACCTGCATTGTCGGATATTACCTTGGATCTTCGACGCGGACAGTTAACATGCATCATTGGCGCTGTGGGCTGCGGGAAGAGTGCTCTGCTGCAAGCTATTGTTGGAGAGCTGCCAGTTTATCGCGGAAAACTGCGATATCATGACACGGACGGACATGTCGACGAAGAAGAGAAAATTGCGTACGCATCTCAAGATCCTTGGATCATGGACGGGACTGTGCGAGAGAATATCACTTTGGGCCGACCCTTTGATGAACAATGGTACAACAAGGTCGTGGATGCATGTGGGCTTCGTTTCGACTTTGAAATATTTCGCAACGGAGACCAGACGATTGTGGGCGACAGAGGTATTCAATGTTCTGGTGGACAACGTGCTCGGATAGGTCTTGCTCGGGCGATCTACCGGGATACAGATGTGTTGATTGCTGACGATCCCCTTTCCGCAGTTGACGCCAAGGTCGGACGTCAGATTTTCCGCGAAGCGCTCATGGGATTGTGTGTGAACCATGGAAAATGCGTGGTGCTAGCTACCCATCAACACCAGTATGTTCACGAGCAACGCTGTGTTCTATTAGTAAATGGACAAATTGAGTGCGTTGGATCTTATTCGGAATGTGTCGATGCAGCTGGAGGAAAATTGAGTGCTCACGTCGCAAACGACGCAGTTGATGTACTGGACTCGAGAGAAGAACATACAGTGCAATCACCCGTAGATGAAACAAAAGACAAGATTATCATTGATTCAGACAAGAACGAAGTGCAAGATGGAAATGCAAATCTGGCACAGAATGCAAATCGTGACAACGTTGATGACGCGGCCGAGGATTCACGGGAGGCTAAGGTCTCTGGAGTGGTTGAGTGGAGCACTTATTTGAACTACATTCGGGCGATGGGTGGTTTGTGGGTGGCGTTTGTGTTGCTATTGGTCTTTTGCGCAACGCAAGGATTAGTGCTGTGGACTGTCGCCACGATGGGTCGGTGGGCTGAACGCCCATCTGAAGAACAAAGCTCCTGGGACATACTCGGCCTTGTTATTGGACAAGGGTGTTTGGTCATCATCTTTGCTGTTTTCCGTGCAATGCTAAGCTTTCGGTTAACAATAAATGCTTCAAAGAAGCTGCACGATACCATGGCACAGGCTGTGCTGAGAGCTCCAATCTCATTTTTCGACACCAACCCGTAAGTGTTCCATCGTGGTTGATTTTGCTACAGAAAGAGAGTCGGCTTACAATAATTGCTTAACTATTGTTCAGACTCGGAAGGATCCTGAATCGGTTCTCAGCTGACGTTGGGTCCAATGACGATCTCTTGCCCCAGACTCTCTTTGATTTTACGGTCATACTGTTCATTGTCATTGGAGCCTTATCCACCACGGTGGCTAGTCTTCCTTTCGCGCTTTTGGCGGTCCCACCACTGCTATATTATTTCATAATGGTTCGCCGGGTATTTGTCACCAGCAGCCGAGAGCTCAAACGACTGGAAGGTTTGGCACGGTCTCCGATTTATGCCATGATGAGCGAATCTCTCAGTGGCGTGGCTACAATTAGGGCAAACAGTGCCTTGCAATACTTTACCCTCAAGTTCGAGGCAGTTCATGACTCCCATACAAGGGCCTTCTTTTCGTTCATCGCATCCAGCCGATGGGTTGGTTTTCGAATGGACTCGTTGGTATTCATGCTGATGAGTCTCGTCAGTTTTCTCTCCGTGCTGTTTCAAACAGAAGGTATGTCCACTTGTCGGCTTGTGTTTTGAAAATTCCAAATTGTTCATGATATCTCACACTCCTCTTGATTTTCCTTGCAGGTTGGTTCACCATTGATCCAGCAATCTTAGGTTTGTCCATTTCCATGCTTTTGCAATTGGCAGGCATGTTCCAGTGGTGCATCCGTCAGAGTGCTGAGGTCGTCAATCAAATGGTCAGTGTTGAGCGGGTTCTGAGTTTTGGGAAGATTGAGCCTGAGGCTCCCTTGGAGTTGGAGAACGACGAGACTTTGGATCCATCGTGGCCTTCACATGGTGCGGTCGAAGTGAGAGAGTTGTCCGTGCGCTATCGACCCTCGCTACCGCTGGCCCTAGACAGAGCTACATTCTCTGTGCCGAACGGTTCCAGAGTCGGTGTTGTTGGCAGAACTGGAAGTGGCAAGAGTACCGTAGTCCAGACTCTTTTCCGCCTCTTGGAGGCCGACAAAGGGTCGATTGAGATCGATAATGTAAACATTGCCAACATCGGGTTGCATCGTCTCCGAACCTCGATCTCTGTCATCCCTCAAGTCCCCACATTGTTCAGTGGTTGTACAGTTCGAGAGAATTTGGACCTATTCAACATTCACACCGACGAAGCCATTCACAAAGCCTTGCAGGACGCTCACATGAGCGATGTCATTTCAGAATTACCAAAGGGAATTCACTCACCGGTCTCCGAGGGCGGATCTAATTTTAGTGTTGGTCAACGTCAACTATTATGCTTGGCCAGAGCAATCCTGAGCAAGAATAAGCTTCTCATTCTCGACGAAGCTACTGCTTCGGTAGATCGACGCACAGACCAAATGCTACACGAGTCGTTGCACGAGTCTTTTGGTGACGCAACCATTATTGCTGTGGCGCATCGATTAGACACAGTCATCGAACATGACTACATCTTGGTTCTTGGCCAGGGTAAGGTTCTAGAGTTTGGATCGCCAGCTGATCTTCTTCGATCAGGTGGGGCCTTCAGTAAGATGGTTGACGATACTGGTGACATTTCTTCCAAGGACCTTCGTCAACGCGCCTTCAACAGAACAGCTAAAGATAAAGCTACGTAGAGATAATGATAGAAACGAAAGAACGGTATGTGGTCATCGATTACGACGAATCAAGATGATAGATGAACCATCATAGGCTCACTTAGTTTTTATGTCTGGCTGTTTCACTGGCTGTTTGCTCACGTAATCAACTACAATCTCCGTCCAGTGACCGATTCCATCCGTCTCATGTATGACGGCGACTTGATGCTATGAAACGAGATGCTTGCCTCGGAAACGGCATCTAAACCCGTTTTCAGCGTTATGTTATGAGTTTCGGAAAACCAACGCAATTGCCGCTCCCGGAAATTTTTAACGCGATTTTCCATGGTTGTCAAGTCAATGATCCCCTTTGGGTCGGTCGAATACTGCAAGAAGTTGGTATTCCGTGCGGCCAATACTGGCGTTAGCCCCAAATGGCGCTTACACAGTCCCATGAAAAGATCCTCCTCTATAATATTGCTTCCTTCATTTCAGTGGGTGGACCAATCGGATCGTTATGACTGTGAACCTTGTGAGACGCAATTATTTCTTGTAGTACGTACTGTAGTGGCAAAAAAGTTTTTAACAGTAGACGTGAGTAGACATTTTTCTGTTCGACGATGTCGGGTCGTTTTGTGTTTGACGCCCTGCAATCCTCTCTGGCACACAAGTTAGATGATAGCTCTCAAGTCGACCAAGTAACCCTGCGTTTAATTTTCTGTGAATCTAAAGAATTGGTCTAAAAAAGGCTATAGGAAATAATGAAAGCCTTTCCACCAAACAACATATCCCCCCTCTCCAATTTTCATGATCATTCGTCATGGCAATAGGTACCAAGCACGGTTAGGGTACCCCCTATCTAGAAAATAGTATCGCTCTACTGTTTCCCCTCGGAGGAAGCATCTTTCACTTTGTTCTTCATGGTGAGAAGGGTGTTGTCGACATGCGACGATTTCGAGCGTGTCGCTCGACGCCCTGGTGGGTCGGCTAACTTACCGCCACCACGAGAATCTGTAGCATTGGAGGGTGTTTCGACCATCTTTTTGCTGCTGCTGTCGCTGCTATGATTGAAAGTACCTGTTGTATGGGCCTTGGTTTTGTTCTGGGAAATTTGGCTCTTGTGGTTGCTCTGACGTATAATTGCTGCTGCGAGAGGGGATATTTCGTCCAGAGAAGATGAGGAGGAGGAAAAGGAGGTGGGTGGAGTGCCAGAAATAGTCAAACTTCCAGCCTTGGTGTCTCGAGCGCACGCAGGAGTGGCAAGAACATCATTCGAAGAACTCTTGGAAGACCGTTTCTTCTTGGAAGATGATAAGGATGCGTTGTTGGACGCTCTCTCTTTCTCATTCTTGTCCTTGTCTCGTGACTCTCCACTCTTAGACTTGCGGGTTTTGGATGCAGAACGCGATGACTCCTTTTTGGAGGAGGATTTGGTGGAACAAGCGCTCCTCGTTTTTTTGGAGGAACTCTTGACCGATTCGGAGGCCTTGTCGCTCGTACTTCCAGCACTGCTCTGTTTATGAATGAGCTTCTCTAATGCAGTGGATGAGCTGTCGTTGTTGTTAGAAGTATGTTTGTGGTCATCCTTGTCCTTGACAGAGGATGACGATTTGCCCGTTTTCTTCCTGAGCTTTTTTGCACCTGGGTCCCGCTTCTCACATAGCGAAGTGAGTTTCTTTTTCCTCTTGATTGCCGTCATGACACTGGCACTCGTGGCCGATTGAACAGTCATTTCATCGTCTTCTACCCAGTTTTGGTTTCGTACTAGCATCGCCTCTCGCTCATCCTTCAATCCCACTTGCCGAGCACGCTTGGCAGAATCTGCAGTGACTCGTTGCGAAATCGCCGCAATGCGTTCAAAATCATCCTTTTGAACTCGCCATTGATGGTCTTGTTCATCCATGACGGCATCCACACAAAGGTTGATGACTTGATCAAGGTAGGCGGCACCTTGGGATGTCCAAGATTCGAGTCCCCGGTAGGTTTCGTGCTTACGGCATGGCTTGCGATGCTCCATGCGACTCACCACGCGTTCATGCTTGGACATACACTTTTCTTTCTCACTCGGGGACCACCAACACCGATTTCGTTCTCGAGTGGAAAAGTCTCTATGCGATTCTATCTCTTGAATGAGTAGTAACGAATTCATGCTGTCATCCTGGAACTGGACAGACTTTTTGGATGAAGCTGGTTTGGCCGCCGAAGATAGTTTTTGAATGACGGTGGCAAAATTATTGCGACTCATGCGTCGCTTGGGAATAGGAGGCAACGAGTCTTCATAGTCCTCCGAAGACACCGAGGCATGGTCATCCGCCTCCTCTTCCATCATCGGGGGGTGGTTTCGGAATTCGGTCGACTTCTCCGCTCGCTGAATAATGTTTGCATAGAAGAATGGGTCTTGCAATGGTGACAACTGTGATGCGGATTGAGAAGATGACACTTCTACTGTCATGCCATCGGGAGACATTGGAGGTGAAAAGCTTTGGGAGAACGGCGCCATTGTATGGATGGTCGCCCAAACTACTACTGCTAGAAGTCACGAACTGTAAGAGCAATGGTACTACACTACTGTGACAGGAATGGTGCTCATACTTCTGCCTAGCTAGGTAATGAGGAATTGATCAGAAATAATCGAAAACAGAGGGGAACCCTCCAAATTGCTACGAGTACGACGTATTACTCGTTTCCTTAAAGCAAACTTCCGTTGATCTTGGATTGTTCAAACGAATACTACCGGTACTGTACTACGACGTAGCTACCGGTAGTAG
Organism: Nitzschia inconspicua; assembly: GCA_019154785.2. Taxonomy (NCBI): domain Eukaryota; phylum Bacillariophyta; class Bacillariophyceae; order Bacillariales; family Bacillariaceae; genus Nitzschia; species Nitzschia inconspicua. The sequence continues at coordinate 2,390,855 of JAGRRH010000018.1, forward strand.
AGTCGTCCTATGTCGCCTTCATAAGAGTTTCTACGACAAACTTATCGGCGTAGATAAAAAGTTTCCCGGTGATAAAAGTACCGTTAAGTGTTTTGGTTTGAAATATGAGGAACTGGTATCAGATGCCTTCCTATTTGGGAAAGAGTCACTGAGAAAACAACTGCCTCGTCAATTGGACGTTATGATAACGCTTGAAAGTAATCTGAGTCTGTAACGAAAAAAATCATTTACTTCCGTAATAATTTATGACAAATCAAAACGAATATCGTCATAAAGGACTCATACATTCAGTCATTGGAGTTAAAGGTATCATAAAAAACGATGCTCATGCGATAGATCTTGATCATACTGAAGCCCACAGCAAAGTTGACTTTTATCATTCTTATCTCAAGTCCGAAGTCTAACGAAGTTTCATACAATCTACTTTATCGTTTCATACCCTACCGTCTCATTTGTTGTTCGCAAGATCTATGAAATATGGCAGGACAATTGACTGTGAAGTATTTAGCGTTGAGGATTCGACGTCATCAACGAGAGACGAAGAGATTGTTCATTTTACAGTTAAGTCGAACGACGTCTCAGGCCAAAGCGCTTTTGCCGATCAAGAAACTACGGTCGCGTACGTTCAAATACGGTACCAAGGGGGGTACCTGTACGTATCATACCTAGCGGTAGGTAACGGTAGGTTGACTTGTGAGTGCTTCTCATTAGTACCGTAATAGCACATCGCGTACAGTCACTATGTACAGACCAGTAGCCGGTAGGTACCGGTAGGTAGTGTCCATTTACTAGTATGTGTATCATAGAATCATCATAGTTTACTCTGGGTATTGAAATTGAAAATTCATTACGAGTAGAGGACCTGCTATAGCAACGGGCTGGGTCTAGTGAGATCAGAAAGAACATCCTATATTAGATAGTAGGTCATTACAGGATTCATGGAATTTGCACTGCTGCCCACACAGAAAACACGGAAAACCGCCAAAAGAGCGCTCTTTAGAGGACAATCGGATTATTTTGTCACAGAAAACTTAGATGTCCTTGTCTTTGTCATTCATTACTACTAGATAGACATACAACTTTCGATACATCGTCAAATTCGTAATTATCCCTATTGAAGTCTATAAAATGGCAATGATACTCAAAACCTTGTTCATACAACAAAATATCAACAGTTTGAATCGCAAACAAAATCAGAGCGCGTGAAACGGAGTAAATGATAATGGGGTACAGAGCCTGGGATCGAAGGAAAAATTGATGAATGCAGAGGTTCCATTGCGGCGTCGGGCAGAGTACTCTAAAAACGAGCAGGAGCTGGCGCCCAGGCTAGTGGAAGTCGAAAGGGTGGCGTAGGCGGTAACGTCATGGAATTGTCACGAATCTTGATTCTTGCTCGGGATACAGCTCGTGAAAAAACTTCCTTTTGAACGTACAACGAGTCGAAATTCGTCGTGTTGTGGCGCCAGAGAATTTTGTAGGACTTCAAGCGGGCCTTGATCTTGGAGGAGCGCCTATTGGTAGACGGTATGCGCGGAAGAAAGAACTGCGAGTCTTTGAGCCGCGGGATCACAAGATCTCTCGTGAATCGTTGAATGGGTGGTGATAGAAGTAATGCCCTGCTATTGAGATTTCCCAATTGCCCCATGATCACTGAAGGTTGTGATGGTCCATTGGAGGAGTAAAGCTGCTTCTGCTTGAGGGTGTTTGTCATGCTGTGACGCTTACGCAGACTTATAGCGTCCCAGGCAGGTAGACCACTGGCAGTCGCTGCCTCTTTGAACGATGGAAAACACGCTCCTTCAGTGTCAGATCCTATACTGCCCAGTTTACCTCGATGGAATGGCAGTTGTTGCTGCGGCAGTACACACCGTTGGCTTTCCATAATTCCCATCATGGTGTTATTTGGGTTGTCCATCATGAATGACGGCCTGTTGAATAGTGATGTCTCGCAGCAGCGAAGCAACTGTGGCTCCACTCCGTGTACGGAGATGGAGATGGGAGAGTTTAGTGGAGACGTCATGTAGGTATGCAATCTATTTTTCCTTTGCAGACGTTCCATCTGCTGTTCCTTGTGAAGCAATTTCCCATCATCCAAGATAGAGCCTCGTCGGTTAGCCAACGGATTGATTCGTCTACGATCAATCAAGTCCTCTAGGAACTGCCGAGTCTGTTCGTCCGAAGATGAATTCATTTTACAATCCTGCCTAGAAACTAAGGGAACAGGAAGAACATCAGCAGCTTAGATAGACCAAAGTCGTTGACTCCTTTCACTTCTGCTTTGAGGTGGACTAGCTACTGTGGCAGACAGTGGCAGTAAGAATAAATAGAACCGTAGCTACTTGTAGTAGAAAGAGATCTCCTCGATCGATTGATTTCGACTGATGAGTTTGTAAAATAGGTCCACAGAGGAAATTGTGGAACCGAACCAGGAGCCGAAAAAAAGAATTCGCGACCAAGGTTTATAAGACGAATTTTTGTCAATCATCGTGAGCGAATTTCATTTCAATCGATTGGGAAGGAGGAGAAGTTCCTATGCAGTCCAGGGAATAGTATGGAAGGATCACAGCACGAGTAAGGCCTTAAAATACCCAATATGGTGGAATCAACAGAACAACTCTGCTGTGCTCGTTAATAAAAGAAAACACAAGAAAAGTATTCTCTCTATTTTATTTCAAAAAAAATCTTTTCTCTCTATGTTACCAGTTTACCAAGAATACGAGCGCGTTATCATTCGCAGTAATCACAGTCACAGTCAATACATAACAACTGTAAGTTAAAGAGCGAACCTTGTACAAGAAGTTGTATTTATAGCATCTATTCCCTATATTACTACGAACTCGGAACCTACCGTAGTAGGACTACGGTAAGATCGTAAAAACATCATTATTACTCTTCTACCGGTATGTAAGTACCTACCGGTACTTGCAGTGGTAGCACTTACTTCATACTTTACTACTGTTATCATATTACCGTACTACCAATCTACGGGTACTTTTTTATGTTCCGTGCCACAAGAATTGATCGCCAGAGAAGCATAATAGTAGTTTACTCTGGAGTAGTGTGGTAGCTATCACACTGGTGGTGGGCTATGGGCAAAAGTTGTTACTGGATTTGCATAAGGTTCATTGCAGTAATTTTTTATTTCTTACCACAAGGGTAGAGCAGGAAGAATCATAAGCACTTACTGTTAGTGTCGTTCATAGTCAAGAAGGTTCCGTCGTGAGAAACATCGAAAGTTTGACTCGATCGATTCAATTACCGATCTACTGCTATGTACGGTACTACGAGTACGTATCATACGTCGTACCAGGTACATACCTATCTTGTGACAAGAGACATGGATCCAAAGGAAAGAGTTGAGTTTTTGGAGGGAGAAAAATAGGCCACCATCAATCCATTTCAATCCCATGCTCCATTTATCTGTGTACAATTCTGATGACAACTGACGCATTGAATTTGGTAAACTTGCCGCTCTACCGTAAGGTAGAGGCTCGCTGCTGCCAGCAACCTTTTGTGTAAAAGGCACCAGTTGCTTCAAGAGACCAGATACATCACTAGCTATCAGTGAAAGGGGAAGTAAATTGTCAACAAGATTTTTTCAATGCACTCATAATGACATTCCGACTCGGGGATTCCTCGTGCGAGGATGTCTCATTAGATGATAACGCGACTTGATCATCTCCCGAAATCAGTGAAGTAGAGGACGAGGAAGACGAAACAGAAACATTTGGTTCCTCCAGTGTTTTGCGACCCCCGCCGATGGACAGCAAGGGCAGCGATGAAAAGGATGATGATTACGACGAAGAAGATGATGACCGCAGCAGTGACAGCAGCGAGGGAAAAGAAGGTGGTGATGCTTTGGTATCTCCACCTGCGAAATCAAAGGTTGTCTCCTACCAAAACAGTAGAAACGATAGAACAATTAATTCGAGAAACGACAAAACTGGTGAGTCCAAGATTTTGTCACTGAAGGGGATGTCGCCCGAGTCACCCTCCAAAAACAAAGCATAGAAAGCAACAGTTCTGGTAATGTATCGAAGCAAAAGAGCTATGAGATACCGGGACTAAACTACGACTCCAAGTTTGAGTCGTCGTCATCATCGTCCTCATCCAGTCGCGGCGTTACGAACGACGAAAAGAGTAACGAACCCCCAGCAGCGGAAGCAGCTAGGCGATCTCCGCCCTGAAGACAAGTTCCTTCCGACCCCCAATCAAAAAACCGGCACTCAGATCGACAAATGAACTGCAGCAACCTGCGAAATCGCCGGTCAAGCACGAGCTCAAATCTCCACCAAAATCACCGACCAAAAAACGACAATTTCAGCCTACCACGGCTAGTACCATATCAGCGAGTAATGATCCTTCTCAGTCACCCGGCAAGAGAAATGGAAATGATCCCAGCGTCGTGTCGGACGTGGAATCGAAGAGAGAAAATAGCACAGAACCAAAAGATGACAAAAAAGCCAATGGCCCTTACCGTCTTGTCCGCCCCACAGCCAATTGAATTGTCCAATCCAGCAAGCGACTCGAACTTCTCCCTTAGCAGTCACACCGAGCCATCATTGGCAGCCAAACTGGGTTCTGCGGACGTTGCGTACTAAGACCCTCCACCAAGTTTTGATGAAAAGAAGGTGTCATTCCAACCAAACGGTACTGACGTAGAAGACAACGAGAACGATGATTCTGAACGCTACGAGACGTTCGAAACAGACGAGCTATCAGACGAATTTGAGACCGTCACCGAGGAAAACGTTCCCAATGGGGATCCGCAACTTCCATAATACGATATTACACCAATTGAAGAAGAGTCTAGCGCATATGAGACGGACACGACTTATGAGCGCTTGGTTACAGGAGAGGTACCAGCACCTGTATGAAAAGGATCCAAAAGTGGGATGTTTGGTTGGTTGGTGGCTTGGGGGTAGAAAGACGAGGATAGAGCCTACCAAAGAAATCACGGCTCAAGCGCAAGATATTCCTCCGGAACAATTGCAAGCTGTAGATCCAGAACAAATTTACGAGCCTCCAGAGTACGATGAAGGAATTTCCCATGTTACCGACAGGGTCTTCTTTCCTCAAAAGCCTAAACCAAAGCCATCAAAAACCCCTCCATGACGCGAAGAAAATCCCGATCACCCCGACATGACACAATCTGAGCTGGAAGACGGTGCGGGAACAAGAACAGCGCTTTTCCGTCCGAAATTTTGGCAGAAAGAACGAATATACCAACGAAAGGGCTCTCGAAGATCTTGATCCCATATCGGTCCTCACAGCTCCTGGGGACAGCGAACCACGTCAACACGAACAACGAAAAGAGAGAAACGAAACAAAAAGCTTGCTCTTGCTGGCCTTCCGGCCATATCTGTGCGAAAGAATCAGAACTTTCCGGATGGTGTTGGAGCAACAAGAAGGGAATCTCCCGATGCTGTCAGGGCTGCTCTGTTTGATTTGAAAAGCGAGTACGTCAATCTCGATCACCTATGATTTGGATGCTCCAGTCCCTGATTTTGTCGATGACCCCGCTGATCCATATTTTTCTCGGGCTATATAGATTAATGAAGCACTATATGCCACTTCGGAGGACCAAGAGCAGGACATGGAGAAAGATTTTGGATGGATTGCCAAAACAGATAGCCTTGGAGAAGAAGAGTTCAAAGAGGAAGAAATTATATTTGAACAAGAATAGTACGTCGAAGAAGAGGACCAAGAAGCTTAAGTGGAAGAATATTTACAGTTGGTTCAAGACCATGATGACTTGGAACAGCTACGCGAACTACCCTGGTGGAAGAGAAAGAGCCCGACAACGACTCTTCAATGTGTTTTACGACAAGGTCGATACTTTCCTGTGTCCTTCTTTATTGATGCTTGCGGTGATTGGGGTTGGTGTTTGGTTAATATTGAAATACGTCGTCTTGGACAATACTGACCCTTCTTCCAATGGTCGTGAGACACCTTCTCCTCCTCCTGGTGCTGGACCCTTTTTCGGAGAAACTCCACCCGCACCCTCTCAGTCGAATGGTCCATCCAGTTCGGCAGAACGGCAGAAACCCAGGAAGGGCTAATTTGCACTCTTTCGTCATACCTACCCGACAACGGGGATAACTTTGAGGATCCAGTTTCTCCGCAGTCACAAGCGGTTGAATGGATGAGTAGTGATCCCCAGATATGTTCTTAAGACGGAGAAAACTTGCAACACGTTTCGCATTGGCGACGTTGTACTATAGCACGAATAGAGATGATTGACTGTGAATGTCGCCTCCAACGATTTTCAATCCCTTCCTAATTCCATTGACAAACTCTCTAATTTGGAGATACTTTCAGCCAATAACAATTCAATGCAAGGACGGTTACATGGGAATATCGGGGAAAGGTTGACAAATCTTGTGGCTCTCTTCTTGAGCAGTAATGAGTTCACCTGATTCATTCCCGAGACGTATGGATCGTTGAAGTCTCTGAAGACTATCTTGGACTTGTCGAATAACAACTTGTCGGGAACTTTACCCGTATCTTGGGACAACTTTCTGCTTTGGAAAGTCTTAACTTGCGCAGTAACAAGCTGAGTGGAACTGTCCGTTTGCAACTGGAAGCATAATCAGTGCCGAATTTGTTGCGACTAGACGGCAATGATTTGACTGGGAAGCTCCATACCGCCTTGTGTGAATCCTTCAACGGAGCCTTTTCGTCCTACTATGCCGATTGTCGACAGCTAGCCTGCCCATGCTGTAATTTCTGTTGCAGCGACGAGACATGGCAGTGCACATGCCGCTTCGCCAATTCGCAACCAATTTTATGCATTCCATAAGTCTGACTGTTCGTCTCGTCACGTGATACGATGCAATACAATCAGTCTTTCTTTGACTTTGAAATTTTTCTTGTTGTCCAAGCCAGTGGCACCTTTCTTTGGGGGGTAAGACGAATCAAGAAAGCCAGAACCACACCTAAAGGGAAAAGCAAGTACACCGTAGATGCACGGATGACGTGAGCGGCGATACACCAAAACCGCGGGGTTTTGATATGGTCACAAGGGTTCGTAGTGTTCTTACAGAACAAACTGTAGCCTTGCGAAGATAAATATCCTGATAGTTCTGCTTCGCAAACTGGGCGTAGATACTCTCGTCTCCGTTTTCTTGCCCACACTATAGATGGAAAGACAGAAGCTTTGTCACTCAAAATCTCCGCACCAGGAATAGTACGAGCCCAAGTCGTATTCATTCTCGTGAAATCGATGTAGTATAATTTTGCTCGGACCTTCTTAAGCTTCTTTCCCGGATACTCAGCGCCAACGAGGTCCAGAACAGGTCTGCATCCATCGATCAGTTCCTGGAGAAAGCTGACAAGCCATGGATTGTGATCAATGTTTCCAAGTGCCGCAAACCACATCTGCCAATCCAGCCCGGGTTGATGAGGAGCCACCTGCCATGGCATATCACTCACTTTGCCTGGCTTCCATCGGAATACGGTCAACTCCTCCCACGACTCCGTCGTTTCGTCGGTGGAGATGTAGACGCCTTCCAAAGCAATCTCGGGACGCTCCACAATTGAGGGAGAAAGACCAGCCCATCCTGGTCTGGCGCCGTAAGGAACCTGCCCAACACCTGTCATTCGTCGAAACAATCCATATCCATTGACAAGAAGGTAAGGTCTGGCATGTTTGGTAACAAAAGACCCAAAGGTGCTGTAGAAGTAAGAATAACTGTTCGGACTGATCTGACTGAATGGGACGGCCATCATTCCTATCACCAACATACAAACAATGGCGTGAAGAACCCTAGTCACGGACTTGGACCGCAAGAAAGAGACTGTAAAGCCCCCCAAAAGAAGAAATATTGTGCAGTAAGGGATGTGTGGCAACACTAATTGTGGCTGCAACCAATTACTGTCACGGAAGAGAACAATATTCCAGCGCTGATCCTGCCGAGCTCGTTCGATTCGAAACATGGACGAAGCGGATGCAATTGTAAAGACTGACAAGATGGCACTCTGAAGCGCTGGTCGGAGTGGAATATCTGTCTCTGTGTTGCCCTCCCAGACGGGAATGCAGAGTGCGATGGTCAATAGATTGAAGAAGTTGTAGTTTCCTGTGCAAATAATCATGACTTGCAGTGCCACTTGCAGTATCACACTGAATCGTCGCATCCTTTTCAAGGGAAGGAGTAACAAGACTGCCGCTGGGATCTCAATCCATAGCGTCAATGCCACACCTAATCGCAAAAGGATCGGCGGCAATTGATGTGCGTACCAGGCTAGGGGCCCAGGAAGACATTGAGTGGCAAAATGGTATTCCAACGCCGTCAGATTTTCCCAGGTAGGACAGCGAGCTTGTAGCTTGACCACGCCACTCATGTACATAAGCTTGAAGAGAAGAAATCGAAGTGGCATTGGAGCAATGGGAGACGAAAGCTCTTCAAGTGAGGACCTCAGCCTTGTCCATGGAGCATAGGTCAGACACGCGATTGCAGTCGTCTCGAGCAGGAGAGTGTCCCATTGAAAATGATAAAATACGCCTCCGGTGCGGACCAAGACGCTGTAGATTGCTGCAATGATGCCTAATGAGAGGCCGTGCTCGCAAACGCCTGTAGCGATGAGCGCTCCAATACCCATACCTGTTAGTGCGAAAAGTTCACAAAGAGCATCTTCATCGATCGTCCCGGATGCGATCAACCGTTGATACAACCATGGGACGGTATAGTGAAATGTTCGTTGTACTGGCTCAATCCCCGACGAACTCAACAGACCAGGGAATTGGACATAGTACGACCAAAAGGCAATCACATGAATGGCTCCAAGCGATTGTAGAAAAAAGGCTCGATGGTGGAAAGGTGGTGCAACGGTTGGCGATGCTGTGGACTTGGTCATCGATTTGCTTTTACGAGAAAACAGGAAAGAACACCCAGCTTGGAAAACGACCGCTCTACTACGGTAGCTAGGTAGACGATCATCGCTTTTGAAATGTGGATGAGACAAACATCGCGCCATGATAAAGACGATAAAAACATGAAGGATTTTAATTATAAAAATAAATTATTTATTAAAATAAATATAACAATAAATGTATTGCTACGTAGTACATAATTTTACAGAAGTTGTCTAATACACTAACAAAGTATCTGGAATAGTGTGATCATGTCATCATTGTACTTTCCGTA